>CAMAPE010000031.1:9802500-12202500 GCA_945859875.1 Cuscuta europaea | reverse complement strand
TGTCATCTTAGTAACACTCCCCAATATTAACATAGAGGAAGAAATAGTTATTAGTATAACCAATGTCAAGATGTTAACTAATTGTCATCTTAGTAACACTCCCCAACTTTGATATAGAGATAGTATTTTGAAAGAAAGAATTAATATTCAAGGAAGAAGATTAAAGAAAATAACTCACAACTTACAAATTCATTAAGCTTCAAAGTAGCAAAACCAAGATGGAAGAGTTTAGCTCCTCATTTGGAGACTAAACATGATGAAAAATATAAAGAAAGAGCTATTCTATACTGAGCTTAGATGTACAAAGGAATTGGATCCCTTTTTGTGAAGGAAAGGAGGTGTATTTATAGGCTTTTGGGATGGGATTCGGGTACTCGATCGGGTATATACATGGTACCCGATCGAGTACGTGTGTAACACTCGATCCGAGGCATACTCGACCGGTTTCAGGCTATTTTCTAAGAGTATACCCGATCGAGTATATATGAATACCCGGTCGAGTATGCTTAGAAAATGGTATTCGGACCATACTCGACCGATCTTCGTTTGAAATTCAAAGGCATAACCGATCGGGTATGTCGGTCTACCCGATCGGGTATAGACATAAAATCGTGGCCGAAATCTTCCCGGCATGTTCCCTTGTCTTCGGATCTGATCCGATTTGAAGTTCCAACCTAATACCCGATCGAGTATAGCTAATGCTCGATCGAGTATAGACCAAAATTCAGGATCTTCTTTTGTCTTTGAACTTTTGCACTTTCTTTCCACTTTTTGGGTTCACCAACTGTACTTCGAGTGATCAATACCTGTTTGAGCTCAGAATAAATCTAATCTAACCTATTTACAAGAATTTAACAAACTAATCTATTACACCAAAAGTGTGTAATTTCCAAAGTAAAGGTCAAACAAAACTAATTAAAAACACAAACATAAATATGGAAATTACGATCGTATCAATGAAGCAATACAAAGAAGCGGGCAAAGAGTTGCTCAAGTTATTTGAGGCACATTCTCTTACTCAAATACCGAGGGCTCAAAACTCTGAGGCCAACATTTTATCAAAACTCTCAACCGAGTCCCCAGAGCACCTCTTGAAGATTGCGAGAATTGAGGAACTCAGCCTCTCAAGCATACACGCCAGCCCCATCATGGAGATACACCAAAGGCCTGATGACTGAGTGTCAGATATCATGAACTTCATCTCCACAGGGCAATTGCCCGAGGATAAAACCCGCGCGAAACTAGAAAAGCTGAGGGCTCCCAGCTATACCATCGAAGATGGAAGGCTTTACAAGCAATCCTACAACGGCACGTTACTCCGGTGCCTTCATCAAGATGAAGCCGAGGTTGCAATGGAGGAAATGCACAACGGCACTTGCTCAGCTCACTAAGGACCCTTCTCCATGTCCCGAAGGCTCATAGAGCAAGGTTACTTCTGGCCTACAATGGCCCGAGACTGTGTGGACCTCGCCCGAAGGTGCGCCGCATGCCAGCATTTCCAGAAAGCTCCCGGGAGGCCAGCGGTTAACTACGCCCCTATCAGCACAACAATACCCTTCTCCAAGTGGGGTATTGACCTAGTAGGCCCACTGCCGAGGGGTACCTCCAACAACAGGTACATCACCGTCGCCATTTACTACTTCACCAAGTGGGCAGAGGCTGAGCCCCTCGCCAGCGTTACCGAGGCCAAGTGCCGCCATTTTGTCCTCAAGAACATCCTTACAAGGTTTGGCATCCCCCAGCAAATCATCTCCGACAACGGAACTCAATTTGAGGTAGCCCCCTTCTGCGCCCTCTTTGAGGCATGGGGCATCAAGCACACATTCTCATCCGTTGCCTACCGTCAAGGCAACGGGCAAGTGGAGAACGCCAACCGAACTCTGCTGGAGGGGCTAAAGAAGAACCTGGAAGCCAAAGGGGAGGCTGGGCAGAAGAGCTCCACAACATCTTATGGGCCTACCGCACCACGCCTAGGAGGACAACAGGCGAAACACCCTTCTCCCTTTGCTATGGATTCGAGGCGAAAGCTCCCACTGAGGTAACCCTTCCTACCCGAAGGGTAGACCAATATGAGATTGAGGTCAACGACGCCAACATGGCCCTCGACCTTCACGTGATCTCAGAACGCCGGGAGCAAGCCTTCCTAAGGGCGGAAACCTACCGAAGACAGGTGAAAGGCTACATCGACACAAAGGTCCGTTCATGAGATTTCAAGGTGGGGGACTACGTCCTCCGAAGAAGGGAAGCAAGTCAACCAACCGAAGGCGGCAAGATGGCTCCAAAATTTGAAGGCCCATACGTCGTGACAGCTATCATCAAACCAGGGACTTACAAACTAAAACGCCTCAAAGGAACTGAGGTCCCTTGACATTGGAATGTACATCACCTGGTAAAATTTTACAAGTGATATTAGAGCGGCCAAGCCCTCATGACTCACGAATGTATTATCCAAACGGCCCAAAGCCCCCTATTTTAGAGAATAAACACATGTTAAAGACACCAAGTACAAAGAACAAAATGCTTGTGAGGGGCCAAGCCCTCATATAAGCTCCTGGCCCAAGGCCTTATCACAAATAAGACCCCCTAGTACCAAGTGTCGAGGGTGGACGCTCCAATATACTACAACGTTAAAAAAAAGCACCAAGTGTTTTTAAAGAAGAAGGCGCCACCTATCGGCCCCGGAGGCGCCAAGTGCCCCAGACCATTTGCAACTAATATGCAAATAAAACCCTTCTCTGAAACGCTTTCCGCGCTATTACCCCAAGGAAATGGCACACAACGGACTATACCCCGGGCTGAGGAAACGACCCTCGATCCCCTCGGAACCCAGAAGGTTAATCCCGAAGGGGGAGCCAACAACTTATACCGTTGCCTCCCGCATAAGCCAAGCCTTACCAAGAAACCAAGTTTCTTGAAGCCTTCCCTTCACTATCTCCAAAAAACAAAAAAAAAGGGGGGGGGGGGGTGAAGGGGAGTAGACTCAACGAACAATCAATGGATACAAGTTTCGACAGATTTTACAACGGATCAGCCTTCGGCGGCCAACAAGAAGATTGCCTTCAAATCCAGCTGTTATTTAACAAGTATTGCCTAAAATGGGCTAAGTCCACAACCTGGTTGCCTCCGGCACCAGCCAATACCGAGGGCTTCCACGTACAATGGGCTCTAATCTTACAGATGGTTTGAATTGGTTAAGTCCAAGATACAACAGCCTCCGGCCTTTCAACAAACACCAAAGGCATCTGCCCTTACTATGATGGTTGGGCTACAGAATTTCCCAAGTCCACAATTTGGAAATCCACCAAAGTCGAAGGCTCATATGCCCAACAAAGATCGAGGGCACCTACTATACATTACTGCAGGCTAGTGCTCACGAAATGGGCTCAAATTTTCTAGTCCATACCTCAATAACCTCCGACACTACAATCAACACTGTAGGCTCCTTTTCTACAAGTGGGTTCAAAATCAACTAACTCCACATGTCTACCGAGGGCCACCAGTTGCAAACTCAGTGGAGATTTTTCTAAGTCCACAAGTTGAGTACCCCCGGTGCCCCCATACTTTGCTAAGGGAAACTCGGCCTAATACCACTACGAATCGAGGGCCCATATACTAAAAAGGGAGGTTGATCGAGGGCATAATCATGAAATTGCCTTAAGAATTACTAAGTCCACAACACAAGTTCCCCGTGGATAGACGATGAAGGCTAGCTATTCCCTACAGCTAGAAGGACGATGTCCACCGAGGGCCTATATATAAACAACACTTAGAAAAAATTTCTAAGTCCTAAATGTTTGGCCCTCGGCCAATTCACCATGCAAACATACATTCATACAACTATGGAAAAGGCATAAAGGAAAACGAAGGCATTCATTCATCAGAAGAGAAGAAAGGAATAAAATTCAAACATCAGATGCCCGAAGGCATGCATACATTCATCAAAAGAAGGACAATGTTAAGTGTTTGTTACATCTTGGCCGAAGCCGACAACTCATAAATGTTTGTTACAAAATATTGCTAAGAATTGTCCAAGTACAATCAAGAATCAGCAACCTCGGCAGCACCCCCTTCGGCAGGCTTCGAAGTGACATCCCCTCCGGCTTCTGCATTATCATCCTCAGCCTCCTGCATCAGCACTGAGTCCTCCAGGTCTGGCCTCTCAACATCTGGAGGGAGAGGGATTCGTATGTTTGGCTGGAGGGGAGGAAGGTCGTAGGCTGCAGGATCAAAGTCCTTTGGCTCCACCCCGTAATGTCGGGCTAGCCTCCGATAGATGAGGGCTTGAGTAAAGTACTCGCCCCCATCATAATACTCTTTTCCCTTCCGGGCCAACCATTCTGCACCGGGGCCGCCCACCCAGCCATCTACAGCAGCTTCCACCACCGAAGCCAGCCATCCCTTGTGCCCCTCAGCTTTCGAGCCCTCAGCAACAAATTCAGCAACAACCTCCTCTTGAGCTGTGGCCACAACCTCCTCCTTGGCCGCATCGGCCTCATCGGCAGCCTTCTTGGCAACCTCAATAGCAGCCTTCTCAGCCTCAACCTTCCCTTCGGCCCTGGCCTCCACTCTAGCAGCCTCTAGCTTCAGCTCCGTCTGCCGAAGGGTCTCCTCCAGCTTCACCATTTCCCTGACAACAGTGGCGTTGTCCTTGACCAGCTTCGTGAGGGTCTCATTGATAGGCACTAGTGGTTAGTGCCTAAGTATACATGTTTATTATTGTTTGTAATGTTTATTTACTAGTTTTGTGCAAGTTTATAGTTGTTAGTTTGCATTTGATTGTAATCGTATTTCTAGCATTTTATTGTTTGTTGTAAGTTGTAGTTAGTTCGGCTATAAGTTTAGGATAGGTTTGGAAGCAAAAATGATGAAGAAACCTGAGTTTTGTGCAAAACCCGGTCGGGTATAAACTAAAACCCGGCCGGGTATGAAGTGACAAAGGAAACTGCTGCAAAACTAGCAAATACCCGGTCGGGTATTCCATATACCCGGTCGGGTATGAAGTGATTTCGGACCAAAGAACGTGCAGAAGACACAAAAACATGAGAAAATATTTGATTTGGTAAATACCCGGTCGGGTATGTCAAAATACCCGGCCGGGTATCCGGCTATAGGTCTTGAAAACACCTATAAATAACCCCATTTTCCTTCACTTTTCATCATCCCTTCTTCCATACTCTTAAGCTCAGTTTAGAATAGTATTTCTTTATATTTTTCTAGCTATGTTTAGTCTCCAAATGAGGAGCTAAACTTCCATTCTTGGTGTTGCTCTTGAAGCTTGTTGATTATTAAAGTTGTGAGTTATTTTCTTAACTTCTTTCCTTGAATATTAATTAATAGTTCTTTCCTTAATACCATCTCTATATTAATGTTGAGGAGTGTTGCTAAGATGACAATTAGTTAACATCTCGACATTAGTTAGAATGATATTTTCTTCCTCTATATTAATATTGGGGAGTGTTGCTAAGATGACAATTAGTTAACATCTTGATATTAATTATAGTAGGATTCATCTTCTTTAATAATATTCTTCCTTGAATATTAATTAATCCCTACTCATATTTCATATTAATATTTTGAACATTACTTAAAGGATCAACTAGTTTTGTTTCATATATTAATTATTACTAGAAACGATCAACGAACCAATGGTTAATCGTTGATGGTTTCACAAGTAAGTAACTTCTGTTTATTAATGCACGGTCGTGGTTAATAAACTTAAGAGAGATTAATTTTGTTGGTTAAACCGAAACCGTTGCGTTGAGGTTATCAATCTCAATTGATTTCATCAAGGAGTTAGAAAGATTAAATGCTACTATTAAATCGGTATAAGGCGTTGTTCTATATTTGATTAATAGTAAGGGTTATTAATGAACGGTTGTTGTTAATAACTACCCTCGATGAAGTGGATATACTCCCCGATTGAGTATTCGAGAGGGAATAAGTTATAGATATAACAATGATCGACTAAAATATATCAACAAGTGGAAAGTAGCAATGCCAAGTCCTTTTTATCTTTGAATTAAACACATATAGGTTGTTCATCTTAGTTCTTAATTAAATTAAATCACTCAATCCAAATCCCCCCTTTTTATTTACTAAGTATCATAAAAAGAGAATTATTCCTTTCCCTGTGGATACGAACTCTACTACGCTATACTACGTATAAGTGTTTAGTATTGAAAATTATTTTGACGCACTGTGACAAAGTGCTCGTCACTCATCTTGTTGCGCCTTCTCAAGACGCAACTGCTCCACCCTCCGGACCTGCTCGCCGAGGGCAATGCAAGCCTGTAAACCAACAAGCAAATAACTCATACTGTTTATGCAAAATACGCTAAGGACAAATGATTAAGGAAACATAAAAGAAGAGGGGGAACTTACAGTCAAGGAAGAACGGAGGATCTTGTTGTCAAGGGCCTCATCGTCCATTCGGTCGAGGGCAGCCTTGTCCGCCGGAGGAGTATCACCCCGGAGGAACTCCTTCGGGTCCACGGTGCTGTGCACTATGGCAGTCCCCTTGAGAAGGTAGAACTGTATATTCTCCCGGGGAAGACCCCCCTCGTCCATGGGGGCCTTAGAGGCAGTTGTCACCACCACGACATGGGGCTAAGAGGTGGAGTTCTCGTCCACGATCAGGACCGGGGGAGCCTTCTTCCTGGTCTCCCCCTTCTTCAGCTTCTTGCTGGCAGGGGTGACACCTTTGCGTTCCGCCTTCCTTTTTGCAGCGACAACAGCATCATCAGCGGGGACAGCCGAGGGCTCGGCATCCCTCGAGAAAAATTCATCGACAGGCTTTTGAATGCCCGCCTCCTTCTTCTTCGGCTCCTTGTCCGATTTCTTCTTGAAACCAGCAAAGTTTATAACGTCCATGCTGGCACTTGCAAAACGAACATGGATCAGTAAATAAGGACGAAGGGTCACGTCAAATAACAAAAGCAAGAAACGAATTTTTTTTCTAAGTACATAATACTAAGAGCCTTCGGGAACTACCTCCTATGCTCTCGAAGGCTCGGTCGAGGACAGGATACTTCTCATCCCGTTCCCCAGGAAGCGGTAGCGCCGGAAGCCCAAAGTGTACAGATCATCTGGGAGAGTCGATTCCTTGACCGACACATGCTTCTCATGCCCCTCCATGATAGCAGAAATCTTCCTCCCGGCTTTCTCGAGGGCAGCACCCTCCACCTTCGGATGCCGCCTGAAATAGTTCCGTAACTCCCTCAGGAATGGATTCTCCGCCATCTTGACATAACAGAAGCGGTCCTTCCAGCCCTTGTGGGACGAGGGCACGTCATCGAAGAGCCTCCACTGGGCGATCTACTGGAGGTTGGAAAAGCCCTCGGAATTGATGTGACCTCCCCGGCACAGGTTGAAACTCTGGAAGAAGAGGTCGAGACTGGGGGCCACTCCCCGGGATGGGCAGAGGTGCAAGAAGCCAGCGATGTAGGAATGGCTGTTTGGGGTGAGTTGGTAGGGGGCTAAGCCAACGTACCTCAAATACTCGAGGAGGAACAGATGCAGAGGGAATCAGAGCCCCATGGAGACTGAGAGCACGTGTACAACAAAACACCCCTCGGGAGCTTCAGATAGTAGGTCGTTGGGGCCCGGTTCAACCACCGTTGCTGAAGGTCCCACATGAAGTTGCGTCACGTAGCATTCGGCCTGATCAACCCTCGAGTTTATTGCCAGGGCAACAATATTCAAAAATGAATAGCCTTCGAATATGTCAACAGGTTTCCCTTGGTCCGCAACGCTCCCGTTCTTCTTGGGAGCCCCCAACTTTTTGTTCTTCTTCCCCGGGGCCACCCTGAGAGGCTCCGGGTTGAGGGGCCGAGAGCTACTGGCCTCACCAGCGTTGCGCGGGGGGAGGATGGCGATGGTAACCATCTGTCTCTCTTTCTCTTCCTCCTCCTCAGCAGTCTGCATCGCGAAGGCAAGTTCTTCGTCCTCCACGACTTGCTCAAATTCCTCGGCTTCGGCCTCGAGGTCCTTGTGCACCTCCTTTGCTACAGCGGAATCATTCTGGGACGAAGCCTCCACATTTTTTGACCCTTCTTCCGACCAGGTCTCGGTCTGGACCGAGGGCTCTTTGGAGATATCTTGGGAATCACTCACGGAGAACATCTTTACTACGATACGTCGAGGGAAACGAGAATAGAGAGAAAATTCCCTAAGACCACTAAAACACCAAAACCTAAGGGAGCAAAGCTAAATATGCCCCGGTTTTTGCCCCACTGATTTTGGTGGTTTACCTTCCGGGGTAAAAAAAGAAAAAAAAGCAAAGCTAAATATGCTACTGGAGCGAAGAACAAGAGAAGAACTGACCTCGAAAACTCGGTTTTGATCGAACGAATACTTTCTCTCTCTAGAAATAAAATGGCAGAGCTTCGCACAAAGGGAATGGGTCAAGCTTTGGGGTATTTATAGGCTCCGCACTCCAGGCCTGGGCCGAGAATTGGGCCCCCCCCCCCCCCGTTGCAAAAATCATCATTACGAACCGCCGCCTCCGCCAACCGGTGACACCTGCCCGAAGCCAACAAACCAGAGTATGCCACGTGGACCCCACCTCCAGCAGTCATATTCAAAACGGTCAATTAATTGGGCAAAGAATTAACGGTCAGGCTCAAAATGGCTTCTCCTAAAGGACTTATTCAGGTTAGGTGGATGATTTGTGAAACGATTCAATGGGTGACTAATGCCTTCATCCTCAAAAACTAGGTTATAGTGCAAGCAATTAAGCCTAAACAATTCAAAGATGTTCTAAAAGCATAGTCAACAGGCTAGCCAACTCACAAAGACACAGTGTAAGGAAAAATTTTCAAAAATTTTGACATGACTTTTTTATGAATATACAACTAACACCTGCGCATGCTAACTCTAGTAATCCCATGTGACAACTTCTGCCCGAATGCCCAATTCACTCCCCCACTCTTAAACTTAGGCATCGCCCTCGATGACCAAAAATGCATTATGCACAAGGGGGTAAAGAGGAAAGGGTCATGCGTGCTCAATCTTAACTCAAGTCAACATTACAAATAGGCGATTATAAAAGTCGCAGAAACTTCCCTAGGGTGCTGGTCGGTGCAGAACTAAACTGAGTCTAAGTGGTCCTCGGCACATGATCCCCAAAGCAAGACCCTGAGCAGCGAAAACAAAACACACAAAACAAACACAACAACAACAAATGCAGAAGTAAGCTCGGGTTGCCTCCCGAGAAGCACTATTTTTAACGTCGTGTGCCCGACGAGACCTCATAAGCTCTCAAATAACAAAGACTGCAATGGTACACTAATAATCAATCTCTCCAGCTTCCTCTCAACAAATGCCATTAGGTGGCGCAGATCCTTAAACTCTTGGAACCACGAAGGAATCACATGGTTTTCAAAAACCGTACCAGCACAGAACTGAAGGATCAACCTCACATCCTCCTTGAATGGACATATGGCATGAGTCAAGACTTTGATTACTCCAGGCATCAGTGGACGCTCAAAAGATATTTCGAAGCAAGGATCTGAAGCGACATCAAACTCGAACTGCAGCACGGAAAATATTTTTCTTCCTCACAAATATATTGAAAATTCACAGCATCTCCTCTGGACTCTGTATCACTCCCCATGTGAGTATCCCAACTCTCGGTAATACCGTTCTCATGAATGTCTTCTTGGATGATGTTGTCACTTTCCATACAAAAAGGAATATCATCCTCAAGGAGTGAATCAAATAAATCCAAACCTGGACTAACGTAAGAGGAGTAATCTTGTATGTGGAGCGGGACTTCTTCGTCATGGAGATCATCTACCTTGCTATCACTCTCTTGGATCTCGTGATTATCTTTTCCCAGCTCATCTTCAATACCCAAACCTACCTCAGTAGCACCATCATCATGACTGATCTTCTCCTTGCCCTCCTCAGGTGTTGAGACTAATGGTAAATCAAATGGCTGGTGAGTTTCTGTATGGAAATCACAGTGATTTGTGACTTCATCCGTTACATCTTGTGCCATTACAAACTTTTTCATGTATTTTTTGAAAAACAACTTGACACTATTATCTTCTTCTTCATCTTCAAACATAGGTGAGTCTTCAACATCATCAGGAAGTGTATCATCCATCATATTCCCACCATCATTGTCTGACTCACTCACGTGATCATCCCTATTGGTCTCCTCGGATTGGTCTTCTACCAGATGGCTCCTTATGGTATTTATATCCTTCATCATGGCAGAAGTGATCTGCATTATGGCTAAAGTGCTCTCCGTTATGGCTGAAGTGCTCTCCCTCATCATCTCTGTGTACTCAGACAGAATCTCTAAAAGTGTCTTCTTAAATTGATTATATGGCTCATTATTCGGCAAAGATCTAGGAATGGCTGAAACATTTGTGTCTGTAAGTTGTGGGGAGGACGAAGTGGGGTATGTAGTTGCCCAATAAGGATGGTCATATGGAGATTTAACGGGGCAAAAAGATATATGGTGGCATCCTCCACAGAAGGGACAAATATTATTCTTAGGCAGACAAGGTTGCGTGGTTGGAGGGTATGAATAAGAGAACTGATAATTTTGTGGTGTAGGAGAGTAATTTTGATGAGGTGTGTAATATTGAGGAGGAGGAGGAGAAGGAGGAGGAATGTAAGGAGAGTATTGCGTAAATGGTGAATATTCTATGGAGGTTTGAGGGTAAGGAATTCCGCCAGGAATTTCGTTGAATGGGTTCATCTCATGTTTCTTAAAAAAAACCTGAAAGGTTAGCATAGAAAAATCCTACGGAAAACAAAAAGAAAAACTAACTAAAAAAAATCTCGCTGAAATTAATTAACCCTTAAAACCGACACCGTCCCCGGCAACGGCGCCAAAAATTGATGTGAGTTTTCTCGCACTTAAATTAATAGTAGAATAGTGGTGAAAGTACGAGTATCGTCTCCACAAGAATGGACAAAAGGGAATTAAAGATTAACTAAATTCAGCGATTAAAAATAAAATAAAATAAATGCGTCATGCGAGATTGATTGGTTGAATAGAAATTAAAAAAATGCGAATGAACGATTAAAATAAAAGATTGGGTTCTCTCTAATTAATGACGCAGGGAGCAGGGATAGATTCCGGGGTAATCAGATTTCTGGCAGATCGGGCCTAATTACATGGAATTAATTTAATTGAGCCTAGCTAATCAATACTAAGTTCTTACCGCTCTCGCGGCGTAGAGTACAATAATTTAGGGGACCAGGCAGATCTCTCATGCGACAAGATTCTAAATTATTGCCAAAACGAGCGAGCTTACGGCCCCTTAATCACTACTAACCTCTTAGCTAACGATAGAGTGTGTGTGAATGTGTCCTAGAATAAACTAGATCTCTCTTAATTTATTCTATGTGCAATTGTAATTCTAGCCGCGGTTCCAGGTTACAAAAGATATCAGTTAAATTATTCAAACACAAATTTGTTGGAGATATTTAATTGTGAATCAAGTTTGTCATAGATTAGCTTTGTATTTAATCCTTGTATTTAAATTAGTGCATGGATTAGATAGCAATCGGGCCAAGTGTTAGGCCCATATAAACAGGCTAAAAACCTTGTACGCCTAACCTAAACCTCGCCTATAAAAAGGGAGCCGAGGGTTTAGGATTAGGTTAACGTCGTACTTATTCTTCATAGCCTTACGCGCATATTTTTGTGTTGTACGAGTTCACGATCTATCAAAGAGGATTTTACGTTGATTCATTCTGTGTTCATCCTTACGTTTAATCTTTGTTGATTAGATCGTTATTCATTGCTGTTACAGAAATAGGGACTAACAAAATTAAACGGCATTCATGCAATTAAATCAAAAAGAATCTAGCCGTCAATCATGATTAACCCCTTCATCAATCCCAAATCCCTAATTAAACTACTCACAATTCATAATTGAAGAATCAACAAAATTGGGAAGAATAGAATAAATTGTCATTAATTAAAAAGATGAACTTACAAATAATCCCAGGGTCTTGGAATAAAATAGCGTAAAAATGCGTTAAATTCGTCCCTAGGCCTCTCCGTAATGTTCGTCCCCACTAAAAAGGGTTAGGGTGGCCTTATTTATAGAAAACAGGGGGAAAATCGCAATTCTAGTCGATGTGGGTAATTTCAGCGCGTAACTCGGAGCTACGCACGATCGTGCATCCTTGGCTACGCACGATCGTGCGTAGCAGGCAGACAGTACTTCGTGATTTCGTATCCGACGCACGATCGTGCATACCAGACACACGACCGTGCGTCCCATTTTTTTCTCCTTTTTCTTGTTTTCTTGCCCCAAACGCTCCCACATGCAAACGGGGTCAATCCAAATGCTCTTTCTTCATAAAAATTTCGCCGTGAATCACCCGGTGACCACCAAATCTCTCAAATCTTTCTTGAATGCTCTCTATCTCCTCCCGATTGTCTCTCAAGCGCCGATTGCCGGACTCTAACTTCTTCAATTTGACTCCAAATGCAACAAAACTCGACTCAACGCCTGGTAATCACAACTTGAGCTAAAATTGAGACTTGTAACACCTTAAAGCTAGGAAAATCATCAAAAGCCGATCTCAACACGCATCAAATGCGTGTCTAAATACGGACTTATCACCCAACTGGCACCCCTCAGACAACAACTATGCAAGCCCTCGACCTACCTCTTTCAGACTCCTTCATCGAGGGTAAGCCCCACCATAAAGATGGGAACCCCTCGGGAACCCTTAGCCCTCTATATATTGAGAACCAGGGAACCCCTCGGCAACACAGGAACTATCACTTGCATTCGTCACGCCCTCAGTCCTTAATGACTGGGGGACTCCCCTGGCGTCCCCGTAATATCCACAAGGTGCCTCCGGCCAATTAACGAGAAAGCCCTCAGATCACGGATAGCCTTCAGCGTCAACATTATACTTAGACCAAGGGTCCACCTTTTCGATTCATCATTGGGGGAACCCGGTGCACTCTTTTCCCCTCATTAGGATTTTTCCCAAAGGCTATTTCCTAATGCGGTTTTTAACAAGACATCCCCCCAAAATGAAACGAAGAGAGTCAGCCCTCGGCCATATGCTAAAAACAGGCACTACTCTACTCTTTTTCGCCACATTACATGTGCCTCAAGGAGTGGGGGACTAGAAGACCCCTTCGGGCAAATCACAAAATGCAAAATATTAAAGGGGGACTGAGGAACTGCCCACGACAAACATGCAGACGCAAACCTCCCACAAATTTACAAACTACAACGAAAAAATTAACAGCATCAGAGGATAAAGCAATTACTCCTTTTCCCTCAAGTAGCTTTCGGAAAAAGGAGTGAGGGACTCCTGATCCAGTATATGGCTCAGGGATCCCCAGCCCACATACTTCCACTGCTCTAATACAGGCCCAACAGGCCCAGGAAACACAACAGACCCAAATCACAACGCCCCAAGTGGCAAGAAGCCCGCGGTGCACATACGGACGCCTTCGGCCCCCTGGCCAAGGGCTCCAAAATCTCACAGGACAGCTGATTTTAGGCATACAAAACTACTGGGAGAAAACGGCGAAAATCAGGAGCCTTCGGCACCTACGCCCTCGGCACATCAAGGCCCCCGGCCCATCAAGCCTTCGGCTCTATAGGTACAGCCGAGGGTGTCCTCCTCGACAAAATCTCCTCTCCACATACGCTGGATCACCGTACCAAGTACAACGTCACATCCAACCGCCGCATTTAATGCGGCCACATGTAAATGCAGGTGCCACTCCGATTGAGGTGACCCTCGGCCGTCGGATGCTTGACACGTGTCCCTGTCTAGCATTTATTGCTGCTATAAATAGTAGTTACTTTCCCCATTGTAAAGCACAACTTGAATACAACATTCTATATTCGAATACTTTCTCTCTCTTACTATTTACTCTCACTTCTCTCTAGGTTATTCACCGCAATAACCCCCGGATAAGCTACCCCCCGGGTACACTATCCATCAAATATGTTCATATAATTTTCATATTTTAAATAATTTTATATTAAAAGATATCATTGGTCAAACTTAACCATCATTGACCAAGAAAAGTCAAAATGTATCAATCTTTTTGGGACTGAGGGAGTAGCTTTAAGTCATTATCAAGGGACAATTTGTCATTCATTTCAAAATGGTTTTCTACAAATAATATATTAAAACATTTATCTCACTGAGATGAATATGTTAGGACTTGGTCCTATTAAAATAGAGACGTGAGTGCCTTGCATATTTTAGCTCTAAAATGACCATAATATTAATTTGTAAAATCATTTTTCCAACATATCTTTTTCGAACTTCACCACAACCATACATTTCTACTTTATCATCATTTTCTTAAACTCCGATCCAAATCAAATCAGAGAGAATTTTATGAGACGGAGGGAGTATTAATTGCCGACCATCACTAAATAATACCTAATGACTATTATTACCTTTGTCCCAATGGAATTTGCACTCCTTAAGTTAGGTGAGAAATAAGAATAGTAAAATTTGTGTGGTTGAAGTTTGTGCAGCGGAGAGAGAAATGAGTAGAACCACAAAATACTTGGGGAAAATTTTACAAACAGTACTAATTGATAGTAGACTTCCAAAAATAGTACTTCCAAAACCCGTAGAACTTAAAGTGATGCAAACTGACAATAATGCCCTCAATTAAAACAAACCTGAAGGATAGCCTGACCGCATCACTAAACCTCGATCAACGTACTTCACCTTTTTCGTTTCCAAAAAAACTCTGCGACTACTTCCCCAAAGCTTCTTCGACAGATTTTTTCCTTAGAAGTTGAAAATGATTTCAGACAATTTCAGAGCACTTCGAATAGGAGAAAACGCCACAGAGAGAGACGATAAAAATGGTGAAGAGAAAGAAGAAGTCGGAAGACAAAAATGAAGAAAACATAGAAAACGAGAATGAAGTTTCAGATGACGACTTTGAAACGAAGGAGAAGAAACTAACAAAGGAGAATAAAAACGAAGAAGTGAAACCAGAGGTTCTTCCATGTGGCAAGGTAATGTCTACAATTACTTTTGTTTAATATTATGAAACTGTGAAATAATGACTACAGTAGAGAGATTGAAAATCCAATTCATTGTCATTGCAAAGTGTTTGAGTTGAAATTAGTATTAGAAGACATGCATTAGTGTTTGATTTGATAAAATCTCAGTAATTACGGTTTTGATATAGTAATCGTAGACAATAATTTCAATTTGGTTTCAATATAGTTCTCAAACACAGTAGGCAATTTGTTTGGTAGCTGATCTAGTTGTCACAGATTTTGCTTTCAATATAATTCTCAAACACAGTGATTTAAAATGGTGTATGGTCAAATATTGTTGATCAATTGAGCTTTATTTAATGAAACAAGTTAATAGGTTACCTATGTAAGGACATTATGTTTCTGAGATCATGTAGACAATAATTACATTTGATTTTGGTAATTGATGTAATGCTCACATATATTGCTTTTGATAAAGTGGTCATAGACAGTGGTTTTTGGTCATATATTGTTTTATCAATTGAGCTTTATTAATGAACCAAGTTAAGTGGACAATATTTTCATTTGAGGTGGTCATAGACAGTGATCTGAAATGATTTTTGGTCATATATTGTTTTATCAATTGAGCTTTATTAATGAACCAAGTTAAGTGGACAATATTTTCATTTGAGGTGGTCATAGACAGTGATTTGAAATGATTTTTGGTCATATATTGTTTTATCAATTGAGCTTTATTAATGAACCAACTTAAATGGACAATATTTTCATTTGAAGTGGTCCTCAGAGATTGTGGTTTTCATATATGGCTAATAGACAGTGATTTCAAAATGGGCATATATTATTGATCAAATTGGGCTTTACTAATAACACAGTAAATAACTTATGTATCATGTATGTAGTTTATAAGATAATGTTGACAATGTACAAGTAATGTTTGGGCATCTAGCAGGTAATAATAAGATCATGTGGCAGAGGATTGCTTGACAATAAAACAGATCTCAAAGTTAACTGCTCCTCCAATTTGTACAATGGAATCGAAAAAATAAATAAAATGCTAAGTGAGGAGCAATTGGTGGAATTCAGAAACACGGCATTTGAAAAAATGCTAGACATTGGAGATGTTCAGTGGATCACTGGTCAGCTACTCATATTAATTGTAGAAAATCATGTCAAAAGGCTGAACAATAAAGCTTACAGAGACCGCTTCATCTTCAACATTGGTGACAGATTGGTATGTTTCTATAAAAAAGAGTTTGCCCTAATAACAGGATTCAAGATGGGAGGTGAAAAACCTGTAATATCCATACAGTCTAAAGGTGATATCTGGATAAGATTTTCCAACTCAAGGAATAACGTGTCAAGGGCAGACATTAAGAGGGCTTTTGAAGAGTTTGATAACATAATGGTAGAAAAGCAGCCTTTGGATAGGGTAAAGTTAGCAATTCTGCATTTAATTGCTAATTTCTTTATTGGGAATCAAAGCACTGTAAAATGCCCAGAAAAGTACATCAACATGGTTGACAACCTTGATCTGGTGAATCAATACCCATGGGGAAATGAAATATGGGAAGATCCGCTTGAAAAAGTTCCCAAGTGGACACAGAATATTAATAAGTCTAAAAATTTCAGATATGGATTTCCGGGCTTTGCTTTTGCTTTGCAAAATATGGGCGTTTGAAAGTTTTCTTGCGCTTAGGAGGGCAAATATGTGTACTATTGAAGACGAAAGAAAGGGAATGTGCCCAAGAATTCTCAAATGGTCAGTACCTAAAAAATCTTGTGTCACAACACTTGCTGAGCACATATTTGACAACAAAGAGGTAATGTTTATAAATTAATCTGGTGCAACATGTTTATATTAATTTATTGACTCCTTATTGTGTAATTTTTACTATAACAATTCTTTCATGCAGTTTGAATTTCAGAAAATGTGCCCAACTGAAGATGAGCTTCAAAACCCAATTATAAAAGCAATGTATGCTGAAAAAATGCCTAAGCCCGTGATGAAAAAAAGCCTTCTGTCTTTGACAGCAATTAGGAAAGAAAATGCTGTGAAGGCCAATCAACTTGAAAATATAGAAGTTGGGAAGAGTGATGAAGAAAAACATGTACAATTTGAAGACAAAAACAATGAACCAAGTGAGCAAGGGAATGCAGACATCAACCACACAAAAGCTGAGCATGCAGGTCCAAGTGGAATTAGCAATTTAAATCGCATGTTCAAGAGAAGAAAGGGTGTTGGCAATGAACTGAGAGATAGCACCATACTGCGTAACTTAATGGCTGTTGTGGTGCTCCAATCAAAGAAGACACAAAAACTTGAAAACCGAATGGAAAAGCTTGAAGATGCAATGCAAAAGCTTCTGAATGGGCAAAGGGAACAAACTGATATCTTGAGATCTCTTCTTAGGAAAAATGATGAATATGAAGAAGATGACATCAACAGAGGGGGGCTGGACTTATATGATGGTCTTCACGCAGAGCCAGAAAGCGAAATGGAAAAGAAAAAGTCTCCTGAAAAAAAAGAAAATGATTCTTCCATTCGAATGTGTGAGACACCAAGTTTTGATCTCCATATTGATGACACACAGAAGGAGAGCAAAGAAACTGAAGGGGTGATAGAAAAGGGTGAAGAAGATGAAGCTGGTAATGATGATTCCAGTCAACCTCATTAAAAGATTGATAGTAATGATGCAGAACCAATATGTGCTCAAAATCAAGATGTTTTGATGAGTGAAGAAGTTGAGGTGACAACTCAAACAAGCATCAACAGTGAGGAGCTACAAATCCATGTGAATACTGTGATATCAGATGTCATTAAAGATCTGAAGCAAAGAGAGGAGATAATAAAAGAAGAGGTAATTTGTTTAGGGTACAAGGTCTTTTACTAATTCTTATTTTAATGTCTACTTAATGCCTGAATTTGGGAAATTATTAACTACATTTTTATGTAACTATTTTGAATGCAGGAAGAGCAGATGGTGATAGATAGACAGAATGATATTCTTACTGATCAGTTCAAAATAAAGGAGGTTCGCATACATGATGAACATGTATGAATTTATCTATAGTAAGGAAAAGGGTATAGTCATTAACGAATACACACTAAAGCGAATGATTAAAAATTGTAATAATCATGTGCTATACTAGTTGCTTATACAAGTAGAAAAGAAAACAAGACTGCATGAAGTGGAGGAAGATGAGCTGAAATGGCCAAAGAGAACTGTTAGAAGTCCAGAAAGATACACACCCAACCCAACAACTGAAATGAAGAAGAAAAAGATGGAAAAGGCAATGAAGAAAAGAGAGAAAGCAGATAGTGACACAAGTCCAGTAAGAGGACCGTTTGCTGAAGATCCAAAAAAGAAGCCTGATATGGAGGATGTGCGCAAAGTGAAGATTTATTTAGAAGAGGGGCTACTAAAAAATTACTCAAGTAATGTACAAAAGAAGTACAAAAAGAAGGAAGAAGAGCTAGTCTCATGCCCATTCGGATTGCTGCTGGACAGCTTCATTATAAAATCAAAAACTTGGATTTATGACCTCTTCACCAATGCCAATTGGTTGACTGACACAGTAAGTCTAATTTGTATACATATATATATATAGGTATACATATATAGTGTCTGAAAAATACTACAAAAATAAATCAAATCAATTTTATATATTATGTATTTCAGCACATGGGAATAGCATTTTTCTACTTAGGCGTGAAGAGGAAGCAATATAATTTGAAGCAAAAGTTTGCCACAACAGATCATTTATTCATTGAGATGGTAAAGTTGAAAGCTGGATTGATGGATAACGAAAAGACAACACTGACCGAGGCAGCATACAATGGAACAATAATGAATAACATCTTGGGTACTAGCCAAGCAAATATGATGCCATGGGCAGATGCTGATTATGTATACATGCCGCTGAATACATGGATGCATTGGGTTTTATTAGTTTTAGAAATCAATGCAAAATGTATCCGAGTTTACGACTCATTGAAGAGAAGAGGGGACACATTGTCTAGCATCAGGGCATATACGACATGCTTAGAGACTTTCTTGCCAAAGGTCATGGAGAGATTAGGAGTATATGACAAACGTCAAGAAGCAGCAGTTGGAAAGGGAAAATTAAAGATTGAGATGGTGCGAAATTGTCCACAGCAGCAAGATGGGTATGGACAATGTATATAAATCTCTTATATAGCTATAAATATAGAAAGATAAAGATAGTAATCTATTTTTATCCTGCAAGGGGAATTGTGGGATGTTTGTGATCAAGTTTGCTGAGTTCCTAATGCTTGATAGAGAAGCTACTGAGGTTTCAAATGATGACATGGAGATGTATCGAGAGAAGATGACAACGGAACTACTTTTGTATGCGTCAAAAGAAAAGTAGATTTAATAACTGGTTGTTGTGATATGTATCGTAAACAAAGCACATTTATTCTGGTTAATATGTATTGTAGTGCATCTAATTCATGTCAGAATGTACTGAACTCGTAGTCTAATGCATTGATGCAAGCAAAACTGTTATATGAACACCCATATTAATGTCTATTTTATGCCATTAAGTAGACATTAAATGATACTTAATGTCATGTTTTTTGTCTATCTATGAACTATTATATGAACTGTTATATGAAATGTTATATGAACTGCTATATGAACTGTTATATGGCTATTGGCTCACATAACATAGTTTTTCACACAAATATGAACTACTATATGAACTGTTATATGTCTATTCGCTCACATAACATAGTTTTTCACACAAATATTTCAAATACAAAGAGTGAAGAGATGAAAAAATAGTGTCTTTTAATAAACTTATGAAGTAGGTTTTTATTAAATTAATAAATTTCATATAACAAGTACGTTAGACATTAAATAAGCAATAAATAGACAATAAGAAGACAATAAACAAATCAACATATAGTTGATGTTTAACAATTAATGTATATGTATGGAAGAAATACAAAATACAAAGATAACACATCTGAGCACCAATGAAAGTGAAGTAAAATAAAACTTGTTGTTAATATGCCTTTTTATTGAATATCGATAAAAGGAAAGACATAACTGATAGGAAATGCTTGTAAAACAAAAAGTGCATATAGTGAATAGAACAATAAAAGTTGAAATCGAAATATGCATCTTAACTGATATAGGATTGGTGCAAGATTTCTTGTTGTGACCACCCTTCTTGCATCGAGAACAACGTTGACGAGATGGAAATTCACCAATTGATGGTATGTGCTTCTTTTGGGTCTACCAGGTGGACGTGTCAAACAAGTAGGTGGTTTACATATAACTGATCTCACATGATCTGGAATCTCCCAATCAAACGAAGAACCAATAGGGTGCATCTCTCCACTATATGTGCTAAGCCATGCATGTGTGAAATAATAGTTAGAGATGTAGTCATAGCATGATAAGCCTTGACGGTGACCAACTGCAGCAACCCTGTGAACACATATAAAATGCTCCAGTTGAAAAACACGACATGAACATGTCTTTTCCTTCAAATTAACAACAAAGCTTCTTGAAGTTTTGTCCACAACTTCAAACTCATATGCACTGGCAGGCTTCACCTAAACATGAGTAACCAAAATGGAAAACAGTAGTTAGAAGTCTATTATTATAAAAAATAAACAACAATAATCAAAAGGATAAACAGTTAATTAATTTACCAGCATCATAGAGGACTCAGCATGGAAAGAACGTAGCTTGGTCTCAAAATATTCAGACAGAATAGTTTTATTTTTTTCAGCATTTTCTCGACGCTCGTAGAACCATTTCTGCATCCTGTCCCGCAGGAAATCAATCAACTTTGCTATAGGGTACTCCCGAGGGATACGATCTACAGAATTCAGTGACTCAACATTGTTGGATGTCGTCACAGAGTACCTAGTGCGCCTACTGTAACAACGGGCCCACTTCTCAAAACCAATAGCACTCAAATAAGGATGAATACCCGCGTCTTCAGCATCCAGTAAAGCTAAATACTCTTCAAGTTCAGCAGGAGAGGCAGCCCTGGCTGCCTGGTTAAACTTAGATGACAACCCATCACTACCTTTAAACTTTGTTCTAATGTTCCCTAAAATGTGTTGAACGCAGTATCCATGTTCAGCGTATGGAAAAACTACCCTTGCTGCATGAATAATCCCTTCATGACGATCTGAGACAATAAATAAGTCATCTCTATGAGCAAGAGTTTGCTTGAGCATCTTAAAAAACCAAATCCACGTCTCCTTTCGTTCAGTGTCACAAACGCCAAACGCTAATGGGAATATCTGGTCATTAGCATCCTGAGCGCATGCTGTTAATAAGGTGCCCTTATAACAAGCCTTCATGAAAGAACCATCAATAATAAGGACTGGAACACAGTGTTTCCAGCCTTCAAACCATGGAAGTAATGACATGAAAAAATACTTAAAACAGTGATCATCATCATCAATAAAAAGTGAGATCTTTGAGCCTGGATTTTTTTGTTCTAGAACATGCGCAATGGATGGCATAAGTTGGTAAGACTCCTCATCTGAACCCATTAATTTCTTTTGAGCCTTTTTGTTCGCATTCCATGCTTTTTTGTAAGGAAGAATAACACCATAATCTCTATTCATGTCCACCATAATATCAATAGGAGCATACAGTTTTCGAGATGCATCTGCATACCGGTGTTTGATAAGTTCTGCAATAACATCAGATGTGGCTTGACGATGCCGACCTTGTCTAAAGTCAATGGAGCATGTATGATCAGAATCGAACTTGAAAACATTAAATGACATTAGGTAGACAATAAAGACATAATAACAAGTCAATAAATAAAAGAACACTAATACCTCCTAATCTGGAACATGTGACTTCCAGACAACCTCACTCCACGAACAGCCCACTTGCAATTCTCTACATCAACACAAATGACGTGCAATACTTTTTTGGTTGACTTTTTGGTCTTATATTGAAAATGATTTAAAATGGCATAAACCTTTAAATGGAAATCCAAAGCCTTTTTTGTTTTGTATACAGCATGTCTGGCTATATGAGTTGGATGGAAGTGAGAAATAACTTCAAAATCAGGAACCACAAAGAGTGAATCTGAATGACCATCTGAATGCAAACTAATAGGTTGACTTGAAGAAGTATGACTAGAACTCCTAGAAATTATTAAATCATGTTCCAAAGGATCAAAAGGACAAGCTGAATTTGAGACTTGCACTAGTAGAAAAAGGCCTTACAGTGACACTAATTTAGTGTCAGTGAAAGTTTCTATGACATTAAAAAAGCGTCGGGGAAAGTGGCGGCTAGCGACACTGAATATAGCGTCACTAATTGTAAAACAAAATAGTGTCAGTAAATTATGACTCATTAATGTTATGCAACATTATGACACATTGATATCATAAAACGTTGTGACACCTTGGTATCATAAAAAATTATGACACAATGGTGTCATATAATTACAATATTATTATTATTATAATCATTGTGTTATTTCGTTCTAGTTTTATTATATATTATATAAATATTAATAAATAGCCAAAACAAAAGAGCAATTTGTATTTATTACTCAAATTATTTTACAATGTCAATATAAATAAAGTACTACACAAGTAGTGTATTACAAGATGCTATAAATCTACACTCTAATCATACAACATTTTTATATGCTACACGCTAGACATCATAATTCCTTGCATCGTCATCGTAATCCAATAAAGCAAGTCTATAGAGTACTTCTCAATATCTCGTTCAACATAGCCTGCATCATTTTAACTTTGCAATATTATAAGTAGCAAAAATTAACAAAATAAAGCCACCACTAGTACAAATATATCTTCTATAAATTAAAGAAAAGGCAGAATACTATCTAAAGAAGAGATAGTAGTGTCAATTATCTTGATTTCAGCAACTAAATTGGTCAAATAGGCAATTTTTTGGTAGAAAATTTGAATGATAAAGCCAACTGGTAAGCTAAAAAGGGTAATTGTCACTCAGATAAGTTCTATTTTTTTTCAAATAACAAGTGAGGTAAACCCCCAAAATGAAGTCGAGTTCCTGTAACTAATAACACTCATAGAAGAGATTGATTTCGAATCATGATGGCCTTCCCCCACCACCCAAGAACATGAGCCAGAAAAAACTCATGATACACACTATCCTGTCAAATAATCAAATGAATCACTCAGTGCATAAAAGTTTTTTTACTTTAAAGGCTGAAAAAAAAGATGGGGAAACAAAGAAGTCAAACAAGAATCTGAAAAAGAATATAAAAAGATTCTGGAAATAGAAACCATACATAAACATTCTTAAACGTGTTCGTGGGATTTTCGGGTACATATATTCTGCAATCAGCACCATAGGATCTTTCAGGTAGTTTTGCAGGAAGTAATAATTGAACTTAAGCATCACTATAAACCACTTGTCTAGATAATCAAAAGTCAATAACATGGATTACCGAGGCAAATGAGTTGATCCATATCTAAATGCTGGAGAACGATCCCAAATTTGTTACCAAGACCAGTATCCAGATATTTCATAAACTGGCGAGCACCATCATGATTCTGAAATAATAATAATAAAAAAGGTAAGACTTAACAAAATAGGAAGTTGGAAAACACCATAAAATAGTTAAGGGAAAAACATAACACGTTTTGATCAATAAACTAACCTGAAAAAGCAAAAATGTTAATGAAACAAGGTATATGACAGCCAGTTACCAGTTACATTTTGTAATACCCAGACATCCTGAAACAAGATTATCTGCTAATAATCTAGCGAGTTCACACCAATGAAAAGGAAGACTCGCCGACCCAGTCTGTCTGTAGCTAGGGTAACGTTGAGGTCTCAAGAAATCGAATACGTAAAGTTAATGTTTTCCAAGAATAAAATAAGCAAATTGTTATTTAGAAGTATTTGGGTGTCCTCAGAAGTATGACCTGGACAGAAAAAGTTAGCATTTGGGTGTCCTCACAAGTATTTTCGTCACTGGACAAGATTGGGACAGGTGTAGTAACTGCAAAGTCAAGCATTGAATTAGAGAGGATCTCATCATTTCCATTACGGGCCTCAGACATAGATTTTCTAGCATCATAGGCGACCAATTGATGAGTTCCTTCGGTTACCGCCGCATGGAGGGTGGCCACCGGGGTTTCATCAAAAGTTATTGGGTGTTGGACAGTAACCTTAGCACAATTAATAGCATCAATTGGACCAAAACCAGAACTCACTGGGTGTCGGACAGAATTAGTAGAATGAATTGGGGCCTCGGAGTAGACTCTTGCCAGCATAGTGGTACTAGAATCCTTATTTTCAGCACTAATTGAATCAATTTCGTTAGCACCAGTAAGTGTCTCAGCAAAATTTAAAGCAACATCGTTAATAGAAAGTGCATGCACCTCTAAAGTATTAGCAGGAGCCTTGAAATGTAAAGTTGGGTTATCAATTGAGTAGACAGTATGGTCTGCAAAGGGGCCAAATCAGTGTGATTAGAACCTATTAAAACATTCTCCAAAATATCAGAAACATTGAAACCCTGCTGCATAGTAGGCATAATTTCCAACGCATCTTGTGGACCTTTGGGACGAGAATCAACTGTAACAGGGGGAACATTAGCAGCATAAGTGCCAATAACAGGGTCATTGCTTTTAGCTACCACCATGTTTGGTAGCAATCCAGTTAAAACATGGGCCAAATCAGTGGGAATGGAACCTGTTAAAACAGTTTCCAAATCATCAAAAGCATTGGTACCAGTGAAACTTTGGGACAACAATCAGTGGTATCAGTAACAGGGGCAACACTAGCAATATCAGCTGCAACATGGGAAACACTAGCAATATCACCTGCAGCATGATTTCCAATAGCAGGGTCACTGCAGTTAGCAACCACCACCTTTGGCATCAAATCTTTGGTGGCCCTGGGGCATTCCCTATCAAAGTGACCAAAACGGTTGCATTTTTTACAGAAAAAGGTAGGTTTTCATACAAAATTTTCTGGAATAAACCGTCGAGGGAAATTCAAACTGGGGCTGGGGGTGAGTCCCGTTCAACAGACAAGCCGGACGTCCATCGGGTCACCACCATCTGGTACCTGAAGGAATCCCAACATTTTCTTTCCCAGAATTCTTGAAAATAAAAATCGGACTTGAAATTAATGAGAATAATGTTATAGTGAAGCAATCCGACTGAATAGGGCTGTGAGAACCCTAACTATTCAAAAGCATTACGAATCGCAAGTATGGGGGGCGGCTGAACGGGAAAGTACCAACGAGAGCGAATCGAAAAGGATGGGAGAGAACCTGTAAGTCGTCGTTGGAGAAGAAGATAGACGGAAAGCCTCTGAAGCTACCAGACAAGCCAAGTTCAGCCGCGTCGGAAAAGGAACAAGTCTGCGAGTGCAATCGATGGCTGGGGATGAGATCCCTTACCACCGCAGCAAAAGACATTTTGGCCTGCATCCTCGTCGGACCAATTCCATCCGCCAGCGGCATTTCTGCCGCACTGGCTTCAGGCGGTCCGAAGGAGATGTACTCGTATGAATGAGAGAAGGGGGAGTGTAGGAGGAAGATGTACTCCTATGAATGAAATATTAGGTTTAGGAATTTTTTTAAAAGCTAAAATTAAATAATACTTTGAGTTAAAGTATCACTATTATGTGTTGATGTAATAATATCACTAGTTACTGATATACAAGTGTCATTAACGTATTAGTGACATCATAGTGTCACTAAACAAGTGTCACTGTAAGCTAATTTTCTAGTAGTGTTGATTAGAAGATGAATGTGTATCTTCCAAAGGCATTGACTGATTACAATTGGGGATGGAATGACTAAAATCAGCAGAGACACTAATACCATTTGGCTGAGAATCAAGTGAAACACTGGCAGAAACATTGAGATCAATTGGAAGAAAATTTGGAGGCATATCTTGTTCTAGGACATTAATCACTCGTGACTTGGAAGGAGTATTAAGATCAAGTGCAGAAGCCTCACAACACATTGGTTGATTTACACAAGAATGGACAGTAAACAATTCAACACACAAAGGAAACTTAGCATAGTCAGTGTCAATTTTTTTAAAGCCAAGTAAAATCCCAATTAAGCTAGAATCATTATTAACAAGAACAGGAGGTGGACATGAATCTACAAGGTAAGACATTATAAGCCTTGTATTGGTAACAGATTCACCAATACATGAGTAAACCATGGAAGCAAAGTCAACATATAATGTCCCCTCATGTACTATTAAGCCAAAGCATCGTTTGTTGAAGAAAACATATGAGTTGTCCCAACTACTATCCACCTTAAGCATAAGCAACATGTTTGCAATCACTGTCAATACAAAAAAGCAAACACGATATGTTATTAACAACATCATACAAAATGTCTAATGAACTAATAATCATAAAAATGTCCTTATAACTAAAAACAGTAACTGAATACATGCAGTCAATACGAAACTCAAATCAACAAACAAAATTCAAAACAACAAACTCCAAACATACAAAAGTCACATACGAAACAAAAAACAACAAACATCACGCAGAAAAGTAAAAATAGACATAGTAGAATAATATTATAAATTTGACAACGAAGATAACAAGACGATAAACAATTTTCGTTCATATCCAATATGAAATTGAAATTGTAAAAGTTTGGCAGTTTTGTTCGAATATAACATACAGATTTTTGAAGAGCAACGTCAACAGGAGAGACAATTATACATGTGGAGATTATACATGTGGAGAACAATTATGATTCTACATGTGGAATTCGCCGAAAATTGATAGAAAGAACGCTTGTAGAGATTCGACAGAAATTTGTCGAATTGAGCTACACCTGAGGAACGATGCGGAAGAACAGAGATGTCCCGCTGCGGAAGAAGGAAACCGAAGTCGTTAGCTGGGGAAGTTATTTTCCCGTGCATATCTAATTTTAATTTGAAGGGCAAATTTATGTAAAAGAGTAAATAAATGGCCGATAACTATAGCTTTTTACTCACTTTGTACCTATTTCGTCTTCCATGTTGTTCTAGTCTCGATGGCCCATGCTTTTTACTATGGATCATGCTATGGTGCCTTTGAAAATTTGGAAGGTATGGTGCATCTCATTGTGTAGGCAAATGAAATAGTGACACATGGAAATAGTGGGACATAGAATAGTGTCATTAATGAATTGACTTGAAATGCTATTGGGTGAGAAAGGCAAATGTATGGTACATTCCACATTTGAAGAGGTACCATAGAAATCTCCTTTTACTATTTGAACCTCATTCATATTTCCATGGTACGTGAAGGCTTATACTGTATTCTGTAATAGTGATGAAAAATTTAATGTATTAAACCGACAAAAAAGGTTCACATTTCATTTTTGCAGGTTAAACAACCTGTAAATAAGATCCAATTTGCACCCCTAAACTATTAATAAGTGTCAAAATTGCAATAAATCGAAAATAAAAAACAGAAACAATAAAAAGATTAAAAAATGACCTGTTGTTTACATGTAAAAATGAAATCAGAACAATTTTTTATCGATTCAGGGTGTGAATTGAACTTTTTTGAGTTCAAGAACCGAATTGAGCTTACACAACCGGTACAGGTTCCCATTTGACCCTTTAGCCAAAAGTTTAATACAAGTATATCAGGATTCACGTTAGTCATCCGGTGTCTATATAGTCAAAACCTTAATTATACTCCCTCCGTCCCAAATTGATTTGAAAAACTGACTTTTTCTTGGTCAAACAGTTTCATTTTATTCGCTTAATTATGATGTCAATCTTTAATTATATTCTAATTTGGAGTTTACAACTTTGAAAAGATCTAAATGTAGTTTCTGAATATATAAATTGTAATTATTAAAAATTAAATTAATTATCGATACGGAGCATTGACTTTTATTATTGGTTGACCAAAAAATATTGACTTTGCAAAAAAAATTGAGACGGAAGGAGTACTATCAACAAGTTTATTGTACTGCTTCTTTTTCAAATAGATTGAGAAAGTGAAGAAGTTTCAGTGATAATATATGTCTTGATACAACTATATCGATGTGGAGTAGTTACCAATAAATAAAAGCAAACGGAATAATCAATGAGATATCCATAAATACTCCACTCTAGCAGCTCCCATCCCATATTCCCATGCATTGTGTGTGTAGTAATTTTCTCATAAATAAAAGCAAACGAAATAGTTAATGAGATTGCCATAAATTGCATGATAATGACATTTATCATCAGCTCGATCGTAAATACTCCCATCCCCTATTCCCATGCATGCTCTATAATTGCGTATATATCGATCAGTACGTACGTCTCTCTACCACCTTAAAATATAATGACCCATCGTATCACGTCCGACGTCGTACTCCTATGATTAAAGCAGCACCCAACGCCCAATTTCATTCACGCAAACAAACCTACCTGCTAATCCAAACTCTCTCTCTCGATCTCCTCCTTCAGTTCTAACGTTTCATTTGCTGAGTTGAGTTGCTGTTTCTGGTCGCCATCCATCTTCAACTCGTTTGCTTCGAAGGAAGGGTAGTAACTTCGTTCTCTTCCTTTGCCTTTGAATGCTTTAATTTCTCACTTTTTTTATAATTTTTTTCTAGTTGCATGCGGGCCGGCGTTCTTAGCTTCAGTTCTTCACTTCAATTCATTTTGAGTTTTTTCTTGCATGCGATCCTCAAACATATCTTTAATCTATCTCTGTACGTAGATTGTTATATAGGGTGATTTCTTTTTTTACGAAGATGCCGAACATAGGTTGCCGAAATACGGGACTTTTTCTAGGTTTTCTAAAAAAACGGGAAACGTGTTCCATGAATCCGAAATATGTAGGGTTTTAGGTGGGAAGTTAAAAAACGGATTAGATGAATCCGAAATATGTAGGGCTTTAGGTGGGGAGTTAAAAAACGGATTACATGAATCCGAAATTTGGTTTTAATTTTTTTGCAAACTGCTGGAAGATGCTGCGGAAGGTGTAGGGAAAGTAAAAAAATGAATTATTTAATTTTTTAATTTTTTTTAATAGACTTCTTAGGTTTTTTAGATTGGTTAGTTACATTTTTTTCAAAGAGGAAAACACAAATATTTCAATAAAAATTTGTGAGTGGGATAAATAATAGAGCATATGAAGCATAATATGTACAAAAATAAATAATTTAGTGATATTTATAGTTGGAAAGATGTGTATTATTTTATTAAATAAGAAATAATCAATTGTTATGTTAGAGATTGTAATAGTGAATATACATATTTAATTATATTGTATTACGAATTTATTCAATGTTCCCGCAAAATTAAATAATATAAATACTTCATTACTCATTTATCTTGAACAACAACATGACAAAGAAATACAAATTTTTATTCATTGAAAAAGAGTTACAAAATACATATAAATTTTTACTCTTGTGCTCTCCTACTCGGACGCATATCCATTTCATTTGTAAATCGTGTTCTTTGAGGCCTACCGGTTTGACTGCGTCGAGCACTTTGAGGCGGTATCACTACATATCCGGTATCAGGCATCGCACTTACGTCATGCATAGGCATAATATCTGTAGCATACGTACGGATGTACGCACCTAATTTATACACGTCCGGGATGAGATGATCTACAGTTATTTCTAAGAAATGGCATGTTGCGTAGGCATGCACACATGGAAATCCATTTTGCTTCCAAAAACCGCAATCACATTCGCAACGTGAGAGATTTACCGTTACCGGCGGATAATCACGGATGGAAACAGAGTATATTCCCGTTGTTCGGTTATGCGGGACAATAGTGCACTGATGTCTTTTCTGTGAACGTTCAAGAATATCTTTCCATATATTTTGCGGATATAGGAACCCAGCTTGCCGCCACATCTGACCGGCCCTACGTCGATCGGCAAATAGTTGGACAACTTTGTTATAAGTTGCCTTAACCAGCGCGGTGATTGGAAGTGTTCGACATCCCTTTAGAACGTTATTGAAGCTCTCGGAAAGATTTGTTGTGAGGATGCCGTAACGTCGTCCATCGTCGAAGCACAGTGCCCAATTTTCACGTGGAATAGCGTTCAAATACGTGAACGCATTCTCATTCGTAGCACGAATTTGAGCCATTGTTTGGTAAAATTCACTCACCATGGGTGTACTCCCGGCCTGCCAACAGAGCTTTTTCAGTTCAGTGCTCCTGAATTTTGTCATGAAATTGCTTCTAATGTGTCGGAGGCAGAACCGCTTCGAAACTTGGGAGGTTTTCAATTGAGGTACTGATTGATAGGCACTTAGGATGCCAGGGTGTCGATCTGATATTATGCACACATGCCGATTTGGTCTGACAACATAAGTCATAATGTGTTCCAAAAACCAGGACCAACTATTTGTGTTTTCACTTTCCACAACTGCGTACGCGAGAGGGAAAATCTCACGGTTAGCATTCATGGCGACTGCAACCAAGAGATGACCCTTGAACTTTCCGTACAAGTGAGTACCGTCAACAGATATTACGGGCAGACAGTGTTCAAACCCATCAATGGAAGCTTTAAAAGCCCAAAATGCACGATGAAATTCATACGTACCATCATGACTGGTTGGTTTTGGTTGGAAATCTACCACTGACCCCGGATTTGATTCTCTTATCGCAAGCAACAAATTGGGTAAATCATTGTAGGCCGCCTCCCAGTTCCCGAATCTTCGTTCAAGGGCAATCAAACGTCCATACCACGCCTTTTTGTACTTGACATTGATTCTGAATTTGTCGTATATGTCTTGCATCACGAGTTTAATGCTGTAGTCCGGATCAACATGCACTTTTGTAGCGATTACACTCGCTATGATCTTGCTCGTCATAAGCCTGTCATTACGGGCTCTTTTATAATCCACTCTGCAGTTGTGTAGTGGTTGATATTTTTTCACCTTCCACAAATTGGTGTTGAGAAGGTTTCCCGCCTGAATGTGCCACATACACATGTCATCATAGATGCAAACTGCCTTCCACGATCTCACACGTTTGTCATCTGTCTTAAAAATTCGAAATTGCCGAATATTTTCTATTGCTACGGCTTCTTTCAGTAAGTCGTATGAATCGTATATTTTGCCGACCGCAATAGTTTCATTATCACGATTCGCTGGTTCAACATATGGTTGTTCCAGCTCAATATCGGCCCATGTTGTGTCATGAGCGTCATCACTATCGTCAGAATTTGTTGTTGCATCGTCATTTCCAGAAAATTGTTCATAATCTGGATCATCTTCCTCTTCCTCTTCATATGCTGTTGAAGGGCCATCTTCATGTTCAACAGTATGCGGGTTGTAGCGTCCGTCGTATCTCGTTGATGGTCCGTCATCGTTGGAGTGGATATTGTGAAAGGTTTCACAATTGTGGGTGTCACCTCCTCCATATGTTGATATTTGTGGTTGGACTATAGAGGTTCTTCGGGCATCCAGGAAAATATGTAATTCTCCATACTCTCTTTCAGCAAGTCGGAAAAAGTGCTTCCAAGTATCATCATCATGGATGGGCCACAGTCTTGATGCCACATACACACGATTTTTGTACTTCGGTAATTTTCCGTGAATGGATACAATTTCTCCAAAACCTCTCTGCGCACACTCTTCGACAATCCGCTCGTTTATAGCGTTAAAGTCATCGTCATTGCTAATTAACAGCGCTGCGCTCGGAGGAATGGAATACTCAACTTCATCATCTTTCATAATAATAGAACCATTCCAGTGGACACAAACTGGAGTTTTATGCTCAGTTGCCATTTTTTTGTATATGGTAAGTAATATCGTAGGAAATATAGGGAGTTGATGATAGATAGCTAGGAACTCTAAGGTGATAAATAGATATCAAGAATATGGTGACTGAGGATTTGGGTGCAAGTGATGAGCCTTTTATAGATCAAAATTATTGATAGTTGGGAGTGGGTTTAGGTGGGTGCAAGTGGTTGGGAGAAGTGGTTGAAATTATTTCGAATAATAAGTGGTTGAAAAAAAATTGAATGTTGTGTAGAATTATTGATTCCCGAAGTGACAGGGAATCTGTCAGAAAAATTAAAAGTTGATTGATTTAATTTAAAGTGAGTGGAATCTGTACACTTTTGTACCCGGAATATTTTTTTTAGATCAAAATTATTGATAGTTGGGAGTGGGTTTAGGTGGGTGCAAGTGGTTGGGAGAAGTGGTTGAAATTATTTCGAATAATAAGTGGTTGAAAAAAAATTGAATGTTGTGTAGAATTATTGATTCCCGAAGTGACAGGGAATCTGTCAGAAAAATTAAAAGTTGATTGATTTAATTTAAAGTGAGTGGAATCTGTACACTTTTGTACCCGGGAAGATTTTATTCTTTTATTCTTTTATTTTTCAAGTATGAGGAACCCAATAATAAGAGCAAACTTACTTTATTCCCAAAATAGAACTCATATACTCTTAAATAGGGAAGATTTTATTCTTTTATTTTTCAAGTATGAGGAACCCAAGATTTTTTTTTTAATAGACTTCTTAGGTTTCTTAGTATACCGAGAAATACGTAGAGTATACCGAGAACTTTGTTCCCAATTGTGCCGACATGCCCACCTTCATAAAAATAAGTTATTATACCATGACCTACAAATATATTTAATATACTAATACTTATTATGTAAAATTTCAAATTATACCTGCACCCATAGGGCATATCCTGTAGATTCTCATATGGCAAAACGTTTCGCGGCCGCACCATGGGCAATCTCTCCCACGCCCAAATCTGCAATAGAAGCAAGCATCCCCCAATATTTCTCCTGTTCGCTTTGGCGGCCTTGCACATGTTGTAATACAGGAACCCCAATACTGCTGAGCCCCAACTCCACCGTCGTGCTTCACCGAGCGGTCCCTGCAACAACTCTAAAAAGTACAATTTTATTTTGTTCCCGGTAGTGGAGGGGAACAATAACCCACCTAGTAGTTGCCAAATGAGCACCCTCGTGTATGTGATGAGCTCCTCATTTGTGTTGTGCTGATGTACCGGCCAACGCTGTAGGGCATTCATTCTTATTACAGATGTGTTTAAGTCTTTGTTGTTTGGCGTGAAACCGGCGAAGTCCGTGCACATTTGCATCCAAAGTGCTTTCGAGTTTGTCCTAGGTCCTGACAGTGGTTCTCCGTCGATGGGCAACCCCAACAACACTTCTACGTCCTGTAAGGTGATGCCCACCTCACCAAAAGGCAAATGAAAAGCGTGTGTCTCTGGTCTCCATCGCTCAACCAACGCCGTAATAAGCGACCAGTCTAACTGCAACCTTCCGATGCAGTCGACGCCGTAAAAGCCGGAGGCCTTCAGCAACGCTACCACTCCTGGGTGACGCGGGCCGTCTTTGTACACCATTGAACAATATACATTACACCTCAACTTGTCATCCATGGATGTAGCATCATTCCAGACAAGGTCCGCTCGATGCGCGTAACGTGGCATCACCAACACAGACCGATCAACCGGGTCCATAAGTGGTATTTGTGCAGCCATTCGTATCTCAACTGACAATAAGAATCATATATTAGTGTTATATATGTGTGTGTATGTATATTATAATGACGTGTTTTATTAAATGAAATTATAAATTACACATAAACTTTCAATGAAACTATATCAGTCTTATGTATTACATTATAATATATGTACGGTTGATAATGGGTTTATCCACTGAACAATATTACCACCGTGCCAGAAACTAGAAAAGGACTAGTTCTAGACGAGCTTGTGAAAATTGTATCAGTATAGTGCAATTATATTATATGTTCCCATACAAATTTTAGACTTGCCACTGAGTAATATTCTCACTGTGCCAGAAACTAGAAAAGGACTAGTTCTAGACATAACGTTTGCCAGAAACTAGAAAAGGACTAGTTCTAGACGAGCTTGTGAAAATCGTACCAGTATAGTGCAATTATATTATATGTACAATTACAAATTTTAGACTTGTCGCTGAGTAATATTCTCACTGTGCCAGAAACTAGAAAAGGACTAGTTCTAGACATAACATTTGCCAGAAACTAGAAAAGGACTAGTTCTAGACGAGCTTGTGAAAATCGTACCAGTATAGTGCAATTATATTATATGTACCGATACAAATTTTAGACTTGTCATTGAGTAATATTTTCACTGTGCCAGAAACTAGAAAAGGACTAGTTCTAGACATAACATTTGCCAGAAACTAGAAAAGGACTAGTCTAGACGAACTTGTGAAAATTTTACCGGTATAGTGTAATTATAATTTATGTTCGCTTTTATGGCTCAATTATAATAAATGTTATGGAGTATGAACTATATTATATTACGTAGTATAATGTTATTTGGAAATAAGTAGTGATGACTAAATTAAAATGTTCAACTAACTAAACTAAATTTAAATTGTAATCGCAACGTAGTCTCAAATTACCATATACACTAATTTAGTACTCCCTCTGTCCTAGAAAATTCTTCACACTTTAAGTGTGGTTGTAGTTGTGTAAGAAAAAGGTCAAATTAATGTGAACCACACAAATTGTCCAAAAATGGTAAGTGGGAAGAATTTTTTGGGACGGTCCAAAAAAAAAAGTGAGAAGAATTTTATGGGACAGTGAGAGTATTTAATACATTAGTAACAAATATTAGTGAACCAATAATTAGAGTAATTGAAAAACAGTAAATGTGCTTACATTATCAACATAAATTAACTACTGTAAAGGAAATACTACAAATAATTATAAGTTGTGGGCTAATTATTTCTATTGTTATATATTTAGTATGACATATATCAACAATCTTAATAGCAATTAAGATTAATTACATATTAATATTAAGATTTTCGAAATATTCAGGATGACATAACACAACCAGTACAAAAAATTAACGGTAAAGAGTAAATATATAATTAAAATTCTAACCTTTCTTTGAAAAACTCGGAGAATAGAATTAGCAAGAACACTCAATAGTTTTTTGTAACTAAATTTATTTTTATGGTAGTAGGCTGAATATGATGTTGAAGTGATTTAAATAGGTGAAGTTTGAGATTGGGAGTATGGATTTCCGTGTAAAACAATGGACAGTTGGGATGAGTTTGTTAAATCCTACGGTTGAAAAATGAGCTGAAGAAGCACGATCCGGGTAAACTTGGATTGGCCAATCCGGGAGCTTCATATTTCGGATTAGGCAAATCCGAATTTCTCTGCCTACTGACACACGGCTGTGCTCTCCTGACATCCGATTTCTTTTTTTTTTTTGGTTTTGAACTTTTCGGATTCACCAAATCCGTTTTTCCTTGAAAATAAAACCCAAAGTCGGATTAGGAGAATCCGAAAATAGGGATGCTGACACCTCTGCAAACCCTAAGAAAAGTCGGATTTGCCAACTCCGTTTCCCGTAAATTGGTAACCTAATGCTGACATTCGTATTTTGGGAATGGAGGCATCAAAATCCCGTATATCCGTCCTTTCCTCTGTTATATACGCCATTATGAAGATTTTACAATATTATTATTACGTACTACGTACTTGTATAGATTTTCAACGTCTATCATGATGTGCGTGTGTAAATGAACGAATATGTATACAATATAGTACTCCGTAATTCCGTATATATATTAAACTATACGACGTAGTTTACATACTCCCAAGTTTATACCATACTACTATAAACTCATTTGCCGGATCGGACTCCAAGCTAAGGGTAACCTCGATCTCTGTCTGTTTAATTAATGTTTCCGCCTGTCTGATCTTTTGTTTTTGACTGCGGCCGTCCTTAATTAGCTCTTCAATTCTTCATCTTATTTTTGAGTTAGTTTTTCCTTGCATGCAATCCCCAATAATGATGTCTTTTTCATTTTAATAAATTTTTAATACAATATTATTACCTAGTACTAGTATTACAATTTACAATATTATTACCTACTTATTTTATTTTGTTTTGTTATGCTACTTTTAGAATAATACATTTACTACGAACGTATATAGTAGTGTTTTTTCATAAAGGATATATGTAGTGATGGTAATTTTTTTTTCTAGAAAGAAAATCATGCATGCACTGATGCACCAACTACATAAAGGAGATATATTTACTGCGGTTTACGTTTACTCTGCAGATTAAATGGAGACACCAACCAAAATGCTGGGCTGTTTATTTTTTTGTGTTGCCTTGATTGTTGGCCCAACAAAAGCCGATAAGAACGTTACCATTACTGTGATCAAAAGTGCTGTGGCTGATGGAGCCGGTAAAATACTTGATTAAAATATGACCAATTTTATTTCGTAATGGATGTATAACTAAGCAACAACATATATAAATACTGCTACGTAGTATCTGATATAACATTTATAATGGTCATGCTTATAGTGTGTTTGGACGGAAGCCCACCCGCTTACCATTGGGATGCAGGCAGCGGTTCTGGTGCCCGCAATTGGCTTGTTCACCTGGGAGTGAGTTCTTATAATTACTTACCAAAACTTCATGGAAAGTAAAAATTATAATCAACTTCTTCTTTATCATGTTCCTAATGCGCTAATTCATGTACTTATTTTGTTTAAGTATCATTATATTTACTTTTCTTTATTTTAAAATAAAACGTGGAGTTTTTATTTTTGGCGTCGCATGCATGTATTTAGTGGTATACCAAATTAATTAAGCATATATTTTAAGTATACCAAAAATTAGTGGTAACTCAAGCTCCATTATTTAGTCACATATCTCGCAGGGAGTCGCAGCCCCTCAGCTCCCCTTTCCTAATTTCTTACGGAGTATTAATTAGCTAGGTAGGAATTGGTCTTTTCCAAATCTTTTTAGTTAGTCGTTTTTACTTTTCTAATCAATAATTTAAAATTTGTCAATCATTTTAATTAATCAATGTACTTCTATATTTTTGCAAAATATATACTACCTCCGTTCTTAAATAAGCGCAGCATGTGAAATTTTACACTATTCACATGTTCTACTTTGACTACATTTTATTTATTGATGTATTAATATATTTTTTTGAAAAAAATATTATTAAATTTGTCTCATTGTAAATTTGCAAAAACTATTTTTTTAATTTTTTTACTAATGGAGAATTATATATATTAATGGTCAAAGTTGTGTCTCGACAAGTGTGAAATGTTGACTGTTGCACTTATTTAAGAACGGGGGAAGTAAATTTTTACTAAAGGGATATTTTTATATCACTTTCATATTATAAATAATTCCATATATAGTTAACAAAGAACGGATAAAGTATCATATTTAATTTTAATTACTAAAATGATAGACACAAGAGTTTAATCCACAAAGGAACTCGTGTTATACGACGACCAAATTACGCACATTAATATGCCTTTATGATTTAAAAATGCATCACACCCACTCCAAGAACGACTTTAATAATTAGGAAATCACTTATATATCTTAATATTATATACTAATACCGTTGTTCTCTTTTAATATAATTGCAACATTGTACCTTTTGCACTATTCACATATTATAATTTGACTGTATTTTATTTATTAATCTATTATAAATATTTTATTTATTAATGTAAAATATATAAATTAAATTTTTAAAAACTATTTTTAAATTCCTCTCATCGTAAATTTTCTAAATCTAAATTTTTTAATTTTTTTAATAATAAGGAACGAAAGATATTATTGGTCAAACTTGTTCGTTGCCAAGCATGAAAAGTGGATCGTTGCAATTAAAAAAGAACAGAGAAAGTATAATTGAATACATATGAAAGTTTATCAAAATCCCTAAATTGTACGGAGTATGACATACTGACAATTTATCTTTTATTTGGTATTTAATTTAATTATAACATAGAGAAATTTGATACTCTTATATTTTATAAGAAAAAAATGTACATAGTTTTTACAGAGTGCTACGTAGTACTATCTTCGTCTCATTTTATGCGTACAACTTTAAAATGGTTGAAAATGGTTGAAAATATAAAAAATTATAATTTTGATTTGGGTATAATAAAAAATTTTAAAGATTGTAGATAACAAATTTCTTTAAAAAAACTAAGTGTAACATTTATTTTGGGGTAAATCAAAGAGCAAAGTAACATATGCTTCGTGTAAAATGAAAGGGAGTCAGTATACTGTTACGTTTATTTAGAACCCCACCAACAAGTATAGAAAAAAGGTCACACTGTGATAGAGGTAGACACCGCTGTGGTACCCGCACGAGTAGCTCAGTTGGTCGAGCGGTGGGAAAAATTGGACGTAGATCAAGGTTCGAATCCCGCAGCGACCTAAAAGGGGTTTTCAGAACCTGAAATAAAGCTGGCCCTCTGGTGCGCACGGGTAAAGGCCTACTGCCGCTTTGCCGACTGAGTCACCATGATTTACTCCCCCACCATCCTGTCGGGTCGGGGTGGGGGGCCCTTGGGGTTGGGGATTCAACCTTTTGGACGTAGACACCGCTGTGGTTGCATTTAATGTAACTAGTAAAGCTTTTTTGCTTTATTTGGGACAACACATACTTTAAATTTCATTTTGTGAGACTTTTTAAGTGGAATTATCACAAGTTTTAAATTAAACACGAGTAATCAAGGTATTACATTCATTCAGCACTACGTAACTACACTTATACAACATGTCAACACGTCAAGACCTAGTCAGCAATACCCTTCACAACCTAGAGCCCGTTTGGTAACAAAAAAATCGGGTGATTAGATGATTCTGCTGAAATTATGAATTTTGATTGAAGTGACTCCATTGGCTGATTCAACTTATTTACGAAAAAAATATTTTTAAAATATATTTTATTAATAAAATAATGAAAAGGTTATATGTAAAAAAAGCTAAATTGGTCATCTACAGTAACGTCAGTCAGCTTTTTCACCAAACACGTAACTTTTGATTTCGCGTGTTGAATTTTGTAATAAGAAGAAAAAGTAAGGTTGGGGTTACTTTTCTGGCTGTATTGGCTGAAGTTACCGTAGAGGATTATTTTAGCTAATTTTTCATATAATTTTTTATTTAATTTATTAATAATAAATATTTTAAATATAATTTTTTCATGAATCAGCAGAATCAGCCAATACAGCCAGAACTTCATAAATTTCAGCAGAATCAGCCAATTTTAGTGTTACAAAACAGGCTCAAAATATAATTCGCTTTGTTTAACTTGTTCAGTTTAAAATAAATATGTGAGACGACAATTTGAAATAATGCATGAAATGCACGGGAGGAGCCAGAGTCGGTCATGTCCGTTTCTGGGCCTATAGGCGTTACTCTATTTTGGGCTTATATCCATGACTTAAATGAATTTCATAAAATAAAAGCGAGAATCAGTTTATTATTATTTACGTTACATATTTGGGCAAAAATAACAACACGAGTATCGAATAATAAGAAATGATATTACTTAGAATCGTTTATCGTAGAACAATGTGAAGCAAATCATCAATAATTGCTTCATAGGCAACATTTTTTCCACTAATAAATATGACAAATAATAAAATTGTCACCTATAACAACACTAAATTTTCTTTTGAAAGGATTTGAAAAGAAATAGTACCACATATTGAATTTATAAGTTGAGAATGATTCATTGACCGATGATGAGAGTCTAAAGTTTGAAGTCTCGAAAGAATGAAGATTTTCAAAGAGACAAAATGTTTGGCTGACAAGAGAACTCACACAAGATGATTGCAAATTTATTGCACTCTAAAATAACTATTAGAAACTCAGATATAGTTTATTGAAATTTTGAAACAAATGAATAATTGGAGTGAGATTTGAGAAAAACGGGCTCTAAAATAATTATATAAAATTGTTATGTTATAATTAAATTGAATAAAAAATCTTAAAATCTAAAAAGATGTGAGGACGGGAGAGATGTATCTTTTATTTATGCAGCAACAATTGTATTTCTTTTAAAAACTACAACCGATCCTGCTAAAAATTAATGTATATATTCTTTTTTAAACTTGGCTCTGTTTAAGACTCTTTATTTATGTTTTAAATTTTCAAATTGTCAACAAAATTAATCACTACGCCTAATTAATTGAACGTAAGGATAAAATCGAAGCCTACTCACACTATATACTTCCTCCGTTCTTAAATAAGTGCAACATGTTAAATTTTACTCTATTCATATGTTCTACTTTGACTACATTTTATTTATTAATGTATTAATATTTTTTTGAAAAAATTATTGTTAAATTCATGTCATTGTAAATTTTCAAATTCTGATTTTTTTAATTTTTTTACTCATACTTAATTATATATATTAATGGTCAATATTGTGTCTCGGCAATGTGAAATGTTGACTGTTGACTGTTGCACCTATTTAAGAACGGAATAGTATAAAGAAAAAAAATTTGGACATATTTTTTCCTCTAACTTTTTCGGCCTAGGGCGGTCGCCTGTCCCCTCAGAACCAGCCCTGGTAGGACTTCCACTTTTTACGCAATATAAATTAAATTGGAAGATCTCTATCCGTAATTTCGTGAATAATAATTTCTTGGAAGTCGAATCTGCTGATGTTTGCGAATCAACATATAGTTATACTTCATTTAAGTCAACGTTAGCTAGGTAAACTGAGTTAAAGACTATATACAGTTTTCTGAGTAAGTTTGATTTGAGGTTTTTTTCTAAATTAGGGAGGAGGGTGGTGTATAAACAGCACCATATACGAGAATCACACAGAGGCGTACGCCGGCAGCTGCACTGATCGCGCCAAATCGGACGTGGGATCTTCCTTCTACATGCGTGATTTCCTGTTTAAGGGGATTTTTAGTGATGAAAAAAACACAACTTACTTCTATAACTGGAACCGGGTCGTCGTAAGATATTGCGACGGCGGGTCATTCTCCGGCGATGTCGACCAACCCGATCCGGTGTGTATTCTATTTGTTTCCTTGAATTATACTACCTCCGTTATTAAATAAGTGCAATAATATTGCAATCATATAAATTTGATTCACTTATTTTTTATCAGGAAACTAAGCTCTTCTACCGAGGGGCAAGAATATATAAAGCCGTCATTAATGAGTTAATGGCCACGGGCATGAAAGATGCACAAAATGTAAATTTCTGAACTTTGACTTTTTTTAATTAATTTTGTTATAATTAAGTGAATTTATTCGTTAAAGTCCTGATTTTGATAATTTTCACATGCATATATAAATTTTAATTTTGCAACAGGTGATCCTTGCTGGAGGTTCCGCAGGGGGAATAGGTGCAATGATTCATTGCGATCATTTTCGAAGCCTATTCCACCCCACTGTGAACGTCAAGTGCTACGCTGATAGTTCATTTTTTCTGAAACTGTAAGATGACATATATACGTCGATCTAAAAAGTGTAGAAACATAATTTTTCAATTTTTTTTGTATATATAATTCAGAAATTAGATTAATAAGGGAATTAACTTAATTAAATATGTTTATGGTTTTGTATTTGCAGGAGGAATCCCCTGGATGCCCAGTTCTTGAAAACTGTTTTTGGCATAGTTGTTGAATTACAGGTAATTAACTAAATTCCCACATTGAAAGCAGATTTAATCGGTATTGATACATACGTCCGAACTCCGGAGGAGTAGTTAAAATAGAAATTGCCCAATATAGGAGTAAATATAAACATAATTATACAAATAAGACTAAAACTTAAAACTTCTTTCAATAGGAGTAAACATTAATTTTGTACCATTAATATCACTAACCTAGTTATTAATTCTAAAATATGACTTATTTAATCCTAACCTAGTTAATTTATGACTTATTCGATACTAATAATTCATTTATTTATTTATTTTTCAATAAATAAAAAAATATATATTTTTTTTAAAAATAAAAAACTCAAAAAAATAAAATAAAATTGACCGCCGCCTTTGCCGCCTCAGCACCACCTCTTCCAGTCACCAGGGGAAAAAATGCCAAATTCATTACGAATGCCATATGTATGGCAGAAAACAGTGAAAATGTTGACATTCGCAAAGAGAAATATGCCATGTTTTTGGCATTTTCAGAAAAAAGACAGTTTTTAGGAAAAATGGAATTTTTGTTCACCGCCCGGAGGTGGTGGTGCAGGGAGGTAGTACAAGCGATGAGAAAGGCATCCATATTTTTTTAATTTTTTTGTGGAGTTTTACTATTTTTTATTAATTTAAAAAAAAAATTAAAAAATATTTTTTTAAAATTTTTTATTTTATTAATATTTTATAAATTTTTTAATTATTTTTCTACGGTTTTAATTAAAAGTTGTTGGGGCTTGGGTAGGGGTATACTTGTCCAAACACTAAAGTTACTCCTGTTCAAAACATGATACTCCTATTTTTGTATTTTTCCTATGTTTTGCTCGGCAATTCTCTCTAGTTAAAAATTAAATTCTGGAATATTACATGGGTTGCAGCAAAGCGCCAATGCACTACCGGCCGAGTGCATATCCAAAAGAAGTGCATTATCGGTACATTAATTTATATATATTCTTTACTTACAAGTTGAATTCCATTAATTAAGTAAGCAATTATACTAACTATGTATGTGCAGTGCTTCTTTCCAAAACACTTGGTGAAGTACATAAAAACCCCAATTTACTTTTTGAATTCGGCCTTTGATTCATATCAGGTTAGCTCCTTGCACCTTATTATATACGTAGTATTATTATGATTGAATTATTATTATTGTTGTTGTTATGTTTTATTGTGATTTATTTAATTTTGCTAAATATTTTTAATTATGATATTTTCCCATAGATACGGACTGCCTTCTCTGAAAGCTTACACGACCGGATACTGTATCAAAAGGAGACTCCAAGTGATATGAAATTGCTAAAAGGTAAGTTTTTAATTTCAATTATGTACTCTATAAAAATTACAATGTATTTTTGTACAGTCATACGTAAATTGTACATGTTATTATTTTTAATCCATATATTGCCCTACCTTATATTCAAGTGAATTATACATAATGCATCCAAATCTGTGAGCTTCTCTCATAACATTGAACGTGTACGTACTCTTTAGCATTTTCGTTATATAATCCTTCTTTTAGGTATAATTTATTATTTATTACAAGATTTGGAAATGCTAGACACACTTTAAGCTTTGACACCGAAATAATTAATATTCTTCAACTTAAAAGCGTCATATCAGTTAAATATAAAATCATAAATTAGGATGTAATATATAGTACGGAGTCCCTTAAAAGTTTACCGTTTTAGACTTTATTGGGATGGTGAATGATGGCTTTGGTCAAGTATTTTATGGAAGTATATTACTCAGTAGTAAATAATACCATATCCGCTTCACTTTCAAACTACCTCCATCGCATTTTAGTTAGTAACATTAATGATAGCACTTTCATAATTTAAATACTTTTGTATAGAAATACATTATCGGACAAAGTAAAAAAACTTTGACTGAAAAAGTAAAAAATAACTAACTAAGATGACTAAATGAGATGGAGAGATAATGATGTATAATTCTAGCGAAAATAATTTAACATTTACATTCTAGCGAAAATAATGAATTTTACTCTTATAAGCATATGCTGTTTATTAACGAAAAGTACGTTTTTGTAGATTTCAGGCAACAGCTGATAAATGCATTGCCTACTCCGTCGGCCACTAATGGGTATGTGGTAACTTCCCAGTTTGGCCATTCCTTCGGTCCCAATCAGAAGGGCTTGAAGGTACCCATGTTTCCCCAAAACACAAAGTCAAAGGTATTCCCTCCATCTTTACTACTTAAGGAATATTTTATTTAGGTGACAACTCCGGTAACTTTCTAAAAAATGGGGTATCGTACCTATCATTCATTTGATTAGACCACATTACTTATCATTTTTAATTTAGATTTAAATAATTCAACTCCTACATTCTCATTGGTCCATGTGGACAAAGATATGGTACCTTATGGGTACCGTAGAATCTACATTTTATTTATTAATACGATGCATATTATTTTCAAAGACTTTAGTGTTGTTTATTTTCGGTCTACTTTTTTTCTGGTGATCGATATGATCTATTTTTTGCTATTTTACTTGTTATTGTATCCAATTTTATTTGCTCTTTACCGTTTTTATATTATTTCCTTCTTGTGCTGATATGCTAAGTCTACTATTTGACTATTCAATTCTAAAAATATACTATCATCGATCTTCCTGTAAATTTGAGACATGAACATGTATAAAGAAAAAACAGAACTCATTAATATTACACCTTGCTTGCCGGCGTGGCACCTATGCGGGCGCCTCGAGCGTTTTCGGATACTATTTTTCAAGTCAAAGTTGTTCAACTACTTTGATCGATTATATATTTATAATACACGGTAATATTGATAATATGAAAATTATATGCAAATGTTCTTTGTTAAAAATATTATCATAAAAGTATAAATTTATAAACTTTCACATAAATATATATACTCCGTATTAGTTAAAATAATGGATCAAAGTTTATTATTTTTGACTGAAAAAGTCAAAGATGGCTACATAAAAATGGACTGGGTAGTATATTATATGTGTGTGTGTGTTTGTGTGTATGCATATCATAACTTTAAATGTTCTTTTCTACCAGACACTAGAGGAGGCGTTGGTTCAGTGGTTCTTTAATGAAGGAAGGTTTCACATTGTTGATCCGAACGATGAGCCATTCTGCAGGAATGCTACAGCTCTTTGAGTGGTTCTTTGTTATGGTGTTTTTCAATTGTCATCTTTAAATGAAGACTACTTGAATATTGATATTGCATTAATTACCTCTCAGTAGCTAATTTAATTAATTCAGAAATTTTTGCATATTTTTATTAGAATTTCCACTCACGAGACACATGCAATTCGTAATTATATATTTCTTGTGAATGATCATGATTCATGAATGATACCATATCATGACAATGGGAAATAATGGACAAAACTAAATTATGTTAATTGTACTCCCTCCTGTCATAAATAAACTTCACACTTTCCTTTTTGGGTAGGTCCAAAATAAACTTCACACTTCTATTTTTGGCAAGTTTTTAACATAAAACACTACAAAAAAATTCGTCTGTAGTCACGGACTTAGTCACGGACCGTAGTGTAAAAAGTCCATGACTAACACATTTAGTCACGGATTTTGTCCGTGACTAGTTCCGTGACTAATTCCGCGTGACTAGAACGTAGTCACGGAACAGTGGCCGTGACTAAGTGTAGTCACGGATTAGTCACGGAACTCGGTCCGTGACTACATCTTGACCGGAATTAGCCCTTCGACACGTTAGTCACGGACCGGATCCGTGACTACTTCTAATTTAAATTTTTTTATGTTAGTCACGGACACGAGCCGTGACTAAGTTTAATTTAATTTTTTTTATTTTTTGTGGTAGTCACGGACGTATCCGTGACTATGTTAAATTTAAAAAAAATTGAATTTATTCCGGATTAAAACATAGTCACGGATCTGGTCCGTGACTAATGTTTTTTGTTTTTGGGAGGTAATACAGTTTTAACAATGCCGACCTATTTCGTAGTTTCTTTCTACTTTGAGGAATAGGTTTGTATCTGTTTCCACCACAGAACTTGCAGAATTCAAGTGCCTCATCATCCTTCCAGAACAACATACATCCTTCCGGGCACGCATCAATTTCTATATAAGCTAGCCCCAACTTAGACATTAATTGTTTCATGTGATAATATGAATCCGGAAGGTTATGATCACGTGGTAGCATCCCGCCTACTGACTGCAAGACTCTAGTCATGCAAGTTTCAGGGAGCCTGTATTCAACTTTTATGTTCATAAACTTTGTAACGGCGGATAGCTGAGAGTATCTCTCACAATCAGCATACAGGGGTTGATCAGCTGCTTTTAAAACATCTTCAAATCTTTCAGCTAAACCTTCATCCACATAACGTTCATAAAATATCGGATTTTCATCCTCATGTGGTTGATACGAGGTCGAAGCTTCAGGAGGATCGTTAGATGGTTGTGGGGGTTGAACTGAGACATCGATGCACCGTATACGTCATATACCATACGTTGCTCCCATCTCATTTCAGCAGGGTCTCCCCACGCACTCATCTCTGCAGGGACGTTACGAGATGAACCTACCGTTTGTGGTAAAACAGATGGATCCAAAGGTTCGCCATGAGAAGTCCAATTGTAATAATTGGGAAGGAAACCGTCCGCGTACAAATCCCACCCAACTTCGTCTGTGTGTTTAAATTTGAGATTTTTACACTTTGAACATGGACATCTGATTTCATCACCACTCATATAAGCCGGGTGTTCAAGTGTGAATTTAATAAACTCCTCAACTCCTTCAAGAAAATTTGATTGCATTCCGTACAATACCGCATGTTTATCATACATCCAAATTCTATTTTGTCTATACATTATGCCTGAATATTATAATAAAAAATTATATAGGTTAAAAACTCTAAATTATAAACATTACCAACATATTATATGTGGAGTATTATTAATATATTAAATTTCACTAAAATTCACTAAAGTTCTCTTTAAATTAACTAATTCCCTAAAATTCCCTTAAAATTAACTAATTCCCTTAAAATTAACTAGTTTCCTTAAATTTCACTAAAATTCACTAAAATTCCCTTAAAATTAACTAATTACATAAAATTAACTAATTCCCTTAAAATTCACTAAATTTCACTAAAATTTCCTTAAAATTAACTAATTCTCTAAAATTCCCTTAAAATTAACTAATTCCCTTAAAATTAACTAATTTCCTTAAATTTCACTAAATTTCACTAAAATTCCCTTAAAATTAACTAATTCCCTAAAATTCCCTTAAAATTAACTACTTTCCTTAAATTTCACTAAAATTCACTAAAATTCCCTTAAAATTAACTAATTTCCTAAAATTAACTAATTCCCTTAAATTTCACTAAAGTTCACTAAAATTTCCTTAAAATTAACTAATTCCCTAAAATTCACTTAAAATTAACTAATTCCCTTAAAATTAACTAATTCCCTTAAAATTAACTAATTTTCTTAAATTTCACTAAATTTCACTAAAATTCCCTTAAAATTAACTAGTTCCCTAAAATTCCCTTAAAATTAACTAATTCCCTTAAAATTAACTAGTTTCCTTAAATTTCACTAAATTTCACTAAAATTCCCTTAAAATTAACTAATTCCCTAAAATTAACTAATTCCCTTAAATTTCACTAAAGTTCACTAAAATTTCCTTAAAATTAACTAATTCCCTAAAATTCCCTTAAAATTAACTAATTCCCTTAAAATTAACTAGTTTCCTTAAATTTCACTAAATTTCACTAAAATTCCCTTAAAATTAACTAATTCCCTAAAATTCCCTTAAAATTAACTACTTTCCTTAAATTTCACTAAAATTCACTAAAATTCCCTTAAAATTAACTAATTCCCTAAAATTAACTAATTCCCTTAAATTTCACTAAAGTTCACTAAAATTTCCTTAAAATTAACTAATTCCCTAAAATTCCCTTAAAATTAACTAATTCCCTTAAAATTAACTAATTTCCTTAAATTTCACTAAATTTCACTAAAATTCCCTTAAAATTAACTAATTCCCTAAAATTCCCTTAAAATTAACTAATTCCCTTAAAATTAACTAGTTTCCTTAAATTTCACTAAAACTCACTAAAATTCCCTTAAAATTAATTAATTCCCTAAAATTAACTAATTCCCTTAAATTTCACTAAATTTCACTAAAATTTCCTTAAAATTAACTAGTTCCCTAAAATTCCGTTAAAATTAACTAATTCCCTTAAAATTAACTAATTTCCTTAAATTTCACTAAATTTCACTAAGATTCCCTTAAAATTAACTAATTCCCTAAAATTCCCTTAAAATTAACTAGTTTCCTTAAATTTCACTAAAATTCACTTAAAATTAACTAATTCCCTAAAATTCCCTTAAAATTAACTAGTTTCCTTAAATTTCACTAAAATTCACTAAAATTCACTTAAAATTAACTAATTCCCTAAAATTCCCTTAAAATTAACTAATTCCCTTAAAATTAACTAATTGCCTAAAATTTAACTAAAATTCACTAAAATTCACTAAAATTCACTAAAATTCCCTTAAAATTAACTAACGTCCAATAATTAATATTATTAAACTATAAACATGCACAATACGTTAATGGCATTAATTTAATCCACAATACTAAAATTATCAACATCTTAATCTTATTAAGAATGCACATTTAACAATTTACTAAATTAATTAATATGAACAAATCCAATAATTTGAGCATATATATATAATAAACACATTTAAATTAAATTAACTAACCCTAATTTAAATCATTATTAATCCTAAATTAGGCCACCTTAATTAACAATAATTGCCAATATAAAGAAATCATATACTTATATTTAATCATATATATATGTATAAAGTCATTTGAATTAAATAATACTTACATTTAACTAATATTAATAATATGCATTTAAATTATATTTAATCATATATACTTACATACGTATTTAACTAATTTACGTAATTTTAACTCTATCTTTTAAAATTATTAACATATGTATTGCCAATATTATATTTAATAATATACTTACATATGTATTTAACTAATTTACATTTTTAACTGATTTACAAAAAATACGTAATTCAAATTACATACCTTATCTGCATAAACAGGAAAAATGATATGAGATGGGTAGATTATATCCTTCAATTCTATCTGGAATTCTATCTGGAGTAGATGGTGTGATTTTGTTGAATGAAGCGGAGGCTGCATATATAAAACTTGTAGTCACGGACTTAGTCACGGATGTGTCCGTGACTACACTTGTTTTGTACGAATCGTCGGTGCACTTTAAATTTGGAACGTTGAAAAAATCAATTTTGCACTTGTCACGGAATTAGTCACGGATACGTCCGTGACTAACTGTAGTCACGCCACTAGTCACGGAACCATCCGTGACTAATTTCAAATTTAAAAAAAATCCCGCCGGAGGCGAAAATGGATTGGCCGGAACACTTTAGTCACGGACTAGGTCTGTGACTACCTAAAGTCACGGACGTAGTCACGGCCAAATCCGTGACTATTTTTTTTAAACGTTCCGTGACTAAACCGTGATTAGAACCGTGACTAACTAGTCACGGACCAAATCCGTGACTACGGTCCGTGACTACAAGCGATTTTTTTTTTGTAGTGAAATTACTCTTGTACCCTTTCTTTATTACCTACTTTACATCCACTTTCTCTCTCCCACTATACTTTATCTCCTTTTTGTAGGGGCATGATGAGAAAGTCAAAAGTAAAAATTTCACTTTCTTAAAAACCGTAAAGTCAAACTATGAAGTTTATTTAGGACCAGATTCGTGTATAATATCGACATCCTTCCATCTGCTTCTTCGTTGTTACTTGCTTACGATTGTTTGATTGTTAGAATACTGGGTTTATCAATTGGTATCAGAGCCGAGACGTGAAACAGGTTGAATCTATCTGCGTTTTTTTTTCGGATCTGCCTTTTTACAAAGAACTGCTATGCTTTTCTTCTGTTTTTCTTTGATATAGAGATTTGCTCCTGTAATCTTGTTTGTGAACGAAATTTTATAAAAATTAAACTGTTGGAATCTCCTTTCAAAACCGATTCTACAGCATACCTCTATTTTCGTTTTCTGCAATTTTTCAATTTCGAAGATCTCTACATTTGAGATCTCGAGATTCTTGTTTTTCATGGCTGCAGAAATGATTTTGACTTGAAACTGATACAGGAGAATCTCGACCTTCAGAGCTTTTCAGATCAGGTTTCAGATTTTAAAAAATCGAAGTTTTCATTTTGCAGGATCTCGACATTTAGGGACTCGATTTCCTCATCTCGACTTTTGAAATTTCGAGTTTTGAAATCTCGAGTTTTGAAATTTAGAGTTTTGAAATTTCGAGTTTTCGAAATCTCGAGTTTTGAAACTTCGAGTTTTGGAATTTCGAGTTTTGGGATTTCAACATTTGGGATCTCGATGTTTTGGATCTCGACATTATGAAGATTTCGGGATTTTCAAAATTTCTCGATGTTTTGAATTTTTCAAAGTTTGGAGTTTCTTGAATCACCGATTTCTTCTAAACTTGATATCTTTCCTGTTCAGAACACTTCGAAGCTTTACATTTTTAGATATCTGAATGAATCTCTGCTTATCAAAGTTTTTAGAAGTTTTCGATGTTCTGATGTTTTTCAAACAACAAGTTTTCGATTTTCTAATGTTTTCGAAACTCCAAAGTTTTCGATGTTCCAAACATTTTGAAATTCTGCAGATTTCGATTTTCTGAGGTTTGTTTTGCAGGTGGCTTTCGCCATTATTCTTCGAGGGAAACTCGAGATTAAGATCTCGAGATTTAAACCTCGAGATTGGGATCTCGAGATTTAAACCTCGAGATTGTAATCTCGTGATTTAAACCTCGAGATTCTAATCTCGAGATTTAAACCTCGAGATTCTAATCTCGAGATTTAAACCTCGAGATTGGGATCTCGATATTTAAACCTCGAGATTGGGATCTCGAGATTTAAACCTCAAGATTGGGATCTCGTGATTTAAACCTCGAGATTGGGATCTCGAGATTTAAACCTCGAGATTGGGATCTCGAGATTTAAACCTCGAGATTGTAATCTCGAGATTTAAACCTCGAGATTGTAATCTCGAGATTTAAACCTCGAGATTGTAATCTCGAGATTTAAACCTCGAGATTGTAATCTCGAGATTTAAAACTCGAGATTCTAATCTCGAGATTTAAAACTCGAGATTGTAATCTCGAGATTTAAACCTCGAGATTGTAATCTCGAGATTTAAAACTCGAGATTGTAATCTCGAGATTTAAAACTCGAGATTGTAATCTCGAGATTTAAACCTCGAGATTGTAATCTCGAGATTTAAACCTCGAGATTAGGATTTCGAGGTTTTGCCTTAGAATTTTCTCTAATTCCACCTGATTTCGATATTCTACATCGAGAACCTCAACTTCGAAGAAATTCCTCAAAAACTCAAAAATTCGAGATTTTCTACGACACCGCACTGTTTTGGCCATAACTTTTGACTCGGTGATCCGATTTGAGAATTTTTTTTTGTTGGAAAGCTAACGAAAAGATCTACATTAATTCTGGGGATATGCCCCAGAACCCATTTTCACGGGCCCTCACTCGCAGCCCTTGAGGGTCAAAACGTTAGTTTTCCGACAAACTTTGTAAATCACCGATATCCAGGTCAAAACTTAGGCGAATCTGTTCAAATTCTTTCAATGTCAACCCTGAGGTCAAAGCTTTTCTAAACTTCACTGTAGAGGTCCGAAAATCTTAGATAATTCAATCAACCTCGCGTCAACGGTCATCTTACAACAATCAACAATCAACTGCTGAAGCCTCCCCTAACTCATCAAAATTATGTGATCATCAATATGCTGAAATTCTACATGATGAGCTCAGGGAACCGTCATATGTGGTACTTGTTCAGATTGCTCCACACACATGGCGGGGATGACATGTTGTGAGCAATCAAACCTTGCACATTCTGAGGGGGAGTTTCAGTTAATTGCTCCTGGCGCCATTCACCGACAAAGCAAGGAATCTCTAAACGGTTCAATGTTATCCTCCCCGGTGCCTAACAATGACAAAGCATACCGAGTGCTCCAGTTGAGGGGGAGTACAGAGAGAAAATGAAGAATGTAATGAGAGAACATGTCCCTATGGCTCAGTAAACCCAACTAAGCCTACCCAAGGGACAAAGCCGAGAGAAGTGAGTGAGTGAGCGAGTGAGCGAGTGAGTGAACATTATGAACGTTAGGAAGCAGAAGGCTCAAGTGAGCAAGAATTCAATAATCAATGATGAGTCTGCTACCTCATCTGCCTATTATCCATTGAACATTTACTCCTAGCCACTCAAATACTCTGGACAATTCCCAAATAGGTTTAGGGTTGATTTAATCAGATCCCGGGTAGAAGTCACTGCATCTTGTCCAACAGTGCATGTTGAACCCTATCCAAGACCACTCACTTGCCTCCCAACAGACAGGTGTTTAATCATATTTCACGGGGAACCGCATCTCTCATTACTACCTCCTTACGAGGTAAGTAATACTGACTACAGTGGCCTCAACCCCATGCCACTGAACTTTCATTGATCACGTCGTGTCTAGCTACCTCACTCCCAAATGTTTTGAATTCTCTAGGACACCGACACACTTTTTGAGTCAATTGCAGGTCTTCAAAGACCCACGACAACTTCCATAGGTCTCATCTATTGCAGATGTAGACTAATGATTGGAAGGAAGTCCTGTTGTTGCAACATAAGAATCACCAACATTTTCAGGCCATTGCTTTGGAGTTTATCTCTATAGTGATGAAAACGGGTGTCTACACGATCCCGGGGGGCTTTTATCATTTACTCTTTCTGTTTGTTTCCTATTTTTTTTCGTAGAATAAAAGAATAAAAGCATGACGTCCCGATTCATCGGATCGTCATGAGGGGGAGAGTGGTCCACATGCTGTTAACACGGAACAAATCATTCTGGGACACTTCACTCCTCCATCACAAAAATCAACACCTTCTCTACTATCTCCGCAACTCAAATGGTCAGCTACGCTCACAATTCAACCATCATTATGTTCCGCTGTGCCACCGACAAGTTCTCCTCAAAAGCATTCATTTCAAATAGTAAAAAAGACTACATTGTGGAGGAGACAAAGGTCAGATAATCAAACTCTGAAGATGAATTCCATGGGCGTCTGAAACTCATCAGAACTATCATTCTAGAGGCGCCACCGGACTTCATCCAAGCTTATCAAGAGCTACTTCTGGAAGGCAAAGTTTTTCAAGAAAAAGATTCCTCAACCCCCAACATCAAATATCAATTTGCTAAGAAAACATCAAAGGGGAGATTGCGAGGATTTCTTCATGAAGCCTTCTCAAGAAGTTAAGTTCAAATGAAAAGGAAGCTGAATAAGCACAAAGACAAAGATATCTGCACTGCAATGCTGATTTAACACGATTGATCACCAAGGGGGAGATTGTTGGGAATTTTTTATGGTGTTCAATCTAGTTAGTTATCTTTGTATTTGTGTAGTTATCAATTAAACGTGTAATACGGGCCACAAATGTGTATCAGCCCGGCGGCTTCCTTGTAACTCGTAAGTTAGCCAACTTCTCCTATAAAAGGAGGCTAACTTACGGGAACCCTAAAGAATTAAAAAAGAGGCTTTAGAGACGCAGAGGCGAGATAGAGAGAGAGTAGGGTTTCCGCTGCTCTCCTTCTCCAGGGAGAGCAGCGGGGTTTCATACGGTATACCAGATTCGTGTATAATATCGACATCCTTCCATCTGCTTCTTCGTTGTTACTTGCTTACGATTGTTTGATTGTTAGAATACTGGGTTTATCAGGTACTGGCAGACATGAACTTGTTTCTAAGACGGTCCCAAATTTGATAAGAAACTTTTAGTTCATGTACATCAATCAAAATATCCCGAGAAAGTGTGGCAAAAAGCCGTGACCGGACAATTTGATCTATTTTCAACCAATGTTGATAATCCGGGTTAACAATTTCCCGATTTCTTCTAAACTTGATATCTTTCCTGTTCAGAACACTTCGAAGCTTTACATTTTTAGATATCTGAATGAATCTCTGCTTATCAAAGTTTTTAGAAGTTTTCGATGTTCTGATGTTTTTCAAACAACAAGTTTTCGATTTTCTAATGTTTTCGAAACTCCAAAGTTTTCGATGTTCCAAACATTTTGAAATTCTGCAGATTTCGATTTTCTGAGGTTTGTTTTGCAGGTGGCTTTCGCCATTATTCTTCGAGGGAAACTCGAGATTAAGATCTCGAGATTTAAACCTCGAGATTGGGATCTCGAGATTTAAACCTCGAGATTGTAATCTCGTGATTTAAACCTCGAGATTCTAATCTCGAGATTTAAACCTCGAGATTCTAATCTCGAGATTTAAACCTCGAGATTGGGATCTCGATATTTAAACCTCGAGATTGGGATCTCGAGATTTAAACCTCAAGATTGGGATCTCGTGATTTAAACCTCGAGATTGGGATCTCGAGATTTAAACCTCGAGATTGGGATCTCGAGATTTAAACCTCGAGATTGTAATCTCGAGATTTAAACCTCGAGATTGTAATCTCGAGATTTAAACCTCGAGATTGTAATCTCGAGATTTAAACCTCGAGATTGTAATCTCGAGATTTAAAACTCGAGATTCTAATCTCGAGATTTAAAACTCGAGATTGTAATCTCGAGATTTAAACCTCGAGATTGTAATCTCGAGATTTAAAACTCGAGATTGTAATCTCGAGATTTAAAACTCGAGATTGTAATCTCGAGATTTAAACCTCGAGATTGTAATCTCGAGATTTAAACCTCGAGATTAGGATTTCGAGGTTTTGCCTTAGAATTTTCTCTAATTCCACCTGATTTCGATATTCTACATCGAGAACCTCAACTTCGAAGAAATTCCTCAAAAACTCAAAAATTCGAGATTTTCTACGACACCGCACTGTTTTGGCCATAACTTTTGACTCGGTGATCCGATTTGAGAATTTTTTTTTGTTGGAAAGCTAACGAAAAGATCTACATTAATTCTGGGGATATGCCCCAGAACCCATTTTCACGGGCCCTCACTCGCAGCCCTTGAGGGTCAAAACGTTAGTTTTCCGACAAACTTTGTAAATCACCGATATCCAGGTCAAAACTTAGGCGAATCTGTTCAAATTCTTTCAATGTCAACCCTGAGGTCAAAGCTTTTCTAAACTTCACTGTAGAGGTCCGAAAATCTTAGATAATTCAATCAACCTCGCGTCAACGGTCATCTTACAACAATCAACAATCAACTGCTGAAGCCTCCCCTAACTCATCAAAATTATGTGATCATCAATATGCTGAAATTCTACATGATGAGCTCAGGGAACCGTCATATGTGGTACTTGTTCAGATTGCTCCACACACATGGCGGGGATGACATGTTGTGAGCAATCAAACCTTGCACATTCTGAGGGGGAGTTTCAGTTAATTGCTCCTGGCGCCATTCACCGACAAAGCAAGGAATCTCTAAACGGTTCAATGTTATCCTCCCCGGTGCCTAACAATGACAAAGCATACCGAGTGCTCCAGTTGAGGGGGAGTACAGAGAGAAAATGAAGAATGTAATGAGAGAACATGTCCCTATGGCTCAGTAAACCCAACTAAGCCTACCCAAGGGACAAAGCCGAGAGAAGTGAGTGAGTGAGCGAGTGAGCGAGTGAGTGAACATTATGAACGTTAGGAAGCAGAAGGCTCAAGTGAGCAAGAATTCAATAATCAATGATGAGTCTGCTACCTCATCTGCCTATTATCCATTGAACATTTACTCCTAGCCACTCAAATACTCTGGACAATTCCCAAATAGGTTTAGGGTTGATTTAATCAGATCCCGGGTAGAAGTCACTGCATCTTGTCCAACAGTGCATGTTGAACCCTATCCAAGACCACTCACTTGCCTCCCAACAGACAGGTGTTTAATCATATTTCACGGGGAACCGCATCTCTCATTACTACCTCCTTACGAGGTAAGTAATACTGACTACAGTGGCCTCAACCCCATGCCACTGAACTTTCATTGATCACGTCGTGTCTAGCTACCTCACTCCCAAATGTTTTGAATTCTCTAGGACACCGACACACTTTTTGAGTCAATTGCAGGTCTTCAAAGACCCACGACAACTTCCATAGGTCTCATCTATTGCAGATGTAGACTAATGATTGGAAGGAAGTCCTGTTGTTGCAACATAAGAATCACCAACATTTTCAGGCCATTGCTTTGGAGTTTATCTCTATAGTGATGAAAACGGGTGTCTACACGATCCCGGGGGGCTTTTATCATTTACTCTTTCTGTTTGTTTCCTATTTTTTTTCGTAGAATAAAAGAATAAAAGCATGACGTCCCGATTCATCGGATCGTCATGAGGGGGAGAGTGGTCCACATGCTGTTAACACGGAACAAATCATTCTGGGACACTTCACTCCTCCATCACAAAAATCAACACCTTCTCTACTATCTCCGCAACTCAAATGGTCAGCTACGCTCACAATTCAACCATCATTATGTTCCGCTGTGCCACCGACAAGTTCTCCTCAAAAGCATTCATTTCAAATAGTAAAAAAGACTACATTGTGGAGGAGACAAAGGTCAGATAATCAAACTCTGAAGATGAATTCCATGGGCGTCTGAAACTCATCAGAACTATCATTCTAGAGGCGCCACCGGACTTCATCCAAGCTTATCAAGAGCTACTTCTGGAAGGCAAAGTTTTTCAAGAAAAAGATTCCTCAACCCCCAACATCAAATATCAATTTGCTAAGAAAACATCAAAGGGGAGATTGCGAGGATTTCTTCATGAAGCCTTCTCAAGAAGTTAAGTTCAAATGAAAAGGAAGCTGAATAAGCACAAAGACAAAGATATCTGCACTGCAATGCTGATTTAACACGATTGATCACCAAGGGGGAGATTGTTGGGAATTTTTTATGGTGTTCAATCTAGTTAGTTATCTTTGTATTTGTGTAGTTATCAATTAAACGTGTAATACGGGCCACAAATGTGTATCAGCCCGGCGGCTTCCTTGTAACCCGTAAGTTAGCCAACTTCTCCTATAAAAGGAGGCTAACTTACGGGAACCCTAAAGAATTAAAAAAGAGGCTTTAGAGACGCAGAGGCGAGATAGAGAGAGAGTAGGGTTTCCGCTGCTCTCCTTCTCCAGGGAGAGCAGCGGGGTTTCATACGGTATACCAGATTCGTGTATAATATCGACATCCTTCCATCTGCTTCTTCGTTGTTACTTGCTTACGATTGTTTGATTGTTAGAATACTGGGTTTATCAGGTACTGGCAGACATGAACTTGTTTCTAAGACGGTCCCAAATTTGATAAGAAACTTTTAGTTCATGTACATCAATCAAAATATCCCGAGAAAGTGTGGCAAAAAGCCGTGACCGGACAATTTGATCTATTTTCAACCAATGTTGATAATCCGGGTTAACAATTTCCCGACGAGAAGCACCCAAAATAAATGGCGAAGGAATAGGAATGGTACCATCCAACACACCCAACAAGCTATGGGAGACGAAGAATGATTCAAACTGCGTTTTCCACGGCAAATAATCCTCAACCGACGCCAAACGAGTTGTGACAATATTCGTGACGTTTGGCGTGGAAAATGTTAATTAAGAGGCCATAGTAGAAAGGTAGGATGGCGAGTTACCTGCTTCTGCAGGGAAGGAATGATGCGGCTGCATAGATGGAGGCCCAATATCAAACCGTCCGCCAACTGGTGAAGGGAAACGTAACGGAGAGCCGATGGTCTGAACTCTGGTGGGTGACAAAGGAGGGATAAACGTCGTCTGCCAGGTAAAAGGTTCCAGCATCTAAAATAACTAAAAGCTAGAAACGTGAGGACTCGTTGCAGTAAAGATGGCCGATGTCGAGATATCAGTCTGCTCCTGCACGTACGGAGACGCGGGGCGACTGAATTGAGGCTGCTCTAGTTCAGCGGGCACATGGGAGGAGAAGGCCGAGGACACGACGGTGGCGTGCGGCTGTGCAGTAGCCGCGGCGAAGGCCTGGGATGTGATCGGCGACATCGTCATAGACATGGTGTAGGTGATTAGGGTTAGGATCGTTTAGCGACTGATACCATACGGGAATTATGACCGAATGGCTTACCCTAGCGGTAACCGTATGCTTGTATATATAATAATCCAAGAATAAGTAATTACAAAAGTATCCCTACAATATTATCTATTACGTTGTTCTGTTACTGGCTTACGCCGAAGAGCTGGTTTTATCTTGGGTAATGATTTTCGCTAGTCGGAAATACTTTCTTGAGGACAGCGTTTACGCCACTCGAGCTATATTATTTTCTTAACGCTTTTTGCAGGTTTATTCGACCGAATTCCACCAACAATCTCAAAAAAGTATTTAGCGTCGGATATGCTTGCACGCATGATCTCACAAGGCGTTGTCATCGCACTCATCGTGGCTATGTTATCTTTGCATGTGTGTTGCAATTTAGACTGGTATTTTGATATATCTTTATGTATAATGCTTACTATCTTTATTTTCCTACTTACAATAAGCCATACTTTAACACCACGTTTTAAGAAAAATGTCATTCTTTTATTTAGTGGTAAAATGACAACTATGGAGGATCCCCACTTGCGCCTGTATAATGGACCATCATCAGACTGAAGACCATGATTTTGGGACATAGGAAAATCAGGAGGTTTTGCGCCTGTCAAACCTGTCTCATCAAGAATATCCACGACATATTTTCTTTGACATAAAAATATTCCATGTGGACCTCGGGCAACCTCCAAACCAAGGAAATATTTCATGAGTCCCAGATCTTTGACCGGAAAAGTGCGTGCCAGATATTTTTTGAAAGAGGAGATCATAGCGAAACTAGTGCCCGTGATGAGAAGATCATCAACATAAACAAGAATGCATAATAAATGACCACCACGATGGAGTGTAAATAAAGAGTAATCAGCATGAGATTGAGAAAAACCATAGGTGAGAAGAGCGGTCGTTAGTTTTGAGAACCAACACCTTGGTGCTTGTCGGAGACCATAAAGAGAGCGAAGTAATTTGCAAACCTGTCTAGGACGAGGAGAAGAATAGCCCGGAGGGAGATGCATGTACACCTCTTCTAGGAGATCAGCATGGAGAAGCATTATCCACGTCCATTTGATGTATCTCCCAATTACGTGATGCAGCAATAGCCAAAAGAGTGTGAATGGTCACCATTTTAGCAACATGAGCAAACGTCTCATCATAATCAATCCCTTGAATTTGCCGATTACCACATACAACCAGCCATGCTTTGTAACGATCAATGCTGCCATCACTTTTGTATTTTATTTTGCAAACCCATTTGCAAAAAATAGGTTTCTTACCGGGTGGAAGGTCTTGTATCTACCAAGTCCCCGTTCGTTCCAAGGCCTCAATCTCACGTTGCATGGCGGCCCGCCAATGAGGATCACTAACGACTTCACGAAAATTACTCGGTTCCTTCTAACCCGAGATGGCTGCAAGGAGAGCACGATGGTGTACCGAAAAACAATTATAATTTACATATTGAGATAAGGGATACGGATTACCTTAGTCAACCATTGAAGACGAGTGATGAACGGGTGGAGTGTTTATTTTCATAATATTAATCTGTACCTCATAGTCTTTATGCCACACCGGTTGCTGCTTGGCACGCGTGCTGCGTCGATCACCAGATTGAGAATTTGCGCCAACTTGATTATTATGAGTAGATGACTCATCCAGACTTTCATTGGCAGATTCCACGTGCATCTGTACCCTGTCTTCGGATGAAACTTTTGCAAGTGTGTTAGTCCCTGTTTTCTACTACAGCAAAGATTTAGAGTATAACAAGTAGAAGATTAACGATAAAGATGAACACAAGATGATCGATGATAACCTTCCTTGATATACCGTGAACTCGTACAGAGAAGAATATTGCGCTAAGGCTATTTCGAACGAGTACGAAAGTTAACGTAACCATAAACCTGAAGCGCCTTTTTATATGCGCAGGTATAGGGTTGGCGGAAAGGCTTTCAGCCTGATATGGGCCTGACACATTGGTCCCATATCCTTTACCCTAATAAATACAAATATTGAATACTAGGAAATAATAAAGCTAATCTACTACAAGATAAGTGACAAACTGGATTCACAATTAAATGATCTTCAACAATCTCCCCCTTTGTGATCAAGTGCCACCGTGCTATTGCTTCTGAGCTTTGAAGTAGTGTTTCCTCATGTTTAGCGTGTGCTCATATTGTCTCAGCATGTTTCTCTTGTCCAGGCGATCGTCAATGGCTTTTAGAATGGCTTCCAGCGTCGAATGTTCCTTTAGAATGTATGACGATGCCTCCTCAAGTTTTTGATCCAGCCGTTTCTTCATCTTTAGCAGCTGTTCTCTGATGATCTTCAGTGTTTCATCACAGTATTTCTCAACTTCGCTAATCATCATAAGGCGTTTTTCATTCTTGTGATTTAGATATGTAACTGCTGGTGGTGTGAAGAAGATGTGATATGCAGGGAAGTCCTTGAGCTCTGGAGCATACAGTCTTGGCTGTGTTAGATTTGTCTTTGTCATGTTGCACCAGATAGCCATCTGTAGGTCGTGAGATGAGTGAACTCTGACTTGTCTAAGCATGAACCTCTTAATTGCTGCGAGGTCTTCGCTGTATGTTCTGCTTTTTCTGACTGGGAGGTATCTGTATGCCATAAACATTTGGTAGATGTCATCTGGTTTGAGCATGATGAAGTCGTTTTCCTGACATGTGAATTCACTTCCATCGGTGCGTTGAAGTTTGTATGAGTAGAATCTCACTCCATGATAATCCTCAGCCTTGACCTTTAGAATTTGATGAATTGGAAGAATATTGGATTTCAGATCCTGTTCCATCAGCTCTCATTGAGGCTCAGTTGACCGTTGCATTAGCATATGAAGATGACCTCCTGCCTGCTTCCCTTTGAGATGAGTGAGCCCACACATCTTTAGTTCATTCAGAGGTCTGACTTTCTCCGGTCTACGCCATATACGCTCTCTGATTTCCTCTTGGAAGGGGGCTTTGATGCGTACATTTTCCCAAGGTTTCTCTGTCTTGGGAAGTCATCCCGCCGTTTGTCTGACAATAGATTCGAGTTCTTTTTGAGTTTCCTTGTAGTTTTCCCCTTCCTTTCGTTCCTCATCCTCGAGCCTGATTATGTCCTCCGCACATTTGTTTATCAGTTCCCGTAAGAGCCAGCTCCTTTGCATGTCTTGTTGTTCTTCATCTTGCATTATTTGATCCATCTTCGTCCACTGTCTGGGCCATTTGTCATGAATGATGATATCCTCAAGTTGATTGTGCATTTCGTCTGATGACATAGTGGTAGGAGCTGCTTGATCTTGTAGTGACGGAGACCTGTTACCTGGGACACCGGGGTCACTAGGATTTCCCGTTGTCATCAGCTTCGAACGAGGTTCTAACTGATGGCCTGACTTTCAAGATGTACCTGTAGTAGCATCATCAGGACTTCCATCCCCTCCTCGGTTGGTATCTTTAGGAGATACGCCTCGGGATGTTTCATCTAGCTCGACCAGGCTAGAAAGTTTGGCTTGGGTTTGGTTGGCTACGGGTGGCTGTTGGTTGGTGGAGGTTTCAGGTTGATCGGGCCGTGGAGTGTGGCTGGTGAAAGCAGTTTGCTCGAGTGTTCGTGGCCGCTTGTTCTCCCCCTCATGAGGATCCGAATTGTCGAGGTCCTCATGGGAACATTTGCGACCACGAGGACTGTCATGGCATTTGCTCTTGGTCTCAGGTGAAGAGAGGAGGGCATTGAGGATGGCTTGCTAGTAGGGGGTGAGGTTGGCTTGTGGTATGTTGAGGAGATGGTCCAGCATAGCCGATGCCAAGGTGTCGAAGGGTAGCGATAGGAGATCGATGGAAGGTGTGGTCGGGTGTGGGGATAATACTAGTTCTGTATCATTGGTGCCCCAAGAAGGTGAAGAGATGGGTATTTGGTTGATGGAGTTGTGAGAGAGGGCTGTGGAAGATATCGGTTGGGTATGGGAGATGAAGGGTTCGGGTGCAGGTTGGGGTGTGGGATGTTCAGGCTGAACCACTTGGGTGGTCCAAAATTCCTGTGCAAGAGCGGTCATTGCTTCTTGCACCCATGGTTTTATGGTGGAATCCAGGAAACGATTCAAGAGAACGTTGACATCTTCAAAGGTGGGATGGCCAGTTACGGGGGGTTGTAACAGTTGTCACAGCATCAGTGAAGATAGTTGATGTGTGGCCTGCGTTCAATGATGGAATCATTGTAGGCATAGCAGGATTTCCGACCATCATAGCTTGCGCTCTGGTCGTTGCATTCAGGGTGGGTGCACCTGTATGTGCTGTGAATAGTGTAGGTGTCCTAGAAAAGGAAGAAAATGTGGGAAATGTGACACCTAGACTCAATGTGTTTGAAGGAGGGGTTGTGACCTCGGGCGGTTGGCCAATAGTTCGCTCAACTGATTCCGAAGGAACCAGAGAGGTGGGTGAGTCCCGTGATGTTGAAACGATAGCCTGTTGGGAGACTAACGAGTGGCTGGAGGAGGGTTGTGCATGCGCAGTTGACCCAGATGTTGCGGCTTCTACTCGGGAACCGAAAAGATCGGCTCATGTACTTAGGGATTCAGCTCGGCTTATCTGGATAAAGGTTTCACATCCAGCAAAGATGTCCTCATCAGACTTATCTATTAGGCTCTTCCTGATGCGAGGCTGAGGCTTGGGCTTAGATGATTTGTCATTCTTGATTTTTGCTCGTTTCTCGCGAATGATGGCATCCTGAGTATTCTTGATGACGTGGGCTGCTTCATCGTAGTCAGCCTTGGAGCTGCAGATTTCTTTGTGTACACTTTTGGATTGTTGTAAGTCCTTGATGGTGAATGTGTTGGGTCGTCCGACGATTATGGGTGCTGCGTCTTCAGCGGTTATCCTTTTTGGAGATTCGGCAGGCAGCTTACCCTTTCGGATCAGAGCATAGGTATGCTCGACATCGTCACTGTCATCACCATCATCATCATCAGAATTTGACTCATCGCCATCAGTACCCACGCTATCGGATGCCTCATCGTCAGTGTTATTGTGGGCATCACTGGACGATTCATCAACAGATTCCTCAGCGTCCGTTGCGGTGCCCTCAGCCGTCCGACTCATCTCGAGAGAGTCGTCGGACTTTCCTTCATGGGGCAAACCGGCCACTGGTTTCTGTGGCTTTTGGGCTCTCTTAGGACCCTCACGTGCACTCGGCTGTGTCCCCGGGGTAGGTCCAGGTGGGTTTTGCTGAACCATAGGGACAGTTCTCTCAACACTCTCTCTGTACTGGTTGACTGCAGGATTGGACTGATTGGCGAGATTGAGCAGGAACCCAGGAATCCGCAGACCAGTGACGGGGTTTTGTCAGTCTTGAAGTTGAGAAGCTTTGGAGCGGAGAAATGTGGATCTTCACTTCTTCTAGGAATTGAGGCATGCGCGGTCATGGTGTCGTGAATGATTAGCCCGAGCCACCTAGCATATGGGATGGTGCCCGACTTGTTTTTCTCCTTTGCCTTGACGAGATCCATGAGCTCTGAGAAGAACAGCTCAGCCATGTCGTACTTTTTGTTGTAAGCAATACCTTGGAGGATCAGGAGAATCTGCCTGTTGCATTTGTCAAACTCGGCATGCTTCGGTGACAGGCATTTGTTCACTAGCCCGAACAGGCTCTTCCATGGGTGATGGAGATATGCCCCATTGAAATTGGATAGCTTGGGGAGAAGAGAGGCGTAGCCTAGAGCTGCAACGTCCTTGAGAAGTTCGGGAATGGACGGCAGAGGATCATATGTATCGTGAACTGGCAGCTCTAAGGTGGATCGTAGCGTGGACGACGTCAGGACTACACGCATACCATTCAGTTTCGTCTTGATCTTGGAGCGATCCTTCACAGACTCTGTATGCATATGTCCCCAGAATTGTTGTAGGTATATCTCTGGCACTGGTTTGGCGCTGTGGAGTGCGGCCTAGAGATAGTGACCTTTCATGATAGCAGGAATGATCGGGTCCTGGCATTTGAACACGGTGAGGTCTAGCTGGTAGTTGTTATCCAGCACCTTGATCCACTTCCCTTTTGGGTAGATGGTGTCGTCAATTTGAGTTTGATGTGTTCCTGCCATAATGAACTGTAAAAGCAGGGGGTCAGCATATTAGTCCGTTGTTTGGTTGCTTTGGGATAGATTGTGAAAAATTTTGTTTATGGAGGTTTCAGACAATGGGTGCAGGTGGGCAAAGCGAAAAAATTGCTAAGTCAAAATCTCGAGATTCGAGATCTCGTGGTTTAAATCTCGAGATCCGAGATCTCGAGGTTTAAATTTAGAGATCCGAGATCTCGAGGTTTCAATCTCGAGATCCGAGATCTCGAGGTTTCAATCTCGAGATCCGAGATCTCGAGGTTTAAATGTCGAGATCCGAGATCTCGAGGTTTAAATCTCGAGATCCGAGATCTCGAGGTTTAAATCTCGAGATCCGAGATCTCGAGGTTTAAATCTCGAGATCCGAGATCTCGAGGTTTAAATCTCGAGATCGAGATCTCGAAGTTTAAATCTCGAGATAGAGATGTCGAGGTTTAAATCTCGAGATCGAGATCTCGAGGTTTAAATCTCGACATCGAGGTCTCGAGATTTAAATCTCGAGATCGACATATCGAGAGTTAAATCTCGAGATCGAGATATCGAGAGTTAAATCTCGAGATCGAGATATCGAGAGTTAGATCTCGAGATCGAGATATCGAGGTTTAAATCTCGAGATCCAGATATCGAGATCTACATCTCGAGATCTCTTCTCGAAGATGAACCGGCGAGATCGAGATCTGCAGATTCAAAACTCGAGAATGTGAATCTCGAAACGACGATCCCACCTGCAAAAACAATACAACAAACAAAAACACGAAAGATTTTGAAAACGGCAGGTTCCAGATTTTCAAGAACTTTTTCGAGTTCTGCAACTCGAGAGGAATACGGCGAATCTGTGAACGATTTGTATTAGAATGATTTTGAAGCCTTATCCTACCTTGTTTTTTCGAGAGAGAAAGGGTGAGAGATTGAGGAGAATTAGGGGAGAAGACGAAGCAGATGCCGGTTTTGCGAGAGAGCTCTGGTTTTGCGAGGTTTGCAGAAAGAGCGAATGAGAACGATGAAGAGTCGTTCGAGTTCTCAGGGCCCTTTTATATGCGAGAAATCAAGGATTGGGCCTTTTCCGTAAAAGTTGGGCCCGAACGGACTGGCTTGCACATAAGGCCTATTTTAAATGATTTTCGAGGCCCAATATTAGTAAAAATTAGAGCTCCCCCTCAATCGGTGAAAAAAAATACACACACATGCAACGTGAAATATTTGTCCTTTTTCTCCCCCTTAATGAGTGCAACACACACTATGTACAGATGCAACACACACACACTCTTTTTGATGTTTTTCGCTTTTTCTCCCCTTTGACAAATGCAACACACACTATTTTTGTTCTTTTTGGGTTTTCTCCCCCTTGACACATGCAACACACACTATTTTTGTTCTTTTTGGGTTTTCTCCCCCTTGACACATGCCACACACACATGCTATTTACAGATCACACCCACACACGCTTTTTACAAGTCCCCCACACACACTCGTTTCGGACCAGTGGAGATGAAATTTAAACAGGCTCGAGGTTCAACTTTCCCAACTTGGAAACTAGGAACTGGAATCTTTTTTCATCCAATGCCTTAGTAAACAAGTTAGCCAATTGAAGCTCCGAGTTTACAAAATACATATCAATATCTCCTTTTTCCACGTGGTCCTTGATGAAGTGATAGCGCAGATCAATGTGTTTGGTGCGGGAGTGGTGAACTGGGTTGCTGGTGATGGCGATGGCGCTATGTGAATCACTGTAGATCGGGATATGGCGGAATGTATAACCGTAGTCTTTGAGTTGAGTCTTCATCCCTAATATTTGTGAACAACAACTAGCAGCCGCAACGTATTCGGCCTCAGCTGTAGATGTTGACACACAATTCTGCTTTTTGGAAGACCAGCAGACTAACTTCTCGCCCAAGAACTGGACGGCTCCCGATGTACTTTTGCGGTCCATCCTGCAACCTGCAAAATCAGCGTCCGAATATCCGACTAAGTCAAAGCCTGAATGTAAGGAATAAATGTAATTAGATTTTGATGATGCTAGGTTGATTAGAATTTGAAAGTACCCCTATAGAAATTTTGTATCAGAATTTGTCTTTGTAAGTACTAGAATAGTCGACATGCCAGAAACCCTTTTGGTCTTCCTTATCAGAACTTCTACCAGAGTTGCTCCCAGAGTTGCTCTCCAGAGAAGCCATCAGAGTTGGATACCAGAGTTGGCATCAGAAGCTGCCATCAGAGTTCTGATCAGAAAACCTCATCAGACAAGCTCTTACCTAGCAGAACTCGAAGGCACGTACCAACGGTCGTTAAACTAACGGGAAATCCTCTAATGGTTAGAAACCTTTAGACGGGAACATGGTACTGTACACGCATTAAATGCTCAATTAATGTTGTACGTACGAAGATATATTTAAAGCTGATGATTGGCCATGCGAGTATCTTCGCGCCCCCAAAATAGCAAGACGAAGGTCCAACCGGTCAAGTCAACAGTACAAGCATTTAATGAAGCTGTCTTATACACTCCAACGGGAAGACTGCTCCCTGTATATAAGATACACTCTGAAGAACTACCAGGATAACTTTGCTATAACTTTTGCTACGAACTTGCTCAGATCATTTACTCTGAACTAAATACCTCCAAGCTTTCTTGAGATCAAAGACTCACTTACCTCAACAAGAAAAGCTCAAGTTGGAAGATATACTTTCTTATCCTTCATCCAACTAACAAGTAGCAAAGTTCTTCAGTTCTTCAACACTTCGAAAACTTCATCTACACATCCTTTGTGAAGAAGCAACGTTGGAGAAAACTGATCTTGAATCAAACACTTCTTGAAAAAGAAGGGGCGTCTCAAACTAACTGGAGTAAGTGAAGTGGTGATACTTCCAAGAGACTCAGTGAAACGAGACCAACCATCGGGAAGCAGGACTGCATCCCGGGTGGCAACTAGGCTTGAAGAAGACGTGGAGAGCTTCTTAAGTTCTAGGGACTAAGGTGTTACAAACTGTTGTTTTTGCAAGCTTAGTGGAACAGTGGACTAGAGGAACAAGTTGTTCCTTGAACCACTATAAAAATCCCCGGTGTCATTTACTTTACTTATTTTATTTCTGCACTTAAGATCTTCACTGATTAACTCGAAAGGTTAGACTCTGTGTTCAGCAGATCTTCCTCAAGAGTAATCAGAAAGGCATTTGCCTTAGTGTTTTCAGAGGCTACCCGGACAGAAACCAATCCGCTACCAGGTCCAGTTCTGCCATCAGAACTTGACCTTCTCTGTCACCAGAATTCAACCATCTCTGATAAGTCAGTTGTGACTTAGAGAAAAGTTTAAATTCCTGAACAGTCTTTTCACCCCCCCCCCTCTAGACTGTTCCCATTACAAACGGGACCAACAAGTGGTATCAGAGCCTCCTCGTTCTTGTAATCTTTTAGGTTACTTGCTGAACAAGAGATCCACTTGATTTAGCCTCTTTAATCTCATATTATGGATAACACTCTTTCAAAGAATCTTATGTTCTAAGTGACTAAGTTTGATGACTGGAGGATTCGCATGAAAGCTCACCTCTGCGCACTCCATGATGAAATGTGGGAAGTCCTTGATGCTGGTCCTTTCACAGAGTTTACCAAGATCAATCTTGAATACACTGTTGGTGGTAGTCTACCTCAGATGATCACCAAACTACGGCGTGAGTGGTCCAATGAAGAAAGGAGGAAATACAACCTTGCTAACATTGCCAAGGACATCCTCTATAAAGCCATAGACGACAAATACTTCACAAGAATCAAGAAGTGCACCTCTGCCAAGGAAATCAGGGATACACTCACCCTGATAGGACCTGGTGATGAGCAAGAAAAAGATAACAAACTGACCATTTCCATGAAGAAGTTTGAAGACTTCAAACTTCTACCCAAAGAGTGCATAGCTGAGATGTATGCACGCCTACTCACACTCACTGCTGAGATATCAGAACTTGGGAAAGAGCTTACTCCCAAGGAGATCAACCTGAAGGTTCTCAGAGGCTTACCTTCACCCTGGAAGATGAAGGTCACTGCCATGAGAGATGGTAAAGATCTCAGAACCTACAGCACAGAGAAGCTCATCTCTGATCTCAAATCTTATGAGTTCGAAATGAATGAAGAAGAAAAAGAAGAAGTTGAGGACAGAACAACTGCTGCCCTCACAGCCAGCACATCTCAGGTAAATAACTTTGACCCTTCCATCCTTTTAACTGACGAATATATGGCTGCCTTTGCCAGAAAGTTCAGGAAATTCTTGAAGCCAAAGGACAGCAGAAGTCCATCCTCAAGTAGAAAGCCGCACCAGAAACCCAAAGCATCAAAAAGTAGTGGAGAGCTTCTCTGCTACAACTGCAGACAACCAGGACACTTTAAAGTCAACTGTCCACACCCTATAGTCTCCAAAAGGCAAGGCTAGGAAGGAGAGAAGAAGTATGAGCACAGAAGAAGGAAGGCACTCATCACTGAACAACCAGAGAAGGACCCCCTCTCTGAGACAGAGTCCAGCTCAGAATCAGAATCCGATAAGGCATTCTGTTGCCTGGATACAGAGACTGAAGACCTATGCCTTATGGGTCAATCTGATGATGAGGTATCCTCTACTTCTAACTCTAGTTTTTCTTCGGTAGGCAAAGCTTTTGATTCTGATTCAATGTCAGAATTTTGGGAAGAGTTTCAAGCCATCCAAGCCACTTATTCCTCTGTTAAAGAAGAAAACAGTAAGCTTAAGGTTGAAATCCTTGACTTAAGAAAGGAGGTTGAGATCAAAATCAATCTTCTGATTAAGGAGAGAGATCAGATGGAAGCTGAAAATGTTTCTCTTCTAAAGAGAATAAGGGAGAAAGAGCCTCTTGAGATTAAGTATATAACCTACCAGAAGGCCCAGGTCTCAATGGAAAGGTTTGTACTTGATCAACAAATTGGCGCTGGTTTTGGCCTTGGTTATGGCTCAACAGAATCAGGTGAGCCTTCTGTAATGCCTAGCACCAGTGTTGCTAAGGCAGATAAGGTCATAGTGCCACTGATCTCTAGCCCCATCTGCCAAGCTGGTGTATCTGGCACCAAGGTTGTTCATGAGGAAGTCAGACCAGAAAAAGGGAAGATAAAGGTTCAACAGAAACCCTTTTTGAAAAATAATGAACCTGGCAGAAAACCTAACAACAGAAAGGGTTTTCAGAATAACAAAAATAAAAGACCATTCATTGTCAGACAACCTCATGATAAATGTGCCAGAAATGACCACCAGAGAGGCAAATATCCAAAGAAGGTTAACTTTAGGTAGAAAAGGTTGGCTGGTCAACCTAAGAAGCCCAAAGCTAACCGCTCCTCTGCTCTTGATAGTATATGGGACTTCTTTCCAACAAAAAAGGCTATGCAGAAGTATGTAAAACGGAAGCATGATCCTCACAAGCATCTGCCCAAAGTGAATCACACTTCCGTTTACTATGACTACCAGGTGGACAATGGGTACCACCCACCAAGGTTTCACTTGATGAGACCAAAGTGGTATCGGCTGCCAAAACTGCATGACCCCCTAGGACCCAACATTGCTTGGGTACCTAAATCTTCCTTTTAATTGTTGTAGGAACTGTGTTCTGGAGCTATCTCTGAGCAAGATTGGTACATTGATAGTGGATGCTCCAGGCACATGACAGGTGACAAGAGTTGCCTTACAGAGTTCCAGAAAATCAAAGGGCCCAGAGTTACCTTTGGTGCTAATGACAAAGATGGCCAAACTAAAGGAAGAGGGAAGCTGATCAGAGACCAGATAATCATTGAAGATGTCTCGTATGTCAAAGGCCTGAAATTCAACCTGCTTAGTGCTAGCCAATTCTGTGATAAAGGCTACACAGTTGAATTCTCCAAAGAAAGCTGTTCTGTCAAGCATGAGACAACTATGGAAGTGGTTCTGACAGCTACCAGGAAAAGAAACATCTATGTTGTTGATTGGTCTACTGCAAAGGGAGGAATCTGTCTTTTAGCTAAAGGAGATTCAAAACACAGCTGGGAATGGCACAAGAAGCTGAGTCACTTGAATTTCAAAATAATCAACAAACTAGCAAGGGATCACATTGTTGATGGCATACCCAACTGTAAGGAATATTTGTAATTAGATTTTGATGATGCTAGATTAATTAGGACTTTAGATTACCCCTCTTTAGACTTAATGTATTAGAATTTTCCTTTGTAAATCTCTTTAGTATAATCGACCGGCAGAAGGCCTCCAGAGCAAAAGGCCCACAAAGCAGAAAGCCTCCAGAACAGAAGACCCTTGATAAGACTTTGGTTGAACAGAAAGCCTTTGGTTCTCTGCTTTAGAACAGAAGACCTCAGGGTCTCTGTTATCCTTTACTCTGACAGAAACCCTCCTTGTTCTCTGTTGGATATCTCTTCAACAGAAGTGCTCAAGACCTGCTCTGTTCAACTCTCAGCTAAAGACACCAGAAGGCCTGACACTTAGAAGAATTTCACCAAGCCGGGAAACGAACTGAAAGATTCCCTCAACGGCTAGGAGTCTTGAACGGAAAAGCTACAGTACGCGCATTAAATGCACATTTAATGTCTCCCGTACTCTGTAGAGTAATTGCAGATAATTGGCCGCAATGTCAGGATTACTTTATCCAAAAATAGTAACCCGCCAACTTTACCGGGTCCTACTGGTCAAGTCAACTGCTCGCTCATTTAATGCAGTTGTCCTCCTTCTCCTCCAACGGGAAGACAACCTCAGTATAAAAGATACACTACGAAGAACAACCGGATAACTTTGCAATAACTTTTTCTACAACTCTGCACATACAAGATATTCAAACGCTAAAAACGCAAAGAGCCTCCTTGAGATTAAATCTTCATCATCCTCTACAAGAGAAGGCAGAAGTTGGGAAAATCCTTACTTCCAACTCAAAGCAAAGTTCCTAGTGTTCTTCAACTCTTCAAGCTCTTCAGATACAAATCTTTTGTAACGAAGCAAGTTGGAGGAACCCCTGTTTTCAACAGAACCTCTTCTTTGACAAGAAGGACGTCCAAGTACCTGGAGCAGTGAAGTGGTGATACTTCTGGGAAAGCTCAGTGAAAGGACCAGTCTTAGGGAAGCCAGAAGTGCATCCAAGAAGACATCTACACTTGAAGAAGACGTGGAGAGCTTCTTAAGTGATAGGGCTAAGGCATTGTAAACGGACGTTTTTACAAGCTTAGTGGAACAGTGGACTAGAGGAACAAGTTGTTCCTTGAACCACTATAAAAAGCCCTGGTGTCATTTACTTACTGCATTACATTCATTACTTTTATTTGAACTGCTTAACTCCAAAGACTTGGTATCTGTGTTCAGCAGAACTTGTCTTGTGAGTTAACAGAAGGCCTACTGCCTTTGCTTCTCTGAGGCTACTAACAGAACTCCCTACCAGAACCCCATCCGCTGCCAGTCTGTTCTGCCAACAGAACAGGCTATTCTGTTAAATCTGGTACTTAGCTTGAAAAAGTTAAAAACCAATACAGTCTATTCACCCCCCCCCCCCCCTCTAGACTGTATCCAGTATAACCGGGACCAACACCAACATTGTGTACAAGAAGGAGAGCCTGTGCAGTGCATGCCAGAAAGGAAAGCAAGTAAAGAACTCCTTCAAACCCATTGCTGGAGAGCTCTCTACTAGTCCTTTAAATCTGATCCATATGGATTTATTTGGAACAGTGGAAACTCCAAGTGTTGGTGGAAAAAGATATACTTTAGTCATGGTGGATGACTATTCAAGATACACTTGGACAATCTTTTTGAAGAAGAAAAATGAAACTCTGCAGAAACTACCATCTCTACTCAAACTACTATAGAATGAGCAGAACCAGAAAGTCAAATCTATCAGATCAGATAGAGGAACAGAGTTCGTCAACAAAGTCATACAAGAGTTCTGTGATCAAAATGGAACAATGCATCAACTCTCTGCAGCCAGAACTCCTCAACAGAATGGAATTACAGAAAGAAGAAATAGAACACTCAAGGAAGCTGCAAGGACCATGATTGCTGAATTCGGTCTACCTCACAGATACTGGGCAGAAGCTATCAACACTGCATGCTATACCCAGAACCGGAGCATGATTCACAAAACTCATCAGAAGACCCCCTATGAGCTCTGGAAGGGAAGGAAACCTAACATCAGCTACTTTCATGCATTTGGAGGCAAATGCTATATACTCAATAATGGGAAGGAACATCTCAAAGTGTTCCAAGAAAAGGCTGATGAAGGAATATTCTTAGGCTACTCAAGCACAAGTAAAGCCTACAGAATACTCAAAAAATGACCCTACTTGTTGAAGAATCGATTCATGTCAAGTTTGATGATCTCAACTCTGTTGAGAACATAACAGAGAAGTTGGAGAAAACGAATCTAGAAGAATCACCAGAAGTGACAACATCAGAAGTGGTCAACAACTCTGCCATACTGATAAGTCCGTATTTAGACACGCATTTGATGCGTGTTCAGGTTGGATTTTGATGGTTTTCCTACCTTTAAGGTGTTGCAAGTCTCAATTTTACCTCAAGTTGTGATTACCAGGCATTGATTCGAGTTTTGTTGCAATCCACCTTCGGAATCCCATTCTACAAGACAAGGATAATGATGAAGAACCTGCAGAAGAGCAAGAGAGACCAAGACAACACTTTTCAGAACCTGACCTAACTTGGTTAAGGGATCATCCCCCAAACCAGGTGATTGGATAGATCAGAAGTGGAGTACAAACCAGATCTGCTACAACCAGAAGAGAAGCAATGTCTGCCTGCTACATATCTCATATGGAACCTATGACAGTAGAAGAAGCTCTTGCAGACTCAGATTGGATCAATGCAATGCAAGAAGAACTCACTCAGTTTGAAAGGAACAAAGTATGGGAACTTGATCCTAGACCTCAACATCAGAATGTCATTGGAACCAAGTGGGTATTCAAGAACAAAGCAGATGAAGAAGGCAATATTGTAAGGAATAAGGCTAGGCTGGTAGCCAAGGGATACTGTCAAGAAGAAGGAATAGATTTTGATGAGACATTTGCACCAGTAGCCAGACTTGAAGCCATCAGAATCTTCCTAGCCTATGCTGCCTTCAACAACATCAAGGTCTACTAGATGGATGTCAAAAGTGCATTTCTGAATGGAGATCTTGAAGAAGAGGTTTATGTGGAACAACCACCAGGTTTTGTCTACAAGCTTAAAAAGGCCCTTTATGGTCTTAAGCAAGCTCCCAGAGCATGGTATGACACATTGTCCCTATTCCTAATGAACCATGGGTTTACTAAGGGAAAGGTTGACAAAACTCTATTTCAAATCTCTGTTGTTAATCATATTCTGTTAGTACAAATATATGTTGAGGATATTATATTTGGTAGTACTAATTCAGAACTATGCAAGAAATTTTCTCAAGTGATGCAGAGTCAATTTGAAATGAGTATGATGGGAGAACTCAGCTACTTCCTAGGACTACAAGTTAAACAAGTTCCAGAAGGAATCTTTATCAATCAAGGGAAGTATACCAGAGACCTGATCAAGAAGTTTGGAGTGGAAGGCAAATCCTCAGTGAAAATTCTCATGAACACCTCACAAGGAATTGGTCCAGATGATGAAGGAAAGGATGTCGATGCAACAACTTACAGAGGAATCATAGGATCTCTCCTCTATCTAACTGCAAGCAGACCAGATATTTCCTTCTCAGTTGGAATCTGTGCCAGATACCAATCAAAGCCCAAGGAGAGCCATCTAAGCGCTGCTAAAAGAATCATCAGATATATCAAAGGAAATCCAAATGCAGGCGTATGGTATCCCATGGGATGTAACTTTGAACTAATTGGTTACTCTGACTCATATTTTGCAGGATGCAGGTTAGATAGGAAGAGCACCTCTGGTCACTGCCAAATGCTAGGTGGGAGACTTGTTTCCTGGTTTAGCAAGAAGCAGAATTCAATCTCAACAAGTACAGCAGAAGCTGAGTACATTGCAGTTGGGGGTTGCTGTGCCCAGTTACTCTGGATGAAGCAACAACTGAAGGATTATGGCATTCAAGCAAAGGAGATCAAGTTGCTCTGTGACAACACCAGTGCCATTGCAATCACTCAAAATCCAGTACTTCATTCGAGGACAAAGCACATTGAGACCAGACATCATTTCATCAGAGATCATGTGGAGAAGAAGCATATTTGTATGGAGCATGTACCTACAGAAGATCAGCTAGTGGATATCCTAACCAAGCCTTTACCAGAGGCAAGGTTCAACAAGCTAAGGGAAGAACTGGGAATGATGGATGATCTTCCCAGAGACGCATGAACCAGAATTGCTGTGGACCAGAACTGCCTTCTGGATCAGAAGACCCTACATCAGAATACCCCTTATCTGATCACCCGAGTACCCTTCATCAGAGAACCTCCTTCTCTGATATAGGGACCCTGATCTGTAGTCCATGAGAGATCCCTGTGGACTTGATTATTTTTCGAGGAACGGGCAGGACCTTTTAACTTGAACAGGTCTTTTACCAGAATACCCCTGATTATTATTCCGTTAGCGGAAACATTTTTTTCGCCCGCATTTCTTTAAATGATACCTCGAAACCGTAAATTATCTCAAACGTCCACTAATCCAAAACCGTTTATATCCACCTTCTTCAACCTAAACCACTACTGCTGTTCATCTCTCTAAACGTACATGCTTCAAAACTTCTCAATCTCCAGAATCTCTCAGAAATTTCTCAGACAATGAACTTCATCAACATCAACGACCTCACCAAGGAAGAAGCTAAGGCCATTGTTGCCAATGTGGTAACTGGCATGAAGGTAGATATGTCTGCACTACCTCTACTTGCAGAGAATCAGAAAAGGATGGCTAAAATCATCCAAGGGATGAATGAATCCCAACTGAGCAAGATTGTTGCTCATCCCTATGAAGAGTTCAGCACCAGAGATGTGGCTGAATTCTATCTGAACGCCACCATCACCAAGAGCGGAGTCCACTCCAAGGTGCAGGGAAAGAGCATCTCACTCAATGCTGATGCCCTAAATGAGTTCTTTGGTGTCCAACTGGACTCTCAAGATCCTGAGACTCCCACTCTCATTGACCTAGAGTCAGTGGAGGTCTCAGTTGAAGCGTTTGCCCAGACCTACTGCCGCCCTGAGGCCGCCAATCTGGAGAGACTCTACATGAAGAAGTTCCTGCTGAAGAAGGACTTTGAAAAGTTGGTCACCATTCTGCACATGAGCTTGTGGTGCAAAACTGGCTCAACTGACGAGATCAACAAGGCCAACTGCAAAGCAATCTTTGCTATTCATCATGGGATGAACATAAACTGGGGTGAGGTAATCTTCGGTTCCTTAACTGAATTCATCAAGAAGAAGGATCAGAAAACAGGCCTCTTCTCAACCAAGATTGGCCATGGCCTCCTTCTCTCTGCCATTCTCACTGCCCATGGAGTTAAACTCAAGGACCCTTCCCCAGTTGACCACTCCAAGACCTTATTCGTGACTGCATCCCCCAAACTGAACATAGCCATCTCTGCTGAACTAAAGAGAGAAGAAAGGCTGGAAAAGAAAAGGGAACAACAGGCTGTCAAACCTAAACCTGCTCCCAGGAAGATCACCAAGAAGCCCTCTGTGACTTCAGAACAGCCTGAATAGTCCCAAGTTGCAAGGGATGTAAGGAAGAAGAAGAAGAATGATAGAAGCACTCTATCAGAAGTGGATGCACCAGAGATGGATGCATCAGAGTTGGCTCCCCCAAAATCTATCACAACCTCTCCTGCTAAGAAGCAGAAATTGAAAAGGAGAAGGAATCAAGTTGTTCAGAGTGAGGACTCTGACAACTCTGGTCTCAGACCCTTGACGAAGAAGAAGAAGAAGGCAACAACACCTGCACGGAGATCAGAAACTCAAGGGGAACCTGAATCTGTTGCACAACCCTCCTCTGCACCAGACTTGGTGTTCACTGCAGATCTATCAGAACCCCAAGCCACCTCTGACGGAGCACCAGAGACTGATTACAACACTATTCTTCAAAGGCAGTTTGAAAGGGTTCTGACCTGGAGAAGATGGAGAATGGGGCCTCTTCAGAAGATCATACAGTATTTTGACTGTTTTGAGGCAGAAGAAGCTGCTGTTTTACACTGGGTGGGCACAGAAGATGTGTCCCAATGCTTCGACCTTGCCTTTCTCATTTCTGTCCTGCAGAAGAAGAGAGAGAGACATCAAGGTAAAACACCTATGACTACCTTATCTCCAGAAAAGCATGTCAAAGCTTTGGAGGAACATGAGATTGATGTGTTTGATGAATGGCTGATGGAGAAGAAGAGAAAGGAATCACTCATCAAGTTTCGCCACAGTGCTCATGAAGAAGGGGAACCCTCCACAGATAATGATATTCCTCTGACAATGAAAAAGCTGGTCAAGGAATGGAGAGAATCCTTGTTCTTTGAAACTGTTCTTGATGTAATTCCTACACCACCTCCTTCCCCTCCCAAATCTCCTTTTACTCAATCACCCCCTCCTAAAGTTCATTCACCTAAATCTCCCTCACTTCCCAAATCACCTTCTAAACACTCATCTCCACTCAAACAGAAAACCCCATCTCCTCAGAAAACCTCCTCTCCCCCACCATACCCCATCAGAAATCCAACCCCTCAGGAGACTAAATCAAAGTCTCCATCACCCTGCAAACAACCCTCACCTCCTAGAAACTGGTCACCCTCACCACCACCCTCCCCCAAACCTCTGAAATGAATCACCCATCAGAACTCCCCACATCAGAACTCCCCCCATCAGAAAACCCCCTCGCACCAGAGTGCACCTCCTCAGCAGAAACCCCTGTCAAACACCAGAGCTACTACACCCCCACTCTCTCCTCAGCTCTCTGTAGCTTCAACACCCAAGAGAGAGAGATTTCCATTCGCATATGGTCCTTAGATGCTGACAATGATGGATTCCTCACATCCTCTCTTGCGGCAGACTTCTCATCCAGGAGGAGGAAGACACCTCTTATGGATCAATCTGCTGAACCCACTGGCAATACTACTCCATTCCCTAAGGGAAGAGGTTTGGAGATGCCTGGGTTTTCTCCAGAAGCCCCTCAGATGGACTTCAACCAGTTTGTCCAATCTGCAGAAGAATTTGGTGGTCAGATGCTAGACAACATGAACAAGCTCATTGTTATCAATGACAAACACTATGAGCATCTGACTCACACAAACATCAATCTCAATCAAGGCCTACAGCATCTGTCAGAAAAGCTTGACACTCTGACAGAGTCCCTGCATACTTTCATGAGCTCATCCAACAAGAAGATTGATGTTGTTTCCAGAGAAGTAGATGGAATCAACTCTATCCTCTACTTTCACTCCCAATCCATGAATAATCAGAATGAGACACTGAAGCAGATCACTGAAGCTTTAGATGTTCTTCAATGGAATGCTGATCAAGCCTCAGCACGCTTTATGGAAATAGGAGATCTGTGTACAGAACACAAAGCACAAGCTTTAGATCTTCTTCACAAGGACAAGGAGCGTTACCAGAAATTGGTACTCCTTGAAGCCAGTACACAGAGCATCCAGTCAACTATGGAAAGACAACAGAGCCTGATTGAAGGACTGGTCTCTGTTACCCAGACTCTGCCAGAGGCTCTTGATGAGATCAGAGATGCTCAAGCATCAGAGTTCTCAAATATTGAGCTCCTCCTTGGCGATCTTGTTGATGCCAAAAAGGGAGAAGACACCAGAGAAGAAGAAGGTCCAAGCTCCAGAGCCTTATCTATCAGAGGACCCTCATCATCTGTGGATCCTGCTCCTTATTTCGAAGCTACCAAGAAGAAAAAGCAAGCTACTGCAGGCACCCGACCTCCTCCTCCACCTCCCAGAAGTTCTAAGAAGAAGTCCTCTAACTTTTCTTTCAATGAATGGATGAAAAGTGGGATGTCTAAGCCTGACAGAGCCCAATTTACTCAGATGAAGAAGCTAATGACTCCACTGCAACAAAAGAATCTGTTTATGGACAGTGATGAACTCGTCCAAATTAATCATGGTGGATCAATACAAGAAGCTGAAATCTGGTGGCAGATGAGAGTCCTATCTGGCAAGAACATATCAGAAGCAATCGGAAATTACTTAGATTGCAAGCCTGCACCTCACTGGGCAGACTATCAGAATCCGAGGGACTTAGCCTCCATCAGAGCAAAGGTCAATGCAGAGCTTGAAAGAATTGACAAAGCAGGACCTCAGGTAGATGAAGATGAATCTTAATTCTATCCATCTCTGTTTATGTACTTAATCATCTGATAATAAGATACCATCTCTGCCTCTAGTTTGCATGGCATCTTAAATTATCTGTTCTTTCTTTCTTTCTGTGACTTCCTTGTGTTTTCTCTGTTACTTTATGTCCTTTTATTGTTATCTGATTGTACTGTACTCTTACTATTTTCCTATGCTAAGTTGCCCACCAAAATTTTAATGAAAGTTTTTAACTTTTTTCTTTTATGGTGAAAGGCACTTCTCTGGAAATAGTTAAAGGGTTTTGGCATCATCAAAAAGGGGGAAATTGTAAGGAATAAATGTAATTAGATTTTGATGATGCTAGGTTGATTAGAATTTGAAAGTACCCCTATAGAAATTTTGTATCAGAATTTGTCTTTGTAAGTACTAGAATAGTCGACATGCCAGAAACCCTCTTGGTCTTCCTTATCAAAACTTCTACCAGAGTTGCTCCCAGAGTTGCTCTCCAGAGAAGCCATCAGAGTTGGATACCAGAGTTGGCATCAGAAGCTGCCATCAGAGTTCTGATCAGAAAACCTCATCAGACAAGCTCTTACCTAGCAGAATTTGAAGGAACGTACCAACAGTCGTTAAACTAACGGGAAATCCTCTAACGGCTAGGAACCTTTAGACGGGAACATGGTACTGTACACGCATTAAATGCTCAATTAATGTTGTACGTACGAAGATATATTTAAAGCTGATGATTGACCATGCGAGTATCTTCGCGCCCCCAAAATAGCAAGACAAAGGTCCAACCGGTCAAGTCAACAGTACAAGCATTTAATGAAGCTGTCTTCTACACTCCAACGGGAAGACTGCTCCCTGTATATAAGATACACTCTAAAGAACTACCAGGATAACTTTGCTATAACTTTTGCTATGAACTTGCTCAGATCATTTACTCTGAACTAAATACCTCCAAGCTTTCTTGAGATCAAAGACTCACTTACCTCAACAAGAAAAGCTCAAGTTGGAAGATATACTTTCTTATCCTTCATCCAACTAACAAGTAGCAAAGTTCTTCAGTTCTTCAACACTTCGAAAACTTCATCTACACATCCTTTGTGAAGAAGCAACGTTGGAGAAAACTGGTCTTGAATCAAACGCTTCTTGAAAAAAGAAGGGGCGTCTCAAACTAACTGGAGTAAGTGAAGTGGTGATACTTCCAAGAGACTCAGTGAAACGAGACCAGCCATCAGGAAGCAGGACTGCATCCCGGGTGGCAACTAGGCTTGAAGAAGACGTGGAGAGCTTCTTAAGTTCTAGGGAATAAGGCGTTGTAAACTGTTGTTTTTGCAAGCTTAGTGGAACAGTGGACTAGAGGAACAAGTTGTTCCTTGAACCACTATAAAAATCCCCGGTGTCATTTACTTTACTTATTTTATTTCTGCACTTAAGATCTTCACTGATTAACTCGAAAGGTTAGACTCTGTGTTCAGCATATCTTCCTCAAGAGTAATCAGAAAGACATTTGCCTTAGTGTTTTCAGAGGCTACCCGGACAGAAACCAATCCGCTGCCAGGTCCAGTTCTGCCATCAGAACTTGACCTTCTCTGTCACCAGAATTCAACAATCTCTGATAAGTCAATTGTGACTTAGAGAAAAGTTTAAATTCCTGAACAGTCTATTCACCCCCCCCCCCCCTCTAGACTGTTCCCATTACAAACGGGACCAACATTGAATGCTTGGGATACCAAAGGCCTAGATTCACAGTGCCATTAAGATATCATAAGATTCGATGCACAACAGTCAGATGGGATTCCTTCGGATTAGCTTGTAGGCATGTGGAGAAGACAACGTCAGGCCTGCTAGACGTGAGATACAACAAAGATCCAATGATGGCCCTGTAGTTTGTAGCATCAACTTGCTTCCCAGAGGGATCTGAGTCCAGTTTATTATTCGGGGACATAGGGGTCATCATGGAAGATTTGCCGTCAATGTTGAATCTCTTGAGCATTTCCAGAATATATTTTGACTAGTTGAGGAAAATGCCATCAGAGAGTTGTCGTACTTGCAGGCCTAGGAAGAAGTTAAGTTCACCCATCATGCTCATCTCGAACTTTGTTTTCATCAGTTTCTCGAAATGTTTCCATAGATGTGGATTGAATGAGGCAAAGATGATGTCATCAACATAGATCTGAATCAGAATAATATCAGATTTTTGTCGCTTGATGAATAGTGTAGTATCAATCTTACCTTTGGAGAAACCTGAATCCACCAGAAATTCGGTCAAGGCATCGTACCAAGCTCTGGGTGCCTGTTTCAGCCCATAGAGAGCTTTCTTGAGCTTGTATACATGATCTGGGAATCTTGGATCTACAAATCCTTCAGGTTGAGCAAAATAGACTTCTTCTAAAATTCCATTTAGGAAGGCTGTCTTCACGTCCATCTGAAAGACGGTGAAGTTCTTGTGCGCCGTGTACGCAAGAAAGAGGCGGATTGCTTCAATTCTTGCTACGGGCGTGAACGTTTCATCATAGTCTATGCCTTCCTGCTGATTGTATCCCTTTGCGACCAGCCTTGCCTTGTTTCGTACAACTGTCCCTTCTTCATCCCTTTTGTTTTTGAAAATCCACTCCGTGCCAATGATGGTCTTTTTCTGTGGCTTAGGTACGAGTGTCCATACATCCAGTCTGTCAAATTGAATGAGTTCATCTTGCATCGCAATCACCCAATCCGGATCAAGTAGTGCTTCAGAAACCTTTGATGGTTCAGACTGGCTTAGGAAACAGGCGAAGTGACATTCATTCATCGTGGCGGATCTTGTGCGCACACCTTGACTCGGATAACCTATTATTTGATCAACGGGATGTGCTTTCGTCCATTTCCTCTCATGATTCAGAGGAGTTGGAGTGATGATTGGTTGATCCGAGTCCTGATAGGTGTTTGAGGTCTGTTGAGCAGCTGTGGTGTGTAGTGGAGATGTTTCTGGAGTTGTAGCAAAGCCATGATCATCCACTCCTCTGTGATTGGATTGAGGAGTCGAAGGTGTGGATGGAACATCACCTGGACTTGTAAGAAGTGGAATCTCAGCTATGGGAGTAGGTTGCTGTGGAGCTGTTGATGTTGAAGCTGGTGTGCATGGAGGAGATGAAGGTTGTGAATTCTCGTAGAAGTTTCTGAAAAGAGAATTAAGAATCACATCTTCAAGTTCTGAGTTCGAATCAGCTTTATCAGAAGCCACTGGTACAACATGTGATGGATCAGCCTGTAAATGTTTGATCGCGAAGTCCGCCATTTATGTAGCTTACTTCTTTCTGTTCGATCATTCAGTATGAAACACTTGCAGCCAAATATCTTGAAGAAAGAGATGTCGGGAGTTCTGTTGAAGAGAATTTCATAAGGAGTCTTGTCGAAGCGTTTATGAATGGATGTTCTGTTCTGGGTGTAGCACGCAGTATTGATTGCCTCTGCCCACATGAAATGAGGCAGTCTGGATTGGATTAACATGGTGCGTGCTGCTTCAACAAGAGTCCTGTTCTTTCTCTCAACAACTCCGTTCTGTTGGGGAGTTTTTGCTGCTGCAAATTGCTGAGTGATACCGAGAGATTCATAGAAATCAGTGAGAGTTTGATTTTTGAACTCGGTAGCGTTGTCAGTTCTTACTATTCGAACACTGTGTTGTAGCAGTTTCTGGATAGTTCTGATGAAGGTCACAATGTTTTCTGCTGCCTCGTCCTTTGAACGAAGAAATTTCGTCCATGTGTACCTTGAGAAGTCATCAACGATCACCAGAGTGTATTTGCGACCGTTGATGCTTTGGACTCTCATAGGTCCACACAGATCCATGTGAATTAACTGCAGCTGATGAGTAGATGATGGAACTGTTTTTGGCTTGTGGGAGCTTCGCGTCATCTTTCCCATTTTGCAGGCACTACAGTGATTTTCAGCGGAAGACTTTAACAGAGGAAGCCCCTTTACAAGTTTCTTGGAGGACAGGATTGACAAATGCTTGAAGTTCAGATGGGAAAGACGTATGTGCCAAAGGTTGTTCTGTTCTGTGGAAGCTTTGGACAGCAGACAGATGGAAGTGGTGGATTGTACGCTTTTCAGATCAATCGTGTACAGATTTGATGTTCTGTAGCACGTTAATAATGTGTTCCCCATGCTGTCTAGTACACAACATTGTCTGGCAAAGAACCTCACTTCCATCCCGCTGTCACAGAATTGCCCTATGCTCAGTAAATTGTGTTTAAGCCCTTTGACAAAAGAAACATCCTTGATGGTGACACTGGCACAGATGACATCCCCATATCCAAGAATAGGAGATGAGGCGTCATTCCCAAATCTGACATTGCCTCCGTAACAGTTGGTGTAGTTGCTCAGCAGGTGTTTTATTCCGGTCATGTGGGTTGAGCATCCAGAATCCAAGTGCCACACATGACCGTCCTGCAAAACAATTAAACAGGTTTAGGTACCCATCTTGGGATTGATCCTTCCTTATCAACATAAAACACCTTTTTGAATCTTGCTTTCAGCTGTGATCCAAGGTCAGCAGCTTTTTCAACAAATGATTTTTCTCTCACGGGCTCTCCAACAGCCAGATCTTCCTTTGCAGTGGGTCTGGTTTTTGGAGCCCACTTAGCAGTTTCCGTTTTGGTGGGCCTGTTTTTGGGAACCCACCTTTCCGTTTTAGTCTTGGTGGGTCTGTTTTTGGGAACCCACCTTTCAGTTTTAGTCTTGGTGGTCTGATTTTGGGGACCCACCTTTCAGTTTCAGTCTTGGTGGGTCTGATTTTGGGGACCCACCTTTCAGTTTCAGTCTTGGTGGGTCTGATTTTGGGGACCCACCTGTGATTTGTTGTGGGAGGAGAGTAGACACGTGCTTTGTGATTGAATGGTTGTTTCTTAAGGTGGGTTTTAAAATTTTCCTCCTTAGAAAGCCGATTAAGATGTTTCCTAGAATGAACTCGGAGGGGATATTTCATATAAGGTATACAAAATATTCCCTTAGAAGTTCTGTTCTCGGTTTCCTTTCTCGGTTTGAGCTTTCTTTGAGGCTTGGCTTTAACAACATTCACATCACATTCATAATTATGAGGATCTGATAGTCCCTATTTCTGTAACAGCAATGAATAGCAGTCTAACAAAGAAGATTAAACGTAAAGATGAACACAGATGAATCGATGTAAAACCCTCTTTGATAGACCGTGAACTCGTACACAGAAAGATATGCGCTTAAGGCTATAAGGAACAAGTACGACGTTAACCTAATCCTGAACCCTCGGCTCCCTTTTTATAGGCGAGGTTCAGGTTAGGCGTGAAAGCCTTTTAGCCTGTTTGTATGGGCCTAACACTTGGCCCATATTCTATCAAATACATGCACTTATTTAATACAAGGAATAATAATAAAGCTAATCTATGACAAACTTGATTCACAATTAAAATATCTTCAACAATCTCCCCCTTTGTGATCAAGTGCCACTTTGTTATTGCTTCTGTGACTTGAAATAGTGCTTCCTCATATTCAGTGCATGCTCGTATTGCCTTAGCATATTTCTCTTTTCTAGGCGATCGTTGATGGCTTTTAAAATGGTCTCAACTGTAGAGTGTTCCTTTTGAACATATGACGATGCCTCCTGAAGATTTTCCTCTAGCTGTGCCTTCATCTTTAAAAGCTGTTCTTTGATTATCTTCAGCGTTCCATCACAATATTTCTCAATTTCATTAACCACCATCAGGCGTTTTTCGTTCTTGTGGTTGAGATATGTGACTGCTGGCGGTGTAAAGAAGATGTGGTAAGCTAGGAAGTCTTCGAGTTCTGGACCATACAGTCTTGGCTTTGTAAGGTTTGTTTTTGTCAAGCTGCACTCAATAGCCATATGTAGGTCGTGTGACGAGTGCACTCTGATTTGTCTGAGCATGAATCTCTTGATTGCTGCAAGGCCTTCACTGTATGTTTTGCTTTGCCTGACTGGAAGGTATCGATAAGCCATAAACATTTGATATTTCGTCTAGTTTAAGCATGATGAAGTCATTTTCTTGGCAAGTAAATTCACTCCCGTCAGTGCGTTGAAGCCTGTAAGAATAGAATGTCACTCCATGATAATCCTCGGCCTTCACTTGTAGAATTTGATGAATAGGGAGAATATTGGACTTCAAGTCTTGTTCCATCAGCTCTCTTTGAGTACCGGTTGACCTTTACAACAACATATGTAGATGACCTCCAGCCTGCTTTCCTTTGAGATGGGTAAGGCCTCGTAGCTTCAGTTCATTCAACGGTTTGACTTTGTCTGGTCTACGCCAAGTACGCTCTCTGATTTCCTCTTGGAAGGGGGCTTTGATTCGAACGTTGTCCCAAGGTTTCTCTGTCTTGGGAAGTCTTCCCGCTGATTGTCTGACGACAGATTCAAGTGTTTTCTGAGACTCCTTGTAGTTCTCCCCTTCCTTTTGTTCATCGTCCTCGAGCCTGATGATATCTTCAGCACATTTGTTGATTAGCTCTCGTAGAAACCAGTTCCTCTGCATATCTTCGCACTCTTCATCCTGCATGATTTGATCCATCTCCGTCCACTGTCTGGGCCATTGTCGTGAATAATGATATCTTCTAGCTGATCATGCATTTCATCTGACGACAGAATGGTAGTGGCAGGTTGACCTTTTGGAGACGGAGGCCTGTTAATCGAAATACCGGGTTCACTAGGATTTCCCGTTGTCATCAGCTTTGAACTAGGTTCTAACTGATGGCCTGATGTAAAAGATGTACCAGTGGTAGCATCATCAGGACTTCCATCCCCTCCTCGGTTGGTATCTCTAGGAGATACGCCTCGGGATGTTGAGTCTAGCTCGACCAGGCTAGAGTTTTTGGCTGCGGGTGGTGGCTGTTGGTTGGTAGAGGTTTCTGGTTGAATGGGCTGTGGAGGTTGGCTAGGTAAAGCAGTTTGCTCAAGTGATCGTGGGCGCTTGTTCTCCCCTTCATGAGGATCCGAATCATCGGGGTCCTCATGGGAATGTTTGCGACCACGAGGACTCTCCTTGCATTTGCTTTTGGTCTCCGGGGAAGAAAGGAGGGCTTCGAGAATGGCTTGCTGGTGGAGGGTAAGTTTGGCTTCAGGAATGTTTAGAAGGTTGTCCAGCAAAGCCGATGCCAGGGTTTCGAAGGGTAGGGAGGAGAGATCGATGGAGGGTGTGGTCGGGCGTGGGGAGAATACTAGTTCTGTATCCTGGGTTCCCCGAGAGTGTGAAGGAACGGGTATTTGGTTGATGGATTGGTGAGATAGGGGGGTGGAGGATACGGGTTGTGTATGGGAGATGAAGGGTTCGGGTGAGGGTTGGGGTGGGGGTTGTTCAGACCGAACCTCTTGGGTGGTCCTAAATTCCTGTGCTAGAGCGGTCATTGCATCTTGCACCCATTGTAACACCCCCAAATTTCCCACCCAAAACGTTGACATAATTGAAATAAAACTTTTATTTATTCATCAAAGAGTTGAAGAAATACAGCGGAAGTCTAAAATAGGAAATGGGTGTTACCGCCACATCCGGTCATCTCTCAACCGGATGCACAGGCAACTAAAAACATAACAACTAATTTAATAAAAGTAGAGTGTTTGAAAAGTAAATGTTTATTTCATGACTAGTATAACTAAGGCGACTTCTAACTCGCTCTCGGCCGTGCAAGCAATCATCACTCGACAACATCATCCTCACCTGCACAAATAAAGTGCAGAAACAAAACAAGGAAAAGAAAACAAAAATTAGCTTTAGAGCTAAGTAAGTACTACCCAACCCCGTAAAATAATCATGTTTGACTAAAATAGATTTTTATAAAATAATATATAAAAATACTCACACCATCGAAATTCTTTTCACTTTGATTTTTATCAAGACTACTTCTTTACAATAATCCTCAACTTCTCTATAAAACTTCATAATAACTCTTCTCTTTGATTTCCTCAAAAATCACTTCTTCTCTAACTTCCTAGTAATTTAGAAGGGCGGTGCTCAACCTTTCGGTAGAGCCCGGTGGACCGTGGTTACGGACGGCCACCCCGAACAAGTGCCGGTACCACAACTGCTCTGTTGGAAACGAAACGACTACCTTAAGTGTGCACACCCCCTAAAAGGGATTCCAAGCCCCCCGAGTAGTAAGTCGTAACGAGTAGTCGGGACTCAGTCTACCAACTACCCCTGAATAAGATATTTTGAATGACTAGGGACTACTACTACCATAACTTCTTCTTAAAAGGGATCATCGATCCAAATATCACTTTAAACTCAAACTGTACTTCTTAGTAGTAGCAGACCTAATCACCCTCCACATTTATCCGGACGTGGAAAACCGACACCACGGATTTCTCCCGTTATGCTCACCTCTTATAAAAATGTAAATTTTATCTTCAATAAATAAAACTTCAAAAATACTTCTCAATTTCTCTAAAAAGTCTTGAAGGTATTTAAAAATATTAAATACCCCAAAAGTACTTAATTTATATTTCTCAACTACCATATATATAATATCTCATCAAAAATCACATACACAAAATTCAACAATTCACACTTATTCACATAATGCATAATAAGCATATAATACGAGGAAACAATTTTAGATTGGCAGAGAAACTTACCTCTAGTCCGGGTGCTCCTAATTCTCTTCTTCTACTCCGGTCTCTAAATAATCACCTTTTTAATTAAGATGATATAATTAGTCACTTACTCTTTAATAATTATTTTACTCGATTTTTACCTTTTATTTTATTTTTCGAATTCACTAATTCAATTATTTTATTATCCGCGTTAATCACTTCTTATTAATTAAATTACCTTATTAATTCCGTCGTTAAAAATACTTAAATTCTAAAACATACGAATATAATTAATTACAATATCAAATTTCTAATTTAATAATCATCTTTTTATTTACTCAACTCCTAAAGCATTTGGTATGTCTTAATATTATATCCGAATTATTTTTAATCTAACTAATCAACTATCGAAATTAATTTATATTAACATTATTAGCATTAATAAATCCGAATTAACTAACATATTCTGATTTTATTAATTACTTAAACACTTAATATTTTAAATTCCATAATTATGCAAATTTTATATGACTCTACCTTAATTAGTCCAATAATTAGTGAAAACAAAATCTATCAATTTATTTAATCTAATTATGATACCAAGTCGAAATAATTATTTTAATATAATATTCTTTAATGAATATTAAACTATAAATTCATTTCATCGATAATAAAAAATCTATTATTTAACTAATTAGCTTTATATGGTCCAATTTAATAAAATAGCCAAGAGTCGACTTTATAAATTAATAACCGTTCATAACTACATTTTGGTTCTATATTTGGCTTAGGTTGTCCAATTATTTATTTTATAATTCATTTTCCTTAATTATTCATTTATTTTCGTATATCAAATAACCGGTCCATTTACAATTAAATATACTAATATTAATTTTTATTATTTATAAATGGTCCATAATGTCTTAGTTAGTCTTATATTTATCCTAGTTTACTCCAATATTTATTTCATAATTAATTTCGCCATTTACTTATTTATTTACTAATTGTGTACAAATTGGCCCAATTACCATTAAATCAATTAAAAATAGCTAAAAATATTATTTTTCAATTATGGTTGGTCCGAACATGTATAATTACACCAGGTATTTAATTTATATTTTTCCAGATTTTATTTATTTCATTTACTATTTTAGTTTTAATTTTTATTGCAACTGGGCCGAACTGGCCCAAATTTAATTCTTCTGGCCCAAAGAATCAGGCCCACAAGACAGTTGGCTGGGTTGTCTTCTCCAGCAGTTCGCCGGAAAAACGGGGAAGAGAAGAAAAAAAATAGGGAAGAGGTTTTACCTCGTCGGAAACGGCCAACGGGGTAGCGGTGCACTCCTCTCGGGACGGCGAAGGTCGGTGAAGGGTTGGCGGCGGCGACGGCGGCTCCTGCTCCTCCGTTTTCTGTCGGGAAAGTTTTCCGGCGAAAACTCCGGCGAGCGTTTTCTCCCTCGTTTCACGAGCGTTTTCAATGATTCTTCCTCCGTTGGATTCCTCTCACGAAGGGGAAGGTCTGGGAAGCGTTTTCAGGGCTCGGTTTTGAGTCTAGCGATGGGTTGGAAAAATTCAGTTATATATATATATATATATATATATATATATATATATATACACGTTTTTCCGACGGAATTTTTGGGATGAAAAGGCCAGACAACTCTTCTGCTATTTATAGAGATGGCTGGGTGTAAAGCTTCTGATTCAGATCCTAAAATCTTGCTTCTAATTTTTTTTTCTTCTTCTCTTGAACGTTACGTACGTTGGAGATCTTCTTCATAAATTTTTTTTTTAAAATTTTTTTTCCCTAACTGATCTGGTTAGTTAATACGTATAGTATAATACGGATGTACATTTTATATACTTAGGAGTAAAAATGGAAATTGTGTTTTGTACATTTTCTGTAAAAATTATAATTGGTACATTTTATAATTGGTACTTGATAAAATATTTCTTCTTTTATCGGACCATTTTTATCTGACTAAAAATGTCACAATTGTTAATTTTCTGTCTGGTTCACTTGTTTCATAAAATGTTGTTCCTATTACTGAAATATTTTTATCTGACTAAGACGTCATAAATTTTGAAATTTTTATCTGATTAGAATGTTACAACTGTTGAATTTTTGTCTGACTCAATTAATAATTAAAATGTCACTTCCGCAATATTTTATGATTTAATTTTTTTTTTATTTAAATTTTTGGAGTGTCACACCCATGGTTTAATGGTGGAATCTAGGAAGCGATTTAGTAGAACGTTGACGTCTTCAAAGGTTGGGTGACCAGTTACGGGGGTTGTAACTGTTGTCACAGCATCAGTGAAGATAGCTGATGTGTGGTCTGCGTGCAAAGATGGAATCATTGAGGGCGTAGCAGGGCTTCCAACCGTCATAGCTTGCGCTCTAGTTGTTGCTTTCAGGGTGTGTGCACCTGTATGTGCTGTGAAAAGTGTAGGTGTCCTAGAAAATGAAGAAAATGTAGGGAATGTGACACCTAGACTCGATGTGTTTGAAGAAGGGGTTTTGACCTCGGGCGATAGGTCAATAGTATGCTCAACTGATTCGGAAGGAACCAGTGAGGGGGTTGAGTCCCGTGCTTTTGAAACGATAACCTGTTGAGAGGCTATCGAGTGGCTAGGTGAGGGCTGTGCTTGCGCAGTTGAGCCAGATGCTGCGACTTCTACCCGGGAACCGAAATGATCGGCTCCTGTACTTAAGGATTCGGCTCGGCTTATCTGGATAAAGGGATCGCAGCCGGCAAATATGTGCTCGTCCGCCTTATCAATGAGGCTCTTTCTGACGCGGGGCTGAGGCTTTGACTTAGCAGCTTTGTCATTTTTCATCTTGGCCCTTTTCTCCCGGATGACGACGTCTTTGGAATTCTTTATAGTATGAGCTGCTTCATCGTAGTCATCCTTGGAGCAGTTTGTTTCGCTGGGATCGGCTCTTGGTTTAGCTAGCTCTTTGATAGTGAAGACTTGGGGTCTGCCTGCAATTATTGGTGTTGCGTCTTCAGCAGTGATCTTCTTCTTTGTTGGAGATTCGACAAGCAGCTTTCCTTTTCGGATCAGAGCATAGGTGTGCTCAACGTCTTCACTATCATTGTCATCATCATCATCAGAGCCAGACTCTTCGCTATCTGTACCCACGCTCTCGGATGCCTCATCGTCAGTGTTCGTTTGGGCATCACTTGACGACTCATTGGCAGTTTCCTCAGCGTCTGTTTCGGTGCCCTCAGCCGTCTGACTCATCTCTAGAGAGTCATCAGACTTTCTTTCATTGGGCAGACCGGCCACTGGTTTCTGTGGCTTTTGGGCTTTCTTAGGACCCTTACCTACACTCGGCTTTGTCCCCTGGGTAGGTCCAGCTGGGTTGTGTTGAACCATAGGGACAGTTCTCTCAAGGTTTTCTTTGTACTGTTGAACTGCCGGATTTGATGATTTGACAAGGTTGAGCAGAAACCCAGGGATCCGCAGACCGAAGACAGGGTTCTTGTCTGCTTTGAAGTACTGCAGCTTCGGGGCGGTGTAGTGTGGATCAGTACTGCGTCTTGGGATGTTGGTGTGCTCTGCTATGCAGTCATGGATAATCAGCCCGAGCCACCTTGCGTATGGGATGGTACCTGGCCTATTTTTCTCTTTTGGTTTGACCAGGTCCATTAGCTCTGAGAAGAAGAGCTGTGCCATGTCGTAGTTCTTGTTGAATGCAATGCCATGAAAGATGAGCAGGATCTGCTTGTTGCACTTGTCGAACCCAGCATGCTTTGGCGACAGGCACTTGTTCACCAGCCCGAATAGGCTCTTCCACGGATGATGGAGATAGGCTCCGTTGAAGTTTGATAGTTGTGGCAGTAAGGAGGTGTAGCCGAAAGATGCCACGTCTTTGAGCAGATCGGGAATGGATGGCAGCGCATCATACGTGTCGTGGATTGGCAGCGCTAGTGTAGTACGCAGTGTTGATGGTGTCAGAATCACGCGCATGCCGTTCAGTTTGGTCTTTATCTTGGAACGATCCTTCGGTGATTCCGTATGCATGTGACCCCAAAACTGTTGAAGGTATATCTCTGGCACTGGTTTTGCGTTGTGAAGTGCAAGCCAGAGATAGTGACCTTTCATTAATGCTGAAATGACCGGGTTCTAGCACTTGAAGACTGTGAGGTCTAGCTGGAAGTTGTTGTCCAGCACCTTGATCCATTTGTCCTTGGGGTAGATGGCATCGTCGATCTGTGTTTGAGTTGTTCCTGCCATTATAAACTGTAAAAGCAGGAGGTCAGCATATGAAATTCATCGGTTTGATTAGATTGAAAGAGTTTTAGTTTGCGGGTTTCAGACAATTTATGCACGTGGGTTTTTGAAAAAGCAGTTTAAGTCCAAATCTCGAGATCCAAATCTCGAGATCAAGATTTCGAGATCCAAATCTCGAGATCAAGATTTTGAGATCCAAATCTCGAGATCAAGATTTCGAGATCCAAATCTCGAGATCAAGATGTCGAGATTCAAATCTCGAGATCAAGATGTCGAGATTCAAATCTCGAGATCTTGATTTCGAGATTCAAATCTCGAGATCTCTCTCGAAGATGAATCGACGAACTCGAGATCTGGAGATTTTGAATATCGAGATCAAATATCTCGAAATGACGATTCCACCTGCAAAAACGAAAGCAATAGATGCGAAAAACAATATACACAAAGATTTCGACCTTAAATTAAACTGAAACCCTTGTTCTTTTTTATTTTGAGAAAAGTCGAACGGTTTTTGCGAGAACAATCGTTCGTTTTCGAACGAGATTGATGATTATGATTTCGAACTAAGAACTACCTTCGAAAGTAGTCGTGAAAAAGAAACAGGAGAAGGAGAAATATTTCGGGAAGACGAAGGAGAAACGGTCAGGAGCTCTGAGATGCGAAAAGTCCGTGCCCTTTGCGAAAAGATTTTAGAAACGTAAGGATGAAGGGTTTCGCGAGGGCTTATATACGCGAGAAGATTGGGCCCTTTTTGAAATAGAGGAACCCGAAAGTATGGGCTGGCACAAAATGCCAAGTTTAAAAGGATTTTTGAGGCCCAAAACCAGTAAAAATTAGAGCTCCCCCTCAAACAGTGAAAATTTTCTTCCCTCCAAAAAAAATGCAACAAACAATACGTACAAATGCAACACACACACACACACTATTTTTTGTTCTTTTTCTGATTTTTCTCCCCCTCAACACATGCAACACACGCACACTATTTTTTGTTCTTTTTCTGGTTTTCTCCCCCTCAACACATGCAACGCACACACACTATTTACAGATCACACTCACACACACTTTTTACAAGTCCCACACACACAAACTTTTCAGACCAGTGGAGACAAAAATTAAACAGGCTCGAGGTTCAACATGCCCAACTTGGAGACCAGGAACTTGTAACACCCCCAAATTTCCCACCCGAAAAAATAATACTTTATTCAAAATAAATATCAACTTTATTTGAAAACATCAGAGTTTTGCAGCGGAAATCAAAAGGGAAATAGGGTGTTACCGCCACACTCGGTTCTAACCTAACCGAGTGCACAGGCTAAAACAATTTAAACTCAAAATAGATTAAACTTCTAAAATAAATGTTCACTAATTTAAGATGGTGAAAATGTAATTACAATTATTTACTAATTTTGTGTTCTAGCGGAAGCTCTCTCGAAATCAACTTCAACGGGATCAACTCAACACCTGTACAAAATCAAGTACAGAAAAAAAATAAAAGAAACAAACATTAGCAATAATGCTACGTAAGTTCCACCTAACCTTTTAAAATAATAAAAAATAATATATATAAATTCGTACAACCTCATAAAATATTTTTTAAAACACTTTATAAATCATAAATCATAAGTAAACGATATCTATATAAAGTCCCAATCACATAATTAACTCATAAACCATAATAATTCCAAAATACATGAAACACCAAAATTCTCCTCTTTTGAATTTCTCCCAAATTCACTTTGTATCTAACTTCCTAGTAATTTAGAAGGGCGGTGCTCAACACTTTGGTTGAGCCCGGTGGTCCGTTGTTATGTACGGCCACCCCGGAACTATTGCCGGTACCACAACTGCTCCTTGGAAACGGAAACAACTACTTTAAGTGTGCACACCCCCTAAAGGTATTCCAAGTCCTCCGGGTTAGTAAGTCGATCCGGGTAGCCGGGATGTTTTCTACCAACTACCCCACCTCAAAACCTGAATGATTAGGAGCTACTACTACCACTACTACTCAAAAGTCAGGATGTTTTCTACCGACCGACAATTCACCTCAAACCAACACAAACCAAAAATTGAGTAGTAGTAGACCTAACCATCCTCCACATTTTAAGGGACGTGGAAAACCAACACCACGGATTTCTCCCGTGATGCTCAACTTTTATGAAAATATTTATTTTTCTCTAAATCAATCGAAGTTTATACTTCAAAAATTCCCTTTTTATCAAACTCCCACAAAGATAACAAATTACGTACTATCACAAAATCTCCCAAAATCATATACAATAACTCATATCAATAAAACAATATATCAACTAATATCTCAAATACAACCCTTTCGTATAATACTTTTCACTCAAATTCAGCACACATAAATTCAATTCTCAAATATGCACACAAAAATATTTAAAACAAATCACGAAGAAAAAGAACTAATTTCGGTTGACGTGAAACTTACCTCGAATCGCGATAATTCCTAACCGAAGCTTCTACCTTGATCTCCTCGTAATCACCTTCTATGAATATTAAAGTTCTAAAATTAGTAATATACCTCTCAAATGATTAATTAGCCCGATTCATTACTAATTTTAGTTAATTTCCATGTCGTCCGTAAATACGAAGTATATGTCAAATTAGTCTAATTTATTATACGTAATACTAAAGTTAATTTTCCAATTAACTGGATCAACCCACCACAAAGTTTAGAAACAAATCCATAATAGCAGAGTGTACGTACGTGTTCCAATTCGTTGTCTTCTTCGTAAAGTGGCACCGGCAACGCAACTACTCGACGACGGCAGCTTGGTCCGGCAGATCAGTCAACGATTCTCTTCACTCCGGCGAATACATCAGCATGATCCTCCTTCCTCCGGCACCCCTCTGATGGCACTCCGGCAGCACCCTTTTGTCCCCGGTGTATGTGATTCTCTTCTGGCGGCACTAAATAGAAGCAGTTTGGTGATAGGCGGAGACGTTCAACAGTAGCAGTCCGATTTGGTGGCAACAACTCCGGATTCTCCTCCTCCGGCGACGCGTCTGGTTCTTTCTCCGTCGAAGGTAGTTTTCTCCGGTGAATTTCACTCCTCTCACGTTCTCTTTTATTCTTTTCGTCTTGGGACGCACATGCAATCGTTCTGCAGCTGTAGTTTGGTCTTTAATTTCTTGGCATGATTTCGTTGTTCCGCCTTCCTCTTGTCTGCTTCGGCAGAACGAGACGTGTATATAAACATATTGGTGCAGGCTTCGTTTCTTCGAAGGGTTTGGTGCGTAATGATGTACAGCAGCGGCGGCGGCCCTTTCGCATGCGGAGATCGTAAGTTGAATATATATACACGTAGTATATATATACCTTCCGACGTTTCTAGACCCTAGGGTTACGTAGATTAATTTCTTCTTTATTACTCCACGGTTACGAAAACGTTGCAGGTCGGCATGTGCGCTATACACTTCTCTTTTGTAAAATCCTTGATTATATATTTACTCCGTATATTTTGTATGTGTGTGCGCATAGCTAGGTACGAATTATTAGTTTTGGAGAATAGTCAATATTTTATTGTTTATACTATTTTTATATTAGTAAACACAATGTTATTAATTAACAATAACATATGAATAAGTATTTGGTTGTGAGCCTATGTACTTCGTATATTAATTTAAACAAGATTCAACAATGTCACCTTTGACATATGCTAAAGAATTTTCACATTAATATAATTAGTTATCTCACTATTTTTTTTTTAATTTTCGGAGTGTCACAGAACTGGAATCTTTTTTCATCCAATGCCTTAGTAAACAAGTCAGCCAGTTGAAGCTCTGAGCTTACAAAGTACATATCTATGTCTCCTTTCTCCACGTGATCCTTGATGAAATGATAGCGCATATCAATGTGTTTGGTGCGGGAGTGGTGAACAGGATTGCTTGTGATGGCGATGGCGCTTTGAGAGTCACTGTAGATCGGGATGTGGCGAAATGTGTAACCGTAGTCCTGGAGCTGAGTCTTCATCCATAATATTTGTGAACAACAACTAGCGGCCGCGACGTATTCGGCCTCAGCTGTAGATGTTCACACAGTTCTGCTTTTTGGAAGACCAGCAGACTAGCTTCTCGCCCAAGAATTGGACGGCTCCCGATGTACTTTTGCGGTCCATCCGGCAACCAGCAAAATCAGCGTCTGAGTATCCGACTAGATCAAAGCCTGAATGCTTGGGATACCAAAGGGCCAGATTCACCGTGCCTTTGAGGTATCTTAAAATTCGACGTACAGCGGTCAGATGAGATTCCTTCGGATTTGCTTGAAAACGAGCACATAAGCATGTGGAGAAGACAATGTCAGGCCTGCTTGACGTGAGATATAGCAAAGATCCAATGATGGCCCTGTAATTCGTAGCATCAACTGGCTTCCAGGAGGGATCTGAATGCAGTTTATTGTTTGGGGACATAGGGGTCGTCATGGAAGATTTGCCTTCAATGTTGAATCTCTTTAGCATATCCAGAATGTATTTGGACTGGTTGATGAAAAGGCCGTCAGAGAGTTGTCTTACTTGCATGCCTAAGAAGAAGTTAAGTTCACCCATCATGCTCATCTCGAACTTTGTTTTCATCAGTTTCTCAAAATGTTGGCAAAGGCGCGGATTTGATGAGGCAAAGATGATGTCATCAACATAGATCTGAATCAGAATGATGTCAGATTTCTGTCTCTTGATAAACAGAGTAGTATCAATCTTTCCTTTGGAGAAGCCTGAATCAATCAAAAATTCGGTCAAGGCATCGTACGAAGCTCTGGGTGCCTGTTTCAACCCATAGAGAGCTTTCCTGAGCTTGTATACATGGTCTGGGAATTTTGGATCTACAAATTCCTTCAGGTTGAGCAACATAGACTTCTTCTTCTAAAGTCCCACTTAGAAAGGCTGTTTTCACGTCCATCTGAAAGACGGTGAAGTTTTTGTGCGCCGCGTATGCAAGAAAGAGGCGGATTGCTTCAATTCTAGCTACGGGCGCAAACGTTTCATCGTAGTCTATGCCTTCCTGTTGATTATATCCCTTTGCGACCAGCCTTGCCTTGTTCCTTACAACTGTTCCTTCTTCATCCCTTTTATTTTTGAATACCCACTTCGTGCCAATGATAGTCTTTCTTTGAGGCCTGGGTACCAGTGACCATACATCCAATCTGTCAAACTGATTGAGTTCATCTTGCATCGCAATCACCCAATCTGGATCAAGTAGTGCATCGGAGACCTTTGATGGTTCTGACTGGCTTAGGAAGCATGCGAAGTGGCATTCATTCATCGTTGCGGATCTTGTGCGCACACCTTGACTCGGATCACCTATTATCTGATCAACGGGATGTGCTCTCGTCCACTTCCTCTCATGAGCTAGAGAAGTTGGAGTTATGATTGGTTGATCCGAGTCCTGATAGGAGTTTGAGGGCTCTGGAGCAACTGTGGTGTGCAATGGAGATGATTCTGGACTTGTAGCAAAACCGTGATCATCCACACCTCTTAGATTGGATTGAGGGGTTGAGGTTGTGGGTGGTACATCGTCTGGTCCTGTGAGGAGCAGAATCTCTGCTGTTGGAGTTGATGTTGAAGCTGGTGTGCATGGAGGAGATGAAGATTGTGAATTCTCATAGAAGTTTCTGAAAAGAGAATCGAGAATCACATCTTCGTGTTCTGTGTTTGGTTCAGCTTTATTAGAAGCCACTGGTACAACGTGTGATGGATCAATCTGTAGATGTTCAATTGCAAAGTCTGCCATTTCATAGAATGTAACATTTACACTCTCGATGACAGTGCGCTTGTCTCTGAGATAGACTCTGTAAGCTTTGGACTGCAGTGAGTAGCCAATAAACACGCCTTCTCTGGCTTTGGGGTCCAGCTTACTTCTCTCTGTCTGATCATTTAGTATGAAGCACTTGCATCCAAAAACCTTGAAGAAGGAGATGTCGGGAGTTCTGTTGAAGAGAATTTCATATGGAGTCTTGTCGAAGCATTTATGGATGGATGTTCTGTTCTGAGTGAAGCACGCAGTATTGATTGCCTCTGCCCACATGAAGTGAGGCAGTCTGGATTGGATTAACATGGTGCGTGCTGCTTCAACAAGGGTTCTGTTCTTTCTCTCAACAACTCCGTTCTGTTGGGGAGTTTTAGCTGCTACAAATTGCTGAGTGATACCGAGTGATTCATAGAACTCAGTGAGAGTTTGATTTTTGAACTCGGTACCATTGTCAGTTCTAACAATTCGAACACTGTGCTGTAGCAGTTTCTGGATGGTCCTGATAAAGGTCATAATGTTTTCTGCAGCCTTGTCCTTTGAACGGAGAAATTTTGTCCATGTGTACCTAGAGAAGTAATCAACGATCACCAGAGTGTATTTGCGACCGTTGATGCTTTGGACTCTCATAGGTCCACACAGATCCATGTGTATTAGCTGCAGCTGATGTGTAGATGATGGTACTGTTTTCGACTTGTGGGAGCTTCGCGTCATTTTGCCCATTTTGCAGGCACTACAATGATTTTCAGCGGAAGACTTTAGCAGAGGAAGCCCCTTGACAAGTTTCTTGGAGGACATGATTGATAGATGCTTGAAGTTCAGATGGGAGAGGCGTCTGTGCCATAGGTTGTTCTGTTCAGTTTAAGCTTTGAACAGCAGACAGATGGAAGTGGTGGATTGGACGCTTTTCAGATCAATAGTGTACAGATTTGATGTTCTGTAACACGTTAATAATGTATTCCCCGTGTTGTCAAGGTGTAATACCCGAGATTAATTTAAGAGGATTAATAGTACTACTCATACCAACAGAGGTGCATCTCCTTTTAAGGGAGCTCATCACCCAAGAACTCTAAAGTTAAGCGTGCTTGCACGGGAGTAGTCTTGGGATGGGTGACCCCCTGGGAAGTTTCTCAGGGCGCGCATGAGTGAGGACAAAGTGCGCGGTAAAGGCTCGTGGTGGTTTGTGGGGACAGTACTAGAGGTCTAGAGTAACTACCTCGGGTCCGTGTGGGGCCCCGGGGTGTTACAGGTGGTATCAGAGCAACCCTGCGACAGTGTGCTGACCCGTTAGATATCGGGCGGGCACTTAGCGGGGCAAGATTCTGGGGTTTTATTGAGATTGGTTTAAGGGCGCAACGAGGACGTTGCGATCCTAAGTGGGGGTGATTGTAATACCCGAGATTAATTTAAGAGGATTAATAGTACTACTCCTACCAACAGAGGTGCATCTCCTTTTAAGGGAGCTCATCACCCAAGAACTCTAAAGTTAAGCGTGCTTGCACGGGAGTAGTCTTGGGATGGGTGACCCCCTGGGAAGTTTCTCAGGGCACGCATGAGTGAGGACAAAGTGCGCGGTAAAGGCTCGTGGTGGTTTGTGGGGACAGTACTAGAGGTCTAGAGTAACTACCTCGGGTCCGTGTGGGGCCCCGGGGTGTTACACAAGGACACAACATTGTTTCGCAAAGAACCTCACTTCCATCCCGCTGTCACCGAATTGCCCTATGCTCAGTAAGTTGTGTTTGAGCCCTTTGACAAATGAAACATCTTTTATAGTGACACTGGCACAGATGACGTCCCCATACCCAAGAATAAGAGATGAGGCGTCATTCCCGAATCTGACATTGCCTCCGTAGCAGTTGGTGAAGTTGCTCAATAGGTGTTTTATTCCGGTCATGTGGGTTGAGCATCTTGAGTCTAAGTGCCACACATGACCGTCCTGCAAAACAATCAAACAGATTTAGGTACCCATCTTGGAGTGGGTCCTTCCTTATTAAACAAAAACACCTTTCTAAATCTAGCTCTTAGCTGTGATCCAAGGTCAACAGCTTTTTCAACAAAAGATCTTTCTCTTGTGGACTCTCTAATAACCAGATCTGCTTTTGCAGTGGGTCTGCTTTTTGGAGCCCACCTAGCGGTTTCCATATTGGTGGGTCTGATGTTGTGAACCTACCTTTCCGATTTAGTTCTGGTGGGTCTGAATTTGGGGACCCACCTTTCTGTTTCAGTTTTGGTGGGTCTGCGATTGGGGACCCACCTATCCGTTTCAAGTTTGGTAGGTCTCATCTTGGGGACCCACCTTTTCATTTCAGTTTTGGTGGGTCTTATCTTGGGGACCCATCTTTCAGCTTTAGGTTTGGGAGGAGAGTAGACATGAGCTTTGTGATTGAATGGTTGTTTCTTAAGTTTGGTTTTAAAAATATCCTCTTTAGAAAGCCGATTAAGATGTTTCCTTGAATGAACTCGAAGAGCATATTTCATATCAGGTATACAAAATATTCCCTTAGAAGTTCTGTTCTCGGTTTCTCTTTTAGGTTTGAGCTTTCTGTGAGGCTTTGCTTTAACAACATTCACATCACATTCATAATTATGGGGGTCTGGAACAGAATAACCATAAGCAATACTTGAATTTTGAATAGAACGATGTCTAGAAGAAGTCTCAGAAATATTCAGCTTGGGACTCAAGACTGAACTACTAGAAGTTTGTTTCTTAGAGACAGAATTACAATTATCTTTAGAATAAAAAATAGAACTAGATCTAGGACTGGCACTATTCTCAAAAACTTTCTTTTTGCCTTCTGCGATTTCCTTCCTCTTTTTCCTCCACTCACTCTTCTCTTCTCCTTCCTTCTTCACTTCATTTCCTGTAAACAAAGGAGAAGAGAGATGAGTGGACGAGCCTTTTAAAACCTTGTTTTTCTCAGGTGAGGTGTGTGAACTGTCAGTCTTAGAAGTAGAAGGGGCTGTTTTAGCATGATACTGGTGTAACACCCCGGCCGCGCAGGACCCGAGGTAGCTACTCTAGACCTCTAGTACTGTCCCCACAAACCACCACGAGCCTTTACCGCGCACTTTGTCCTCACTCATGCGCGCCCTGAGAAACTTCCCAGGGGGTCACCCATCCCAAGACTACTCCCGTGCAAGCACGCTTAACTTTGGAGTTCTTGGGTGATGAGCTCCCTTAAAAGGAGATGCACCTCTGTTGGTAAGAGTAGTACTATTAATCCTCTTATATTAATCTCGGGTATTACAACTGGTCACTTAATTCATTGAACTTTTGAAGAAGTTCCTGCCAGTTGCTCTCAAAGCCTCTCTTTTCAGTTTCAAATGTCTCTCTCTCTCTCTCTCGTTATCAAGAGTTTTCTGAAGGTTTTGAGTTTTTGAGCCACAGGAAAAATACAAGGTTCCTCTCCAGTTTTAGAGATACCTACTCTTGGGAGTGGGTATAGAGGATGTCCTATGTGTGGAATATCTTTTGCATAAGGGTCAAGGCATTCAATAAAGCAGGAAGTAGATTTTTCTTGTGAAAGTTGTTTTTCATTAACAGAGGGATAATCACAAGAAATCGCAGATTTTGGGTTCTTTCTCTTTTCTTCTTCTGCTTCAGCGTTTTCTTCATCACTTCGAAAATACATTTTCTCACCAAACCCTAGTCCCATGTAATCTTTGTTATAGATTTGAAGACAGTTAACTTTCTTTAGATTACATGGGTTTTTTATGCCCAGTCCTATTCTAGGATTGTAAAATCGGTCATACTTTATTCGATTAAGAAAAATTGTCTGTTCAGACTGACCTCTTTTAGCAGCTAGATCCTCTAGTTCTTTTACTTTGTTTAAAAGTGTTCTTCTCTTATTATGCAAAAAATCGCATTCAGCCTTTGCTGTGCTTTTTTCTCGTTCACTATCCTCAAATTTCCTAGTTAATTCAGCTATTTTAAGTTCAAAACTTTCAAAGTCTGAGGACACCTTTTTGACCTGATCTTTCGCAATTTCAAGTTGAACACTTAGAGAAGACTTTTGGTCTAGATTCTGTTTCAGTACCCTGTGATTATTGTCTAGTCTCTCCTTTAGTTCTTTAATTAGATTGTCCTTCTCAAGTAAGGACTGAATTTGATTATTTAAAGGAGTATGAGGGGTACTTACAGAGCTTGTTGAGCATTCACTTTCGGGGATCGCAGCATCACCCTTTCTTTCATCTTCCTCCACTCGGGCCATCAGGGCATAGTTTTCTTCTTCCTCCTCCTCATCAGAAGTATCTTCTGCCCAGTTATAATTCTCAGCAATCATTGCAGAAGTTTCTTCTTCTTTCTGCACCATCAGCATTTTCTGCTTATTCCATAGCATCTTCTGCTTGTAGAAGTTTGCATCCTTCTTCTTTGGGAGGCGGCAGTCTTTGATGACATGTCCAGCCTTTCAACAGTTGTAGCATTTGGGAGCATCTTCAGCTGATGGAGCCTTTCTAGAAGATCCTTGTTCATGGTTCTTCTGTTTGTAGTTAGATGAGGAGGTTCTAAGCTTGTTGGAGGAGTTGTTCTTCTTTGCAAATCTCTTGGCAAGCAGTGCCATTTTCTTCTGTAAGTCTGCAAGCTCAGCCTCCAGATTAGATTTGTCGTCATCACTTTTATCATCGTCTGATTCAACCACCACCTTCTTCTTCTTCAGTGGTGTGGTTGTCCTTCTGGGCTGAGCTTCCATAACTAGAGCTAGGGGATTTGTGGTGTGATGATCCTCGGCACAAGCAACCTCATTGACAAATTGCTTCAAATGTTCATAGAGAGTGCAGAGGTCAATTTCATCCAAGTCAATCCGAGATCTAACATCCTTCACTGTCTTTTCCCATGCAGGATGCAGGCTGGATAGAAATCTAATATTCAGTTCCAAGTTGGACCTGAATACTTTGATTTTTCTAAGTTCATTAACCAGTTGGACGAGTCTGTTGTAAGTCTCGTTGAATGGTTCTCCCGGACCTGCTTTGAAGGAGTCATAAGCAATAAGAATTGTAGTCTTCTTGGTTTTAAGGCTAATGCTTGTGCCTTGGAGCAGTTTCTCTATCTCATCCCACATTTCCTTAGCTGTTTGCATGTTATCGATGAGAACGTATACTTCGTTAGAGATTGCTTGAAGGAGGTACGTTTTAGCCATGAGATCACCTCGAAGCCTGAGCCTGTCAGTTTCGGTATATTCAGATGCCACCTTCCTTCTTATTTCTGGAAGAATAGGAGGGTTGTTTTCTGGATCACCACCAACTGAAATCATTAATTCAGCTGGTCCTTCAAGCAACGATTCAAGCATCGCAGCGGAGTTCTCTTTGTGCTCAAGGAAATTAAGGAATCGATTCCTCCACATTTGGTATTCTCCTTTCCTGAGACTGGGAGGAGTACTGTTGTTCCCTTGCGCATTGAATTCTGAGGCCATTGCTGTATAAAACTGACCGTTCGAGATAATTGATCAAAAGATTTTCAGAGGCAGAATGTCGAAAATCAGATGTCGAGATCTGAATATCGAGATCTAAGATTTCGATAAAGGAGGCCCGGTTTCGAGATTTGAGGTCGAGATTGGGATGTCGAGATTAAGGATCTCGAGATTTCAAATTTCGAGAAGAAGATCTCGAGATTTGAGATGTCGAGAAGTTAAAACTCGAAATCTTATTTCGAGAAGTCAAATGTCGAGACCAGATGTCGAAACCTTAAACTCGAAATCTTTGATCTCGAGATATAGATGTCGAAATCCTCAATGTCGAAATCCTGCAATCTGTAAAAATCAGATAAGCAAAATCTGAAGGTAGTTTCTTGTAGAGTAGGGTGTCGAGATCCTCAGGTAAAGTTTTGAGCTCGAAATATCTGGCAGAACCTGCTTAAAACCTAGATGTCGACAAGCCTATTCGAAATATCTCAAGTACAGAATTTGCGAAAAACGAAATCTGAAGTATACCCCTTGATCACTTTGAAACGACGATTCTAAGGGTGTAACTTTTACAACTTTTTAACAAGAAACAAGATTACAGAGTGAAAAATCGACAGAAAGAACAACGTAAAGAAAAAACAGAGTCTTCTGCAGGCGTTCTTCTGATCGGCTCTCGATCGGCTCTGATACCAATTGATAGTTCATGTTTCTGTAACAGCAATGAATAACAGTCTAACAAAGAAGATTAAACGTAAAGATGAACACAGATGAATCGATGTAAAACCCTCTTTGATAGACCGTGAACTCGTACACAGAAAGATATGCGCTTAAGGCTATAATGAACAAGTACGACGTTAACCTAATCCGGAACCCTCGGCTCCCTTTTTATAGGCGAGGTTCAGGTTAGGCGTGAAAGGCTTTTAGCCTGTTTGTATGGGCCTAACACTTGGCCCATATTCTATCTAATACATGCACTTATTTAATACAAGGAATAATAATAAAGCTAATCTATGACAAACTTGATTCACAATTAAAATATCTTCAATAGGATCTGGAATAGAATAACCATAAGCAATACTAGAATTATGAATTGAACGGTGTCCAAAAGATGTCTCAGAAATATTCAGCTTGGGACTCAAGACTGAACTACTAGGAGTTTGTTTGACAGAGACAGAATTACATTTAACTTTAGAATACAAAATGGAACTGGATCTAGTGCTGGTCTTATTTTCAAAAACTTTCTTTTTCCCTTCAGCGATTTCCTTTCCTTTCTTCCTCCACTCTTCCTTCTCTTCTCCTTCCTTCTTCACTTCTTGTCCTGTGTGCAAAGGAGAAGAGTGATGAGTGGACGAACCTTTTGAAAGCTTAGTTTTATCAGGTGAGGTGTGAGAATTGTCTGACTTATTATTACAAGTAGGTTGAGAGGGTTTTTTAGAATGATATTGCTCACTCAATTCATTGAACTTGTTAAGAAGTTCCTGCCAGTTACTCTCAAAGCCTCTCCTTTCTGTTTTAAATCTCTCTCTCTCTCGTTGTCTAGAGTTTTCTGAAGGTTTTTGAGTTTTTGAGCCATTGGAAAAATACAGGGTTCCTCTCCAGTTTTGAGATCCTACTCTTGGGGGTGGGTCTAATGGATGTCCTAGGTGTGGTACATCCTTTGCAACGGCATAAGGATCAAGACACTCATTAGTGCAAGAACTAGGTTCTTCGTGTGTGAGTTGTTTTTCATTTACAGAAGGATAATCACAAGAAATTGCAGCCTTAGGGTTCTTTCTCTTTTCTTCTTCTTCTTGTTCTGCGTTTTCTTCATCACTTCTAAAATACATTTTCTCACCAAACCCTAGTCCCATGTAATCTTTGTTATAAATCTGAAGGCAGTCAACTTTCTTTAGATTACATGGGTTGGTTATGCCCAGTTCTATTCTAGGATTGTAGAACCGGTCATCCTTTATTTGATTTAGAAAAAATGTTTGTTCAGTTTGACCTCTCCTGGCAGCTAGATCCTCTAGTTCTTTTACTTTGTTCAAAAGTGTTCTTCTTTTATTTTGCAAAAATTCGCATTCAGCCTTTGCTGTGCTTTTCTCTCGTTCACTGTCCTCAAATTTCTTAGTCAATTCAACTATCTTAAGTTCAAAACTTTTGAAATCTGAGGACACCTTTTTGACCTGTTCTTTTGCAATTTCAAGTTGAACACTTAGAGAAGACTTTTGGTCAAGATTTTGTTTCAGTACCCTGTGATTATTGTCTAATCTCTCCTTTAGTTCTTTAATGAGATTGTCCTTATCAAGTAAGGACTGATTTTGATTATTGCATGGGAGATAAGAGGTAATTACAGAGCTTGTAGAGCATTCACTTCCGGGGATCGCAGCATCACCCTTTCTTTCATCTTCTTCCTCCAGTCGAGCCATCAAGGCATAGTTGTCTTCCTCCTCCTCCTCATCATCAGAAGTGTCTTCTGTCCAATGATCATTTTCGGCAAGCACTGCAGAATTTTCTTCTTCCTTCTGCACCATAAACATCTTTTGCTTATTCCACAACATCTTCTGTTTGTAGAAGTTTGCATCCCTCTTCTTTGGGAGGCGACAGTCTTTGATAACTTGTCCAGCCTTTCCACAGTTATAGCATTTGGGGGCATCTTCAGCTGCTGGTGCCTTCCTAGAAGATCCTTGATCATGGTTCTTCTGTTTGTAATTTGAGGAGGAGGTTCTCAACTTATTGGAGGAGCTGTTCTTCTTAGCAAATCACTTGGCTAGCAATGCCATTTTCTTCTGTATGTCTGCAAGTTCAGCCTCCAGGTTAGATTTTTCATCATCACTCTCATCTTCATCTGATTCAACCACCACTTTATTCTTCTTCTTTTTCAGTGGTGTGCGTGTCCTTCGGGGCTGAGCTTCCATCACCAGAGCCAGTGGATTTGTGTTGTGTTGATCCTCAGCACAAGCAACCTCATTGACAAATTGCTTTAAGTGTTCATATAGAGTGCAGAGATCAATTTCATCCAAGCCAATGCGTTGTCTGACATCCTTTACAGTCTTTTCCCATGCAGGATGTAAGCTGGATAGAAATCTTATATTCAGTTCCAAGTTTGTCCTGAATACTTTGATCTTCCTTAGTTCATTGACCAGTTGGATGAGTCTGTTGTATGTCTCGTTCAATGGTTCTCCAGGGGCACCTTTGAAGGAGTCATAGGCAATTAGGATAGTTGTTTTATTGGTTTTCAGGCTGACGCTTGTGCCTTGGAGCAGTTTTTCAATCTCATCCCACATCTCCTTTGCAGTTTGCATGCTGTCAATTAGTACATACACTTCGTTTGGAATGGCTTGAAGGACGTATGTCTTTGCCATGAGATCACCTCTAAGTCTGAGCTTTTCAGCTTCAGTGTATTCTGATGCCACTTTCCATCTCCTTTCTGGAGGGATAGGTGGGTTGTTGTCTGGATCTCCTCCAACTGAAATCATCAGCTCAGCTGGTCCTTCAAGCAGTGATTCAAGCATTGCAGCGGGATTTTCTTTGTGTTCGAGGAAATTTAGGAATTGATTCCTCCACATCTGATATTCTCCTTTCCTTAGACTTGGAGGAGTACTGCTGTTCCCCTAAGCATTGTATTCAGAAGCTATTGCTGTAGAAAACTGACCGTTCGAGATATTTGATCAAAAGATTTTCAAAGGCAGAATATCGAAATTTCAGATGTCGAGATCTGAATATCGAGATTAGAGATTTCGATAAATGAGGCCAGATATCGAGATTTGATATTGAGATATCAAATGTCGATTTTTGGTCTCGAGATTACAAATGTCGAGAATCAAATGTCAAGATTTGAAAAATCGAGATTTAAAACTCGAGATATGTTTTCGAGATATCAAATGTCGAGGACCTGAAGTCGAGACCTTAAAAATCGAAACCTCAAACTCGAGATTTGGATGTCGAGATCCTCAGTGTCGAAATCCTGCAAAGTGAAAAACTCAGGTTAGCAAAATCTGAGGGTAGTTCCTGGTAGTGTTTGATGTCGAGATCCTCAGGTGAAGTTTTCAGCTCGAAAAACTAGGCAGAACCTGTTCAAACAGAGATCTCGAGTTCTTGATCTCGAGATATCTCAAGTACAAATCTTACAGAATAAAAAAACTAAAGTATACACCTTGATCGTTTCGAAACGACGATTCTAAAGGTATAACTTTTACAACTTTTCGACAAGAAACAAGATTACAGAGTATGAACTCGAGAGAAACAAATACGTCCCTGTTTGATCAGCTCTCGATCGGCTCTCGATCGGCTCTGATACCATTTGTTAGTCCCTGTTTTCTACTACAGCAAAGATTTATAGTATAACAAGTAGAAGATTAACGATAAAGATGAACACAAGATGATCGATGATAACCTTCCTTGATATACCGTGAACTCGTACAGAGAAGAATGTTGCGCTAAGGCTATTTCGAACGAGTACGAAAGTTAACGCAACCCTAAACCTAAAGCGCCTTTTTATATGTGCAGGTATAGGGTTGGCGGAAAGGCTTTCAGCCTGATATTGGCCTGACACATTGGTCCCATATCCTTTACCCTAATAAATACAAATATTCAATACTAGGAAATAATAAAGCTAATCTATTACAAGATAAGTGACAAACTTGATTCACAATTAAATGATCTTCAACAAAGTGCTTATGTGGTCAAGGTGACAAATTATACCGTGGGATCGGTATACCATGTGCATGGTATACCGATCCCAATACGCTACCGTTTTTTAAGAAACAAAACATACGCTGCATGCTATTTGTGCAATGGTTTGTTGGTCATGTGTCTCTCGGTCTCTCCACTAACTTGCACACTTGAATGTCCTTCCTCACACACACGTCTCTTTTTTATTTTTTTTATTTTTACTTTTAAAGTTTTCAAATGTTTTTTTTTAATTTAAGAAGACTGGGATGTACGAATAAAATTTTGTGATCAAGTTTTTATCCTTTCAAAATAAAATAATTACTTTTTCTTTCTCTCTTAGTCCTTATTGATACACTTTTTTTTCTTTTTTTATTATTCAACTAAAATTACAACTAAATATTAATTATTTTTTCAAAATATTTTTTATATTTACATTTTTATAATATATTTTTCATATTCATACACTTTTTTATAATATATTTCTCATCTCTTATATATGTTTTTAGAGTTTCTAAGACATTAAGTTTGTTTATTTCGATTTAAATTTGATAAAACATGAGATTACATTTTTTATGTGTGTAAATTTTGTTTATAAACAATTTCTAGAGTTGCATAATTGATAGTATATGGAGTTACATCTTCTTATGGGCAAGTTACATCTTCTTGTGAATGAGTTACATCTTCCTGTGCGCGAGTTACATTTGAACGACTTACCTCAACAAATTACATTTTGCATACACCTGAGTTAGATTTGCCATCAATATGAGTTACATTTTTTCATAACATGAGTTAGGGTACATCATAAAAAAACAGCAGCTATTGAAACAAAAAAAAATCAATTTTTTGCAAACCAAAATGATTTTTTTGGGAAGCAATGGCAGGGAAATTATCTCCGGTGTTTTCATTTCCATATCTATGACACTTTTTGTATTTTCCAAAAAAGTAACTCATTTCAAATGGGTGGCTTAAATAAAACCCCAAAAACAAATAAAACCCTACCACAATGCTTCAGGAAGACCATCGACTGCTTCACCTCTCCTCTGTCCATAGATCTGCCGCCGTTGCAGCTCACCCGGCCGCCGCCGCTGCAGCTCACCCGGCAGCTGCCGCTGCAGCTCACCCGACCGCCGCCGCTGCATCTCACCCGGATGACGACGCCTATGCAGCTCACCTGGACGCCGTCACTGCAGCTCACTCATCTGTTGCCTCTGCAGCTTAATTACCTGTTCGCCGCCTCTGCTCTCAGTCGTCCGCTGCCTCAGATCTCATCCGTCCACTGCCTCAGATCTCATCCGTCCGCCGCCTCAGATCTCACCTGACCGCTACCGCCGCTTCATCTCTCACTCGTTTGTCGTTGGTTTGTCCCTCAGCTCTCGGTTGCCGCAGTTTCATTTTCATCTGTCGACCACCGTTGCTTCACTTCTAATAGCTTAGTTAGAATAACTTTTAATAGCTTAGTTAGAATAACTTTGCCAAAAAAATATTACTAGAATTTGATGGGGCCTCAAAACAAAAATAAGCTATTAGTAATATGCGAGAAATTAAAAGTTGTTAGAAGTTGAGAAATGGTGCTAAATAGGAGCTTAACTTATGGTATGTAATTAAATAAGAGCTTGACTTTTTTTACTCCTAAATAGGACCTAATTTTAAGAAGTTTCCAAAATTGCCCCTGTTTCTTAAACTAATACAGAAGCTACAGATTGCCATTATTTTCTTTCGCGTTATTTTCTTCTCTCGTTCAGCTTCGCCTTCAAATTAGATGATCTTCATCTCACCTTCGAATCATCTGTTGCCATCGATCAACTGCTGTGATTCATAGACTATCGCTCACCTGTTAGTTGCTACGATCACATAGTTTTATCGTTCGTTTGTTGTTTGCGACAATCATCTTTGCCTTCATCTTCGTTTTAAATTTCAGGTAATTAATTTTATATTCTTGAATTGTATGATGATGGTGTATCAGAATTGTTTTCATTGGTGTTTACGTGTTGATAGTCGTATGAAGTTTTATTGTAGTTCTATGATTAGGAGAGCTGGAAGTATTATGAATGCTTTATCATCATTATCGTTTTTCCTGTCTCTAATCTTCTTTAATGTTCATTATTTTTTCCTTCTTTTCATGTTTCTTATTACATACGCTTTACTCTTCTGGATTTATCTTTGGTTTGACGTTGTAGATAATTCATGACATTGTTTTAAATTCATGTCATTTGTTGTATTTCTAGGTGTCGCAGACATGGATAATAATATTCTTGTCATGGTTAAAGTTGATGGATACTGGAATCCTGATAATGTGTTTCATAATAAACACATGATTGGTGTTTCTGTTTTGTTTGGTTCTTCCTATAGTGATTTCTATGATAATTTGATACATAACATTTTCAAGGGAAGAATCGATAAAGATTTTAGGATATCTTACATTGTTGAGTCATGTCCGCCCCCTGTTTTTATAGATGATGATACAAGCATTACTTTTTATCTAACTTTGAAAACCTTATATCCATCTTTTTCCCAGTTTCCAATTTGTGTTGAGTTCATTGCACATCAAGTTCCTTCAAAATGTCATACTTCTCATAATACTTCTATCCTCATACCTTCAGAAAGTATATCATTTGATTCACCAAGTGTTCCCTCTTCTTCTTCAGTTGATTCTTTTTTGTCAACTAGTGTTTATAAGGATGTTAAAGTTTATACGCACACTGATCCTACCACTATAGCATTGTACGCTATATACAAGAATAAACATGATCTTATATATCACTTGAAGTTGTATGCCATGGAGAACAACTTTCAGTATGTGACTAAAACTTCAAGAAAAGAAAGTTTACATGTTTTTTGTCCTGATGAGAAATGTGAGTGGGCTGCTCGTGGTGTTCGTCTTCCTGATGTGGACTTCTTTCAGATTCGCAGGTTCAATTGCAACTTTAACATTTTTATTTATTTATTTATAGTTGTAATTATCTGTTACATTAACTTTAATTTTCACTTCTTCTTTTTCAGATTTGATTCAATTCATTCTTGTTCAGTGGATTTCAGATAGGGTGATCACAAGCAGGCCACTTATGACATTGTTACAGGCATGGTTATTCATCGTTACTCCAATGCTTCTAAGAAACCCTATCCTCCAAATGACATAATTGACGACATCCGTAGAGAATATGACATCTCTTTGTCTTACCGTAAAGCTTTGGCAGTTAAGCGACATTCAATGAAGCTTCTCTTTGGATCCGATGAAGAGTCATATCAATTATTACCTTCCATGTGCCATGTCATTGGAAAAGCTAATCCACATTCTGTCATAACTCTTGTTCGTAATGCTGATTCTGTTTTCAAGTACATGTTCATGTCATTGTCTGCATGGAGGGAAGCTTGGGATCACTGTATTCCTGTCCTAACAGTTGATGGTACTTTTATGAAGGGCTATTTCAAAGGGACTTTGCTCACAGCATGTACCAGGGATGCCAACCGTCAGCTTGTTCCATTAGCTTTTGGGATATGTGATTCAGAAAACAAGGATTCCTGGAAATGGTTATTTTCACAGTTGAAACTGGCTTTATCTTATAGACACAGTTTATATATTGTTTCTGACAAGAATGCTGGAATTATTAAGTCTGTTAAAGATGTCTTTCCTTCAGATGGACATGGTTATTGTGTTCACCATTTAGCTGGTAACATTCGGTCTCAGTTTAAGGGTTCTGCTGATGGTAAAGAGTGGAAGTTTAAAGCTGCAGCACGAGCTTCTACTTACAAGGAGTATCAAGAATATATGGCTCTGTTGGATTTGGAGGATCCTCGTATAAGAGCATATTTAGATAAGATTGGAAGTGATAAGTGGGCAAGGTGCATGAGTGGTCCGTATAGATATAATATCATGACTTCTAACTGGGCTGAGTCCATGAATAATGTCAACATTTGTGCTCGAGAGTATCCAGTAGCAAAATTAATTGATTTTATTCGTGAGTGAATGCAAAAATGGTTTATAGAGCGTCGTGATTTAGCACATTCAACTACAACTATTCTGCCTAAAGAGCATGAACATGAGCTTATAGTTCTGCAACGTGAAACATTTCGTATGCAGGTATGACATTGTGTTTGTTAATGTTTGACATTGCTTGTTAAAGTTGTTAACATTGTGTTTAAATATTTGACATTTTCTCATAATAACTGAATTGCATTTTATTTTTCCTTTTTGCTTAGATTAGTTATTTACTGTTGCAGGTGAAGCCTTCTTGTGCTTACGAATTTCAGGTTGTCGATAGGCGCTGTCGATCTTTTGTTGTTGATTTGAAGAAAAAAATTGCACATGCTGTGCATTTCAATTGGATCAATTTGTGTGTGTACATGCTGTAGCAGCGATTTCCAAAGCACCAAACATGTCATGTTATGATTTCATTTCGTCTTTTTATAAACGCGACGCGTTGTGTGCTACTTACAATGGGAGTGTTCATCCAATTTGTGATGTTGTTGCATGGAATGTCCCTGCTGATGTTCAAAGTATGATCTGCAAACCACCTAAGTGTGAAAAGAGACCAGGTGGAAGGCCAAAGAAGAAGAGGATACCATCTGTTGGAGAGTTTCCTACATTTAAAAAATCAAAAAAACAGAGATGTTCACGTTGTACTGGTGTTTTTGCACTTTAGCAGTACATTTTTACTGCTAAATACTATTGGTGTATTTGACATTGTTATATTTAGAATGACACTTTTAAATGTAATTTCTGAAATTTAGATTGAGATGTTCACATTTACCATTTCATTTTCTATCCTTTGCAATGATAAAACATTTCTAGAATGGCATTCTGGCTATAAAATCATTCTCATTGTCATTACATTTTCAATGTAATTTTTCAATATCAAAGATATCTGGGATAATGTCATTTTCTAATTTTTCAATATCATTTGCAATGTCATTACAATGGTAATGTAAAGACGCATTCTGGCAATAAGATCATTGTCATTGTCATTACATTTTCAATGCAATGTCATTTTCTACTTTTTCAATGTTATTTGCAATGTCATTAGAATGATAATGTAAAGACAATGAATGCATTGATATTGTCAATGTCATTGACATAACAATGCTATTTCAATGTCAAAGATATTGTCATGACATCTGAGATACTGTTCAATAAAATGGAATGACATTCAAAAGGCACTATAATAACATTGGAATGTCATTTGCATAAACTGAACAAAATAACAAAGTGCAATAATTTGTTCAATGCAAACAGATAGTAGTTGTTTCACTAAGTATATTACACACGATTGTATTAGAATATCATATCATATCATATAAAGCACTTCAGTCCTGCCCACATCTTCACTTCGCTGCCACATCTTCAACCTAGTGCTTCCTTCATCCTTCTTTCGTTATACAGTATCAGCTCTGTCATCATTTTTTCTCTAAATAGGGGCATGTCTTCAGATTTGATTTCCTGAATATCCCTTCCCATCATCAGAAATTCAGCAAATTTCAAAACAAACATTCCACAGTTTCCACTGCATGAAGTAAAAGCAAAAACACAACATTAAAATCTAATAATTTTATTAGACAAAAAAAAATATATAGTTCAATATATTGAACTTACCAATCATCCTGTTGTGGACAATTTTCCACTGCTTGAACTGTGAACTTATCATCTTATATATGTTCCATCATGTCATACACTTCGTAATTGTCAAGGATAAGATGTAACATCTCTTTCAAGCAAGGAAGATATTCAACAATGTCTCTAAGTGATTGACCCCGGTTTGCTTTGGAATTGTAAACCCTTATTACTTTGGTGTTCATTTCTATAACCAGCAACACCCAATGTCTACCATTACACACAGGCATGTACACAAAATCTGATTCACTCCATGGCATTCTGACACTATAGTATCATGGTCAGATGCATCTTTCAATGTCTTATTGTTATTCTTTATTTCGTTATGTGCTGTCTTCAGAATTTGAATGAAATATGGACCCACGGAAGCATATTTATGTGGTAATTTGTATTGTGCTCTTTTGAAATTCAAATAGTACATGCACATTGCCATATGCTGCAATTTAAAGAGTTTCATAAATATATTTAATAAAAGTATAAATTTACATAGCAAACAATTTGAGTATTTATTATATTAAACCACTACTTACAGAATCATTCAGCCATTCTGGATTGAAAAACAGTTCGTAGAGCCATGTTTTTGACCTTATCTCAAAGTCATCAACTATAAAAGGCATTTTGTCCAGACTCACAAAATTCTTTTTGTACTTCCTAGCATCCTCAAATTTCCTCCTCTTTTTCAGCAGTCCAATATTCAAATAAGTCCTTGTTTTCTCAATTGCATTAACAGGTGGCATCTCAAAAGGGTCAAGTGCAAATGGCCTGTACAATGACTTTCTTTCATTCATTCTTAGTTTCAGCATTTTCTTCTCTAGCCTTTCCACCTTAGCTTTCTTTCTTTGTTGCACAAGTTCTGTAGGAGTGTATTTTTCAGGTTGAGTGGCAGTCCTTTTTGGCCTTTTAAACTTTGCCAATGTCTCTTGAATAGGTATTCTTTCTGCATAAACCTGCATTGCGAATTTCAAATTATATTCCACTCCCAATGTCATCCGCAATGGTATTGATGGAAACTATGTAATTACCAATGAGATGCCATTAGAAATGCCATTATCAATGTTATACTATTACCAATGTCATTTGTCTGAGTCATTGTAATCGCATTGTACTTCATACAATGACATTCGAAATGGCATTGCCAAGACATTGTACTATATAGATTGCCAATGTTATGGAATTTTAAATTCCATTGTCAATGATATATCTATAACATTCTCATGACATTTTTAGGAAAACTTATATTATCACCAATAAAAATTTATGTTGTTGTTGTTTAATTTACTATTTACCGCTATTGCTTTTTCACTGTTACTTCTGAATTCCTTTTCTCCAGAACTCTGACCATCTTTATCCTGCAGTAACAAATCAGAATGTCACAAATAGACATATAGAAATGTTTTCAATTATCATTGTCATTACCTTGTTTTTTATAATATCATTCACAATATTATCGACCTGCTGTAGATCTTCAGCTGAAAATTGAGTGTCCCCCAACAATGGAGATTTTTCATTGTTAGACATTGTCTTTTCAGGAGGTGTTGGAGTGAAGTGCAAATCAAAACTTGGCATATCAAAACCCCCAAGATTCTGCACTTGTTTAACATTTTCTTTTTCAAACACTTCTTCAGCCTTTTTTTCTTCCATTTCCTTTACAGAAACTTCTTTTTTAGAGATTTTATCCTCCCCAGATTCATCAGACTCCTCAGCATCTGACTTATTATCATTTTTTTCACCCTCCCCAAACTCCTCAGCATCTTTTTCTTCCGCAGACTCCTCAGCATCTGGCTTATCATCATTTTTTTCACCCTCCCCAGATTCCTCATCATCTTCTTCTTCTCCAGACTCCACAGCATCTTGCTTATTATAATCTTTTTCACCCTCCCCAGACTTCTCAACATCTTCTTCTTCCCCAGAATCATCAGACTCCTTAGCATCTGTCTTATTATTATCTTTTGCACCCTCCCCAGACTCCTCAGCGTCTTCTTCTTCTCCAGAATTATCAGACACCTCTACATCTTCTTGTTCACTAGATTCATTCTCTTCATATTCTTCCTCAGTTGTGTCATCATCAGAACTTGTATTATAGTCAAGCTCAACTTCTTGTACAATCTTCTTCCCCTGCACTGTCTTGCCAGAATCTTTTATTTCATACCCTTTCTTCAGAAGCAATGACAATATCTGCTCAAACATTTTATCATGTTTCTTTAGGGTATCTTTGATACCCTTCTGCTCTTTCAAACATATTACTTGAAACTGATCTTGTTCAGAGTTGCTTTGACTCTCAGTTTCTGCCTGCTCTTTACCTTTTTTGCTTTTTGTTGCTTTGCTTCTCACAATAGTACTTTTCTTGGCTTTTTTGAATTCAATTTCCGATTCCTCTTTACCATTCTTGCTTGATGCTTTTCTTTTCAAAGCAGTTTTTTTCGGTATTCTCTGTGATCTTCTTTTATCTATTCCAGACTGCATCTTGCCTTCATTGTCACTCTCATAGATCACCTTCTCCACAGTTGCATTCACATCCACTATGTTTTTCTCATTTCTGGTTGTCCACATATTTGTTATATTAGCATCTTCAAACTCTATTGTTGTTGGAACAATAGGCTGGAACTCAAACAGCAATGGTTGTAATATCATAAGTTTAACAAATCAATATATCTTTTAAAATTATACATTTAAATGCATTGATTTAAATTAACAATGTTATCAATTTCACTTCCAATGTCAATGTCGTTCAAATGTCAATGTCATTGGCAATGATATGTCATTGCCATTGTTTTGTTATTGGAACGTTATACCATTTTCAACGATAATGGCAATGTAATAACATTGTCAATGGCAATGTGATAACATTGTCACTGTCAATGTGATAACAATGTCACTGGCAATGTGATAACAATGTCACTAACAATGTGATAACATTGTCACTGGCAATGTGATAACATTGTCAATGACAATGTGATAACATTGTCAATGACAATGTGATAACATTGTCAATGGCAATGTGATAACACTGTCAATGGCAATGTGATAACACTGTCAATGACAATGTAATAACATTGTCAATGACATTGGTAAAGAAATAATAAAAATGAACTATTTTCTGAAATTAGTATGTAGTTACCTTTTTGTTGTCAAAAATATCCCCAGAAACAACTTTAGCAGAAGGCTTTTTCAACAAGCACCACCTTGTGATCCTTAGAACTACATCCTTTTTGGTAGTAATAACTTTGCACATCTTCGCTCTTGATAATGCTGGGAATGTTTCAAATGCCCAAATTTGTATGGCAAACATATATCCAGGAAAATTATATCTTCCTTTGTCAGATTTGGACATGTTTTTGGCACATTTCTTAACATTGTCAACAAGGTCCTTCCAAACAACCTCACCCCATGCATAGGAATTAAATTTATCCAGATCATTCACCAAGTCAGCATAGGCCATTGGCATTGTAATGGAGGTCTGATTTCCCAGGAGCAGATTTGATAGGACATACAATAGTGCCAGTTTCACGCCATCACCTGGCTTTGCATTACTGTCCTTTCTGTTAAAATTTTTGAATGCCTTTGCGACATCACCTCGGTACAGTGACCTCTTCTTGTTCTGCTGGAAGTATCTTCTCCAAATATCACCTTCTTCAGATTTTTCAATATCTTTGTCACCGGTATATCTTAAACCTGTGAGCAGACAGAACTCCTCTTTGCTGAAGGTGACAAGTTTGTTTTGTATATGAAATACAAGCATGTCTTTAACAACATGCCATTAATTTCAGTGACATTGCTTCCAACTAAATATATCAGGAGTTGGCCACTTATCCATTTCATATCTGCAATTTCCAGAATGCTTCCAAATGATGTTGTTCTGAAGTTATTGAGTTCTTCTTCATTCAGTTTCATCTTCAGCAGTCCAGCAACAGAATCAACGTTGCAGTAAACATTTAATCTAGTATCTGCAGAACTTCTTATCGTTTCATCACGGCATAGCTTTGTAATAGCCTGTAACATTTCATTACACATGAAATAAGTACAAATAAACCTAATTTAATGATCAACAATAACATTGTGGTTACATTCTTATGTTTATAAAACTAAGAAATTACATTTTAAGTTAATTTTAATATGAACACAAGCATATAACCATAGCTGTTTACAATACTTATAGTAGAAACATTTATTTAGACATGCAACGAGAAGATGAACTAATTTAATCAAAACAACATTCATAACACTTCGAGATTGCAATATAACAATAAAAGTAAACAATAACAGTAAATTTAAAGTTGTAAACAATTATATAGCAAACAACATACAATGTTATTGAAAAAACTACAATGACATACATGTTATTTATGCATGTTCACAAAAATAATATTCTCGTTTGAGATAAATAAATGTAAACAATGATAACAATGTTACTGAAAAAACTACAATACGAACATATATTTCAATTTATTTGAGATAACTTTAATCAAAATAAGAGAAAAATATAGAAAACGACATACCAGTGTTTGGTTATCTGCTGCAACTTCCTCGCTACTTGCCATTGCAATGTCGTCTTCAACTTGCTCGCTACTTTCTTCGAACCTAGACTTTCGACATCGGCTCTCCACTTTTTTGAGTTTCAAAACTGCGCTCTTCGCTTCTCTGAAGTTACGAGCATCGTCTCTCCACCTTTTGCTTTTGTGTAAATTTAATGATGGTCGCGGCTCTCCACATCGGCTATTGATGGTCGCGGTTTTTTTAGAACATGTAGTTGCCACCGCCCCACAAAACCGCTCCATGTGTCGTTTAAATTTTTTCAAAATTTATATGTTATTTATTTGTTGGACAACTTTAATGACATTATCAGACATTGAATGACATTGTCAATGACATTTAAAAAGTCGGTATGGCATTGCAAATGACATTTCAGAATTTCAGTTGTGACTTTTTAAAATTTATTATATAGCAAAATCCAATTTTCTTTTACGTTGTGCTATTTCAAGGGACTTCATATGTTAATGACAATGTCAATATTTAGTATAATTGATAAATATCTTTTATTTCATTTATCAAAGACTTACATTTTTATTATTTGTAACATTGGGATGACATTGTATTATTTTTACCAATTTTGCTCTCGTAATAATTATGACATTGCTTTTACATGACATTAGTATTGCCATTGTCAAAAAAAATTATAGAATGACATTCTTACATTCATTGACATTCGGAGTATTTTTCATGCTTTTGACATTGCACGTTTACAAAACAATGTCAATGTTTTATAAAACAGAATTGTACACACAAATCGTAATACATATGCAGATACACAATAAAAAACAACAGGATTTTTCCGGAATTCTATCGGAAATCATACATCACAGGTGTGCTGTATTTTGCAGAGAAGATATATTCAAAGAAACTAAATTTGTAGGAATCCAGTCAGAAATCGATCGAAATTTGTATGATTGAAGCTCTGCTATCATATTGATGTCGAAGGATGAGTCTCTTACCGTAGTCAACGAAATATGAGTTTCGATGTGAACGGAAAGCGCGATTGGAAAAGAATCGATCTGAGTTTCGTTCTTCAATCAACGAATTGTTCTGCAATTTGAATTTTGCGTGGAAGATTGATTGGAGATTCATCGTTGTCATATGAGTCTGGAAATTCTTCAATCGCGATTGTACGGATCGGAAGGGAGAGTTAGCTGGTGTGCGAAGAAGCTAGATCGGTAGTAAAGAAGTTGGGGGTATTTTTGTCCGTCCGGATGAAATTAGGTCCTATTTAGGGTTTAAAAAGTTAGAGCTCCTATTTGGATACGAAGCCTATGTTTAGCTCCTATTAGAGTCTTTTGCATAAAAAGTTCAAGGAGAAATTAAAAAATTTGCGGGAAATATTAGTAGTAACGCGTGCCAGTAATAAGCTATTAGAACAAATACTCTGCAGTTGAAATTGGATTTGGAGTTTGTAAGGAGAACTCTTTCCCCAAGCTTGAAGCCTCCGGCGTCAATAGAAACTCCGCATTCCGCTATCTTGATCCTCACAAATGACTCGATCCACCACATGGAGTCGCCAATAGCAGTTGATCAGACAGCACTCGTTCTCAAGTCTGGTTCCGATTTGTGATTGATTATTTGAGTATTTTCGAGTTGCGGTTTCCAATTGATTATTCGATTTCTGATTTGGGTTCTTTCGGACCTTATTTGAAAGTTATGGTGCGTGGTGTTGGCTTTGGTGTCCACATTTTAATTTTTATCATTATAGCTCCTTTGTGGTTATTGACTTCATAAATATTTGAACCCGTTTGTCATTTTTAAGTTTCCAACGATTGCTACTCACTATGCTGATATTGTAAAGACAAAATTTTCTTCCTGAGAATGGCCATGTTGGATGTCTATCGACCACCACTTTCTCGTAGTCACAATAAATTCAATACTTCACACTTATACGTAGTATAGTGAAGTAGAGTCTGTCTTCACATTCAAAGAAATAATTCTCTTTTTATGAACTAGTAAATAAAATGGGGGTATTGGGATTGAGTGATTTAATTAAATTAATACTAAGATGAACGACTTATATGTGATTAAATTCAAAGAAAAAGAACTTAGTTTTGTTACTTTTCACTTGTTGATATATTTAGCCGATCCTTGTTATATCTATAACTTATCCTCTCTCGAATACTCTGATAGTCCCTGTTTCTTTAAAAGCAATGAATAGTAGTATAACAAAGAAGATTAACCTAATAGATGAACACAGATGAATCGATGTAAAACCCTCTTTGATATACCGTGAACTCGTACACAGAATGATTTGCGCTAAGGCTATTATGAATAAGTACGAATGTTAACCTAATCATGAATCCTCGGCTCCCTTTTTATAGGCGAGATTCAGGTAGGCGAATAAGGCTTTTGGCCTTTAGTATGGGCCTAACACTTGGCCCATATTCTATCTAATAAATGCACATATTTAATATAAGGAATAATAATAAAGCTAATCTATTACAAGATAGATGACAAACTTGATTCACAATTAAATGATCTTCAACAATCTCCCCCTTTGTGATCAAGTGCCACTTTGTTACTGCTTCTGTGATTTGAAATAGTGCTTCCTCATATTCAGTGCATGCTCGTATTGCATTAGCATGTTTCTCTTGTCTAGGCGATCGTCGATGACTTTTAGAATGGTCTCCACTGTTGAGTGTTCCTTTTGAATGTATGACGATTCCTCCTGAAGATTTTGCTCTAGTTGTTCCTTCATCTTTAGCAGCTGTTCTTTGATTATCTTCAGCGTACCGTCACTGTATTTCTCAACTTCGCTAACCACCATCAGGAGTTTTTCATTCTTGTGGTTGAGATATGTGACTGCTGGCGGTGTAAAGAAGATGTGATATGCTGGGAAGTCTTCGAGTTCTGGACCATACAGTCTTGGCTTTGTAAGATTTGTTTTTGTCAAATTGCACTCAATAGCCATCTGTAGCTCATGAGATGAGTGCACTCTGATTTGTCTGAGCATGAGTCTTTTGATTGCTGCAAGGCCTTCGTTGTATATTTTGCTTTGTCTGACTGGAAGGTATCGATATGCCATAAACATTTGATAGATGTCGTCTGGTTTAAGCATGATGAAATCATTTTCTTGGCATGTAAATTCACTCCCATCGGTGCGTTGAAGCTTGTAAGAATAGAATCTCACTCCGTGATAATCTTCGGCCTTAACCTGTAGGATTTGATGAATAGGGAGAATATTGGATTTCAAATCTTGTTCCATCAGCTCTCTTTGAGTACCGGTTGATCTTTGCAACAACATATGTAGATGACCTCCAGCCTGCTTTCCTTTGAGATGGGTGAGACCTCGCAGTTTTAGTTCATTCAATGGTTTGACTTTGTCTGGTCTACGCCAAATACGCTCTCTGATTTCCTCTTGGAAGGGGGCTTTGATTCGTACATTGTCCCAAGGTTTCTCTGTCCTGAGAAGTCTTCCCGCTAATTGTCTGACGACAGATTCAAGTACTTTCTGAGATTCCTTGTAGTTCTCCCCTTCCTTTCGTTCATCGTCCTCGAGCCTGATTATATCTTCTGCACATTTGTTGATGAGTTCTCGTAGGAACCAGTTCCTCTGCATATCTTCACATTCTTCATCCTGCATGATTTGATCCATCTCCGTCCACTGTCTGGGCCATTTTTCGTGAATGATGATATCTTCTAGTTGATCATGCATTTCATCTGACGACAGAACAGTAGTGGTTGGTTGACCTTTTGGAGACGGAGACCTGTTAACTGGAACACCGGGATCATTGGGATTTCCCGTTGTCATCAGCTTTGAACGAGGTTCTAACTGATGGCCTGACGTAAAAGATGTACCAGTGGTAGCATCGTCAGGACTTCCATCCCCTCCTCGGTTGGTATCTCTAGGAGATACGCCTCGAGATGTTGCGTCTAGCTTGACCAGGCTAGAGATTTTGGCTGCGGGTGGTGGCTGTTGATTGGTAGAGGTTTCGGGTGAAGGTTGGGGTGGGGGTTGTTCAGACTGAACCTCTTGGGTGGTCCTAAATTCCTGTGCTAGAGCGGTCATTGCTTCTTGCACCCATGGTTTGATGGTGGAATCTAGGAAGCGATTTAGCAGAACGTTGACGTCTTCAAAGGTTGGGTGTCCAGTTACGGAGGTTGTAACTGTTGTCACAACATCAGTGAAGATAGCTGATGTGTGGCCTGCGTGCAATGATGGAATCATTGAGGGCATAGCAGGACTTCCAACCGTCATAGCTTGCGCTCTGGTTGTTGCGTTCAGGGTGTGTGCACTTGTATGTGCTATGAATAGTGTAGGTGTCCTAGAAAAAAGAAGAAAATGTAGGAAATGTGACACCTAGACTCGATGTGTTCGAAGGAGGGGTTTTGACCTCTGGCGATAGGTCAATAGTACGCTCAACTGATTCGGAAGGAACCAGCGAGGGGGGGTGATTCCCGTGCTTTTGAAACGATAGCCTGTTGAGAGGCTATCGAGTGGCTAGGTGAGGGCTGTGCTTGCGCAGTTGAGCCAGATGCTGTGACTTCTACTCGGGAACCGAAAAGATCGGCTCCTGTACTTAGGGATTCGGCTCGGCTTATCTGGATAAATGGGTCACAGCCGGCGAATATATGCTCGTCAACCTTATCTATGAGGCTCTTTCTGACGCGAGGCTGAGGCTTTGACTTAGCAGCTTTGTCATTTTTGATCTTAGCCCGTTTCTCTCGGATAATTGCATCTTTGGAGTTCTTGATGGCATGGACTACTTCATCATAGTCAGCCTTGGAGCTGTTTGTTTCTCTGTGAACGCTCTTCGATTTTTGCAGCTCTTTGATGGTGAAGACCTTAGGTCTGCCTGCGATTATGGGTGCTGCGTCTTCAGCAGTGATCTTCTTTGGAGATTCAACAGGTAGCTTTCCTTTTCGGATTAGAGCATAGGTGTGCTCAACGTCGTCGCTGTCATCATCATCACCATCAGAGTCAGACTCCTCGCCATACGTACCCACGCTCTCGGATGCCTCATCGTCAGTGTTAGTTTGGGCATCACTGGACGACTCATCGGCAGATTCCTCAGCGTCTGTTTCGGTGCCCTCAGCCGTCTGACTCGTCTCGAGAGAGTCGTTAGACTTTCCTTCATGGGGCAGACCGGCCACTGGTTTCTGTGGCTTCTGGACTTTCTTAGGACCCTTACTTGCACTCGGCTTTGTCCCTGGGGTAGGTCCAACTGGGTTTTGCTGAACCATAGGGACAGTTCTCTCAATGTTCTCTCGGTACTATTGGACTGTCGGATTGGATGGATTGACGAGTTGGAGCAGAAACCCAGGAATCCGCAGACCGATGACAGGATTTTTGTCTACCTTGAAGTACTGCAGCTTTGGGGCTATAAAGTGTGGATCAGCACTGCGTCTTGGAATGGAGGTGTGCTCTGCCATGCAGTCATTGATCCACTTGCCCTTAGGGTAGATGGCGTCGTCAATCTGTTTCTGAGGTGTTCCTGCCATTATGAACTGTAAAAGCAGGGGGTCCGCATATTAATTCATTGGTTTGATTGCTCTTAGATTAGATTGAAAGAATTTTGGTGTTTGCAGGTTTCGGACAATTTGTGCAGGTGGATTTTTGAAAAATATTGCAAGTCACAATCTCGAGATCCAAATCTCGAGATCCAAATCTCGAGATCAAGATTTCGAGATCCAAATCTCGAGATCAAGATTTCGAGATTCAAATCTCGAGATCTTGATTTCGAGATTCAAATCTCGAGATCAAGATTTCGAGATTCAAATCTCGAGATCTTGATTTCGAGATTCAAATCTCGAGATCTCTCTCGAAGACAAATCGACGAACTCGAGATCTGGAGAAGTGAATTTCGAGATCATAAATCTTGAAACGACGATTCCACCTGCAAATTCAAAAACAATATAAACGAAACTCGATATACAATGCGATTTCGACCTTCAATCAATCGAAAAAACTTTGAACAATTGAAGTTTGATTTTACGAGCAGATTTCGAGAACGATTTTTCGTTTGATTTTCGACCTTTAACAAGTTCTATGGAGAAGACGAAGATGAACGGTGAACTACCTTCGAAGGGAGAGTCGAAAAGAAGAAACGGGAGATGGAGAAAATTTGGGAAGAAGACGAAAAGGTCTGGAGCTTTGGTTTGCGAAAAAGATTTCGAGAATGGGAAGGATAGGGTTTCCGGGAGGGCTTATATAAGCGAGAAGGGTTGGGCCTTAACAGTTGAGCCCGAAAATATGGGCTAGCAACGAATTTCAATTAAAAGATTTTTAGGCCCAAAGTCAGTAAAAAATAGAGCTCCCCCTCAAACAGTGAAAAATTTGTCCCTTTTTTTTAAAAAAAATGCAACAAACAATATGTACAAAATGCAACGCACACACACTATTTTTGTTCTTTTTCCTGATTTTCTCCCCCTCAACACATGTGTAAGGAATATTTGTAATTAGATTTTGATGATGCTAGATTAATTAGGACTTTAGAGTACCCCTCTTTAGACTTAATGTATTAGAATTTTCCTTTGTAAATTTCTTAGCTTAATCGACTTAGCAGAAAGCCTCCAAGAATAGAAGACCTACAAAGCAGAAGACCTTCAAAGCAGAAGGCCTCCAAAAGTAGAAAGCCTCCAAGAACAGAAGACCTACAAAGCAGAAGACCTTCAAAGCAGAAGGCCTCCAAAAGTAGAAGGCCTCCAAGGGCAGAAGACCCTTGATAAGGCATTAGTTGAACAGAGGACCCTTGGTTCTCTGCTTCAGAACAGAAAACCTCAGGGTCTCTGTTAGCCTTTACTCTGACAGAAATCCTCCTGGTTCTCTGTTGGATATACTCTCAACAGAAGTGCTCCAGACCTTCTCTGATCAACTCTCTGTTAAAGACACCAGAAGGCCTGACACTTAGAAGAATTCCACAAAGCCGGGAAATCAACTGGAAGATTCCTTCAACGGCTAGGAGACTTGAACGGAAACGCTACAGTACACGCATTAAATGCACATTTAATGCTCCCCATGCTCCGTAGAGTAATTGCAGATGATTGGCCGCAATGTCAGAATTACTTTATCCCAAAATAGTAACTCACCAATTTTACCGGGTCCTACTGGTCAAGTCAATTGCTCGCTCATTTAATGCAGTTGTCCTCCTTCTCCTCTAATGGGAAGACAACCTCAGTATAAAAGATACACTACGAAGAACAACCGGATAACTTTGCAACTTTGCAATTTTGCTAACCTTTGCTACAACTCTGCATACAAGAAATTCAAACGCTTAAAAAGCAAAAAGCCTCCTTGAGATTAACACTTCATCATCCTCTACAAGAGAAGGCAGAAGTTGGAAAAATCTTTATTTCCAACTCAAGCAAAGTTTCAAGTGTTCTTCAACTCTTCAAGCTCATCACATACAAACTCTTTGTAACGAAGCAAGTTGGAGGAACCCCTGTTCTAAATAGAACCTCTTCTTTCACAAGAAGGACGTCCAAGTACCTAGAGCTGTGAAGTGGTGATACTTCTGGGAAAGCTCAGTGAAAGGACCAGTCTTAGGGAAGCCGGAAGTGCATCCAAGAAGACATCTACACTTGAAGAAGACGTGGAGAGCTTCTTAAGTGATAGGGCTAAGGCATTGTAAACGGAAGTTTTTACAGCTTAGTGGAACAGTGGACTAGAGGAACAAGTTGTTCCTTGAACCACTATAAAAAGCCCTGGTGTCATCTACTTACTGCTTTTCATTCATAATTTTTATTTGAACTGTTTGACTCCAAAGACTTGGTATCTGTGTTCAGCAGAACTGGTCTTGCGAGTTAACAGAAGGCCTACTGCCTTTGCTTCTCTGAGGCTATTAACAGAACTCTCTACCAGAACCCCATCCGCTGCCAGTCTGTTCTGCCAACAGAACAGGCTATTCTGTTAAATCTGGTACTTAGCTTGAAAAAGTTAAAAACCAATACAGTCTATTCACCCCCCTCTAGACTGTATCCAGTACAACCAGGACCAACAAGTGGTATGAGAGCCTCATTGTTCTAATAATCTCTTAGGTTATTTGCTGAACAAAGATCCACTTGTTTTTCTGTTTTACCTCGTTTTTACCTGATATAATGGATCACTCCTTGTCCAAGAATCTTATGTTTTCAGATCTTAAGTTTGATGACTGAAGGATCCGGATGAAGGCACATCTTTGTGCTCTTCATGATGAGATGTGGGAAGTACTTGACATAGGACCCTTCACAAGTTTCCAGAAGGTCAACCCAGAACATGCTATTGACAACACTAGACCTCAGATGATCAATAAGGCCAAATCTGAGTGGACAACTGAAGAAAGAAGGAAGTACAATCTGGACAACATTGCTAAGGACATCCTTTACAAGTCCATCGATGATAGGTACTTCAACAGAATAAAGAAGTGCAAAACTGCAAAGGAAATCTGGGATACTCTTGAGCTCATTGGAGCTGGTGCTGATCAAGAGAAGGACAACAAGCTGACAATAGCCAACAAGAAGTTTGATGACTTCAAACTTCTCCCTGATGAAAGCATCTCCAAGATGTATGACAGGCTCCTCACTCTCACTGGAGAGATCTCTGAGCTTGGCAAGGAACTCACCACCAAGGAGATCAACCTGAAGGTGTTGAGGGGACTGCCCTCAGCATGGAAGATGAAGGTGGTTGCTGTCCAAGCCAGCAAGGATGTGAAGACTTATCCCACTGATAAGCTCATTTCAGATCTCAAAGCTCATGAGTTTGAAATGATTGAAGAAAAGGAAGATGTACCAGAAGAGAGGACCACTACAGCCCTCACTGCTAGCACATCAAAGGTAAATGATTTTGACCCTTCAGTACTTTTATCTGACGAATATATGGCTGCTTTTGCTAGGAGATTCAAGAAGTTCATGAAGAATACCAAAGATGGAGGGAGTCCATCATTCAACAGAAAGCCATACCAGAAGGTCAAAACAACAGAAAGCAGTGGTGAGCTTCTCTGTTACAACTGCAGACAACCTGGACATTTCAAAGCAGAATGTCCACATCCAAGAGTGTCCAAGAAACAAGGGCATGATGGAGAAAAGAAGAAGTATGAAGACAACTCCAGAAGGAGAAAGGCACTTGTGACAGAACAGCTTGAGAAAGACCCTCTGTCAGAAACAGAATCTAGTTCTGACTCAGATTCTGATGAGGCCTTCTGTTGCCTTGATACTGAGACAGAAGACCTATGCCTCATGGCTCATTCTGATGATGAGGTAACCTCTACTTCTGAATCTAGTTTTTCTTCGGTAGGCTTATCTTTTGATTCTGATTCAATGTCAGAATTTTGGGAAGAGTTTAAGGCCATACAAGTCACTTATTCCTCTGTAACAGAAGAAAACAGTAAGTTGAAAGCTGAAATTCTTGACTTAAAGAAGGAGGTTGAGATCAAAATCAATCTTCTAATTAAGGAAAGAGATCAGCTAGAAACTGAAAATGTTTCTCTTCTCAAGAGAATAAGAGAAATAGAGCCTCTCGAGATTAAGTACAAAGCTTACCAGAAGGCCCAGTCTTCCATGGAAAAGATTGTACTTGATCAACAGATTGGCACTGGCTTTAGTCTTGGTTATGGCTCAACAGAATCAGGTGAGCCTTCTGTAATGCCTAGCACCAGTGTTGCTAAGGCAGATAAGGTAATAGTGCCACTGATTTCTAGCCCCATTTGTCAAGCTGGCGTATCTGGCACCAAGGTTGTTCGTGAGGAAGTCAGACCAGAAAAGGGAAAGATAAAGGTTCAACAGAAACCCTTTTTGAAAAATAATGAACCTGGCAGAAAACCTAACAACAGAAAAGGTTTTCAAGATAACAAAAATAAGAGACCATTCATTGACAGACAACCTCATGACAATCGTGCCAGAAATGATCACCAGAAGGGCAAATATCAAGAGAGAGTTAACTTTAGGCAGAAGAGGTTGGCTGGTCAACTTCAGAAGCCCAAAGCTAACCGTCCCTCTGCTCTTGATAGTATATGGGACTTCTTTCCAACAAAGAAAGCTATGCAAAAGTATGTAAACAAGAAGCATGACCCTCACAAGCATCTGCCCAAAGTGAATCACACTTCGGTTTACTATAACTACCAGGTGGACAATGGGTACCACCCACCAAGGTTTCACTTGATGAGACCAAAATGGTACCAACTACCCAGACTCCGTGACCCCCCAGGACCCAGCATTGCTTGGGTACCTAAATCTTACTTTTGATCTTGCAGGAACTGTGTGCTGGAGCTATCTCAGAGCAAGAATGGTTTATTGATAGTGGATGCTCCAGGCACATGACAGGTGACAGAAGTTGCCTAACTGAGTTCCAGAAATGCAAAGGACCTAGAGTTACCTTTGGAGGTAATGACAAAGAAGGTCAAACAAAAGGAAGAGGAAAGCTGATCAAGAACCAGATAGTCATTGATGATGTCTCATATGTCAAAGGACTAAAGTTCAACTTGCTGAGTGCTAGCCAATTCTGTGACAAAGGCTACACTGTTGAATTCACAAAGGACTTCTGCTATGTGAAGAATGAGACAACAAAGGAAGTGGTTCTTACAGCATCAAGGAAGAAGAACATCTATGTGGTTGATTGGAACACAGCAAAGGACGGAGTTTGCCTGATAGCCAAGCGAGATTCAAAACTAAGTTGGGACTGGCACAAGAAGCTTAGCCATTTGAACTTCAAAACAATCAACAAACTGGAAAGAGAACACATTGTTGATGGACTGCCAGACATAGTTTACAAGAAAGAGACCCTCTGCAGTGCATGCCAGAAGGGAAAGCAACAGAAGAACTCTTTCAAACCCATAGCTGGAGATCTTTCTACAAGTCCTCTAAATCTGATCCACATGGATTTATTTGGTCCTGTTGAAACTCCAAGCTTTGGTGGCAAGAAATATACCCTAGTCATGGTTGATGACTATTCCAGATATACATGGACTATCTTTCTGTCAAAGAAAAATGAAACTCTTCAGAAGTTGCCATCTCTGTTAAAGCAACTTCAGACTGAGAAGAACTTGAAGGTTAAGACAATCAGGTCTGACAGAGGAACTGAATTTGTCAACCAAGTCATAAAGGACTTCTGTGATCAAAATGGAACCTTTTATCAACTCTATGCCGCCAGAACCCCTCAACAGAATGGCGTAGCAGAAAGGAGGAACAGAACTTTAAAAGAAGCTGCAAGAACAATGATTGCAGAATCTGGTCTACCTATGAGATATTGGGCTGAAGCAATCAACACTGCATGCTATACTCAGAACAGAAGCATGATCAACAAGAATCACCAGAAGACCCCTTATGAACTCTGGAAAGGAAGAAAACCCAACATCAGCTACTTTCATGTGTTTGGATGCAAGTGCTACATTCTTAACAATGGAAAGGAGCATCTGAAAGTCTTTCAAGAAAAGGCTGATGAAGGAATCTTTATAGGCTATTCAAACACCAGTAAAGCCTATAGAGTACTCAACAGAAGGACCCTACATGTTGAAGAATCTATACATGTGAAGTTTGATGAAAGCATCTCTGTTAAAGAGGTAACAGAGATCCTCAAGGAAGTCAGCATAGAAGACAGAACACCAGAACCAACAGAAGAGGTAGCAGACAACCCTTCATTTCCAACACCTGCACCAAACCCCCTTCTGTTGAATAAAGATGAAGACTCAGAAGATGAAGAACAAGAGAGACCCAGACAGCAACTGACAGAACCTGATCTGACATGGTTAAGAGACCATCCTCCTAATCAAGTAATTGGACATATCAGAAGTGGTGTGCAGACCAGATCAGCTTCAACAAGGAGAGAAGCAATGCTTGCCTGCTATATATCTCAGATGGAACCCATGACTGTGGAAGAAGCTCTTGCAGACTCAGATTGGATCAATGCAATGCAAGAAGAGCTGACTCAATTTGAAAGGAACAAAGTATGGGAACTTGTTCCTAGGCCAAAGCACCAGAATGTCATTGGAACCAAATGGGTGTTCAAGAACAAGTCTGATGAAGATGGCAACATTGTAAGGAATAAAGCAAGGCTGGTAGCTAAAGGTTATTGCCAAGAAGAGGGAATAGATTTTGATGAGACCTTTGCACCAGTTGCCAGACTTGAAGCCATCAGAATCTTTCTAGCTTATGCTGCCTACAACAACATCAAGGTCTACCAGATGAACGTCAAGAGTGCATTTCTGAATGGAGATCTTGAAGAAGAAGTTTATGTGGAACAACCACCAAGTTTTGTCATTCCTACTCACTCCTCCTGTGTCTACAAGCTTAAAAAGGCCCTATATGGTCTTAAGCAAGCTCCCAGAGCATGGTATGACACATTGTCCCTTTTCCTAGTGAACCATGGGTTTACTAAAGGAAAGGTTGACCAAACTCTATTTCAAATCTCTGTTGCTTATCATATTCTGTTAGTACAATTATATGTTGATGATATCATATTTGGTAGTACTAATCCAGAACTGTGCAAGAAATTTTCTCAAGTGATGCAGAGTCAATTTGAAATGAGTATGATGGGAGAACTCAGCTACTTCCTAGGACTACAAGTCAAACAAGTTCCAGAAGGAATCTTTATCAATCAAGGGAAGTATACCAGAGACCTGATCAAGAAGTTTGGAGTGGAAGGCAAATCCTCAGTGAAGATTCCCATGAACACTTCACAAGGAATTGGTCCAGATGATGAAGGAAAGGATGTTGATGCAACAACATACAGAGGAATCATAGGATCTCTGCTGTATCTGACTGCAAGCAGACCAGACATCTCTTTCTCTGTTGGAATCTGTGCCAGATACCAATCAAAGCCCAAGGAGAGCCATCTTAGTGCTGCAAAGAGAATCATCAGATATATCAAAGGAAATCCAAATGCAGGCCTACGGTATCCTAAGAGAGGTAACTTTGAACTAATTGGTTACTCTGACTCAGATTTTGCAGGTTGCAGATTAGACAGGAAGAGCACCTCTGGTCACTGCCAAATGCTAGGAGGAAGGCTTGTTTCCTTGTTTAGCAAGAAGCAGAACTCAATCTCAACAAGTACAGCAGAAGCTGAGTACATTGCAGCTGGGAGTTGCTGTGCTCAGTTACTCTGGATGAAGCAACAGTTGAAGGATTATGGCATTCAAGCAAATGAGATCAAACTGCTGTGTGACAACACCAGTGCCATTGCCATCACTCAGAATCCAGTTCTTCACTCCAGGACAAAGCACATTGAGATCAGACATCACTTCATCAGAGATCATGTTGAAAAGAAGCACGTTTGCATGGAACATGTGCCAAAAGAAGACCAACTTGCAGACATTCTGACAAAGCCTTTTCCATAGGCTAGATTCAACAAACTGAGAGAGGAATTGGGGATGATGGATGAAATCCCAAGGGAAAGTTGAAAAGGAAGGCCCTCTGTTACTAAATCTCTGTTAACAGAATACCTGTTGCAGAACCCCTTCTGTTAACCCCCTTCTGTTCTCTACCCTGGCAGAACACCTCAGCAACAGAAACCCTCTCTTCCTTCCTACAGAAAACCTCCTCTTATATCTAACCGAAGATTGTGGACTTAGAATATTTTGAAAACCGGGTGACCTAGTAACTTATTAACGGTCTTTTACCCTTTTACCCTTAAAACGGTATCCATCCGCACAATATTTACTGCGCCCCTTTTTACATTTATTGGTACCTCGAAACCGTAAATAATCTCAAGCGTCCACTAACCCGAACCCATATATTCCCGTCTCTCAAACCTTAAACGTTACTGCTTTCATTACTCTCAAACCATCAAACCTCCATAGCTCTCAAACTTCCAAAACTCACTTGTTCTGCTCTAATGGCTCCCATCAACTTCAACTCACTCCCAAAGAATCAACAGGAAACCCTAACCAAAAATATCCTCACAGGGATGAAATGCGACCTATTCGCACTCCCTAGACTGGCTGAAGATGAGTCACTGATGGAGCGCATAGTGGAATGCATCAACGACTCCCAACTGGCAAAGGTCATCTCCTACAACTACACTCAGTACAGCTACATTGAAGTGGTTGAGTTCTATCTCAACGCTGATTTTGAGGATGAGGTCATCACCTCTACTGTGAATGGTGAGCAACTCGCCATTGATGCTGGGGCCATCAATAGTATCTTCCAGATTGTGGCTGTCAACGAATCCAGCGGTTTCCTTGACCTGGAAGATGTTGACCTCACTGCTGAGAAATTCGCCATGAACTATGGCAGACCTGGGGCCAACCTTCCAAAGCTGACGGGGAAGAAGCATTCTCTAAGAAGGGACATTGAACTCCTAGTGAATATACTTCACAGATGTGTGTGGTGCAAATACACATCCACTGATGAGTTCACCATCTCACAGGCCAAGGCAGTCTATGCTGTGATGCACAAGGCAAACATCAACTGGGGCCAAGTGATTGTCCGGTCCATGATAGAGTTTGTCAAGGTGGCCAAGCGAAAGAGCAAGGAGACAGAGATCTACTATGGGAAGGTAGGTCATGCTCTCCTCATCTCTGAGCTTCTAGTGGGGAGAACTGGGCTCAGAAAACCAACTCTGGTAGATCACTCCAAGGTGATCTTTCTGTCATCCACCAGCAACAGAGAAGCAGCTATAAGAGCTGAAATCAAGAGGTTAACCAAGCTAGACCTTAACAGACAGAAGCTTCAACAGAGACCCTCCCAACAGAATACCTCCAGCAGCTCTGAAGAAGCACCTTTGGTGAAGAAAGCTGTGAAGAAAGCAGTTACCAAGAAAGCTGCACCAAAAAAGGTCAAGAAGGTATTGACCCGAAAACCCAAGAGGAAGATATCCTCTTCCGAATCCAGATCTTCTACCCCTTCTGCACCCCCAGCTGCTAAGAAACTGAAGGTCAGTACTCCTATCCCCAAGGTTGACTCAAAAGCTCAGGGGGAACAATAAACAGAACCTGACCTACCCCTTCTAGCCAAAAGCTCTTTGTGGCAAGGGAAGAAAATCACCTTTGAATCTAGTGACTCCAAGAGTGAGTCAGTGGAAAAGGTTGCTACATCTCAGGGGGAATCTGAGACTTCTGTCAAATCTGCACACATGACAGAAGACCTTGGAGCTGCTCACTCTCCAGACCACCTAACACCCCTCACTCCAGGACCTCAGTCAGATTTCAGAACAGCTCTTGACAAGCAGTTTGAGCGTGTGTTAGCTTGGAGAAGTTGGAGGATGGGGCCTCTACAGAAAATTATCCAATACTTTGATCACTATGAATCAGAGGAGGCAGAAGTACTTAACTGGGTAGGCACAGATGACGTCTCTAAGTGCTTTGCCATGAACTTCCTCATGTCTGTGCTTGAGAAGAAGAAGGCCAACTACAAAGGCAAGGCAATCCTGGTCTCTATTCCTTCTGATGAGTCAGTGAAGCCCCTCGCAGATGAAGAGATTGATATGTTTGAAGCCTGGCTGTTTTCCAAGAAGGCAAGGGAATCTGTTGTGCCCTTTTCTACTCCTGCAGAACCTTCTGTACCAAAGACTGAAGGTCAAGCTATGATGGAGCTTATAAAGGAATGGAGGATCTGTTGGAGATATTTTAATTGTGAATCAAGTTTGTCATAGATTAGCTTTATTATTAATCCTTGTATTTAATTAGTGCATGAATTAGATAGAACTTGGGCCAAGTGTTAGGCCCATATAAGCAGGCTAAAAGCCTTGTACGCCTAACCTAAACCTCGCCTATAAAAAGGGAGCCGAGGGTTTAGGATTAGGTTAACGTCGTACTTATTCTTCATAGCCTTACGCGCATATTTTTGTGTTGTACGAGTTCACGGTCTATCAAAGAGGGTTTTACATCGATTCAATCTGTGTTCATCCTTACGTTTAATCTTCTCTGTTAGATTGTTATTCATTGCTGTTACAGAAACAGGGACTATCAATTGGTATCAGAGCCGATCGAGAGCCGATCAGAAGAACGCCTGCAGAAGACTCTGTTTTTTTTCTTTACGTTGTTCTTACTATCGATATTTCACTCTGTAATTTTGTTTCTTGTTCAAAAGTTGTAAAAGTTACACCCTTAGAATCGTCTTTGCAAAGCGATCAAGGGGTATACTTCAGATTTCGTTTTACGCCTATTCTGTACTCGAGATATCTCGAGTAGGCCTTGTCGACATCTTGATTTTTCACAGGTTCTGCTACGTTTTTCGAGCTGAAAAATTTACCTGAGGATCTCGACATTCTACTCTACAGGAAACTGCCTTCAGATTTTGCTTATCTGATTTTTACAGTTTGCAGGATTTCGACATTGAGGATTTCGACATCTAGGATTTCGAGTTAAGGCTTCGACATCTGGTCTCGACATTTGACTTCTCAGAATTAAGATTTCGAGTTTTAACTTCTCGACATTTCAAATCTCGAGATCTTCTTCTCGAAATTTGAAATCTCGAGATCCTTAATCTCGAGATCTCTAATCTCGAGCTCAAATCTCGATTCCGGGCCTCCTTTATCGAAATCTGAGATTTCGATATTCAGATCTCGACATCTGATTTTTCGACTTTCTGCCTTTGAAAATCTTTTGATCAATTTTCTCGAACGGTCAGTTTAATGCAGCAATGGCCTCAGAATTCAAAGCGCAAGGGAACAGCAGTACCCCTCCTAGTCTCAGGAAGGGAGAATACCAAATGTGGAGGAACAGATTCCTTAATTTCCTTGAGCACAAAGAGAACTCCGCTGCGATGCTTGAATCCTTGCTTGAAGGACCAGCTGAACTCTTGATTTCAGTTGGTGGTGATCCAGATAATAACCCTCCCATTCTTCCAGAAATAAGGAGGAAAGTTGCATCAGAATACACGGAAGCTGACAGGCTCAGGCTTCGTGGTGATCTCATGGCCAAAACATACCTTCTTCAAGCAATCCCCAATGAAGTGTACGTTCTCATAGACAGCATGCAAACAGCTAAGGAAATGTGGGATGAAATTGAGAAACTTCTTCAAGGCACAAGCATTAGCCTTAAGACAAAGAAGACGACAATTCTTATAGCTTATGACTCCTTCAAAGCAGGTCCAGGAGAACCATTGAATGAGACTTACAACAGACTCGTTCAACTGGTAAATGAACTCAGAAAAATCAAAGTATTCAGGTCCAACTTGGAACTGAATATTAGATTCCTATCCAGCCTGCATCCTGCATGGGAAAAGACAGTGAAGGATGTTAGATCTCGGATTGACTTAGACGAAATTGAGATCTGCACTCTCTATGAACATCTTAAGCAATTTGTCAACGAGGTTGCCTGTGCCGAGGAACACCACACCACAAATCCCTTAGCTCTTGTAATGGAGGCTCAGCCAAGAAGGACAACCACTTCACTAAAGAAGAAAAAGAAGAAGGTGGTGGTTGAATCAGATGATGACGAGAGTGATGATGACAAATCTGATCTAGAGGCTGAGCTAGCAGACTTACAGAAGAAGATGGCACTGCTTGCCAAGAGATTTGCTAAAAAAACAGCTCCTCCAACAAGCTGAGAACCTCCTCCTCAAACTACAAACAGAAGACCCATGATCAAGGATCTTTTAGGAAGGCACCATCAGTAGAAGACGCTCCCAAATGCTACAATTGCGGTAAGCCTGGACATGTCATCAAAGACTGCCGCCTCCCAAAGAAGAAATATGCTAATTTCTACAAGCAGAAGATGCTGTGGAATAAGCAGAAAATGCTGATGGTACAGAAAGAAGAAGAAACTTCTGCAATGATTGCTGAAAATGACAACTGGGCAGAAGATTCTTCTTCTTCTGAGGAGGAGGAAGACAACTATGCCCTGATGGCACGAGTGGAGGAAGATGAAAGAAAGGGTGATGCTGCGATCCCCGAAACCGAATGCTCAACAAGTTCTGTAAGTACCTCTCATACTCCTTTAAATAACCAAATGCAGTCCTTACTTGAGAAGGACAATCTAATCAAAGAACTAAAGGAGAGATTAGACAATAATCACAGGGTACTGAAACAGAATCTAGACCAAAAGTCTTCCTTAAGTGTTCAACTTGAAATTGCAAAAGATCAGGTCAAAAAGGTGTCCTCAGATTTTGAAAGCTTTGAACTTAAGATAGCTGAATTAACTAGGAAATTTGAGGATAGTGAACGGGAAAAAAGCACAGCAAAGGCTGAATGCGATTTTTTGCATAACAAGAGAAGAACACTTTTAAATAAAGTAAAAGAACTAGAGGATCTAGCTGCTAGAAGAGGTCAATCAGAACAAACAGTTTTTCTGCTTAACAACAAACAAAAGGATGACCGATATTACAATCCTAGAATGGGACTGGGCATAACCAACTCACGTAATCTAAAGAAAGTTAATTGTCTTCAAATCTATAACAAAGATTACATGGGAATAGGGTTTGGCGAGAACATGTATTTTCGAAGTGATGAAGAAAACGCTGAAGCAGAAGAAGAAAAGAGAAAGAATCCAAAGTCTGCGATTTCTTGTGATTATCCCTCTGTTAATGAAAAACAACTTTCACAAGAAAAACCTACTTCCTGCTTTAGTGAATGCCTTGACCCTTATGCTAAAGATATTCCTCATATAGGACATCCTCTAGACCCACCCCCAAGAGTAGGTATTGCTAAAACTAGTGAGGAACCTTGCATATTTCCCATGGCTCAAAAGCTCAAAAACCTACAGAAAACTCTTGATAACGAGAGAGAGAGATTTGAAACTGAAAAGAAAGGTTTTGAGCGCAACTGGCAGGAACTTCTTCAAAAGTTCAATGATTTGAGTGAGCAGTATCATGCTAACATAGACCCTTCTACGACTAAGCCTGACAGCTCACACACCTCACATGAGAAAAACAATGCTTTAAAAGGTTCGTCCACTCATCTCTCCTCTCCTTTGTTTACAGGAAATGAAGTGAAGAAGGAAGGAGAAGAGAAGAACGAGTGGAGGAAAAAGAGGAAGGAAATCGCAGAAGGCAAAAAGAAAGTTTTTGAGAATAATGCCAGTCCTAGATCTAGTTCTATTTTTACTCTAAAGTTAATTGTAATTCTGTCTCTACAAAACAAACTTCTAGTAGTTCAGTCTTGAGTCCCAAGCTGAATATTTCTGAGACATCTTCTAGACATTGTTCAATTCATAATTCAAGTATTGCTTATGGTTATTTTGTTCCAGACCCCCATAATTATGAATGTGATGTGAATGTTGTTAAAACAAAGCCTCACAGAAAGCTCAAACCCGAAAGAGAAACCAAGAAAAGGACTTCTAAGGGAACGTTTTGTATTCCTGATATGAAATATGCTCTTCGAGTTCATTCAAGGAAACATCTTAATCGGCTTTCTAAAGAGGAGATTTTCAAAACCAAACTTAAGAAACAACCATTCAATCACAAAGCACACGTCTACTCTCCTCCCAAACCTAAAACTGAAAGGTGGGTCCCCAAGATAAGACCCACAAAAACTGAAACGAAAAGGTGGGTCCCCAAGATGAGACCTACCAAACCTGAAACAGACAGGTGGGTCCCCAATCGAAGACCCATCAAAACTGAAACAGATAGGTGGGTCCCCAATCGAAGACCCATCAAAACTGAAACAGAAAGGTGGGTCCCCAAATTCAGACCCACCAGAACTAAAATGGAAAGGTGGGTTCACAACATCAGACCCACCAAAATGGAAACTGCTAAGTGGGCTCCAAAAACCAGACCCACTTCAAAAGCAGATCTGGCTGTTGGAGAGCCCACAAGAGAAAGATCGTTTGTTGAAAGAGCTGCTGACCTTGGATCACAGCTCAAAGCAAGATTTAGAAAGGTGTTTCTTGATAATAAGGAAGGACCCACTCCAAGTTGGGTACCTAAACCTGTTTGATTGTTTTGCAGGACGGTCATGTGTGGCACTTAGACTCAGGATGCTCAACCCACATGACCGGAATAAAGCACCTTTTGAGCAACTACACCAACTGCTACGGAGGCAATGTCAGATTCGAGAATGACGCCTCATCTCCTATTCTTGGGTATGGGGACGTCGTCTGTGCCAGTGTCACCATAAAAGACGTTTCATTTGTCAAAGGGCTCAAACACAACTTACTGAGCATTGGGCAATTCTGTGATAGCGGGATGGAAGTGAGGTTCTTTGCAAAACAATGTTGTGTTCTTGACAGCACAGGAAATACATTATTAACGTGTTACAGAACATCAAATCTGTACACTATTGATCTGAAAAGCGTCCAATCCACCACTTCCATCTGTCTGCTGTCCAAAGCTTCAACTGAACAGAACAACCTATGGCACAGACGTCTCTCCCATCTGAACTTCAAACATCTATCAACCTTGTCCTCCAAGAAACTTGTCAAGGGGCTTCCTCTGCTAAAGTCTTCCGCTGAAAATCATTGTAGTGCCTGCAAAATGGGCAAAATGACGCGAAGCTCCCACAAGTCAAAAACCGAACCATCATCTACACATAAGTTGCAGCTAATTCACATGGATCTGTGTGGACCTATGAGAGTCCAAAGAAAATACACTCTGGTGATCGTTGATGACTTCTCTAGGTACACTTGGACGAAATTTCTCCGTTCAAAAGACGAGGCTGCAGAAAACATTATGACCTTTATCAGAACCATCCAGAAACTGCTACAGCACAGTGTTCGAATTATTAGAACTGACAATGGTACCGAGTTCAAAAATCAAACTCTCACTGAGTTCTATGAATCACTCGGTATCACTCAGCAATTTGCAGCAGCTAAAACTCCCCAACAGAACGGAGTTGTTGAGAGAAAGAACAGAACCCTTGTTGAAGCAGCACGCACCATGTTAATCCAATCCAGACCGCCTCATTTGATGTGGGCAGAGGCAATCAATACTGCGTGTTTCACTCAGAACAGAACATCCATCCATAAACGCTTCGACAAGACTCCATATGAAATCCTATTCAACAGAACTCCCGACATCTCTTTCTTCAAGGTTTTTGGCTGCAAGTGCTTCATACTAAATGATCGGACAGAGAGAAGTAAGCTGGATCCCAAAGCCAGAGAAGGTGTGTTTATTGGCTACTCACTGCAATCCAAAGCTGACAGAGTCTATCTCAGAGACAAGCGCACTGTCATCGAGAGTGTAAATGTTACATTCTATGAAATGACAGACTTTGCGATCGAACATCTACATACTGATCCATCAACTGCTGTACCAGTAGCTTCTGATAAAGCTGAACCAAACACCGAACACGAAGATGTGATTCTCGACTCTCTCTTCAGAAACTTCTACGAGAACTCACAACCTCCACCACCTGCTTGCACTCCAGCTTCAACATTGTAACACCCCGGGGCCCCACACGGACCCGAGGTAGCTACTCTAGACCAATAGTACTGTCCTCACAAACCACCACGAGCCTTTATCGTGCACTTTGTCCTCACTCATGCGCGCCCTGAGAAACTTCCCAGGGGGTCACCCATCCCAAGACTACTCTCGTGCAAGCACGCTTAACTTTGGAGTTCTTGGGTGATGAGCTCCCTTAAAAGGAGATGCACCTCTATTGGTATGAGTAGTACTATTAATCCTCTTAAATTAATCTCGGGTATTACAATCACCCCCACTTAGGATCGCAACGTCCTCGTTGCGCCCTTAAACCAATCTCAATAAAACCCCAGAATCTTGCCCCGCTAAGTGCCCGCCCGATATCTAACGGGTCAGCACACTGTCGCAGGGTTGCTCTGATACCACCTGTAACACCCCGGGGCCCCACACGGACCCGAGGTAGCTACTCTAGACCAATAGTACTGTCCTCACAAACCACCACGAGCCTTTACCGCGCACTTTGTCCTCACTCATGCGCGCCCTGAGAAACTTCCCAGGGGGTCACCCATCCCAAGACTACTCTCGTGCAAGCACACTTAACTTTGGAGTTCTTGGGTGATGAGCTCCCTTAAAAGGAGATGCACCTCTGTTGGTATGAGTAGTACTATTAATCCTCTTAAATTAATCTCGGGTATTACAAACATCAACTCCAACAGCAGAGATTCCGCTCCTCACAGGACCAGACGATGTACCATCCACACCATCAACCCCTTTAACCAATCCAAGAGGTGTGGATTATCACGGCTTTGCTACGAGTTCAGAATCATCTCCATTACACACCACAGCTGCTCCAGAGCCTTCAACCTCTTATCAGGACTCCGATCAACCAATAATTACTCCAACTCCTCTAGCTCATTAGAGGAAGTGGACGAGAGCACATCCCGTGGAACAGATCATAGGTGATTCGAGTCAAGGTGTGCGCACAAGATCTGCAACAATGAATGAATGCCACTTCGCATGCTTCCTAAGCCAGTCAGAACCATCAAAAGTCTCTGATGCGCTACTTGATCCAGATTGGGTGATTGCTATGCAAGATGAACTCAATCAGTTTGACAGACTAGATGTATAGTCACTGGTACTCAGGCCTCAGAGAAAGACAATCATTGGCACGAAGTGGGTATTCAAAAATAAAAGAGATGAAGAAGGAACGGTTGTAAGGAACAAGGCAAGGCTGGTCGCAAAAGGATATAATCAACAGGAAGGCATAGACTACGATGAAACTTTTGCGCCCGTAGCTAGAATTGAAGCAATCCGCCTCTTTCTTGCATACGCGGTGCACAAAAACTTCACCGTCTTTCAGATGGACGTGAAAACAGCATTTCTGAATGGGACTTTAGAAGAAGAAGTCTATGTAGCTCAACCTGAAGGATTTGTAGATCCAAAATTCCCAGACCATGTCTACAAGCTCAAGAAAGCTCTCTATGGGTTGAAACAGGCACCCAGAGCTTGGTACGATGCCTTGACCGAATTCTTGATCGATTCAGGTTTCTCAAAAGGAAAGATTGATACTACTCTATTTATCAAGCGACAGAAGTCTGACATCATCCTGATTCAGATCTATGTTGATGACATCATCTTTGCCTCTTCAAATCCGCGCCTGTGCCAACACTTTGAGAAACTGATGAAAACAAAGTTCGAGATGAGCATGATGGGCGAACTTAACTTCTTCTTAGGCCTGCAAGTAAGACAACTCTCTGATGGCATTTTCATCAATCAGTCCAAATACATTCTGGATATGCTAAAGAGATTCAACATAGAAGGCAAATCTTCCATGATGACCCCCATGTCCCCAAACAACAAACTGGACTCAGACCCCTCCGGGAAGCCAGTTGATGCTACGAATTACAGGGCCATCATTGGATCTTTGCTATATCTCACGTCAAGCAGGCCTGACATTGTCTTCTCCACATGCTTATGTGCTCACTTTCAAGCCAGTCCGAAGGAATCTCATCTGACAGCTGTACGACGAATTTTAAGATACCTCAAAGGCACGGTGAATCTAGGCCTTTGGTATCCCAAGCATTCAGGCTTCGATCTAGTCGGATACTCGGATGTTGACTTTGCTGGTTACCGGATGGACCGCAAAAGTACATCTGGAGCCGTCCAATTCTTGGGCGAGAAGCTAGTCTGCTGGTCTTCCAAAAAGCAAAACTGTGTGTGAACATCTACAGCTGAGGCCGAATACGTCGCGGCTGCTAGTTGTTGTTCACAAATATTATGGATGAAGACTCAGCTCTAGGACTACGGTTACACATTCCGCCACATCCCGATCTATAGTGACTCTCAAAGTGCCATCGCCATCACAAGCAATTCTGTTCACCACTCCCGCACCAAACACATTGATCTGCGCTATTACTTCATCAAGGATCGCGTGGAGAAAGGAGACATAGATATGTACTTTGTAAGCTCAGAGCTTCAACTGGCTGACTTGTTCACTAAGGCATTGGATGAAAAAAGATTCCAGTTCCTGGTCTCCAAGTTGGGCATGTTGAACCTCGAGCCTGTTTAATTTTTTGTCTCCACTGGTCTGAAAAGTGTGTGTGTGTGGGACTTGTAAAAAGTGTGTGTGAGTGTGATCTGTAAATAGTGTGTGTGCGTTGCATGTGTTGAGGGGGAGAAAACCAGAAAAATAACAAAAAATAGTGTGCGTGCGTTGCACGTGTTGAGGGTGAGAAAATCAGAAAAATAACAAAAATAGTGTGCGTGCATTGCATGTGTTGAGGGGGAGAAAACCAGAAAAATAACAAAAAATAGTGTGCGTGTGTTGCATGTGTTGTGTGGGTGAAAAATCAAAAAGAACAAAAAATAGTGTGTGTGCGTTGCATTTGTACATATTGTTTGTTGCATTTTTTTTGGGGGGGGAGAAAATTTTCACTGATTAAGGGGGGAGCTCTCTATTTTTACTGGTTTGGGCCTCGAAAATCTTTTAAAAGGGCACTGTGTGCCAGCCCAACAATTCGGGCTCAATTGTTACGGAGGAGGCCCAAAAGTTTTTCTCGCGTATATAAGTCCAAATCGAAAACCCTTCGCTCCATTCTCTATTTTCTCAAAGGCCAAAAATTTTTTCGCAAAGGCAGAGCTCTCAGACCTTTCTTCTTCTTCCCAACCTTACGATCTCGCAATCTCCTTCTCTCTTTTCTTCTTCTCGACATTCTTAAGAAAGTAGTTGTTGGTCCCGGTTATACTGGATACAGTCTAGAGGGGGGGTGAATAGACTGTATTGGTTTTTAACTTTTTAAGCTAAGTAACAGATTTACAGAATAGCCTGTTCTGTTGAAAGAACAGACTGGCAGCGGATGGGATTCTGGTAGGGAGTTATGTTAGCCTCAGAGAAGCAATAGGCAGTAGGCCTTCTGTTAACTCGTAGAACAAGTTCTGCTGAACACAGATACCAAGTCCAAGGAGTTATACAGTTCTAACTAAGTGCAAGTATTAAACGCAGTAAGTAAACGACACCAGGGATTTTTATAGTGGTTCAAGGAACAACTCGTTCCTCTAATCCACTGTTCCACTAAGCTGTAAAAACTGCCGTTTACAAAGCCTTAGTCCTAGCACTTAAGAAGCACTCCACGTCTTCTTCAAGCCTAGATGTGTCCTGGGATGCACTGCCTGGCTTCCTTTAACACTGGTCCTTTCACTGAGTTTCCTTGAAGTATCACCACTTCACTACTCCAGTTATTTGGACGTCCTTCTTGTAGCAAGAAGAGTTTCTGTTGAAACAGGGGTTCCTCCAACTAGCTTCGTTACAAAAGATTTGTATGTGATGAGCTTGAAGAGTTGAAGAACACTTGGAACTTTGCTTGAGTTGGAAAGAGTATTTTTCCAACTTCTGCCTTCTCTTGTAGAAGATAATGAGTTTGAATCTCAAGGAGGCTTTTTGCTTTTCAAAGTTTGAATATCTTGCTTGTAGCAATGTGATCTTGGCAAAGTTATAGCAAAGTTATCCGGTTGTTCTTCGTAGTGTATCTTTTTATACTGAGGTTGTCTTCCCGTTGGAGGAGTAGGAGGACAACTGCATTTAATGCGCGAGCAGTTGACTTGACCAGTAGGACCCGGTAAAGATGGCGGGTTACTATTTTGGGATAAAGTAATCCTGACATTGCGGCCAATCATGTGCAATTACTCCACGGAGCATGGGGAGCATTAAATGAGCATTTAATGCGAGCATTGTAGCTTTTCCGTTTCATACTCCTAGCCGTTGAAGGAATCTTTAAGGTGACTTCCCGGCTTTGTGGATTTCTTCCAAGTGTAAGACCTTCTGGTGTCATTGGCAGAGAACTGATTCAGAGAAGATCTTGAGCACTTCTGTTGAAAGTAGCTTACAGAGGACCAATAGGGTTTCTGTCAAGCTAAAGGGTAACAGAGACCCTGAGGTTTTCTGTTTCTAGACAGACAACCAAAATCTTCTGTCTGGAGGACTTCTGGTAGAGAGGCCTTCTGGTAGTCGATTATGCTAAGAACTTTACAAGGGAAAATTCTAATATATAATTTCTAAAAGGGGTACTCTAAAGTCTTAATTAATATAGCATCATCAAAATCTAAATACAATTATTCCTTACAATTTCCCCCTTTTTGATGATGCCAAAACCCTTTAACTATTTCCAGAGAAGTGCTTTCACCATAAAAAAAATTTAAAGTTTAAAACTTTTCATTAAAATCTTGGTGGGCAACTTGGCATAGGAAAATAGTAAAAGTACGATACATTCAGATAGCAGTTCAAAAAGAAACAAGTATAGAATGAAATAGTAAGTAACAAAGAGTAAAGAAGCAAAGAGACTTTAGAAGGAGCAGAGATAAGCTTTTATTAGATCAAGAGTATTAAGAGAAGTTTTAAGGAATTACAGATTTTCCCTTTCAGCTTCAGCTCTGGTTCTGCGATCTTGTTCCTTCAGATTCTTCAGTTCAGCATTCACTTCTTCTCTTATGCCAGCCAGATTTCCTGGTGCTTGACATGAGGCCCAAATGGGAGATAGCTTGCAATTCAGATAATGAAGTACTCCTTCATGTACATCCTTGCCTGGGAGTACTCTCTTGTGGAACCAGTATTCAGCCTCTTCCAAGGAACCACCATGTCTGACCCTTATATGACCATCTCTGTCAAGATAGAGATTCTGTCTTTGAGTTGGGGTCATCTTCTGTTGAATTTCTTCGAACTGTGCTCTATCAATCTTTTGGGAGCCTCCAAGTCTCCACTCAGTTAGGCTCAAGGGTTTCTTCTTCTTGGTAGAACCTCTGCGAGGAGAAGAAGGTCTTGAAGTACCAGCTTCTCTCTTCTTCTGTTGGGAGGCCTGGAAGTAAGGGGTTGGATCAATACCAGATGAGGGCCCAGCAGTTGGCCTAGGGGGCAATTGCTTCTGTTGGGGGTCCTTTTCCTTTTCCCCCTTTTTGGCATCATCCAGGTCAGAGATCATCATGGCAATTTTCTGGAACTTTGTTGCCTGGGAGATGGCTATCTGCTCAAGAGTTTCTGGCAAGGTCTGCGTGACAGAGGTCAGACCTTCTATTAAGTTCTGTTGACGATCAAGAGCAGACTTGATGTCCTGAGAGCCAGCTTCAAGTAGTATCAGCTTCTGATACCTTTCTTGATCCTTCTTGATCAGGGTGGCCACTTGATCTTTGTGATCATTATTCAAGAGTTGTAGCTGCATAAACTTCTCAGCAGATTGGTCTTCATACCATTGTACAATGTCAAGGGATTCTGTTATATCCTTGAGTTGTTTATTCTACTTATTGAGAATCTGAGACTGGGAGTAGAGAACAGAGTGGACACCATCCACTTCTCTGGCAACAGCATTAAGCTTTGCAGATGATGATTCCATGAAGGTGACCAGTGTCTGGGTCAGAGCTTCAACCTTCTCTGAGATATGCTGAAGTCCAGCCTCAAGATGATTGTGAACAAAGGTGAGATGTTCATGGTGCTTGGTGTTGATTTCAGCCAATTGATCCATTCCATCAAGTATTTTACCACCAAAATCCTCAGCTGCAGTGACAAACTGATTGAAGGAGATTTGGGGCTTATCTTCTTTGGATTCTGTGTTCCCAGGCATACCAAGACCTCTTGATTTAGGCATAGGAGGCCTTCTGGGTTGTTCTTCATGCTGAGGAGGGGTCTTCCTCCTTTTGGAAGATTCATCAGCAGCAATGGAGGATGTAAGAAATCCATCATTGTCACTGGAAGAGGAAGGCACCCTGAAGATAGGTTTCCTGATGGGGGTAGAAGCCACAGAGTGTTGAGGGGAGATAGGAGTGGCTGCATCTTGTGGTGCAAGCTGTGGAGAAGCAGTTCTGGATTTCTTGATGGAGGGGTTTTCTTGTTGATGTGAGGGAGCATTCTGTTGTTGTGGAGGAGAGGGTGGAGGTGATGGTGATCTGGATCTGATTGAGGGTTGGGATTTGCAGGGAGATGGATTTTTGGTTTTGGGTGAAGAGGTATTCTGTTGAGGTGAAGGTGTAGGGGAGATGACTTGTTGGTGTTGGTATGGGATAATTTGTCCTTGAGGGGATGGTGATTTATTCTTGGGAGGAGAGAACGGTTTGCAGGGTGAAGGAGATGAAGATTTGGGGGTGGAGGGTTTTTGGTGTGAAGGGGTTTTCTGTGCAGAGACGGTTTTCTGTGGGGGTGAGGGGGATTTCTGTTGGGGTTGGGGAGAAGAGTTTTTAGGAGAGGGAAGGGGAGAAGGAATGATTGGGGGAATTACCTCTAGTATTGTTTCTGTGAACAGAGAGTCTCTCCATCCTTTGACAAGTCTTTCCATGACCAGAGGTAGATCATTGGCAGTAGAGGGTTCACCTTCTCCATGTGCACTGTGGCGAAATTTGATCATTGACTCCTTCCTCTTCTTCTCGACTAACCAAGCATCAAAGTCATTCATCTCATGCTCTTGAAGAGCCTTCACATGGTCTTCTGGTGAGTTTCTGACCAGAGGTGCTTTTCCTTGAAGTTTCTCCTTCTTCTTCTGTAGGACAGAAAGAAGAAAATCCTTGTTTAGGCAGGACTCCACATCTTCTGTGTCAGCCCATCTGAGTACTTCTTCTTCTTCGGAGATGAAGTAGGACAAGTTCTTGAGGAGCTCAGTGAGAGGTCCCACTCTCCACTTTGTCCATGCCAGAACCCTGATGAATTTCTTATCAGGGCTTGAAGTACTGCTTCCTTCTTGGTGTTCTGGTGAAGGAACCACCATAGGTTGATCATTTGCAGAGGCAGGAGGAGAAGAATGTAGTTCCCCCTGAGGAGTGGCATTCTGCACCACTACTTCTTCTTCTGAGTCACTTGACTCAAAGATGATCCTCTTGCCGTGCCAAGCATTTCTGTTGGCTGGTGCAGAGGTGACAGAGTCCTCCAGCTTCTCCTGTGCTGCAGGTGTCAAAATTTTGGTCTTCTTTTGAATGTGGGAGGCAGAAGGGGTGCTTGCTGAAGAGATAGGTGAAGGTGCCTTTCTCTTAAGGACAGATTTCTTTGCCACCATCTTGTGGACTTTGACAGGTGTGGTCTTGTTCTTGGGAACCTTCTTGACCACCTTCTTCACCAAAGGCATTTCTTCTTCAGAGTCAGAAGGGGTAGGAGGTTTCTGTTGCTTCTTTGAAACTTTCTTTGGTTGAACAACCTTCTGTTGTTGCCTTTCTCTGTTGAACTCAAGGGTTCTGAGTCTCTTCTTCTCTGCCTTGAGAGCAACCTTCCTATCACTTGAAGTGTTGAGGAAGAGCAACTTGGTGTAGTCGGCCTCAATGGGGTTTCTCAGCCCTATTCTTGCCTTGAGCAGGATTTCAGAGATTAGGAGACCATAACCCATGGGGGTCCTGAACAGACCGGTCTCCTTGTCTTTCTTCTTGATGAATTCAACAAGGGATTTGACAATTACCTGTCCCCAGTTGATGTTCATCCCATGATGAACTGCAAAGACAACCTTTGCATTCAGTGCATTCATGTCATCTGTGGAGGTGCTCTTGCTCCAGACACACCTATGCAGGATGTTGACCAATTTCTCATAGTCGCTCAGAAGAAGATTTTTCTTCATGTAAAGCTTTGGAACTCTACCCACTTCAGGTCGGCAGTAGAGTTGGACAAAGTTGTCCACAGTGACGTTGACAATGTCCAGAGTGAGGAAACCTTCAGTTTCTTCTTCTTGTGGGTCCTCTACCACGCCAAAGAGAGCGTTGAGGTCTGCAGGAGTGAGGGTAATGTCTTCACCATTGACATTAGACCGAATGGTCTCCCCTTCGTATGTAGCGTTGAGATAGAACTCTGCTACGTCCCTTGTACTGTAGGATTCAAAGTGATAACCTACCACTTTGTTCAGTTGGGAGTCCTCCATTCCCTTGATGATCTTCATCATCGTTTTGTGGTTTGAAGCGAGTTCAGGGAGTGCGGAGAGGTCGCAGTTCATCCCTGTGTAAATGTTTGAAACGAGGGTGTTGATTTCCTCCTTGGTGAGGTCGTTGATGTTGATGAAAGCCATTTGATCAGAGAAGAATTGCAGAAGGCTTGAGAGCTATGGAGGTTTGAAAGTTTGAAAGTAATGAGAGTAGTAGCGGTTTAGGTTTGCGAAAGGGGGAATTTATGGGTTTGGGTTAGTGGACGTTTGGAATTAATTTATGGTTCCAAGAAACCAATAAATGTAAAAAGGGGCAGAGTAAATAAACGGGGGCGCAGTAAATATTATACGGCTTGATACCGTTTTAAGGGTAAAAGGGTAAAAGACCTGTAATAATTTACTAGGACACCCGGTTTTCAGAAAATTTCTAAGTCCACAACCTTCTGAGGGTTTTTCTGTAGAAGGGGGGTTTTCTGTTGCTGAGGTGTTCTGCCATGGTAGGGACCAGAAGAGGTTGACAGAGGGGGGGTTAACAGAAGGGGTTCTGCCACAGGTAATCTGTCAACAACAAAAGAGCAACAGAGGGTCTTCCTTTTCAACTTTCCCTTGGAATCTCATCCATCATTCCTAATTCCTCTCTCAGTTTGTTGAACCTAGCCTCAGGAAGAGGCTTTGTCAGGATATCTTCAAGTTGGTCTTCTGTTGGCACATGTTCCATGCAGATGTGCTTCTTTTCAACATGATCTCTGATGAAGTGATGCCTGATCTCAATGTGCTTTGTTCTGGAATGAAGAACTGGATTCTGAGTGATAGCAATGGCACTATTGTTGTCACACAACAGCTTGATCTCCTTTGCTTGAATTCCATAGTCCTTCAGTTGTTGCTTCATCCAGAGTAGCTGAGCACAGCAACTCCCAGCTGCTATGTACTCTGCCTCAGCTGTACTTGTTGAGATGGAGTTCTGCTTCTTGCTAAACCAGGAAACAAGCCTTCCTCCTAGCAATTGGCAGTGACCAGAAGTGCTCTTTCTGTCTAGTCTGCAACCTGCAAAATCTGAGTCAGAATAACCAATTAGTTCAAAGTTACCTCTCTTTGGATACCATAGGCCTGCATTTGGATTTCCTTTGATGTATCTGATGATTCTCTTTGCAGCACTTAGATGGCTTTCCTTGGGCTTTGATTGGTATCTGGCACAGATTCCAACAGAGAATGAGATGTCTGGTCTGCTTGCAGTTAGATACAACAGAGATCCTATGATTCCTCTATATGTTGTTGCATCTACATCCTTCCCTTCATCATCTGGACCAATTCCTTGTGAAGTGTTCATGGGAATCTTCACTGATGATTTGCCTTCCACTCCAAACTTCTTGATTAGATCTCTGGTGTACTTCCCTTGATTGATAAAGATCCCTTCTGGAACTTGTTTGACTTGAAGTCCTAGGAAGTAACTGAGTTCTCCCATCATACTCATTTCAAATTGACTCTGCATCACTTGAGAAAATTTCTTGCATAGTTCTGGATTAGTACTTCCAAATATAATGTCATCAACATATATTTGTACTAACAGAATATGATTAGCGACAGAGATTTGAAATAGAGTTTTGTCAACCTTTCCTTTAGTAAACCCATGGTTCACCAGGAAAAGGGACAATGTGTCATACCAGGCTCTGGGAGCTTGCTTAAGACCATAAAGGGCCTTTTTAAGCTTGTAGACACAAGAAGATTGAGTAGGAATGACAAAACCTGGTGGTTGTTCCACATAAACTTCCTCTTCAAGATCTCCATTCAGAAATGCACTCTTGACATCCATATGGTAGACCTTGATGTTGTTGTAGGCAGCATAGGCTAGAAAGATTCTGATGGCTTCAAGTCTGGCAACTGGTGCAAAGGTCTCATCAAAATCTATTCCTTCTTCTTGACAATATCCTTTAGCTACTAGCCTTGCTTTATTCCTTACAATGTTGCCCTCTTCATCTGCTTTGTTCTTGAATACCCATTTGGTTCCGATGACATTCTGGTTCTTTGGCCTAGGAACAAGTTCCTATACTTTGTTCCTTTCAAACTGAGTGAGCTCTTCTTGCATAGCATTGATCCAATCTGAGTCTGCAACAGCTTCTTCAACTGTCAAAGGTTCCATCTGAGATATGTAGCAGGCAAGCATTGCTTCTCTTCTTGATGTGGATCTGGTTTGAACTCCACTTCTGATTTGACCAATGACTTGGTTAGGAGGATGGTCTCTTAACAATGTTAGGTCTGGTTCTGTCAGCTGCTGTCTTGGTCTCTCTGGTTCCTCATCTTCAGAGTTTTCATCTTCATTCAACAGAAGGGGGTTTGGAGCAGGTGTTGGAAATGCAGGGTTGTCTGCCACCTCTTCTGTTAGTTCTGGTGTTCTGTCTTCTATGCTTACTTTGTAACACCCCGGCCCCACCGGACCCGAGGTAGTTACTCCGGACTAATAGTACTGTCCCCACAAACCACCACGAGCCTTTACCGCACACTTTGTCCTCACTCATGCGCGCCCTGAGAAACTTCCCAGGGGGTCACCCATCCCAAGACTACTCCCGTGCAAACACGCTTAACTTTGGAGTTCTTGGGTGATGAGCTCCCTTAAAAGGAGATGCACCTCTGTTGGTATGAGTAGTACTATTAATCCTCTTAAATTAATCTCGGGTATTACAATCACCCCCACTTAGGATCGCAACGTCCTCGTTGCGCCCTTAACAATCTCAATCAAACCCCAGAATCTTTCCCCGCTAAGTGCCCGCCCGATATCTAACGGGTCAGTACACTGTCGCAAGGTTGCTCTGATACCACCTGTAACACCCCGGCCCCACCGGACCCGAGGTAGTTACTCCGGACTAATAGTACTGTCCCCACAAACCACCACGAGCCTTTACCGCACACTTTGTCCTCACTCATGCGCGCCCTGAGAAACTTCCCAGGGGGTCACCCATCCCAAGACTACTCCCGTGCAAGCACGCTTAACTTTGGAGTTCTTGGGTGATGAGCTCCCTTAAAAGAAGATGCACCTCTGTTGGTATGAGTAGTACTATTAATCCTCTTAAATTAATCTCAAGTGTTACAATCACCCCCACTTAGGAACGCAACGTCCTCGTTGCATCCATAAACCAATCTCAAATCTCAATCAAATCCCAGAATCTTCCCCCGCTAAGTGCCCGCCCGATATCCAATGGGTCAACACACTGTCGCAGGGTTGCTCTGATACCATCTGTAACACCCCGGCCCCACCGGACCCGAGGTAGTTACTCCGGACTAATAGTACTGTCCCCACAAACCACCACGAGCCTTTACCGCACACTTTGTCCTCACTCATGCGCGCCCTGAGAAACTTCCCAGGGGGTCACCCATCCCAAGACTACTCCCGTGCAAGCACGCTTAACTTTGGAGTTCTTGGGTGATGAGCTCCCTTAAAAGGAGATGCACCTATGTTGGTATGAGTAGTACTATTAATCCACTTAAATTAATCTCGGGTATTACAATCACCCCCACTTAGGATCGCAACGTCCTCGTTGCGCCCTTAACAATCTCAATCAAACCCCAGAATCTTTCCCCGCTAAGTGCCCGCCCGATATCTAACGGGTCAGTACATTGTCGCAAGGTTGCTCTGATACCACCTGTAACACCCCGGCCCCACCGGACCCGAGGTAGTTACTCCGGACTAATAGTACTGTCCCCACAAACCACCACGAGCCTTTACCGCACACTTTGTCCTCACTCATGCGCGCCCTGAGAAACTTCCCAGGGGGTCACCCATCCCAAGACTACTCCCGTGCAAGCACGCTTAACTTTGGAGTTCTTGGGTGATGAGCTCCCTTAAAAGGAGATGCACCTCTGTTGGTATGAGTAGTACTATTAATCCTCTTAAATTAATCTCAAGTGTTACAATACTTCCTTGAGAATCTCTGTTACCTCTTTAACAGAGATGCTTTCATCAAACTTCACATGTATGGATTCTTCAACATGTAGGGTCCTTCTGTTGAGTACTCTATAGGCTTTACTGGTGTTTGAATAGCCTATGAAGACTCCTTCATCAGCCTTTTCTTGAAATACTTTCAGATGCTCCTTTCCATTGTTGAGAATGTAGCACTTGCATCCAAATACATGAAAGTAGCTGATGTTAGGTTTTCTTCCCTTCCAGAGTTCATAAGGGGTCTTCTGGTGATTCTTGTTGATCATGCTTCTGTTCTGAGTATAGCATGCAGTGTTGATTGCTTCAGCCCAATATCTCATAGGCAATTCAGATTCTGCAATCATCGTTCTTGCAGCTTCTTTTAACGTTCTGTTCCTTCTTTCTGCTACGCCATTCTGTTGAGGGGTTCTGGCGGCAGAAAGTTGATGAAAAGTTCCATTCTGATCACAGAAATCCTTTATGACTTGGTTGACAAATTCAGTTCCTCTGTCTGATCTGATTGTCTTCACTTTCAAGTTCTTCTCAGTCTGAAGTTGCTTTAACAGAGATGGCAACTTCTGAAGAGTTTCATTTTTCTTTGACAGAAAAACAGTCCATGTGTATCTGGAGTAGTCATCAACCATGACTAAGGTATATTTCTTGCCACCAACGCTTGGAGTCTCAACAGGTCCAAATAAATCCATGTGAATCAGATTTAGAGGACTTGTAGAAAGATTTCCAGCAATGGGTTTGAAGGAATTCTTCACTTGTTTGCCTTTCTGACATGCACTGCAGAGGGTCTCCTTCTTGTACACAATGTCTGGTAGCCCTTCTACAATGTGTTCTCTGGCCAGTTTGTTGATTGTTTTGAAATTCAAATGGTTGAGCTTTTTGTGCCAGTCCCAGCTCAGTTTTGAATCTCCTTTGGCTATCAGGCAAACTCCATCTTTTGCAGTGTTCCAATCGACTACATAGATGTTCTTCTTCCTTGATGCTGTAAGAACCACTTCCTTTGTTGTCTCATGCTTCACATAGCAGAAGTCCTTTGTGAATTCAACAGTGTAGATTTTGTCACAGAATTGGCTAGCACTTAGCAAGTTGAACTTCAGTCCTTTGACATATGAGACATCATCAATGATTATCTGGTTCCTGATCAGCTTTCCTCTTCCTTTTGTTTGACCTTCTTTGTCATTACCTCCAAAGGTAACTCTAGGTCCTTTGCATTTCTGGAACTCTGTTAGGCAACTTCTGTCACCTGTCATGTGCCTGGAGCATCCACTATCAATAAACCATTCTTGTTCAGAGATGGCTCCAGCACACAGTTCCTGCAAGATCAAAAGAAAGATTTAGGTACCCAAGTAATGCTGGGTCCTGGGGGGTCATGGAGTCTGGGTAGTTGGTACCATTTTGGTCTCATCAAGTGAAACCTTGGTGGGTGGTACCCATTGTCCACCTGGTAGTTATAGTAAACTGAAGTGTGATTCACTTTGGGCAGATGCTTGTGAGGGTCATGCTTCCTGTTTACATACTTTTGCATAGCTTTCTTTGTTTGAAAGAAGTCCCATATACTATCAAGAGCAGAGGGACGGTTAACCTTGGGCTTCTGAAGTTGACCAGCCAACCTCTTCTGCCTGAAGTTAATTCTCTCTTGATATTTGCCCTTCTGGTGATCATTTCTGGCACGATTGACATGAGGTTGTCTGTCAATGAATGGTCTTTTATTTTTGTTATTTTGAAAACCTCTTCTGTTGTTAGGTTTTCTGCCAGGTTCATTATTTTTCAAAAAGGGTTTCTGTTGAACCTTTATCTTACCCTTTTCTGGTCTGACTTCCTCATGAACAACCTTGGTGCCAGATACACCAGCTTGACAGATGGGGCTAGAAATCAGTGGCTCTATGACCTTATCTGCCTTAGCAACTCTGGTGCTAGGCATTACAGAAGGCTCACCTGATTCTGTTGAGCCATAACCAAGACCAAAACCAGTGCCAATCTGTTGATCAAGCACAATCTTTTCCATGGAAGACTGGGCCTTCTGGTAAGCTTTGTACTTAATCTCGAGAGGCTCTATTTCTCTTTTTCTCTTAAGAAGAGAAACATTTTCAGTCTCCAGTTGATCTCTTTCCTCAATTAGAAGATTGATTTTGATCTCAACCTCCTTCTTTAAGTCAAGAATTTCAGCTTTTAACTTACTGTTTTCTTCTGTTACAGAGGAATAAGTGGCTTGTATGGCCTTAAACTCTTCCCAAAATTCTGACATTGAATCAGAATCAAAAGCTAAGCCTACCGAAGAAAAACTAGATTCAGAAGTAGAGGTTACCTCATCATCAGAATGAGCCATCAGGCAAAGGTCTTCTGTCTCAGTATCCAGGCAACAGAAGGCCTCATCAGAGTCTGAGTCAGAACTGGATTCTGTTTCTGACAGAGGGTCTTTCTCCAGCTGTTCTGTCACAAATGCCTTTCTTCTTCTGGAGTTGTCCTCGTACTTCTTCTTTTCTCCATTCTGTCCTTGCTTCTTGGACACTCTAGGATGGGGACAATCAGCCTTGAAGTGACCAGGTTGTCTGCAATTGTAACAGAGAAGCTTTCCACTGCTTTATGTTGATTTGACCTTCTGGTATGGCTTTCTGTTGAAAGATGGACTCCTTCCATCTTTGGGATTCTTCATAAACTTTTTGAATCTCCTGGCAAAGGCAGCCATATATTCATCAGTTAAAAGTACTGAAGGGTCAAAATCATTTACCTTAGATGTGCTGGCAGTGAGGGCTGTAGTGGTCCTCTCTTCTGGTACTTCTTCCTTTTCTTCAATCATTTCAAACTCATGAGCTTTGAGATCTGAAATGAGCTTATCATTGGGATAAGTCTTTACATCCTTGCTGGCTTGGACAGCAACTACCTTCATCTTCCATGCTGAGGGCAGTCCCCTCAACACCTTCAGGTTGATCTCCTTGGTTGTGAGATCCTTGCCAAGCTCAGAGATCTCTCCAGTGAGAGTGAGGAGCCTGTCATACATCTTGGAGATGCTTTCACCAGGGAGAAGTTTGAAGTCATCAAACTTCTTGTTGGCTATGGTTAGTTTGTTGTCCTTCTCTTGCTCATCACCAGCTCCAATGAGCTCAAGAGTATCCCAGATTTCCTTAGCAGTCTTGCACTTCTTGATTCTGTTGAAGTACCTATCATCAATGGACTTGTAGAGGATGTCCTTGGCAATATTGTCTAGGTTGTACTTTCTCCTTTCTTCAGTGGTCCATTCTGACTTGGCTTTACTGATCATCTGGGGTCTGGTGTTGTCTATGGCATGCTCAGGATTGACCTTCTGGAAGCTTGTGAAGGGGCCAATATCTAGAACTTCCCACATCTCATCATGCAGGGCACAGAGATGTGCTTTCATCCGGATCCTCCAGTCATCAAACTTAAGATCTGAAAACATAAGATTCTTGGACAAGGAGTGATCCATTATATCAGATAGAAATGAGGTAAAACAGAAAAACAAGTGGATCTTTGTTCAACAAATAACCTAAGAGATTATTAGAACAAGGAGGCTCTGATACCACTTGTTGGTCCCGGTTATACTGGATACAGTCTAGAGGGGGGGTGAATAGACTGTATTGGTTTTTAACTTTTTAAGCTAAGTAACAGATTTACAGAATAGCCTGTTCTGTTGAAAGAACAGACTGGCAGCGGATGGGATTCTGGTAGGGAGTTCTGTTAGCCTCAGAGAAGCAATAGGCAGTAGGCCTTCTGTTAACTCGTAGAACAAGTTCTGCTGAACACAGATACCAAGTCCAAGGAGTTATACAATTCTAACTAAGTGCAAGTATTAAACGCAGTAAGTAAACGACACCAGGGATTTTTATAGTGGTTCAAGGAACAACTCGTTCCTCTAATCCACTGTTCCACTAAGCTGTAAAAACTGCCGTTTACAAAGCCTTAGTCCTAGCACTTAAGAAGCACTCCACGTCTTCTTCAAGCCTAGATGTGTCCTGGGATGCACTGCCTGGCTTCCTTTAACACTGGTCCTTTCACTGAATTTCCTTGAAGTATCACCACTTCACTACTCCAGTTATTTGGACGTCCTTCTTGTAGCAAGAAGAGTTTCTGTTGAAACAGGGGTTCCTCCAACTAGCTTCGTTACAAAAGATTTGTATGTGATGAGCTTGAAGAGTTGAAGAACACTTGGAACTTTGCTTGAGTTGGAAAGAGTATTTTTCCAACTTCTGCCTTCTCTTGTAGAAGATAATGAGTTTGAATCTCAAGGAGGCTTTTTGCTTTTCAAAGTTTGAATATCTTGCTTGTAGCAATGTGATCTTGGCAAAGTTATAGCAAAGTTATCCGGTTGTTCTTCGTAGTGTATCTTTTTATACTGAGGTTGTCTTCCCGTTGGAGGAGTAGGAGGACAACTGCATTTAATGTGCGAGCAGTTGACTTGACCAGTAGGACCCGGTAAAGATGGCAGGTTACTATTTTGGGATAAAGTAATCCTGACATTGCGGCCAATCATCTGCAATTACTCCACGGAGCATGGGGAGCATTAAATGAGCATTTAATGCGAGCACTGTAGCTTTTCCGTTTCATACTCCTAGCCGTTGAAGGAATCTTTAAGGTGACTTCCCGGCTTTGTGGATTTCTTCCAAGTGTATGACCTTCTGGTGTCATTGGCAGAGAACTGATTCAGAGAAGATCTTGAGCACTTCTGTTGAAAGTAGCTTACAGAGGACCAATAGGGTTTCTGTCAAGCTAAAGGGTAACAGAGACCCTGAGGTTTTCTGTTTCTAGACAGACAACCAAAATCTTCTGTCTGGAGGACTTCTGGTAGAGAGGCCTTCTGGTAGTCGATTATGCTAAGAACTTTACAAGGGAAAATTCTAATACATAATTTCTAAAAGGGGTACTCTAAAGTCTTAATTAATATAGCATCATCAAAATCTAAATACAATTATTCCTTACAGTAGTTTCTCTTTGCTTGTGTTCAAAACCCATAAGTGAATGATCGATCTCGAAAACCCGAAAACGAACGTTTGATTTCGCAAAAAAACCCTTGAAATATCTCAAAATCAAAATCAAATTAAGTTTTTTGTTTGAATGTATGTCGTAATCTCGCTTGTTATCAATTTCGTATATCATATCTTTGTTTTTGCAGGTGGTTAATCTCTTCGAAATCGTCGTTTCATCTTCTCAAAATCAAGATCTCGAGATGGGCATCTCGACATCTTGATCACGATGATTTAAATCTCGAAATCAAGATCTCGAGATCTGCATCTCGACATCTTGATCTCGAGATTTGAATCTCGAAATCAAGATCTCGAGATCTGCATCTCGACATCTTGATCTCGAGATTTGAATCTCGAAATCAAGATCTCGAGATTTGAATCTCGAAATCATGATCTCGAGATTCAGATCTCGAGATTTGGACTTTGCAACTTTTTCAAAATTCCACCTGCATAAACTTATCTGAAACCTTCAAATCAAACTCTTTCAATCTAATCAAACAGTTGAATTTCATATGCTGACCCCCTGCTTCTACAGTTTAAAATGGCAGGAAACACTCAAACGCAGATCGATGATGCCATCTACCTCCCCAAAGGGAAATGGATCAAGGTGCTGGACAACAATTTCCAGCTAGACCTTGCGGTGTTCAAGTGCCAGAACCCCGTAGTTCCAGCAATCATGAAAGGTCACTATCTCTGGCCTGCACTTCACAACTCAAAACCGGTGCCAGGGACCTACAACAGTTCTGGGGTCATATGCATATGGATTCACTGAAGGATCGCTCCAAGATCAAGACCAAGTTGAACGGCATGCGGGTGATTCTGACACCATCCACTCTACGGGCTACTCTATCGCTGCCGATTCATGACGAGTACAATGCACTGCCGTCCATCCCAGATCTACTGAAAGACGTGGCATCCCTAGGCTATACTTCATTACTGCCACAGCTCTCCAACTTCAATGGAGCGTATCTACATCATCCATGGAAGAGCCTCTTCGGGCTGGTGAATAAGTGCCTGTCACCTAAGCATGCCGGCTTCGACAAGTGCAACAAGCAGATCCTGCTAGTCTTTCATGGCATCGCTTTCAACAAGAACTACGACCTGGCACAACTCTTCTTCTCAGAGCTAATGGACCTGGTCAAAGCCAAAGAAAAGAACATGCCAGGTACCATCCCGTATGCCAGGTGGCTCGGGCTAATCATACACGACTGCATGGCAGAGCACGCTTCAATACCAAGACGCAGGACTGATCCTCACTTCACCGCACTGAAGCTGCAATACTTTAAAGCAGACAAGAATCCTACCTTCGGTCTAAGGATACCTGAGTTTCTGCTCAAACTTGTTAAAACTTCAAATCCAGCGGTCCAGCAGTACAAGGAAGCCACTGAGAGAACCGTCCCTATGGTTCAACAAAACCCAGCTGGACCTACCCCTGGGACGAAGCCGAGTGTTGGTAAGGGTCCAAAGAGAGCCCAAAAGCCACAGAAACCAGTGGCCGGTTCGCCCAATGAAGGAAAGTCTGACGACTCTCTAGAGACGAGTCAGGCGGCTGAGGGCACCGAAACAGACGCTGAGGAAACAGCCAATGAATCGTCAAGTGAAGCCCAAACAAACACTGACGACGAGGCTTCCGAGAGCGTGGGCACAGAGAGCGGGGAATCTGGCTCGGATGATGACAACGACGACAATGACAGTGACGACGTGGAGCACACATATACCCTGATCAAAAAAGGGAAGCTGCCAGTCGAATCTCCAAATAAGAAAAGAATAACTGCTGAAGATGCAGCACCGATAATCGCTGGCAGACCCCAAGTCTTCACTATCAAGGAGAAAGCTAACCGAGAGTTGATCCCAGCGAGACAAACTGCTCAAAGGACGACTATGACGAGGCAGCTCATCAAATCAAGAATTCTAAAGAAGTCGTCATCCAGGAGAAAAGGGCAAAGGTCAAGAATGACAAAACTGCCAAGGCAAAGCCCCAGCTCCGAGCCAGAAAGAGCTTGATTGATAAGGCAGACGAGCATATCTTCACTGGCTGCGATACCTTTATCCAGATAAGCCGAGCTGAATCCTTAAGCACAGGAGCCGATCTTTTCGGTTCCCGGGTAGGAGTCGCAACATCTGGCTCAACTGCGCAAGCACAGCCCTCTCCCAGCCACTCGATAGCCTCTCAACAGGCTATTGTTTCAAAAGAACGGGACCCCACCCCCTCACTGGTTCCTTCTGAATCAGTTGAGCGTACAATTGATCTATCGCCCGAGGTCAAAACCCCTTCTTCTCACACATCGAGTCTAGGTGTCACATTCCAACCATTTTCTTCATTTTCTAGGACACCTACACTATTCACTCCACATACAGGTGCACACACCCTGAACGCAACAACCAGAGCGCAAGCTATGACGGTTGGAAGCCCTGCTACGCCCAAAATGATTCCATCATTGCACGCAGGCCACACATCAGCAATCTTCACTGATGTTGTGTCAACAGTTACAACCCCCGTAACTGGTCACCCCACCTTTGAAGACGTAAACGTTCTACTAAATCGCTTCCTAGATTCCACCATTAAACCATGGGTGCAAGATGCAATGACCGCTCTAGCACAGGAATTTAGGACCACCCAAGCGGTTCGGTCTGAACAAACACCACCCCAACCTTCACCCGAACCTTTCATTTCCCATACACAACTCGTATCCTCCACCCCTCTATCTCACCAATCCATCAACCAAATTCCCATTCCTTCTCTTTCTCGGGGAACCCAGGATACAGAACTAGTATTCTCTCCTCACTATCCTTCGACACTCTAGCGTCGGTTTTGCTGAACAACCTCCTAAACACCCCTGAAGACAAACTTACCCTTCATCGGCAAGCCATACTCGAAGCCCTCCTTTCTTCACCAGAAACCAAGAGCACTTGCAAGGAGAGTCCTCGTGGTCGCAAACGTTCCCATGAGGACCCCGATGATTCGGATCCTCATGAGGGGGAGAACAAGCGACCTCGATCACTTGAGCAAACTGCTTTACCAAGCCAAACTCCACAGCCCATCCAACCCGAAACCTTGACAAACCAACAGCCACCACCCACAGCCAAATTATCTAGCCTGGTCGAGCTAGAAGTAACATCCCGAGGCGTATCCCCCAGAGATACCAACCGAGGAGGGGATGGAAGTCCTGATGATGCTACCACTGGTACATCTTTTACATCAGGCCATCAGTTGGAACCTAGTTCTAAACTGATGTCAACGGGCAATCCAAGTGAACCCGGTTGTGCTACCCAGGAACAATCACCGCCTCAAAAGCAGCAAAGAATTCCATACATTTCCCCAGGCAAAGACATCCACGATGCACTGGAGGAGGCGGTGATATATGATAAATGGCCAAGACAATGGAAAGAATGGGATGATCTCCGTAATGAGGCTGAACAAGAGGGCATGCAGAGAAATTGGTGGCTACGAGAGCTAATCAACAAATGTTCTGAAGATATCATTAGGCTCGAGGAAGATGAACGCAAGGAAGGGGAGAACTACAAGGAATCCCAGAAAACTCTTGAATCCGTCGTAAGACAATCAGCGGGAAGACTTCCTAAGACAGAGAAACCCTGGGATAACGTTCGAATCAAAGCCCCCTTCCAAGAGGAAATCAGAGAGCATATCTGGCGTAGACCAGACAGAGTCAAACCGCTGAATGAACTGAAGCTAAGAGGCCTTACTCATCTAAAAGGAAAGCAGGCTGGAGGTCATCTGCATATGCTATTACAAAGGTCAACCGGTACTCAGAGAGAACTGATGGAACAAGATCTGAAGTCAAATATTCTCCCGATTCATCAAATTCTACAAGTGAAGGCTGAAGATTATCACGGAGTAACATTCTATACTTACAGACTTCAACGCACTGACGGGAGTGAATTTACTTGCCAAGAGAATGACTTCATCATGCTTAAACCCGACGACATCTATCAAATGTTCATGGCCTATAGATACCTTCCAGTCAGGCAGAGCGTAATATACAGCGAAGGTCTTGCAGCAATCAAGAGATTCATGCTCAGACATATCAGAGTACATTCTTCACATGACCTACAAATGGCTATTGAGTGCAACCTGAAAAAGACAAATCTGACAAAACCAAGACTGTATGGTCCAGAACTCGAAGACTTCCCAGCTTACCACATCTTCTTCACACCGCCAGCAGTCACTTATCTTAACCACAAGAACGAAAAACGTCTGATGGTAGTCAATGAAATTGAGAAATACTGTGACGGAACACTGAAGATAATCAAAGAACAGCTTCTAAAGATGAAGGCAGAGCTAGAGGAAAATCTTCAAGAGGCATCATCTTATGTTCAAAAGGAACACTCTACAGTAGAGACAATTTTAAAGGACATTGACGATCGCCTAGAAAAGAGAAATATGCTGAGGCAATATGAACATGCACTAAATATGAGGAAGCACTACTTCAAGTCGCAGAAGCAATAACAGAATGGCACTTGATGACAAAGGGGGAGATTGTTGGAGATATTTTAATTGTGAATCAAGTTTGTCATAGATTAGCTTTATTATTAATCCTTGTATTTAATTAGTGCATGAATTAGATAGAACTTGGGCCAAGTGTTAGGCCCATATAAGCAGGCTAAAAGCCTTGTACGCCTAACCTAAACCTCGCCTATAAAAAGGGAGCCGAGGGTTTAGGATTAGGTTAACGTCGTACTTATTATTCATAGCCTTACGCGCATATTTTTGTGTTGTACGAGTTCACGGTCTATCAAAGAGGGTTTTACATCGATTCAATCTGTGTTCATCCTTACGTTTAATCTTCTCTATTAGATTGTTATTCATTGCTGTTACAGAAACAGGGACTATCAGGATCTCTGTGTTTGAAGAGAATGTACTTGAGGTAATATCTCCAACCCCTTCTGTACTTATTTCAACAGAACCCCTGATCCCATTATCCCCCTCTGTGCATACACTCCCAACCCCCCAACAGAACACCTCCTCACATCATCAGAAACCCTCTTCTGAACAGAAAACCCCCACACCCCAAAAGCCCTCAATCTCCAAATCTCCTTCTCCTTCAACCTGCAAACCGTTCTCACCCCCAAAGAACAGATCCCCTCCCCCTCCCCCATCTTCTCAAAGACAAATTATTCCACACCAACCCCAACAGATCATCTCCTCATCACCACCACCTCAACAGAAATCCCCTTCACCTCCCAAGTCTGAACATCCAGTCACTCCGCAAGAATCGCTTCCACCACACCAACCTGCAGCTCAGCTAAAACCTGTCTGGTTCTTTAGAGATTCTGATCCTACAACCATCTCCCCCATCTCTGCACCACAAGGTTATTCTAGACATTCTACTACCCCCAATCCCTCCTTCCGAAAGAAGAAGAAGGTAATCAGAAACAGAATCCCTATCTACTCCTCTTATGAAGACTCCCCTGACATGGATGGCTTCATGGTCAGCAAGTCCTACAAAGCTACTTCAAAGAGACAGAAGACCCCCCCTCTGACTCAACTTGAGCATGAACTCCTTGTCCAATCTCTCTCCTCTGTCCAAGAGCATCACCCTTTGCCTAAGGGAAGAGGTTTAGAGCTGCCTCAATCTGCTGGACAAGAGAATCAGATACCCTTCAATGATTTTGTTGCAGCAGCAGAGAACTTTGGAGGACAGATTTTAGAAGGTATGGACAAACTCATACTGATTAATGATAAACACTATGAGGAACTGCAACATGTGGACGATAATGTGAAGTCTGGCTTCAAACACATGTCTGCTACTCTGACCAATGTGCTCAAGGATTTCATGACTTCATCAAATTCTAAGATTGATGCGGTCTCCACTGAAGTGGACTCTATCAAGACCGTTCTGACTGCCATGAATCAGACACTGAATTCCCAACATACAACACTTTCAACCCTTTCCCAGGCAGTAACATCTCTTCAAAGATCAGATTCAGTACTTCATGCAAGGTTACAAGAACTAAACACCCTCTGCAATGACCATACTACTCAAGGACAGCTCCTCCTAGTTGCAGACAAAGAGAGATATCAGAAGATGGTTCTCTTAGAAGCCATCCAGAAGCAACAGCGGCTGATTGAAGGTCTCACTTCTGTCACCCAAACCTTACCAGAAACCCTAGAACAGATTGCCTCTACTCAGGCCACAGAATTCCAGAAACTCTCCCTTCTGCTTGGTGATCTCGATGATGCCAAAAGGGGGGAAGAAAACCCTCATCTGCCAAAACCCAGGACCACCAGAACCTCATCATCTGCTGAACCAGCTGTGGATCCCACTCCTTATTTTGAAGCTGCTCTCCAAAAGAAAAGGCTAGCTGGTATGCCTAGACCTCCATCCCCACAGAAGAAAGGAACTAAGAAGAAGAAAGCTCTAAGCTTTAAGGAATGGAGACTGGGAGGATCTCAGGTGATGACTAAAACACAATTTGAGGAAATGAAGCAGAAGATGACCTCCACACAACAACAGAATCTTTATCTGGACCATGATGGCCATGTAAAGGTTAGACATGGTGGATCTCTGGAGGAGGCAGAGTTCTGGTTTCACAACAGCATTGTACCAGGAAAAGATATTCATGAAGGTGTTCTAAACTACCTAGACTGCAAACTCTCACCCGTTTGGGCTTCTTATCAGAGATCTGGAAATCTGGTTGGAATCAGAGAAGAGGTGAATGCAGAGCTAAAGAGGCTACAAGGTCTGGATGAACAAGCAAGAGCTGAAGCTGCAAAGACTATTATGTAATCAGATATTCTTGTAATCCACCTTAATAAAAGAACATCTCTGCCTCACACTTTGTAAGGCAATTCCTCAATCTCTGTCTTTTCTTTGCTTTCTGTCTGAGTTTGCTTTTTTTATTTTTTATTTATTATCTGTTATCTGAATGTACTGCACTCTTACTATTTTCCTATGCCAAGTTGCCCACCAAGATTTTAATGAAAGTTTTAAACTTTAATTCTTTATGGTGAAGGCACTTCTCTGGAAATAGTTAAAGGGTTTTGGCATCATCAAAAAGGGGGAAATTGTAAGGAATATTTGTAATTAGATTTTGATGATGCTAGATTAATTAGGACTTTAGAGTACCCTTCTTTAGACTTAATGTATTAGAATTTTCCTTTGTAAATTTCTTAGCTTAATCGACTTAGCAGAAAGCCTCCAAGAACAGAAGACCTACAAAGCAGAAGACCTTCAAAGCAGAAGGCCTCCAAAAGTAGAAAGCCTCCAAGAACAGAAGACCTACAAAGCAGAAGACCTTCAAAGCAGAAGGCCTCCAAAAGTAGAAGGCCTCCAAGGGCAGAAGACCCTTGATAAGGCATTAGTTGAACAGAGGACCCTTGGTTCTCTGCTTCAGAATAGAAAACCTCAGGGTCTCTGTTAGCCTTTACTCTGACAGAAACCCTCCTGGTTCTATGTTGGATATACTCTCAACAGAAGTGCTCCAGACCTTCTCTGATCAACTCTCTTTAAAGACACCAGAAGGCCTGACACTTAGAAGAATTCCACAAAGCCGGGAAATCAACTGGAAGATTCCTTCAACGACTAGGAGACTTGAACGGAAACGCTACAGTACACGCATTAAATGCACATTTAATGCTCCCCATGCTCCGTAGAGTAATTGCAGATGATTGGCCGCAATGTCAGAATTACTTTATCCCAAAATAGTAACCCGCCAACGTTACCGGGTCCTACTGGTCAAGTCAATTGCTCGCTCATTTAATGCAGTTGTCCTCCTTCTCCTCCAACGGGAAGACAACCTCAGTATAAAAGATACACTACGAAGAACAACCGGATAACTTTGCAACTTTGCAATTTTGCTAACCTTTGCTACAACTCTGCATACAAGAAATTCAAACGCTTAAAAAGCAAAAAGCCTCCTTGAGATTAACACTTCATCATCCTCTACAAGAGAAGGCAGAAGTTGGAAAAATCTTTATTTCCAACTCAAGCAAAGTTCCAAGTGTTCTTCAACTCTTCAAGCTCATCACATACAAACTCTTTGTAACGAAGCAAGTTGGAGGAACCCATGTTCTAAATAGAACCTCTTCTTTCACAAGAAGGACGTCCAAGTACCTAGAGCTGTGAAGTGGTGATACTTCTGGGAAAGCTCAGTGAAAGGACCAGTCTTAGGGAAGCCGGAAGTGCATCCAAGAAGACATCTACACTTGAAGAAGACGTGGAGAGCTTCTTAAGTGATAGGGCTAAGGCATTGTAAACGGAAGTTTTTACAGCTTAGTGGAACAGTGGACTAGAGGAACAAGTTGTTCCTTGAACCACTATAAAAAGCCTTGGTGTCATCTACTTACTGCTTTTCATTCATAATTTTTATTTGAACTGTTTGACTCCAAAGACTTGGTATCTGTGTTCAGCAGAACTGGTCTTGCGAGTTAACAGAAGTCCTACTGCCTTTGCTTCTCTGAGGCTATTAACCGAACTCCCTACCAGAACCCCATCCGCTGCCAGTCTGTTCTGCCAACAGAACAGGCTATTCTGTTAAATCTGGTACTTAGCTTGAAAAAGTTAAAAACCAATACAGTCTATTCACCCCCCCCCCCTCTAGACTATATCCAGTACAACCGGGACCAACAACATGCAACACACACACACTATGTACAGATGCAACGCACACACACTATTTTTTATCTTTTTCGGATTTTCTCCCCCTCAACACATGCAACACACACACACACTATGTACAGATGCAACGCACACACGCTTTTTACAAGTCCCACACACACACTTTTCAGACCAGTGGAGATGAAAATTAAACAGGCTCGAGGTTCAACATGCCCAACTTGGAGACCAGGAACTGGAATCTTTTTTCATCCAATGCCTTAGTAAACAAGTCAGCCAGTTGAATCTCTGAGCTTACAAAGTACATATCAATGTCTCCTTTCTCCACGTGATCCTTGATGAAATGATAGCGTAGATCAATGTGTTTGGTGCGGGAGTGGTGAACAGGATTGCTTATGATGGCGATGGCGCTTTGAGAGTCACTGTAGATCGGGATATGGCGGAATGTGTAACCGTAGTCCTGGAGGTGAGTCTTCATCCATAATATTTGTGAACAACAACTAGCAGCCGCGACGTATTCGGCCTCAGCTGTAGATGTTGACACACAATTCTGCTTTTTGGAAGACCAGCAGACTAGCTTCTCGCCCAAGAATTGGACGGCTCCCGATGTACTTTTGCGGTCCCTCCGGCAACCTGCAAAATCAGCGTCCGAGTATCCGACTAGATCAAAACCTGAATGCTTGGGATACCAAAGGCCTAGTTTCACCGTGCCTTTGAGGTATCTTAAAATTCGTCGTACAGCGGTCAGATGAGATTCCTTCGGATTAGCTTGAAACCGAGCACATAAGCACGTGGAGAAGACAATGTCAGGCCTGCTTGACGTGAGATACAGCAAAGATCCAATGATGGCCCTGTAATTCGTAGCATCAACTGGCTTTCCGGAGGGGTCTGAGTCCAGTTTATTGTTTGGGGACATAGGGGTCGTCATGGAAGATTTGCCTTCAATGTTGAATCTCTTTAGCATATCCAGAATGTATTTGGACTGGTTGATGAAAATGCCATCAGAGAGTTGTCTTACTTGCAGGCCTAAGAAGAAGTTAAGTTCACCCATCATGCTCATCTCGAACTTTTTTTTCATCAGTTTCTCAAAATGTTGGCATAGGCGCGGATTTGATGAGGCAAAGATGATGTCATCGACATAGATCTGAATCAGAATGATGTCAGATTTCTGTCGCTTGATAAACAGAGTAGTATCAATCTTTCGTTTGGAGAAACCTGAATCAATTAGAAATTCGGTCAAGGCATCGTACCAAGTTCTGGGTTCCGGTTTCAGCCCATAGAGAGATTTCTTGAGCTTGTATACATGGTCTGGGAATTTTGGATCTACAAATCCTTCAGGTTGAGCAACATAGACTTCTTCTTCTAGTCCCATTTAGAAAAGCTGTTTTCACGTCCATCTGAAAGACGGTGAAGTTTTTGTGCGCCGCATACGCAAGAAAGAGGCGGATTGCTTCAATTCTAGCTACGGGCGCAAACGTTTCATCATAGTCTATGCCTTCCTGTTGATTATATCCCTTTGCGACCAGCCTTGCCTTGTTCCTTACAAATGTCCCTTCTTCATCTCTTTTATTTTTGAAGATCCACTTCGTGCCAATGATGGTCTTTCTCTGAGGCTTGGGTACCAGTGACCATACATCCAGTCTGTCAAATTGATTGAGTTCATCTTGCATCGCAATCACCCAATCTGGATCAAGTAGTGCATCGGAGACCTTTGATGGTTCTGACTGGCTTAGGAAGCAGGCGAAGTGGCATTCATTCATCGTTGCGGATCTTGTGCGCACACCTTGGCTCGGATCACCTATTATCTGATCAACGGGATGTGCTCTCGTCCATTTCCTCTCATGAGCAAGAGGAGTTGGAGTAATGATTGGTTGATCCATGTCCTGATAGGTGTTTGAGGGCTTTGGAACAGCTGTGGTGTGCAGTGGAGATGATTCTGGACTTGTAGTAAAACCGTGATCATCCACACCTCTGTGATTGGATTGAGGGGTTGAGGGCGTGGATGGTTCATCGTCTGGATCTGTGAGGAGCGGAATCTCTGCTGTTGGAGTTGATGTAGAAGCTGGTGTGCATGGAGGAGATGAAGATTGTGAATTCTTGTAGAAGTTTCTGAAAAGAGAATTGAGAATCACATCTTCGTGTTCTGTGTTTGGATCAGCTTTATCAGAAGCCATTGGTATAGCATGTGATGGATCGGCCTGTAGATGTTCGATTGCGAAGTCTGCCATTTCATACAATGTAACATTTACACTTTCGATGACAGTGCGCTTGTCTCTTAGATAGACTCTGTAAGCTTTGGACTGCAGTGAGTAGCCAATAAACACGCCTTCTCTGGCTTTGGGGTCCAGCTTACTTCTCTCTGTCCGATCATTTAGTATGAAGCACTTGCAGCCAAAAACCTTGAAGAAAGAGATGTCGGGAGTTCTGTTGTAGAGAATTTCATACGGAGTCTTGTCGAAGCGTTTATGGATGAATGTTCTGTTCTGGGTGAAGCACGCAGTATTGATTGCCTCTGCCCACATGAAGTGAGACAGTCTGGGTAGTATTAACATGGTGCGTGCTTCTTCAACTAGAGTCCGGTTCTTTATCTTAACAACTCCGTTCTGTTGGGGAGTTTTAGCTGCTGCAAATTGCTGAGTGATACCGAGAGATTCATAGAAATCAGTTAGAATTTGACTTTTGAACTCAGTACCATTGTCAGTTCTTACAATTTGAACACTGTGCTGTAGCAGTTTCTGGATTGTCTTGATAAAGGTCATAATGTTTTCTGCAGCCTCGTCCTTTGAACGGAAATTTTTTGTCCATGTGTACCTAGAGAAGTCATCAACGATCACCAGAGTGTATTTGCGACCGTTGATGCTTTGGACTCTCATAGGTCCACACAGATCCATGTGAATTAACTGCAGCTGGTGTGTAGATGATGGTACTGTTTTTGACTTGTGGGAGCTTCGCGTCATTTTGCCCATTTTGCAGGCACTACAATGATTTTGAGCGGAAGACTTTAGCAGAGGAAGCCCCTTGACAAGTTTCTTGGAGGACAGGATTGATAGATGCTTGAAGTTCAGATGGGAGAGACGTCTGTGCCAAAAGTTGTTCTGTTCTGTTGAAGCTTTGGACAGCAGACAGATGGAAGTGGTGGATTGAACGCTTTTCAGATCAATAGTGTACAGATTTGATGTTCTGTAACACGTTAATAATGTATTCCCCATGCTGTCTAGAACACAGCATTGTTTTGCAAAGAACCTCACTTCCATCCCGCTGTCACAGAATCGCCTTATGCTCAGTAAATTGTGTTTGAGCCCTTTGACAAGAGAAACATCTTTGATAGTGACACTGGCACAGATGACGTCCCCATACCCAAGAATAGGAGATGAGGCGTCATTCCCAAATATGACATTGCCTCCGTAACAGTTGGTGTAGTTGCTCAACAGGTGTTTTATTCCGGTCATGTGGGTTGGGCATCCTGAATCTAAGTGCCACACATGACCGTCCTGCAAAACAATCAAACAGGTTTAGGTACCCATCTTGGAGTGGGTCCTTCCTTATTAACAAAAAACACCTTTCTAAATCTTGCTTTTAGCTGTGATCCAAAGTCAGCAGCTTTTTCAACAAAAGATCTTTCTCTTGTGGACTTTCTAATAGCCAGATCTGCTTTTGTAGTGGGTCTGGTTTTTGGAGCCCACTTAGCAGTTTCCATTTTGGTGGGTCTGATTTTGTGAACCCACCTTTCCGTTTTAGTCTTGCTGGGTCTGTTCTTGGGGACCCACCTTTCAGATTCAGTTTTGGTGGGTCTGAGTTTGGGGACACACCTTTCAGTTTCAGCTTTGATGGGTCTAATTTTGGGGACCCACCTGTCAGTTTTAGTTTTGGGAGGAGAGTAGACATGTGCTTTGTGATTGAATGGTTGTTTCTTAAGTTTGGTTTTAAAAATTTCCTCTTTAGAAAGCCGATTAAGATGTTTCCTTGAATGAACTCGGAGGGGATATTTCATATCAGGTATACAAAATATTCCCTTAGAAGTTCTGTTCTCGGTTTCCCTTTTTGGTTTGAGCTTCCTGTGAGGCTTTGCTTTAACAACATTCACATCACATTCATAATTATGAGGGTCTGGAACAGAATAACCATAAGCAATACTTGAATTATGAATTGAACAATGTCTAGAAGATGTCTCAGAAATATTCAGCTTGGGACTCAAGACTGAACTACTAGAAGTTTGTTTCTCAGAGACAAAATTACAATTAACTTTAGAATAAAAAATAGAACTGGATCTAGGGCTGACATTATTCTCAAAAACTTTCTTTTTGCCTTCTGCGGTTTCCTTCCTCTTCTTCCTCCACTCACTCTTCTCTTCTCCTTCCTTTTTCACTTCTTTACCTGTAAGCAAAGGAGAAGAGAGATGAGTGGACGAACCTTTTAAAAGCTTTGTTTTCTTAGGTGAGGTGTGTGAACTGTCAGACTTATTATTAGAAGTAGAAGGGGCTGTTTTAGCATGATATTGCTCACTTAATTCATTGAATTTTTGAAGAAGTTTCTGCCAGTTGCTCTCAATTCTGGAGGTTTTTGAGTTTTTGAGCCATAGGAAAAATACAAGGTTCCTCTCCAATTTTAGAGATACCTACTCTTGAAGGTGGGTCTAGAGGATGTCCTATGTGTGGAATATCTTTTGCATAAGGGTCAAGGCATTCACTAAAGCAGGAACTAGATTCTTCTTGTGAAAGTTGTTTTTCATTAACAGAAGGATAATCACAAGAAATCACAGCTTTAGGGTTCTTTCTCTTTTCTTCTTCTGCTTCTGCGTTTTCTTCATCACTTCTAAAATACATTTTCTCACCAAACCCTGGTGTAACACCCCCATTTTTCCAACCAAAAATACATTTAAATAATGATTTATTCAAAGGAATTATCAACTTTATTTGAAAACATCAGAGATACAGCGGAAGTCTTAATAGGGAAATGGGTGTTACCGCCACACTCGGTTCTCACATAACCGAATGCACAGGATAAACCACCATCCAAAAATAATCCAAGTATTTAAGTACTGAAAATTTCAAAAATAATTTAAATGTCTACATGTTCTCAAACTGAAATAAACAATAACTAGGTGATTATAAATACTAAACTACGTGATCTAACGCAGCTCTCATCAACATGCATAACCTTCATCACCTGCACAATTAAAGTGCAGAAAACAAAACAAAGAAAAGGAAACAAAAATTAGCTTTTTAGCTAAGTAAGGCCCATCCAACCCCGTAAAATAATCACGTTTGGAGAAAATAGTTTTATACATAACTATAACTTTAAAAATTCATTTTCTTCCCACAAAACTAATTTGGTGTTTAAAATAATATTTATAAACTCTTAGTAACTCACACATTCATATACAAGTATCACTTTTCAAAATATAATTTATAGCTAATCACTCTTTTTAAATATACTCAATTGCTCTTTGAAAATAACCTCCATAGTCTTCCTCTTTCCAAAACCAAAATCTCCTACTTTCTTTTAAGATGCGCGGTACTTTCGGATACTTATGCCCGAAGCCCAATGAGTCGTTGTTATTTACGAACTCATCCCGGAATCCGGTTCCCATCACTATCTCTTGAATCGAAACGACCACTAAACTTGTTCTCTTCAAGTAGTAGTAGCCCTAACCATCCTCCACATTTATCCGGATGTGAAAAACCGACACCACGGATTTCTCCCGGGGTGCTCACCTCTTATGAAAATGTTACTTTTCATCTTGAATCAAGATACACTTCAAAATATTTTCCAAACTCTCTAAATAGTCTAAAAGGTATTTAAAAGTATTTAATACCCCAAAAGTACATAGTTTGTATTTCTCAAATACTATAGATTTAATATCTCTTTAAATAACACATATACACAATTTACAATTCACACTTAATCACATAATGCATAATAAGCATATAATACGAGGAAACAATTTTGGTTTGGCAGAGAAACTTACAATTTAGGGTTTATCCAAAACTAGTTCCAAAATAGTATTTAATACCATATTCAAAATAATCCAATAAGGATATTTATAAATCCAGAATATATATGTAAATTTTCATACCAAATTATACATTTAAAAATATATAATTTATCCCAAAAGATTTGATCTCACAACACTTTCCAAAAAGAGGGTTTAACCCAAACAACCACTTCCCAAAAGTAGCATTTACTACTACCACCAAAATAATCAAATTGGAGTATTCTGAACCCATAATATATTTTCAATATAACCAGTTATAATAGTCTCAAATCATTCTTCAACTCATACGAAAACAATCACCAAAATTTTCCAATCCCAAAAGAACAATCATCAAAAATCACAATTTTAGCCATGATAAACTGATTTGATAAATTCACCAAAAATCACACGTTCATAAATTCCCAGAAAAGCATACATCATCATACTCATACTATTATAGCCTAATTATCCATAAAATTTCAGAAAGAAACTCAAATCATAGCACAAACCCTAGTTTATACAATATAGGGGCAAAATAGTAATTTTGGTTGCAATAGTCCTTACCTCGAGGCTAGCAACGAATCCTAAACGTCAAACCTAGTTTGATGGATCATTCTCACGTACCTAGGAAGTGATAGGTTCGAAGGATCTCAATTTAGGAGAAAGAAATTTAGGAAACGGATGAACGACGCGAATTAGGCAACAAACGCACTTACCGGAATATTGGATTGTTTGATCTCATCATTGGCATAAAATTTCGTGCTGGATACGTTAATATTGAAGATCTGGAAGGGATAGAGCTTGAAGAGGCGGTCATAGGGTTTTTGGAATGAGGAAAATCGGATTAGGGATGTATTTATAGTGAATTTCCGAAGTTTGAGTTGCATTAGGATACAACAGGAACGCACGCGTGCGAGTACCTTCCACGCACGCCGTGCGTGACCCCCAGACGCCCCAAACCTTAGTTTTTGCCCCGTTTCTTCCCCATTTGGACCTCCCCTTTGTCCCAAACACTAAACCAAACATAATAAACGACCTAAAGACCGTGTAAACAATATGAAACACAATTTTAATTATTTCCCAAATTCTCTCAAATTTTCGGGGTATTACATTCTTCCCCCCTTAAAGGACGCTTCGTCCCCGAAGCTCAAGTCAAAACACAGTCGAGATGAAACACTGAAGGAAATACCTTATCAAAAGGGCTCTAGATATAGAATACTAAGAGCTTACTTACCTCAACCACGTTCCTATGGGTTGCCATAGATCTTACAAAAGAGAGACGCAAAGTTCAGAATACTAGGAACTCTTACAGATCCCTACCAAGTTCTACCTAAGATCACAAGATATAGGATACTAGGAATATACTCATAGCTATTCTCAAGTTTACTAACTCACAATATACTCTACGATTAAGGAACACCTACAAGCAACCATTGGAAAAATTTCATTCAATTCACAAATCTCAAATCAATCCAAGACATCAAAAAATACAACAACAAAAAATCAATCACACAATCTCACACGCGCCTAAGCCATAAAAATCCTCCCTAATAAGATTCATTAATCCTAATTAATGAAAATAATATTTTAATTCAAAAAGTTTTTGAAAATCTTTAAAAGATTTTGAAAAACAAAGTCTCTGATACCAATTTGTAACACCCCCATTTTTCCAATCAAAAATACATTTAAATAATGATTTATTCAAAGGAATTATCAACTTTATTTGAAAACATCAGAGATACAGCGGAAATCTTAATAGGGAAATGGGTGTTACCGCCACACTCGGTTCTCACATAACCGAATGCACAGGCTAAACCACCATCCAAAAATAATCCAAGTATTTAAGTACTGAAAATTTCAAAAATAATTTAAATGTCTACATGTTCTCAAACTGAAATAAACAATAACTAGGTGATTATAAATACTAAACTACGTGATCTAACGCAGCTCTCATCAACATGCATAACCTTCATCACCTGCACAATTAAAGTGCAGAAAACAAAACAAAGAAAAGGAAACAAAAATTAGCTTTTTAGCTAAGTAAGGCCCACCCAACCCCGTAAAATAATCACGTTCGGAGAAAATAGTTTTATACATAACTATAACTTTAAAAATTCATTTTCTTCCCACAAAACTAATTTGGTGTTTAAAATAATATTTATAAACTCTTAGTAACTCACACATTCATATACAAGTATCACTTTTCAAAATATAATTTATAGCTAATCACTCTTTTTAAATATACTCAATTGCTCTTTGAAAATAACCTCCATAGTCTTCCTCTTTCCAAAACCAAAATCTCCTACTTTCTTTTAAGATGCGCGGTACTTTCGGATACTTATGCCCGAAGCCCAATGAGTCGTTGTTATTTACGAACTCATCCCGGAATCCGGTTCCCATCACTATCTCTTGAATCGAAACGACCACTAAACTTGTTCTCTTCAAGTAGTAGTAGCCCTAACCATCCTCCACATTTATCCGGATGTGAAAAACCGACACCACGGATTTCTCCCGGGGTGCTCACCTCTTATGAAAATGTTACTTTTCATCTTGAATCAAGATACACTTCAAAATATTTTCCAAACTCTCTAAATAGTCTAAAAGGTATTTAAAAGTATTTAATACCCCAAAAGTACATAGTTTGTATTTCTCAAATACTATAGATTTAATATCTCTTTAAATAACACATATACACAATTTACAATTCACACTTAATCACATAATGCATAATAAGCATATAATACGAGGAAACAATTTTGGTTTGGCAGAGAAACTTACAATTTAGGGTTTATCCAAAACTAGTTCCAAAATAGTATTTAATACCATATTCAAAATAATCCAATAAGGATATTTATAAATCCAGAATATATATGTAAATTTTCATACCAAATTATACATTTAAAAATATATAATTTATCCCAAAAGATTTGATCTCACAACACTTTCCAAAAAGAGGGTTTAACCCAAACAACCACTTCCCAAAAGTAGCATTTACTACTACCACCAAAATAATCAAATTGGAGTATTCTGAACCCATAATATATTTTCAATATAACCAGTTATAATAGTCTCAAATCATTCTTCAACTCATACGAAAACAATCACCAAAATTTTCCAATCCCAAAAGAACAATCATCAAAAATCACAATTTTAGCCATGATAAACTGATTTGATAAATTCACCAAAAATCACACGTTCATAAATTCCCAGAAAAGCATACATCATCATACTCATACTATTATAGCCTAATTATCCATAAAATTTCAGAAAGAAACTCAAATCATAGCACAAACCCTAGTTTATACAATATAGGGGCAAAATAGTAATTTTGGTTGCAATAGTCCTTACCTCGAGGCTAGCAACGAATCCTAAACGTCAAACCTAGTTTGATGGATCATTCTCACGTACCTAGGAAGTGATAGGTTCGAAGGATCTCAATTTAGGAGAAAGAAATTTAGGAAACGGATGAACGACGCGAATTAGGCAACAAACGCACTTACCGGAATATTGGATTGTTTGATCTCATCATTGGCATAAAATTTCGTGCTGGATACGTTAATATTGAAGATCTGGAAGGGATAGAGCTTGAAGAGGCGGTCATAGGGTTTTTGGAATGAGGAAAATCGGATTAGGGATGTATTTATAGTGAATTTCCGAAGTTTGAGTTGCATTAGGATACAACAGGAACGCACGCGTGCGAGTACCTTCCACGCACGCCGTGCGTGACCCCCAGACGCCCCAAACCTTAGTTTTTGCCCCGTTTCTTCCCCATTTGGACCTCCCCTTTGTCCCAAACACTAAACCAAACATAATAAACGACCTAAAGACCGTGTAAACAATATGAAACACAATTTAAATTATTTCCCAAATTCTCTCAAATTTTCGGGGTATTACATTCTTCCCCCCTTAAAGGACGCTTCGTCCCCGAAGCTCAAGTCAAAACACAGTCGAGATGAAACACTGAAGGAAATACCTTATCAAAAGGGCTCTAGATATAGAATACTAAGAGCTTACTTACCTCAACCACGTTCCTATGGGTTGCCATAGATCTTACAAAAGAGAGACGCAAAGTTCAGAATACTAGGAACTCTTACAGATCCCTACCAAGTTCTACCTAAGATCACAAGATATAGGATACTAGGAATATACTCATAGCTATTCTCAAGTTTACTAACTCACAATATACTCTACGATTAAGGAACACCTACAAGCAACCATTGGAAAAATTTCATTCAATTCACAAATCTCAAATCAATCCAAGACATCAAAAAATACAACAACAAAAAATCAATCACACAATCTCACACGCGCCTAAGCCATAAAAATCCTCCCTAATAAGATTCATTAATCCTAATTAATGAAAATAATATTTTAATTCAAAAAGTTTTTGAAAATCTTTAAAAGATTTTGAAAAACAAAGTCTCTGATACCAATTTGTAACACCCCCATTTTTCCAATCAAAAATACATTTAAATAATGATTTATTCAAAGGAATTATCAACTTTATTTGAAAACATCAGAGATACAGCGGAAATCTTAATAGGGAAATGGGTGTTACCGCCACACTCGGTTCTCACATAACCGAATGCACAGGCTAAACCACCATCCAAAAATAATCCAAGTATTTAAGTACTGAAAATTTCAAAAATAATTTAAATGTCTACATGTTCTCAAACTGAAATAAACAATAACTAGGTGATTATAAATACTAAACTACGTGATCTAACGCAGCTCTCATCAACATGCATAACCTTCATCACCTGCACAATTAAAGTGCAGAAAACAAAACAAAGAAAAGGAAACAAAAATTAGCTTTTTAGCTAAGTAAGGCCCACCCAACCCCGTAAAATAATCACGTTCGGAGAAAATAGTTTTATACATAACTATAACTTTAAAAATTCATTTTCTTCCCACAAAACTAATTTGGTGTTTAAAATAATATTTATAAACTCTTAGTAACTCACACATTCATATACAAGTATCACTTTTCAAAATATAATTTATAGCTAATCACTCTTTTTAAATATACTCAATTGCTCTTTGAAAATAACCTCCATAGTCTTCCTCTTTCCAAAACCAAAATCTCCTACTTTCTTTTAAGATGCGCGGTACTTTCGGATACTTATGCCCGAAGCCCAATGAGTCGTTGTTATTTACGAACTCATCCCGGAATCCGGTTCCCATCACTATCTCTTGAATCGAAACGACCACTAAACTTGTTCTCTTCAAGTAGTAGTAGCCCTAACCATCCTCCACATTTATCCGGATGTGAAAAACCGACACCACGGATTTCTCCCGGGGTGCTCACCTCTTATGAAAATGTTACTTTTCATCTTGAATCAAGATACACTTCAAAATATTTTCCAAACTCTCTAAATAGTCTAAAAGGTATTTAAAAGTATTTAATACCCCAAAAGTACATAGTTTGTATTTCTCAAATACTATAGATTTAATATCTCTTTAAATAACACATATACACAATTTACAATTCACACTTAATCACATAATGCATAATAAGCATATAATACGAGGAAACAATTTTGGTTTGGCAGAGAAACTTACAATTTAGGGTTTATCCAAAACTAGTTCCAAAATAGTATTTAATACCATATTCAAAATAATCCAATAAGGATATTTATAAATCCAGAATATATATGTAAATTTTCATACCAAATTATACATTTAAAAATATATAATTTATCCCAAAAGATTTGATCTCACAACACTTTCCAAAAAGAGGGTTTAACCCAAACAACCACTTCCCAAAAGTAGCATTTACTACTACCACCAAAATAATCAAATTGGAGTATTCTGAACCCATAATATATTTTCAATATAACCAGTTATAATAGTCTCAAATCATTCTTCAACTCATACGAAAACAATCACCAAAATTTTCCAATCCCAAAAGAACAATCATCAAAAATCACAATTTTAGCCATGATAAACTGATTTGATAAATTCACCAAAAATCACACGTTCATAAATTCCCAGAAAAGCATACATCATCATACTCATACTATTATAGCCTAATTATCCATAAAATTTCAGAAAGAAACTCAAATCATAGCACAAACCCTAGTTTATACAATATAGGGGCAAAATAGTAATTTTGGTTGCAATAGTCCTTACCTCGAGGCTAGCAACGAATCCTAAACGTCAAACCTAGTTTGATGGATCATTCTCACGTACCTAGGAAGTGATAGGTTCGAAGGATCTCAATTTAGGAGAAAGAAATTTAGGAAACGGATGAACGACGCGAATTAGGCAACAAACGCACTTACCGGAATATTGGATTGTTTGATCTCATCATTGGCATAAAATTTCGTGCTGGATACGTTAATATTGAAGATCTGGAAGGGATAGAGCTTGAAGAGGCGGTCATAGGGTTTTTGGAATGAGGAAAATCGGATTAGGGATGTATTTATAGTGAATTTCCGAAGTTTGAGTTGCATTAGGATACAACAGGAACGCACGCGTGCGAGTACCTTCCACGCACGCCGTGCGTGACCCCCAGACGCCCCAAACCTTAGTTTTTGCCCCGTTTCTTCCCCATTTGGACCTCCCCTTTGTCCCAAACACTAAACCAAACATAATAAACGACCTAAAGACCGTGTAAACAATATGAAACACAATTTTAATTATTTCCCAAATTCTCTCAAATTTTCGGGGTATTACATTCTTCCCCCCTTAAAGGACGCTTCGTCCCCGAAGCTCAAGTCAAAACACAGTCGAGATGAAACACTGAAGGAAATACCTTATCAAAAGGGCTCTAGATATAGAATACTAAGAGCTTACTTACCTCAACCACGTTCCTATGGGTTGCCATAGATCTTACAAAAGAGAGACGCAAAGTTCAGAATACTAGGAACTCTTACAGATCCCTACCAAGTTCTACCTAAGATCACAAGATATAGGATACTAGGAATATACTCATAGCTATTCTCAAGTTTACTAACTCACAATATACTCTACGATTAAGGAACACCTACAAGCAACCATTGGAAAAATTTCATTCAATTCACAAATCTCAAATCAATCCAAGACATCAAAAAATACAACAACAAAAAATCAATCACACAATCTCACACGCGCCTAAGCCATAAAAATCCTCCCTAATAAGATTCATTAATCCTAATTAATGAAAATAATATTTTAATTCAAAAAGTTTTTGAAAATCTTTAAAAGATTTTGAAAAACAAAGTCTCTGATACCAATTTGTAACACCCCCATTTTTCCAATCAAAAATACATTTAAATAATGATTTATTCAAAGGAATTATCAACTTTATTTGAAAACATCAGAGATACAGCGGAAATCTTAATAGGGAAATGGGTGTTACCGCCACACTCGGTTCTCACATAACCGAATGCACAGGCTAAACCACCATCCAAAAATAATCCAAGTATTTAAGTACTGAAAATTTCAAAAATAATTTAAATGTCTACATGTTCTCAAACTGAAATAAACAATAACTAGGTGATTATAAATACTAAACTACGTGATCTAACGCAGCTCTCATCAACATGCATAACCTTCATCACCTGCACAATTAAAGTGCAGAAAACAAAACAAAGAAAAGGAAACAAAAATTAGCTTTTTAGCTAAGTAAGGCCCACCCAACCCCGTAAAATAATCACGTTCGGAGAAAATAGTTTTATACATAACTATAACTTTAAAAATTCATTTTCTTCCCACAAAACTAATTTGGTGTTTAAAATAATATTTATAAACTCTTAGTAACTCACACATTCATATACAAGTATCACTTTTCAAAATATAATTTATAGCTAATCACTCTTTTTAAATATACTCAATTGCTCTTTGAAAATAACCTCCATAGTCTTCCTCTTTCCAAAACCAAAATCTCCTACTTTCTTTTAAGATGCGCGGTACTTTCGGATACTTATGCCCGAAGCCCAATGAGTCGTTGTTATTTACGAACTCATCCCGGAATCCGGTTCCCATCACTATCTCTTGAATCGAAACGACCACTAAACTTGTTCTCTTCAAGTAGTAGTAGCCCTAACCATCCTCCACATTTATCCGGATGTGAAAAACCGACACCACGGATTTCTCCCGGGGTGCTCACCTCTTATGAAAATGTTACTTTTCATCTTGAATCAAGATACACTTCAAAATATTTTCCAAACTCTCTAAATAGTCTAAAAGGTATTTAAAAGTATTTAATACCCCAAAAGTACATAGTTTGTATTTCTCAAATACTATAGATTTAATATCTCTTTAAATAACACATATACACAATTTACAATTCACACTTAATCACATAATGCATAATAAGCATATAATACGAGGAAACAATTTTGGTTTGGCAGAGAAACTTACAATTTAGGGTTTATCCAAAACTAGTTCCAAAATAGTATTTAATACCATATTCAAAATAATCCAATAAGGATATTTATAAATCCAGAATATATATGTAAATTTTCATACCAAATTATACATTTAAAAATATATAATTTATCCCAAAAGATTTGATCTCACAACACTTTCCAAAAAGAGGGTTTAACCCAAACAACCACTTCCCAAAAGTAGCATTTACTACTACCACCAAAATAATCAAATTGGAGTATTCTGAACCCATAATATATTTTCAATATAACCAGTTATAATAGTCTCAAATCATTCTTCAACTCATACGAAAACAATCACCAAAATTTTCCAATCCCAAAAGAACAATCATCAAAAATCACAATTTTAGCCATGATAAACTGATTTGATAAATTCACCAAAAATCACACGTTCATAAATTCCCAGAAAAGCATACATCATCATACTCATACTATTATAGCCTAATTATCCATAAAATTTCAGAAAGAAACTCAAATCATAGCACAAACCCTAGTTTATACAATATAGGGGCAAAATAGTAATTTTGGTTGCAATAGTCCTTACCTCGAGGCTAGCAACGAATCCTAAACGTCAAACCTAGTTTGATGGATCATTCTCACGTACCTAGGAAGTGATAGGTTCGAAGGATCTCAATTTAGGAGAAAGAAATTTAGGAAACGGATGAACGGCGCGAATTAGGCAACAAACGCACTTACCGGAATATTGGATTGTTTGATCTCATCATTGGCATACAATTTCGTGCTGGATACGTTAATATTGAAGATCTGGAAGGGATAGAGCTTGAAGAGGCGGTCATAGGGTTTTTGGAATGAGGAAAATCGGATTAGGGATGTATTTATAGTGAATTTCCGAAGTTTGAGTTGCATTAGGATACAACAGGAACGCACGCGTGCGAGTACCTTCCACGCACGCCGTGCGTGACCCCCAGACGCCCCAAACCTTAGTTTTTGCCCCGTTTCTTCCCCATTTGGACCTCCCCTTTGTCCCAAACACTAAACCAAACATAATAAACGACCTAAAGACCGTGTAAACAATATGAAACACAATTTTAATTATTTCCCAAATTCTCTCAAATTTTCGGGGTATTACACCTGGTCCCATCTAATCTTTGCTATAAATCTGAAGACAGTTAACTTTCTTTAGATTACATGGGTTGGTTATGCCCAGTCCTATTCTAGGATTGTAAAATCGGTCATCCTTTATTCGATTAAGAAAAATTGTTTGTTCAGACTGACCTCTCTTAGCAGCTAGATCCTCTAGTTCTTTTATTTTGTTTAAAAGTGTTCTTCTCTTATTATGCAAAAAATCGCATTCAGCCTTTGCAGTGCTTTTTTCTCTTTCACTATCCTCAAATTTCTTAGTTAATTCAGCTATCTTAAGTTCAAAACTTTAAAAATCTGAGGACACCTTTTTGACATGATCTTTCGCAATTTCAAGTTGAACACTTAGAGAAGACTTTTGGTCTAGATTCTGTTTCAGTACCCTGTGATTATTGTCTAATCTTTCCTTTAATTCTTTAATTAGATTGTCCTTCTCACGTAAGGACTGATTTTGATTATTTAAAGGAATATGAGAGGTACTTAGAGAGCTTGTTGAGCATTCACTGTCGGGGATCGCAGCATCACCCTTTCTTTCATCTTCTTCCTCCACTTGTGTCATCAATGCATAGTTTTCTTCCTCCTCCTCCTCATCAGAAGTATCTTCTACCCAGTTATCATTCTCAGCAAGCATTGCAGAAGTTTCTTATTCTTTCTGCACCATCAGCATCTTCTGCTTATTCCACAGCATCTTCTGCTTGTAGAAGTTTGCATCCTTCTTCTTTGGGAGGCGGCAGTCTTTGATGACATGTCCAGCCTTTCCACAATTGTAGCATTTGGGGGCATCTTCAGCTGATGGCGCCTTCCTAGAAGATCCTTGATCATGGTTGTTCTGTTTATAGTTTGAGGAGGAGGTTCTCAGCTTGTTGGAGGAGCTGTTCTTCTTGTCAAATCTCTTGGCAAGCAGTGCCATCTTCTTCTGTAAGTCTGCAAGCTCAGCCTCCAGATCAGATTTGTCATCATCTCTTTCATCTTCATCTGATTCAACCACCACCTTCTTCTTCTTCTTCTTCTTCAGTGGTGTGGTTGTCCTTCGGGGCTGAGCTTCCATCACTAGAGCCAGGGTATTTGAGCTGTGATGATCCTCGGCACAAGCAACCTCATTGACAAATTGCTTCAAATCTTCATAAAGAGTGCAGAGGTCAATTTCATCCAAGTCAATGCGAGATCTAACATCCTTCACTGTCTTTTCCCATGCAGGATGTAAGCTGGATAGAAACCTTATATTCAGTTCCAAGTTGGACCTGAATACTTTGATTTTTCTTAGTTCATTGACCAGTTGGACGAGTCTGTTGTAAGTCTCGTTCAATGGTTCTCCCTGGCAAGCTTTGAAGGAGTCATAGGCAATAAGGATTGTTGTCTTCTTGGTTTTAAGGCTGATGCTTGTGCCTCGGAGTTTTCTTTGTGCTCAAGGAAATTAAGGAATCGATTTCTCCACATTTGGTATTCTCCTTTCCTGAGACTAGGAGGAGTACTGCTGTTCCCTTGGGCATTGAATTCTGAGGCCATTGCTGTATAAAACTGAACGTTCGAGATAATTGATCAAAAGATTTTCAGAGGCAGAATGTCGAAAATCAGATGTCGAGATCTGAATATCGAGATCTGGGATTTCGATAAAGGAGGCCCGGTTTCGAGATTTGATATCGAGATTAAGATGTCGAGTTTGAAATCTCGAGATTTCAAATGTCGAGAAGTAAATCTCGAGATTTGAGATGTCGAGAAGTTAAACTCGAAATATTATTTCGAGAAGTCAAATGTCGAGACCAGATGTCGAGACCTTAAAATCGAAATCTTGATCTCGAGATTTAGATGTCGAAATCCTCAATGTCGAAATCCTGCAAACTGTAAAAATCAGATAAGCAAAATCTGAAGGTAGTTTCTTGTAGAGTATGATGTCGAGATCCTCAGGTAAAGTTTTCAGCTCGAAATACTTGGCAGAACCTGTTTAAAACCTAGATGTCGACATATGCTACTCGAAATATCTCAAGTACACAAATTGCAGAAAACGAAATCTGAAGTATACCCCTTGATCGCTTCGAAACGACGACTCTAAGGGTGTAACTTTTACAACTTTTTAACAAGAAACAAGATTACAGACAAAGAACTCGACAGAACAAAAACAACGTGAAAAACAGAGGTTTTCTTCGGGCGTTCTTCTGATCGGCTCTCGATCGGCTCTGATACCAATTGATAGTCCCTGTTTCTGTAACAGCAATGAATAGCAGTATAACAAAGAAGATTAACCTAATAGATGAACACAGATGAATCGATGTAAAACCCTCTTTGATATACTTTGAACTCGTACACAGAATGATTTGCGCTAAGGCTATTATGAATAAGTACGAATGTTAACCTAATCCTGAATCCTCGGGTCCCTTTTTATAGGCGAGATTCAGGTAGGCGAATAAGGCTTTTGGCCTTTAGTATGGGCCTAACACTTGGCCCATATTCTATCTAATAAATGCACATATTTAATACAAGGAATAGTAATAAAGCTAATCTATTACAAGATAGATGACAAACTTGATTCACAATTAAATGATCTTCAACATACTCAATCGATGAGTATATCCAATTCGTCGAGTGTAGTTATTAACAATGACCGTTCATTAATAACCCTTACTTTTAATCAAATATAGAACAACACCTTATACATTAATATTGAAATGTTGATTAATAAACCGAAGTTACTTACTTGTGAAACCATCAACGATTAACCATCGGTTCGTTGATCGTTTCTAGTAGTAATTAATATTGAGATGTTGATTAATTGTCATCTTAGCAACACTCCCCAACATTAATATAGAAATAGATTTAAGGAGACAAGTTAAGAAAATAACTCACAACTTTAATAATCAACAAGCTTCAAGAGCAAAACCAAGATATAAAAGTTAAGCTCCTCATTTGGAGACTAAACATGCTAGAAAAATATAAAGAAAATACTATTCTAAGTTGAGCTTAAGTATATGAAAGAAGGGATGATTTTTAGTGAAGAAAATGTGTGCTATTTATAGGTGTTTTTTAACACCTTTTGTCGGGTACCCGACCGGGTATTGTGCCCACCTGACCGGGTACCGGTCAAAATCAGATCATCCGCCATGTTCTTGTGTTTTTGCACATCGTTTTGCCCTGGGTCACATATGACCCTACCGGGCGAGGTAGGGGACTCGTCCGAGTCTGGCAATTTCCTGAGCATCTTCAGTTTTCAGGTTTTACCTGACCGGGTGCAAGGTCCTACGCGGTCGGGTTTTAGCTCCTGGGCAGTCAAATGTCAATTTTCTTCACTTTAAAGCCCCCCTTTCCAACACTATAATTCCTAACTCTTCTTTACAACTTAATAATGAAGATTAAAATACAATTACAACTAAAATCACACAAATTTTTGCAAACTAAATAAAATGGTAAACAATCCACACAAATTAAACATAAAAACATACATTTATGCACTACTAATTAGTGCATACCAAACACCCCCACACTTGAACTTTTACTCGTCTCGAGTAAAACAAATCTTGTCCATGCAATACTCCAAATGATAATAGATTCAAAACAAAAATCCAAGAATGTTTTTACGAACAAAAGTAATTACAAAGCATCCCCAAAAGTGAATAGAGTAAATGATAGAGTATATTCTAGAGAGAAGTGAGAGCTAGAGATAGAAGTGCAAGTAAATGTTTCAATAGAATGATTTTGTAACCCCTACAACTACCTCCAGAGGAAGTATTTATAGGAAAAATACAGGCTGGTCTCCCAAGCCTTGGGCTTGGTAGGCCAATTTACAATTGGACCGCTATTGGGCCGTATACAAAGTAAATGATGAGATATATAAATGAATAAGTGTGAAATCTAGTTCTGCGAGTCCTCCGTGGCCGACGAGGGTATGGCCAACGAGGGCACGGCCGATGAGGGCACCCTGGTTCCCTGGCTTCAGGATCATATTCTGAGTCGGTCCCTCTTCGGCCGACGAGGGTCCTTTGGCCGACGAGGGCACTACGTAGTGGCTTGCACTTTCTGTTCTTCTGAGTATGTGGGTCCTGGGGCCTAGACCCATATACTCCATCAGGAGTCCCCCACTCTCTAGGCTGATATGTAGACGAAGTGAAGGAGAGTAGATTTCTGTGTTTGATGCTTTTGGCCGATGCGGGATCACATTGGTCATTCCCTGTCATGGCGTTTGGTGGCCCTGTTTTGAGCTTGGCCGTTACCCGTTCGAGGAAGGCTGTTACTCCTTTGGTGCGCTTGTTTGCGGACGATGAGTGTTCCGGCATGAGTGGCCGACGAAGGTAATGTCTATCCTTGGTCGTTGATGGTTGAACTCCCTTTTGGGGCTGATGAGGCCGTTGGGGTTGTGTCTTTGTTTTGAGGACGATGAGGGTACTGTGCCTTCCTTTTGGCCGTTGTTGATGGTACCATGTGTTTTTGGACGACAAGGCATCATGTTGCCCAAGGTTTTGGGGATGATAACAGTCTGGCCGGAGATGAAGTTGTGAGGACCTTGGAGCCGTTGTGGTACCTGGACGACAGTGTTTCAGGTATGTTAACCTGTCTTTTGATTCCTGGCTTGAGAGTGATGTGTGGTCTCAAAGCCGATAGGGTCTTGTGATCTCAAGCCATGCCGCGGCCGAAGGTGTACTGACGAACATGCAATTTCCATGTTTATGTTTGTATTTTTAATTAGTTTTGATTGATCGTTACTTTGGAAATTACACACTTTTGGTGTAATAGTTTAGTTTGTAAATACTTTTAATTTGTTTAGATTAGGTTTATTTTGAGCTCAAACAGGTCCAAGATCACTCTAGGGGCCATGGGTGTACATCAAAAGTGGAAGGAAAGTGCAAAATCTCAAGACAAAAGAAAGATCCTGAATTTTTGTGTTGTACCCGGTCGGGTATGACCTATACCCGATCGGGTACCCTGCTGAAAAATCAAATCGGATCAATCCGGGAACAAATCAACATGCGGGGAAGATTTTGGCCATGTTCGAATGTCATACCCGATGGGGTAGCCGACATACCCGGTCGGGTATGCATGACGTTTTTAGCTTCCGGGAAGCTTCTGAGTGTACCCGATCGGGAGCCACATATACCCGATCGGGTACACACCCCCGCACACTCTATTTCCCTATAAATACATCCCTTTCCTTCCCACAAAAATAACCAATTCATATATACTTCTAAGCTCAGTCTAGAATAGTTCTTTCTTTATATTTTCTTCATGTTTAGTCTCCAAATGAGGAGCTAAACTCTTCCATCTTGGTTTTGCTACTTTGAAGCTTAATGAATTTGTAAGTTGTGAGTTATTCTCTTTAATTTTCTTCCTTGAATATTAATTCTTCCTTTAAATACTATTTCTATATCAATGTTGGGGAGTGTTACTAAGATGACAATTAGTTAACATCTTGACATTAGTTATAGTAATAGTTATTTCTTCCTCTATGTTAATATTGGGGAGTGTTACTAAGATGACAATTAGTTAACATCTTGATATTAACTATAGTAGGATTCATACTCTTTAATATTCTTCCTTGAGTATTAATTAATTCCTATTCATATTTCATATTAATATTTTGAACATTACTTGAAGGATCAACTAGTTTTGTTTCATATATTAATTATTACTAGAATCAATCGATTAATACGCTTGTTATTAATTCGGTTCTTTCAACGGTAGTAAAACTTGGATTATTAATGCATGCGTCTCATGGTTAATAATCTAAGGGGAATTAATTATATTGATTAAACCAATAAACCGCTTGTGTTGAGGTTATCAATCTCAATCGTTTTCATCTTAAGTTTATTGCTACTATCGGGCCAATATACGACGCTTGTTCTATATTAACTCGGTAGTAAGTTTTATTAATGAACGCGTATCGTTATTAATAACTACCCTCGATGAACTGGATATACTCCTCGATTGAGTATTCGAGAGGAAGATAGTTAAAGATATAATCGGGATCGACGAACATTTCATTAAGTGGATAAAAGCAAAACCAAGTCATCATCTCTATTAATTAAACTCATATAGGTTGTTCATCTTAGTTTTAAAATAAATTAAATCATCCGACAAAACCCCCCTTGTTACTAGTTACATAAGAGAAAAGTATTCCTTTCCCTGTGGATACGAACCTTACTTCACTATACTACGTATTAGTGTTGTATTGATTAGCTATTTTGAGTGCACCTCACGACAAGTGCACGTCATGTACTACGATGTTATGGACGTTATGGTGCATGTCTAATATTGTAGTTGTGGACTTAGTATATTTTTGGATTTCTTTGATTTTGCCTGTTATTCTTGAGGTCGGTGTAGTCCCCCAGTCCCCCACTGCTTCAGGCCGGAGAGTGAGTGATGCACACTAATTAGTAGTGCATAATTACATGTTTTTATGTTTGATTTATGTTAATTGTTTGACGTTTTATTTAGTTTGTAAACATTTATGTGATTTCAGTTGTAATTGTATTTTAGTCTTTATTTGTCAGTTGTAAAGTTTAGTTAGGATTTGTGGCGTTGGAAAGGAAGACCTTGAAGTGAAGAAAAAGAAGATTTGGCTGCTCAGGAGCAAATACCCGACCGGGTATAACACTTGACCCGGTCGGGTAAGAAGTGAAAAACGAAAATGCAAAGAAAGTGCATGGCCCGGTCGGGCCCACTACCTCACCGGGTTGGGTGAGAAGTGACCGGGGACAACCCGGTGTGCAAAGATCACCCGAACGTGGAGAATATCCAATTTTTGCACTCACCCGGTCGGGTCCCCTACCCCACCCGGTCGGGTCTGACTTGACCCGGACACTTTAACATGCCGAAGATCGCCAGAACGTGGAGGATATTTGATTTTGACATGCACCCGGTCGGGTAAGTACTATACCCGGTCGGGTACCCGGCCAAAGGTGTTGAAAAACACCTATAAATAGCACTCTTTTTCTTCTCTAAAAATGATCCCTTCTTCCATACTCTTAAGCTCAGTTTAGAATAGCATTTCTTTATATTTTTCTAGCTATGTTTAGTCTCCAAATGAGGAGCTAAACTTCCATTCTTGGTGTTGCTCTTGAAGCTTGTTGATTATTAAAGTTGTGAGTTATTTTCTTAACTTCTTTCCTTGAATATTAATTAATAGTTCTTCCCTTAATACCATCTCTATATTAATGTTGGGGAGTGTTGCTAAGATGACAATTAGTTAACATCTCGACATTAGTTAGAATGATATTTTCTTCCTCTATATTAATGTTGGGGAGTGTTGCTAAGATGACAATTAGTTAACATCTTGATATTAATTATAGTAGGATTCATCTTCATTAATAATATTCTTCCTTGAATATTAATTAATTCCTACTCTTATTTCATATTAATATTTTGAACATTACTTAAAGGATCAACTAGTTTTGTTTCATATATTAATTATTACTAGAAACGATCAACGAACCGATGGTTAATCGTTGATGGTTTCACAAGTAAGTAACTTCGGTTTATTAATGCACGGTCGTGGTTAATAAACTTAAGAGGGATTAATTTTGTTGGTTAAACCGAAACCGCCTATGTTGAGGTTATCAATCTCAATTGATTTCATCAAGGAGTTAGAAAGATTAAATGCTACTATTAAATCGGTATAAGGCGTTGTTCTATATTTGATTAATAGTAAGGGTTATTAATGAACGGTCGTTGTTAATAACTACCCTCGATGAAGTGGATATACTCCCCGATTGAGTATTCGAGAGGGAATAAGTTATAGATATAACAATGATCGACTAAAATATATCAACAAGTGGAAAGTAGCAATGTCAAGTCCTTTTTATCTTTGAATTAAACACATATAGGTTGTTCATCTTAGTTCTTAATTAAATCACTCAATCCAAATCCCCCCTTTTTATTTACTAAGTATTATAAAAAGAGAATTATTCCTTTCCCTGTGAATTATCCCCCCTTTTTATTTTGACGCACCGTGACAAAGTGCTCGTCAAATTTGGCGCCGTTGCCGGGGAAAGGAAATTCTTTTTCTTTTTATTTTATCTCATAAAAATCAAAACAAAAAAACATAAAAAAAAAATTTAAAAAAATCTCTTGCTCTTCTATTTTCTGAGCTTATATGAGTAAATGGATACCAACACATCATCGCTAGAGAGTCAAATTTCTAGCTTAACATTTTTAGTAAAGGAGTTTCTCTTATGCTCAAACGTTCAAGATACCAAGGCCTGCAACAGTTGCATGTCACAAAGGCATCTTACGGATTTTTGCCCCAAGCTGCAAGAAGAATACTTTGAACAGAGTGCAGGGGCGGATCTACAGCCAAGGGAATGGGGGCAGGTGCCCCCAATAACTTCTTATAATACTTTTGTAAAATTTATAATCTAGAGGTATGCCCCCAATTAAAATATAGTGATGCCCCCAATAGAAGTTTAATTTGGCTTCAATTGAAGAGGAAGTTTCTTTCATTTTGTAAAATTATTCGCTTATGGACCGTATCATTTACTAAGGGTGTTTAAATAATCATTTTCTTGATTACTTTTCCTAGACTGATATAGGCAATATGTACGACTCATAACCACTATTTTATTTGCTTTTGTAAATTAACTTCCTCTGCATGCATCTTTCATTTTATGTAGGGATTAAATAAAATAAGATTGCAATTATATTTTGTGGGATAGTTTCAAGTTATTAATGTTTTTTGATAAATGATGCTAAATAGGACTAAAAATGTTTTAGAATTCTAAAATAGAAATGTCATATTTTTATTTTTTTAAATAGGAGTAATATAATTGATGGCATGTTTTGACAGTATCAGACTTTAGACATGAAAGTATTTTCCGAACTTGACCGTAATTACTCGTATTTAAGGAAAAACATTACACTCCTATTTTGGAATTCTCAAATATTGTTACTCCTATTTCTGAAATTTTTCCACGTTTTTTAGGTTTTAGTGGGAGTTAAAATATTGAACTAAGCTTATTAGCTTAGTTTTAGAAAGTACTAAAAAAAACTCCGTATGTGTTTAAAATTATTAAAAATATTCTTAAATTGCAAGAACTGAAATGTAGTGTATATTACAAACTACTTTGTCCTATTATATTTTTCTAATCATTCTATTTTTCATATGTCCTACTTTCGTTGTCACATACTCCCTCCATCCCTCTATGTTTCGGACAAAGGGGTGTGATGTGGTTTTTAAGAAAAAGTAGAATTGTGTTGTTGGTATTGGATTGATAAAGTGTAAAACAAGTAGGAATGAATTCTAACCACTCAAATATTACCAAATATGGTATGGAACAAACTTAATGGGACGAACGAAAAAGGTAAAACGGGACAAAATTAGGGGGACGGAGGAAGTAATATATTTGGTAATATTTGTGTGATTCATCATCTTAAATTATAATTTACAAACTAACATAGTTTTACTTTTATCAATATGTGTTTTTACGACTTAAACATATTTAGGTGACGGTATCATTAAATATTGTGCCCCCAATAAAACCAATTCCTGGATCCGCCACTGACAGAGTGATGATGTTGTTTTCCAAGAGAGGTATGATTCATTCTCCAACACATATAATCCATACTCAAGTTATTATTCCAGCATGTCCACTGAAGACATGATCCGAGCTCTCACTATCAATGTGACACAAATGCAACAAGATATGTCGCAATACCCGCAAGAAACAGTGCTCAAAGAACTGAACTTGGAGAATCAATTAAAACAAGTGCCAAACATTGTGAACCACATTGGCGAGGAGGAAGAAGAAGAGGAGCTTACGGAGGGAGCTCAACCAGAGGAGGAGAAACTTCAAAACTCAACTCCATCATCGGCCATTCCTGAGAACATGCCACCATTTCCTGAGGCTCTAAGGGAAACAGAAAGGGTAGAGAAGGACGAAGATGAAATCCTCAGCAAATGTGAGGATAATTCAAATGCACTTTTCGCGGTTGCAAATAAACCGAGAGAATATCATTTGGATTTCTTTTCATTCACCAATATGCAGGAAATGACAGTGGAGTTAAGTAAACATTTGACACCCCCTCTCATGCCACTAAGATCAAAACACTTTCCATTGACCATGCTAAATGATAATTTCTTTCCCTCACTCTCACCACATGAATCAATGGAAATATGGATATTTGATCCTGGAAAGATTTTCAAAGTGAAGGGTCAGAAAATCAAGCATTCCTATGGAAGTCATAGGAATGAAAATGTGGCAAAGATAAACTATCATGATCCGAGTTTGAAGGACTGAACACAATGATGGCGTCGTGCCGCGACGTTAACTAAGGCGCTTCTTGGGAGGCAACCCAAGCAAGGTACGTTTACTTGTTTTAGTTTATTTTTACACATTTCAAAAAAAAAAAAAAAAAAATTGGACTGGAATTGGACCCGGCCGGGTATAAACCCTAACCCGGTCGGGTTACTTCTAAAAACAAAACACCCGGGCAATCACCCGGGCGAGGCATGAGCAAAACAAGAATAAATTTTTCACCCGACCGGGTAGACTTCCATACCCGGCCGGGCAAGCCAGCAAAAACCTTCTGCCTCGGGTGAACAGTTTACGCCCGACCGGGTACACTACCCCACCCGGCCGGGTATCTCGATTTTTGGAAACCAGGCCATTTCTCATTAAAAAAAATGAATCACCCCCCTTTGTCTTCCCTTTCGAACCACACCCCAAATTTCCTCCATTTCCAAAAGTCAAAAGCTTCATATCTCCTACATCCCTCCACCAATTAAACCTATTTCATTCATCACCTCTTCACCCTTTTCATCTCCACACCCACGAATCACCAACAAAACCTCCCAAAAAGTATCCAAAAAAAAAACATTCATCTTAGACACAAGCACTAGGGACAGTGCTTTGATTAGATTGGGGGGAGAGTTTTATGGAATACTCACATTCATACTCTTTATTCTTGTAAAAAAAAATTATAAAAGCTTGTTAAGTTGAAAACCTGAAAGGGCAACTTAAGCAAAAATAAAGCAAAAATAAGAGTGAGTTGTGAGGATTAAAACAGAAAAATATGGGAAGCTGGGATGAAAACCCGAAAGGGCACCTAGGCAAAATGAGAGAACGAGAGAAAGTATTTTCTTTTATTTCTGCAGGATCCTAAGGGTAACGAAAAAAAAAGGTTGAGGTTGACAAAGAAATATGGAGTTGAAGACCCTCTTTACTATTATATTTTTGGGGATTTACTTTATGTGTTTCTAAAAACACTCGTGGATGTGTGTGTTGATATTCTTGTCATTTTAAGGACTTCTTGGATCGGATTTCATTTACTCGAGACGAGTAAAGGTTTAAGTGTGGGGGTGTTTGATGCACACTAATTAGTAGTGCATAATTACATGTTTTTATGTTTGATTTATGTTAATTGTTTGACGTTTTATTTAGTTTGTAAACATTTATGTGATTTCAGTTGTAATTGTATTTTAGTCTTTACTTGTCAGTTGTAAAGTTTAGTTAGGATTTGTGGCGTTGGAAAGGAAGACCTTGAAGTGAAGAAAAAGAAGATTTGGCTGCCCAGGAGCAAATACCCGACCGGGTATAACACTTGACCCGGTCGGGTAAGAAGTGAAAAACGAAAATGCAAAGAAAGTGCGTGGCCCGGTCGGGCCCACTACCTCACCCGGTCGGGTGAGAAGTGACCGGGGACAACCCGGTGTGCAAAGATCACCCGAACGTGAAGAATATCCAATTTTTGCACTCACCCGGTCGGGTCCCCTACCCCACCCGGTCGGGTCTGACTTGACCCGGACACTTTAACATGCCGAAGATCGCCAGAACGTGGAGGATATTTGATTTTGACATGCACCCGGTCGGGTAAGTACTATACCCGGTCGGGTACCCGGCCAAAGGTGTTGAAAAACACCTATAAATAGCACTCTTTTTCTTCTCTAAAAATGATCCCTTCTTCCATACTCTTAAGCTCAGTTTAGAATAGCATTTCTTTATATTTTTCTAGCTATGTTTAGTCTCCAAATGAGGAGCTAAACTTCCATTCTTGGTGTTGCTCTTGAAGCTTGTTGATTATTAAAGTTGTGAGTTATTTTCTTAACTTCTTTCCTTGAATATTAATTAATAGTTCTTCCCTTAATACCATCTCTATATTAATGTTGGGGAGTGTTGCTAAGATGACAATTAGTTAACATCTCGACATTAGTTAGAATGATATTTTCTTCCTCTATATTAATGTTGGGGAGTGTTGCTAAGATGACAATTAGTTAACATCTTGATATTAATTATAGTAGGATTCATCTTCATTAATAATATTCTTCCTTGAATATTAATTAATTCCTACTCTTATTTCATATTAATATTTTGAACATTACTTAAAGGATCAACTAGTTTTGTTTCATATATTAATTATTACTAGAAACGATCAACGAACCGATGGTTAATCGTTGATGGTTTCATAAGTAAGTAACTTCGGTTTATTAATGCACGGTCGTGGTTAATAAACTTAAGAGGGATTAATTTTGTTGGTTAAACCGAAACCGCCTGTGTTGAGGTTATCAATCTCAATTGATTTCATCAAGGAGTTAGAAAGATTAAATGCTACTATTAAATCGGTATAAGGCGTTGTTCTATATTTGATTAATAGTAAGGGTTATTAATGAACGGACGTTGTTAATAACTACCCTCGATGAAGTGGATATACTCCCCGATTGAGTATTCGAGAGGGAATAAGTTATAGATATAACAATGATCGACTAAAATATATCAACAAGTGGAAAGTAGCAATGCCAAGTCCTTTTTATCTTTGAATTAAACACATATAGGTTGTTCATCTTAGTTCTTAATTAAATCACTCAATCCAAATCCCCCCTTTTTATTTACTAAGTATCATAAAAAGAGAATTATTCCTTTCCCTGTGGATACGAACTCTACTACGCTATACTACGTATAAGTGTTTAGTATTGAAATTATTTTGACGCACCGTGACAAAGTGCTCGTCAAATTTGGCGCCGTTGCCGAGGAAAGGCAATTCTTTTTCTTTTTATTTTATCTCATAAAAATCAAAACAAAAAAAACATAAAAAAAAATTTTAAAAAAATCTCTTGCTCTTCTATTTTCTGAGCTTATATGAGTAAATGGATACCAACACATCATCGCTAGAGAGTCAAATTTCTAGCTTAACATTTTTAGTAAAGGAGTTTCTCTTATGCTCAAACGTTCAAGATACCAAGGCCTGCAACAGTTGCATGTCACAAAGGCATCTTACGGATTTTTGCCCCAAGCTGCAAGAAGAATACTTTGAACAGAGTGATGATGTTGTTTTCCAAGAGAGGTATGATTCATTCTCCAACACATATAATCCATACTCAAGTTATTATTCCAGCATGTCCACTGAAGACATGATCCGAGCTCTCACTATCAATGTGACACAAATGCAACAAGATATGTCGCAATACCCGCAAGAAACAATGCTCAAAGAACTGAACTTGGAGAATCAATTAAAACAAGTGCCAAACATTGTGAACCACATTGGCGAGGAGGAAGAAGAAGAGGAGCTTACGGAGGGAGCTCAACCAGAGGAGGAGAAACTTCAAAACTCAACTCCATCATCGGCCATTCCTGAGAACATGCCACCATTTCCTGAGGCTCTAAGGGAAACAGAAAGGGTAGAGAAGGACGAAGATGAAATCCTCAGCATACCAGAAGAATCTTCCCCCGAGTTAGTACCTGGCACTGTCCCTAGTGTCTGCCCGCATCTCTGCCATCAAAAGACCCTCTATGGCCAAAGTAGCCACCGGTGTATGCATCCTCGTCCATGTGGTCGCTGCTGTAGCCATCATCCCCGCGTCTACCACCGGAGTTCGATCCTCCGAAGTAACTCCACTGGGTGGGGTCGTACCATGAGGGTGCGGGAGGAGGAGTTATCATAGAGGCAAAGGAATCCTGGTGTGCCACGTAAGAGTATATCGGACTAAAGGTTCTCCGTTGGTCCTCCTCATGTCTGCGCTGGTCCTCCTCATATCTCTGCCAATCTACTCGCCTTTGCTCCTCCATCCTCTCGAAGCTCTGCCTTTTCTCCATTCTATATTGTCCAACTTGCTCCTGAAGTAGGATGTAGTTGTTGTTGATCATATGCATGTTATCAAGCATCTGTTGCTGGAATGGTGTGTATTGGTAGGCCGGAACATTAGGTTGTTGTTGCGGTGGATCAGGTATGAGGGGTGGGTCTACTTCGTCATGTCCTTGATCAGCCTCATCCTGTGCATAGTGTGCTGGGATTGCCCCGGGGAGGCAATAGTGATGACCATCACCGATTTCGTGACCCACGATATCCAGGGGAACGTCAGGGGATGGCATGTGGATAAATATGTCATTTCATGGAATGATGAGCCACTTATAGATAGGTGCCCCTGTGGGTGTCATGTGAGAAAGAGCCAAGTCTTTGATCTTTTGTATAAGCCATGACGTGCAAATGAGCTATTTAGGAGTAATGGGGTCCGGGTCTACAAAACCATATAAGGTGGATATATGTGTGATTACGCCCCCTATCACAATTTGTCCCGACGACATTGCGACATTTTTGAAATGAGTCCAAAAGATGGAGGCAACATCAACAGCTTGTGCAATAACACATACATCCCACATTCTTGTGTTATGATTATTCGGTCTTCCGAGAAAACCATTTGAACAGAATTTCAAGAAAATTCGGAAGACCGGATGTTGTACACAGTTCACACTCAGCTTAGAAGGGTCCACCACAACTTGTCCTGTCATTCTCTTCCATAATTCATACCCAACAAGAGTGTCATAATCACGAGCTTTATCAAACAAAGGGAGGCCAAAATGGTGTGCAAATTCTCTTTTGGTTAATGAACGATCCTCATTGAATAACCGAAAGGTGATGGTGTCATTTGCATGATCATCGATCATCATCCTTTGTATACACAAATGAGCTAAAGAATTCATATACCAAATGAGAATAAGTCACATATTGCATTTCAAACAACCTAGTCATTCTAATTCTTGCAAATATGTCATGCATGATTACATCAATCCAAAGGAGTGCCAAAGTAGTAAGGCACATGAACCGCGATTGTTTTACCTCCCTTTTGGATTGTTCCTTGAAGCATTTCTTGTGTGCCTCCGTTGCAAATTTCACACTTTCATAGCCCGCCACAGGTGGGATAGCCCTTGAAGAAGAAGCTTTGCCCTTTTTTGGTGACATGAAAGTGATTTTTTTGGGTATTTTTGGGTAGGGATTTTCGGACTTTTGGGTGTGGGTAGGATTGGGTGGCTTTTATGGGTGTAGAATGAAAGAGGGTGATGAGGAGAGCAAGAATATGGTATTGGTTGGAAAATTTTAGGTTGTATTTGGATTTTGGATGTCCAAAAATGGGGTTTCATATTTTTGGGTAGGGTTTTTGGGTTTGGTTGATTTGGGGGGGGGGGGGGGGGGGGTTGGGGTTGGGGGAATTTATGGTTGTAGAAATGAAGAGGAAGGTGAGGAGATGAAGAAAATGGGGTTGTTTGGTGGATTTGGTGGGAAAATGGGGAAGACTCGAAGCTTTGGCCGGTGATAATGGGGGATTTTTTAGGGTTGTGTTCGTGAGGTAGAAGATGAAGGATGGAAGGGGAAGGGTCTGCTCGACTTGGTCTATGGGAGTTTTCCCATTCGCCCGGCCGGGTGGTTTAGGGTACCCGGTCGGGTCCTGCTGATTTTAAGCTTCAGTGCCTACTGGAATGAATACCTGGTCGGGTGGGTTTCGGTACCCGGTCGGGTCGTTCTGATTTTTGGACTCCAGTTGCTACTGGAATAAATACCTGGCCGGGTGGAATGGGTGCCTGACCGGGTATTAGTTAATCCTGACATTTATTATTTCATTTTTTGTTTGACCGGGTATATGGGTTGACCAAGTCAGATTTTCAAAGCAGTGGTCTGGAAAATTTTTATTTCAATTGCTCGGCCGGGTGTTTGGTTCTACCCGGTCGGGTTATCATCCTAGGGCTCAGCAGCAGCCTTCTATGGTTGTACCCGGCCGGGTTGTTTGGGGTACCTAGTCAGGTCCATCACGAATTGAAAGTTTTTGGCTCTGCTCGCCCGGGCAATGGGGCGGGTAATGTGTTTTCTTTCACATACCCGACCGGGTGACCTCAAGTACCCGGCCGGGTACGTGCCCCAAGTCCCTTTTATAATATTTTTTTTGAAAATGTTTTAACACACACACTTTAAAATGAAAAGGAAACATACCTTGCATGGGTTGCCTCCCAAGAAGCGCTTTGTTTAACGTCGTGGCTCGATGATATCTTCTGTTGCTCCTCATTCATAGACCGGTTCAGAAAGGTCTATGACGTCCATGTTTTTGGGTTGAAAGCCCTCAAAGAAGGATTTTAATCTTTGTCCGTTCACCTTGAGCACTTCTCCCGTCTCCAGGTCCTGAATTTCCACCGCCCCGTGTGGATATGTTTTGACCACTTTGTATGGTCCAGTCCACCGGGATCGTAGCTTTCCTGGAAATAAACGAAGGCATGATTGAAATAAGAGGACTTTGTCATCAATTTTGAAGTCCTTCCTTATAATCATTTTATCATGACACTCCTTTGTTTTTCTTTTGTAGATCTCCGCATTGTCATAAGAATCAAGGCGGAGTTCTTCCAACTCTTGCAATTGGAGTTTCCTATGCATACCGGCCTCGTCAAGATTGAGGTTGAATTCTTTCACTGCCCAATATGACTTGTGTTCAAGCTCTACGGGAAGATGACAAGCTTTGCCGAACACAAGTCTATATGAGGACATACCGATGGGAGTTTTGTAGGCAGTTTGATATGCCCATAATGCATCATCAATGTGTATGCTCCAATCCTTCCGGTTCGGGTTCACTGTTTTCTGAAGTATAGACTTCAACTCCCGGTTTGAGGTCTCCGCTTGGCCATTTGTTTGAGGGTGGTAGGCTATAGAGATCTTGTGAGTAACACCATTTTTTTAGTAGGGATCCCACAATTTTATTACAAAAATGTGTACCTCTATCGCTTATCAAAATTCGGGGGACCCCGAACCTAGAAAATATGTGTGACTTAAGAAAACTTGTAATCATCTTTGCTTCATCAGTTTTTGTAGCCTTAGCTTCCACCCATTTAGAGACATAATCCACCGCAAGAAGGATGTAGATGTTACCTTGAGAGTTTAGAAAAGGTCCCATGAAGTCAATATCCCATGCATCGAAAATTTCACAGAAAAGTATGGGGTTTTGAGGCATCTCGATTCTTCTAGAAATGTTCCCCGCTCTTTGGCAATTGTCATAAGATTGACAAAATCCATTTGCATCACGAAAAAGACTCGGCCGCCAAAATCCACTTTCAAGTATCTTCATTGTCGTCCGTTTCGGCCCAAAATGTCCTCCAGAAGCATAAGAATGACAAAATTGTATGATGTGGGCTATCTCATATTCAGGGATGCATCTTCAGATTATTTGATCCTTACAAAGCTTCCACAAATATGGGTCATCCAAAACATAGAGTCTTGAATCCATTCTCAATTTTTCTTTTTGAGATTTTGAGAGTTGTGGAGGAAGTTTGCCGGAAACAAGAAAGTTTACAATATTTGCGTACATGGTTGTATGACTTTGATGGAGAAGAGAGTTTCGTCTGAAAATTCGCCTTTGATGAGATTCGTATGGAGGCCTTCGATTTCTTTATTTGGAACCAAGCGGCTTAAATGATCGACCACCAAGTTCTCTGCTCCTTTCTTGTCTTTGATTTCTATGTCAAACTCACTCCATAGAAGGACCATCGAATGAGTCTTGGCTTGGCCTCCTTCTTTGTCATTAGGAATCGGAGAGCGGCATGGTCGGTGTACACAATCACTTTCATTCCAAGGAGATAGGAACGAAATTTCTCCAAAGCAAATACCACCGCTAGCATTTCTTTCTCGGTGGTGGAGTAGTTCTTTTGTGTTTCATTGAGTGTTCAGGAGGCATAGTAGATAACATGAGCAGCCCTCCTGATCTTTTGGCCTAGAACAACCTCCACCGCATAGTCGCTTGCATCGCACATGATTTCTAAAGGAAGAGACCAATCCGAAGCTTGTATAATTGGGGCAATCACCAACCTTGCTTTCAACGTATCAAAAGCTTCCTTGCATTCATCATTGAGATCAAATTCCACCTCCTTTTGCAAAAGTTTGCATATGGGAGATGAAATTTTGGAGAAATCTTTGACGAATCTTCTATAGAATCTGGCGTGACCAAGGAAAGAGCGGATGTCTCGTACATTCGTGGGGTACGGGAGTGTTTTAATTACATCAATTTTTGCTTTGTCCACTTCAATCCCCTTTGATGATGAGATCACATGCCCAAGAACAATCCTTTGTTCCACCATAAAATGACATTTTTCAGAATTTAGAACAAGGTTGGATTCAATACAACTTTTGAGCACAAGAGTGAGATGATAAAGGAAAGTGTCGAAAGAGTCTCCATGGATTGTGAAATCATCCATAAAGACCTTGATGAACACCTCCATAAATTCAGAAAAGATGTTCATCATACACCTTTGACAGGTGCCCGGTGTGTTGCATAATCCAAAAAGGCATTCGTCGGTAGGCAAAAGTGCCAAATGGGCATGTGAATGTTGTTTTCCCTTGGTCCTCCGGGGCTATTGGAATTTGGAAATACCCAGAGTAACCATCGAGAAAACAATAGAACTTGTGCCCGGCTAGCCTCTCTAGCATTTGATCAATGAAGGGCAAAAGAAAGAAATTCTTTTCTAGTTACCGAATTGAGTCTTCGGTAGTCAATGCAAACGTGCCACCCGTTTTGAATTCGGGTGGGCACCATCTCTCCTTCTTTATTCTCAATGACCGTCACTCCGGTCTTCTTTGGCACAACTTGGGTCTGACTCACCCATTTGCTATTGGAAATGGGAAAGATTATTCCCATTTGTAGCAACTTGATCACCTCCTTTTTCACCACCTCTATCATGGGTGGATTCAACCTTTGTTGTGGTTGCCTCACCGCTTTGGCCTCGTCTTCAAGTAGGATCCGATGCATGCAAGTCGATGGGATAATGTCTTTGATGTCGGCAATAGACCATCCAATGGCCAATTTGTACTCCTTAAGGACCACAATGAATCTTTCTTCTTTTTCCTGGGTCAAGGCATTTGAGATAATCACCGGTAGAGTGTGATTTTCACCCAAGAACACATGCTTCAAATTTTCAATGAGTGGTTTTAGTTCCACCTCCGGTGCCTACAAAACAGATGGTAGCGGCTTCTCGCTCGGAATGGTTAGCGGGCGGGCTTTAGAGCCCAGTGGCAACAGTGGGAGCTGATTTAACTCCGCCACCATAAACTTCATGCTATTTGACATAGAGTATTTCAAAGTGAAATCCTATACGTCGTTCTCAATTGAGCTTAACAATTCATCTCTTCCCTCAACTTCAAACACATCTTGGATCCAAGTGTCACAAGTGTCTATAGCAAAAAGAGAATGGTTATCGGTGGGGTATTTCATGGAGTCATAGATGTTAAATTCAACTTTTTCACCATCAAACTCCATGGTTAATACTCCACTAAACACAACTATATTTGCTTTGGCCATTTTCAAAAAGGGTCTTCCTAACAAAATTGGGACAATATTTTTATCGTTCTCCATTTCAAGAATGTAAAAATCAGCGGGAAAGATTAAATTATCCACCATGACGAGCATATCATCTACTACACCTTTTGGGTAAGCATTGGATCTATCGACAAGTTGGATAACAACCCCCGTTTCATGTAAAGGTCCTTGTTCTAAGGACTTATATAGAGAATTTGGGATGACATTAATTGATGCACCTAAATCTAACATAGCCCTAGAAAAACTAGCATTTCCTAGTTTACATGGTATAGTGAACATTCCCGGGTCACTATACTTTTTAGGCAGTTTCTTTTGGAAAACGACTGACACTCTTTCACTCACTTGGATTTTGTGTTTTCCACTTAATTTTTGTTTCCTTTTAATTGTGAAAAGCTCTTTTAGAAATTTTGCAAATCTAGGAACGCCTTTAATTAAATTGATAAGAGGAATATTTACCTCGCATTTAGAGAAGGTCTCATAGATGTCTTTGTCATTGTTGTATTTGCGGTTGTCCTTGAGAGCCTCCAGAAAAGGTGGCACCGGCTCATATGAATCGAGCGGTGAGAACTTTCTTTGAGGAATGATCTCCTCCTCTTTCTCTTCTTCATTTTGAGGATGTGTGCTTTGCACCAAGTGATCCTCTTCTTCCTCTCCAACATGGGTGCTTTAGCCATCACCAATTCTTTGCCACTTCTCAAAGTGACAGCATGAGCTTGTTGCCTGGGATTCGGCTCCATTTGAGATGGAAGCTTTCTCGAATCCTTGGCTTCAAGCCTACTCACGGCATTTGAGATTTGGCTCATTTGACTCTCCAAATTGTGGATGCTAGATTTGATGGTTTCTTGGAATTGAGTCACACTTTGTTGCATTGTTGTCATATTAACGGCAAATGCTTGAATCATGTCTTCGGTGGACAAGCTCGAGTTTGAAGCTTGGTCTTGTTGTTTGTATGGCTGAGAAGGAGGGTTTGATTGTTGAGGTTGTTGATAATTTCCATACCTTAGATTTGGATGATCCCTCCATCCCGGATTGTAATTGTTTCCATGAGGATCGTACCTCCTTTGACCTTGGAACCCCAATGCATTGACTTGCTCGGGATTCTCCTCTTGTAGTGTTGGGCAAGAATCAGTGGGATGCCCTTGTGTTGAACATATGCCGCAAACCTTGACTTCTTGGGTTTTTGGATTTAAGAGGAAATCTTTAACCAAAGAAGTCAAGCCGCCACTTGACTTAACAACGAGTTGTTTGATTCTGCCGCCATGACTCTCTTTGTTGACCGCCGATCATAGTGTCTACAATTTTCGGCTAACTCCGAGATAAGATTTCTAGCTTGAGAAGGAGTCTTGTTGACGATTCCTCCTCCACATGCGGCATTTATCATCCGCCTATCATCATCGCAAAGACCATCATAAAAGTAAAGGATGAGGCTTGCTCCGAATAGCCATGATACGGATAGCTTGCTCAAAGTTTCTTGAATCGTCCCCAAAATTCGTAGAACGATTCATCATCTTTTTGCTCCACATTGCTGATTTGTTTCTTTAGGGATGAGGAGACAGAGGCAGGATAATACCTTTCGAGAAAGCACTTCTTCATGGCCGCCCAAGTATCTATGCTTCCCGAGGGAAGATAGAATAGCCAATCATTGGCAGTGTCTTTGAGGGAGAATGGAAAAGCCCTCCACTTGATTTGCTCCTCGGTCACACCATTCGGGCACATGCTTGTGCAAACGATGTGAAACTCTGAGAGATGTTTATTTGGATCCTCTCCTCGCAGCCGTGGAAAGATGGAAGTAGATGTATGAGCCCGGATTTCAACTCAAATGTAGCACCCGCATCAAGAGTTGGGAAGGTGATACATAAGGGTTGTGGGATTAGATTAGGAGCTGTGAGCTCCCTCAATGTTTTTGTTTCAAGATCCATAGTTATTGGCTCTTCGGACTCGCTAGAATGAGAACAAACACTTGATGATTCTCCCGAGTCGGTACTTGAGAATTTGTTTTTCAACCGCTCGAGAGTTTGTTCTATTTCGGGGTTTGTTTGGTAGGTGATTTGGTTTATGGATCGGGTTCTTACCATATACTCAAACAAAGCTCAGAAAAATAGAAATCTTTATATGTGTATATATTGTTTTTCTTGAAATAAAATAAAAGAAAAATTAATTGCCTCTCCCCGGCAACGGCGCCAAATTTGACGAGCACTTTGTCGTAGTGCGTCAAAATAAATTCAATACTTAACACTTATACGTAGTATAGTGAAGTATAGTTCGTATCCATAGGGAAAGGAATAATTTTCTTTTTATGAACTAGTAAATAAAATGGGGGTTTTGGGATTGAGTTATTTAATTAAATTAATACTAAGATGAACGACTTATATGTGATTAAATTCAAAGATAAAAGAACTTGGCTTTGCTACTCTCCACTTGTTGATATATTTAGTCGATCCTTGTTATATCTATAACTTATCCTCTGTCGAATACTCAATCGAGGAGTATATCCAATTCATCGAGGGTAATTATTAACAACGACCATTCATTAATAACTCTTACTATTAATCAAATATAGAACAACGCCTTATACAAATTTAATAGTAGCATTTAATCTTTCTAACTCCTTGATGAAATCAATTGAGATTGATAACCTCAATACAACGGTTTCGGTTTAACCAACAAAATTAATCCCTCTTAAGTTTATTAACCACGATCGTGCATTAATAAACCGAAGTTACTTATTTGTGAAACCATCAATGATTAACCATCGGTTCGTTGATCGTTTCTAGTAATAATTAATATTGAGATGTTGACTAATTGTCATCTTATCAACACTACCCAACATTAATATAGAAATAGATTAAGGGAAGAATTAATATTCAAGGAGAGAAGTTAAAAAAATAACTCACAACTTTAAAAATCAACAAGCTTCAAGAGCAGAACCAAGATATAAAAGTTTAGCTCCTCATTTGGAGACTAAACATGCTAGAAAAATATAAAGAAAATACTATTCTAAGTTGAGCTTAAGTATATGGAAGAAGGGATGATTTTTAGTGAAGATCACTAGTACAAAAATGGCTTTTTACATCACCATATCTACATGTGTTATGGTATAACCCATGTGAAATAGTGACACGGGTCAGTTTTACAATATTTATAAAATGTTTCACATGAGTTGTTGATATAGCCGATGTTAAATAGTGAAACGGGTACTTTTTAAAATTTAACAAAATATTCTAAATAGGTTATCACTGGAACCGATGTGGATAACTAAACAGGGGTATTAACGAAATCGGTCGAAACCGACGCAAAAAAAATACTGAAATACTCATAAAAAAATTTGCTATTATTCCAGATCGGTTAAACCTGTCTGGATTACTTCAAATTCTCGGCTCCCCTCATTTAACCGATTCCAGACCTAGAAGGCCCTATAGCGTAGCGTAAGGTTCTTGTGAGTGACGGCGGCGAGTGATCGAATAGATCTGACCCGACGGCGAGTGACGGAGTAGGTCAGACCCAGCGGCTAGTGGTGGAGTGACTCTAGCATCCTGTGGAGTTCCTGACTTCGACTAAGGGTTGGACGGGGTTCGAGCGGATAGCCTGGTCGGACGGCGTTCCAGTAGGGGTGCCTTTGTTTTCGGCCGGCGTTCGAGTGAGCAGACCTTCTTCATTGGCTGGTGTTCGAGTTAGTAGACCTTCTTCGTAAGACGCGTTCGAACGAGCAGACTGATAAGTATAATTATTTTTTTAACTCATCGATATTTAGTTGTTGTCGATTTGCTCTGGTCGAAAGTATCATAAATTGCTTGTTGGTTGGGGTTTATTTCCTAGTTGTTGTCAATTTTGTCTGCGTTGAATTGGTTGTTTTCTATTCCCTCTTATCGCAGCCTCTGCTATTTGGATTTAGGCTTACAAGTTGGTTGCTATATTTACCAATATCAACTTCAAAACAAAAATATTTACCTCATCAGTGCTATTTTTAGTTATTTCAAGAAAAATGATAGCTTTGTTGTGTGGGGACTAGGTGATGTTGGAGCATGACATATAAAATCAGTATATTTAGCAGAAAAATAACCTTTCTTGTTTGGTTTAAATTGTAAAAGTGTCTGCTGACAGTTTCTTCTTTGAATGAAAACATATGAAAACATATGTAGATTGAAAGAAGAGTGTTGTTATTAAAGTGCTGAAGTGTTGAAGGAGATTCCCATGTGCTCATTGTTTGAACTAGTTTTTCTTAATGGAATGATACTATGCTTAAAATTGTTACTCTCTTAGATCTGGCATGATTAATCTAAAAACAATATACGTGGTCAGTAAGAAGTTTTCTGGGATGGACTACATGGTTATTGATCTAGTTCTAAAATTGTTTTTTCCTATATGCTTGTGTCGTTGTTTTTAAAACCACTTTCATGAATAAGTTGAACAAAAATATATAGCACATAGACACAAATAGTCCAATTAGTTTTTAGTTGTTTTTTAAACAAGAAAAAAACTCACTGAAATGTAGTGAATGGATTTGCCGTTGGCTAATATTCATTGTTATTAGTATTGGAATTGGTTTGTAATTTCTAAAAATTGCATCTTTGCTGTGTTTGAATTTTATGTACGGAGTAATTTCCAAAGTTCTTGTCCATGAGTTGCTTAATTTATTTAATTTCCACATGATGTTTTCAGTTTCCCCCACTAGTAGAACCATATTGCTATTGTGTAGCCAGAGCTGTTACTGAATATGGAGAGGTTGGGAATATAATTTCATTATAATGAAATTTCAGCTTCAAGCTACAAGTTGTCTCTAGTTTGAAGTTAGCTTAATTCCATTATTCCGGATATGGAGCCTGAGAAATGGAAATCTTAATTTCATTTAGAAATCTTCAAGCAATGGATATTTACCCTTTCTGAGTTATTGAGACCTTAATTCACGAATAGATCTCATTTGGCAGATCATGGACTTGAATAAGCTGTTGGAAAGTTCTTCAGTTGTCAAATTCGTTAGGCAATTCTCCTTTGACAGTTTATCTTTTTAATGAGATCAGATTGATCATAAACAGATGATTTAAATTTAACAAACTAACAACAATCTTCACAATTTTTATTAAAGCAACTGATTCGGAAATACAAATTGAGGGAGAAAGGGGATGAGCAACATCAGACTTATGCTTTAGGAATTCAAGTGGTAACCATCAACTTCTCTTTTCTCATTGCATGCCCAGGATCTTTATTAGTTTTCATCACATCTTTCTTCTTTCTTAAAGCTAGCATATGAGACTTATACTTTAGAATGATTTGATTGAAGTAGGTCAAATTTATTTGATTTATTTATTAAAGGTTAAGCAGTGGCTTATAGCAGCGGCTTATGTTTTTGACCAAATATTCCTGAAATCTGCTTCCTAATATTACCTTAAGGAAGAATACTTTTAGACCAAATATTTGATTTTTATGTTTTTCTTCGAAATAACAGAACAATGGTGTATATCTACCCACACCTATAGTACCTATAGTATAAGGGTATATTTGTTTCATTTCCCTTATTATTTTATTTACATTCAATAGGATTTGCTCCAAGCAATGTTATTTTTTTAAATACTCTATGTAATGTTATTCAATAACTATTTTTTTTTTGAATTTGTAGCGATTTGTCAATCCAAAACCATTCTCTTAAGATTGATGAAGCACAAACTCGTTGGACATCATATTTCCTAGGAATGGTGCATTTGAACAAAGACACGCGATGAACGTGTTTGTTCAACTCCTTGAGTGATTACGAGACTTGTAATTTTTTGTATTAATACCCTTATTGTGCAATAGTTGTATTATTGTAACTTATTATTATGTAATAAATTCTTATTGAAATTTGTTTAACATTTGTGCAAGAATTGAAGATATTGTGTGCGCTATTGTGTTGAGTAAAATAGGTGCAGATTGATTAAGTGAAACAGGTGTAAATTGTGTTATAGTTGATGATACTATGGATGACGTGATTATAGAAGAATTAGGGGTTATATTATATTTTTTTGGAAATTTAAATCTATTCCACATGGGTTATAACCGATGTGGAATTCTCCATAATGTGGTCAAATATGATGTTCTTCTACATCAGTTGTTAAAATAACTGATGTGAAATAAATTCTACATGGGGTATAACCGATGTGGAATACCATTTAAAACGCCATTTTGGGCAATCTTCTAGATCGGGTATTGCACGACTGATGTAGAAAGACTTTTCACATTGGTTATAGAACCGATGTGAAAAGTCTCTACTTTTCACATGGGCTGGAATCACATCGGTTGTTTGACTGATGTGAAAAGTCTTTTTTGAACGATGTGAAAAGCCTTTTTTGTACTAGTGGATAATGTGTGATATTTATAGGTGTTTTTCAACACCTTTTGTCGGGTACCCGACCGGGTATGGTGCCCACCTGACCGGGTACCGGTCAAAATCAGATCATCCGCCATGTTCTTGTGTTTTTGCACATCGTTCTGTCCCGGGTCACATCTGACCCTACCGGGCGAGGTAGGGGACCCGACCGGGTCTGGCAATTTCCTGAGCATCTTCAGTTTTCAGTTCTTACCCGATCGGGTGCAAGGTCCTACCCGGTCGGGTTTTAGCTCCTGGGCAGTCAAATGTCATTTTTCATCACTTTAAAGCCCCCCTTTCCAACACTATAATTCCTAACTCTACTTTACAACTTACAAATGAAGATTAAAATACAATTACAACTAAAATCACACAAATGTTTACAAACTAAATAAAATGGTAAACAATCCACACGAATCAAACATAAAAACATACATATATGCACTACTAATTAGTGCATATCATCTATTTTATCTTATTGTTTATGATTGTGTGTTATATAAATCAAATTAATATGGTATGTGAACATTAAAAGTTTTTCTTCTGGGGCCTCCAAAGGGCTAGAGCCAGCACTGGCTCTGTTCATTCCGTCTTCATTCTACAATCGTTTTTTTTTGCTGCTGGTCGTAACAAAGCTTTTGTTTTCTAATCAGCGAATTGTAGAACTAGGCTGCTGCAATCTTCTCTTCTTGGCTACGGAAGACAGGTTTCTTGCAATTTTAATCTCTATATTTAACTACTTGAAAAACATGTGTGGTATAGTTAGGTTTTACTTATGTATCTATTTTAAGTTTTAATTCCATGATTTTTGCTCTATTAGTTAGAATGTATGCAGTAGCTAGTTAGTACTCAGCCGTAGGATTTTTTTTTATACTTTCGTTGTTGACACAACAAGTTCTTTTTACCGATGTTGATTACTCAATTGATTTTAAATTCTGTTTTTAATTGACGGGCAGCCAATTAGTCATGTTTTAGAAAGCTTCACATTTTTTTAAACTTTTTTTCTTATATCTAATTGTAAATGAAACTTTTGTTTGAAAGAGTTGAGTGAATAAACTTTTTGTCATGTTTTTTATTCCCAAAATAGGACTAATTAGTGTCATGTTTTGGCAGTATCACACTTCAAACATGAAAGTATTTTCTAAACAAGACAGTAATTAGTCCTATTTTGAGAATAAAAACATGAGAATCCTATTTTGAAATTTTTAAACTGTTTTAGTTCTGTTTCGGCTAATATTCTCGAAGGCTATTAGGCGAACAATCGAAGAAAATCACAAATAAGGACTGAACCCGTTACCCTAGTCGCGGCCTGCCCTTGCGCCGTACGTCCTTCATTGCTGCCGTGCTACGTCTCGTCGTCTCCGACCTGTGAGTTCTCTCTCTTAATCTCTGACTTTCTATTTTCTTTTTTTTTTTTTTTGATAATCCAGGTGTCGGGGCTTACGCTCCCATAATCCTGGAGTCTATGAACTACCCTCCAAAGCCCCTAGACAGTTAAGTCCGGATCTGATCACAGTCAGCCTCGTCAGTAGTGACTCCAAAGGACGAATCCAGCAGGACTTACATCACCTTTCAGGCTGCTCCTCCCACCACACGAACCCGCTACCTTCATTACCATCCTCTCCCTTCTCAGCCGCTGAGCAACTCCGTGAAGGTAGGAAGAATCATTGGGAGCACGACCTCCCTCCTCTCCCCTAAATGTGCCTAGCGGAATTCGAACCCGAGACCTCCGCTAGGACACGGTAACCTTCCACCCAATGAGCTGGAATGGTTGGTTGACTTTCTATTTTCTAAATACATGAAGACGTGAATTCTTAAATTCTAGGGCGTAAATGAATTATGCGTATTAAATGGCACTGTAGGCCTGTGGCAGATGGGGTGAGATTGCAATTTGGCTAAAAGATAAGAATAATTGACTATTAATAGAATGGAAGTTTATGGAGTTGAATTATTGTCTTTCTTTTTTTACTTCAATTTTCGGCCAATTAATCCTGTCATACAAGTAAATGAATTAATGAAACCAATTTTTTTTAGCATCTTAACTTTTTAAGTCAGCTCCTAGTTATATGTATTGTCGTATTGGGTATTTGAAATTTGGGAATCTGGTATTACAGAATATAGACTTACAAAATTAGATGAATAATATAATAAATGATAAATACATGAAATTATTAATTTGATGGTACTTGTGGTAGTAAAGTAGTTAATTAATTATTTTTTTGTGATTTTTGTTACTTTTTACGGAGTATATTTACAAATATTTTTATTAAGGCCATCTTTAGCATGATGGATTGATGGGAAAACGGAAATTTTATTGAGGGTGTACAATGAGAAAGAATAAATTGAGGAGCTATTTGGTTATACAATCGTTTGCCGGCTCTATGAATTGTGCATCTTGAATATGTTTTTTTTTACCCCGTGGGGCATCGGGGAAGGGGGGTTTGGGGGCTTGGGGTAAACTGAACTCAATCTCATTCCATTGAAAATTGAACCCGGGACCTCCTACAAGGGAGAATGAGTTGGCGACCAGTTAGATAAAGTAATGGAACGTGGAAAAATCAGATTTGGTCATATACCCGATCGGCTATATTGACATACCCGATCGGGTATGACTAAATTTCAGCATTCTCATAGCTACTGCCATAAATACCCGATCGGGTATCCTCTATACACAGTCGGGTTTCAGACCCAACCTCACCACAACACCCATAAATACATGTTTAGAATAGAGTTTTATTTATATTTCTTAGCATGTTTAGTCTTCAAATGAGGAGCTAAACTCTCGATCCTACTTCTTAGTTTTCCTTTTGAAGCTTGTTGAATATTAAAGTTGTGAGTTATTTTGTCTTGAATATTAATTCTTCCCTTATTCTTCTCTTATTCTATGTCTATCTTAATGTTGTGAAGTGTTGCTAAATGACGATTAGTTCACATCTTCTTGCCATTAATTACTACTAGAAACGATCAATTAATCGATGGTTAATCATTGAAGGTTTCACAAGTCAGTAACTTTGGATTATTAATGCATGATCTCATGGTAAATAATCTTAAGAGAGATTAATTTTGTTTGTTAAAACGAAATCGTTGTGTTGAGGTATCAATCTGAATTAATTACATCAAGGAGTTAAAAGATTAAATGCTACTATCAAGTTGGTATATTGCGTTTTTAATTCCTGTACTTATCTAATAATAAGGGTTGTTAATAAACGGTCTCGTTATTAATAACTAACCTCATGAATAATGAATTGGAGGTACTCCATGATAGAACATGTTTTAATGTATTCAATTTTATTGTATTTATCCTTGATTAATTAGAGATGTATCAGTGGGCTCTTTAGGTAATTAGGGGCCTTTTAATTTAATTCATATGATCCCTCCTTCAGTCTATTTCATACGGGCATTCTCTCATATCCTTTTTACGTATGAACTACGCTGCTTCACCCGACTCTCCCATATCAGAAACCTATAATCTGCCAATGAGTCAAAGGTTGTCTTCCCCCCACCCCCCAAATTATCTTTTGGATATTGGTTGATATCTAAAGTCGTGTTCTTTTCATCTCATGTCCGGCCATATCATTTCTAATTCGAAGCTAATTTGATATGGGAGAATAAAGTACTCCCGACTCTTAATTGATAAGAGTATTTTCTTTCAAAAAAAATTGATAAGAGTATTTAGAATTGACTCTTGTGAACAAAAAAACAAATTGGGTGACTGTTTGAATAAAAAACAGACATCTTCCTCTTCAGTGCAGTTTCTTTAATTGTTTATTACCAATTGTTCAGAAAAATTAGAAAGTGAGTTTTAGCTTCTTTCTTGATCGAATATTTGACCGATTGATGCACTTGATAATACTATGTATCTTGATATATGTATGATTTGTTTATCTTGAAAATTCTTGTGACTAGATTCTCTAACTCTTTTCTAATTTTATACTTTGAGTTTGATTTTTAAAGAACTTGTAAAATGGTTGAAATACGTTTTCCAGTGATTTTGTGATAAATCAGAAAATATGGCTAATTTTATTCATTTGAATGTTCATTCAATTCAACAACAACATACAAGCCTTAACCTCATAAGATTTATGTTTTCATTACAAATGAGAAATTTAAACGAGTATTATGTTACACTAAAATGAGTATATTATGCACAATAAACATGTGCTGATGTAACACTCTAAAATAAGCATCACAGTTTTTGTAAATTGCGGCATAAGTATACCGATCATTAGACAATGAATATAATTACATTAAAATAATATTTAAATGGGCATCAATGCACATTTAATGAGAATTAGACATATTATGTTGAGTATTATGAGTTTAATATTGAACATCGTGATCTCAACTTCATATTGTTTAATTCAGTCTATTTTTTATAATAACTTATTAAATTATATATATAATTATCTCCTATGATTTTCAATATTATAAATCGAATGTAATATGGTACTTTTGAAATATGGATTGATATGACACTTTAAAATGAGCATAACAGATTTTCATTGAATACCAAACTTCCTCTACAACAACAACAACATCCAAGCCAGAGTTCCAAAAGATATTGGGGTCAGCTAACATGAATCGATACATGATATCACCACCAAAAGGAAAAGAAACAAAATAAAGATAAAAAAGATAAGCTATGATAAAAAGATAATATAAAAAGAGATGAATATGCATAAAAATGATAAAATAAAAAGGATACAAATAATGCTTATATATATATATATATATATATATATATATATATATATATATATATATATAAGGATAAAAACATGGAAAAAAGATGAGGGGAAAAGATTAAAACCCTTCTTTGAGGGTTTTCAACCCATAAACGTGGAAGTCATAGACCTTATTGAACCGGTATATGAATGAGAAGCAACAGAAGATATCGTCGAGCCACGACGTTAAACAAAACGTTTCTTGGGAGGCAACTCATGCAAGGTATGTTTTCTTTTCATTTTAAGTTGTGTATGTGTGTTAAAACATGTTCGAAAAAAATAGAAGGCACGGGGCATACCCGGTCGGGTACCACACATTACCCGGACGGGTATAGTGTAAAAACTGATTACCCGCACCACCACCCGGTCGAGGCAAAAAAAAAATCGAAAAACACATTACACGACCGCGTAAAATCAGTCACCCGACCGGGTATGAACCCCAAATGCCCACTGCTTCTCCATAAATGAAAAAACGACCGGGTAAACAACCCCACCCGGCCGGATTAAAAAATAATGAAGAGCTTAAATGAATACCCGCTCAGGTATATCATCTTACACGACCGGGTAAACATCACCAGGGCGCTGTGCCTACGAAAATTCAGAATACCCGACCGGGTAAGGGGCATGTACCCGATCGGGTAGATGCACGAGAAACCTTCTGTCAGCCTCTGGCACACTCACCCCCTCGGGCAACCCAACCTACCTGACCGAGTAATCGGGCTTTCCAGCCTATACCAGGTCGGGCACACCACTCTCATCCCACTTCATTTTCTTCCCTTCGAGCCACCCTCCCCAAACCCCCCATTTTCAACCAACAAAAGCTTCAAATCCAACCAATTTCCCCACCAAATCCATCAAATAAAATCATTTTCTTCATCTCCTCATCACCCTCTTCCACCCTACACCCATTAATCCTTCCAAAATCCCCCAAATCAACCAAACCCAAAAACCATACCCCGAAATTCGAACCCCCTTCTTTTGGACATCCAAGGTCCAATTTCAAACCCAAAACTACCAACAAATATCACATACCTCTTCTCCCCATCATCCTCTACAAAACCATACCCATCAATACCACCAAATCCTACCCACCCCAAAAATCCAAAAATCCGTAACCAAAAACACCCAAAAAAACCAACCTCATGGGCACCAAAAAGGGGAAAAGCTTCTTCTTCAAGAGCTCCAAGGGCTATCCCACCAGTCATTGGCTTCAAGGAGGTGGAATTTGAATCTGAAGCACAATGCACCCGTTTTCTTGAGCAATCCGAAGGAGAGGTAAAACTCTCCAGGTTTATGTGCCAATATACATTGACTATGTTTTGGATTGATGATATTATGAGAGATATATTTACAAGTTGTGGCATGCTTAAAATCATTGATATGCATTTTTGGTCATATGATCGTTTAGTGTATGAGCTCTATAGTTCCGTTGAGCATGTGAAAGATGAAAATGATCACACCAATAACAAAATCAACTTTCGGCATGCCCTTATTTGAAGAAGTGCTCACGTATCGTTCATCGGTGGCCTATGAGCTTTGGAGAAGGATGACCGTACTTGTCAATTTTAGTACTTCCCACCTAAATGTCAACCATGTCCAACACCCGCTCTTCTGAATTTTCTTAAAATTCCTGCCAATTGCTTTTATGGGAGACCGAACAACCACCAAACTAGACTTTGGGATGTGTTCCTTTTAGCACAAGCTATTCTTCCAGGCGCCGATACATACGATGTCACCACAGTTCTCTGGGATCGCATAATCAATGTCAAAAACGGTGGTGGAAAAATCTATGTAGGGGGTCTAATTACCCACATTACCACACTATATGGTTTTGAATGCAATGGAGCACCAACTCACGAACCCTTCTTAGCCTTCAGTTTTTAAAAAATGCAAATGATGTGAGCCACCTCTCCCACACGGAACCTGATGGCCTGGAGATTTATCATTGACACATCAAACCCGACCAAGCGTTCTACTTCCCTTTCCCTTCCGATAATCTCCCTCTCAACATCAATGATCACCACATTGGTGATGGACATCATTATTGTCTTCCCGGAGAGATTCCGCTGCATTATGCACACCAAGACAATGAACCGGGGGATAATGCAGATGAAGACAATGCCGCCATAAAACAACCACAACCTCCTCCTGAACGGCAACCACAACCCGATGCTCTCGGCCACCAATTCACACCCTTTGAACAACAAATGCTAACTAGCATGAATGCTCTAAACTTGAACTATACCCAACTTCGACAGGAAGTTGGACTGTTTCGTACTGAGCACAGGTAGAGTCTCGAGCGGTTGGAGGAGCAAAGACAAGAGGACTGGCGACAATACGAAGAGGACCGGCGGAGGTACGAAGAGGATCAAAGGAGGACCTATGGCCCTATATACTCCTACATTGCACAACAGAGTTCCTTTTCTTCTATGGCCACTCCCCCTGCACCACCCTCTTGGTATGACCCCGCAGCATGGGGTACTTTTGGTGGTTCGACCTCAGGTGGGGGAGGCGGTGACGGCGACGATACGAGCATGGACGAGGACACACACTCAGGGGGATACTATGGCTATGGAGAATACTTTGATGGAGGTTATCCAGGCGGACACTAGGGACAGTGTCAGGTACTAGCTGGGGGGAAACTGTTCTGGTATGCTCACATTTCATACTCTTTATTTTTGTTAAAAAAAAAAGCTTGTTGAGTTGAAAACCCACAAAGGGCAACTTAAGCAAAAAATTAAAGCAAAAACAAAAGTGAGTATGTGAGAATTTAAAAAAAGTGGGAAGCTGGGATGAAAACCTCAAAGGGCACCTAGGCAAAATGAGAGAATGAGAGAAAATATCTCTTTTGATTTTGCAGGATCCTAAAGGTGATTAACTTAAAAGAGGGATGAAGATAAAGATGAAATTGAAGACCCCTTTTTACTCTATTCACTTTTGGGGATGCTTTGTAATACTTTTGTTCTTAAAACATTCTTGGATTATTGTATTGATACTATTATCATTTGGAGGATTGCATGGACAGGTTGGGTTTTACTCGAGACGAGTAAAAGTTCAAGTGTGGGGATGTTTGATATACAATAATTAGTAGTGCATAAGTGTATGCTTTTATTATTATGATTGATTTGTGTGAATTGTTTACCATTTTGATTTAGTTTGTAACATTTGTGTGATTTTAGTTGTAATTGTATTTTAGCTTTCATTTGTTAGTTGTAAAGTTGAGTTAGGATTTGTAGTGTTGGAAAAGAGAACTTTGAAGTGAAGGAAACTGCCAAGGTGACCTACCCGGTCGAGTAGATACTTTACCCGGTTGGGTAGATACTTCATCCCGTCGGGTATGACAAGAAAGAGTAAGCTGCTGGGACATTACACTTACCCGGTCGGGTAAGACACTGTACCCGGTCAGGTATGATTTGACCCGGATCAAAGAACGTGCAGAAAACAAGAGTACATGGCGAATCGATTCGATTTTGACCGGTACCCGGTCGGGTAAGTACTATAACCGGTCGGGTATCCGGCCAAAGGTGTTGAAAAACACCTATAAATAGAACACTTTTCCTTCACTAATTTCCATTCCTTCTTCCATACTCTTAAGCTCATTTTAGAATAGCATTTCTTTATATTTTTCTAGCTATGTTTAGTCTCCTAATGAGGAGCTAAACTTCCATTTCTTGATTTTGCTCTTGAAGCTTGTTGATTATTAAAGTTGTGAGTTATTTTCTTAACTTCTCTTCTTGAATATTAATTCTTCTCTTACTCTCATTCTATATTAATGTTGGGGTGTTGCTAAGTGACGATTAGTTATCACTTCGACATTAATTATTACTAAAAACGATCAACGAACTGATGGCTAATCGTTGATGGTTTCACAATTAACTTCGGTTTATTAATGCACGATCGTGGTTAATAGACTTAAGAGGGATTAATTTTGTTGGTTAAACCGAAACCATTGTGTTGAGGTTATCAATTTCAATTGATTTCATCAAGGAGTTAAAAAGATTAAATGCTACTATTAAATCGGTATACGACGTTGTTCTATATTTGATTAATAGTAAGGGTTGTTAATGAACGGTCGTTGTTAATAACTACCCTAGATGAATTGGATATACTCCTCAATTGAGTATTCGAGAGGGGATAAGTTATCGATATAACAAGGATCGACTAAATATATCAACAAGTGGAAAGTAGCAAAGCCAAGTTTTTTTATCTTTGAATTAAATCACATATAAGTTGTTCATCTTAGTTCTTAATTAAATTAAATCATTCAACCCCAAAACCCCCTTTAATTACTAGTTTCATTTAAAAAGAGATTTATTCATTTCCCTTTGAATACGAACTGTACTTCACTATACTACGTATAAGTGTTAGTATTGAATTTATTTTGACGCACTACGACAAAGTGCCCTTAAGGGAAACATGCCCAATCTGCATCAGAATAAGCCATTATAACAGAAATATTGCGGTCTGTCCGGAGCCACAGCCCATGCGATGAAGTGCCTTGTAGATACCTGTAAATTTTCTTGACACCTAATAAGTGAGTAGTGCGTGGAGCATACATAAACTGGGATACCAGATGAACAACATATGTAATGTCAGATGTAGTTATAATTAAATACTGAAGAGCACCAGCCATACTGCGATACTCAGTAACATCAGATAACAGTTCCCCATCTGAGAGAGAGAGAGAGAGAGAGAGAGAGAGAGAGAGAGATGTGCGAGAAGGAAGTGGGGTGCGCATAGGTTTGACGGTGTCAAGATGAAACCGATGTAACAAATCGGAAATATATTTAGCCTGAGAGAGAAAAAGGACATGAGGTGTGCGTGTGGCCTGTATTCCCAAAAGATAATGAACATCCCCCAAATCATTCATAGCAAACTGAAGAGATAATTTATGAATGACAGACTGAACAAAAGGTAAAGATGAGCCAGTGATTAAGATATCATCCACATATAAAAGAATATAGACAACTTGTGAGTGAGAACGATAAACAAACATGGACGAATCAGACTCAGGGTTGTCAATCCCGGATAGCGGAGCGTAGCGGGCAGCCCCAAAAACGCTATAGCAGTATAGCGGATAGCGGGATGACCGCTATTTAGAGTATTTTCAAAATAATAGATAAGTAACTAATGGAAGCATATGTAATACATACATATGAAAAAAAATACTCTTTGCCTTACTGGAAGCATATGTTTTAAGTTTTAACTACTGTAAGGTACATCTATTACCTTTAAGATAAATCTATTACCTTTAAGGTACATCTAAGGTCTGCAAAGAGACTACTGAGAAAGACATAAGATGCTATTAATAATTAAACCATCTTTAGTCAAAACATTGAGTCAAAAATAAGGTTCTAGTGTAAGAGTTTAAGTCTTGACAAATTAACAGTCAAAAACATAGATATGGCTTGCAAGCTCTTTGAATTCATACGAGAAGAGAGTGGACTGACTAGACTCCATACGAGAAGAAGAAGATTAACCTACTGTGGGCTTAAAAAGAAGATTGCAGGTCTGCAGCAAAGGTTGGGGAAGAAGATGTTGCATAGTGTGTGTGTTGGCTTGGTCACTATAGTTTGGTGCAGGTCTATATGTACGAATGTGGGAGTCAAAGTTCTTCTGTGGGCTTAAACAGAAGACTGCAGGTCTGCAGCAAAGGTTGGGGAGGAAGATGTTGCAGCTTTCTGAGTATTTTCATCGCAGAGGTTCCTCGAGATACTCCTGAGTATAATTTATCAAGGACTTAAAGATGACTAAGTTTTTTTTAGGACGGAGATCTTACTACTTCATTAAATGACATTTACTAGTCATCAATTTAAAATCATGAATAATGAGCTCACAATTTACATTAAAAAAGTAATAAAAATATATAACGGTGGCTGAAACTTTGACTATATAATAAAGGTGCGTACTCCTGTACCCTAATAAAATTATGGGTACCATACCCATCCACTAAGGTGAAGACATGTGTACTTTTTTTGACAGCAATGATCCATTTTTGAGTGCTCTCGGTTCTCCTCCTATTTTGCTAATATATCCCTATATTATTTGATATCTAATTTGTATTGGTCTTTGTTAAACCTCCGTTAGTCCTTCCGTCAAACTCTACCGTTTTCCCATTTTTAACTTTGTTGTTTCGATCCTTTCTCTCTATCGCATTTCTGTCGGCTGTGTGTATTGCCATTAGGGCTCCGGACAATGGATAATCAGTTAGATATGCTATTGGCGATCTTAGCAACGGTGAAGATGTTTGGTATCGATAGCAATAGCTGTTTCTCCAGTTTGTCGGTCTCCGATCCGCCAGAGGACCTAATGTTCGAGGGAGAGCGGGTGAATTCCGAGTACAGATCCTTGGCTTACTCGACAATTCTGGAGACTCCAAAGCCATGTATTATTATTTATTTTTTTGTATGATTTTCCATTCTTAATATGAGCCTGAAAAACTATCTCTCTGTTTTGGATGAATAAATTGGCTTTCCTGCTTGCCATTTAATTTATTACACTACTACCTAAGCTTTTATCAGAAACATGTTGTAGTTGATAATATTTTGAATGGCAAATGTTTTTTTGTACTTCTTGGGTCTGGATTGAGAAACAAGTTTTAGTTGATTTTTTGTACCATTGTGTTCTGATGTTGGCTCTAGGATACACACTATTAGAAGTTTGGTCAATGAAGTGCTCTTACCCTTTCTTTTCATTCCTATTTTAATACTGAATTTTAGAAAGGGAGTTTTCTTGGAATTAGAAAGGGGGTTTTCTACATAAAGTTGAATAACATGATATTATTGCAAATTCAAAGCAATACTGTTATTTCAACCCCACCTGTATAACATACATATTTCAAGGAAGTGTCTATCAACCAAATTTGTTTATGAAAGTAGTTTGGGTGGCTTGAGTTGATGATTCCATCTTCCAACTGTGCAGTAACCCCCTTTTTATTTGTGCCATCTATGTGTTTGTTTAAATGTCCACATGAAATGAAGTAATTTTTTGGTCGCAAACCTCTGTTTATTACCTACTAATAGTGTATATCTAGAGAGAAGTGAGAGCTAGAGAGAGAAGTGCAGTAATATGCTTCAATAGAATGATTTTGTAACCCCTATAACTACTCCCAAAGGGAGTATTTATAGAGAAAATCAGGGTTGGGCTCCCAAGCCTTGGGCTTGGGAGGCCCATTTACAATTGGACCGCTACTGGGCCGAATACAAAGCCACTAATGGGCTGTACGAATGAGTAAGTATAAAATCTGATTCTGGGAGGTCTTCTTGGCCGACGAGGGCGCGGCCGACGAGGGCACGGCCGACGAGGGCACGGCCGACGAGGGTACCCGGGTTCCTTGGGCTCAGGACCATAATCCGAGTTGGCCCCTCATCGGCCAAAAGGAGTGCGCAAACACCCTCATCGGCCACACAAAGGAAATGAGGCCACCGTCCTCAAAACAAGGAACAACCTCAAACGGCTTCACCGGCCCAAACATAAATTTCAACCACCAACGTCCAGGAAAGGGAAAGCGCGCCTCCAACGGCCACCATTGAAAGAAGGACACTCATCGTCCCAAAACAAGTTAAGGAAACAACGGCCTCCCCGCCCACAACGAGGAATAGGTAACGGCCAAAGCACAGATCAGGATCACCAAAGAGGGAACAACGCCAACGCCGCAACGGCTAACGCCAACGCCAACGCCAACGTCGGCCAAAAGCAACAAAGCACAGAAATCTACTCTCCTTCACTTCGTCCACGTCTCAGCTTAGAGAGTGGGGGACTCCTGATGGAGTATATGGGTCTGAGCTCCAGGACCCACATACTCGGAAGAACAGAGCACAAGACAACAGAGTGGCGCCCTCGTCGGCCAAGACGCCCCCGTCGGCCGAAAAGGGGCCAACTCAGATTACGGTCCTGAACCCAAGGAACTCGGGTGCCCTCGTCGGCCGTGCCCTCGTCGGCCGTGCCCTCGTCGGTCACGCCCTCGTCGGCCACGAAGATCTCCCAGAAACGGATTCTATACTTACTCATTTGTACAACCCATTAGAGGCTTTGTATTCGGCCCAGTAGCGGTCCAGTTGTAAATGGGCCTCCCAAGCCCAAGGCTTGGGAGCCCAACCCTAATTTTCTCTATAAATACTCCCTTTGGGAGTAGTTATAGGGGTTACGAATTCATTCTATTGAAGCATATTATTGCACTTCTCTCTCTAGCTCTCACTTCTCTCTAGATATACTCTATCAACCACCTTTGAGGAGGCCGACGGCCCGGATTTGGGCATTCCTGCTGAGGCCGATGGTAATTCTTTCTTCGGCTTTCTGTCTTTATGTTTTGTCCTTTGCCTTACTAATCTGTTGTGTTTTTTTTCTTTGTAGATTTTGCCATGGACCGACGTTCTATGATGGCTATTGCCAAGGCCAAAGCGGCCGAGGAGCTGGCTGCTAAGGCAGCCGAGGCGGCCAGACGTGCCGCGGCCGGTGGGAGCGGGGCTACTGCTGATGCGGCCCCAAAGCCTGCTCCATCGAAGAAGAAAAGGCCGGCCACTGACGGCCAGAAAAAGTTAACCGAGGCCGGCCTGAGCGTCTCGAAGAAGACGAAGAGGGCTCCTTCCCCTTCTCCGGCTACTGAGGCCGGTACTCTGACTGTCCCCAGCGTGGACGATGGTGTCCCCGTCGTGGACCTTACTGCTGCTGACAATGCTGCCCCATCACTTCCTCTCGTCCAGGAACCACGGACGAAGAGGGCCGGCAAGGAGATTGCCGGTGCCACCTACCAGAAGGTGGTAGAATACCCCGTCGGCGGGGGCGTGTTTAATGATCTCGTCCCTGGCCACGTCGTCCTGGCCCAGGCCATGCCGGCCAAAGATCGGGCTTACTTGAAGAAGCTCGGGGACGTGAAGATTTACGAGGGCGGCATGGACCTCCTCGTCCAAGTAAGTTACTGTCCTTATGTTTTTGTCTTTCTCTTCGTCTGTGTAGAGTCTTTTGCCTGACCTTTGTTTTCCTTCTGCAGAGTGCCTTTATGCTTATGGAAAGCCATAAGAAGCAGTATTGGGAGATAGCTCGCTTGAAAGAGCTGGAGCAGAAGGTTGCCTCGGCCGACGAGGCGGTAGCTTGCCTTGATCGGCTCCGGGAGGATGCCAAGGCGTTGCAGGCAAGGGCTGATGAAGCCGCCGCAGCCAGGGACGATGCCCTGGCCAAGCTCGAGGAGAGCAAAAGGGAGCTCGAGGAGTCCCACAGGGCGCTTGAGGCCGAGAGGCGCAAGAGCGAGGAGGCCGTCAAGGCGAAGGCTGAGGCCGAGGCCGTCGTCGTGAGGGCTGCCGATGAGGCCGTCGAGAAGTTCCTGGCCGAGGGGTGGAAGGCCGATGAGAGGCTCCCCTGGTGCTACGAGGTGGTGGCCGCCAGGCTTGAGAGTTGGGGGATGAACTCCCCCGCCGGCCAGGAGTATTTCAGCCGAGAGATGTCTGTGTATTATAACCTGGGCCAGGAGCGGATGCAAAGGCTCCTGTGTCGGCGGCTATCCCGGGCGTTGAAGGCCATGAATTACACGTCTGGGTGGGCTAGACGGAACCTGAAGCTGCCGAAGCTGATGAAGGATCCAGAAGAGCAGGCCAAGCTTCCGCTGTCGGAGCGAGAGTCCCCCATAGAAAGCTCCGGCCTCGGCGAGCCGGACTACACTGAATTCGACTTCCTGGACGATGCCACTAGCGCTGCGGCCGCCGCCGAGGAGGGAATTGACGAGGCCGAAGAGGCCGCCGAGGAGGGAGCCGACGAGGTTGAAGAGCCAGCCGCGGATGAAGGTGCCCCGGAGGCTTGATCGGCTATTCCCTGTTGTAATTAACTTTTCATTTTTTGCCAAATGATGTAACGGCCGAAGTGCCCCCAATTGTAATGAACTCACTATCAATTGAAGAAATTTTTGCTGTCCTTTTCGGCTTTGAATCCCTTGTATGCTTGTTTGCTTTTTGTCATTTGTTGAAATTTTTTCTAAGTGTCAAGGTCACAACTGGAGTCACCTCGCGAGTGCACGCTACGTCCATGGGGTAGTCTACCCTGTCCCGATGGCCTGGTCGGCTTGTTCGTCGTTGCTGTACTACAATAACACTTAGGACTTTTTTCATAAAATTTCCTAAGTGTTTTGGGTTCACTTGGATGCCTTTTTCCCGGCCTGGTGGCTTGATCGGCCTGGCCGTCGTTTCTCTATTATCATAACACTTAGGATTTTTTCAAAAATTTCCTAAGTGTTTTGGATTCTTGTAGTTGCTTCCCTTCCGGCCTGGTGGCCTTGTCGGCCTAACCGGTGTTGATGTAGTATCATAACACTTAGGATTTTTTCAAAAAAATTCCTAAATGTTTTGGATCCACGAAGTTGCTATCTTTCCGGCCTGGAGGCTTTGTCGGCCTGACCGGTGCTCCTTTGCTATCAACATAACACTTAGGATTTTTTCAAGAATTTCCTAAGTGTTTTTGGGTTCACTTAGGTGCTTTCCCTTCGGTCTTGACCGTGGTGTCCGCTCCGTCCAGGCGTTGGATTTCTTCCCTTTTGTTAGAATTTTCTCAAATGTCTAACTTCAAGTGGCTTAGTGTTCTCGTCGTCCTGGCAGTGGGTTTATCATCGTTGGCAAATGCTCTGGGAGATTTCCCAAGTGTTTGTACCAGTGTCGTTGTCGGCCTGCATTCCTGTGTTGTGGCCGATAAGGGCACCTTCACCTTAGTCTTTTGGACTTTGAATTTTTCCCAAGTACATATACAAGGCGTAGGTAGCTAACGGCCTTGGAATATATATGTACCCGCTTCGTCCAGAGTTCTTCCAGGTGTAAATGCTGGGCATTTACTTCTTTGCGGTACCGCTGTCGGCCAAGGAGGTGGTCCTACCTTCGTCGGCCAGCCATGGTTCCTTGTTGAGGAATCCTCTTTTCTTTTTTCTCAGGATTTTTTTTTTCTAAGTGTTTGGTAAACACTTGAACCAATTCCCAGAGAACTTTCGCTTGACCAACAGCCTTGGTTCCAGTGCCTGTATCGGCTATACTGGCTGTTGTGGCAAGTAAGGATTGTTTCCTGATTGCTTGATTCTTCCGCGGGTGTGTGCAGTGCCCGCTTCGTCCTGGTCATCCTCAGGATTGTGATTCTTTGTTTCATACCAAGCGTTGGTGCTTCAAAGGACTGTGGCCGATGAAGGTCACCTCTTGCTTGTCACCCAACTGATGCGGTTAGGGTTTTATAGGCGTGTGTCGGCCTTGATCATTCCCTTGTAGTGCGTGGACGTGTCGTCCTTGTTACCTGTTTGTGGTACTATACTTGTGTTCAACTGATATGTACTTGGCCAAAATGGGCCTGAAGTGTGGGGATTTTATTTTTCTTTGCTCGAGGCCGGCTAGTGTGCACGGCCGTCGGCTTCCCTCTTTTTCCCTTATATATATATATATTTTTTTTTTTCGTTTCGGGGGGTATCCTTCTTTCAGGCTTCGGCCAAAGGGTGTGCTCGTCCTTCGGCCGGTTCGGACTTCGTTTATAACGTCCGTGGTCTCAGGGCGGGTCCCGTCGCCTATTTATGACGCGGGCTAGACTTTTGGTCGGTTTCCAACGGCTGTCGTTGCCCATCCCTGAGTTTTGGGATTTTGTCACCTCGGCCATGATTTCAGGCCTATCGTCCTGCGATCTGGCGCGTGGACGACGCGGTGAGCTTCCCGTTTCAAGACGTGGGCCGTTTGCGGGCCCCTCGTCCTGGGGACATCGTCGGCCATACCTGAGCGTTTCGCTTCTAGGCTTACGGGGCCAGGGCGATGTGCTCTCTCAGCTAGGCCTGAGCCCTTCGCTGATACAAAATACAATGGAGTGCCTGAGCTTGTCGCTCGTAGGCTGCGAATGCAAAGGGCCATGTCGGCCAGACCTGAGCTTTTTGCTCTAAGGGGGCCGACGAGGGCACCTGCTTAATGTTTTACTTTGAATTTCCAGAGAAAAAATCAGAACATGATTTTATTCATAAGTGGCTCGAGGCCGAGGGTGGCGTTCAATCAGTAACCCGTTAAGGGGTGAGGGCTTCGCCGTCTGCACCTCCTTCGGATTACTGATAAAACTTCACCAGATGGTGTACATTCCATGTTCGTGGTACATTGGACCCATTCGGGCGTTTAAGCTTGTAGGTGCCGGGTTTGACCACGGCACTGACGATGTAGGGCCCTTCGTATTTCAATGCTAGCTTGCCACCCTCTGTCGGCTGGCTTGCTTCCCTTCGGCGGAGGACGTAGTTCCCCACCTGAAATTCCCGGGAACGTACCTTGGCGTCATAGTATGATTTCACTTGACGCCGGTAGTTCTCTGCTCGGACGTAAGCTTGCTCACGCCTCTCATCAACCAGGTGTAGGTCAATCTTCATGTTCTCTTCGTTGGTGTCAGGCTCATATTGTTCCACCCGCCGGCTGGGGATGGCAACTTCCGTGGGCGCCTTTGCTTCAAAGCCGTAGCACAGGGCGAAAGGCGTTTCACCTGTCGCCCTCCTCGGCGTGGTTCTGTAGCACCACAGGATGTTGGGGAGCTCGTCGACCCAACTACCTCCTGCGGCCTGGAGGTTCTTCTTCAACCCCTCCATAATTGTTCTGTTGGCGTTCTCGACCTGCCCGTTTCCCTGAGGATAGGCAACGGAGGAGAAACGGTGCCTCACCCCAAACTCCCGGAGGAGCTCCTGGAAAGGGGCTGCCTCGAATTGGGTGCCGTTGTCTGATATGATCTCCTGGGGGACGCCAAAGCGTATGATGATGTTCTTGTAAACAAATTTTTGGCATCTGGCCCCCGTGATGCTGGCCAAGGGTTCCGCCTCGACCCACTTGGTGAAGTAATCGACGACGACGATGATGTAGCGGTTATTCCCTGCGGCTCTGGGCAGGGGGCCGACCAGGTCAATCCCCCATCTGGAGAATGGAATTGCGGTGCTGACAGGGGCATAGTTGACAGCTGGCCGACCAGGGGCCTTCTGGAGTACCTGGCATGTGGTGCACTTCCTGGCCAGGTCAGCGCAGTCCCGTGCCATCGTCGGCCAGAAGAAACCCTGGACGACGAGACGCCGGGACATGCTGAAAGGGCCCTGGTGTGAGGAGCAGACGCCACAATGAACTTCTTCCATGGCGGTGTCGGCCTCGTCCTGGTGCAGGCATCGGAGGAGAGTGCCATTATAGGACCGTTTGTAGAGCTTGCCATCTTCTATGGTGTAGCTTGGGGCCCTGAGTTTGGCAAGTTTGGCCCTCTCCTCGTCCTGGGGCAGCTCCCCCGTTGTGATGAAGGTGGCGATGTCGGAGATCCAGTCCTCTGGCCGCTGTTGGACGCATAAGACGGGGCTGGCATGGATGCTGGACATGCTCAACTCCTCGATCTTGGCCAACTGGGAGATGTGCTCCGGGGTGTCCGAGCTGAGCTTGGAGAGGATGTCGGCTTCAGCGTTCTCGGCCCTTGGGATCTGAGTGATCTCGTGGGTTTCAAACGCTTTCAGCAATTCCTCCGCCGCTTGTCTGTACTGCCTCATCCGGCCTTCCTTTGCTTCATACGATCCCTCCACCTGGCCCACTACCAGTTTGGAGTCGCACTTGATTTTGAGGTGCTTGGCCTTGAGGCCGGCGGCGAGTCTGAGACCGCTGAGGAGGGCCTCATACTCGGCTTCGTTGTTGGATACCCTGAAGTTGAAGCGGATGGCATAGTAAGCTCTGAACCCTTCAGGGGATATGAGGACGACGACGCCGCCGCATGATTTCGCGGCCGACGAGCCGTCAGTGAACAGGGTCCACGTATCGTCCGGCTCCGGCCCGGGGTTGGCGACGGCCGTCTCCCTTGCTGTGCATTCAATGACGAAGTCGGCCAAGGCTTGCCCTTTGATGGATGGCCTTGGCTTGATCTCAATCTGAAACTGGCTGAGGAAGATCGCCCATTTCACCATCCTCGAGGAGCTTGTGGGGCTCCTCATGAGTGCGCCAAGAGGCTGCTGGGTCAGCACATGTACGGTATGGGCTTGGAAATAGTGCCCCAGCTTCTTCACTGTGTGGACGATGGCCAGCACCGTCTTCTCAATGGGGGAGTACCTGAGCTCGGCCTCCCTGAGTGTCTTGCTGATGTAGAAGATGGCCTTCTGCACCCCTTCGTCCTCACGGATGAGCACGGAGCTGACGGCCGACGTGCTCACCCCTAAGTACAAGAAGAGGGTTTCGCCGGCTCTGGGCTTGGAGAGCACGGGCGGGGACGACAAGTACCTTTTCAATTCGTCGAATGCTTCCTTGCACTCCGTCGTCCACTTGAAGCTGTTGGCTTTTCGCATGATCTGAAAGAAGGGGAGTGCCCTCTCGGCGGACCTGGAGAGGAACCGGTTCAAGGCCGCCAGGCGCCCCGTCAGTCGCTGTACCTCCTTGACGTTGCGGGGCGGCTCCATGTTGATGATGGCCTGCGTCTTCTCCGGGTTTATCTCGATGCCTCTTCGGCTGACCATGTAGCCAAGTAACTTGCCGCCCTGGACGCCGAAGGCGCACTTCTTGGGGTTAAGGCGGAGCCTGAACTCCTTCATGATTTCAAAGATCTCCCGGAGGTCGTCGGCGTGGGAGATGGCCTGCCTGCTCTTGACGATCATGTCGTCGACGTACGCCTCCATCGTCCGGCCAAGGACCACTCTGAAGATTTTGGCCACCATCCTAGTATAGGTGGCGCCGGAGTTTTTGAGTCCGAAGGCCATGACGAGGTAGCAAAAGATTCCCTTTGGGGTCCTGAATGTCGTCTTCTCGGCGTCATCTTCATGCATGGAGATCTGGTGGTACCCTCTGAAAGCGTCGAGGAACGACATCAACTCGCGCCCCGCCGTCTCGTCCACCAGCTGATCAATGTTGGGGAGAGGGAACGGGTCCATGGGGCACGCCTTGTTCAGGTCAGTGTAGTCAACACACATTCTGAACGTCGGCGGTTTTTGTGCGAGGACGACGTTGGCCAACCATGTCGGGTACTTCACCTCTTTAATGTGTTTGATTGAGAGGAGCATGGCGACCTCCCCTTTGACGAAGTCCCGCCTGTCGGCGGACAAGTAGCGCCGCTTCTGTTTGACAGGTGCGGAGGTCGGATCGACGGTCAGCCGGTGAGTGATCACCTGGCGGCTGATGCCTGGCATATCGTCCGGGCCCCACGCGAAGACAACGGCGTATGACCGTAGGACGAGGAGGATGTCGTCTCGTTGGTCCTGAGGGAGTTGCTTTCCGACCCTGAGAACCCGCTCCGGCCGGGAGGTATCCAGAGGGATTTCCTCGACCTCCTCGGCCGGCTCCGCATGTGGCCTCTCCTCGTCCATGGCGACGGCGGCCGTAATGGTGTCTATCCTCTGTCCTTCCCTTTCGACTGGCCTCTTTAGCTTGAGGTAGCAAGCTCTGGCTATCCTCTGATTTCCTCTGGCGTAGCCGATGCCGTCATTGGTGGGGAACTTCAAACATAAGTGCTTCATGGAGATGATGGTCTCCAAGTCCTCCAGCGCTGGCCGGCCCAAGATCAGGTTGTGGGCGCACTGGAGGTTGACCACCATGAACTCCATGTCAATTTTGGCGTGGTGGGGGCCGTCACCGACTTCCACGGGGAGGACTATCGTGCCCTCGGCGTCGATAGAGTCCCCGGTGAAGCCGGATAACGGGGTCTTGATCGGCTTCAGCAAAGCTCTGTCCAGCTTCAGCTGCTTGAAGGTGTTCAGGTACATCACGTTGACGGAGCTCCCCGTATCGATGTAAGTACGGTGGATGATGGAGTCACCGATCTCACATCGGATGACGAGGGCGTCCCTGTGTGACTCTGTACCCGGAGGCAGATCCTTGTCGGTGAAGGTGATCGCCTCCGTTCGCTGCTTCTTCGGCTGAGGGGGAACGTGGGACACCTCCCCAATGTAAAGGGATTGGGCCCATTTCTTTCTCTGAGTGGCGGAGTCCCCCCCAGTGTTCCCACCTACGATGAGGTGGATGTGATTCTTCTTCGGCGGAGGCTCCTCGAAGTCCTCGTCGTCGCTGAGCCTACCAATCTCGCGCTTCTTCGCAGAGGGTTCGCCCCCATGTTTGCCGGTGTTTACCCAAGTGTTTTTACGTGGGCCACCTTTGACAAACTGGGAGAGTTCCCCCTGGCGAATAAGGCGCTCGATGGCCTTCTTCAATGTGATGCAATCGTCGGTGTTGTGCGACGAGTTCTTGTGGAACCGGCAGTACGTGCCGCCCTGCTGGATGGCAAGGATCTCCTCGGCCGGCCGAGGAGCCTGCTCGATGAGGCCGTGCTTCTCGGCATAATCGAGGATGGTGCCGACCGGGTGGGTGAGGGTTACCCCCGGCCGTTCCAGCCTCGGCCGCCAGTGGCGGTCTTTCTTACTCTGTCCACCAGAGCCGTGGCGGCCCTGGGCACCCTGGCCGGCCGGGGACGGACCCGGGGCCGGCGAAGGATTTGTCTTCTTGGGGGGATGGTCCCCCTCTCTCTTGTGATTGTGGAGCTCGTCGGTGTCGGCATACAAGCCTCCGCGTTGGAGCGCCTTGGCGTACGACCTCGGGGGGTCGGTGATGAGGCTCCTGGCGTACGGGGAGTTGCGGAGGGCTCCCTGGTACAAGGCGAGGAGGGTGCGCTCATCGGCCCCCTCGACCTCCTCGGTCTCCCTCGTCCACCGATCGATGAATGACCGGAGGGACTCCTCGTGCTGCTGCTTGACGGAGAGGAGGTGGGTGAAATACTTCTTGGCGCGCTTCCTCCCGGCAAAGTGAGTGAGGAAGCGATGGGCGAGATCCTGCCATGAGTCGATGCTTCCTTCTGGCAGTCCGTTGAACCACTCGTACGCTGGCCCCTCGAGAGTAGAGAGGAACCAACGGCAGAGGTATTCGTCGGACGCGTTCACCATCAGCATGTTGTTCTGGTAACGGCTGAAGTGCTCCTGGGGGTCTGATCGGTCATCGTAGGACTTGATGGCGTTCCCCCTGTACTTCTCAGGGATGGGGGCCGAGAGGACCCTGTTGGTGAAAGGGGTCCTCGTCCTGACCTGGATGATGGGGTCACCCCACCCTTCGGCCAGCTCCCTCTCCAGGGCGCTAACTTTGTTCATGAGCGCGTTGAGGCCGGGGTCGTTGGAGGCGCCGGCCGTAGGGATGTTGGCCGACTGCTTGGCCTCCATCTGAGCCAGCCTCCTTTCCAGCTGGGCGATGACCTCGTCCCGGGGGTCCCTGTCGGCCGTGGCGGCGCCCGACTGGTTCCTCAGGCGCTCGTTGTGAGCCGCGTTGATCTGGTGACGCATGTCATCCTCGTGCAACTTCCCCTTGCCCTTGTCCGGGCGGGGCTGGTCCGCTTTCCGGGACACAGACCCCAAACTTTCCCTTGGCGAGCCAGGACGAAGATCGCCAATCCGTCCCGCCATCCTCTCCGAAACCGGACGACGGCGCGTGTCACCTAGCCTATTGAAGGCAGAGGCTTTCCCACGCGCTGGGGTCTGCCCGGGCCGAAGAGGGGAAGCAGGGTGGGAGTGGGACGACGCCATGTCCTGGGCCACAACCCCCTCATTGTTGCCTATCTGGACGGCCAACGGTTGGGGATGAGGAGGTGGAGTGACGTTTCCCCCGGTCCTTGGCAAGAGTGCGCTGAGGACGGTGGGGTTCTGAGCTAGGCTGGCGATGATGACCGACAGCGCGGCCTGGACCTGTGGATCCACGGACGGAGAGGCCGCGGCCATAGGCTGTGATCCGCCTTTTCAGCTCGCTTCTTGTCCAAGTCGAGGCGGGCATCAGGGGCGCCGCCGTTGAGTTGGTTGCGGAGGTCCGTTGTGAGGTTGAAGGCCTCCTGGAAGAGGTCCCCTCCGCCGACCTGGTCGGCCGTGGCGTCCTCATCGTGCTCCCTGGGCTCTTGGTCCTCAGGGATGACTTTGCTGACGAGGTTGCGGTTTGACTTAGTTCTCCCCATGATCAGTGGTTAGCTGTGCTTGGTAGCGACGAAGGGTGCTAACTTGATTGTTCTAGCTCTCAACGAGAGCACCAAATGATAGTGTATATCTAGAGAGAAGTGAGAGCTAGAGAGAGAAGTGCAGTAATATGCTTCAATAGAATGATTTTGTAACCCCTATAACTACTCCCAAAGGGAGTATTTATAGAGAAAATCAGGGTTGGGCTCCCAAGCCTTGGGCTTGGGAGGCCCATTTACAACTGGACCGCTACTGGGCCGAATACAAAGCCACTAATGGGCTGTACGAATGAGTAAGTATAAAATCTGATTCTGGGAGGTCTTCTTGGCCGACGAGGGCACGGCCGATGAGGGTACCCGGGTTCCTTGGGCTCAGGACCATAATCCGAGTTGGCCCCTTTTCGGCCGACGGGGGCGTCTTGGCCGACGAGGGCGCCACTCTGTTGTCTTGTGCTTTCTGTTCTTCCGAGTATGTGGGTCCGGGGGCTCAGACCCATATACTCCATCACCTACCCTGTTTTATTTCAGCTTTTTAAAAAATGTCTCATGATAAAAAATTTATTTTCTTTGCAATCTGTTTACATATTGAAAAGATAAGTTGTTATGGTTGAGTTTTAGTTTCGTACAAAGATGTTAGTTTCCTCTCTTTTATAAAGTTTACATTAGAATTTATAAAGTTTCATAGACAAAATTTTATCTGCTATAAAAGTTATACAACTTATGAAGTTTCAAAGATTTACATAGTTTTATATTAGCTGATAATAGTATTCAAAGTAGCAGTTGCAAGAAGTCTCAGTTTTTTTTTTTGCTTAAACAAGTTGTATAATTGATTTTGAGTTCTTCACATGATGTGAACTACAAGTTATGAATTTCTGGATAGAAGTTATGGTTCTAGCTCTGGGAGTGTGTTACGATGTTTTCTTTTTACCTGGCAGCTTAAACGGTGATGACGTCTATTTACAAGTCCAAACACGCTTGCTGAGCATGTGAATTTTATTTGTGTACTTGCATTTTGAATTCTTTAAAGTTTGAAAGTCATGCCATGCTAGAGTTATTTGTGTAGTGTGGTTTAATTTAGCGTTAAAATATGAAAGCATGTCTGTAATGCAAGGTCTTGTTTGAACCGGTTAGTTAACTGCATGCTTAATTCAGGTTGTCGTGTATTGATAAACAATGCATCCCTTCATAAAATTTGTAATAGAGTCATTAATACTTTGAAATTCGAACTGTGTTGGGCTGCTTTTTGTAACTTGAATTCTCTTTTTAGACCTAAGATAATCCTACATGTTCTAAACCAGTTCAACCCTTTTTGAGTTTCATAAAAAATTCAAATTACACACATTTTTGCTAAAACAAGGGAAAAAGCACCACTTTTGCATCTTTGCTAAGCGACGGGTGTCCGGGTTACTGACCTACTTTTATTCCCTTAATTTGTCTGAACTTCATGTTAATAAAGGTTATTTCTTTATCCATTGTACCTTTTATTGTTATGAATAAAATCATCGTTTTCCAAAAAAAAAAGGTTATTTCATAAACATCAAGGTTAGACATAATCTGCTTCTCTTTTAACATATATTGTTTGATCTACATTTGTTTCTCTTTTTATGTCTTTGCCTTTGAAATCCATCAGGAATTTGCTGCTGCTTTTGGGGAAGACAAACTTAAACCACTCTACACATCAGATCCTATTCATGAGACCGTAAGTTCTCATGAATCACCACCATCACCCCCTTTTGTTCTTTCGAACCATCTTCAATTTGAATCTGTTTATTCGACTCTATCCATATGCTTACATATGCAGAACGAATTGAAGATGATGTAAAAATTGTTGTGGGAAATAATTTTGAAGCAATACTTTTAGACAAGTCGAAAGATGCTCTCCTTAAGGTGTGCATGATTGTAGTCTACTTCTATTTTCCTGATTGTGGTTGGGTGTAGGAGAGGGCTGATCGTGCGGTAAAGCTGCAGGGTTGTTTGTAGGCCGGGTTGGGGGTAATAGATTCCCAGAGGTGTTGGAAAGGGACTTTATGGGTGTGGAGGATATTTATTTGGTTATAACCTACTACTCAACACAGTCGAGGAGAATAAGTCCTTAATTGTTTGTATCTATTATTTGGAACTTATGTAGTTTTTTTCAGATATTCAAATTGAGAGTCTTGATTCTTTTTCATGTCTTTGTGCTCCAACGGAGGACAACCTTATATTCAATAAGCTCTTTGCTAAGTTTCCTTCAGTTCTTGTTCCTTTATTAAATCATGATCACTTTTGGTTTCATATCTGTATTCATGTTTAGAAAGTGTGTATGCATATTTATCGGAATGGAGTTTTTGAAAGATCAGATGATGTTATTAAAATTTATCTAAAAAATAATGAATTAATGACATTCTTTTGAGTCTTAACTCAATAATAATTCAGGAAAATATTTTCTGATATGTTTGTCTTCTATGACAGTGAGTGCGGATGTCAGTCATGAGTTGCATTGAAGCACTTCAGGTTGTGTGGTCGCGTGTTAATTTCTCTAAATTTAGAAACGGTGCTCCTCTTTGGCTCTTTCTTAGTGCTTCATCATTGTATTTGCGTGGATTCATTTTCTTGAAGATCTGTTGAGTCTGGTTTTTTGAAAGCTTACTATATACAAATGATGGCCTTGATTAATGCATTTTTTCATTTTCTTTGTTTTGCTTGGACGAGAGCTTCTTTTTACTGTTGTCTCACAGGAAGAGAAGTATAAAACAAAGGTATAAAATAGTCCTATTAATTTATTTATTTTAACATTTCTTTTGTAAAAAGGGTGACTTGTTATCATCTTAGATTTTAACATTTTCTGCAAAACCAAATATCTTTGCCAAAGGTATGCATGTATGTAATTGTTCAAAGGCTGGGAGATGCAAAGAGCTTCACAATTTTTTCAACCCCTCAAAGTCTTGAAAAAAGGAACATCTAGTATTAGGATTCCAACTAACTTTTCAAAAAACTTTTAAAGAACTCAAAGACTTCACAAAGACTAAGTCTGTGGTCTATTCAAAAGCCCTTATTGTGGCAGCTAAGTATTAAGTAACTACTTAATGTCTTGGGAAACAGGTTAATGCAAAGCATATACACGGAATATGAAAAATTGATAAATAACAATAGATTTGTCCAAGAATAGAGAAATTTATTCAAAATAACACGAAATTGAAAATGAAATTGGAAAAAATGTAATTGTAACTAATCAGACCTAAAATATCCATAGAGCAATCACGAAATTGTAACTAACTAAATTCAAAATAACTATGAAAACTAACTCTAATAGTCTAGTGTATCTCTGTATTGGTTTCATCAATAGTAAAATCAAACATGTGATCGAGAGATCTCTTCAACACCACTTCATGCAAAATGTTGAATTTATCCAAGACCAGATCTAGTGCCATCTTAAGCCTTGTACCATCATCGACCTGTAAATTATAAAAAAATCATCACATAAGCAATCTCTGTATGTTATCGTTTTCTAGATTATAATATGTCAATTATATTTAGGTACCTCAATCTTGTATCCACCACTACCCATTGATGCCATCCACTCGTAAACCCACACGCCACAATTATTTCTGTTATAATGTACAAAAATTAGAGTAGCAAATAGATATATATTAACAATTTTTAAGTATGCTAAAACTCACGATCCAGGTTGTTGACGATGCAATCCACTTGGGGTGACATGAGTGAATTGTGAAACAACGTGTTTGCTTGTTTGTTTAAACTCATAGAAAGAACAATCTTGCAGTAGGTATTCCATAAATGATGCCTGAAAAATAAATGATTAAATAACATTTAAGCATTATGGTGCATACTAAAAAATATGATGCACTTTCATATTTATTATACCACTATTTTGATGTTGTTACTTCTTAGTGACATTCGTGACGGATCAGGACACGAATCAAGATATACCAACTGCTGCTTCTCAAAGTCAATAGCAAGTAGAAACCAGTGAAAGTTTCCATCATTGATCGGAACAAATACCTACGGTAAATTAAGTTAATAACTTCTAAAGAATTATGTGATTTCCTTTTCATAGTGAAATTCAAGAACGTGGAAGATTCTTATATATAAACATGTGTACCTTACGCAACATATCAACCTTGCCCATGAATCTATCCATGTACTGTGAAATAATTTTTCCTTTGGGAGCATTCCAAGACATAATTGATTGCTGTAAAAATGAAAACAATGAATACATTCATAACTGCTAATCAGGTGTTAAAAATAAACATTCGTAAGTTGTATTAATATCCTTACCGAAAATGTAGTGGGCAAAAACCAATGCCCTGTGTGCTTTGAAGTCGACCTTTCATTCAAAGTGAGCACACACACACACAAGTTAATAATCTGTAGTGACGAACGTAACCATTGACATCGTGATATATAAATGCTCTTGGGTATTAATCCCATAGAGGTAAGATCGGTCCCAAAAAATCAGCATATTAATCTAAATAACTATCAATATCAACTTAGTTAATTTAATTAGACCTCAAATAGGTACTATATTAGATAATGGTTCGATTTAGAAACTAACAATTTCTTTTGTGTAGATTTATCTGTGTCAACAATTTAAAATATTAAAGCATTATGCGATTTCTGTTTTTAGTAGTAATCAACAAACAAATCTTCAGTGTGAGGTTGAAAAGTATAAAAAAATAACTGTACATATGATATTTCGAAGGATCTGGAAACATTGATAGGCAGTGCAGTGGGAAAAGATCAGTTGCATCATGTTGGCTTTAGTTTCTGGTTTAATGATGGCCTTCTACTACCTACGTCTCAGCAAGGTCATGTTTTTCAAGGTACATCCTTTTAATTTCAGTAACATACAACTATAGGAGCATGGAAATAATCAATTATAGTTATATTTCTCAATTTGTTTGTTCGTTAAACCAAATTTAGCGTACTTAACATGTTTGGGATATTTATTTGGAAAATATACATTAACTATAATGAAAAATAGCATATTTTTTCATACGAGAATCTTGATGGGTCAAAAAGGGTTAGATACTTACATCTTGATCGATCATTCTGCCAGGAATTAGCTTTAGAAGTAAATTCCTACTTCCTTCGCAAATATCCATATGAGTTCTAACCAAAGTCTCTAAGCTGAAAGAAGGGACACATCAATATTACAATATATTGTTATGTGATGGAAAAATATAAAAGAAAAATATTAAAAACAGTAAATATTTTATTACCCATCATCTTTTTTGAAAAAGATATATGTTGCCACTGCTACTTTTTCATCAGTCAAGAATGTACTTTGTTTTGGTTGGAACATTCTCGATAAACACTACATAATGATGTAGAACTAGATGAGATCATGTAATGCATTTGTAAAATAAAGCTATAAGAGTGCATGTTATTATACATACTTGTGGTATTTTGGTTCCCATTAACGTTGCATTGAATTGGGAGTTGATGTAGTAACCTGTTGGTGAACAGGTTGTTGTTAATACCACGTCACGAACATTTTTCCCTGAGCTTTTAGAAAACAGTTTCCTTTGCACTCTTTTGCTTGATTCTCCAGGATGAAATTTAGTTGGTGTGTGGTGTTGGTTAGGGGTGAATGGTAGGATTTGAGGTGGTGTTTGCCATGGGCTTGATTTTTTGTTTTGATCCAGAAAGCTCTCCTTTAAGCTATCCATTGATTGAACAATGCTGGCCATAGTAGATTCCAATTTGCTTACACGTTCAGCGAGAATCTGCTTCCAAAAGAAACGAAACCAGGATGTCAAATAGATTTACAAGCTGGCAACAAGGTAACAGACCAACTTTGAACTCCACTAAAGCTGGAAACATTTTGTGTTACCTCAGTTTTGCGTTTTCATTTATTATCCTATAGGAACAACTAAAAAATAATGGAGGGGATATATTATATATATTCATGCACACTATGCTATAGCAAATCAAAGAGACTACTTATTATAAAAATTAATAAAACCTAGATTTTGGCAGAATCCCTATTGACTTTGTGTGTTAGATGTTACATATTTGGCAGGTCTTCCGATCCATAGATTCAGGGTCTTTGAAAGGGTTCCCAAAAGATGTTCAAACAGCCAATACACAGGTGTTGTATTGTTGCATTTGGGAAATATTATTATAGTTGTTATACAGTATTTTAATGCATAAAAAGGCTCTATTTTCATTTTCAATGTAAGGTGAGGTTGGCCTGTCTATATAACAGTTGCCTTTCTCTAATGTTGCAGAATCTAGTTTGCGCAAAAGATTTAGTAATTGACAGGAGCATCCAAATGGCATACATCCAGGCAATACGGCGTGCCCAACATTTTATTTACATCGAAAATCAGTATTTCCTCGGATCATCATATGCTTGGCCATCCTACAAGGATTCAGGTTTCACCCATTTTTCGTAGTGAGGTTAGTGGAGTTGGAAGTCTAGTTGAGGTTAGTTATTCACTCCATAATAATTTCTTATGGTGAAGAGAAACATAGCAGCGATCCTTATGTTCATATTGCAATTCTTATTAGGTAGTTAATGGACTGCCTAAAAGGGAGGACTGCAATGAACATATTCTCTTGGAGACAATATACCTACAGGTTTTTTAATTCACTACTTTAAGTCATGCCTCTTTTAAATTCTTTAAAAGGCAGTTTGGGAGAGTAGTAGCTTTTTGACAAGTAATCACTTTTATACTTTAATGACTTCTATACATCCACATGTATTAATGCATTGAATTACGTACAAGAAAAGGGGTGTTTTTAAAAATAATCGAACGGTTGAATCACTAAAGCTCATTGGATATGAACCATTATAAAGAATACTTGTAGGATGGGTATTGACTTATAATAAAACTGAAACACATATATCATCATAAAAATATTGACTATGGAATATTACCTCATTGTTGGGCTTCTCATGTGCTTTCAAACTTGCATCATCGCACAAATTATCACTGTGATTTAGAAAAATAAAATATTACACATGCTTACGCATAACATAGTTGTTAAATTTATTTTCAGGTTAAGAAAACAATATTTACCTAGAAGAGATTTGAATCACAAATGCATCATTCTTGGCTTCCTTAATCTTGATGGGAGAGTTGCAAGAATCCTCATCTAAATTGATGTACCTTGTCCGTTTTGCTGTAGCCGTATTTTTGTTGGCAGCCATTGGGGCAGGGTTGAAAGAGAAGTGGCGCAGGGTTGAGAGAGAAGTGGCGCAGGCTTTGAGGGAGAAGTGGCGCAGGTTTGAGGCAGAGTGAACGTAGTATTGGCGCAGGTTTAAGAGATTATATAGAGTTTAGGTTTTGTAAAGTTTCCTAGTTCAAATGCAACACAATAAGGTAGTATCCTATTGTAATAGAGATATGTATTTCTCAACTCTCAAGAAAAATAATTGTACACCAAAAATAATAATTTCACTTTAAAAATAAGATTATTATTATTATTATTATTATTAATAATATCATTATTATTATTATTATTATTATTATTATTATTATTATTATGTTGTTGTTGTTGTTGATATTTTTTTTTGAAAGTTTGTTGATATTATTAAAAATAGGAAACTAACCTGAATGTGTCTACGTCCAGATAATTGGTATTATTAAAAGTTATTTCTAAAGTATATACGGAGTATCATTATTGATTCATGAAAGGTAGTTGATATTATTTAAAGGGGTATAATGTTTAAGTCATGATAAAGTTATATTTTCATCATCTTAATCGTCATCCTCCTCATCATCATTATCCCTATCGATCATCATGATCACCATCATTATCCCTATTGATCATCATCATCTTGATTATCCCTATTGATCATCATGATCATTATCCCTATCCATCATGATCATCATCATCATTGTCCCTATCGATCATCATCATCATAATCATTATCCGTATCGATCATCATCATGAGCATTATCCCTATCGATCATCATCATTATCCCTATTGATCGTCATTGTCATTATCACTATCGATCATCATCATCATCGTCATGGTCATTATCCCTATCGATCATGATCATCATCATTATCCCTATTGATCATCATCATCATTATCCCTATCGATAATCATCATCATCATAATCATTATCTCTATCGATCATGATCATCATCATCATTATCCCTATCGATCATGATCATCGTCATTATCCCTATTGATCATCATCATCATCATCATTATCCCTATCGATCATCATCATCATCATAATCATTATCCCTATCGATCATGATCATCATCATTATCCCCATCGATCATCATCATCATCATAATCATTATCCATATTGATCATCATCATCAGTATCCCTATCAATCATCATCATCATAATCATTATCCATATCGATCATCATCATGATCATTATCCCTATCAATCATGATCATCATCATTATCCATATTGATCATCATAATCATCATTATCCCTATCGATCATCATAATCATTATCCCTATCGATCATAATCATTATCCCTATTGTGATCATCATTGTCATTATCACTATTGATCCTCATCATCATCATCATCATAATCATTATCACTATCGATCATCATCATCATCATCATCATCATCATTATCCGTATCGATCATCATCATGATCATTATCCCTATCAATCATGATCATCATCATTATCCATATTGATCATCATCATCATTATCCCTATCGATCATCATAATCATCATAATCATTATCCCTATCGATCATCATCATTATCCCTATTGTGATCATCATTGTCATTATAACTATCGATCATCATCATCATAATCATTATCCCTATCGATCATGATCATCATCATTATCCCTATTGATCATCATCATCATCATTATCCCTATCGATCATCATCATCATCATTATCCCTATCGATCATGATCATCATCATTATCCCTATTGATCATCATCATCATCATTATCCCTATCGATCTTCATCATCATCATAATCATTATCCCTATCGATCATGATCATCATCATCATTATCCCTATCGATCATTATCATAATCATTATCCCTATCAATCATATCATCATTACCCCTATCGATCACCATCATAATTATTATCCCTATTGATCATCATCATCATAATCATTATCCCTATCGACAATCATCATCAATATCATTATCCCTATCGATCATCATCATCATTATTCCTATCGATCATCATCATCATCATCATCGTTATTATTATTATTATTATTATTATTATTTTATTATTATTATTATTATTATTATTATTATGTTGTTGTTGTTGTTGTTGATATTATTAAAAATAGGAAACTAACGTGAATGTGTTTACGTCTAGATAATTGGTATTATTAAAAGTTATTTCTAAAGTATGTATTATTATTGATTCATGAAAGGTAGTTGATATTATTTAAAGAGGTATAATGTTTAAGTCATGATAAAGTTATTTTTTCATCATCTTAATCCTCATCCTCCTCATCATCATCATTATCCCTATTGATCATCATCATCATCATCATCCTCATCATCATCATCCTCATCCTCATCATCATTATTATTTTATTGTTATTAGTATTATTTAAGTATTCATACCTTGTCACTTTTTGTTACTAGTATTATTTAATTTTGTTATTACTATACTATTGATAAAATTACTAATATTATTAAATTTTGATATTATTGAATATATTATCAAAAATATTATATTATTAAAATATCAGCACAATCTTACACTAGCACAAAAAAAATCTAGATTATTATTAAAATGTTTATCTAGTAATTTTAGTTACTATATTTATATTCAAAGTCTCAAAGATTACATTGTAGTGACTGTAAAACTTACTAATAATAATTATTTGTCACGTTTTTGTGTATAATTTTTAATAAGTAATATTTAGGGCTATTTTTCAAATATAAATTACTAAACAAATATATAGAATAAACAAAATTCACAATAAGAAATTGCATGTGGTTTGCTAATACATCGAATAGAATTCCTTGAAAGACCCATAACTCATCTGACATTCTGACATTACTAATACATCAGAGCTTCCGGCTACAAAGCAGTACAACAACATTGGTACATGGACAAAGGCTTGGAATATGTAATAACTTATGTATTCTCGAGCTAAAGCTACTACAAGCTACCCACTCCCCACCATTCCCCAACCACTGAACTCATCAAGTTTCTCATACAAGTCAGAACATCAGTGGTATAATTGGAAGTAGAACCATCAAATTTAAAAATGTCAAGGATCTCAGTAATGCTACATCTGTCTTCATAATCTTCTAGATATGGAAGCAACATATCCTGTGGACTGAATGAAATGACAAAATAAATAGTCAAGATGGAGAAGAGCGAGCTGGAAAGGGAAGTAAAGAGGAAGAAAGTACTATATGGTCTATGCTAATGATACATGGGGTTTTGGTTCTTTTTTATCACATAATGTTTTTTAAGTTTACCACTTTTAACCTTAAAATTAGATAAATAAATGGCCTACAAGACTACAATAGCCAAGATAAAAGCACTGAAGAAAACAAAAAACTAATATAGAACTGAAACTTGTACTGCCCTTATAAAAAAACAAAATTCTAATAAATATGCAACAATCACCAAACCAATATCCTGGTAAAAGTAAATACACACAGTGTGATAGTCTATATGCATAGAACAAGAATCAGATTTAAGAGGGAATTTTTTTCCGTTGAGAGACTCTCTCTCAAGCTTTACGCTTCTCGGAAAAAACCTCTAGCTTTCTTGCGCAAATCTCCTTCTTCTCCGCCTTTTCTTCCTTTTTGAGCTCGTTTGGTAGCTGTTTAACACTTCCTCTCGTCTGGGGGGGTTTTCCTCTACCTTTTGAGCTCTTTTGGGAGTTTTTCCGGACTGGTTCTCTTAGCTTGCTTTCGGTGTTACTATTCACGAGAATAGGTCAACGGAGTTTTCTCCTACTTCCGGTGGGTATTTTTCCGAACGGACTTCAGTTCTAGCTTCCCCTTACTCCGGTGATTAACTTTCTCCAAAAAGTTTCATCATCGGACTGGTTTCTATTTTCGTCCGTACTCGTCTTCCTCATTCTATTTCGGGGTGAATAGTGCGGTTTTCACCATTGTTGTTCTCCGAAGGTTCATGACTTAAGGGGAGGTCCTTCTTGGCTCTCCCTAGTTTTTTCCGATGCCTAAAGGGAAGGCAAAAGCGAAGAAGAAGACTCCAAAAGCTGCAACCAAATCGGCCAAATGCCTCAAAGTTCCTAAGGAGGTGGAGGAGGTGGTCTCGGAATCTACCTCATGTCAAGGTACCCCTATGTCCTCGGCTGACCCCCTTCTTGGGGAGGTAAATTCTATTCCTCTTATTCTTGATGCTCCTATTATTGAGGATGAGTGTGAGGAACCTTTGGTTGAGGATTTGTGTGACAAATCCATTGTTAATGCTAATGTTTGTGATGTTATCATCTCGGATGAGTATGCTATTGATGAAACTGTTTTAGCTTACATTGATGACACTTTGCCTTCGGATAAGGCTGAAAGTGTGAAAGATGACCCTTTGATTACCAATGCTACTTCCCCTGAACCCATTCATGCCGCGGCTTTGGCTGCTTTGTCTAATGCCACGGCTTTGGATGTCAATGCCGCGGCCTCGGTTGTTACTCAAAACAAGGGGGACATACCCTCTTCCTCTAATGCCGCGGCTTTGGTTGCTCTTAAGGGCAAAGGAGTGGTCATTGAGGAGACCACTTCTAAAGCCCTCCCTTGGGCTTCCCTTTTTAAGGACAATAGGAAACCCGAGAAGGGTATGAAGCTCAAATTCATTGAACCGGTGGGAGAGTTTGTTGATCTCTCTAATAGAAAGATGGCCTCTATGATTGAAATTTGGGGCTTTTGCCTTGTTGCCTACTTTGATGGTAGGTTTCCCGGTTTTAAGGCTATACATGAGATGATCAATAAATGGAATGTACCTTGCCAAGCTAGATCCCATGACAAGGGTTGGGTCATTTTTAAATTTCACAATGAAGAGGATAGAACTAAAGTCCTCTCGGGTGGACCTCACACCATCCTTGGGAAATCTTTCCCTTTGAAACCTCTCTCGGAGGACTTCTCCATGGATAGTGATGAGTTCCTTAAACTCCCCATTTGGGTACAATTCCCACATCTTCCTATGAGACTTTGGGAGGAGGACATTATAAGTGAGATTGCTTCTCGTGTGGGTGTGCCCTTGGCCACGGATAGAGTTACACAAGAGAAAGTGAGATCTCACTTTGCCCGGGTCCTAATTGAGATTGATGCTTCCAAACCGCCTCCTTTGGAACTTAAGATAAAGTTGCCCAATGGAAAATTTCACAAACAATTTGTGAGATATGAAACTTACCCCAACTTTTGCTTTCATTGTAAAAGTTTTGGGCACCATGCCTTTACGTGCAAAGTGTTGGCTGAAATTGAAAAGAAAAACAAAGATTGTATTGAGGCTGCCTTGCCTCCTAAGGAGGATCCTATAGGGGATAACACCCTTCTTAATAAGGAGGATCCTAAAGGGGCAAACACTACTACTAACATGGATGGAAAGGCATACATTCCCTCGGAATTGCACGATAAGGTGCCTAAGTTCAAAAAGAATGATCATCCTTTCTTTAGGGTGACTAGAGTGCGTAGAGGCCCACATAAATATATTGAGGAAGAGGAGGAGGAAGGGGGGGGCCCTCCCCCCCGGGAGGTGGAACCTTTGGTGGACAAATCTGTCCGTACGGTTAAGACCTCTCTTGTTGACACTTTTATTGATGAGGTAGTGGTGGACATGGATATCATTGATCCCCTCCATCCTATTATCAAACTCAAACACCAAAAAGAGGTTGATGAACCTACTCTCAAACTTAACCATAATCTTAGAATTGTGGAGGCCAATGCCCCCGGGATACAATTTACTAAGAATTGTTTGGAAGATCTTCCCGGAATAAAAGTTTGTGACAAAGGTTACACCTACTCCTCTAAGTTTCTCAAAGGGGTGTTTAAACATTATCTAAACCATCATTTTGAGGATGGTAACTTACAAGGGAATGCTCTTAAGGTCAAAGACCTCAGAAAGTTCACCAAAGATTCCCCACGGATTGTGCATGACATTCGTGATGCTTATCTTGATGATGTTGTTGTTAAAATTGATCTTTTTCCTAATGATAAACCGTGGATACACCTCAAGCATATTGAGGATGTCAAGGATGATTTTGTTAGACTCGATGACTATTTGGGTACCACCACTAACCATTTGATGAAAGGTATCAATTTCACCAAAGATTGTTTGAAATCTCTTCCCGGAATCCTTCCCACGGATGAGGGATATGAAGTATCCCATATCTTTATGGAGCAAGTCTACTTCCTATTTCTGGATAGATATACTCCGAGGGCTCCTCTTAAGCCTAAACCGAAAGATTTTGGTGTTAGAAACGATGGGGGAAGAAGGAACACTAAACGTTTTTAATGTTTGTGTCCTCTTGGAATATTAGAGGTCTTAACAAGACCTCAAAACAAAACTCCATTGGTGCTTTTATCCGTGATAAGAAGATCCATGTTTGTTGCCTTCTTGAGACTAAAATGTCTACTCAAAACTTTGACAAGTTCATGGTTACTAGATGGCCTAGTTGGCTATCTAGTACAAACTTTGATAAAATTGAGGGGGGCAGGATTGCCCTCATTTGGAACCCCAACTTTGTGAACATTAACATCTTGGAGGTGGATTCGCAACACATCCATTGTGAGATTAGGTGTAAGATCACACAAAACACCTTTTTTGTGACCTTCGTCTATGCTCTCTACACGGTTGTGGAAAGAAGAAACCTTTGGGAGCACATTGCTAATTTAGAGCCTAATATCAATCACCCTTGGATTGTTATGGGGGACTTTAACTGTGTAGGCAGTCCTAATGAAAGGATTGGGCCTACCCCCCCTTCGGCCTATTACATACAACATCTTAATGATTTCAAGGTTCAAGCTAACCTTACTGACTCTCCTTCCACAGGTGAGTTCCTTACATGGAATAGGGGCTCCCTGTGGGCCAAACTTGATAGAGTTCTCATGAATTCTTGCTGGTCCACCTTTAACATTACCTGTAATGCTCACTACTTTGAGATGGAAGTGGATTTTGACCACTGTGCTGTGCTTGTTACTATTGGCAATAATTCTCCTGTTGGTTCTAGGCCTTTCAAATTCTTTAACATGTGGCTTAAGCATGAGGCTTTTGCCAACATCCTAACCAACCATTGGTTTCAAGAGATGTATGGCACACCACAGTTTAGATTGGCCCGTAAACTGAAGAGGCTTAAAAAACCTCTTAAGGAGCTTAATTTCAATGCTTTTGGTCATATTTCTGAGAAGGCCAAGGAGGCTAATAAGGAGTATAAGAGGCTCCATGCTTTTTTACTCCTTTCTCCGCTGGATGAGAATATTAAACTTGAGGTTGCCTCGGCCAAAAAGTATGCTTTGAACCTCAAGAGGGCTGAGGAGGATTTTTTCAGACAAAAGGCCAAAGCTAATCACTTGATCTTAAGTGACCGGGGAACTAAGTACTTTCATTCTATTGTCAAAAAGAATGTGGCTAGAAACTCCATCACTTCTATTAAACTAGAGAATGGAGATTCCACCACATCTCTTAATCTTGTGGCTTCTGAGCTGGTTGGCTTCTATACCAACCTCTTTGGTACTTCTTGTCCTAATGTGGACATTAACCCGGACATCATTCTTTCTGGTACTTGCCTTGATGACTCTAAACTTTCTGGGCTTCTTGCCCCCATTTCTAATGATGAAATTAAGAATGCCATGTTTGACATTGGGGATAATAAGTCCCCTGGGCCTGATGGCTTTACTTCTGCTTTCTTTAAGCATAATTGGAATATAGTTGGGCATGATGTTATTCTTGCTGTGAAGGGTTTCTTTAACTCGGGGAAGCTCTTAAAGCAGCTTAACCATACTGTTATTGCTCTTATTCCTAAGACTTCCCATGAGCCTAGGGCGGCTGATTTTAGACCCATTGCTTGCACCAATGTCATCTATAAAACTATCACTAAGATCATTGCTGGCCGTATGATCCCTTGTCTTCCTGAGCTTATTGATCCGGCCCAAGGGGCCTTTGTGGATGGTAGGCTTATGCTTGACAATGTTTTCTTAGCCCAAGAGCTTATTAAAGGCTACTCTAGGAAGCATATGTCTCCTAGATCTATGATCAAGGTTGATTTAAGAAAGGCTTATGACACCATTTCTTGGAATTTTTTGGAGAAGGTGCTTTTAACGATTGGCTTCCCCTACAGATTTGTTAGGTGGATTATGGAATGTGTTTCTACACCTTCCTTTTCCATCTCCATTAATGGGGTTCTTCATGGTAACTTCAAAGGGAAGAGAGGCCTTCGGCAGGGTGACCCCATGTCTCCTCTTCTCTTTGTTATTTGCCTTGAGTACTTTTCTAGGCTCCTCCACAACAGAACTAAGGTTTCGGCCTTCAAGTTCCATCCTAAGTGTGCTAAACTGAATATCTCTCATGTGGCATATGCTGATGATCTCATGCTCTTTTCTAGAGGGGACTTCCCCTCTATTAAAGTTCTTATTGATGCTTTGGATGAGTTTGGGAATGTTTCTGGACTTAAAGTCAATTTTGACAAGTCTAACATTTTCCTTGGTGGCCTGGCTGACTTTGAGCTGAACTATATACTTAGCATGATTGACTTTAAGGAGGGATCATTTCCTGTGAGGTACTTGGGCATCCCCCTTGCCCCCCTTAAAATTGCTGTTGCTCAATATGCTCCGCTTTTGGATTCCATTACCAATTATATTACGGCATGGAACACAAAAACTCTTTCCTATGCTGGAAGAGTTGAACTTATCAAATCTGTTATCCAAGGTGTCCATTCCTTTTGGCTGCAAGCACTCCCTATTCCTAAGGCTGTGCTTGATAGAATTACCTCTATCTGTCGCATCTTCCTTTGGGGGTGCAAGTTTGCCCGTGTTGCTTGGGCTGACATTTGCCTACCTTTGGAGGAGGGAGGGCTTGGTATTCATGATACTAACATTTGGAATTCAGCCCTCCTTGCTAAAACCCTTTGGGATATCCACATTAAGAAGGATAACCTTTGGGTTAGATGGATCCATGGTGTCTACCTCAATGGTAGAGGTGTCTGGGAGTTTACACCTCACACAAGAGACTCCCAACTGATTAAAAAGATTGCCCTTGTTAGGAATCAGATTGTGTCTCATTTTGAGAATACACATGATGCCATTGCCTTTCTTGAGAATATTCAAACCAATGGCAAACTTTCTTCGATTAAGGTTTATAATCTTCTTCGGATTAAGGGGGAAACCCATGCTTGGATGTCCTTTATTTGGAAGGGGTATATTCCCCCTAAATTCTCTTTCACGGTTTGGCTTGCCTTCCGTAACCGGCTGGCCACGTTTGATAATCTTCATAGGCTTGATGTTGTCAATATTTGCCATTTTTGCAAGGGTGGTCCCGAATCGGTACCACACCTATTTTTTGCTTGTCCTTTTGCAGGTAATGTTTGGAAGAAAGTTAGAACCTGGCTGCAGCTACCTAGGGAGATGAGGACGCTGCACAGTTCAATGAAGTGGATCAAGAAGGATAGGCAAGGCTCCGGATTAAAGGCCAAGGCAGCTAGGATCGCTTTTTGCTACTCCGTTTATTGGATTTGGAGGACTCGGAATGCTGTTTGCTTCGATGGGTTGACTCCTAAAGTTGATGATGTTTTTGCTAGAATTCAGTATATCACTTACAAGATCTTGTATAGCCTTTACCCTTTTGAGCTCGTCAATTTGTAAGCTTTTGCTCCTCTTGTGATCCCTTTTGGGTGAGGGGCTTTTGGGTGTTGTTTTTGGGCTGCTTGTTTGGCTCGGTTTTGCTCTCTTGCTCCTTGTGGAGTGGGCGGTTTGTCTTTTTGGGCAGGTTGTGCTTTTTCTAGGGCTGTCCGAATGTGGACAACTTGCTTTTTTGTTTCCTTTTTGTTTGTACATTCTCAAACCCCCTTCTCTTTGGGTGTTTCTTTCTAATATACTTACAGTTCACCCAAAAAAAAAAAAGAATCAGATTTAAGATTCAAATCAATCACCAATGCTCCTTCCAACAAAAACTAAAAGAAAATAGCACTTTTAAGTTTCAAGTTCTAACAAATCATCAATATTCCTCATTGCAGCTGCAAAGAAAAAAGAATGAACAATAACAAATTGGCTCGTGTTCAGCAGCTATGATCATATTAGGCATGTTACATTGCTAGAGAATAGGTGCCAACCGCCAACTTAACAAAATAAATGGATGAAGGACAAAAACAAAACAAAAATTGTTGGTGTCTAATACCAATATACGTAGTATATTTTGAGGGATTAAATTCATATTCAAGTCTACAGCAAATCACATTTTGTTTCTTCCAGAATAAAGACAGTTTCTGGCAACACAAAATGAAACAAGATGCTATACTTTTCTCAGGTTGACTGACCTTTTGATTGTCATACCAAGGATGCCAGTTGGTGACAGTTGAAAGATTCAAAGCATCAATTGAATACCGGGTTGCAGTTAAAGAACCACTGAATCAGTAGCCCCGCTGCAATAATAAACATTCATATGATAAAAGTAACACTTCGTATATTGTTTTATTGTACCATATTCGGGGATTAATCAAATTTAAAAATGAATGAAACCCAACAGGCTTTCTTGCTATATCCAGAAAATGAATATTTTGATCAATGGTTGAGAACTTGAGATACATAAACACTTGTATTAGTAAATAAGGACCTAGGCTGCGTTTGGCATGACAAAAGCTAGTTTAAATACTACTCCATTACTATCAGCTTTTTTAGTGGAAGCTTTTTGAACAAATGTCTTTTAGTTTGAGGCTTATTTGATATGCAGCATATGCTCAAGCTTGTTCCATAAGAATTATTGAGATGCACAACCCCTAGGCCCTAGTGGTATACTTACACCAGTAATCTCCACTAAAAACGATCGTGTATAATCAATGTTTGTAAATTGTGGCCCCTCTAATCTAGCTCCCTGCTCTAAATTTCAGTCATCATCTGTCAATTTGAAATCTGCCACTCATCTGCTGACAACCTGGCAGATGATGTGAATGTAATATTCATGATTGTTTATCAAACTCCTTTAGTTTGATATTTTGACAGTCATAATATGCAGGTAGTTTTAACACCTTTACACCTGAGTTAACTTATAACATATACCACAAACATACTCCATATATATACCACAAATATACTTACACATGTAGAATGGATTCAAACTCCTTTTCCATTCTGTATTCCATCTTTTGCATTTCTTTCAACCTCCTTTAGAGTACTCACAAACTGCAAATACAAAAAATGCATTATATATACAAATACTTTCAAAATCAATACTATGTATGTAATCGTTCAATAAACAATAACAAAATAAGCACCGAATTATGATATCCATGGTATGGATATCCCTGATGCAATCCTCCATATGTGTGTGCATGAAACATTGCAGCAGGCTGAGCCGGATATTGAGGATAAAATTGCCAATTGGATGTCATATAACCATTGTAATGAGTATGATGCATTGGTATGTTGTTATAACCGGGCATTTGTATATGTCCTCCTTGGTGATGACGATCTTGTGCAAGCATTATGCCATTTGCAAATTCATCCTATAAAATTAGTGAAGATATGACAAAATGCAGTTTTACTCTGTTAAAAAAAGTGAAGCCACGATATAGGGGAGACTTACATTAGCATTAGTCACTGGTAAATTGATATGACTATTATTCCCTCTATCAGCATCCTGTGCCATATTCATTTATACATAATTAATACAATTTCAAAACATTGTAACTAAAAATAATTTCAAACTCCAATTAAGAACTCACATTATTGGTGTTTGCACATTTAGCAGGATCTTCTGTGTTTTTCCTCTTCTTTTTATTTTTCTTTCCTTTACTTCCAAGCATACGAGCATTGCCCTTAATAACAAAGAAATGATTAAAAGAACAATATTTAATCCAATTGCTTACTTATAATCTAATGGTTATAGAAGCAAAGTGATCTTACATTATTAGTGGTGCGGGTATCATCAGATTGCTCAGATGACTCGTCGTTGCCCTCCACCTCCTCCTCCTCAAGCACATGTAATTGATCACGATTGCTCAATGTAGGACACTTGCGTTTCGTATGACCATGTCGCTTACAATGTCCACATATTCTCCTCTTTCTAGTATTTCTGTCCTTACGAGGAGCACCTTTAGTCTTCACAATTGTTGGATCACGAACCTTAGAGTCATTATTCTGATTAAGTGCATCACCACAGCGCTTTTCAAATTTATCTATCAAATTCTCGATATCTGCAATGAACTCAGAATAAAGCGATGATTTTTTACAGGCCGCTCTATACAGCCTGTTACATGCAGCAGAGATAGCCCATGACTCATAGGCGTGTAGAGGAGTGGTCAACAAAGGGTCGGTATACAAGGATTTAAAATCTGAAATTAATTCGTTGTGTCTATACTCCTTTACGGCTCTTTCAAAATTATGCATAAAATCCACAAGGCTGTTTTTGTTATGAACATACCGCTTAATGAATGAATTAATTCCTTCACAGATGGAGGTTGTTCGAATACCGGCAAAAAACTTGTCACGCATATATGCACTTGCCCACATCATCTTCATGTCATAAACTTTCTTAACCCAGTTGTTGTTGGCGACTCCATGTTCATCAACCGTCTTCTTCCACCTGCTTTCAAAATCATCAGGGCTAAAGTTACCATAAATTAGAGGATTAAGATCTTCTAGAAAACGTGAGTTCTTAACGTTATCAAATGCATTTTTGTGAAGACGCCAAGAACAAAGTCTATGAAAGGAGCTTCGGAGCACTGCCCGAATCGCTTCACGCATCGCACCATCTCCATCGGTGACAACCGCCTTAGGATGCTTACCAAACATGCATTCACAAAAAGTTTCCAGAACCCACTTGTATGTTTCTGTCTTCTCATCGGATACTAAGGCACATGCAAAGATAACTGTTTCGCCGTGATGATTGTACCCAGAAAAAATAACCAAAGGCTTGTTATACTTGTTCTTTTTGTGCGTAGTGTCAAAAGCAACAACATCTCCAAAGCAATGGTAATCAAGCCTGCTTACACCATCCGACCAAAACAAGTTGTCGAGCCTCCCCTCTTCTGTGGTTGTGAACTTGGAAAACATGAAACTATCATTGTCTGCTTTGGCTTGGAGATAAGATAATGCAGCAAATGCATCGCCATCATTTATCTTAGCTCTCTTTTGCTGATCAATGTAATTGTACAAATCCTTCTTGCAGAACCCAACATCGGCGTGCCCACCCTTTTGACCAATAATCAGCCCCATGATATGACAAGTTCTAACTCCATGCAACCGTAAACTATCTACCTGTGCTTTAATGCCGTCGCTAATGCTTCTGTAAGCTGGCATTAAATGAACATGCTGTGATGGAGTCATTTCATGATTGTGAGTATCATCGAAATCAATAATCAGCCACTTTCTTGTATGATTATCGAACTCTGCGCGAAGTCGTGCCATACAGTTGGTACGCGTGATAGGCTTTGGCTCCCTAACACGATCATTCCTTTCTACGTGCTTCTTACTTCTCAATCCCTCACGATTGCAAACCAAATTTCTCATTATAATATTATTATTTGACTCACGACGCACATCATCTCTTCTAACAGAAAAGCCATTAATTTGGGCATAACAAGAATAAAAGTCATAAACTTCATCCTCTGAATCAAATTCGAGCCTCTTAATATCAGCAGGTGTCAAATCAGATATTTTTATATAACCCTCTGCTATCAGCCCTTCACCATCATTCAGACTTTTACCTACCTCTTCATTAAAATTGACTTGGACTTCTTCACAATGCTTTGACATTTTTGGAATGGCTAGAAAAAGGTCCTAAAGAAGAATAATCTGATTAGTTATAAAAATAAAAACGAAATCTATAATAAGAAAGCAGATTCTAACTCAAATTCTTTGAATAAGACCGTTGATTTCAGAAATATAAGATTTTACAAGGGAAGCAATGACCGTGTAAGGATAAAAAATAAGGGAGTGCAGGTAGCTTAAAAGAAAATTGAAGCATATGAATCCCTTCTTTGGGAGCTGAGGAGCTCAATGATGAGAGGCACAAGGCTCGTTCTACAATGAAAGAAATGTTTAATAGGTCATTTGGAGCTACATTTCTGTAACTAGTGGGGTTAAAGGTGGAAATACAGAAGGTAGTGGTGGAGTCCTAGCTCAGAAATAGGTGGCAGGGGAGAAAGAGAAAAGGCGTAGCATTCGGATAAAACTAACGAAGAACATGCTAAAGGATTTTGAGTGGTCCCGTAAATGAAATATATTATCCTAAGGGTTGTAAATGGGGAGGGCATGGGGTGATTCTGTTCTGATTCTCTTCTCAATTGTTCAGACCTCCATCTCTAATTCTGTCCTCATCTGCAAATTTACCTTTCCCTACTTTCAAACTAATACGTAAATAAAATACTTGCTTCCCAGATTATTATATTGTTGCTGCGAATTGTCTTTGGGTTTTAATAGGTCACACCTGTTACAATATCTAACTGATTCCGGTCAAGAGTCGGCCTTTGCTTATCATATCCACCAATATGCTCATGTGTACACCAGCAAACTAGATAACTTTCTGTACTATCTACCTGAGGTCTGGCTTCACATGCCTTAATGCCTTATGATATAAAAATAATGCCTCACCATGTCAAGGTATTGTATTGCATTGCTGTTTGAGTTGCTAAGAGTTTGAACCTATATTGAATGCTTCCATATTTGATCTTAAAAAGGCTGGGTTTTTAGTTCACACTTGTATACTAAAGTGAAATGGGGGTACCTCTCCCCCATACTTCAAGTTTGAACCGAAAGATCTGGTAAAATACACTTCTGGATTTAATGCGTTTTTTCTTCTATTGGTATTGTTCTATACTACTGGAATTGTCAATATCAAAACTTTCTTCTATGTAAAACCCATACCTGTCAGCTCCCTTAACTCCCTTAACTGGAAAGAAAATTGTCAATATCAAAACTTTCTTCTATGTAAAACCCAGACCTGTCAGCTCCCTTAACTCCCTTAACTGGAAAGAAAATAAATGAAGATGGCCAAGTAGATGACGAAGACTGGTTATTACTTATTAACAAGCCTTGCATTAGTGGATCAATATAACATATAGATAATAAAAGTAGCAATATTTTGAGCAGTTTGCAACCACAGCTAGTCCATCCAAAAATTCAGCTAAAATGGAAATAGAAAAACCTGGAAGAATGTAAGAAAATTGATGCATCTCGAATCCCAGCACAATACGTTTTAGGCATCGACAACAAAAAATCAAACTTTGTATAAAATATATCTCAACTACTTTCATTCATTCACTATTATATGCTCACTCAAAAAAATTTTTATGACAAATTTAGATAACCTACGACACATACTGCTGTGTTAGTATAGCTTCTAGCCTACTTACATGTCTATACACGCTACGAAATTAATTAAATAATAATATTGCAATAAATATCATTGAGTAATTGTTCTATACTACTGGAATTGTCAATATAAAAACATGCTTCTATGTATACTCACACCAATCCTATCAAGCAAAAACAAAAGAAAAAGAAAATCCTGCTGCGAAAACAGAAAATAAGCAAAACCAGAATCATAAAAAATGCTCATTTGAAAGAGAAATCAAAAGCTTATTTGGCCAAATAAGGTCTTAGAACACGAGCTAGTAAGAAAATTCTAATAAATGTTAATCAAGGAAATCCCTGAATTAGATGTGATGAAAAACAAGTACATACCGAATTTGTTAGAATATGCTCAAGAGATACCTTCAAATGCACGAAAATTTCAATTGATTGGGCGGCTAAATTCCTCTTCCGCAATTATGCTCTGGCAGCTAGGTTTCCTTAATTCCCTCCCTGGACTGAATCCGCTGTTGCCGCTAAACTCAATTGAAACGGCGAAGTTACTCGAGCTCTTCCGCGATTAGGTCTCGTCCGTTGCGATGGAGAGAAGAAGCCACTGTCTAGTTGCGATGGATAGTAGGCAACCTGGAAGGCACCGGACTTCTGGTTTTGGTAGAGAGGTAGCTGTCGTCTGGTGTTGCGGTGGATAGTAGGAAGATCGGAAGAAGGAAGGGATTTCTGGAAACGGCGAAAGAAAGCTCCGTTAACCCTTGAAGTCCCGTCTATCACCGAAGGACTCAAGTGCAGTTTTTTTTCTTGACTGGGATGCTCGATCAATATATTACCTATCCACATGTCAACTTTGTATTTGGCCACATAAGCAGGGTACTGTACCTTGAAAAATAATATGGGCACCGTAGAAAGTACCTATAATAAAATGATATTAATTCATTAGTTCATTGAGTCTCATGCCAACATAATAAATTAGTACTCCCTCCGGTCCTTAATTAACTTTACACTTTTCTTTTTGGGTCGTCCCATGTTAAACTTTACACTTCCTTATTTGCCTTATTTGGCAAACAAATCTACACCAAACAGTGCAAAACAGTGCTAAACAGTGCTAAACAGTATCAAACAGTGCCAAACAGTATACTCTACAGTAAAGTCAAATTTATTTCCTTAATATATGTGAAGTCAAAGTGTAAAGTTTAATAAGGACCGGAGGGAGTATAAGACATTGAACAACACGTGAGTGAGGGTCACTGCGTGGCCTGAAATAATAATGTCATATTCAGCCATAATTCTTAATTGGGACGAAACGGTATAGGGGCCAGTGGCGGAGCCAGAGGTTTGTCCAAGGAGGGGCAAACCAAAGACTAAAAATTTTAAAGTTCGTGTCCAAAATATAATAAGAACAACAATAGCGTAATAATTTAACAAAAAATTATAGTTCATTACATACTACTTGATTTACTTCTGCAACCTAGGCAAATCAATCCTACGAGTTTTCATATTTTGAAAATGCTGCATAATAGCTTCATTATCAATTGCTTGAAAAATGTCTCTTTCGATGTAGCATACTAAGCAATCCGTAAGATAGTCATCTCCCATCTTATTGCGAAGATCTGTCTTGATAATATTCATCGATGAGAAAGCTCTTTCAACTGTGGCTGTTGCAACTGGTAACACTAGAGCCAACTCAATAAGACGATAGACCAAGTGAAAAGATTTGTGAATTGTAAGCTCAACCATCTTCTTAGACACTTCACCAATACTTTGTAAAGTGGAAACTGCTTCATTTCCTCTCATCTCATATATCCAAACTTGGAGTTGTTCTTTAAGCTCCATTTGCTCAACAGCTGAAAAATCAGATGAATATAACTCCGCAAGATTGAGTAGCTTTGACTCACAGAAATTGGAAAAATTATCTTTAGGATCAAGGCAAGCTAAACAAGCGAGTAAATCTGTATTTGACTCACTAAAGCGATTCTCCATTTCCAGATTGACCTGGTCTATAACCTACAATAAGGTAATAATAAAAAGTAGTAGTAATAGTAATAATAATAATGATAATAATAATAATAACAACTAATAAATAATTTAAATTTTAATAAAAAATACCTGATAAAAAATATCAGCTCGAAAGTGATGATAATTTGTTACCGGATGGCGAACGCGTCTAGAACGATGAGTTGTATCTTCCATGTTTAGAATGACAATTTTATTCTTCACACAAAATTTACTGACATCTTCTAATAGCTCTTCCCATCCACTTTCTCTCAAATCTTGGAATTTCTCTTTAGTGCTTTTAATCAAGCTCACAGCCTCAAGAATGTTCTGATCTTTTTGTTGCAAGAAATGTAACAACATATTCGTCAATCCCAATACCTTCTTCATCAAGTGGGCTATAAAAACAAATTGATAGCTCTCCATTTTTTCAACCAAACTACTAGCTTTGCCCCTTGATTTCGAATCAATTCCATCATCAAATATATTGTCAAGCACTTGGATTGTTGGAGACCACAAAGATAGAATACGAATAATGGTTGTAAAATGTGAACCCCATCGAGTAGCTCCCGGTCGTGCTAAAGTACTTTCTTGATTCAATCCTCTCCCGGTCGTAATTTCACCTTTTTCTAACATGGCTACCATGTTTTCGTGTTGTTTTTGGCGAAATTCATCTTTTCTTTTACAAGAGGATCCAACCATGTTAGTAATCATGGACAAATATTCAAAGAAATCACTCACAAAATTATTTTTTTGAGAAACAGCCACGACAACTAATTGCAATTGGTGAGCAAAACAATGAATATATCTCGCATGTGGATTTTCATTCAAGATAAGAGTCTTCAATCCATTCAACTCACCTCGCATATTAGAAGCTCCATCATACCCTTGTCCTCGAACTCTAGACATTGATAATTCATGTTTTGAAAAAAAATCATCAATGCCACTTTTTAAAGAAAGAGATGTGGTCTCAACAACATGCTTAACCCCAAGGAACCGCTCAATCACAACTCCATGATCGTTTACATATCTCACAAAAACTGCCATTTGTTCTTTCACAGAACTATCACGAGCCTCATCAATCAATAAAGAAAAAAACTTGTCACCAAGATCATTTATTATGGCTTTTGTTGTTTGTGATGCGCAGGCATTAATAATATCTTTTTGAATCATAGGACTAGTAAGTTGGTGATTCGAAGGTGCATTGTCTTTCACCACTTTTGCCACATCGGCATTGCGTGCACTATACCATTCTAGCAATTCCAAGAAATTTCCTCTATTTAATGAGCTCTCTCGCTCATTATGACCACGAAAAGCCAATCCTTGTGCAATTAAAAATCTAGCACAATCCACACTTGCGTTCATCACATCATCCCTAATCCCCGGCGCATATTCATTAATTGGTTTTCGTAAAAATTAGACCTGCACAATTCCGGGCCGGCCCGCCCATATAAATGGGCGGGTTTGGACACATGTTTTAGCCCACCGGGCCGGGCCCGGCCCGGCCCGTTTAAAATATGGGCGGGCTTGGGTTGTAATATAGGCCCGGTCGGGCCTAAAAGCCCGGCTCGTAAACATATTTTATATATTATATATATTATTCTATATATAATTATACATTATATGACTATACGTATAAAACTTAAAATGCTTGGAAGTATAATTTCATTACCATGTCATTATTCACAAGTGTCATTATTTTCCATTATTTTTAACTTGTAAGGTTCCGCAAGTATGTTCAAGATCGGTGATGGACGTTCGAATGATAACGAGGATGAAGAAGATGAAATGCTACTCTAGTGTAAGACAATGCTTCTCTTTCACAGACGGTAAGATTCAGAAATCACAATATAGTAGTTTTCATTATCTCAATGTTTTTACTTGGTTTATAAATAATATTTGGTTTTCATTATTTGATATTTATTGGCACTTGGCAGAGCAGTCTGGGAGATCAATTACTTTCTGGTGAAATGAAGGAGTGTCGAGAAGTTCTGAGAATCTTGGGATACCAATTACTTTTTGTGTTTTACTATTTAAATTTGAACTCTAATGATATACATCTGTTAAGTCTTTTTGGAGATACTCTTGACTATTTCCGCTGCACATTGTGAATCTGTGATTGTGCTTTTAATTATGGAATATGGATGCTTATTTGGAATTTAGATGCTTTTTATTTTCCAGAATCGTTTTGTGTTTTGCATTTAAACGTATTCTTGTGTTCAAAATGTGTTGTGAGTACATTAATTATTTAATTGCATTTAAAATGTTGTGATGTTATTTTATAAATATTTTCATTTTTTTAACAAGGTTGACAAAAGGATATTTTCCGGGCCCAAAAGCCCGGTGGGCAGCCCGGCCCGCTCTCATGGGCGGGCTTGGACATATGAGGAGGCCCGTTTAACCGGGCCGGGCCCGCCCACTACAAGTGGGCAGATTTTTTAGAATAAGCCCGGCCCGAGCCCGGCCCGAGCCCGTGTTTGTGCAGGTCTAGTAAAAATGGATCACTAATAATATCCCATTCATGTGTACTTTCTGTTCGGGCTCTCTTGTCCCTCTCATTCCTCTCATCTCTAGCAATATTTTCATTTGACGCAGTGGCATTTTCAACACTAGAGATAGACTGATTAGGAACAATTGAAGAACTAACACCTCCAATCAAAGACCTCTTAGTCTTAATTACAAATTTATCCAAACTCATACTCCTAAATATAACAAAAATAAGTATGAATTAAAAATGTTCCTTATACAAATAGCATTAAATTGCATCTAGAACTGAGATTTGAGGATTCACACAAATAATTTCTGACTTTTCGTTAGGGATGAGAGCAAATAATTAATATGGGCATAAATTGGCAGATGAGAAACTTACTTGAAAATTGCAGAATCTGAGAACAAATGGGGAGAAGTGAGAACTAGGGCTGGATTCGGTTCGGGAACCGAACCGAAATAGGAAATATCCGAACCGAACCGATCTTTCGGTTTCGTATATTCTATAACCCGAAACCGAACCGATCTAAGTTGGGACCCAATTTTTCGGACACCGAATTTTCGGTCCGGTTATTCGGTTTTTTCACAAAAACCGAATGGGTATTCAATATTTGTTTATATTGTAGCTAATACTTGCACTCAAGCTTTACTAGCAACTTAATCTTTATCAACTATGAAGGAGCGATTATATAGGCTCAAATGAGGAGTGAATCCTCTATTTCATCCGATGTGGGACGAGTTGTAGGCTGAAGAAAATAAAATTGGAAGAATTGGGGCGGAAGAAAAGCAAAACAAGTTTAACTTAATCCGTCCTGGGGGGGATTCGAACACGGGTGATACGAAGGGAGCATGTTACCTGTCTCCACTGAGCTACTCCGGATTATTGGCAAATTGGGATGCCAAATGTATTACATACATTAATCCCCTTTTATTCTATATTTCATTTTTTTTTACTTTTTCTGAAAATACTTTTTTATTTATTTTAACACTTCATCTTAAAATAACCTTAAGTTGTACTTATTGTTTTTAAAATTAAAAAAGAAGCCGGGGCAAGAAACATATTATAAGTAATACTAGTAAAAAAAATTAGTCGGAGCGGGGGCGCTTGCCCCCCCCCCCCCCCCCCCCTAGCTCCTCCACTGATAGGGGCAACCATACATTTTACTAAATGGGGGCCAATATTTGGTCTTTTCATAATTTATCACAAAATAATGAATTTAATGGGAGTTTGTATATAATGAATATTTAATGGCAGCTGCCCCCCTCCTCTCTTACTGCATCCACCCGTTGATATATGTTGCCCCTTCATTGCATCTAAAATTCAAAGGTGAAGTTTATTAAACATGAGTATAATCAAAGAATTGTGAATTTCATTAATTTTGTAAATAAATACTAACCAAAATACCTATTATCAGGTAAAAATCCCTTCCGTACAACTGTTTAAATTGGACTACTACTGTCATTTAATTAGTTTTCCTTGAAAAAGTTCCAATCTGGAAGAATCTAAAACTTTCACCTTTAATTTGAAGGAGTTTACACAATACCGAACTTGGGCCACCCGGATATGAAGGACCACGTGGAGGCTGTCCCGGAGGATATGGAGGCTGCTGCGCGCCAGGCGGTGGAGCATAATACGGTGGATAACCACAGCCACCATGAACGCGGTTTCCGCGTCCTGGGCCACCTCTATTTCCGCGTCCACCATGCGCACCCCCACCGTGATCCGAACCTGCTGCACCCCCTTGACCCGAGCCTGCTGGGGCAGTAGGGTTATCGGGCACAAATGCCTCGTGCATCGATGTCGAGTCCTGAGTATAATTTATCAAGGATTTAAAGATGACTAAGTTTTTTTAGGACGGAGATCTTACTACTTCATTAAATGACATTTACTAGTCATCAATTTAAAATCATGAATAATGAGCTCACAATTTACATTAAAAAGTAATAAAAAGATATAACTAACGGTGGCTGAAACTTTGACTATATAATAAAATGATATTAATTCATTAGTTCATTGAGTCTCATGCCAACATAATAAATTAGTACTCCCTCCGGTCCTTAATTAACTTTACACTTTTCTTTTTGGGTCGCCTCATATTAAACTTTACACTTCCTTATTTGCCTTATTTGGCAAACAAATCTACACCAAACAGTGCAAAACAGTGCTAAACAATATCAAACAGTGTCAAACAGTGTACTCTACAGTAAAGTCAAATTTATTTCCTTAATATATGTGAAGTCAAAGTGTAAAGTTTAATAAGGACCGGAGGGAGTATTAGACATTGAACAACACGTGAGTGAGGGTCACTGCGTGGCCTGAAATAATAATGTCATATTCAGCCATAATTCTTAATTGGGACGAAACGGTATAGGGGCAACCATACATTTTACTAATTGGGGGTCAATATTTGGTCTTTTCATAATTTATCACAAAATAATGAATTTAATGGGAGTTTGTATATAAGAGCATCTCCAGTCCGAAGATGTTGACAGTAAAAATTATGGCTACGTCATTCACTTTAACATTGGTGTAAAAATCTCTTCTCCAACGCAGCAATGTAACCTTCTTGTAATGCTGACTTGTCAAAAAATATTTTTGAAACTGTTTACATCAATGTCTGGATTTAACACTGTCGTTCACATGTTGAGTCAGCTATTTTGGGCGCATAAAATTACCCGCCGACCTAAAAAAAATCCAGCGTAAAAAACTTCTACCTCCCACCTCCCAAATTATCTCTCCCAGTGCCCCACACTCCCACTCCCACCTCATTTCTTTTCTCCCCAAAGTGAAGCTTCGTAGATAAATTTGATTTGTGGAATGTTCAAGGCAGCATAGCTCTCTTCAAAGGATTTGATTTGTGGCAAGTACATAAATTTTTTCCATTTCCACAGATTTCCCACTTTAAACTTACCTCTTCTTCTATTAAATAGATTTCAAGCTACGTGCTCTCTCTGTCTGCACCTCTTTTGCCCAATTTCAGCGAAGCTGTTTACATATTATGAGTCTTTTATGCCAAAATTGACTAATTCATGGACATGTGAAGTAGCCAATCTGGAAATATCAACAGTTCTGAGATGTTCTTAAAAATATTTTTTCCATAGCAGTAACATACCTAATAAATCAGGGAATAGAGCATTAGAGCTTGAGTTGGGCCCTGTAATTTATCTTTTTCATTTGATTTAATTGTTGCTAGGTTTATAGATTCCTTCCGTTTCTGTAGATTTCCTTTTATTAGTTCAAAGGATTTAGTTCAAATACATGTTTGATGCGATTATTGTATTCCTTCCCTGTTCTTCCAGATCTGTTTATAAATTAGATTGAGCAATCTTCTGCTGTATAAATAATAAATGGATGTATTTTTTACGCTTCAGTAAGATGCTCAATGTGTATGCTTTGATTTTATTCTCTTTCTTTGTATTTTACAAACAAGCCGGTGCATCAGGAATGTTTTTGGGGTTCAAGAGCAATATAATTAAAAAAATGGGTTATTTTACACGTTGGTGAAATATGGACTGTTAGACATCGAGCATTGCACATGAATTCTGGGATCTCAATGTCTAGTTAATGACTCCAGCGTGATGTGGTTGACACTTGACAGATCCATATATTAATTGGCACGTGTCAATTTTTTTGGCATGTTAACCGTATACCATTGTAGATGCTCTAATGAATATTTAATGGCAGTTGCCCCCCTCCTCTCTTACTGCATCCGCCCGTTGATATATGTTGCCCCTTCATTGCATCTAAAATTCAAAAGTGAAGTTTATTAAACATGAGTATAATCAAAGAATTGTGAATTTCATTAATTTTGTAAATAAATACTAACCAAAATACCTATTAGCAGGTAAAAATCCCTTCAGTACAACTGTTTAAATTGGACTACTACTGTCATTTAATTAGTTTTCCTTGAAAAAATTCCAATCTGGAAGAATCTAAAACTTTCACCTTTAATTTGAAGGAGTTTAGAGGGTTAAGTGAAGGATATAAAACCACTCCTTCCATAATATAAAATCCGAAAAAGAATAAAAAGAAGTTCATAAACCCTCATCACCCCTCCCCTTCTATCCAACTCCCAAAGTAAACATACCTTAAGTCTTTGGCTTGGCTAAAGGTGAGGAAGGGATGAACACACATGTCTACGTTTGAAAACAAAATTGGGTCCATTTTCACTTTCACCTGATTTTGACCGATTTTTACATGATCTTAACCAAGTTTAATTTGACTAGTTATTTGGTGTTTTGGTCTTTTCAATTTTGTCGATGTACTTGAAAATAAAATTTAAGCAAATATTTATTATAACGTAATGTAGTAATTTAGCCTTAAATGAGATTTTCTTAAAACGCATAGTATTAAAGAATGTATTACACATAATTAATAAAGATGGGTTTAATTAATACATATTAATTAATATACATGTAGTTATATGAAATAACCAACATTAATGTATACATCCCATGTGAAATATTCATTCAGACAAACATTATCAAAACTGTTATTACATACTATCCCAGTATATAATGCTTCAAATACATGTGGGTATATATGACTAAAGAAACTCGATAACATAAAAAAAGCAACAGATAAGAGAAGGGAAATAAGAATAATAAACTATGGGTTATAACAAGAAAATGACTTTGATGTTTGTGTTGGCTATTCTCTTACCTTGGTTAACCTTCGCAAAAGATTCACCGTCAAACCCGGAGAACTCGGATGAAGCCGCAAACGATCTTGCTGCTAAAATACATTTTTGTATGGCTGATTGGCTATCTTTTTACATTTCTTATCCATATGAGGGACCTATTTCTTCTACTCAATTAGCGCACGTTGAAGATCATTGCCATGAATATGTAACTTGTCAAGTACTTAAGAAAGATTGTCCTCCTAAACTACAAGCTAATTACAATGTATAACCACCCCAATGTTTTATTTGATTCATGTTCCAATTTCGTTTTATCTAAATAGTTTGTTCATTAGTGTAATGAAGTCCTTCTTGTACCGTAAAGGACTAAGAAATTCATGGTGGTGGGAGTCATAAATATGTTTTTTACTTTTATGCCCTATTTTTATCTCAATAAATCTGATAAATGATCCCCGACTTTTATCCACCAAGGTGAAACATCGGGAAAAAACTAATACCTACGTCCCTTAAAACTTTGCCAAAGTTGACTGACACGGAGAATAATAAAGTAAAAACTGTGTGATTGAGGTTTGTGCAGAAGAGAGAGAAATAACGGAAACCACAAAATAATTGATTAAAAGGGAAAGTGGCAAAGTTTTTTGGGACGTCCCAAAAAGGAAAGATGACAAAGTTTTAAGGGATAGAGGGAGTATAATAATTGCAATAATAACAATAATAATAGTACGCACTGGCACTACAAAATAAAAAGTGAAATGATTATTACGTATTATAAGTACATAACACAAGGTAATTTTAATTGTTCTTTTCTACCTACCAGACACTAGAGGAGGCCCGGGTCGAGTGGTTCTTTGATGAAGGAAGGTTCCACATTGTTGATCCAAACGATTAGCCGTTCTGAAATGCTACAGCTCTTTGAGTGGTTCTTTGTTATAGTTTTCTTCAAGTGTCATATCTAGATGGCTAAAGGGTCAAATAGGTACATGAAGTAACTTAAAGTGTTCAATTAGCCCCTTGTATATGAGGTTCTGCCCAGCCGTCGCCAATTAGGGAAGTTCCCGGTGGAATTTTTTGATGAAATTTTTTGAGCATTTTCTTCATTAAGTCTAGTTTACTCATACCAAATTTCAGCTAAACAATCAACCGAGAATGCAGTCAAATGATTTTTTGAAGATAACTGCGCAGTTAAACAGCGCAGTACATTTCGGAAAATCATTTGATTGCCTTTCCGATTTAATTTTTAGCTGAAATTTGATATGAGTAAACTAGACTTAATGAAGAAGATTCTCACAAAAATTCATCAAAAATGTTTACCGGGAACCGCCCCAATTGGCGACGGTCGGGCAGAACCTCCTATATAAGGGGCTAATTGAACACTTTATGTTAGTTCATGTACCTATTTGACCCTTTAGCCTATCTAAATTAAGACCGTTTGAATGTGACATTAATTACCTCTTAATTAGTAGCTACGTACTTTAATTCAGAGAATTCGTTCAAATATTTCTTTTTATATTTATTCGAATTAGCATTTCCATTTGTGTGTTTCACGAGATGCACATACTTTAATTAACTTCTTTTGAATGATAAATAAACATAGTCTAAATGAGCACATAACCTAGCTAGTGGTATAATTTGAACTTCATAGAGCGTGTTAATGACTTAATGACAAGGACAAATAATGGGAAAATTTAAAGTACACGGTACACGGTATACTTTTTCAAGATGATCGAATTGAAGGAAGAAAAAAACTCCACTGACTTCGATGGCGGATAGGGAAGTTTTCTAAAGCAGGGAACTATCGCATGGTGGGAATGGATCGGTTTGATCGGGTGTTTCGTTGGTCTATTTTAGTCTGTCTAGTCCATTTCGATTTTTTATACTCCGTATAAAAGATGTATTAACAATGTCGGTTTCAAGCGATAGACACTTGTGGATTATAAGACTAGTTTTGAAATCATTACGAAATTCTAATCAACAATACTTGACATTCTAAAAGAAAGACATAATTTGAATTAGGAATGAATCATCATTGCATCGTTTCTGATTTTGCATTAAAATTCTAGTCATTTTTCATTTCATCAAATGAACAGGATTTTAGTTCTATACAAGGATCATGTCGAATGCTACACGTACAATGTGTTAGTAAATTTATTGGTACTTGTTTAAAAGATACTACCCTATTAAAAATGAAGTATGTATGTAGTATGTCGGTTTGACATTAATTTATCGTGAATTGACACTTTTTTCATGTATGTATTTTTATACAAGATAAAAGTATTTCATCTGTTTATGCTATTTTTCGTCAGCTAAACTATAAAGTATGACTTGTATATTCGTAAAGTATGACTTGAAATAACAGCTACTAACATATAATATATTTAAGAAGTTTAGAGATGTTTCGGAGTAAAAAGTATTGATGTGTTGTATATTATTATGATGAGAAAATGCTCATTATATACAGTTGTGTGATGTACATGATAAGAAGGTTGACTAGCTATTCTAAAGCTATTCTAAAGGTCCATTGGAAACAATATATTTACAATAATAATGATATAATGATTACGTTCTATTATGCTCCCGCAAGATGGAGGTTCCATTGGAAACTCCCAGCTTGAACCGAAATTTCTCAAATAGTTCACGATCGAGGGGCTTCGTTAGAATGTCGGCAATCTACAGTTTAGTAGAAATATGGTAAACCCGAAGCTATCCTTGAGCGACTAGATCACGAACAAAATAATAATCAAGAGCAAGATGCTTCATGCGGGAATGAAAGACGGGATTACTACATACATAGGTTGCCCCTAGATTGTCACAATAAAAAGTAGGAATATGTGCGAGAGAAATACCAAGCTCATCCAGAAGATGTCGTACCCAAAGAAGTTCTGCACTAGCATGAGCCACCGCCCGGTATTCGGCTTCAGTAGAGGACCGAGATACACATTTTTGTTTGGCAGATTTCCAAGAGATTATATTAGGGCCCAACTAAAGAACATATGCAGTAGTAGACCGTCCTTCATCATGAATGTTTCCCCAGTTGGAGTCAGAAAAAGCAGAGAGCTGAAGAGCACACGAACGTCGAAGAAATAAACCATAGTGGATGGTTCCCTTGATGTAACGAAGTATACACTTTACTTCCTGCCAATGAACTTCCGATGGAGATTGCATAAACTGTGATAACTGATTAACAGCAAAGGATAAATCCGGCCGTGTGAAAACCAAATATTGAAGGAGACCAAGAGTGCGGCGATAGTGCGTGGAGTCAGTGAGTGGAGAACCATCATTGACCATAATGGAGGCCGTAGAACTCATAGGAGTAGAAGAAGCTTTTGCACCCACCATAGAACACGTATCAAGGATATTCTGAATGTACTGTCGTTGTGAGAGAAAAATTCCATCATTGGTTGGTATAACCTCAATGCCCAGAAGTGAGCTGGGAAATAAATTTGTTTATGGCAGAGGTAGAGTTCCCAGTGAAAACAATATCATATACATCATCATCATTTCATCATTATCATTACCCCAGTGTCACAAAGGCTCCTACCTTTGTATAAAGCATCAAATACATATGGCTGTATATGACTAAAGAAACCCGATAACATAAAAGCAACAAATAAGAGAAGGGAAATAAGAATAATAAATTATGGTTTATAACAAGAAAATGACTTTGATGTTTGTGTTGGCTATTCTTTTACCTTGGTTGACCTTCGCAAAAGATTCACCGTCAACCCCGGAGACCTCGGATGAAGCCGCAAACCATCTTGCTGCTAAAATACATTTTTGTATTGCTGATTGGTTGTCTTTTTACATTGTTTATCCACATGAGGGACCTATTTCTTCTACTCAATTAGCGTACGTTGAAGATACTTTCCGTAAATATGAACTTGTCAAGTACTTAAGAAAGATTGTCCACCTAAGCTACATCCTAATTACAATTATAACCACCCCAATGTTTTATTTGATTCATGTTCCAGTTTCTTTTTATCTAAATAGTTTGTTCATTAGTGTAATGAAGTCCTTCTTGTACCGTAAAGGACTAAGAAATTCATGGTGGTGGGAGTCATAATTTTTTTTTTACTTGATAACAAGTTCTATTGTTATATATTTGACTAGTGTAGAGCCCGGGGTATGCCCCGGTAGCGAATCAATTTGATATGGATTAAAATGAAAAATACTAATAATATTGTGAATTATTCATATGATCCAAAGTTGGATATAATTAATTTTTATTATGGACTACTCACAATCAATTATAAATTTTTATATGTTTAATGATTATTAATTTAGGCATCATGATCTATTATATATTTACACTTTAATCCATATCGAGGTTTTAAATTACACAGTTGTGGTCACTGTGATTGCGGTTATTGTGGCCGTTGTAATGCGTGTTGCACCGATGCCGAGTGAATTCATTTAAGGTATGAACAAATTGAGAAAAAAAGTTAGTGTTGCGGTTCTGATGCGTCCCATTGCGTATATTTCGCGTGAATAGCAATCTCACTACCATTGTGGCGCGGTGTGGTTGTGCTGCGATGCAATTGCAGCCACAATACGTGTTGTGATCCGCAATTGAAAATCATGGTCTATATTTGTTTCCCACCAGGTTTTGTTACTCACTTTGTCCTATTTTGTAAGACACGTTTTATTTTTTGTGTACCTAAAAAACATGAAAAGTATTTTAAATTACTACTGACTTTTTCTTTCTCGCTTTGTTTTTATCTATCATTTCATTGTTTACTTTTTTTATGCATGCTACATTTTCTTACTTTTTGCATGTTAAAATGTAAAAGAACCACTTTATCCCTATCTTTAAACCTGCACCAAATGTGAGGGAATTGAAGGAGAATCCAAATGTATCTTACAATGTTACAGGAATGTTTACATAATAAGTATTCTTCATAATAATAGAATAAGTGTTTACTATTGTTACAATTTGGTCAAGGTTTCAGCTTTGCATCACAAATGTAATTTCATTTATAATAGCTCTTTTGTACATTTAATTATGTGTTTTGTAGTGAGTGAAGTCTATTTGGAGTCTTGAGTATTTCTTTGAAGGAACACAACGTATACTTTTGTCCTATTTTGGGAAGAGAAACAATATAGTCCTGGCGTTTATTCGAATATCCCTGCACGTTAATTTGTTACCCAAGATTTGATTTGATACCCGAGTCAGGTCAATTTGACGAGCACTTTGTCGTAGTATAGCGTAGTAGAGTTCGTATCCACAGGGAAAGGAGCTTTTCGCGTATGTGTAAGCGTAATAAATAAAAGTAAACGGAAGGGGGAATTGGATATTTTGATAATTGAGAAAGCAAATAAAATACTTAAATGAGTGAAATAAAATATCAAAGGTAATTAGTCTTGGTTTTACTTTTATCCACTTAATGAAATGTTGGTCGATCCCGGTTATATCTTTAACTATCTTTCTCTCGAATACTCAATCGAGGAGTATATCCAGTTCATCGAGGGTAGTTATTAATAACGAGACGCGTTGATTAATAAAACTTACTACCGAATTAATATAGAACACGCGTTGTATATTTACTCGATAGTAGCAATAAATTCAAGATGAAAACGATTGAAATTGATAACCTCAACACAAGCGGTTTATTGGTTTAATCAATATAATAATTAATTCCCCTTAGATTATTAACCATGAGACGCATGCATTAATAATCCAAGTTTACTAATGTGAAAAGATCGAACGATTAACAAACGTATTCGTCGATCAATTCTAGTAATAATTAATATATGAGACAAAACTAGTTGATCCTTTAAGTAATGCTCAAAATATTAAAATGAAATATGAATAGGAATTATTTAATATTCAAGGAAGAATTTCAAAAAAGATATAAATCCTACTATAACTAATGTCATGATGTTAACTAATTGTCATTTTAGTAACACTCCCCAACATTAATATAGAGGAAGAAAATAAATACTACTCTAACTAATGTCGAGATGTTAACTAATTGTCATCTTAGTAACACTCCCCAACATTAATATAGAGATAGTGTTAAGGGAAAAATTAATATTCAAGGAAGAAGATTAAAGAAAATAACTCACAACTTACAATTCATTAAGTTTCAAAGTAGCAAAACCAAGATGGAAAGACTACCTAAATTACAAGAATAAAGTGTACATGAAAGAGGGGATTAAATTCGTATCTAAAATAGGAAGGAAAGAGGTGTTTTTATAGGAGAAGTGAGGTGGTTGGGTCTAAGACATAATCTGATTTTCCCATGTTCACTTGTTTTATTTGATCTCTTATGATCTCCAGGTCGAATCATATCCATTTTTTCACACATCTTTGTCCTCCATGAAGCTTCCTCTTGTCTCCAATGCTCTTTCCTTATGCTCCCAAGCTCCTTCCTCTTCTTTTCATCATGTTTTTGCTTACATGTCAAAATATCTCAATATCTTCTAATTCTTCTTTAATTTTAAAAGATAAAGATTACACCGTAATTGTACAAAAGCTAAGTAAACATAATGTAAAACCATTCTAAAATGTTGTGTTTATGTACTTCTAAATAGTACGCATCAAATACCCCATGCTTAATCTTTTACTCGTCTTCGAGTAAAGTGCAATTCGATTAAGTTCAATGCTTAGGAGTGTCACGTTTCTTCTCACATTTAAAATCGGTTTCTTCTCCCATGGTTTTATCTGTTCATGCTCCCCCATGCTAAGCTTATTGTGCTAGCCTCCTTTGAATATTTCGAGGAGCTCTTTGAAAACACCCGAACGAGTATGGCCTGTACCCGATCCGGTATCTTGTTGTTTGAACTTACACACGAAATTTTCTCCTACAAAAATTAAAATTTATCTCGTTTTCTCTCATTTTGCCTAGGAGTCCTTTTCGGATTTTCATCCTAGCTCCTCATTTTTTCTTCATCTCACTGACAAATGGAGTTAAGTTGGGAATATGGATTTGGGGTGGAGTAGAGGATCGAAGTGTGTACCCGCTCTTTTCAATTTATTCAAGGTAAATGAAAAAACATAAAAGAAAATTAAAAACAAAATTACACAAACACACAGTTAAAAAGTGGAGCCTTTCCCCGGCAACGGCGCCAAATTTGACGAGCACTTTGTCATAGTGTGCCTTAAATTAAATTCACTACTAAGGGTTAATACCGTAGTATAGCGTAGTAGAGTTTGTATCCATAGGGAAAGGAGCTTTTCGCGTATGTGTAAGCGTAATAAATAAAAGTAAACGGAAGGGGAAATTGGATATTTTGATAATTGAGAAAGCAAATAAAATACTTAAATGAGTGAAATAAAATATCAAAGGTAATTAGTCTTGGTTTTGCTTTTATCCACTTAATGAAATGTTGGTCGATCCCGGTTATATCTTTAACTATCTTCCTCTCGAATACTCAATCGAGGAGTATATTCAGTTCATCGAGGGTAGTTATTAATAACGAGACGCGTTCATTAATAAAACTTACTACCGAATTAATATTATTCACGCGCCGTATATTTACTCGATAGTAGCAATAAATTCAAGATGAAAACGATTGAAATTGATAACCTCAACACAAGCGGTTTATTGGTTTAATCAATATAATTAATTCCCCTTAGATTATTAACCATGAGACGCATGCATTAATAATCCAAGTTTACTACCGTGAAAAGATCGAACGATTAACAAGCGTATTCGTCGCTCAATTCTAGTAATAATTAATATATGAGACAAAACTAGTTGATCCTTTAAGTAATGCTCAAAATATTAAAATGAAATATGAATATGAAATATTAATTAGTCAAGATGTTAACTAATTGTCATTTTAGTAACACTCCCCAACATTAATATAGAGGAAGAAAATAAATACTACTCTAACTAATGTCGAGATGTTAACTAATTGTCATGTTAGTAACACTCCCCAACATTAATATAGAGATAGTATTAAGGGAAAAATTAATATTCAAGGAAGAAGATTAAAGAAAATAACTCACAACTTACAATTCATTAAGCTTCAAAGTAGCAAAACCAAGATGGAAAGACTACCTAAATTACAAGAATAAAGTGTATATGAAAGAGGAGGATTAAATTCGTATCTAAAATAGGAAGGAAAGATGTGTTTTTATAGGAGAAGTGAGGTGGTTGGGTCTAAGACATAATCTGATTTTCCCATGTTCACTTGTTTTTTTTTATCTCTTATGATCTCCGGGTCGAATCATATCCGATTTTTCACACATCTTTGTCCTCCATGAAGCTTCCTCTTGTCTCCAATGCTCCTTCCTTATGCTCCCACGCTCCTTCCTCTTCTTTTCATCATGTTTTTGCTTACATGTCAAAATATCTTAATATCTTCTAATTCTTCTTTAATTTTAGAAGATAAAGATTACACCGTAATTGTACAAAAGCTAAGTAAACATAATGTAAAATCATTCTAAAATGTGGTGTTTATGTACTTCTAAATAGTACGCATCACAATACTCGATCGGGTATTGCATATACTTGATCGGGTATATGAACAAATTAGGGTTTTCTTCTTTCGTCTTGTCCTCTTGCACTTTCCTTGATCCTTTGGGATTTATCCATGATCTTTTGGTTGATCTTTGACTGATTCTTGATCAGAATAATCTAATCTAAACAAATTGCAACAAACTAAAAAAAATAAATGATTGCAACATAAATGTACAATTACTACAACTACACACAATAAAAACTACTTAAAAGAAAAAACACACACCGAAAATCCAATACAATTAACTCCCACATCCTTAGTCTTTTACTCGTCCTTGAGTGAAACTAATTTCCAAAAAATAGTTTAATCTAACACGAATAAGCAAAAGACAGCCAATAATGTTTTATGAGTTCAGAAACTACAACAGTTACAATAATGAACCACAAACATTCTTTATCTTAAGTTTTACTGTCTTCTGTGCTTTTCCATGCCCCTTCTTCGATCCTCATTGTTTGTTAAAGATGAATCAGGGTCTGGTCAGATCTGTTTAAGTATGAACTAGTCTGGTATGTGTTGAAGTGATCTAGTAGATGTATGATCTATGTTTATTTTACAAATGCATAAATTTTGTCTGGTAATGTCTGTTAAAGTTTAGTCTAGTGTGTTTAAGTCAGATTTGGTCTGGTGTGAGACTTAAATAAGTTCAACTAAAACATTCTTAACCAACACGTAATGATTAGCCATTTGTATCTCTACTATCAAAAATCCTGATTGGCTATACATCGATTTTTTTACTTGGCTAATCGTAAGAATTGTTAATGAGCGTGTCTTGTTATTAATAGCTATCCTTGATGAATTTGAAATATTCCACGAGTGAGTTTCAAGAATAAATACGTAAAGAAATAATCAGGATTAATAAACATTTCAATAAGTCGGGTCTCCATTACAAAATGGGGTAGTTGAACGAAAATATAGAAATATTGTGGAGACTGTTAGGTCTATGATTTTGTCAGCTAGTGTTCCTAGTGAGTCTTGGGGGAGGTTGTACTCATGTGTGTTTATCTTATTAATAGATCACAACTTCACATAATTCTGGAATTTCTCCCTATGCCAGATTTTTTTGTCACCCCCACTGTATTCTCATATGAGGGTGTTTGGCTCGATTTGTTTTGTCCATTGTCCCCATGTTGAACGTACTACATTATCCTCTCGTGTGGCTATTTGTATTTTTCTTGGGTATGGGATTGGACAGAAACGTTATCGTTGTTATGACCCTAATTTGAGAAAATTGTATGTTTCTCGAAAGTTTTCCTTTATTGAGCATGTTCCTCTCTCTTCTCCATCCCACCCATTTCACAAGACACGTCGAGAAATGATTTGCTTCAAATTGATCCTTTCAGTGTTGACTCTGATTCTGATATTATACATACACTTGTTGCTTCTCCTAACATCTCTTGCAGGTCCGATAACATAGATGCCACCTCCCCTTCTATGGCTTCCCATGATCATCGATCTTGTGATTGATGATCCAAATCCACCTCGTGTGATTCCTAATCCAGATCCACCTTGCTATCCTTGACGAGCACTCGATCCACACAGGTTTCTAATTTTGATAACTCTTGCTATTCTCCTTCATTTGCCTCATTTTAGTCAATATTGACTCTATTGTGAGCCATTTTCCTACTTTGACGCAGCTTGGGATCCTCTTTGGGAAAAGGCTATGATAGAGGAACTATCTGCTTTGAATAAGACAAGTACTTGTGAAGGTTATCTGTTTTCGATGGGTGTACAAAATAAAATCTCGGTCCGATTGTTCCATTGAGCGATACAAAACACGCTTGGTGGCTAACACTTTCGCTCAAGAGTATGGCATGGATTATGAGAAAATTTTTGCACCATTTGGTAAAATAATCACTTTCTGAGTTCTTATTGCAGTTGCTTGTGTTCGTCGTTGGCCTATTCTACAGATGGATCTTGAGAATGCATTCTTGAATGGTGATCTTAAAGAGGAAGTTTATATGTGTCCTCTATTGGGTCTTTCTCACTTACCAGGGCAAGTGTGCAAAAGCAAGAAGGCTATGTATGGTCTCAAATTAACAAGCACTAAGAGCTTGGTTCGACAGGTTCTCCACTACTGTTGTGTTGTCGCTTGTTTTTTTCTAGAGCACCAATGACTCAACTTTATTTGTCAAAGTATCCCATGCAGGTTATGTTCTACTCTTAGCTTGTTATATGTTGATGATATGATCATTACATGTGATGATGTTCATGGGATTTCAGTCTTGAAAGATACTCTATCTAGCCAGTTTGAAATGAAAGATTTGGGTCATCTTCGCTACTTTTTGGCTATTGAGGTTGCGTATTCTGAGAAAGGATATCTACTTTCGTAGTCCAAATACACTAAGGATATTCTTGAGCAGTCTCGTGTCACAGATACACGTAATGTTGACTCTCCTCTTGAGTTCAATGTTTGTTATGCCCCTACTAATGGAGAATCTCTTGTTGATCCGACTTTGTATCGGTCTATTGTGAGTATTTTGGTTTACCTCACTCTTACATGTCCTGATATTGCATATGTTGTTCACATCGTTAGTCAGTTTGTTTGTGCTTCTACCTATGTTCATTGGTTGCAATCATACGTATTTTTCGCTACCTCAGGGGAACGCTTTATCAAAGTCTATTGTTTCTATCTACTTCGTCTTTGGAACTTTGTGCCTTTTCTGATGCAGATTTGGCGATTAACCAAACTGATCGTAAATCAACTAGTGGCTACTGCGTTTTCATAGGAGATTCAATTATTTCATGGAAAAGAAAGAAACAATATGTTGTTTCTCGCTCATCCATTGAGGTAGAGTATCGTGATATCACTGCTATGGCTTCCACTACCTGTGAGATTGTATGATTACGATGATTGTAAGCTTATGCGAGCGTCTCTTGCTGTGATTCGACACCGATGTATTGTGATAATAAGAGTGCTATTCATATTGCACACAACACTGCTTTTCATGAACGAACCAAATATATCGAGATCGATTGTCATATTACCCACTATCATTGCGAGAAAGGCACTCTCTCTTTACCATTTGTCTCACCATCGATGCAACTTGCATATTTGATTACATAAGCACACACCCTCCGGTGTCACCTATTGTTTCTTGGCAAACTCTCAATGTTACTCACGTCACCATCATGAGTTTGAGGGGGGCCGGGGGGAGGGGTTAGTATTTGATGGATAAGCGTACCCGGGGGTAGCTTATCCGAGGGGTTATTGCGGAGAATAACTAGATAGAAGTCAGAGCAAATAAGTAAGAGAGAGAGTGTATATTCGATATGTGAACTTGTTGTTCTTTACAATAGGGAAATGGGCAGCTATTTATAGCAGCAATAAATATTAGATAGGGACATGTGTCAACAATCTGGTGGCCGAGGGGTCACCTCAATCGGGGTGGCACCGGCACTCGCATGTGCACCGCATTAAATGCGGTAGGTGGATGTGACGTCGCATTAAATGCGGTGGTTGGCTGTTTCTAAAGGAATCTTCGTCGATAGTTCAGTGGCCGAAGGGAGCATGTGGCCGAAGGCATTGTTGTGGCCGAAGGCATTGTGTGGCCGAAGGCATTATGTGGCCGAAGGCATTGTGTGGCCGAAGGCATTATGTGGCCGAAGGCATTGCGTGGCCGAAGGCATTATGTGGCCGAAGGCTAAGTCTTATTCATCTGTGATGTCTCTGGGCGGGTATGTGTCGAAGGCTTGGTTATTATGCCGAAGGCTGTATGTGCCGAAGGCTTGGTTTTAAGCCTTGTTCTCCTGTGATGTCTCTGAGCTTGATTCCGTCACTTGTAGCCTTCGGCCATGGTGCCGAAGCCACCCCTTTGCATATTGTGGGCTGCTTAGAGCTCCATTTTGTTGGGCTTGGCCCGTTTGGGCCTGTTGGGCCTGATTGTAGTACTGAAAGTATGTGGGTCGGGGGTCCCTGGGCCATATACTCCATCAGGAGTCCCCCACTCCTTTTGTCGAAAAGGTACTTGAGGGAAAAAGAGTAGCGGTGGTGATTGCCCCGAAGGCTCCCCTGTTTTGTTGGGTGCCTCATTTTCTCAATTCCCCCACATGTCAAGGGCTGAGGGCTTCTTGAAGGAAGTGCGAGTGTGTTGCTCGCATGTGTTTCTTTGTTGTAGTTTGTAAAGTAGTGAGAGATCTGCATTTTTGTGTTTGCCGAGGGCATTTGTTGACTGAAGGCTTTGTGTGACTGAAGGCATCATGTGGCCGGAGGCATCATGTGGCTGAAGGCATCATGTGGCCGAAGGCATTGTGTGGCCGGAGGCATCATGTGGCCGAAGGCATTGTGTGGCCGGAGGCATTCTGTAAGCCGAAGGCCTCATGTCGAGGGGATTAGATTGCCATTGTGATCTTGCCTCAGCTTGTTGTATCTGAGAAATAGAAAATTTTTAACATTGGCGTGTTTTGCCGAGGGGAGTCCCCTAGTCCCCCACTCCTTTTGCCGAGAGTTTCTCGAGGGAAACAGGAGTAGAGTGATGCATGCCTTCAGTAGGAGCCGCCGAGGGGTGACGCCTTTTGTTCCACAATGGGGAGATGCCTCGTTAAAAACCTCATTAGGAAAAAAAACTGTGGCAAAAAATCCTAATGAGGGAAAAAGAGTGCACTGGATGCCCTCAGAATGAAGCAAAAGGAGTGCACCCTTCGGCCTTGATTGTTGAGCGGCGGTTGTGTCCGTCTGCTGAGGGGATATTAAAGATCAGCCTTAGATCCTGCATGAAAAAGCTAAGGAGCTTGTAAGGACCCCCCCCCCCCCCCCCCCCCCCGTTATCAAATTAAGGTGACGGAGGGGTGCAAGGCCAGGTGGGCTTGTGTGAGAGCCCCTAGCATCAAATACAGATGCCGGAGGGATGGAGACCGAGGGGTCTTCGTGATGGCCCCCGACATCAAATAAAGATGTTAGAGGGATGAAGGCCGAGGGGCCTGTATGATAGCTCCCGGCATCAAATAAAGATGTCGGAGGGCTGAAGGCCGATGGCTTGTGTGATGGCCCTCGACATCAAATAAAGATGTCGGAGGGATGAAGGCCGATGGGCCTGTATGATATCCCCTGGCATCAAATAAAGATGCCGGAGGGATGAAGGCCGAGGGACCTATGTGATTGCCCCCGACATCAAATAAAGATGCCGGAGGGACGAAGGCCGATGGGCCTGTATGATAGCCCCCGGCATCAAATAAAGATGTCAGAGGGATGAAGGTCGAGGGGCCTGTATGATAGCTCCCGGCATCAAATAAAGATGCCAGAGGGCTGAAGGCCGATGGCCTGTGTGATGGCCCCCAACGTCAAATAAAGATGACGGAGGGATGAAGGTCGGTGGGCCTGTATGATAGCCCCCGACATCAAATAAAATGCTGGAGGGATGAAGGCCGAGGGTTGCTGTAATGTGGAATCACGCTAAGGCCGAGGGCCGTTGTGATGTTGAGGCCGAGGGCCGTTCTGATGTTGAGGCCGAGGGCCGTTGTGATGTGGAATCACGCTGAAGCCGAGAGCCGTTGTTGATGTAGAATCACGTTGAGGCCGAGGGCCTTTGGTGATGTGAAATCATGTAAGGCAAAAACCGTTATGACATAGAGTCATGTTGAGGCCAAGGGCCGTCTGATGTTGAGGCCGAGGGCCATTGTGATGTGGAATCACGCTGAGGTCGAGGGCCGTTGTTGATTTTGAGACCGAGGGCCGTTCTGATGTTGAGGCCGAGGGCCGTTGTGATGTGGAATCACGCTAAGGCCGAGGGCCGTTGGTGATGTGAGATCACGCTAAGGCCAAAACCGTTGTGGCGTAGAGTCACGCTAAGGCCGAGGGCCATTCTGATGTTGAGGCCGAGGGGCGTTGGTGACGTGGAATCATGCCAAGGCTGAGGGCCATTGGTGATGTAGAATCGAATTGAGGCCGAGGGCCTTTCCTTGATAGTTCCAGGAATCCTCTGGGTGTATGTTCCTTCTTTCAGGCATCGACCGAGGGGTTGATTCCCCGCCTCGGCCGAAAGGGGGTCCAAGTGATCCATCCGGGGGTTCGTCTGTTAGTCCCCCAGCGCTGGGCCGTCCCTTGATTGTGCCAGGAGGTGGTATGTTAGTCCTCCTTATGTGTGTTCCTTCTTCCAGGCTTCGGCCGAGGGGGTTGCTTCCCCGCCTCGGCCGGAAGGGGGTCCAAGTGATCCGTCCGGGGGTTCGTCTGTTAGTCTCCCGGCGCTGAACCGTCCCTTGACCTTGGGGGGTCCCGTCATCTATTTACGGCACGGGCTAGGCTTGGTCGGTTTCCGACGACTGCCGTTTCACCCCCAAGTTTGGGGATTTCGTCACCTCAGCCATTCTTTCAGGCCTGTCGCCGTGTGTTGCGCGCCGACGACGCGGCGAGCGTCTTGCTCCAAAAACGCGGACCTTTTGCAGGCCCCTCGTCTTTAGACACCATCGGCCATACTTGGGCATTTGGCCTCGAAGAGGCTGATAAGATGTCTGGATTGTGTTGTAGTTTACTTAAATTCATAGAAATAAGCGGAATACAAGGGGTGCGTTGTTTGACAACGGCTTTGTTAAGATTCACCGCTCAAGGCCGAGGGCTCTAGGCCGAGAGGATGATAATGTGCCTCGAGGTCGAGGGCCCAAGGCTGAGACTAACGCCAAAGGCGAGGAACATGATTAGCGGAGGTGGCGCTTCTTCGGCTGGGGCTCCTCGAACTCCTCGCCGTCGCTGAGCCTCCCGATTTCATGTTTCTTCGTTGCGATGTCCCCTTCTTCTTTATCGGTGTTCTCCCTGATGTTTTTCCTTGGGGCATTTTTGATGAATTGGTGGATCTCACCCCGTTGAATTAAGAGTTCAATAGCCTTCTTTAACGAGACACAATCGTCTGTATTGTGGGAGGTGCTTTTGTGGTAACGGCAATAAGTGCCGTCTTGGTGGATGGCGTAGATCTCCCTCGCCGACCGAGGGTCCTTGGGGAAAAGGTCCTTCTCTTCCGCATAGTTGAGGATAGTGCTCACCGGGTGCGTGAGGGGAGTCCTCGGCATGTCCAGCCGAGGGCGCCATTGGCGTTCGTTACGGCCCTGCTGGGTGTAGCTTCCATGGTCTCGGCCTCCGGCCGAGGGCACATTTGGGGCTGGTGTGTTGTTTGTCTTCTTCGAGGGCTGGCCCTCGTTCTTCTTGAAGGAGTGGAGGTCGTCGGCATCGGCGTATAGGCTCCCCCGCTGGAGTGCTCTGAGGTATGATCTTGGGGGGTCAGTGATGAGGCTCCGTGCGTAGGGGCTGCTGCGGAGAACCCCCTGGAAGAGGACGAGGAGGGTACGCTCGTCGGCGCCCTCGACCTCGTCTGTATCCTTCATCCACTGGTCAATGAAGGACCGAAGTGTTTCATCAGGTTGTTGCTTGACGGAGAGGAGGTGGGAGAAGTGCTTTCTCGCGCGCTTCCTTCCGGCAAAATGGGTGAGGAAGCGTTGGGCAAGATCTTTCCAAGAGTCAATGCTGCCCTCGGGCAATCGGTTGAACCATTCGTATGCTGGTCCCTCCAAGGTGGAAAGGAACCAACGACATAAGTATTCATCTGATGCCCCCATCATCATCATGATGTTTTGATACCTGTTGTAATGCTCCTGGGGGTCAGTTTTTCCTTCATAGGGCTTGATGAGTTGCCCTCGGTACTTTTTCGGGATTTGGGCCGCCAATACCCTTGGGGTAAATGGCGTCCTAGTTCGGAGTTGGATGACGGGTTCCCCGGAGCCTTCGGCAAATTTCCTTTACATCTCCTCCATTTTGGCCAGCATGGCCTCATATTTAGAATCTGCATGAGGGGCGGCAACGGCGGTATGTGCTTGACGGGCCTCCATTTCATCAAGCCGGTGCTGGAGGGCTGCAATAATTTCATCCCTGGTGTCCTTCGGGAGGGCCTCCGCCCCCTGCGAATGGCCATGGGCCGAGCGGGCCTGGTTGATTTGATGTCGGGTGCCATCGGCATGGAGGGGTGCTTTGCCTTTATCCCGAGGGGGAAGCTTCTCATCTGCCCTGGACACGGATCCGCCACTTTCCTGAGGTCTTTGGAGCACCTTTCCGCTGAGGCGGTCTAGCGCCCCTCCGAGTCTTTCGAAGGCGGAGGTCCGAGGCCTTTCTTTGTTTGTGCCGTGGCGGTCCCGGGATTGGACTTCCTGAGTGGCGGTGTCCTGGGCCACAACCCTCTCGTTGTTCCCTAACCGAAGGATAGGGTTCACGAAGGGGAGCGGAGGAGGGGGGAGAATGGCGTTCTCCCCGACCTGCGGCTGAAGGGGTACCAGCGTGCCGAAGGCACCTGGGTTTTGAGTGAGAGTTTGGATGAAGGCGGAGAACGCTGATTGTACATCAATGGTGAGAACCTGAGGGCTCATTTGGTTTTCGCTCCGGTCCTTCTTTTTGGCCTCGATGCCAAGGTGGGCATTATGTTGGAGCTGAAAGCGCAGGTCGACAGCCGTTTGTTCCAACCCAGCGAGGACGCCGCCCTTGGGAGCCATGTTAGAGGCTTCGAGGGCGTCGACGTCGCCGAGGGCCAGGTTCCTGTCCTCATGAGTCTTGGATTGGGCACGGGTGTTTCTTCCCATTTTGATAGGTGTTTTTAGCTGAAGGGGAGGGTTTCTTACTTGATTATTCGAACTCTCAACGAGAGCACCAAATGATGGATAAGCGTACCCGGGGGTAGCTTATCCGAGGGGTTATTGCGGATCTAATGGTTATAAATCATTCTCATTTCTCTCCTAAGATGATATTCTCACTTGAACCTAAATCTATGTATGTGTGTGTATATATATATATATATATATATGTATATATATATATATATGTATATATATATATATATATGTATGTATATATATATGTGTATATATATATATGTGTATATATATGTATATATATATGTGTATATATATGTATATATATATATATGTGTGTGTGTATATATATATGTATATATATGTGTATATATATATGTATATATATATATATATATATATATATATATATATATATATATATATATATAGGGGAAGGTTCCGGTGAGAATGGAGTCTTAGGAGAGAAAAAAGAATGAAATCTAACCATTAAATATATAATATCAAAGGCTAAGATTTAATAAAAATTAGGTGTAGCAGTCTTGTAATTAAGTTGACATTTGAATGGCTATAATGATCAGAAAAGAAACGGTTATAGCACTAAGGATAAAATTGTAAAATTCATTATCATTTTATTTTGATAGTGAAGAACCGCCACAATTATTTCCATATAAATAGATATGATCATTAAAGGCACTACAGCCCTAAAGTTTCGGACCGTTGGTTTCCTTTAATAGTTGATTCATTTAGATTTGTATTTTAAATAAATAAAAATAATAGACTCAAATATTGAATTATATTTGTTAATTGTGTAGGTGCACTATTACTCATACAATTTTGCACTTTGGAATTGTGAAGGTTGTACCGGGCTTTCCAAGTTACTCTAGCAAAGAAATAATGCTAAATTTAATTCACTTTGGGTCTCTTGTTTAACTTTCTTTCCAAATTTAGTACTACCTCCGTTCCCATTTTAACTTCCAAATGAGTTTGGCACAAAGTTTAAGATAGTGGATATTGTGTGGTGGAGAGTTGTGCAGAGGAGAGAGAAATGTGTAAGAAATGTTGTGAACCACAAATTGTTTACCAAAAAGGAAAAGTGGAAGTTTTAATTGGAACGGATGAAAAAGGAAAGTTGGAAGTTTATTTAGGAACGGAGGGAGTATTTACTTACATATAATTTGGATAATTACTTTGATTTAAAAAACTGTGCATTATCATTTTTAATATATCATCAATTGAATCCCCTTGATTTGGCCATTTGCCCTCCAACATTGAATGGATGCACTTTTATTGGAAACATTATTCAACATCAATTTTATTACATATGATATTTTTGTTGCACTGATAAAAGTTAAAATAATCAACATCATTTATGAAGTAAGAAACCTAAAGAAAAATAACATGTTCATTAAGTTAATTTTCAGTGTTGTAAACACCACTTTTATGTCACTAGTTTGCACTTTCTACAATATATAACCTACTCTACGTCCAAAAGGTTAAATCCCCAACCCCAAGGGCCCCCCCCCCACCCCGAATATATAACCTACTCTTTATCCATGCAATTGTGCACCTCCATAAACATTTTAAGTATAAATGATTTGAATTAAAAATTAATATGAAATACAAAAGCAAATTATTAAATACACATGAATATTAAATACATACAAAACCAAATTATTGTATCACCCTTTCTAAGATTTAATACTACCATTCTTTTTACAAAATGAAATGCACTTTTATCATGTGCAATTTCAAAACATACTAATGTGCACTAGTATATGATACTTTTTAAAAACTTTTTGTAACATCAATTTAATTAATTTAATATTTAACATTTGCACATAAAGTCATTTAAATAATCAACACCATCTATCAATGAAACGAGTATGAAGTGAAATACCATTTTATTACATTAATTTGCACTTTTGTGAACTCTACATTTTATGTCATTGGCTTGCATTTTCTACTCATTATACTGCACTTTAGACATGCAGGTGTGCACTTCATATGTTTTTATTCAAAATGATTTAGAATAAATATACAAGGGTAATGATTAACAATTATCATGTGCAAATTAAATATATAGAAAAAACACTATTATATCATACTTTCTAAACTTCTATATTAACATTTTTTTACAAAATAAAATGCACTGTAATAATGTGTATTATTATATATACAAAAGTGCACTATTATATTTCTCCTTATAAAATTTTACATAACCACTTTTTCAAGAATGAAATGCACTTTCTTCCAAATGCATCACAATTGTTGTTGGGACAACGTATAAATATCTTCCTTGCCACTTGAATGATTCATCTTGCTAAGTTCCTTTCTTGTTGAATCCATTACGGTGCAATCATAATCATGACAAACTGCAATCATGTGTGAGTGTTATAAAAAATATTGAACATAATAGTAGAATGAAAATGCATTAAATAATCCATGTAAGTGCAATTATGGTGAGTTAAATAAGAATATCATAGCACACACAATCTAAAAAACATTACAAAAATGAAAGTAAACATTTGAGAAAAATCTGTGTGTAATCATATATTTTTTCAAAATAGGACTGCATAAGTGCATCATATGAGCATGAGAGTGCATAAAAATTGTGAGATAAAATTGTAATAAACAACAGTAACTCATACGTAGGAATTACAATAATTCATAGTTTCAATAGACAGAATCAATGTACGATCAACAAATATAATAAAAAATAAACAAGAAATGATGATTTATAAAATAAGAGAAGCAACAAACAAACAAATACTACTAGTAATAATAATTACTATCACTAATAATACGATTCATGATCACTACTTCATGTATATTAAAAATATACGGATTAATATTATTTACACGTGAAAAGTTAAAATTAGAAAATAAAGTTAATGCAAGACAATTACTGCAATCCATAAATAGAAGATGAAGTTGTTGATCGAGAAACGTACCCTCTCAGTGTAATTACCTAGATTTAATAAATTAATGAAGATAATGGAAGACTCTGTCATCAATATGGATTGAAGAGGGTGAATATGACACTACGGTTGAAGTTCAAGAAGAATGGAAAAATGATCATAGTGGGTTAATGGCAAGGATAAACAAGGTGAAGAATAATAAATTATGTCAATAATTACGTAGATTGTGCAAATTTGTAGGAGGATATCAAGGAAAGAATCAACGTGCTTTGGATGGTAAGGTGATTAAATGTCTTATTTACCCTTAATGAAGAGGAGTCACACGTTTCATATAAAAGATGATCTAATGGCCCCTATTTGTTCTCATTTCTCTCCTAAGATCAAATTCTCACATGATCCTAAATCTATCTATCTATCTATCTATATATATATATATATATATATATATATATATATATATATATATATATATATATTTGTGTGTGTGTGTAGATATATCGATACTAACGTACCATGTATTAATAAGAGCTTACCATTTATGATGTGTGAGCTTAATAATAATGAGAGTATTTTTTGTTATTAAATAATTGTATTAATGACGGTATTTTAAGTCAGAAGTTATATAAAGAAGAAGATGTTTACGTTTTACTTGTATAGTGACAGGATTTTATGTCATAAGAACTAAGAAGTCATTTTTAATGATGGTAAATATACTCTCATTACATACTCATTAATGACAGGATGGATATCATGTCACTATTTACTTTTAACTGCTGAATCAATTGTGACGGGTGGTGACCGTAAATATACGACCCTCATTAATAACATTTTATGACGGGATTGTAGGTTTTAACTACATGATTTTCTCTCATTATAGATCATATTTCTTGTAGTGTGGTATGTAACAATCCCTTCCCTGCCTATTTTTCTTACTAAATAATGTATGATTATGCTTCTATCCATTAGTGAAATATAAAGAGGAGTATGTTTTAAAATTCTTTTAATGTTTTTGTTGGATCTGCACCAACTATACCAAATAGAGCTAAAATTATATGCTTTTAGTAAATGGTTGAAAAAATTCCAATTCAATGAATTACAGAAATCAATATCTACACTCTGTCATACGAAGTATATGTGTTTCACATGATTAACCGGGGCATTTAGATTTGAGTTATGTATTTATATTTGATTGACTTTGAGTCATTTTCTAATATTCTAATTGACAAAAAATTAAGAATCAAATGAAGTGAACTCTACTTTGTGTTGTCGATTCTTCACCTTTATATGACTAAGTTTGCTGTGTTGTTTGTGAAATTCGAAGTCTACTTCATTTCGGAAAGGTAATAAGTAGGGGTGGACAAAAATACCAAAAAATCAGTATACCGCACTTATCATACCGAAAATACCGGAATATTGGTATACCGTCATTTGCGGTACGGTATCATACCGTACAGATTTATTTCGGCACGGTAACGGTAAATGTTTTTAAATACCGCGGTATAGCGGTATAATACCGTACCGACTCCGTTCCAAACAGTTACTTTTAATTCTAAAATATTGTCAAAGTCAATTACACTTTTGAAGTCCAAAATTAATATTTAGGTTAGTTATAAATACGAAAATACAAAATAAATGCCTAATTTTCCAAACCCACTATAACCTTCTAGGCTTCTTCAAGCAAACTAACCCTAATGACTAATGAGTAATGTACTTATGTGAGTTATGTCTACAAACAATTCCATCTTGTTCCAAACTAAGCTTGCGAATCGCGATTGCTGAGCCGCTGAGTAGCTAATGAGTGAAGAGGGATACACTTATGTGACGAGTGTATCTCAATAAGGATTCCGCGAGTCGAGACACAAAATTTTGTTCGAAAGTCTTATTCAAATACATTTTGAAAATTATAAAAATGACTAAATACACAATACCATATTAGGAATAAATGATTTTATATCCATGTTGTCTGAGTAATTTTATTTATTTTTCTTCGAGATTGCTATTGATTTAATATCTGGGACCTGAAAGATAGACGAATTATCAATTCGGGACCCGAAAGATAAAATGTATCAGTATAGGACTCGAAAGATGAAAAACTATCAATCTAGGACCTAACGTTTCATAGGTTTGATTTATTTAATTTTTTTATTAATTCCATTGCTAATATTTGGTGAAATTTTCTTCACAAAAGTTTATTAGTTTAATAAAACTAAATATTATATACATTTTTCAAAATAAAAATAATAATAAAATTTATGAAAACTCAGGTCCTAAATTGATAGTTTTCAATCATTCGGGTCCTAGATTGATAGTTTTCCATCATTCGGGTCCTATACCGGTACATTTCATCTTTCAGGTCTCGAATCGATAGTTCTTCTATCTTTCAGGTCCTGGATCAATAAAATTCCTTATATCTATATTGTTCAAGTTATTTTAGGAGTGTGTGATATTTTTTAATACGTGGCATGTTGAACTGCTTAAATATACTAATAATAATTATTGTTCAATATTGAATATGACATCAATAGATTATTAATTTTATTTTGTAACATTTTAATAATGGATTAAATATGTTGCTAGTAACGCCGATTTAGTATATTTCATTAGTGTATGATAATTTGTTCTATTGGGAAACATGAATGGTAATTTACCGATACCGTACCGTTACTGAACCGAAACTTTGGTATATCAAAATGTCGTATACCGAAACTTCGGTAAGATAACAGTATATAAATTTTGTATACCGAAAGTTTTGGTACGACAAAGGTATGAGAGAAAATATTTGGTATACCGTACCGAACCACCCCTAGTAATAAGGACAAGGAGGTTTTTAGCAACTGACTAGCACATCCAAATGCATCACATACTCCAATGAATCAACAACCATTACCCACACGAGTAGCTCAACTGGTAAAGCGGTGGGAAAGTTGGACAAATGAATCAACAACCCTGGTGTGCACGAGTATACGGTCTACCACCGTTAGGATTGGTTGAGTCACTGTGATTTACAATCTCCCATGTGTTTTGTCGAGTCGGGGCGTGGGGGCCCTTGGGGTTGGGGATTCAACCTTTTGGACAAATGAATCAACAACCCTAGCTTTAACATATAAGTCTTCACGAGTTCCATATCTTTTTAATCAATTCTAATTAATCACATTTTTTATATGCTTGGTGTTTGAAGTGAGCAGGAAAATGTAAGGATCAAATAACTTGATTAGCAGAAATTCAAGTACTTAGCCAAACGGTAATGTTATATGTCCTCTAATTTAATTTTATATTTTCCGATCACCTTTTCTACTCCTTTTGTCAAACGTGTCAACTTCATTCAATTAGTAGTTCATATTCAGAAATTCAAGGTTCAGCTCCAGACAATAGCCTCTAATTCAAACTATAGTCACATAGTTCGTCGAACTTTCGGTACAAGAATGTGGTTCACTAGATCTAGCGTATACGGTTCGGAGGGGTAGATTCATTTTGGTACCCATTCGGTATGTTGCACCTTATGTTTGGTACGGTATAACTTATGTTTTGGTACTACATTAAACAAAAACAAATTTTATAACCAATTTCATAACCGTAAACAAAATAAAAAACATTAATATTCCAGGGTACTGAAGAATAGAAGGTGCGAGAAATTGAACATTTTTTCACTGAAATAAACAGGTGAGCTTGTGGAAGAGTAGGTGGTGTGTGAAAATGAAGAGTTTGATAACATGGTTGGACACATTGATGACCTGAATAAGAAATTGAAGAGGTTGGTAATGGTTTGAAGTCATCTCATTTGTAGGAACGTTTGAAACTAGCATGTCTTGATATCCGCACACTGAAAGGAAATGACAAGTCTAGGGTCCAAACTTGTTTGCTGGGAAAATTAGTGCAATCGTGTGAATGGATAGTGATTGCAATCGACATAAAGAGCGACGGGGAATGACAAGGGCAGCGTACTATGTAGCTTTGGGAACCATTTTGTACTGCGATTGGGTATGTAGCATTTGGTCCGGAGATCGTTGCCTCTTGAGCGATTTATGTGTCTATGATTCAGACATAAGCCTCCAGCTCTGACTCGTATTGCCAAACATAACCTTAATCTAATTGCAAAAGAAGTTTCGACTTTTTGGAGCATAAATGTTAATCTACTATTAAGAAGTTTCATTTAATACTCTGTTTTGAATCAAGCGAATTCACTTGTTAATAGTGAATGGGGTGGGGTATTCACTTTGAGAAATAACTCAATAGATGGGAAAATGGGATGGTTCAAAAGCTTATAACGTTCTCTTCAGTTCAACTAATTTCATCAAGCAATTAAACGTGCATGTAACTTGCACAAATTAAATATCTTTGAACAATTTTCAGTAACAAGTGGACTGACTATCCTACCAAAGATACACTTAAATCATTAGTAATGGCCTCTGGAATCCTTCAACACAATAATAGAAAAGAAATTATCTAAATATTCCATTATAGAGAATACATGCTTTATTGATTCAGCACTCTTTTCAAAATAAAATTATATTTTAAAGGCTTAGGGTAACTTATAACTTCAAATAGTTGTGTATTAGATTTGATACATGTACGAAATACTCTAAGCTACTAAAACCAAAACCGAATGAAAATCATTGAAGAGGTTGAAGGTAATATTTTAAAAACTAACCAATTTGTGTATTTCAAAATAGGATTAACATGTTTTTATTTCCTAAATAGGAGTAATTTCTGCCATGTTTTGGCAATGCCAGACTTTAAACATGGCAGTATTTTCCAAACTTGACAGTAATTACTTCTATTTAAAGAATAAAACATAGTAGTCATATTCTGGAATTGAGAAACATTTTTACTCCTATTTCGAGAATTTTCTCTTTTAAAAGTATACAAAACAAACATACACTCCGCATAATGCAAATTTTCAAATTAAGAGGAGTTTAGTGAAGAAAGAATATAAGATTAGATCTTTAGTGATAAATCCCTCCATCTGGACACTCAGAAAAATACTAGTTGTTACATATACAGTTAATTATGAACAATATTTCCAATTGTGCAATGCCTTGGCGGTTTTATGGCCACATAACTTATGTTGTGTGGTAATAAAAAGCTGCAGAATACTAGTTGCGTACTTTATTAGGATTATCGAGCAGAAGTAAAAAACACAAACTTAGTACTAGTCTTAATGATTTCATGACAATTGAAATCAATTATAAAAAACTATAGCAGTATGGTGTATAAATTTCAGGATGAAACTACTTCCACATAGGGATGGACTCGGGCCGGGTGGCCCGACCCGGAACCGGCCCGGGACCGGCACTGTTCTGGCCCGGCCCGACCCGGTGGCCCGGTCAGTGACCGGTCCGGGTAGGCCCGGCCCGTGGGTTTTCCGGTCCGGGCTCGGGTCACCCAAAACAAGGCCCGACCCAGCCGGGCCCGGGCCCGGTTCGGGCCATTTTTTTTTTTTTTTTGTTTTTTCAATTTTTTTTAACTTTTCGGGTTGGGCTGGGTATTTTGGGCCATTTGGGGTGGTTTGGGGGGTTGGGGGGTGGGAGGGGGGTTAATTAGGAAGAGGAAAACAAAAAAAAATATATATATATAATGGGCCTGGCCCGGCCCGGACCCGGTCCGGTCCCAGGTCCACCATTTCTGACCCGCCGGCCCGCCCGGGCCTAGGCCCGACCCGGAAGTTCCACAAGCACAAAACTAACGAATGAACAAGGAAAATTACATTTTTACACAAAATTAGTACACAAATTGTACAAACTCCTCCTAGTTTCCGGGGGTACATAGGAATGGACCGGTTCCGGTTCGGGCCCGGGCCCGGTCGGGCCTCGGTTCATGAAGGGGAGGCCCGGAACCGGCCCGGGTAACCCCCAGGTCCGGGCCGGGGCGGGGCGGGCCTCGGTTCTTTTTTTTTTTTTGGCTTTTCCTAGTTAACACCCAACCCTCCCCCTCACCCCCAAACCAACCCTAACCACCTCAAATGGCCCAAAATACCCAGCCCAACCCAAAAACTTAAAAAAAATCAAAAAAGAAAATTGGCCCGGCCCGGGCCCGAACCGGTAGGGATGGACCGGTTCCGGTTCGGGCCCGGTCGGGCCTCAGTTCATGAAGGGGAGGCCCGGAACCGGCCTGGGTAACCCCCGGGTCCGGGCCGGGCCTCGGTTCTATTTTTTTTTTTGGCTTTTCCTAGTTAACCCCCAACCCTCCCCCTCACCCCCAAACCAACCCTAACCACCTCAAATGGCCCAAAATACCCAACCCAAAAACTTAAAAAAAATTCAAAAAAAAAAAATTGGCCCGGCCCGGGCCCGAACCGGCCGGGCCGGTTCACCTTTTGAATGGCCCGAACCCGAACCGACATCCCACCGGGCCGGGTGGCCCGAACCGGCCAACCAACCGGTTCACCGGGCCGGTCCGGGCCCGCACAGTAGCGGCCCGGTCCGGTTCCGGGCCGGTTGGCCCGGCCCGAGTCCACCCCTACAAACCGGTCGGGGCGGTTCACCTTTTGAAGGGCCCAATCCCGAACCGCCATCCCACCGGGTCGGGTGGCCCGAACCGGCCAACCAACCGGTTCACCGGGCTAGTCCGGGCCCGCACAGTAGCGGGCTGGTCCGGTTCCGGGCCGGTTGGCCCGGCCCGAGTCCAACCCTAAGTGTACACAGGCAATTCGTTAAAAAAATCAGTAATTGTTTGCCCAATTGCCTGTGTACATAGGCTGTGTAAATTTGTGTACTCCAAATTTTGTATGAAACCAAGTACTCATGAAACAATGAACCTAAAGCCGCTGGACTCGGCTAATAGCAGAACGGTACATCACCAAGGCACGACATCTGGCACTTATCTGAATTGCACGAATTATGATATTTTTTGTCCTAATGGCCCAACTCACAGATGGGCTAGATATGAAGGATTGGCATCCAACTCAGCAGTATGGCTCACCCACTGGAGCACGCATTGTAGCTTACAACCCTGACAGTTGCAACCTAATAGTGTGTACAAATTGGCTTTGGTGCCTACCTTTCTAATATCTAAGACCACAGCACCACACTTAAAGACAATACAAGACATCCCATTGATGATCTAATCATTGTTGAGTTCTTAGATAGTTAATAGTTCTGTTACGCATATGTGGTTCCTAATTGGACCAATTTGCAGCAAATTCTTTGTGGTTTTTAATCAAATACGTATAACTTGTACTCTATAATTAACTACACAAATCATGATATTGTCATTTATTTATTTATTTATAATACGGAGTAATAACAATGTAGCAAATTAGCAATAGGGCATCTTTTGCTTGTAGTATCAATATAAATATCAATATTTTTGCTTGTAACAAGTACAGCTACGTAAGAATGGGAAGCACCTCATTTCATTCAACATCAAATCCTTTCTCCTGGAGTTCAGAGATGACTTCATTCCTCATCCTCACCCAAAGCTTGAGGGCTTCCTGCTCCATCTTTTTGTCCTGCAAAGCTTTCTGATAGTTATAAGAATCTTTATCTGATTCCATAAGCCCCTTGGGCCCGATGGTTGTACCGATCATCCCACCATTGGCAATAAACTCCTCCATGGCTTCTTCATCACCCGGATATGGAAACCTCCGCCGCTCATAGAGGTGGGCCAACTCCCTTTCTTCCTTGGGCTTTGGTTTCAGCGTCCACCACCCAAGCGGTGACGTCTCATTATATAGCCACGCCAAGCCGGCTATTGTATAAGTGCAGAGCAAAGCCTTACTCAATTGCTGCCAGAAGTGATAATCCTCCTTCCCTAACCCTATTTTATCCATTAGTTTCTCTGTGCGGAATGATTTCAGCATAGCAAACCCTACAAAACCATCATATGGATCAGCTACGTTACATAACTACAAATACGTACCTTAGTTCGGGGCTTTCATCAAGCACTTGGTGTGCAATGAGATAAAAAATATTATTCAAGCTTATGGACCCTTCTGCCACCATTTAATCCATACGATTTTGATACTTTGGGCATCAAAATTACAAGTTTAAAGCTGACAGAAAAATGTGCTTACCTGTTTTAGCATCTTGAAATCGCTTACGAACCATTGCAACGTTTTCTCACTACTGGAGGTTTGTGGCTTTCTGGGCAGATTGGGGAATGAGGTGTTTATTAGATATACAATTATACTGGAGAAACTGCATTTAAGAAAGAAAAAAACTGTACTCAAGAACAATTCCCTCAATTCATGTTTAATCATGTAAAAAGAATTTATCATTTTTTATTTTAAGGATACAATTGCAAATTTCTATACTTCGTATAATAATAAGGATATGTATACAAAAAAGATTATCAAAATAGGACTCATGCACTCCTATTTTGTAAAGTTTTAATCAACTTATTCTTTTAATAGAACTAAATAAGTTCTTTTTGCGGAATAAAACATACATAATCTTATTTTTGAACTTTATAAATGTTTTAGTCTTGTACTGAACAATTTCTATAGTTTCATACATTTTTCCGAATTTAATGAATGCATGTGACATGAAAATATGGTAAAAAAATTATCAATCATATATATGGTTAGAGTTATTCATATAGCAACACTTTTTCTAATATTTAAATAATACAAATGTCCAATACTTTTACATTTTAATTCAATTAATACTAACACCTAATGACAAGATGTGAAAATCTCAAAAAAAAAAAAAATCACATTAGTACTAATTCTAATTGCACATTTGTACATCCGCAGATTGGCTAAAGCATTAAGGAGTGAACCACAACAAAAAAACTATGAGAAATTACCCAAAATAGGAGTAAATGAGATTTGGAATTCCAAAATAGAACTATTATATTTTTTCCCCGAAATAGGAGTTGTTACTGCCATGTAAGAAAAATACTGCCATAATTGAAAAATACTGTCATTAATTATAATTAATATTGTCATGTTAAATGCACTGTACTGCAACTATTTGGCAGTCACGCCTACAAAATGACAGTAAATATTGTCATGTTTAGTCCTATTTCGGAAATAAAAATATAGTAGTCCTATTTTGGAATCCCAAACTCCATTTACTCCTATTTTTTGAAATCTCCCAAAAACTATACAAGGGCAGCAACTCAGCAAGCCTCTAAAAGACAAAAACAACATTTGGAATACATCAAAGATAGACAAAGTCTCAAATTCCTTCCCAGAAAATCGGAAAATCTGAAATTACATACCTCAAATTCCAGAAATAAACTAAACTAAATAAATTATAACAAAAAAAAATTGAAAGTAAACTACTGAAAAACTGAAATACATACCTGCAATACAGAAAATCGCAGACCACCGTCCAACGAGGCAGTCAGGAACAGAATCATGCACTCAGCTTCAGCGAGCTTCCGAGCATGTCGCACTCGCAGCCGGCGCAGGCCGGAAGCCGGAAGGGGATGTCTTCAAGTGGCTGAAGTGGGGAACAGGCGACTGGGAGAACAGGCTGGAATAGCCGTTCAGCCTCACACGTCCGAATCGTCGATGAGGGATTGAGGATTTGAGGTCGCAGGCTCGCAGCCAGCAGTTCAGTGAGGATGATCGATAGACGACCAGAGGTGCAGACTACCAAACCCAAGGACGGATCTAGCTTTGGCATCCAGGTGGGGCCAAAATGTAATTAAAAACGAATATTCAAAAAAAAACTTATTCTAGCAACAAAATCAAAGACAAAAAAAAAGATTATAGAAATAAGAGTTTTCATTAAAGTCAAATACAAAAATACCATAATTTTACAACTGTTCTCTACGGGTTTTCATCGATTGATATCGTTTGATTATGACATCATTGTCAATTTTCAAGAAGATGTCTTTTTCTACCTAAACAATAAGTCTATCATTGAGTCAATCATCACTCGTCCGATTGCTCAACCTATCTTTCACTATATTCATTATTGAAAATACTCTTTCAACACTTGCGGTTGCAACAGGAAGATTTAAACACAATCTTGAATTCATATCAATACATAAATTTACATAATTTACAATAATATTCATTACAATTTACAAGTTCACAAATAATAATCAAATTCATATCAAGCAAAGCTGTAATTTAGTCTTTAACTTGAATTAAAAAAACAAAAAATTTAAAAGATTAAAAAATACCTCTTAACCACTTATGACTTTAGTGACTTAGGCAGCACTTTTCCTTTTTTATGTTACGAAAAAACCCCAAATCTCCTCTTCTCAAAACTTCAAAAGTATCTGTTATACACAAGAATTTGTTAGTTTACTGAATTTAGGGAAGAAATTGATCAGTAACATTCACCTTACCTTCTTATTAAGAGGGATAGCTTTTAGCTTGTTTGATGACAAAGAGAAATGAGAGGATTTAGAGTAGCAGCCTGCCGCCGCCGTGCGCCGTCCTGTCTTGGCCGTCCGGCAGTGAAGATGGCTGTCGCCCGTCGCCCCGTCGCGGCGTCGCCCGTCTGGAGTTCGATTTTCGTTTTTGGCGTGGGGTTTTCACGATATCGGCGAAGCAGAACGAGTCAGGACTGCGCTGCTCTTGCTCTTTCCTTGCGCACGGCTTTTTGGAGTACTCGGACTGGGCCTGATTTTTTAAAATTTGAGACAGGGCCTGTTTTATAAACCTACATACTACTACGTAGTTAAAAAAATAAAAAATTTGAGCATGGGCCTGGGCCCTAGGCCCAATCTGCCCCTGCCGGCGGGCGCCGGTCGTCCAAACCGCTTTAGGTTTGCTTAATTGTTTGGACCGTTTTTTACGTAGTGTTTGTTTTGGGCCTACAGACGACCGGACGAGCCCATCTCACATATAGTACATTTTTTTTGTGTGGACCTAACTTTAAGATGTACTAGCATAGTACTCCCTCCGTCCCGCTAGAAGGTTCCCGACGGTTTACGATTCTTTACTGACGATAAAGCAACTTAATCTCCATTCATACTCTGATGATTTTTAGTAAATAAAATTAACATATTCAGAAACTATATTAAAACCGCTACAAAGCCTGATAAAAAAGGTAGGATGATAAAAATGTTTTGAACCTATGAAAAAAAGTAAAAAAAGTAATTGCAATTTTATGAAAGAATAAAAAAATTAAATCTCAATATATACAAAGTAAAAAGCCTACGGATTATGTGCGCGCGCGCGCGCACACACACACACACATATATATATATAGAAAGAATTACAACCCTTGGATCATCTTTTATTATTATCTTGGATCAAGGTTAATTGAGTAACTTTCACTTCTCCTTTAATGTGTGCACATTAATTGGCTTATATCCATTTAATTATGTAAGTATGATTTTCCTTCCTTTCAGGATTATTACTCTTTTAACTTCTATACTTAGCTTCTTCTCCATCTTAAATCATACATAGAATTTTCTCCAATGAGATTAAAGCTTAATGTTACAATTATATTTCATCATATTCAGCTCGTTGTTTGTTTTTCTTTCTCTTTTCGGACTTTATTATTTTCAATCAAACTATGCACTTTTAATATATCAATTTTTCATAATATCACATATGATTGTGATGAATATTTATAATAATTTACTTTTAAAACATTAATTTTACACACTTGTGTATGATTACTCACACTTTATTGAAATGAAATATAAATAAATATCATTAATATATCCAATTTATTTGATCACAAATATCAAATAATTATTAAACGGTTCATTTTCATTGGCTTGAAAATTTGTCTACCTGAATCGATTACAATGCAATTTTTTAAAAGGTAAGTGCAAAACATAAAAAGTGCACCTATTTTGTGCACCAAAGCGAAAAATATTCATTATATAATGCAGTGCAGAGGGTAAAACAATGCACCTAATAAAAATTAAAAGAATAACATAGATTATCCAATTTATATGATGATACATTTAATAGTGAAAATAGAAAGGTGATGCATGATGTTTCAACTTTCAAGTATAAGTGCATACACACTACAAAAAACACGCCGTTTGTCACGGATTTTGTCACGGACGGTAGTTCAAAAAATCCGTGACAAATGATTTTTTGTCACGGATTTGTCACGGAAAAAATCCGTGACACCAGGGGCGTGATAACGTTTTTGTCACGGAAATTAATCCGTGAGATTGTTTGCCACGGATTTGTCACGGCCACCGTCCGTGACAAAACACTTCACCGGAACCCTATCGTCTTTCATTTGTCACGGACGCATCCGTGAATAAATTTTTTTATTTTTCAAAAAAAAATAATTATTTGTCACGGAAATTTCCGTGACAAATATAAAAAAAAGTTTTCCCAAATAGAGTGGGCGGGTATTTGAAACGATCCGGAAATTTCAAATTTTAAATTTTGTCACGGAACTATCCGTGACAAAATATTTTGAAAAAAATTTGAAAATTTTAAAATAGAGTGGGCGGGTGCTTTAAAATTTTCAAAAAAATCAAAATTTTGAATTTGTCACGGATCCCATCCGTGACAAAACATTTTTTTTAAAAAAAATACGTTATTTTCAGCGTTTTATGTATTTAGAATAAAATGAATTTATATTTTGTCACGGAACAGTCCGTGACAAAAGTTTAAATTTTTTTTAAAAAAAAAATTAAAAAAATTCAGCGCATTTTTAAAAGTTTATTTCAAAAGTTTATTTAATAAATAATAACCATTAAAATTTAGGCGCTTTTTCAAACATTTAAACTTAATAAGCATTGTTTTTAATAAATAGTTAAACAATAATCTTAATAAATAATTGTTTATAATAAATAATTAAACAATCATCATTAATCATCATTAATCATCAATAATCATCATTACACATTAATCATCAATAATCATCATAAATAATAATCTAATCAAACCATCATTATAAAGCACAAATAATTAATATTCATACATTAACACATCAAATTTTAAAAATCCTTAAAATGTTAATAAACTAATTATTACAAACCATCAATGGTTATCATAATCAGCATCAGCATCAGCATCATCAGGTTCGTTACGATGATCGGGTTGCCTTCCGTGGCCACGGCGGCCACCACGATGGCTGCCTCGACTGCCACTGCGGCTGCCAACACGGCTGCTGCCACGATAAGCTTGAGCTCCGGGAGTCGGGATATCATCATAATATCCATATGGAAAGTTGTTGGAGATATGGCTATAATTAGCAAAACCCCTGCTGCCCATACTGCCCATATTGCCCATATTGCCCGCGAAGGGAACTTGTGGGGTCATCTCGGGGTGCTGTATGTGCATGGATGGACGGTAGGTGGCGTTGAAAATACGCATTTGGCGTTCCATCTCTTCCAACCTTTCTCTTGTTCTTCTTTGCTCTTCATCCCGTATCCGAGCTTCTTCATCCCGCCTTCGAGCCTCGGCTTCACGTTCCTCCAATAGTTTCTCGAGGCGGGTAACCCGATCATCATATGTCGAATGAGAAGATGAGCTAGCTCCTTTGGCCTTCTCTAGGATCCGTACGCCTTCAGAACCCATAAGCGGCACCCGGCCTTTGTAAACTCCGGTTGCCGCCAAGCTAGATGGCCTCATTATCTTGATGTTCATCAAGTTCGTCATCAGAATCAGCCAGCTCATCAACTCTCTTCCCCCGCTCTTCCTCATATTTTTTCTACAAGTTCAAAAATATATTATATAAGAGATCATAAAAAATCGAAATTTATTGAATTATGTTTCATTATTTACTTCAATTTCAGAAAGGCGGGGAGGCGGCATGGCACCCTTCTTCGTCCAGCAATGTGCCATGAGTTTCAATGGCGTGACCCGTTTTTTCACGGGTCCAGATCCTTCCTACACGGATTTCAAAGTTAATAAAAAAATATATACATAAAGGTATGGAATGGAAATAATTTTAACTAATTAGAGTTTACCAGATCTTTTTTATGTTGAATTTGGGGTTTGCGGCCCCTATGCCATTGAACTTCCTTGGCTTTCTCAGAGTTCCGGTTTGCCTTGGCCGTTTCGCTTCTCAGCAAAAATGAGGCATCCGTAGCCCAGTGGCGGCAAAGCACTTCCCACACATCATCGCCAAGGAATTTTGGCTTTTTACCCGTAGACCGGGCGGTCCTAAAAGTGGGTCTCAACCACCCAGAAATCCTAGAATTGTATTCTTTGAGAATAACTTGGTCTAGGGCAAAATGCCAACGATGGGAAGCCTTCATGAAAAACATTGATATATCATCATTTCTTAAATTTAAGTTATTAAAATGTAACAAAAAAATTTATTTTTACCTTGAACAACCGCCACCATAGTTCACGAGTGGCCGCCGGAACCTCACCATAAGTCGACCACGGCCCGGTGAAATGACCACAAACAATAGACTTGATTCTATTCAAGACCTCGGAATCGCTTCAAAAAATTGATAATTGATAAAAACAATTGTATTAATTCTTAGATATAGAGATTATACTATTTTATGTTAGAGAGTGTTAGTTTATTATTACCTATGGATTGATTGAGGTGTCACCTCAAGCGAACCGGGATTGTGGCGCTCTTCTTGAGTGGGGGGGCATATATTGCACGAGATGAAGGAGGTGCATGAGATGATGCCCCCTCCCCATGCACGCTTATATGAGCGTCTGATTGTTCGGAGGGAGGAGTTTGGACATGTCCGTCAAGAGCTTGTCCTTCGTCGGGATTGATATCATCATTGATATCACGATCAGCGTTTGAGGCCCGTCGTGAATTCTGACGCCCACGACGAGCAATGGTGGAAAGGCGGCATTCGTGCTCACTCATCTAAAATTATTGAGAAATAATATATAGAACATATTAAACTTGTGTTTAATATGAGAGGTCAAATGAGTTTTTAGTCTGATTTTTATGTTATGGAATTTAATTGTGTTAGATATTATTTTATCAAACCTTATAAAATCAATTTATGGAGTTTTTGTGTGGTATGATATTTTCCCTATTTGGTTATCAAACTTTGAAATATAGAACATATTAAACTTGAGTTTAATATGAGGGGTAGAATGTGTTTTTGTGTGGTATGAACCTTTGATAAATAGAACATATTAAACTTGAGTTTAATATGAGGGATCGAATCAGTTTTTTGTATGATTTTTATGTTATGGAGGTAACTTGTGTTGTGTATATTTTTTATGAAACCTTATATAAAAACAATTAATCAAACTTTTTATATTAAATTAATAAAATCAGTTTTTCCATATTAAATTATAAATCATCCGAAATCAGTTTTTTGCATTAATTTAGAAAATGTAGTTTATTACATCTTGTATTTTGTATTATTTATAAAAAACAATTTTCTAAAATCAGTTTATGGATTTTTTGTGTGGTATAATGGTTTAAACTTATTAGTTTCCTATTTATTTATCAAACTTTGAAATATAGAACATATTAAACTTGAGTTTAATATGAGGGGTAGAATGAGTTTTTTGTATGATTTTTATGTTATTGAATTTAATTGTGTTACGTATTTATCAATCTTTGAAATATAGAACATATTAAACTTGAGTTTAATATGAGGGGTAGGATGAGTTTTTTGTATGATTTTTATGTTATTGAATTTAATTGTGTTAGGTATTAATTTATAAAAAACAGTTTTCTGAAATCTATAAAATCATTTTTTTCAAAAAAAATTTAAAAATCAGTTTCATTTTTTGTTTATTCATGAAACCTATAAAATCAATTTTTCATGAAACATATAAAATCATTTTCGTATTATATAAACAAAAACAGTTTGTTTGGTTTTTTATTTCTATTTTAATATATAAAATACATTTTTTACTTCATTTCTGTTTTTTACGTATGAAAAAGTTTATTATTAATTTCTGTATTATTTCAATTATTTCATATTTGCTTATCAAGCTTATCAACAATGTAAAAAAACGACGTTTTTTATGTTTTTTATGAAACAACGTTTTATTTAAAATAAAATATTATAATATCCGAAATTATTTAAAAATCAGTTAAATAATCCGAAATTTTTAAAAGTGTTTTATAATATTAAAAAAAATATTATAATATCCGAAACATTATAAAAAAAATAATTAACAGTTTCATCATTTTGTTGGGTTAAACATGTTAACTTTTTTGAAAGTGTAACATGAGGGGGCGAAAATTAATGGAGTTGGGCGAAATTATTATTCTTAATAAATATCCGAAATTAACAAACACTCAAAAATAAACTTGACTAAATATTTAATAATTAACTATTCTAAAGCAGGCATTTTTAAATTAACAATATATAAGGCATATTTAAAGCATATAAACAAATGATATACACATATTATGAAACGATAAATCTAAAGCAGACACTTTTAAATTAAGAGAATGCATATGAATATAGGAACAATAAAATCACGAGCATGCATATGAATATTCGGAAACATATAAACATTAAAACAATATAAAGAAAAACATGCATTAAATAATTAAATTTACGAGCATGCATATGAATATTAAGAAAAACATATAAACATGCATGAATATTAAGAAAAACATGCATTAATAATTAAAAACATGCAATAAAATTACGAGCATGCATATGAATATTCGGAAACATATAAACATTAAAACAATATTAAGAAAAACATGCATTAAATAATTAAATTTACGAGCATGCATATGAATATTAAGAAAAACATATAAACATGCATGTATATTAAGAAAAACATGCATTAAATAATTAAAAACATGCCATAAAATTTCGAGCATGCATATGAATATTCGGAAACATGTAAACATTAAACAAATACACATATTCAATGCATGATAACTTATTAACATATACACATTAGTTAAACAATTAAACAATATTAAGAAAAACATGCATTTTATTTTTGGCATTTTAAAACATTTATTCTAAAATATTCGGAAATTAAAGAGTTAGAAACATAACATCGGAGAAGAAGGCAAGAAATTAAAGGGAAAGAAGAGAAGGCCGGCTTCGAAGAACGGTGGCAGGGGTGGAGATAATCCGCGGTGGCCGGTGAGATATGTGCGGCGGCGGTCGGCGGGTGTAAGAGAGGCAGAAGGGCGGCGGTCGGCGGGTGTATTCGAGGCAGAACGGCGTTTGGGAGGGTGGTGGTCGGCGGGTGTAGGAGGCAGAAGTGTTTGGGAGGCGCTTGGGAGGGTGGCGGTCGGCGGGTGTAGGAAGCAGAAGTGTTTGGGAGGGTGGCGGTTTGGGAGTAGAGAGGAGGCACTGGGGTTAGGGTTTGCTGAAGTTGGGAAGTTGGGAAGCGTAAGGGAAAAAAATGGCTAAGTGTCGTTTATATATTAGGGGTTGTCACGGACCCATCCGTGACAATGCCCGTGAGAAATTAATCACGAATTTTTGAATTTGAATTTGTCATGGATTAATCCGTGACAAAGGTATCGGAACTTGTAAACTGCGGAACGGCAGTCGAGGCGGCAGGGAACGGCAGACGAGGCGGCAGAACGGCAGGTTGACCGTTTTGTCACGGATGGATCCGTGACAAACAGTGTCTTCTAGTCTTCTCAGGGATTCGGCATCCAAAACGGCGGAACATATCGACTGAAACAATTGACTGATTTCGGTAATACAGCCCCAGACGTCTGCAGGAAGCATCTCTTTCAGTGCAATCGGCAGAAAATCCAAATATAAAAAAAAGTTTTCCCAAATAGAGTGGGCGGGTATTTGAAACGATCCGGAAAATTCAAATTTTAAATTTTGTCACGGAACTATCCGTGACAAAATATTTTGAAAAATATTTGAAAATTTTAAAATAGAGTGGGCGGGTGCTTTAAAATTTTCAAAAAAAATCAAAATTTTGAATTTGTCACGGATCCCATCCGTGACAAAACATTTTTTTAAAAAAAAAAATACGTTATTTTCAGCGTTTTATGTATTTAGAATAAAATGAATTTATATTTTGTCACGGAACAGTCCGTGACAAAAGTTTAAATTTTTTTTTAAAAAAAAATTTAAAAATTCAGCGCATTTTTAAAAGTTTATTTCAAAAGTTTATTTAATAAATAATAACCATTAAAATTTAGGCGCTTTTTCAAACATTTAAACTTAATAAGCATTGTTTTTAATAAATAGTTAAACAATAATCTTAATAAATAATTGTTTATAATAAATAATTAAACAATCATCATTAATCATCATTAATCATCAATAATCATCATTACACATTAATCATCAATAATCATCATAAATAATAATCTAATCAAACCATCATTATAAAACACAAATAATTAATATTCATACATTAACACATCAAAATTTAAAAATCCTTAAAATGTTAATAAACTAATTAATACAAACCATCAATGGTTATCATAATCAGCATCAGCATCATCAGGTTCGTTACGATGATCGGGTTGCCTTCCGTGGCCACGGCTGCCATTACGATGGCTGCCTCGACTGCCTCTGCGGCTGCCAGCACGGCTGCTGCCACGGTAAGCTTGAGCTCCGGGAGTCGGGATATCATCATAATATCCATATGGAAAGTTGTTGGAGATATGGCTATAATTAGCAAAACCCCTGCTGCCCATACTGCCCATATTGCCCATATTGCCCGCGAAGGGAACTTGTGGGGTCATCTCAGGGTGCTGTATGTGCATGGATGGACGGTAGGTGGCGTTGAAAATACGCATTTGGCGTTCCATCTCTTCCAACCTTTCTCTTGTTCTTCTTTGCTCTTCATCCCGTATCCGAGCTTCTTCATCCCGCCTTCGAGCCTCGGCTTCACGTTCCTCCAATAGTTTCTCGAGGCGGGTAACCCGATCATCATATGCCGAATGAGAAGATGAGCTAGCTCCTTTGGCCTTCTCTAGGATCCGTACGCCTTCAGAACCCATAAGCGGCACCCGGCCCTTGTAAACTCCGGTTGCCGCCAAGATGGCCTCATTATCTTGATTTTCATCAAGTTCGTCATCAGAATCAGCCAGCTCATCAACTCTCTTCCCCCGCTCTTCCTCATATTTTTTCTACAAGTTCAAAAATATATTATATAAGAGATCATAAAATATCGAAATTTATTGAATTATGTTTCATTATTTACTTCAATTTCAGAAAGGCGGGGAGGCGGCATGGCACCCTTCTTCGTCCAGCAATGTGCCATGAGTTTCAATGGCGTGACCCATTTTTTCACGGGTCCAGATCCTTCCTACACGGATTTCAAAGTTAATAAAAAAATATATACATAAAGGTATGGAATGGAAATAATTTTAACTAATTAGAGTTTACCAGATCTTTTTTATGTTGAATTTGGGGTTTGCGGCCCCCGTGCCATTGAACTTCCTTGGCTTTCTCGGAGTTCCGGTTTGCCTTGGCCGTTTCGCTTCTCAGCAAAAATGAGACATCCGTAGCCCAGTGGCGGAAAAGCATCTCCCACACATCATCGCCAAGGAATTTTGGCTTTTTACCCGTAGACCGGGCGGTCCTAAAAGTGGGTCTCAACCACCCAGAAATCCTAGAATTGTATTCTTTGAGAATAGCTTGGTTTAGGGCAAAATGCCAATGATGGGAAGCCTTCATGAAAAACATTGATATATCATCATTTCTTAAATTTAAGTTATTAAAATGTAACAAAAAAAATTATTTTTACCTTGAACAACCGCCACCATAGTTCACGAGTGGCCGCCGGAACCTCACCATAAGTCGACCACGGCCCGGTGAAATGACCACAAACAATAGACTTGATTCTATTCAAGACCTCGGAATCGCTTCAAAAAATTGATAATTGATAAAAACAATTGTATTAATTCTTAGATATAGAGATTATACTATTTTATGTTAGAGAGTGTTAGTTTTTTATTACCTATGGATTGATTGAGGTGTCACCTCAAGCGAACCGGGATTGTGGCGCTCTTCTTGAGTGGGGGGCATATATTGCACGAGATGAAGGAGGTGCATGATGAGATGATGCCCCCTCCCCATGCACGCTTATATGAGCGTCTGATTGTTCGGAGGGAGGAGTTTGGACATGTCCGTCAAGAGCTTGTCCTTCGTCGGGATTGATATCATCATTGATATCACGATCAGCGTTTGAGGCCCGTCGTGAATTCTGACGCCCACGACGAGCAATGGTGGAAAGGCGGCATTCGTGCTCACTCATCTAAAATTATTGAGAAATAATATATAGAACATATTAAACTTGTGTTTAATATGAGAGGTCAAATGAGTTTTTAGTTTGATTTTTATGTTATGGAATTTAATTGTGTTAGATATTATTTTATCAAACCTTATAAAATCAATTTATGGAGTTTTTGTGTGGTATGATATTTTCCCTATTTGGTTATCAAACTTTGAAATATAGAACATATTAAACTTGAGTTTAATATGAGGGGTAGAATGTGTTTTTGTGTGGTATGAACCTTTGATAAATAGAACATATTAAGCTTGAGTTTAATATAAGGGATCGAATCAGTTTTTTGTATGATTTTTATGTTATGGAGGTAACTTGTGTTGTGTATATTTTTTATGAAACCTTATATAAAATCAATTAATCAAACTTTTTATATTAAACTAATAAAATCAGTTTTTCCATATTAAATTATAAATCATCCGAAATCAGTTTTTTGCATTAATTTAGAAAAATGCAGTTTATTACATCTTGTATTTTGTATTATTTATAAAAAACAGTTTTCTAAAATCAGTTTATGGATTTTTTGTGTGGTATAATGGTTTAAACTTATTAGATTCCTATTTATTTATCAAACTTTGAAATATAGAACATATTAAACTTGAGTTTAATATGAGGGGTAGAATGAGTTTTTTGTATGATTTTTATGTTATTGAATTTAATTGTGTTACGTATTTATCAATCTTTGAAATATAGAACATATTAAACTTGAGTTTAATATGAGGGGTAGGATGAGTTTTTTGTATGATTTTTATGTTATTGAATTTAATTGTGTTAGGTATTAATTTATAAAAAACAGTTTTCTGAAATCTATAAAATCATTTTTTTCAAAAAAAATTTAAAAATCAGTTTCATTTTTTGTTTATTCATGAAACCTATAAAATCAATTTTTCATGAAACTTATGAAATCATTTTCGTATTATATAAACAAAAACAGTTTGTTTGGTTTTTTATTTCTATTTTAATATATAAAATACATTTTTTTTACTTCATTTCTGTTTTTTACGTATGAAAAAGTTTATTATTAATTTCTGTATTATTTCAATTATTTCATATTTGCTTATCAAGCTTATCAACAATGTAAAAAAACGATGTTTTTTATGTTTTTTATGAAACAACGTTTTATTTAAAATAAAATATTATAATATCCGAAATTATTTAAAAATCAGTTAAATAATCCGAAATTTTTAAAAGTGTTTTATAATATTAAAAAAAATTATAATATCCGAAATATTATAAAAAAAAATAATTAACAGTTTCATCATTTTGTTGGGTTAGACATGTTAACTTTTTTGAAAGTGTAACATGAGGGGGCGAAAATTAATGGAGTTGGGCGAAATTATTATTCTTAATAAATATCCGAAATTAACAAACACTCAAAAATAACCTTGACTAAATATTTAATAATTAACTATTCTAAAGCAGGCATTTTTAAATTAACAATATCTAAGGCATATTTAAAGCATATAAACAAATGATATACACATATTATGAAACGATAAATCTAAAGCAGGCACTTTTAAATTAAGAGAATGCATATGAATATAGGAACAATAAAATCACGAGCATGCATATGAATATTCGGAAACATATAAACATTAAAACAATATAAAGAAAAACATGCATTAAATAATTAAATTTACGAGCATGCATATGAATATTAAGAAAAACATATAAACATGCATGAATATTAAGAAAAACATGCATTAATAATTAAAAACATGCAATAAAATTACGAGCATGCATATGAATATTCGGAAACATATAAACATTAAAACAATATTAAGAAAAACATGCATTAAATAATTAAATTTACGAGCATGCATATGAATATTAAGAAAAACATATAAACATGCATGTATATTAAGAAAAACATGCATTAAATAATTAAAAACATGCCATAAAATTTCGAGCATGCATATGAATATTCGGAAACATGTAAGCATTAAACATATACACATATTCAATGCATGATAACTTATTAACATATACACATTAGTTAAACAATTAAACAATATTAAGAAAAACATGCATTTTATTTTTGGCATTTTAAAACATTTATTCTAAAATATTCGGAAATTAAAGAGTTAGAAACATAACCTCGGAGAAGAAGGCAAGAAATTAAAGGGAAAGAAGAGAAGGTCGGCTTTGAAGAACGGCGGTAGGGGTGGAGATAATCCGCGGTGGCCGGTGAGATATGTGCGGCGGCGGTCGGCGGGTGTAAGAGAGGCAGAAGGGCGGCGGTCGGCGGGTGTATTAGAGGCAGAACGGCGTTTGGGAGGGTGGCGGTCGGCGGGTGTAGGAGGCAGAAGTGTTTGGGAGGCGTTTGGGAGGGTGGCGGTCGGCGGGTGTAGGAAGCAGAAGTGTTTGGGAGGGTGGCGGTTTGGGAGTAGTGAGGAGGCACTGGGGTTAGGGTTTGCTGAAGTTGGGAAGTTGGGAAGCGTAAGGGAAAAAAATGGCTAAGTGTCGTTTATATATTAGGGGTTGTCACGGACCCATCCGTGACAACGCCCGTGAGAAATTAATCACGAATTTTTGAATTTGAATTTGTCACGGATTAATCCGTGACAAAGGTATCGGAACTTGTAAACTGCGGAACGGCAGTCGAGGCGGCAGGGAACGGCAGACGAGGCGGCAGAACGGCAGGTTGACCGTTTTGTCACGGATGGATCCATGACAAATCCGTGACAAAATTCAAAAATTTGAATTTTGTCACGGATTTGTCACGGATGGATCCGTGACAAACCGGTGCAGGGAATATTAAAGCTTTTCAGCCTTTTTCAGACGAGGCGTCAGCTACTTTAATTGTTACGGACCTATCCGTGACAAATATAAGTATAAATATGTGCTTAGAGTCCCATTTTTTCAGTGCGAAAAAATGGCTAATCCAGAACGAGATGTGTGGAAGTTGATCAGTAGAAGTGTACAACGATTAAAACAAGTTACACAGTTGATGAAGCCTCGAAATGCAGAAGCAACTCAAAGCATCCGTGAGCTCATGAGTAGACCGCTTGAAAACTTTGGCGATATTGTAGACTATGAATCAGACTCATACAACGTTTCACGAGGGAAAAACTTGTGAAGCGCACTTTTACGTGCAGAACAATGTTCGGAGTATATGATACCTATAAACGCGGAAGCTGTAGAAAGAATTAACGAGCTACTTGATAGGCCTCTAGATGAAAGTTTTGACGCTAATGAATAATATTGTGTTTATTTGTTTATCTGTATTGTGAGTTGTTGAATGTAATAAATGATAAAAAATTGTGTGTTTTCTACTTAGTTTTTAAATTTAATAAATAAATTAATGTTCTTGTTTATTAAATTTCGAATTATTAAAATTTTGTAATGTTAAAAAACTAATAACAAATAATGTTAAAAAACTAATTTCCGAATTTTAAATAATGTTAAATTTCGAATTATTTAAAATTTAAATAATTTTCAATTTTCGAAATTACCTAATTAATTTTAAATTTCCGAATTGATAATAATGAACCACTAATTTCCGATTGAATAATTTTAAAAACTTAATTTTATTAATTAATTAATCGCTATTTTACAATATAATATGGAATAATTATTTTGTTTAGAAATTATAGTTGCGAATTACATACCTAACTATTATATCTTGGAATAATATAATAATGACGAAAGAAAGTTAAAAATTCAAATTAAAATAGTTCAATTAAAAGTAATTACATTGATTGTTAACTATACATTTAATCGCTATCAGAATCAGTATTTTCTTGATAGACAACTTCTTCTTCTGTATCTTCATCACCATATATCCATTCTTCTTCTTCCTCCTGGTCATCGTGCAGTTGTTGTATATATAATTCTTCAATTTCACGCTCATTTTGAGGTATAGGGGGCGGAAGGTGTGTTTCAGGCATAACTTCAACATCTCCGCCATTTGGGTCACTTAACTGAATGTTATGGTTGACCGTATCAGCAATAGGCGGAGGGTGGAAAAAATCTTGCTGAAAAGCATCAAAGTCAATATCTCTGTGTTGAGCCTGTGTTACAATTTTGCTCGGACGGATATTAATGGCACACATCCAAGGATTCCGTGTGCGCCTCGTTGAAGGATACTCTGCATAATAAACCTGGGCTGCTTGTTGAGCGAGTATAAATGGCTCATTTTTCTGATACACACGAGAGTGGTTGACGTCAATTATATTATACTTTGAATTTTTTCTCACACCACGTGTAGGGTCGACCCATGTGCAGCGAAACAACACGCATGTTAATTCTTGCAAACCAGAAGGCATTTGAAGTTCGAGAATCTCATGCAAGAAACCAAAAAAATTGGTTTCCGAGTTATCAGAACCGATGGTCGGGACACATAACCCGCTGTTCATTGTTGGTCGACCTTCTCCATATTCAACTGTGTGATACGTATAACCGTTTATCACATATGAATGCCAAAGCTTTGCATAGGAAGAAGGGCCCCACGATAATGATACTAACAGAGGGTCGTTAATCCCACGGTACCTGATCTGCAAATTAAAACATGATAACATTAGGTAATGATTAAAAATTACTAGCTTATAGTATATATAATGTATTTATATATATATAGAACCTGCTGTTGGTACCATAATGCAAAGTCAGAGTCCATCATTGCATCAATTGCATCATCAGGAAATGCTGATAAAGACGCTCTAAATTCACTGTGAATTGAAAATAAAGATATTATTATAACACTCTAATTATTAAAAAAATATTAGCTATATTACAAATGTAACTATCAATTCAACTTACTTATAAAATGGTAAGATTTCTGGACAATTCATGAGGATGTAAGTATGTGCAATTTTCATTTCTCCGCCCACGATGTAACGGTAAGTTGCAGCTCCTTTACCTCTACCTGGGTAGTTGAAAATAGAAACTACTTTATCATATGAATCCTCGCCAATGTCATCGTTTCGAGCAGGTCTCTTTCTTTTACTGATGACTTCACGCTCAAAATAAAAAGATGAAACGTTGAGGTTTCTTGTTGAATATATGCTTGACAAATTGAAGCCTCAATGTGTGCCTTGTTGGTCGCTTTCTTTTTCAAATCTCCCAGAACTCTGTCATGCAAAATAAAATTTGTAAACAAACAAATGTTCTTATTAAACAAATCATCGTTTATAAATGAAATTATGACAAACCTTTCAAATCTGTACATCCAACGATAGAAGACGGGCCCTCCATTCAAAGCCTCATACGGAAGATGTATTAGAAGATGTTCCATTACATCAAAAAATGATGGGGGCAGTATCTTTTCCAGATTACACATCAGAATAGGAACATTGTCTTCTAGTCTCCTCAGGGATTCGGCATCCAAAACGGCGGAACATATCGACTGAAACAATTGACTGATTTCAGTAATACAGCCCCAGACGTCTGCAGGAAGCATCTCTTTCAGTGCAATCGGCAGAAAATCCAAATATAAAAGGTCGGATCTTCATCCGCATCAGGCTGATAAAAGGTCGGATCTTCATCCGCATCGGGTTGATACGAGGTCGAAGCTTCGGGAAGATCGTTAAATGGCTGTGGTGGGTTAAACTGAATCGTTGAAGCACCGTATACATCATATGCTATTCTTTGATCCCACGTCATTTGATCATAGTCTCCCCATCCACTCATCTCGGTAGGGACGTTACGAGATGAACCTACTGTTTGTGGTAAAAGTGATGGATCGAAAGGTTCGCCATGAGAAGTCCAATTATAATAATTGGCAACGAAACCTTTTTCGTACAAATCCCACACAACTTGGTCGACATCTTTAAATTGAAGATTTTTACACTTTGTACATGGACATCTGATTTTATCGCCATCCATATAATTCTTCTGTTCTTGTGCATTTTTTAATAAAATCTTCAACACCATTCAAAAATTCACTGCGTATTCCATAGTTATCTCGATGTTTTTGGTACATCCAACTTCTGTTTTGTCTATACATTATGCCTGTATATATATTATAATCAAAATAATATATAAGTACATTAATATTATTAATTAACTAAAAGCAGTACATTATTTGTGGCATTAATATATAATTTGAATTAACCAACTTTAATTTGTGACATTAACTAAAAGCGTTAATTTACTAATATTTAACTAATAGTAATATGTTAATGGCATTAATCGTTTTAATTATTAACTAATAAAGTTTGAATCCTAACTGAAATCACTACAAATCCTAAATTATGCATTAAAAATAATTAACTAATAAACAAATTAAACCTAATCATCATCATTGATCAATTAATTAACTAATATTTAAATCTAACTAATATTATCAACTCAAATTGTAAACCCATTTCCTCAATGTTTTAACTTAATTAATTAGTTAATTAATTTACATTTAACTAATATTATTGTTAAATATTATCTCATTTATATTTCACAATAATAATTCACAATAATAATTCACAATAATAATTCACACTAAACTAAATAAAAATAAAGTTTCAACCCTATCTATATATATTATGCATCCCATTAACAATAATTAACTAATTTAACTTATTAATTATTTAATTTCCATTTAACTAATATTGTTAAATATCATTAATTCACAATAATATATAATTCACACTTAACTAATAAAGTTTGAATCCTAACTTAAATCACTACAAATCCTAAATTATGCATTAACAATAATTAACTAATTAATAAACAAATTAAACCTAATCATCATCATTGATCAATTGACTAATATTTAAATCTAACTCATCAAATTCTAAACCCATTTCCTCAATGTTTTAACTTAATTAATTAGTTAATTAAGTAATTTACATTTAACTAATATTATTGTTAAATATTATCTCATTAATAATTCACAATAATAATTCACACTAAACTAAATAATAATAAAGTTTCAATCCTAGCTATATATATTATGCATCCCATTAACAATAATTAACTAATTTAACTTATTAATTAGTTAATTTCCATTTAACTAATATTGTTAAATATCATTAATTCACAATAATATATAATTCACACTTAACTAATAAAGTTTGAATCCTAACTTAAATCACTACAAATCCTAAATTATGCATTAACAATAATTAACTAATTAATAAACAAATTAAACCTAATTATCATCATTGATCAATTAACTAATATTTAAATCTAACTAATATTATCAACTCATCAAATTCTAAACCCATTTCCTCAATGTTTTAACTTAATTAATTAGTTAATTAATTTACATTTAACTAATATTATTGTTAAATATTATCTCATTAATAATTCACAATAATAATTCACACTAAACTAAATAATAATAAAGTTTCAATCCTAGCTATATATATTATGCATCCCATTAACAATAATTAACTAATTTAACTTATTAATTAGTTAATTTCCATTTAACTAATATTGTTAAATATCATTAATTCACAATGATATATAATTCACACTTAACTAATAAAGTTTGAATCCTAACTTAAATCACTACAAATCCTAAATTATGCATTAACAATAATTAACTAATTAATAAACAAATTAAACCTAATCATCATCATTGATCAATTAACTAATATTTAAATCTAACTAATATTATCAACTCATCAAATTCTAAACCCATTTCCTCAATGTTTTAACTTAATTAATTAGTTAATTAATTTACATTTAACTAATATTATTGTTAAATATTATCTCATTAATAATTCACAATAATAATTCACACTAAACTAAATAATAATAAAGTTTCAATCCTAGCTAGCTATATTATGCATCCCATTAACAATAATTGCTAATAAATAATAATTGGTGATAATTAATAACCTAATAATTAAGCTAGCTAACTAATTAATTAAATCACTACAAGTCACTAATTAATTAATCTATAATAAGCTAGCTAATACTTAAATCATCACTACACATCCTAAATTATTATGCATTAATAATAACAATAATTTAACTAATTAATATTTATATTTAAATTTAACTAATTAAATTACGTTAATAGTTTAATAATATATTGTTAATAATATGAAAATTAACATGACCTCACTAAATTACGTTAATAGTTTAAATAAATGAACAACTAACCTCACTAATTAATTATTAAGCTAATAATTAATTATTATTATATAAATAAAAAAGAATCCTAACCTCACTAATAATAATTAATTATTAAGCTAATAATTAATTTATTACACAATTAAAAGAAATTAGTTAAAATGACATACCTTATCTGCATAAACTCGGAAAATGATGAACTGACGGATTACATCATTCAATCTTTAAACCGATACTACATCACTCGAATCTACGAATTTTTGAACTGATAATTGTTGTTCTTGCAATTCTACACATATTCAATGCATGATAACTTATTAACATATACACATTAGTTAAACAATTAAACAATATTAAGAAAAACATGCATTTTATTTTTGGCATTTTAAAACATTTATTCTAAAATATTCGGAAATTAAAGAGTTAGAAACATAACCTCGGAGAAGAAGGCAAGAAATTAAAGGGAAAGAAGAGAAGGCCGGCTTTGAAGAACGGCGGTAGGGGTGGAGATAATCCGCGGTGGCCGGTGAGATATGTGCGGTGGCGGTCGGCGGGTGTAAGAGAGGCAGAAGGGCGGCGGTCGGCGGGTGTAGGAGGCAGAAGTGTTTGGGAGGCGTTTGGGAGGGTGGCGGTCGGCGGGTGTAGGAAGCAGAAGTGTTTGGGAGGGTGGCGGTTTGGGAGTAGAGAGGAGGCACTGGGGTTAGGGTTTGCTGAAGTTGGGAAGTTGGGAAGCGTAAGGGAAAAAAATGGCTAAGTGTCGTTTATATATTAGGGGTTGTCACGGACCCATCCGTGACAACGCCCGTGAGAAATTAATCACGAATTTTTGAATTTGAATTTGTCACGGATTAATCCGTGACAAAGGTATCGGAACTTGTAAACTGCGGAACGACAGTCGAGGCGGCAGGGAACGGCAGACGAGGCGGCAGAACGGCAGGTTGACCGTTTTGTCACGGATGGATCCATGACAAATCCGTGACAAAATTCAAAAATTTGAATTTTGTCACGGATTTGTCACGGATGGATCCGTGACAAACCGGTGCAGGGAATATTAAAGCTTTTCAGCCTTTTTCAGACGAGGCGTCAGCTACTTTAATTGTTACGGACCTATCCGTGACAAATATAAGTATAAATATGTGCTTAGAGTCCCATTTTTTCAGTGCGAAAAAATGGCTAATCCAGAACGAGATGTGTGGAAGTTGATCAGTAGAAGTGTACAACGATTAAAACAAGTTACACAGTTGATGAAGCCTCGAAATGCAGAAGCAGTTCAAAGCATCCGTGACAAATGCCCGGGAGCAAAAAAAGTTTTCGCCGGAGTAAAAAACCGGTCGCCGGAGTAACTTTGTCACGGATCAAATCCGTGACAATATGTTGTCACGGCGTTTGTCACGGATAAATCCGTGACAAATTATTTTCGTGACAAATCCCAAAATTCCGTGACAAAGCCCATGACAACTTTGTCACGGCCGGAATCCGTGACAAAAATCCGTGACAAACGGCGTGTTTTTTTGTAGTGACACATAAATATTAAAATAAACATCCTACACGTAACCTTATTTTTCAAAGTATTATGGTGCACAAATTGATTTTGTTTTTGTGCAACTTTATGTTTAAAGCATTAGGGTTTGGTGCACAAGCGAATTACATAAATAATGTTCAAATGTGCACAAATGCACGAAAAAAGGTGCAAAGTTGTTCAATGAAAAGTGTCGTTCAAAAAAGTGCAAGGTATTCTAATAACAAGTGCATGAGAGATTCCTGTTGAAAATTCGGTACATTTATACGTTGCATTTTTAATAAATTATTAAAAATCCAATAAATCGACTCTTTATATGCTCAGTTGCACATATTGATTTTTTATAGTGCAACTTTTTGTTCTACACGTTGCACAAGCGAATAACATAAATAATGTTCAAAAGTGCACAAATGCACGAGAAAGGTGCGAAGCAGTTCAATGAAAAGTGTCGTTCAAAAAAGTCCAAGATATTTAAATAAAAAGTGCATGAGAGATTTCTAGTGTAAAATTTGGTACATTTATAAGTTCTGCATTTTTAATAAATAGAAATTAGTTCAAATAGAACTAAAACTATGGCAAAAACCTAAAATAAGACTTGCTATGTTTTTATTCCAAAATAGGACCATATGAGTCCTATTGGAAACATACCTATTTTTGCATTCCATTCTTACCCTTCCATTACATATGAATTAAAAATAGTCAAAAGCCATAATTAAATGTTTAATTCATAATAAATTCGAAAAAAATCAAAAATTCGTATAAATATAATTTAAAAAGTTATAAAAAATTTATAAAATAAAAAATTCAAAACCTTTTTTTTAAAATAATTTTATTTTTAAAAAAAATAATAAAAAATAGTAAAACTCCGTAAAAAAAATTTAAAAAATATGGATGTCTTTCCCACCGCCTGTACTGCCTCCCAGCACCACCACCTCCGGCCGATGAAAAAAATACCATTTTCCCAAAAAATTGCCATTTTTTTCTGAAAATGCCAAAAAAGTGGCATATTTCTCTTTTCGAATGCCAACATTTTCATTTTTTCTGCCATAAATATGGCATTCGTAATGAACTTGGCATTTTTTTCCCCTGGTGACTGGAGGTGGTGGTGCTGAGGCGACAGAGGCGGCGGCGATTTTTTTTTTGAGTTTCTATTTTTTTTAATTTTTTTTAATTTTTTTTAATTCTTTGAAAAAAAAAATTAATTAAATTTTTAATATCGAAAATGTTTTTCTTATTTTTTTAGTATTTTTTACGAATTATTATTATTTTTTATTATTTTATTAGGAATTAAAACATTTTAATAGCTATAAGGGTATAATTGTCCAAGGTACACATAATTAGTCCTATGCAAACATAGTTCATTTTTTGGTCCTATTTGTGAAAAGTGAATGACTTTTAGTCCTATTTTGATAATTAACTCTTTAATAAATTATCAAAAATCAAATTAATCCAATTTTTATATAGCACTTTTGAATTTCATATAGCACTTTTTATGTATTTACGTTGCACCCATCTCACACATTTGTGCATTTTTCAAAGTCATATTTGTACGGTTAAAAAATGAGCTTTTTTAATCTCTAATAAGCTTTTAATGGAAATTACTTTAACGTTCCGGACTTTTAAGGTTTGTTGCATTTAATGAGTTGAATAATATGGAAAGTATACATTTTCATATTAATGGCACACACCCAAGGATTCCGTGTGCGCCTCGTTGAAGGATGCTCTGCATAATAAACCTGGGCTGCTTGTTGAGCGAGTATAAATGACTCATTTTTCTGATACACACGAGAGTGGTTGACGTCAATTATATTATACTTTGAATTTTTTCTCACACCACGTGTAGGGTCGACCCATGTGCAGCGAAACAACACGCATGTTAATTCTTGCAAACCAGAAGGCATTTGAAGTTCGAGAATCTCATGCAAGAAACCAAAAAAATTGGTTTCCGAGTTATCAGAACCGATGGTCGGGACACATAACCCGCTGTTCATTGTTGGTCGACCTTCTCCATATTCAACTGTGTGATACGTATAACCGTTTATCACATATGAATGCCAAAGCTTTGCATAGGAAGAAGGGCCCCACGATAATGATACTAACAGAGGGTCGTTAATCCCACGGTACCTGATCTGCAAATTAAAACATGATAACATTAGGTAATGATTAAAATATACTAGCTAATAGTATATATAATGTATTTATATATATAATACCTGCTGTTGGTACCATAATGCAAAGTCAGAGTCCACCATTGCATCAATTGCATCATCAGGAAATGCTGATAAAGACGCTCTAAATTCACTGTAAATTGAAAATAAAGATATTATTATAACACTCTAATTATTAAAAAAATATTAGCTATATTACAAATGTAACTACCAATTCAACTTACTTATAAAATGGTAAGATTTCTGGACAATTCATGAGGATGTAAGTATGTGCAATTTTCATTTCTCTGCCCACGATGTAACGGTAAGTCGCAGCTCCTTTACCTCTACCTGGGTAGTTGAAAATAGAAACTACTTTATCATATGAATCCTCGCCAATGTCATCGTTCCGAGCAGGTCTCTTTCTTTTACTGATGACTTCACGCTCAAAATAAAAAGATGAAAACGTTGAGGTTTCTTGTTGAATATATGCTTGACTTTGGAGGAGAATTTGCTCCATTAATGATCAGGCAGCTAGTCTTTGCTCAACTGATGGCACAGGATCCCTGCAATGGAATGAAGAGGAGGATGGTCAATTCTCCTTCAAATCTGCCTATGAAGAAGTAAGGGAGCTTTCATATAATCAAGAAGTCTACAAAAACATTTGGGAATCCTAGCAGGAGATGAAAATCAAACTTATTCAGTGGAAAGTGGTAAAAGGGATCATCCCTACTTCTGATAAGTTAGAGAGATTCCAAAATATTTTGAAACCTTCCATATGCCCCCTATGCAGAAAGAATAGTGATACCATGAATCACATTCTCTATAAATGCCCTATATCTAAGCAGATTTGGGAACACTTTTGGGGAATTCTGGGTCTACATATTAACTCATCGATAGATTTCAATCCCATGAGATTGAAATGGGAGGAAAAAGGCAAGTCTAGTATGCTTCAAGTGTTCAGGAGAAATATTACAGGTATCATAATCTGGTTCATATGGAAAACATATTCATCTATGATTTGGGGTTCTAATAGGAATCAGATACCAGCGCAACAAATCATCACTCAAATCAAGATTTACACCCAGTCTTGGGTGTACACTCTATCGGAACAAAAAGTTAGGTATGTTGAAAACGTTTTGAAAGAAGAGCAGGTGATACCACAAAACTTCAAGATTAAACAGCCTAGACCACGAATTGTTAGATGGCAGAAAACGAAAAGAAGAAAGAAGTTAAACATTGATGCGAGTTACTTAGCTTCGAGAGCTTCAGCAGGAGCGATTCTTCGTGACAAGGAAGGGAGGATGATTCAGGCGATTAGTCTTCCGCTTCAGGCAACTTCGGCGCTAGAGGCTGAGCTGAAAGCTATTCTTGTAGCTGTGAGATGGGCGACGGAGGAAGGTTTTGAGGAATATGAAGTGGAATCGGATTCATTTCTGGCCTTGGAGTACATTGCAGGTAAACCGACAAGAAGATGGAACAGATTGGTTTTGGAAATCAAAGACATTGCTTTTAGGAAAGGTATTTCATTTGGACATACTCTGAGGGAAGGAAATTGGGTAGCCCATCATTTGGCCCAATTGAACTCCAACAATAGATTCAGTAGCCCGAACCATATGCCCATTAAAGCTAAACAGGCTTATTGGATGGATTTTTTTGGTATTCCCTCTATTCGCATTTAATTATTCTTTTTATTTTTTCAGAGAGGCTTTGGTCTGATCCTCCTCTCATGTATTACTTTTTTATTAATAAAATTCTGGTATCTGACAAAAAAAAAATATATATGCTTGACAAATTGAAGCCTCAATGTGTGCCTTGTTGGTCGCTTTCTTTTTCAAATCTCCCAGAAATCTGTCATGCAAAATAAAATTTGTAAACAAACAAATGTTCTTATTAAACAAATCATCGTTTATAAATGAAATTATGACTAACCTTTCAAATCTGTACATCCAACGATAGAAGACGGGCCCTCCATTCAAAGCCTCATACGGAAGATGTATTAGAAGATGTTCCATTACATCAAAAAATGATGGGGGCAATATCTTTTCCAGATTACACATCAGAATAGGAACAGTGTCTTCTAGTCTCCTCAGGGATTCGGCATCCAAAACGGCAGAACATATCGACTGAAACAATTGACTGATTTCGGTAATACAGCCCCAGACGCCTGCAGGAAGCATCTCTTTCAGTGCAATCGGCAGAAGTCGTTGCATGATTACATGAGCATCATGAGTTTTCATGCTCGACGTCATTGTTTGTTTGTCCAGGTCCACGCATCTTGACAAGTTAGAACAATAGCCATCTGGAAAGTTCAGAGAAACAAGCCACTCTAATATTGATTCCCTTTGTGGGGCTGTGAGTTGGTAGACTGCTCTTGGAATTTTTTTAATCACATATTCTAGATCGACGGCGAGTTCGGGTCTGTCTCACCAAATTGTCATGTCTTTTCTAGATGCAAGACCATCTTTGGTTTTGTGGGTAAAATCCATAACCGTGTTAAATATATTGTCAAAGACGTTCTTCTCAACGTGCATGACATCTCAATTGTTACGAATGAGAAGGTCCTTCCAATACGGCAACTCCCAAAATATACTCCTCTTTGTCCACTTATGGGTATCACAATACCCATTTGGCTCCCCGTGGGGTTGCTGCACGGCCGTGGGAAAACGTCGAACCCGGTTAAAAACTTGTTCACCTGTAAGTCTTGGAGGAGGGGGATCTCGTACCACTCTTCCGACAATAAAAGACTTTTTGTCCTTTCGATATCGATGGTTCATAGGCAGAAACTTGCGGTGACAATCAAAGTAACTTGGTTTCCCGCTAAATTTGAGCCAATTGGCATCTGATTTCTCCATACATATTGGACATCCCATAAGACCGTGTGTGCTCCATCCTGAAAGCATACCATAAGCAGGGAAGTCGCTAATGGTCTAAATGATGGCAGCTTTCATGATAAACATTTGATCTCTTGAAACATCATAAGCTGGTGTCCCAATGGCCCAAAGTTCTTTCATCTCCTCGATCAGGGGTTGGAGATAGATGTCTATCCTTTTTTTAGGATCCGAGGGACCTGGACAAATTAAAGTTAAAAAGATGAAATGACTTTTCATGCACATGTCGGGAGGAAGATTATAAGGAGTTAGCATGACTGGCCAACATGAAAATTTCTTCCCAAACTTTCCAAAAGCAGCAAATCCGTCTGAACACAATCCCAGTCGCACATTCCGTGGCTCCATTGCAAACTGAGGATGACAACGGTCAAAGTGTCTCCAAGCTTCACAGTCGGAAGGGTGAGACATCAAACCCTCTTTGGTTTCTTGCTCAACATGCCACGTCATGTGTTTCGCAGTAGCATTTGAAGCATACATCCTCTTCAGACGTGGAGCTAGAGGGAGGTAAAACAATTTAGACAATGCAGACCTTTTTCGTGGTTTTTTTCGTCTATGAGGAACATGCTTGTATCTCTCTCCACCACAGAACTTGCAGCTCTCAAGTGCCACATCATCCTTCCAGAACAACATACATCCTTCTGGGCACGCATCAATTTCTATACAAGGAAGCCCCAACTGAGACATTAATTGTTTCATTTTGTAATATGAATCAGGAAGATTATGGTCACGCGGTAACATTCCTCCAAATGACTGCAATAACCTAGACATGCAAGATTCAGGAAGACTATTCAGATTTAATGTTCATCAACTCTGTAACGGCGGATAGCTGAGAGTATCCCTCACAATCAGCATACAGAGGCTGATCGGCAGCTTTTAAAACATCTTGAAATCTTTCAGCTAAGTCTTCAATATGAGGAACATGAGAATTCGGATACTCATCCGCATCAGGCTGATAAAAGGTCGGATCTTCATCCGCATCGGGTTGTTACGAGGTCGAAGCTTCGGGAAGATCGTTAAATGGCTGTGGTGGGTTAAACTGAAACGTTGAAGGACCGTATACATCATATGCCATTCTTTGATCCCACGTCATTTGATCATAGTCTCCCCATCCACTCATCTCGGTAGGGGACGTTACGAGATGAACCTACTGTTTGTGGTAAAAGTGATGGATCGAAAGGTTCGCCATGAGAAGTTCAATTATAATAATTGGCAACGAAACCTTTTTCGTACAAATCCCACACAACTTGGTCGACATCTTTAAATTGAAGATTTTTACACTTTGTACATGGACATCTGATTTTATCGCCATCCATATAATTCTTCTGTTCTTGTGCAAATTTAATAAAATCTTCAACACCATTCAAAAATTCACTGCGTATTCCATAGTTATCGCGATGTTTTTGGTACATCCAACTTCTGTTTTGTCTATACATTATGCCTGTATATATATTATAATCAAAATAATATATAAGTACATTAATATTATTAATTAACTAAAAGCAGTACATTATTTGTGGCATTAATATATAATTTGAATTAACCAACTTTAATTTGTGACATTAACTAAAAGCGTTAATTTACTAATATTTAACTAATAGTAATATGTTAATGGCATTAATCGTTTGTAATTATTAACTAATAAAGTTTGAATCCTAACTGAAATCACTACAAATCCTAAATTATGCATTAAAAATAATTAACTAATAAACAAATTAAACCTAATCATCATCATTGATCAATTAATTAACTAATATTTAAATCTAACTAATATTATCAACTCAAATTGTAAACCCATTTCCTCAATGTTTTAACTTAATTAATTAGTTAATTAATTTACATTTAACTAATATTGTTGTTAAATATTATCTCATTTATATTTCACAATAATAATTCATAATAATAATTCACAATAATAAGTCACACTAAACTAAATAAAAATAAAGTTTCAACCCTATCTATATATATTATGCATCCCATTAACAATAATTAACTAATTTAACTTATTAATTAGTTAATTTCCATTTAACTAATATTGTTAAATATCATTAATTCACAATAATATATAATTCACACTTAACTAATAAAGTTTGAATCCTAACTTAAATCACTACAAATCCTAAATTATATATGCATTAACAATAATTAACTAATTAATAAACAAATTAAACCTAATCATCATCATTGATCAATTGACTAATATTTAAATATAACTCATCAAATTCTAAACCCATTTCCTCAATGTTTTAACTTAATTAATTAGTTAATTAATTAATTTACATTTAACTAATATTATTGTTAAATATTATCTCATTAATAATTCACAATAATAATTCACACTAAACTAAATAATAATAAAGTTTCAATCCTAGCTATATATATTATGCATCCCATTAACAATAATTAACTAGTTTAACTTATTAATTAGTTAATTTCCATTTAACTAATATTGTTAAATATCATTAATTCACAATAATATATAATTCACACTTAACTAATAAAGTTTGAATCCTAACTTAAATCACTACAAATCCTAAATTATGCATTAACAATAATTAACTAATTAATAAACAAATTAAACCTAATCATCATCATTGATCAATTAACTAATATTTAAATCTAACTAATATTATCAACTCATCAAATTCTAAACCCATTTCTTCAATGTTTTAACTTAATTAATTAGTTAATTAATTTACATTTAACTAATATTATTGTTAAATATTATCTCATTAATAATTCACAATAATAATTCACACTAAACTAAATAATAATAATAAAGTTTCAATCCTAGCTATATATATTATGCATCCCATTAACAATAATTAACTAATTTAACTTATTAATTAGTTAATTTCCATTTAACTAATATTGTTAAATATCATTAATTCACAATAATATATAATTCACACTTAACTAATAAAGTTTGAATCCTAACTTAAATCACTACAAATCCTAAATTATGCATTAACAATAATTAACTAATTAATAAACAAATTAAACCTAATCATCATCATTGATCAATTAACTAATATTTAAATCTAACTAATATTATCAACTCATCAAATTCTAAACCCATTTCCTCAATGTTTTAACTTAATTAATTAGTTAATTAATTTACATTTAACTAATATTATTGTTAAATATTATCTCATTAATAATTCACAATAATAATTCACACTAAACTAAATAATAATAAAGTTTCAATCCTAGCTATATATATTATGCATCCCATTAACAATAATTGCTAATAAATAATTGTTGAAGACTATTTTATCGTGAATCAAGTTTGTCTGTTTTGTCTGTAATAATTTAGATGTTTACTATTCATGTTCTGCACTGATTAAATATATCTGTTAGAATAGTATTCAATATGGGCCAAGTGTTAGGCCCATACTTAGGCGAGAAGCCCTATTTTACGCATACCTGAGCCTCGCCTATAAAAGAGGGCGGAGGACTCAGGTTTGCAGTTAACTTTCGTATCTGCTCAAAATAGCCTTAGCGTTTATCATTCTTGTACGAACTGTTCACGGTATATCAGAGAAGGTTTACACTTGATCTTTCTGTGTTCATCTTTGTTGATAATCTTTCATCTGTATGCCATATTATCTTGCTGTTATAGAAAACAGGGACTAACAAATGGTATCAGAGCCGATCGAGAGCTGATCAGAAGAACTATCTGCGAAAGACTCTGTTTTTTCCTTCCTTTTGTAGAATAGCGAGTTTATCATCTGTAATCTTATTTCTGCACCAAATGTTGTAAAAGTTATACTGTTAGAATCGCGTTTCAAAGACGATCAAGCAGTATATCTTCTTTATTCGTTTCCTCATTTTTTTGTTCTCTGTAAATCGCATCCAGGAACTCGCACCCTTGGTTTCTCTAAGCTCTGTGCAGCTTTTTGACCTGAAACTTCGGTGAAAGGATCTCTACAACCAGGGCTACAACTTACCATATCTGTTTTTCTGAAAATCTAAAGTTTTATTTTTTCAGGAATTCGCAGCCCAGGTGTTTTTCGCATAAACTCGCAGCTGCAAACTCGAGTTGAGAAACTCGCTGTTAGGAACTCGAGCTCAAGAACTCGCTTTACAAACTCGCGGTCTGCAAACTCGCAGTTAAAACTCGCAGTCAGACCTCGAGTTTTGACCTTGCGAGTTTACACCTCGAGTTTTGGAAACTCGCACTCTTGACCTCGAGTTTATAAACTCGAACTCTCACCTCGAGTTCCCCAGACCTCGAGTTTAGGCCTTTAATACTCAGGAACTCGAGTTCTTGACTTAGTAAATTTTCTGATCTTATTTCTCGAACGGTCAGTTTTCTACAGCTACAGAAATGGCTTCTGAATCCAATGCGCAAGGAAACATCAGTACTCCTCCATCTCTGAGGAAAGGGGAGTACCAAATGTGGAGAACTCGTTTCTTGAACTTCCTCGAGCACAAAGAAAACTCCGACGCAATGCTGGAATCGCTCCTGGAAGGACCAGCTGTTCTGATGATTGCGGTAGGAGGGGACTCAACTAATAATCCACCCATTCCTCCGGAAACAAGACGAAAGAGGCCGCTGAATACACTGAAGCAGACAAGCTAAGACTGAGAGGAGACCTTATGGCCAAAACATACCTCCTCCAAGCCATCCCCAATGAAGTGTACGTGATGATTGACAGTATGCAAACAACAAAAGAAATGTAGGATGAGATTGAAAAATTACTCCAAGGCACGAGCATAAGCCTAAAAACCAAGAAATTTGCTATTCTAATGGCTTATGACTCGTTCAAGGCTGCTCCTGGAGAACCTCTTCACGAGACTCATGCCAGACTTGTGAAATTGATGAATGAAATGAAGAAAATCAAAATATTCAGAACCAACCTGGAACTGAATACTAGATTTCTGTCCAGTCTGCACCCAGCTTGGAGTAAAACAGTGAAGGACTTGAGACAACGTATTGACATGGATGAGATTGATCTCTTCACCTTAAATGAGCTGTTAAAGGAGTTTGTCAATGACGTTGCATGCACTGAGGAGCAATCAAGCCCAAATCCTCTGGCTCTATTGATGGAAGCTCAGCCCAAAAGAACAGCAAAACCTCTGCAGAAGAAAAAGAAGAAGATAATGGAGGTTGAATCTGATGAAGATGACAGTGATGAAGAAGGAACTGATCTTGAAGCTGAGCTTGCAGATCTCCAGAAGAAGATGGCCCTGCTGGCCAAGAAGTTTGCCAAGAGGAACAGCTCTTCAAATAAGTTGCGAACCTCTTCTTCCAACTACAAACAGAAGAACCAGGACCAAAGCTCAGCCAGGAAGGCTACATCAACTGCTAATACCCCTGTGTGCTATAACTGCGGGAAGGCTTGACATATCAGCAAAGACTGTCGGCTTCCAAAGAAGAGAGATGCAAACTTCTACAAGTAGAAGATTCTAATGAATAAACAAAAGCTCTTCTTGGCACAACAGGAGGAAGTAGAAGCCTCTGGCAAACATGCTGAGCTGGTCCAATGGGCAGAAGATGATACTGAAGAAGAAGAAGAAGAAGAAGAGGAAGAAAACTTCGCATTGATGGCAAGGCTGGAGGATGAAGAAGAGAAAAAGGGTGATGCTGCGATCCCCGGAAGTGAATGCTCTACAAGCACTGTAAGTACCTCTAATCACTCTCACATTATCCAAACTCAGTCCTTACACAATAAGGACAACCTCATTAAAGAACTGCAGGAGAGATTAGACAATAATTACAGGGTACTGAAACAGAACCTTGACCAAAAATCTTCATTAAGCATTCAACTTGAAAATGCCAAAGATCAAATCAAAAAGGTGTCCTCAGACTTTGAAAGCTTTGAACTTAAAATAGCTGAACTGACTAAGAAACTGCAAGACAGCGAAGTTGAGAAAAACACAGCCAAAGCTGACTGTGAATTTTTAAGGAATAAAAGAAGCAGCCTTTTAAGCAAAGTAAAGGAACTTGAGGACGTTTGTGTCAGAAGAGGTCAAACCGAACATACAGTTTTTCTAAATCGAATAAGCGACGTTCAGCATTACAATCCAAAAGCTGGTCTTGGAATGCCGAACCCTTGTCATTTAAAGAAAGTTGACTGCCGCCAGTTGTATGATGCAACTTACTTAACTCTAGACATTGAAAAGAAAATGAAATTTGGAAGTGAAGAAGAAACCGCTAAAGAAGAAGAAGAGAAGAGGAGTAATCCTAAAATTGAAACTTCTTTTGACTATACTCCTCTGGTTGAGAAAGCTCTTTTTAAAGAAAAAGTAATCTACAACGAGGAGGGGTTTGACATTTTTAATATCCCAAAAGGGGTTCCTTATTTCGAATGTCCAATGGGTCCCACTCCCAAAACTGGAATTTTTAAGTCCGGACAGGACAAATGCATTTCTCCGTTGGTCCAAAAATGTGCGGATCTTCAGAAAACCCTTGACAGTGAGAGAGAGCGTTTTGAAACTGAAAAGAAAGGTTCTGAAAGCAATTGGCAAGAACTGTTAAGCAAATTTGATGAATTGAGTGAAAAATATCATTCTGTTTTAAAAACTGCTCAAACCTCTTCTGATAAAACTAAATCTTCTGAAAAATCTGCCACTCATCACTCTTCTCCTTTTGTCACAGGACAAGAAGTGAAAAGAAGAGGAGAAGAGAAGGAAGAGTGGGAGATAAAAAGAAAGGAAATAGCTGCTGGCAAGAAGAAAGTCTTTGAGAATAAACCTGGTCCCAGATCCAGCTCCATTTTGTACTCTAAAACTAAGTCTAAGTCTGTCCATGTAAACTCAGCTTCTAGTAGTCCAGTCTTGAGTCCCAAGCTGAAAAATTCTGTGACATCTTTTGAACATGGCTCTATGTATAATTCTACTATTGCTTATGGTTATTCTGTTCCAGACCCCCATAATTATGACTGTGATGCGAATGTTGTTAAATCAAAGCCTCTCAGAAAGCTCAAACCTGAAAGAGAAACCAAGAAAGGAACTTCTAAGGGAACATTTTGTATTCCTGATATGAAATATGCTCTTAGAGTTCATTCAAGGAAACATCTTAATCGGCTTTCTAAAGAGGAGATTTTCAAAACTAAACTTAAGAAACAACCATTCAATCACAAAGCACCTGTCTACTCTCCTCCTAAACCTAAAACGGAAAGGTGGGTCCCCAAGATAAGACCCACCAAAACTGAAACTGAAAGGTGGGTCCCCAAGATGAGACCTACCAAACCTGAAACTGAAAGGTGGGTCCCCAAGATGAGACCTACCAAACCTGAAACTGAAAGGTGGGTCCTCAAACGAAGACCCATCCAAACTGAAACGGAAAGGTGGGTCCCCAAATTCAGACCCACCAGAACTAAAATGGAAACTGCTAAGTGGGCTCCAAAAATCAGACCCACTGCAAAAGCAGATCTGGCTATCGGAAAGCCCACAAGAGATAGATCTTTTGTTGAAAGAGCTGCTGACCTTGGATCACATCTCAAAGCAAAATTTAAAAAGGTGTTTTTCATTGATAAGGAAGGACCCATTCCAAGATGGGTACCTAAACCTGTTTAATTGCTTTGCAGGACGGTCATGTGTGGCACTTGGATTCTGGATGCTTAACCCACATGACCGGAATAAAGTGCCTTTTGAGCAACTACACCAACTGCTACGGAGGCAATGTCAGATTCGGGAACGACGCCTCATCTCCTATTCTTGGATATGGGGATGTCATCTGTGCCAGTGTCACCATCAAGGATGTCTCATTTGTCAAAGGGCTCAAACACAATCTTCTGAGCATAGGACAATTCTGTGACAGTGGGATGGAAGTGAGGTTCTTTGCCAAACAATGCTGTGTTCTAGACAGCGAAGGGAACTCATTATTAACGTGTTACAGGTCCTCAAACCTGTACACTATTGATCTGAAAAGTGTTCAATCCACCACTTCCATCTGTCTGCTGTCCAAAGCTTCAACAGAACAAAACAACCTCTGGCACAGACGTCTTTCCCATCTCAATTTCAAGAATCTGTCCATCCTGTCATCGAAGAAACTTGTGAAGGGGCTTCCTCCGTTGAAGTCTTCCGCTGAAAATCATTGTAGTGCCTGCAAAATGGGCAAAATGACGCGAAGCTCCCACAAGTCAAAGCCAGTCCCATCATCTACTCTACCGCTGCAACTGATACACATGGATCTGTGTGGACCTATGAGAGTCCAAAGCATCAACGGCCGCAAATACACACTGGTGATCGTTGATGACTTCTCTAGGTACACATGGACAAAATTTCTTCGTAAAAAGGACGAGGCAGCAGAAATCATTATGACCTTTGTCAGAACAGTCCAGAAACTGCTGCAGCACAGTGTTCGAATCATCAGAACTGACAACGGTACCGAGTTCAAGAATCAAACTCTCACTGGATTCTATGAATCTCTCGGTATCACACAGCAATTTGCAGCAGCCAAAACTCCCCAATAGAATGGAGTGGTTGAAAGAAAGAACAGGACCCTTGTCGAAGCGGCACGCACCATGCTCATCCAATCAAGATTGCCTCACTTTATGTGGGTAGAGGACATTAATACTGCGTGCTACACCCAAAACAGAACATCTATCCACAAACGCTTCGACAAGACCCCGTATGAAATCCTCTTCAACCGGACTCCGGATATCTCATTCTTCAAGATATTTGGCTGCAAGTGCTTCGTACTGAATGACAGAACTGATAGAGGTAAGCTAGACGCCAAAGCCCAAGAAGGGGTGTTCATTGGCTACTCACAGCAGTCCAAAGCTTACAGAGTCTATCTCAGAGACAAGCAAACGATCATTGAGAGTGTGAATGTGACATTCTATGAGATGGCTGACTTCGCTACGGAACACTTACAGGCTGACCCGTCACTTGCTGTACCAGCGGACTCTGACACAGTTGAACCAAACCCTGTACCTAAAGGTGTGATTCTCAATTCTCTCTTTCAGAACTTCTACGAGAATTCACAACCTTCATCTTCTCCATGCACACCAGCTTCATCGTCAACTATTCCACAGCAACCGACTCCTTTCACTGAAATTCCACTCCTTCCCGGACCAGATAATGAACCATCTACTCCGTCAACTCCCCAACCTAATCACGGAGGAGTGGATGATCACGGTTTTGCTACCACATCAGAGTCATCTCCACCACATACCAAAGCCGCTCAAGAGTCACCAATCCCCTACCAGGACTCGGATCAACCGATCATTACTCCTGCTCCTCTGGCACATGAGAGGAAATGGACAAGAGCTCATCCCACTGATCAAATAATTGGTGATCCAGGTCAAGGTGTGTGTACGAGATCGGCTACTATGAATGAATGTCACTATGCATGCTTTGTAAGCCAGAATGAACCGTCCAAAGTCTCAGAGGCACTCGCTGATCCAGATTGGGTGATTGCCATGCAAGATGAGCTCAATCAGTTTGACAGACTATAAGTGTGGACACTCGTGCCTAAACCCCCTCAGAAAACCATCATTGGCACTAAATGGGTGTTCAAGAACAAGAAGGACGAAGAAGGCATAGTAATACGCAACAAGGCACGGCTGGTCGCTAAAGGATACAATCAGCAAGAGGGCATAGACTATGATGAAACGTTTGCACCCGTAGCAAGAATTGAAGCAATCCGCCTTTTTCTTGCATACGCGGCCCACAAGAACTTTACCGTCTTTCAAATGGACGTAAAGACTGCCTTTCTGAATGGAGTCTTGGAAGAAGAAGTCTATGTCGCTCAGCCCGAAGGATTTGTAAATCCCAGATATCCCGACCATGTGTACAAGCTGAAGAAAGCTCTGTATGGGCTGAAACAGGCACCAAGAGCTTGGTACGATGCCTTAACCGAATTTCTGGTTGACTCAGGTTTCTCAAAAGGGAAGATTGATACCACACTTTTCATCAAGCGACAGAAGTCTGACATCATCCTGATTCAGATCTATGTTGATGGCATCATCTTCGCCTCCTCAAATCCACGTCTGTGCAAACATTTTGAGAAACTGATGAAAACAAAGTTTGAAATGAGCATGATGGGAGAGCTGAATTTCTTCCTAGGCCTGCAAGTAAGAAAACTCTCTGACGGTATTTTCATCAACCAGTCCAAGTATATTCTGGAAATGCTTAAGAGATTCAACATTGATAGCAAATCTTCCATGACGACCCCTATGTCCCCCAACAATAAACTGGACTCAGACCCCTCCGGGAAGCCAGTCGATGCCACAAACTATAGGGCCATCATTGGATCTTTGCTATATCTCACGTCTAGCAGGCCTGATATCGTCTTCTCCACATGCTTATGTGCACGCTTTCAGGCGAATCTAAAGGAATCCCATCTGACCAATGTTCGAAGAATTCTGAGATACCTCAAAGGCACTGTGAATCTAGGCCTTTGGTATCCCAAGCACTCAGGTTTTGACCTAGTCGGATACTCTGACGCTGATTTTGCTGGTTGCCGGATGGACTGCAAAAGTACATCGGGAGCTGTCCAGTTCTTGGGCGATAAGTTAGTCTGCTGGTCTTCGAAGAAACAGAACTGTGTGTCAACATCTACGGCCGAGGCAGAATACGTCGCGGCTGCTAGCTGTTGTTCACAAATATTATGGATGAAGACCCAGCTAAAGGACTACGGTTACACTTTCCGCCATATCCCGATCTACATCGACTCACAGAGCGCCATCGCCATCACCAGCAACCCGGTTCATCACTCCCGCACCAAACACATCGACCTGCGCTATCATTTCATCAAAGACCATGTGGAGAAAGGAGATATTGACATGTACTTTGTAAGCTCCGAGCTTCAACTGGCTGATTTGTTTACTAAGGCACTGGATGAAAAGAGAATCCAGTTCTTGGTTTCCAAATTAGGCATGTTGAACCTCGAGCCAATGTAATTTTGTTTCCACTGGTCTGTAAAAAGGTGTGCGTGTGTAGGACTTGTACAAAGTGTGCGTGCGTGTGTCTGTAAATAGTGTGTGTGAGTTGCATTTTGTGTATTGTGTGCGTTGCATGTGTCCAGGGGGAGAAACCCGAGAAAAATACAAAAATAGTGTGTGTGTGTTTGCATTCATCGAGGGGGAGAAAGAGGGCGAAAACAAAAGATCAAAAAATAGTGTGCGTGAGTTGCATATGTACATAGTGTGTGTGCGTTGCATTCATCGAGGGGGGGGGGATTTGAAAATCCCAAAAATAGTGTGTGTATTGATTTCAGCGAGGGGGAGTACTTTTATTGATCAGAAATGGGTCATTTAACCCTTAAGGCCAAACGGGCCCAGCTACCTGTTCTGGCCCAAACTGTTCCTAACTCGCGTATTTAAACCCTTCAGATCTCTCGCTCCTTCTCATTTCCGTACGCCTTCTCTCTCGCAAAGTCCAGAGCTCGAGATCTCGCTCCTCCTTCTCCGTCTTCTTCTTCAACCTCACTCCCTCTCACTCATCTCCCCAAACTCCCTCCCACAAGGTAGCAACTCGTTCGATCTCCCCATCACACCAGTTCACCACCATCACACTCTGTTTTCCGAACGCTACCACAAACCGTCCCAAAACCGAAAACGCATTTTCACACATATTAAAAAGGGTTTTGGTTGAATGTATTTTGATTTTATGTCTTTGCAGGTGGATATCTTCTTCTTTGGGGCAAACACGAGCTTCTGCAACTCGAGTTAAAACGCTTGGTTTCATTTCCGGCGTTTCAAATTCGAGGGCAGAGCGCGAGTTTGTAAACTCGCACTCATGAGCTCGAGTTTGCAAACTCGCGTTCATGGGCTCGAGTTTGTAAACTCGCGTCCATGGGCTCGAGTTTGTAAACTCACGTTCATGGGCTCGAGTTTGTAAACTCGTGTCCATGGCCTCGAGTTTGTAAACTCGCGCTCATGGGCTCGAGTTTGTAAACTCGCGCTCATGACCTCGAGTTTGTCAACTCGTGTTCATGGGCTCGAGTTTGTAAACTCGCGCTCATGGCCTCGAGTTTGTCAACTCTTGTTCATGGGCTCGAGTTTGTAAACTCGCACTCATGGCCTCGAGCTTGTCAACTCGTGTCCATGATCTCGAGTTTTATAACTTGGTGCCAGAACTCATTTCTTCGTCTCATAAATCATCAACCCCATAAATAAAAAAGGGGGGGAAACTCATTCTTTTGCTAACGTGTGCTATTCTTTCAGCTAAATATGTCAGGCACTCAACAAGATACCTCCCAGGAGGATGCACTCTCTACTCAGCTGTTCCCCAAATACAAGTGGGTTCGGCTACAGGACAACAACTACCAGCTCGACCTTGCCGTCTTCAAGTGCCCTGACCCAGTTATTCCTGTCATTCTTAAGGGGCACTACATCTGGTCGGCACTCACCAAAGCTATACCGGTCCCCGAAATCTATCTGCAACAGTTATGGGGGACCATGCACATGCCCTCCAAGAAGGACGCATCTAATATCAGTGCCACGCTCCACAACAGAAGGCTGGCATTAACGTCGTCCACACTAAGAACCACTCTGGAGCTGCCTGTCCACCAATCTTATGATCCGCTTCCCTCAAAGACTGAACTGATGCAAGGGTTGGAGAGATTGGGATATGATGCACCACTGCCGTTCCTGTCTCACTTCAAGTTGATGAACCTGCCATACCCATGGAAGACATTGTTTGGCCTCGTCAACAAGTGCCTATCTCCAAAGCACGCTGGCCATGACAAATGCAACTTGCAGATTTTCCAAATCTTCCATGGGATCGTTTTCAACAAAAATTATGACATGGCGCAGCTATTCTGGATCGAGCTGGTGACTCAAGTCCAGGACAAAGCGGACGGAAAAACGGGCATGACAATTCCCTACGCCAGATGGTTGGCGCTCATCATTGATGAATATATGACCGCACACCCAGGGATTCCAAAGCGCAGAGATGAAGATCAATACACTGCCCCCAAGCTCCAGTACTTCAAGCGCTTCAAACATGACACTGTGGGGATGACAATACCAGACTATCTGCTGGACTTGGGCAATCCACGACACTCCGCCGTTGTCCAGTATAGAGAGAGCTTACAGAGAGATGGCCCCATGGTTCAACAAAACCCAGTTGGACCTGCCCCGGGGCCTAAGCCGAGAGCAAGTAAGGGTCCAAAGAGAGCCCGTAAGCCACAGAAACCAGTGGCGCGTGTGCCCCATGAAGGGAAGTCTGACGATTCTCTCGAGAGGAATCAGACAGCTGAGGGCACACGTACAAACGCTGCGGAACCTGCCAATGAATCGTCCAGCCCGGCCCATAAAAAGGATGACGATGAGGCATCCAATAGCGTGGCCAAGGATGATGACGATGCTCACGATGATGACGACGACGACGATATTGACGACGTGGAGCACACCTTTGCTCTAATCCAAAAGGGGAAGCTGCCACTTGATTCTCCTCCAAAGAAAATCACCCCTGAGGATGCAGCTCCATTTATAGCTGTCCGCCCCAAGACTATCATCATCAAACAAGTGAAGGAGCCAGTTACAGCTAAGATTGCTGCTCCCCGTTCACCTAAGGCAAAGAAGCAGCGTCCTGTCAGAAAAAGTTTGGTCGCTGAGGAGGACCTACACATCTTTGACGACTGTCTTCCCTTCATCACTATAAGCCGGGCCGAATCCTTAAGTACAGGGGCCAATCTTTTTGGTTCCCGGGTAGAAGCCGCAGCATCAGGCTCAACTGCGCGTGCACCGCCCTCTCCCAGCCACTCGTTAGCCTCCCAAAAGGCTAACGTTTCAACAACACGGGACTCACCCACCTCACTGGTTCCCTCCGAACCAGTTGAGCGCTCTAGTGGCCCACCGCCCGAGGCCACAACCCCCTTTTTCCACACATCGAGTCTAGGTGTCACATTCCCCACATTTCCAAGTTTTCTAGGACACCTACACCATTCACAGCACATACAGGTGCACACACCCTGAATACAACGACCGGAGTGCAAACGATGATGGTCGGAAGCCCTGCTACGCCAACAATGACTTCATCATTGAACGCAGGCCACACATCAGCTCTCTTCACTGATGCTGTGACAACAGTTACAACCCCCGTAACTGGACCCCTTACACCCGAAGACATTACCGTTCTCATGAACCGCTACATGGAGTCCACCATCAAACCATGGGTGCAACAAGCATTCACCGCTTGGGCACAGGACTCCAAGACAACCCCAGCGGTTCATAGTGAACAGAGCCACCCCAAACCTCACTCTTCACCCTCTCAATCCAATCCTCAACCCACTCCTGTCATCCCTATCACTTCCACCAAACCCCTTAGCCCTTCACCCTCTCGGGGAACCCACGATACAGAACTAGTATCGCCCTCTACCTCGACCAATCCCTTCCACCTATCTCGTCTTGAGCTTGCCGATCTCCTGTTTCTTCGGTTGCTGGAGGTCGACGCTTGCAACCTTACACCCTTCGAGCGTGACCTTCTCCAAGTTTTCTTCAACCACGACCGCCCTCAATACAGCACTTGCCGTGACAGTCCCCGAGGTCTCAAACGTTCCCATGAGGATCCCGATGATTCGGAACCTCATGAGGGGGAGAACAAGAGACCTCGGACACTTGAGCAAGCAGCCTCTACCAGCCATAACCCCCAGCCAAACACCTCATCAAATCAGCCCACCAACCAACCACCACCTTCCTCGAGCCACAACCAAGCCCAACTCTCTAGCCTGGTCGAGCTAGATGAAACATCTCGAGGCTTATCTCCTAAAGATACTGTCCGAGGAGGGGATGGAAGTCCTGTAGTGGTTACCCCTGGTACATCACAAAGCTCAGGCCATCGATCAGAACACAGTTCGAAATCGATGACAACATCCCGAGGCGTGTCTCAAAAGGATACCGTCCGAGGAGGGGATGGAAGTCCTGACGATGCTATCTCTGATTCATCTGTCAAGTCAGGCCATCAGCCAGAACTCAGTTCTAAGCTGATGACAACGGGCAATCCTAGTGAACCCGGTTGTGCTTCACACGAAAGATCATCGCAGCTGAGAGTCCCATTCATTCCCCAAGGCAAAGACATTCATGATGCACTCGAGGATGCTGTGATACACGACGTTTGGCCGAGAAAGTGGACAAAGTGGGATGATCTTAGATGCGAAGCTGAAACAGAGGATATGCAGCGAAATTGGTGGCTGAGAGAGTTGCTGGCCAAATGCGCAGAAGATATCATACGCCTTGATGAAGAGGAACTCAAAGAAGGGGAGGACTACAAAAAGATACTCAGGGAGCTAGAATCCGTCATCAGACAAACGGCAGGCCAGATGCCCCCAAAAGAAAAGCTCTGGGAAAACATCAGAATAAATGCCCCCTTCCAAGAGGAAATCAGAAAGGGAATTTGGAGAACCGCAGACAAGCTCAAGCAGCTCGATGAACTGAAGATTCGTGGCTTGACTCACCTTAAGGGCAAACTGGCTGGCGGACATCTTCACATGTTGATGCACAGATCATCTGGAAAACAGCGACAAATACTTGAAAGAGACGTGAAGTCCAGCATCCACCCTATTGACGCTATCCTTGATGTGCACAGAGAAGATCATCACACCATCCCGTTCTACAGCTTCCAAGTTCGACGAACAGACTCCAGCATATTCATCTGCCAGGAAAATGATTTTATAATGATGAAGATGGAGGATATCTACCAAATGTTCATGGTAAGTAGGTATCTCTCACTGAATCGGAACAGGACACACGAAGAAGGTTATGAGGCGATCAAGCGATTTATGCTGAGACATATCAGATTCTATGCTGCCCATGACCTACAGATGGCACTGGAAAACAATGTCAGAAAAGCAAATCTGGTAAAGCCAACTCTGTACGGTCCAAAGCTCAAAAAGTACAGACCATATCATATCTTCAAGGACCCAGTCTCTATCATATATCTCAATCACGAGGAACAGAAAAGACTCATGTGGGTAGAAGACATTCACAAGTATTGTGATGAGACTCTGAAGATCATTCAGACTAAGCTGTAGGAGATCAAGGAGAATATAGATCCAAGACTTGCGGACGCCAGCGAGGAAGAGCTCATAGTATACAAGAAGGTGTGGAACATCCTAAAGCCCATCAACGAGCAACTTGAAAAGAGAAGAATGCTGAGACAGTATGAGCATGCGCTAAATTTCAGAAAGCATTACTTGAGATCTCAAAAATAAATGCAAGACGGCACTTGATCACAAAGGGGGAGATTGTTGAAGACTATTTTATTGCGAATCAAGTTTGTCTGTTTTGTCTGTAATAATTTAGATGTTTACTATTCCTGTTCTGCACTGATTAAATATATCTGTTAGAATAGTATTCAATATGGGCCAAGTGTTAGGCCCATACTTAGGCGAGAAGCCCTATTTTACGCATACCTGAGCCTCGCCTATAAAAGAGGGCGGAGGACTCAGGTTTGCAGTTAACTTTCGTATCTGCTCAAAATAGCCTTAGCGCTTATCATTCTTGTACGAACTGTTCACGGTATATCAGAGAAGGTTTACACTTGATCTTTCTGTGTTCATCTTTGTTGATAATCTTTCATCTGTATGCCATATTATCTTGCTGTTATAGAAAACATGGACTAACAATAATAATTGGTGATAATTAATAACCTAATAATTAAGCTAGCTAACTAATTAATTAAATCACTACAAGTCACTAATTAATTAATCTATAATAAGCTAGCTAATACTTAAATCATCACTACACATCCTAAATTATTATGCATTAATAATAACAATAATTTAACTAATTAATATTTATATTTAAATTTAACTAATTAAATTACGTTAATAGTTTAATAATATATTGTTAATAATATGAAAATTAACATGACCTCACTAAATTACGTTAATAGTTTAAATAAATGAACAACTAACCTCACTAATTAATTATTAAGCTAATAATTAATTAGTATTATATAAAGAAAAAAGAATCCTAACCTCACTAATAATAATTAATTATTAAGCTAATAATTAATTTATTTCACAATTAAAAGAAATTAGTTAAAATGACATACCTTATCTGCATAAACTCGGAAAATGATGAACTGACGGATTACATCATTCAATCTTTAAACCGATACTACATCACTCGAATCTACGAATTTTTGAACTGATAATTGTTGTTCTTGCAATTGTAATGGACGATGGGGTTGGGTTATATAAAAAAATTTGTCACGGATTTGTCACGGATAAATCCGTGACAAATCTTTTCCCGTACCGTATTATTAAAGGTTACCGCTGGAAAATCAGTAATTGAGGTTTGTCACGGATTTTGTCACGGATGGATCTGTGACAAAGTTTTTTTGAAATTTGTCACGGATTTGTCACGGATCTGTCCGTGACAAATGCCCGGGAGCAAAAAAAGTTTTCGTCGGAGTAAAAAACCGGTCACCGGAGTAACTTTGTCACGGACCAAATCCGTGACAATATGTTGTCACAGCGTTTGTCACGGATAAATCCGTGACAAATTATTTTCGTGACAAATCCCAAAATTCCGTGACAAAGCCCGTGACAACTTTGTCACGGCCGGAATCCGTGACAAAAAGCCGTGACAAACGGCGTGTTTTTTTGTAGTGACACATAAATATTAAAATAAACATCCTACACGTAACCTTATTTTTCAAAGTATTATGGTGCACAAATTGATTTTGTTTTTGTGCAACTTTATGTTTAAAGCATTAGGGTTTGGTGCACAAGCGAATTACATAAATAATGTTCAAATGTGCACAAATGCACGAAAAAATGTGCAAAGTTGTTCAATGAAAAGTGTCGTTCAAAAAAGTGCAAGGTATTCTAATAACAAGTGCATGAGAGATTCCTGTTGAAAATTCGGTACATTTATACGTTGCATTTTTAATAAATTATTAAAAATCCAATAAATCGACTCTTTATATGCTCAGTTGCACATATTGATTTTTTATAGTGCAACTTTTTGTTCTACACGTTGCACAAGCGAATAACATAAATAATGTTCAAAAGTGCACAAATGCACGAGAAAGGTGCGAAGCAGTTCAATGAAAAGTGTCGTTCAAAAAAGTCCAAGATATTTAAATAAAAAGTGCATGAGAGATTTCTAGTGTAAAATTTGGTACATTTATAAGTTCTGCATTTTTAATAAATTATCAAAAATCAAATTAATCCAATTTTTATAAAAGATGAAAACTAAATAAATGGTACTGAATTTTGAATTTCATATAGCACTTTTTATGTATTTACGTTGCACCCATCTCACACATTTGTGCATTTTTCAAAGTCATATTTGTACGGTTAAAAAATGAGCTTTTTTAATATCTAATAAGCTTTTAATGGAAATTACTTTAACGTTCCGGACTTTTAAGGTTTGTTGCATTTAATGAGTTGAATAATATGGAAAGTATACATTTTCAAACAACCGTATATAGGATTTGATTAATAATAGGTATCAAATAAAATTTGGTGGTGTATTACTTTTACTCTAATGCCCTTACGTGACTTTACATTTCAATTCAAATGAGATGAATTGATTACTTTCCTTTACTATCCCAAATTAGTAGGTGACCGTGCACTGATTTTAGTCCATCCGATTAAGATTATTGAAGGCTAGATTTCATTCTTATTTCTCTCCTAAGGCTCCTTTCTCATGTGAACCGTTCCCAATATATATATATATATATATATATATATATATATATATATATATATATATATACATATATATATATATACACATACATATATATATATATATATATATATATATATATATATACATACATATATATATATATACATACATATATATATATATACATACATATATATATATACATACATATATATATATACATACATATATATATATATAAATATATATATATACATATATACATATATACATATATACATATACATATATACATATATATACATATATACATATATACATATATATACATATATACATATATATATATATATATATATACATATATATATATATATATATATATATATATATATATATATACATATATACATATATACATATATACATATATACATATATATATATATATATATATACATATATATATACATATATACATACATATATACATATATACATACATATATACATATATCTATATATATACACACACACACACACACACACATATATATATATATATATATATATATATATATATATATATATATGGTCCGGGACACTCCGGCCCACAGACTCCTGCTTCTTCTACATAGGCCCATCAAGCCTGATGAGAACACAAAGCTCAAACGTAGCGGCCCAAGCATGAAGAAGCCCACGCTGCACACGTGGATGCCTTCGACCCTATGGCCGAGGGCTCCAAATTCTGGGAGACATCTTAATATGGTCCTGCAAAGCTTCTGGAAAATCCTGGCTAAAATGTTAGCCTTCGGCCACCCGATGCCTTCGGCCCTCCGATGCCTTTGGCCACACAATGCCTTCGGCCACACAATGCCTTCGGCAACAGAACTATCGACGAAGATTCCTTTTAGAGACAGCCAACCACCGCATTTAATACGGCGTCACATCCACCCACCGCATATGTCGGTGCCACCCCGATTGAGGTGACCCATCGGCCATTAGATTGTTGACACGTGTACTCTCATCACATTTATAGCTGTTATAAATAGCAGCCATTATTCACCTTGTAAAAGACACGCTGAGTTCATTTAATACATTTGACTCTCTCTCTTACTTACTTGTTCTGACTTCTCTCTAGGTTATTCACCATAATAACCCCTCGGATAAGCTACCCCGGGTACACCATCCATCATTTGGTGCTCTCGTTGAGAGGTCCGAACAATCAAGTAAGAAACCCTCCCCTTCACCAAACACAAAAACACCTATCGAAATGGGGAGAGCAACTCGTGCCCAATCCAAGACCCTGGAAGACAAGAACCTGGCCCTCGGCAAGGTTGACATCCCAGAAGCCTCCACTACGGCTCCCGAAGGCGGAGCCCTCGCTGAAATGGAGCAGGTCGCTAATGACATGCGCCTTCAGCTCCAACAGAATGCTCCTGATGCCCGGCTCGACATCGAGACCCGAAGGAAAGACCGGAGTGAGAATCAAGTGAGCCCTCCCGTCCTCACTGCCGACATACAATCAGCCCTATCTGCCGTCATCCACACGCTCATCCAGAATCTTGGAGCCTTCGGAACTCTGGTACCGCCCCCGGCCCATGTCGGGGGGAACATCGTCCCTTTTCCGCCTCCTCCTCCTTATCCGTTGGTCATGAATATACACAACGACGAGGGGGTCAGGGCACAAGACATGGCCTCCCGCTCCGATCCTGCTTCTCCTCCCTGAGCTGGACTGGCCCCAGTGCGTAAGCCTTCGGCCTTCAATAGGTTGAGGGAGGTGCACCGTCGGCCGATAGCATCGGAGAGGCTGGCGGGACGGATCAGTGACCGTGAGCCAGTCTCACCGAGGGAGAGCTTGGGATCCGTATCACGGACAGCAGATCGACCCCGCCTTGACAAAGGAAAAGGCAAGCTACACGAGGAGGACGCTCGCCACCATATCAATGCGGTTCGCAACCAGGCCTCCGACGCCGCTGCACCCGCCAAGGACCATCGGGATGAAATCATTGCCCAACTTCAAAGAAGGCTCGCTCAGATGGAAGTAAGGCAACTGGCCGCCACCCCTATGGCCAACTGGTCGAGAAATCCTGGTTTCGATGCCCTCGTGAACAAGGTCACTGCCCTGGAGAGGGAGCTGGCTGAGGGGCGCGACGACCCCATCATCCAGGTCAAGACCAAGACCCCCTTCACCACCAGAGTGCTCTCGGCCCCAATACCCGAGAAATACCGGGGAAGAACGATGAAGCCGTATGACGGCCGCACCTACCCCCAGGAACATTTTAGCCGATATCAAAACAACATGTTGATGGTCAATGCATCTGACGAATATTTATGTCGTTGGTTCCTCTCCACTCTCGAGGGACCAGCGTACGAATGGTTCAACGCGTTGCCCGAGGGGAGCATAGACTCATGGAAAGATCTTGCCCAACGCTTCCTCACCCATTTCGCCGGAAGGAAACGCGCGAAAAAGCACTTCTCCCACCTCCTCTCCGTCAAGCAACAGCCTGACGAAACACTTCGTTCCTTCATTGATCGGTGGATGAAGGAGACAGACGAGGTCTAGGGCGCCGACAAGCGTACCCTCCTCGTCCTCTTCCAGGGGGTTCTCCGCAGCAGCCCCTACGCACGGAGCCTCATCACCGACCCCCCAAGACCATACCTCAAAGCACTCCAGCGGGGGAGCCTATACGCCGACGCCGATGACCTCCATTCCTTCAAGAAAGACGGAGGCCAACCCTCGAAGAAGACAAACAACACGCCGGCCCCGAATGCGCCCTCGGCCGGGGGCCAAGACCATGGAAGCCACACCCAGTAGGGCCAGAATGACCACCAATGGCGCCCTCGGCTGGACATTCTGAGGAGCTAAAGAAAGCCATTGAGCTCTTGATTCAACGGGTTGAGCTCCACTAGTTCATAAAAAATGCCCCAAGGAAAAACGCCGGGGAGAACAACGATAAGAAAGAAGGAGACACCTCAACGAAGAAACGTGAAATTGGGAGGTTCAGTGACGACGAGGAATTCGAGGAGCCCCAGCCGAAGAAGCCCCACCTCCGCTGAATCATGTTCTCCACCCTCGGCCTCGGTCTCAGCCTCGAGCCCTCGACCTCGAGGCACATTATCATCCCCTCAGCCTAGCTAGAGCCCTCGGCCTCGAGCCACTTATCTTAACAAAGCCGTTGTCAAAACAACGCACCCCTTGTATTCCGCTTATTTTTATGGATTTAAGTAAACTACCACACAACCCAGGCATCTTATCGGCCCCTTCGAGGCCAAATGCCCAGGTATGGCCGATGATGTCTAAAGATGAGGGGCCTGCAAAAGGCCCGCATTTATGGAGCGGGACGCTCACCACGTCGCCGGCGCGCAACGCACGGCGACGGGCATGAAAGAATGGCTGAGGTGACGAAATCCCCACACTTGGGGGTGAAAACGGCAGTCGCCGAAAACCGACCAAGCCTAGCCCGCGCCGTAAATAGACGACGGGACACCCCAAGCTCAAGGGACGGTTCAGCGTCGGGGGACTAATAGACGAACCCCCAGATGCATCACTTGGACCCCCTTCCGGCCGAGGTGGGGAATCAACCCCCTCGGCCGAAGCGTGAAAGAGGGTCACACATCAGGAGGACTAACATATGACCTCCTGACACAATCAAGGGATGGCCCAGCGTCGGGGGACTAACAGACGAACCCCCAGACGGATCACTTGGACCCCCTTTCGGCCGAGGCGGGGAAGCAACACCCTTGGCCGAAGCCTGAATAGAGGAACATACACCCGGAGGACTAACACGCGGCCTCCCAGAACTATCAAGGAACGGACCTCGGTCTCAACATGAGTCTACATCACAAAGCGGCCCTCGGCCTCAACTTGATTATACATCACGAACGGCCCTCGACCTCAACGTGATTCCTCATCACCAACGGCCCTCGGCCTCAGTGTGATTCCACATCACAACGGCCCTCAACCTCAACATCACAACGGCCCTTGGCCTCAGCATGACTCTACGTCACAACGGTTTTGGCCTTCATATTTGCTTCCAACCGAAGGCCATAGAGGAGGGCCTCATATTCCGCTTCGTTGTTGGAGACTTTGAAGGAGAAGCGGATAGCATAGTAGGCCCGCAAGCCTTCGGGAGTAATGAGAACCACTCCTCCCCCGCATGCTTTGGAGGATGAGGAGCCATCGGTATAAAGGGTCCACCACTCGTCCGAAGGTGCCGAGGGCTCCTCATCCACCGTTGATCTGGCCGTGCACTCCGTCACGAAGTCTGCCAGGGCTTGGCCCTTTATGGCTGGCCTCGGACGGATGTCGATGTTGTATTGGATGAGGAAGATAGCCCATTTTACAATTTGAGAGGAGCTGGTGGGACTCCTCATCAAGGCGCCGAGGGGTTGATGTGTAAGGACCTGGACCGGATGGGCCTGAAAGTAATGGCCAAGCTTCTTCACAGTCCAAACAATAGCTAGCACCATTTTCTCCACAGGGGAATACCGGAGTTCCGCTTCCCTGAGGGTCTTCCTAACATAGAAGATGGCATATTGGACGCCATCTTCTTCCCAGATGAGTACTGAGCTGATGGCTGCCGGGCTAACACCAAGGTAAAGGTACAGGGTCTCCCCTACCTTGGGTTTGGAGAGCACAGGGGGTGAAGATAAATACTGCTTTAGTTCATTGAAGGCCTCCTGGCGTTCTGAAGTCCATTGGAAGCTGGTGGTCTTCCTCATGATCTGGAAGAAGGGTAAAGACTTCTCCGCCGATTTGGATAGGAAGCGGTTGAGGGGTGCCAGGTGGCCCGTCAACCGTTGGACCTCCTTCACATTGCGTGGGGGCTCCATGTCGATGATGGCTTGGATTTTCTCGGGGTTGGCCTCGATACCCCTTCGGCTCACCATGTAGCCTAAGAATTAGCCTCCTTCAGATTTAGCCGAAGGTTGAACTTTTGCATGATGGCGAAGATCTCCCGGAGGTCGTCAGCATGGCTTGATGACCGTTTGCTTTTGACAATCATGTCATCAATGTAGGCCTCCATGGTGCGCCCTAGGACGGCCTGAAAGACTCTGGACACCATCCGGGTGTAAGTGGTGTCTGAGTTCTGCAGGCCGAAGGCCATCACAAGGTAGCAGAATATGCCCTCAGGAGTCATGAAGGCTGTTTTTTCGGCGTCTTCGAGGAAGGACATGATCTCGCACCCCGCGGTCTCATCCACCAGTTGATCAATATTAGGCAGGGGGAAGGGGTCCATGGGGCACGCCCTGTTTAAATCAGTGTAGTCTACACACATGCGGAAGGTGGGCGGTCTTTAGAATATTAAGATTCCGGGTTCCGGTCCGGTCCGGGTCAAACCCGGAAAAATACTGGTCCGGACCGGTGGCCCGTTAAATTATTTTTTCCAAAAAAATACTTTTTGTTGTTAGGGCTTGTAACCGGTGGCCCATTTATTTTACGAACTAAATTAGGAAAACCCAAGATACGTTCATAGTATCTTTTTAAAGTTAATAGCAGTATGTTTTGTTTTTTGCAAAATTGAATTTTCATTATTTGATTTGTTATGATTTGAAACTACAATGTAGTTTGTTTTTATGCAGTACTGATGGAGTATATGGGTCTGAGCCCCCGGACCCACATACTCAGAGGAACAGAAAGCACAAGACACTGAGTGGTGCCCTCGTCGGCCAAGGGACCTCCGTCGGCCGAAAAGGTGCCAACTCAGAATATGGTCTTGAGTCCAAGGAACCCGGGTGCCCTCGTCGGCCGCGCCCTCGTCGGCCGTGCCCTCGTCGGCCACGCCCTCGTCGGCCACGAAGACCTCACAGAACCGGATTTTACACTTACTCATTTGTACAGCCCATTAGTGGCTTTGTATTCGGCCCAGTAGCGGTCCAGTTGTAAATGGGCCTCCGAAGCCCAAGGCTTGGGAGCCCAGCCCGTATTTTCTCTATAAATACTCCCCTTGGGAGTAGTTATAGGGGTGACAAATTCATTCTATTGAAGCATATTATTGCACTTCTCTCTCTAGCTCTCACTGCTCTCTAGATATACTATATCATTTGGTGCTCTCGTTGAGAGCTAGAACAATCAAGTTAGCACCCTTCGTCGCTGCCAAGCACAGCTAACCAGTGATCATGGGAAGAACTAAATCAAACCGCAACCTCGTCAGCAAGGCCATCCCTGAGGACCAAGAGGCCAGGGAGCACGATGAGGACGCCACGGCCGACCAGGTCGGCGGTGGGGACGTCTTCCAGGAGGCCTTCAACCTCACGACGGACCTCCGCAACCAACTCAACGGCGGAGCCCCTGATGCCCGCATCGGCTTGGACAAGAAACGAGCTGAGAAGACGGACCACGCCCCGGCCCAGCCTATGGCCGCGGCCTCTCCGTCCGTGGATCCACAGGTCCAGGCCGCGCTGTCGGTCATCATCGCCAGCCTGGCCCAGAACCCCACCGTCCTCAGCGCACTCTTGCCAAGGACCGGGGGGAACGTCACTCCACCTCCTCAGCCCCAACCGTTGGCCGTCCAGATAGGCAACGATGAGGGAGAGATGGCCCAGGACACGGCGTCGTCCCACTCCCACCCAGCTTCCCCTCTTCGGCCTGGGCAGACCCCAGCGCGTGGAAAAGCCTCTGCCTTCAACAGGCTAGGTGACACGCGCCGTCGTCCGGTTTCGGAGAGGATGGCAGGACGGATTGGTGAGCGTCGGCCTGGCTCGCCGAGGGAAAGCTTGGGGTCTGTGTCCCGGACAGCGGATCAGCCCCGCCCGGACAAGGGCAAGGGGAAGTTGCACGAGGACGACGTGCGCCACCAGATCAACGTGGCTCACGACGAGCGCATGAGGAACCAACCAGGCGCCGCTGCGGCCGCTAGGGACCCCCGGGACGAGGTCATCGCCCAGCTGGAAAGGAGGCTGGCTCAGATGGAGGCCAAGCAGTCGGCCAACATCCCTACGGCCGGCGCCTCCAACGATCCCGGCCTCAACGCGCTCATGAACAAAGTCAGCGCCCTGGAGAGGGAGTTGGCCGAGGGGCGGGGTGACCCCATCATCCAGGTCAGGACCAGGACCCCTTTCACCAACAGGGTCCTCTCGGCCCCCATCCCGGAGAAGTACAGGGGAAACGCCATCAAGTCCTACTACGGCCGATCAGACCCCCAGGAACACTTCGGCCGTTATCAGAACAACATGCTGATGGTGAACGCGTCGGACGAATACCTCTGCCGTTGGTTCCTCTCTACTCTCAAGGGGCCAGCGTACGAGTGGTTCAATGCGCTCCCCGAAGGGAGCATCGACTCATGGCAGGATCTTGCCCAACGCTTCCTCGCCCACTTTGCCGGGAGGAAGCGTGCGAAGAAGTATTTCACCCACCTCCTCTCCGTCAAGCAGCAGCATGATGAGTCCCTCCGGTCATTCATTGATCGGTGGACGAGGGAGACCGAAGAAGTCGAGGGGGCCGACGAGCGCACCCTCCTCGCCTTGTATCAGGGAGCCCTCTGCAGCTCCCAGTACGCTAGGAGCGTCATCACCGACCCTCCGAGGTCGTACGCCAAGGCGCTCCAGCGCGGAGGCTTGTACGCCGACGCCGACGAGCTACACAATCACAAGAAAGAGGGGGGCCACCCCTCCAAGAAGACAAATCCTTCGCCGGCCCCGGGTCCGTCCCCGGACGGCCAGGGTGCCCAGGGCCGTCACGGCTCTGGTGGACAGAGTAAGAAAGATCGCCACTGGCGGCCGAGGTTGGAACGGCCGGGGGTTGCCCTCACTCACCCGGTCGGCATCATCCTCGACTATGCCGAGAAGCATGGCCTCATCGAGCAGGCTCCTCAGCCGGCCGAGGAGGTCCTTGCCATCCAGCAGGGCGACACATACTGCCGGTTCCATAAGAACTCCTCGCACAACACCGACGACTGCATCACGCTGAAGAAGGCCATCGAGCAACTAATTCGTCAGGGGGAACTCTCCCAGTTTGTTAAAGGTGGCCCACGCAAAAACACATGGGTAAACACCGGCAAACAAGGGGGCGAACCCTCTGCGAAGAAGCGGGAGATCGGTAGGCTCAGCGACGACGAGGACTTCGAAGAGCCCCCGCCAAAGAAGAATCACATTCACCTAATTGTGGGTAGGAACACTGGGGGGGACTCCGCCACCCAAAGAAAGAAATGGGCCCAATCCCTCTACATTGGGGAGGTGTCCCACGTTCCCCCCAGCCGAAGAAGCAGCGAACGGAGGCGATCACCTTCACCGACAAGGATTTGCCTCCGGGTACGGAATCACACAGGGACGCCCTCGTCATCCGGTGTGAGATCGGTGACTCCATCATCCACCGCACTTACATCGATACGGGGAGCTCCGTCAACGTGATGTACCTGGATACCTTCCGACAGCTGAAGCTGGACAGAGCTCTGCTGAAGGCGATCAAGACACCGTTATTAGGCTTCACCGGGGACTCTATCGACGCCGAGGGCACGATAGTCCTCCCCGTGGAGGTCGGTGACGGCCCCCACCGCGCCAGGATTGACATGGAGTTCATGGTGGTCAACCTCCAGTGCGCCCACAACCAGATCTTGGGACGGCCAGCGCTGGAGGACTTGGAGGCCATCATCTCCATGAAGCACTTGTGCCTAAAGTTCCCCACCAATGACGGCATCGGCTACGCCAGAGGAAACCAAAGGATAGCCAGAGCATGCTACCTCAAGCTTAAGAGGCCGGCCGAAAGGGAAGGACAGAGGATAGACACCATCACGGCAGCCGTTGCCAAGGACGAGGAGAGGCCGCATGCCGAACCGGCCGAGGAGGTCGAGGAAGTCCCTCTGAATACCTCCCGGCCGGAGCGGGTCCTCAGAATCGGGAAGCAGCTCCATCAGGACCAACGAGACGCCATCCTCCTCGTCCTGAGGTCATACGCCGTTGTCTTCGCGTGGGGCCCGGACGACATGCCAGGCATCAGCCGCCAGGTGATTACTCACCGGCTGACCGTCGATCCGGTCTCAACGCCCGTCAAGCAGAAGCGGCGCTACTTATCCGCCGACAGGCGGGACTTCGTAAAAAGAGAGGTCGCCATGCTCCTCTCAATCAAACACATCAAAGAGGTGAAGTACCCGACGTGGCTGGCCAACGACGTCCTCGCCCAGAAACCGCGGACATTCAGGATGTGTGTTGACTACACTGACCTGAACAAGGCGTGCCCCATGGACCTGTTCCCTCTCCCCAACATTGATCAGTTGGTGGACGAGACGGCGGGGTGCGAGCTGATGTCGTTCCTTGACGCTTTCAGAGGGTACCACCAAATCTCCATGCATGAAGATGACGCTGAGAAGACGGCATTTATGACCCCAAAGGGAATCTTTTGTTACCTCGTCATGGCCTTCGGACTCAAAAATTCCGGCGCCACCTATACTAGGATGGTGGCCAAGATCTTCAGAGCAGTCCTCGGCCGGACGATGGAGGCATACGTCGACGACATGATCGTCAAGAGCAGGCAGGCCTCCACCCATGCCGACGACCTCCGGGAAATCTTTGAAATCATGAAGGAGTTCAGGCTCCGCCTCAACTCCAAGAAGTGCGCCTTCGGCGTCCAGGGCGGCAAGTTCCTCGGATACATGGTCAGCTGGAGAGGCATCGAGATAAACCCGGAGAAGACACAGGCTATCATCAACATGGAGCCGCCCCGCAACGTCAAGGAAGTACAGCGACTGACGGGGCGCCTGGCGGCCCTGAACCGTTTCCTCTCCAGGTCAGCCGAGAGGGCACTCCCTTTCTTCCAGATCATGCGTAAAGCCAACAGCTTCAAGTGGACGACGGAGTGCCTGGAAGCGTTCGAGGAGCTGAAGAGGTACCTATCGTCCCCACCCGTGCTCTCCAAGCCCAGAGCCGGCGAAACCCTCTTCTTATACTTAGGGGTGAGCACGTCGGCCATCAGCTCCGTGCTCATCCGCGAGGACGAAGGTGTGCAGAAGGCCATCTTCTACATCAGCAAGACACTCAGGGAGGCCGAGCTCAGGTACTCCCCCATTGAGAAGACGGTGCTAGCCATCGTCCATACGGTGAAAAAGCTGGGGCACTACTTCCAGGCCCATGCCGTCCATGTGCTGACCCAGCAGCCCCTTGGCGCGCTCATGAGGAGCCCCACTAGCTCCTCAAGGATGGTGAAGTGGGCGATCTTCCTCAGCCAGTTTTAGATTGAAATCAAGCCAAGGCCATCCATCAAAGGGCAAGCTTTGGCCGACTTCGTCACCGAATGCACGGCAAGGGAGACAGCCGCTGCCGCCCCCGGGCCAGAGCCTGATGACACATGGATCCTCTTCACTGAAGGCTCGTCGGCCGCGAAATCATGAGGCGGCGGCGGCGTCCTCATATCCCCTAAAGGATTCAGAGCTTACTACGCCATACGTTTCAACTTCAGGGTATCCAACAATGAAGCCGAATATGAGGCCCTCCTCAGCGGTCTCAGACTCGCCGCCGGCCTCAAGGCCAAGCACCTTAAAATCAAGTGCGACTCCAAACTGGTGGTGGGCCAGGTGGAGGGATCGTACGAAGCGAAGGAGGGACGGATGAAGCAGTACAAACAGGAAGCGGAGGAGCTGCTGAAAGCGTTCGAGACCCACGAGATCACACAGATCCCAAGGGCCGAGAACGCCGAGGCTGACATCCTCTCCAAACTCAGCTCGGACGCCCCGGAACACATCTCCCAGCTAGCTAAAATCGAGGAGTTGAGCATGTCCAGCATCCATGCCAGCCCCGTCTTGTGCGTCCAACAGCGACCGGAGGACTGGATCTCCGACATCGTCACCTTCGTCACGATGGGGGAGCTGCCCCCGGACGAGGAGAGGGCCAAACTCGCCAAACTCAGGGCCCCAAGCTACACCATTGAAGATGGCAGACTCTACAAATGATCCTATAATGGCACTCTCCTTCGATGCCTCCACCAGGATGAGGCCGACGTGGCCATGGAAGAAGTTCATTGTGGTGTTTGCTCCTCGCACCAGGGCCCTTTCAGCATGTCCCGGCGTCTCGTCGTCCAGGGCTTCTTCTGGCCGATGATGGCACGAGACTGCGCTGACCTGGACAGGAAGTGTACCACATGCCAGGTACTCCAGAAGGCCCGTGGTCGGCCAGCCGTCAACTACGCCCCCGTCAGCACTGCAATTCCATTCTCTAGATGGGGGATTGACCTGGTCGGCCCCCTGCCCAGAGCCGCCGGGAACAACCGCTACATCATCGTCGCCGTCGACTACTTTACCAAGTGGGTCGAGGCGGAACCCCTGGCCAACATCACGGGGGCCAGGTGCCAAAAATTTGTTTACAAGAACATCATCACACGCTTCGGCGTCCCCCAGGAGATTATCTCAGACAACGGCACCCAATTCGAGGCAGCCCCTTTTCAGGAGCTCCTCCGGGAGTTTGGGGTGAAGCATCGTTTCTCCTCCGTTGCCTACCCTCAGGGCAACGGGCAGGTCGAGAACGCCAACAGGACAATCATGGAGGGGCTAAAGAAGAAACTCCAAGCCGCAGGAGGTAGTTGGGTCGACGAGCTCCCCAACATCCTGTGGTGCTACAGAACCATGCCGAGGAGGGCGACAGGTGAAACGCCTTTCGCCCTGTGCTACGGCTTTGAGGCAAAGGCACCCACGGAAGTTGCCATCCCCAGCCGACGGGTGGAACAATACGAGCCTGACGCCAACGAAGAAAACATGAAAATTGACCTGCACCTGGTCGACGAGAGGCGTCGGCAAGCTTACGTCCGAGCAGAGAACTACCGGTGTCAAGTAAAATCATACTATGACGCCAAGGTACGTTCCCAGGAATTTCAAGTGGGGGACTACGTCCTCCGTCGAAGGGAAGCAAGCCAGCCGACAGAGGGTGGCAAGCTAGCATTGAAGTACGAAGGGCCCTACATCGTCAGTGCCGTGGTCAAACCCGGCACCTACAAGCTTAAACGCCCGAATGGGTCCAATGTACCACGAACGTGGAATGTACACCATCTGGTGAAGTTTTATCAGTAATCCGAAGGTGGTGCAGACGGCGAAGCCCTCACCTCTTAATGGGTTACTGATTGAACGCCACCCTCGGCCTCGAGCCACTTATGAATAAAATCATGCTCTTGATTTTTTCTTTGGAATTTAAAGTAAAAAAATTAGCAGGTGCCCTCATCGGCCACCTTAGAGCGAATGACTCAGGTATGGCCGACATGGCACCTTGCATTTGCAGCCTACGAGCGACAAGCTCAGGCACTCCATTGTATTTTGTATCAGCGAAGGGCTCAGGCCTGGCTGAGAGAGCACATCGTCCTGGCCCCGTAAGCCTAGAAGTGAAACTTTCAGGTATGGCCGACGATGTCCCCAGGACGAGGAGCCCGCACACGGCCCACGTCTTGAAACGGGAAGCTCACCGCGTCGTCCACGCACCAGATCGCAGGACGACAGGCCTGAAATCATGGCTGAGGTGACAAAATCCCAAAACTCAGGGATGGGCAACGACAGCCGTTGGAAACCGACCAAAAGTCTAGCCCGCGTCATAAATAGGCGACGGGACCCGCCCTGAGATCGCGGACGTTATAAACGAAGTCCGAACCGACCGAAGGACGAGCACACCCTTCGGCCGAAGCTTGAAAGAAGGATACTCCCCTGAAATAGGGAACAAAAAAAAGAGGGAAGCCGAGGACCGCGCGCACTTGCCGGCCTCGAGCAATGAAAAAAATAAAATCCCCACAACTCAGGCCAAACTTGGCTAAGTACATATCAGTTGAACACAAGTGTAGTACCACTAACAGGTGACATGGACGATATGGCCACACGTCCATCACAGACAAGGGAATCGTCAAGGACGAAGCATACGCCTATAAAACCCTAACCAGTGGTTGGGTGACACGCGAGTGGTAACCTTCATCGGCCACAGCTCTTTGAAGCACTAACACCTGGTATGAAATAAAGAATTACAATCCTGAAAGATGACCAGGACGAAGCGGGCAGTATCAATCCTGAGGCTGACCAGGACGAAGGGGGCAGTATCACACCCGTGGAAGAATTAAGCTTTCAAACAACAATCCCTACCGGCCACAGCATTCCGGATGGCCGTTACAGGCACTGAAACCCAGGCTGTTGGCCAAGCGAAAGATCTTTGGGAATTTGTCCAAGTGTTTACCAAACACTTGGAGAAAATTCAAAGGAAAAAGGTTCCTTAAGAGAATCCCGGCACTTAGAGAAACTCTTGAGGAAAATAAAAGGCACCCTCATCGGCCACAAAGCCAGACATTGGCCGATGAAGGTAGGGTCGTCTCTTGGCCGACAACGGTACCACACGGAAGGAACTATGTCTTGCATTTATACTTAGAAAAATCTCTAAGTATTTAAATGGAGAAACTCTAGACGAAGCGGGCACCTGTATACTCGCAGGCCGTTAGCCACCTGTGTCTCACATGTGTACTTAGAAAAATTTCTGTGATTCAAAAAACTAAGTTCAAGGTACCCTTATCGGCCAGAACACAAGGATCCAGGCCGACCTTCCTGATCAGATCAGGAACAAGGGAACACGACGGCCACGAAAAACACTGGGCCGAAAACAACGACATTGGTTCAACACTTAGGGAATTTCCCAAAGCATTTGTCAACACTGAGGAGAGATTAAATACCAGGACGATGAGAACACCCATCTACTTGAAGTTAGACACTTAGAAATATTCTAACAAAAAAGAAGAAGAATGGGACAATGCCAAGACGCAGCGGACACCTCAGCTTGCCCGCCTCAGTCAGGATGGAAACAAAAACACCTAAGTGGATCTAAAACACTTAGAATTTTTTTGAATAAATCCCAAGTGTTATGACAGCGAAGAAACACCGGACAGGCCGACCAGGCCACCAGACTGAATGGACTACCTCACGGACGTAGCAAACACTCGCGGGTGACCTAAGTTGTAACTTTTACACTTAGACAAATTTCAAAATTGAAATAGCAAAAGGGAATAAACATACAAGACATTCAAAGCCGAGCAGGACAGCAAAACGTTCATTCATAAACAATTAAGTACATTGGTGGGCGCTTCGGCCATTACATCAGATGAGCAGAAATAGAAGATAATTAATTACAAAATAGGGAACGGGGAGTAGCCGATCAAGTCTCTTGGGCGCCTCCATCATGCCCAGCCTGGGTTTGCTCTCCGGCATCTTCGGCTCCCTCCTCGGCCTCAGTCTCCTGGTCGGCGGCAGCTGCAGAATTGGTGGCATCATCTAGGAAGTCAAACTCATCATAATCCGGGTCGCCGAGGCCGGAACTCTCGATTGGGGCTTCCCTCTCCGAAAGAGGAAGCTTGGCCTGCTCCTCAGGATCCTTCATCAGCTTGGGAAGCTTCAGGTTCCGCCTCGCCCACCCGGAGGTATAATTCATGGTTTTGAGGGCACGCGCCAGCCGCCGACACAGGAGCCTCTGCATCCGCTCTTGGCCCATGTTATAATACACGGCCATCTCCCTGCCAAAGTACTCTTGGCCGGCGGGGGAGTTCATTCCCCAATCTTCAAGCTTGGCGGCCACCACTTCGTAGCACCAGGGGAGCCGCTCGTCGGCCTTCCATCCCTCGGCCAGAAACTTTTGAACGGCCTCATCGGCGGCCTTCACAGCGGCAGCCTCGGCCTCAATCTTGGCCTTCACGGCTTCATCATATTTGCGCCGTTCAGCCTCAAGCGCCCTCTGGCTCTCCTCAAGTTTGGCCAGGGCATCGTCCCTGGCTGCAGCTGCCTCATCGACCCTCTTTTGTAGAGCATTGGCATCTTCCCGGAGCCGCTCCAAGCAGGCCACCGCCTCATCGGCCGAGGCAGCCTTTTGCTCGAGCTCCTTCAGACGAGCAATCTCCCGTTGTTGCCTCTTGTGGCTCTCCATGAGCATGAAGGCACCCTGCACAACAAAGGCAAACAAAGACTCAGGCAAATGATTTCACCCGGACGACGAGAAAAACGACAAATAAAAGGAAAGGGAACTTACTTGGACGATGAGGTCCATCCCGCCTTCGTACACCTTGACGTCCCCGAGCCTCTTCAGGTAGGCCCGATCTTTCGCCGGCATGGCCTGGGCCAGCACATCATGGCCGAGGACGCCATCGTCAAAGACACCCCCGCCGACGGGGTACTCCACCATCTTCTGGTAGGTGGCAGCGGCAATCTCCTTGCCGGCCCTCTTCGTCTGTGGCTCCTGGACGAGAGGGAGCGATTGGGCAGCATCGCTTGGAGCAACGGTAAGATCCACAACGGGACCACTATCGTCCACATTTGGGACGGTCAGAGTGCCGACCTCGTCGGCATGGGAAGGAGACGGTGCCCTCTTCGTCTTCTTAGTGACATTCAGGCCAGCCTCGGTCAATTTCTTCTGGCCGTCAATGGGAGGCCTCTTCTTCTTGGACTGGGCAGGCTTCGGGGCCGCACCAGCAGTAGCCCTGCCCCCTCGGCCGCGGCACGTCTGGCCGCCTCGGCCGCCTTTGCAGCCAACTCCTCGGCCGCCTTGGCCTTGGCTATGGCCATGATTGAACGGCGATCCATAACAAAATCTACACAAAGGAAAATGAACAGATTAGCAAGGCAAAAGAACAAATAACAAAGGAAGAAAGCCGGAGAAAGTATTACCATCGGCCTCAGCAGGAATGCCCAAATCCGGGCCGTCGGCCTCTTCGAAGGTAGTGGTCATCCTCGGCCAAAGTTGGACATCGTCCTCCTTGTCGCCATACACATAGTACCTAAAGAAGCCGAGGGCGGTCATCTTATATTCCGTGATGTAGTCTTTCACGCTCCTCGGCCCCCCTTCCAAGAACGCCTCCACCTGAGCGTCCAAGATCGAACTCCTCGGCGGGTCGTGCAGATTGAACCTCCCAGTGTGGCCGAGAGAGGGAAATTCGGTGCCATTCTCACCAAGGGATACAAAAACGAACTTGCTCTTCCACCCATGGATGGACGAAGGCAAGTCCGTGAAGCTCCTCTTCTTCGGCAGCTGTTGGAGAGTAGCATAGGCCGCTCAGTTTTTGTGGCTTCCTCGGCCGATCTGATAAAGATTCATGAACAGAGCCGTCGTCGGCCTGTAGCCCAACTCCTCACAACGGAGCAAGAACCCCACCATCAACGAGTAGCTGTTCGGGGTCAGCAAGGCCGGAGGGAGTCCCACCATGTCCAGATATTCAGTGATGAAGGGATGAAGGGGAAACCTCAGCCCCTTGGCGAAACTCATCGGGTATACTCCGAAGTATCCCGGTGGCGGATGGAGTACATGGTCCGTCGGCCTGGGTGCCCTAACCCTCCCGAACGGCCCCACGTACATCTGGGCAACTAAGTAGTCAGCCGCGCTGCTCTCCGGCTTGATCAGGAAAATATTTGTGAGATCCAGGTATGAGACGCCCGGCCCACACTTCGGCCTCCTTATTCTCTTCGGCTTATCTGCTCCCTTCACGGCAGACACCGGTCTCGGGCACGGAATAACAGCGGAAGTGGACGCCCCGTCCACCACTCGGGACGCACCTGCGTCCTCACCTTTTGAAGACGAGGCGGACTCCTCGTCCTCACCTTCGTCGTCCACCGGCTCTCCGGACTTGTAAGGACTTAAACGCTCTATCTCTTCCTCGAACTCCTCAAGCACCTCATAGTCGAGTGACCTAGTGGAGGGCTGGTCGTCGTACGGATAGTATTCCTCGTCTAAGCTCTTCATCATAACAACTATTACGAGCCTAAGGGGAATTACTTTGGATCTAAGGCGTTTTGTCCACTAACACTAGATCAAGGCTCAGGGAAGCAAAGTATGCAAAGGAATTGAAGAACAAGTCAAGAACTAACCTTGAAGATATGAAGAACTCGAAGAACACCTTGAAGACTCTCTCTCTCTAGAAATTCGGGCAGCACTTCGATATCTCAAGAATGCAAGTAAGGAACCGCTTCGGAAGAGGGAGGTATTTATAGACAATCTCCAACGGTCACTACACGTGGCACCATATCAATGGCCACCTCAGCGGTCACCTTCCCAGCAGCCGATGAGGTGCCACCCCTTCAGAGATGGGCCGGGCTCGTGAACCAACTTATCAGCGGAGTAAAAGCCTACGGATCACACGGACAATGAGCACCCACAACGGCCTATATGCTTGCCGGCTTCACAAGTGCCAGCAAGCGCCCACAACGGCCTATATGCCTGCTAAGTTCACAAATGCCAACAATAAGGAGATAACAACGGCCAGGAATGTCATGAACGCCCGTGACGGCCACAGAACCAAAGGAACAAAGAACCCGCACCCATCGGCCCTCCGTAACGACCCTTGATGATAACTCTTTACAAGCGATCTGCGCACAAGGGTTCTCCCACAGGGTTACCTTGGCCAGAAAATCGCCATAAGGGTTGGATTCAGGGGGACTACGGAGAGGCCGCATCGGCCAGGGACTCAAGCAACTCCTTCACCCCTCACTCTCTTCGGCCTGAAGCAGTGGGGGACTGGGGGACTACATCGGCCTCAACAAAACAAAAGGAAAAATGCAAACATAAATGTAACCACAGAGCATGGCCACATCGTCCATGTATCACACTGCGCCTCGTCGGCCAAAGGCACATAACGTCATCAGCAACGGCCAACTGGCCACCTAAGGCAAGGACATTCATCGTCCCCCGCCAACAGTTAACCATAATGGGCTCTTCGGCCAGGGACACGAAAGCCAGTCAGCGACGGCCAAAAGGAGTGCGCAAGCACCCTTACCGGCCACCCAAAGGAAAGGACACCATCATCCTCGAAGCAAGGTTCAACCTCAACAGCCTCATCGGCCCAAATGTAAATCTCAACCACCAACGTCCAAGAAAGGGAAAACGCGCCTTCAACGGCCACCATCGAAGCAGGACACTCATCGTCCCCAAACGAACACATCAAGGAAACAACGGCCTCCCCGTCCACAACGAGGAGCAGGTGATGGCCAAGCACAGAACAAGGTCACCAAAAGGGAAACAGCGCCAACGTCGCAACAGCTGACGGCTTGGGAGTGCCCGCATCGGCCAAAAGCACCAAAGCACAGGAATCTACTCTCCTTCACTTCATCTACGTCTCAGCTTAGAGAGTGGGGGACTCTTGATGGAGTATACGGGTCTGAGCCCCCGGACCCACATACTCAGAGGAACAGAAAGCACAAGACACTGAGTGGTGCCCTCATCGGCCAAGGGACCCCCGTCGGCCGAAAAGGTGCCAACTCAGAATATGGTCCTGAGTCCAAGGAACCCGGGTGCCCTCGTCGGCCGCACCCTCGTCGGCCGTGCCCTCGTCGGCCATGCCCTCGTCGGCCATGAAGACCTCACAGAACCGGATTTTACACTTACTCATTTGTACAGCCCATTAGTGGCTTTGTATTCGGCCCAGTAGCGGTCCAGTTGTAAATGGGCCTCCCAAGCCCAAGGCTTGGGAGCCCAACCCGTATTTTCTCTATAAATACTCCCCTTGGGAGTAGTTATAGGGGTGACAAATTCATTCTATTGAAGCATATTATTGCACTTCTCTCTCTAGCTCTCACTTCTCTCTAGATATACTCTATCAAGTACCTTTTCTATAGGTGTGCAATATGGTCTATGGTTGTAGTTTATATATTTTTATGGTATTCTCAAGTCTGTTTCTTAAGTTGCAACCTGCAAGAATTCAAGACTACAAATACAGTCTGCTAGTTTGTAGTGTGTGCACTAGGGAAGTAATAAACATTTAAATGCTAATATTGATATATGAATTAAACATTTACTACGCATATTTGCTCATCGATTATTTTTCGAAATAAAAATCTATGTTATTATTTTTTGTTTAAAAAACCGGGTTAATTAGGGTCAAAACCGGACCGGACCGGACCGGAAAATTCTGGTCCGGGTCGGTCTGGACTGGTTAGTAATAGGTCCGGTCTTCGGTTCTCATAAATTTAAGATTCCGGTTCCGGTCCGATCCGGTCCGGTTTTGGACCGGTGAACACCCCTAGTGATGACCCCTCGGCTGATTCCGGGCATATCCTCTGGCCCCCATGCAAAACAATGGAGTAGGCGCGGAGAGCTTCAGTTATGCCGGTCTTCAGGTCTTCGGGGAGCTTGGCTCCAATCTTCACAACTCTCTCCGGCTTGGCCGGATCGAGTGTGAAGTCTTCTACCTCCTCGGTGGGCTCAGCCCTCGGCCTCTTCTCTTCTTCCTCCATGGTTCCGGTGATGGTGTCAACACGGAACTCGGTCTTACTAACCTTCTTCATCACTTGAAGGTAGCAAGCGCGGGCAAGTTTTTGATTCCCCCTTGAGTACCCGATGCCTCCTTCGACGGGGAATTTGAGGCACAGATGCCTCATGGAGATGATGGCCTCGAGGTCTTCGAGGGCTGGTCTGCCGAGGATGACGTTGCGGGCGCAGTCGATGTTGACAACGACGAACTCCACTTCGAGCTTGGCTCTATGGAGCCCGTCACCGGATAGTACCGGGAGGGTCATGACCCCCTCATAATCAATGGTGTCTCTGGTGAAGCCGACGAGAGGGGTCTTGATGGGCCGAAGGGACCCCCTCTCCAGATGCAGCTCTCTGAATGTGCTGGGATACATTACATTGACGGAACTGCCCGTGTCAATGTAAGTTCGGTGGATGATGGTGTCATTGATCTCCGCACGGATGACAAGGGCATCCCTGTGCGGAGAGGAAGCCGGGGGGAGATCGGCGTTGGTGAAGGTGATGGGTTCTTCCCTTAGCCGCTTTACCGGGGGCATATGAGTGACTTCCCCCACGTATCGATTGAGCCCACTTCTTCCGCTGGCTGATGGAGTCCCCTCCTGTGTTGCCCCCAGTGATCATATGGATGTGGCGCTTTTTCTCCTGGTACTGGCTGTACTCCTCCTCCTCATCAAGGTTTCCAATCTCCCTTTTCTTACCCTTAGGGTCTCCGAGGGGAATGGTGTTTGGGTCGACCCAAGCGTTTTCTTTCTTGGAGGGCCCCTGGTAGTGAGTGGTCTCCTGAGGCGGAAGGCCCCTGACGAATTGGGACAGGTGGCCTGCCTGTATCAACATTTCAATGGCAGTCTTCAGCTGATGGCAGTCGTCGGTGTTGTGCCCTTGGTTGCGGTGGAACCGACAATAAGGATAATTGGGGTTGACGGCGTATACCTCCAGGGGTGCACGAGAGTCGCGCTCCACAAGGCCCCTCTCCTCGGCGAAGTCTAGGATGACACTGACGGGGTGCGTTAAGGGAGTTCGAGGGTGCTCCAAGAGAATGGGCTGGGCCCAAGCCTTCAGGTTTCCCTTGTAACCTCCCCCGGGCTTGGCTTGGCCATGCCGGGGGTGATCGCTGGGGGGCGCCGAAACCTTGGATTGATTATGGGGAGTGATATGCACTAATTAGTAGTGCATAAATGTATATTTTTATGATTGTTTTGTGTGTATTGTTTACCGTTTTATTTAGTTTGTAAACGTTTGTGTGAATTTAGTTGTAATTGTATTTTAACATTCATTTATTATTTGTAAAGTAGAATTAGGAATTATGGTGTTGAAAAGGAGGACTTTGAAGTGAAGAAAATGGAGATTGGACTATCCAGGAGCTGAAACCCGACCGGGTAGAAGACTTTACCCGGTCGGGTCTGATTCAACAACCGAAAGTGCCTGGAAAGTGCACTCACCCGGTCGGGTCCCCTACCCCACCCGGTCGGGTCTGACTTGACCCGGGACACTTTAACATGCTGAAGATCACCAGAACGTGGAGGATATTTGATTTTGACATGCACCCGGTCGGGTGGGCACTTTACCCGGTCGGGTACCCAGCCAAAGGTGTTGTAAAACACCTATAAATAGCCTCATTTTCCTTCACTTTTAGGCATCCCTTTTTCCATACTCCTAAGCTCAGTTTAGAATATCATTTCTTATATTTTTATAGCATGTTTAGTCTCCAAATGAGGAGCTAAACCCTTCCATCTTGGTTTTGCTACTTTGAAGCTTAATGAATTTGTAAGTTGTGAGTTATCTTCTTTAATCTTCTTCCTTGAATATTAATTCTTCCTTTCAAATACTATTTCTATATCAAAGTTGGGGAGTGTTACTAAGATGACAATTAGTAAACATCTTGACATTGGTTATAGTAATAGTTATTTCTTCCTCTATGTTAATATTGGGGAGTGTTACTAAGATGACAATTTGTTAACATCTTGATGTTAATCATAGTAGGATTCATATTCTTTTATATTCTTCCTTGAGTATTAATTAATTCCTATTCATATTTCATGTTAATATTTTAAACATTACTTAAAGTATCAACTAGTTTTGTTTCTCATATTAATTATTACTAGAATCAATCGGTTAATACACTTGTTATTAATCCGGTTCTTTCAACGGTAGTAAACTTGGAATATTAATGCATGCATCTCATGGTTAATATGCCAAGGGGAATTAATTATATTGATTAAACCAATAAACCGCTTGTGTTGAGGTTATCAATCTCAATCGTTTTCATCTTAAGTTTATTGCTACTATCAAGTTAATATACGGCGCTTGTTCTATATTGACTCGATAGTAAGTTTTATTAATGAACACATCTCGTTATTAATAACTACCCTCGATGAACTGGATATACTCCTCGATTGAGTATTCGAGAGGAAGATAGTTAAAGAGATAACCGGGATCGACGAACAATTCATTAAGTGGATAAAAGCAAAACCAAGCCTCCACATCTATTAATCAAACCCATATAGGTTGTTCATCTTAGTATATTTAAATCAAACAAATCTAAACCCCCCTTGATATGACTTATATAAAAGAAAAGTATTCATTTCCCTGTGGATACGAACCTTACTTCACTATACTACGTATTAGTGTTGTATTGTAATTATTTTGAGTGCACCTCACCACAAAGTGCACGTCAAAATTTGGCGCCGTTGCCGGGGAAAGGCAATTAATTTTTCTTTTATTTCATTTCAAAAAAGAAAAAATCAAACAAAAAAAAATATATTAAAAAAATATATAAAGAGTGTTATTTTTCTATTTCTGAGCTTTGAGTATATGGTTAAACACCGATCTATAAACCAAATCACCTACCAAACAAAGCCCGAAACAGAACAAGCCTTCGAAAGGTTTAGTAATTTCTTTCCGAATACTTCTTCGGAGAAATCATCAAGTGTTAGTTCTCATTCTAGTGACACCGAAGAGCCAATCACTATGGCTCTCGAAACAAGAACGCTGAGGGAGCTCACACCTCCAAACTTGAATCAACAACCACTATGTATTACCTTCCCTACACTTGATGAGGGTAATACGTTTGAGCTGAAATCTGGGCTCATTCATCTGCTGCCATCCTTCCATGGCCTGAGGGGAGAGGATCCGAACAAACACCTCTCGGAGTTCCACGTCGTTTGCACAAGCATGTGTCCAAACGGTGTGACAGAAGAACAGATCAAACTGCGGGCGTTTCCATTTTCTCTAAAGGATACCGCAAAGGATTGGCTATTCTATCTTCTTTCAGGAAGTATATGTACATGGGCGGCCATGAAGAAAGCGTTCCTGGAAAGGTATTACCCTGGCTCTGTCTCCTCCTCTCTAAAAAAGTAAATGAGCAACGTGGAGCAAAAGGATGATGAATCGTTCGAATATTGGGAACGATTCAAGAAACTATGTGCAAGCTGTCCATATCATGGCTATTCGGAGCAAGACCTCATCTTATACTTCTATGATGGTCTTTGCAATGAAGATAGGCGGATGATAAACGCCGCATGTGGAGGGGGGATTGTCAACAAGACTCCTTCTCAAGCTATAAACCTTATCTCGGAGTTGGCCGAGAATTGTAGGCACTATGATCGGCGGTCATCAAAACGAGTTATGGCGGCATAATCCAACAACTCGTTGAAAAGTCAAGTAGCCGGCTTGACTTCTTTGGTTAAAGATTTTCTCTTAAATCCAAAAACTCAAGAAGTCAAGGTCTGCGGCATATGCTCGACACAAGGGCACCCCACTGACTCTTGCCCAACACTACAAGAGGAGAACTCCGAACAAGTCAATGCTTTGGGGTTTCAAAATCAAAAGAGGTATAATCCTCAAAGCAACACCTATAATCCGGGATGGAGGGATCATCCTAATTTAAGGTACGGAAACTCTCAACCTCCTCAACCATCAAATGTTCCCCCTCAACAATATAAACAACAAGGCCAAACTTCAAACTCGAACATGTCCACCGAAGACATGATTCGATCACTTGCCATGAATATGGCAACGATGCAACAAAGTGTGGTCCAATTCCAAGAAACAACAAATCCAGCATCCACAACTTGGAAAGCCAAATCAGCCAAATCTCAAATGCCGTGAGTAGGCTTGAAGCTAAGGATTCGGCAAGGCTACCATCTCAAACGGAGCCGAATCCTAGGCAACAAGCCCATGCAGTCACATTAAGGAGTGGCAAGGAGTTGGTTATTGCCAAGGAGAAGGCAAAGAGCCACATTGGCGAAGAGGAGGAAGAAGAGGAGCTGGTGGAAGTAACTCAACCGGAGGTGGACGTTCAAATCCCAACCCCACCACCGGTCATTCCCGAGATTGAAGCACCATTCCCCGAGGCTCTAAGGGAAACGCGAAAGATGGAGAAGGACAAGGACATCTATGAGACATTCTCCAATTGTGAGGTAAATATTCCTCTCCTTAATTTGATAAAGGGTGTACCTAGATTTGCAAATTTTTTTAAAGAACTATGTACAATAAAAAGGAAACATAGACTCAATGGAAAACAAAAAGTCCAAGTTAGTGAACGTGTTTCGGCAGTTTTTCAAAAGAAACTCCCAAAGAAATACAATGATCCGGGCATGTTCACTATACCTTGTAAGTTGGGAGGAACTACGTTTTCAAAAGCCATGCTCGATTTAGGAGCATCAATTAATGTCATTCCTTACTCTTTATACAAATCACTTGAGCTTGGCCCTCTAAATGAAACCGGAGTAGATCAAATGCTTACCCTAAAAGTATTGTCGAAGACGTACTAGTTATGGTTGACAATTTGATTTTCCCCGCTGACTTTTATGTTTTGGAAATGGAGAATGATAAGAATGCAGTTCCTATCCTCATAGGAAGACCATTTTTAAAAACCGCTAGAGCAAAGATTGACGTATTTAGCGGCTCTTTAACAATGGAATTTGATGGAGATAAAGTTGAATTCAACATTTATGACTCCATGAAATATCCAAATGAAAATCATTCTTTATTTGCCATTGATATTGTTGACCCTCTTGTACAAAATACTTTTGAAATTAATGGAGGGGACGAATTGTTGAGTATACTTGAGAATGACTTCGGGGAAAACTCTTCAGAACTTGCCTTGGATCCCAATACACAAGCTATGATGGTGGAATTGGATACTCACTTCCAACTCCCACTTATGCCACCGGGGTCGAGGGCATTTCCACTAACCATCCCCGAAGAAAAGCCTTTACCTTCAGTTTTGCAGGCACCCGAAGTTGAGATGAAACCACTTCCAAAACACTTGAAATATGTGTTCTTGGGGGAAAACGAGACACTACCGGTCATTATCTCAAACAAATTGACCGTGGAACAAGAAGGCAAATTGATAGCGGTGCTCAAGGAGCATAAACTAGCAATTGGATGGACTATAGCCGACATCAAAGGCATTAGTCCATCTACATGCATGCATCGCATCTTAATGGAGGATGAAGTCAAGCCGGTGCGACAGCCGCAACGAAGACTAAACCCACCTATGATGGAGGTGGTCAAAAAGGAGGTGATCAAGTTACTCCAAATGGGGATAATCTTCCCCATTTCCGACAGCAAGTGGGTTAGTCCAACCCAAGTGGTTCCGAAGAAGACCGGAGTCACGGTGGTGGAGAACAAACATGGAGAACTTATGTCCACCCGAATTCAAAACGGATGGAGGGTATGTATAGACTACCATAGACTCAATGCGGTAACTAGAAAGAATTTCTTTCCTTTACCCTTCATCGACCAAATGCTTGAGAGACTTGCCGGGCATAAGTTCTATTGTTTTCTTGATGGCTACTCCGGGTACTTTCAAGTGCCTATAGCCCCTGAAGATCAAGAGAAGACCACTTTCACTTGTCCATTTGGAACCTTTGCATACCGACACATGCCATTCGGGCTTTGCAATGCCCCGACCACATTCCAACGATGCATGATGAGCATATTCTCTGAATATGTTGAGCTATTTATGGAAGTCTTTATGGATGATTTTACAATCCATGGAGACTAATTCGATTCATGCCTACTCCATCTATCTCTTGTTTTGAAAAGTTGTTTAGAATCAAATCTTGTTCTAAACTCTGAAAAATGTCACTTTATGGTGGAGGAAGGAATTGTCCTAGGCCATGTGATCTCGTCCAAAGGAATCGAGGTGGACAAAGCAAAAGTGGAAGTTATCCAATCACTACCTTATCCTACCACCGTTAAGGAGATACGATCATTTCTTGGACATGCAGGTTTCTATCGGAGGTTCATCAAAGATTTCTCAAAGATTGCATCTCCTTTATGCACACTTTTGCAAAAGGAGGTGGAGTTCATTTTTTCCGAGGACTGCAAGAAGGCCTTCAATGCTTTGAAAGAGAAGCTAGTAACTGCACCTATCATCCAAACCCTGAATTGGTCTCTTCCCTTTGAGATCATGTGTGATGCTAGTGACTATGCGGTCAGGGACGTTTTGGGCCAAAAGGTGGGAAGAGCATCTCATGTGATCTATTATGCATCCACCACACTCAATGATGCCCAACGCAACTACGCCACCACCGAAAAAGAAATGTTGGCCGTCGTTTATGCGCTTGAAAAATTCAGGTCATATTTACTTGGTACCAAGGTGATCATTTACACCGATCATGCGGCTATTAGGTTCTTGATGACAAAGAAGGAGGCCAAACCGCGGCTGATTCGATGGATACTACTCCTGAGTGAGTTTGATGTTGAGATCAAGGACAAGAAAGGCATGAAGAACTTGGTGGCCGATCACTTGAGCCGTTTGGTCCTTGATGAAGGAAACAATCATGTCAAAGATGATATCCGAGGAGAATTTCCCGATGAGACCCTCTTCTCTCGTAAGAAAATTCGTCCTTGGTACGCTCATATTGTTAATTTCCTTGTTCTAAACAGGTTTCCACCAAGCTTCTCTAAAGCTCAAAGAGAGAAACTCCAGCATGATGCAAAGCAATACGTATGGGATGAACCATACTTATGGAAACATTGCAAAGATCAAGTCATTCAAAGGTGCATTCCAGAAACAGAAAATGCATCCATTCTTGCTTTTTGTCACTCACATGCATGTGGTGGCCACTTTGGAGGGAAACGAACATCTATGAAGGTACTTGAATGCGGTTTTTGGTGGCCAAGCTTATTTCGAGATGCCCATGTCTATTGTCAATCCTGTGATAATTGCCAACGCATGGGCAACATCTCTCGAAAACATGAGATGCCACAAGTTCCTATGCTCTACGTGGAGATCTTTGATGTGTGGGGAATAGATTTCATGGGACCTTTTCCTAATTCCCATGGAAATCTATATATTCTATTGGCGGTAGACTACGTATCCAAGTGGGTGGAAGCAAAAGCCATAAAGACCGATGATGCCAAAGTGGTGACTGAATTCCTCAAAACCCGCATCTTCTCAAGGTTTGGAGTCCCACGCATCTTGATAAACGATAGAGGCACTCACTTCTACAACAAAACTGTGAGTGCCTTGTTGAAAAAATATGGCGTCACACATAAACTCTCCACCGCCTACCACCCACGGACAAATGGTCAAGCCGAGGTATCAAACAGAGAGCTGAAGTCTATACTTCAAAAGACAGTAAATCCAAACCGTAAGGATTGGAGCCTACGCATGGATGATGCCTTATGGGCATACAGAACAGCTTACAAAACCCCAATTGGAATGTCACCCTATAGACTCGTGTTCGGTAAGGCCTGTCACCTTCCGGTCGAACTAGAACACAAGTCTTATTGGAAGGTAAAAACATTCAATCTCGACATGGCAAAAGCGGGAGAGCAAAGGAGGCTGCAACTCCAAGAACTAGAGGAGCTTCTTCGATTGGAGTTCTATGAGAATGCTGCCATCTACAAGAAGAAGGCGAAGGTATGGCATGATAAAATAATAATAAGAAAGGATTTCCAAGTTGGAGACAAAGTCCTTCTTTTTCTCTCACGCCTTCGCCTTTTCCCCGAGAAATTGAGATCACGATGGGAAGGACCATTCGAGGTGGTCAAAGTCTACACCTATGGAGCAGTTAAAATAAAAAGCCTCGACACCGGAAAAATCCTCAAGGTTAACAGACATCAACTCAAACCGTTCCTTGAAGGTTTCCCAAAAGAAAGCGTTGAATGCATGGATCTCATCGATCCAATCTTTGAAGAATGAACACAACCGTGGCGTCGTGCTGCGACGTTAACTAAGGCGCTTCTTGGGAGGCAACCCAAGCAAGGTACGTTTACTTGTTTTTTTTTATTTTTACACATTTCAAAAAAAAAAAGACCTGGGATTGAACCCGACCGGGTACAAAACCCCACCCGGTCGGGTTACCTCTAAAAACAAAACACTCGACCAACCACCCGGACGAGGCAAGAGCGGAACAAGAATAAATCAAACACCCGACCGGGTAGACCCCCATACCCGGCCGGGCAACCCAGCAAAAACTTTCTACCTTGGGTGAATAGTTTACACCCGACCGGGTAGACCCCCATACCCGGCCGGGTAATCCAACAAAAAGCCTCTGGCTCCGGTGAACAGCTTACACCCGACCGGGTCAGTCACTATACCCGGTCGGGCGGTCGGGCAAAAACCCTGATAAGGGTGCGGCCGGGTAGCTTTTCTTTCCCATTCTCTTTTCTTCCCATTCGAACCACACCCCAAATTTCCTCCATTTCCAAAACTCAAAATCTTCATATCTCCTACATCCATCCACCAATTAAACCCATTTCATTCATCACCTCTTCACCCTTTTCATCTCCACACCACAAATCACCAACAAAACCTCCCAAAAAGTAACAAAAAAAACATTCATCTCAGACACAAGCACTAGGGACAGTGCTTTGATTAGCTTGGGGGGAGAGTTTTATGGAATACTCACATTCATACTCTTTATTATGGTAAAAAAAAAATATATAAAAAAATTATAAAAGCTTGTTAAGTTGAAAACCCGAAAGGGCAACTTAAGCAAAAATAAAGCAAAAATAAGAGTGACTTGTGAGGATTAAAACAGAAAAATGTGGGAAGCTGGGATGAAAACCCGAAAGGGCACCTAGGCAAAATGAGAGAACAAGAGAAAGTATTTTCTTTTATTTCTGCAGGATCCTAAGGGTAACGAAAAAAAAGGATGAGGTTGATAAAGAAATATGGAGTTGAAGACCCTCTTTACTGTTATTTTTTTGGGGATATACTTTATGTGTTTCTAAAAACACTCGTGGATGTGTGTGTTGATATTCTTGTCATTTTAAGGACTTCTTGGACCGGATTTGATTTACTCGAGACGAGTAAAGGTTCAAGTGTGGGGGTATTTGATATGCACTAATTAGTAGTGCACAAATGTATATTTTTATGATTGATTTGTGTGTATTGTTTACCGTTTTATTTAGTTTGTAAACATTTGTGTGAATTTAGTTGTAATTGTATTTTAACATTCAATTATTAGTTGTAAAGTAGAATTAGGAATTATGGTGTTGAAAAGTAGGACTTTGAAGTGAAGAAAAGGGAGATAGCCCCATTTTCCTTCACTTTTAGGCATCCCTTCTTCCATACTCCTAAGCTCAGTTTAGAATAGCATTTCTTATATTTTTATAGCATGTTTAGTCTCCAAATGAGGAGCTAAACCCTTCCATCTTGGTTTTGCTACTTTGAAGCTTAATGAATTTGTAAGTTGTGAGTTATCTTCTTTAATCTTCTTCCTTGAATATTAATTCTTCCTTTCAAATACTATTTCTATATCAAAGTTGGGGAGTGTTACTAAGATGACAATTAGTTAACATCTTGACATTGGTTATAGTAATAGTTATTTCTTCCTCTATGTTAATATTGGGGAGTGTTACTAAGATGACAATTAGTTAACATCTTGATGTTAATCATAGTAGGATTCATATTCTTTAATATTCTTCCTTGAGTATTAATTAATTCCTATTCATATTTCATGTTAATATTTTAAACATTACTTAAAGTATCAACTAGTTTTATTTCTCATATTAATTATTACTAGAATCAATCGGTTAATACGCTTGTTATTAATCCAGTTCTTTCAACGGTAGTAAACTTGGAATATTCATGCATGCATCTCATGGTTAATATGCCAAGGGGAATTAATTATATTGATTAAACCAATAAACCGCTTGTGTTGAGGTTATCAATCTCAATCGTTTTCATCTTAAGTTTATTGCTACTATCAAGTTAATATTGCATCTCGTTATTAATAACTACCCTCGATGAACTGGATATACTCCTCGATTGAGTATTCGAGAGGAAGATAGTTAAAGATATAATCGGGATCGACGAACATTTCATTAAGTGGATAAAAGCAAAACCGAGCCTCCACATCTATTAATCAAACCCATATAGGTTGTTCATCTTAGTATATTTAAATCAAACAAATGTAAACCCCCCTTGATACGACTTATATAAAAGAAAAGTATTCCTTTCCCTGTGGATATGAACCTTACTTCACTATACTACGTATTAGTGTTGTATTGTAATTATTTTGAGTGCACCTCACGACAAAGTGCACGTCAAAATTTGGCGCCGTTGCCGGGGAAAGGCAATTAATTTTTCTTTTATTTCATTTCAAAAAAGAAAAAATCAAAAAAAAAATATTAAAAATATATATAAAGAGTGTTTATTTTTCTATTTCTGAGCTTTGAGTATATGGTTAAACACCGATCTATAAACCAAACCACCTACCAAACAAAGCCCGAAACAGAACAAGCCTTCGAAAGGTTTAGGAATTTATTTCCGAATACTTCTTCGGAGGAATCATCAAGTGCTAGTTCTCATTCTAGCGACACCGAAGAGCCAATCACTATGGCTCTCGAAACAAGAACGCTGAGGGAGCTCACAGCTCCAAACTTGAATCAACAACCACTATGTATTACCTTCCCTACACTTGATGAGGGTAATACGTTTGAGCTGAAATCTGGGCTCATTCATCTGCGGCCATCCTTCCATGGCCTTCCTGCAAATTGCGTCAAGAAGCGTTGGGCGAGTTCTTGCCATGAATCGATGCAGCCTTCGGGCAGTCGGTTGAACTATTCGTACGCTGGTCCCTCCAAGGTGGATAGGAACCAACGGCACAAATATTGATCTGATGCCCCCACCATCATCATGTTGTTTTGGTAGCGGTTGTAATGTTCCTGAGGGCCCGTCTTTCCTTCATAGGGCCTGATGGGCTACCCCCGGTATTTTTCCGGAATTCGGGTCGCCAATACCCTTGGGGTAAATGGCGTCCTAGTCTGGAGTTGGATGACGGGTTCCCCGGAGCCTTTGGCTATTTTCTTCTACATTTCCTCCATTTTGGCTAGCATGGCTTCATATTTCGGATCTGCATGAGGGGTGGCGACGGTGGTACGCGCTCGATGAGCCTCCATCTCATTAAGCCGGTGCTGGAGGGCCGCAATGACTTCGTCCCTGGGATCCTTCGGGGGCCCTCCGCCCCCTGCGAACGAACACGGGCCGAGTGGACCTGATTGATTTGGTGCCTCACGTCATCGGGATGAAGTGGTGCCTTGCCTTTGTCCTGATGGGGACGCCTCTCGTCTGCCCTTGAGACGGATCCCCCGCTCTCTTGGGGTCTTTGGGACGCCTTTCCACTGAGGCGGTCTTGGACCCCTCGGCGGTCTTGCGCCCCTCCGAGCCTCTCGAGGGTTGAGGTCCGAGGCCTTTCTTTGTTCGCATCGCATTGGTCCCGGGATCGGACCTCCTGGGAAGCAGTGTCTTGAGCCACGACCCCTTCGTCGTTCCCCACCCGAGGGGTAGGGTTCACGAAGGGGGCGGTCGTGGGAGAAGAACAGCGTTCTCCCCGACTTGCGGTTGAAGGGGTACCAGGGTGCCGAAGGCACCTGGGTTTTTAGTGAGTGTCTGGATGAAGGCAGAGAATGCCGATTGTACGTCGATAGTGAGAACCAGAGGGCTCACTTGATTCTCACTCCGGTCCCTCCTTCGGGTTTCGATGCTGAGGCGGGCATTAGGAGCATTTTGTTGGCGCAGAAGGCGCAGGTCAACAGCAGCCTGTTCCAACTCAGTGATGACCCTGCCCTCGGGAGCCTTGTTAGAGGCTCCGGGGGTGTTGACTTCACTGAGGGCCAGGTTGTTGTCCTCAAGGTTCTTGGACTGGGCACGGGTGGTTCTTCCCATTTTAGTAGGTGTTTTTTAGCTGAAGGGAAGGTTTTCTTACTTGATTGTTCGAGCTCTCAACGAGAGCACCAAATGATGGATATGTGTACTCGGGGGGGTATCTATCCGAGGGGTTACTGCGGGGAGTAACTAGAGAGAAGTCAGAGCAAAAGTAAGAGAGAGAATATATATTACTGAGAATGTGTTGAGCGTATTGAACTTGGATTACAAATGGAGAAAGTGGTGTTATTTATAGTAGTAATAAATGCCAGATAGGGACACGTGTCATCATTCTGGTGGTCGAAAAGTCACCTCAACGGGTGGCACTGGCACTCGCATGTGGCCGCATTAAATGTGGTGATTGGATGTGACGTTTTTACGTGGTACATTGATCCGGCGCATGTGGGTGAGAGATTCTGTCGAGGAGATGCCCTCAGCCGTAGATGATTGGCCGAAGGCTCTTCATACCGGGCCCCCCTAGGTGCTGAGGGCTCTAGGTGCCGAGGACTGCTTTCTCCCGGACACTCTGAGTACTTTAAAGAAGTTGTATTGTGAGTTTATTAGCCTTCGGCCAGGGGGCTGAAGGCAAACCAGTGTTCGTCGTGGGCTGTTTGGCACTTGGGGCGTCGTAATTTGGGCCTGCCATGCTTCCTGGGCATGTTGGACCTTTGCTACAGTAGTGAGAGTCTATGGGCCGGGGGGTCCTGGGCCATATACTCCATCAACATTGTATTTCAATCAACACGTAATGCTCATTACATTAAATGATTGATTACATCATACCAAATATAGCCTAAGAGAAATTACAATGTACTACATCCGTCCCACTAACATTGGGACGGAAGAAGGTGACACAGTTATTAAGAAAAGTGGATTTATGTGGTTGATATTGAATTGATAAAGTAAGTGATAGAGTATATCTCTAGAGAGAAGTGAGAGCTAGAGAGAGAAGTAGTATATTTGCTTGATATTAATGAATTCTCAACCCCTACAACTACTCCCAAGGGGAGTATTTATAGAGAAAATACGGGCTGGGCTCCCAAGCCTTGGGCTTGGGAGGCCCATTTACAACTGGACCGCTACTGGGCCGAATACAAAGCCACTAATGGGCTGCACAAATGAATAAGTATAAAATCCGGTTCTAGGAGGTCCTCGTGGCCGACGAGGGCGAGGCCGACGAGGGCACGACCGACGAGGGCATGGCCGACGAGGGCACCCGAGTTCCTTGGGCTCAGGACCATAATCTGAGTTGGCCCCTTTTCGGCCGACGGGGGCGTCTTGGCCGACGAGGGCGCCACTCTGTGTCTTATGCTTTATGTTCTTCCGAGTATGTGGGTCCAGGGGCTCAGACCCATATACTCCATCAGGAGTCCCCCACTCTCTAAGCTGAGACGTAGACGAAGTGAAGGAGAGTAGATTCCCGTGTTTTAGCGCTTTTGGCCGATGCGGGCATCCCCGGGTCGTTAGCCGTTGCGGCGTTGGCGTTGTTTCCTCTTTGGTGTGTTCATTCGAGGACGATGAGTCTCCCGCTTCGATGGTGGCCGTTGAAGGCACGCTTTCCTTTTCATGGGCGTTGATGGTTGAAGTTTGGGCCGATGAGGCCGTTGAGGTTGTTCCTTGCTCTGAGGACGATGGCGTCCTTTCCTTTGGGTGGCCGATGGGGGTGTTTGCGCACTCCTTTTGGCCGTCGTTGATTATCTTTCATGTTTCTGGCCGAAGAGCCCCTCGTGATTAAGTGATGGCGAAGGACGATGAGCGTCCTTGCCTTTGGTGGCCCGTTGGCCGTTGCAGATGACGTTGTGTGCCTTCGGTCGACGAGGTGCAGTGTGATGCGTGGCCGATGTGGCCATGCTCTGTGGTTACCTTGTTTGCACTCTCTTTTGTTTTGTTGAGGCCGGTGTAGTCCCCCAGTCCCCCACTGCTTCAGGCCGAAGACTGTGAGGGGTGAAGGAGTTGCCTGAGTCCCAGGCCGAGGCGGCCTCTCCGTAGTGCCCCTGAATCCAACCCTTATGGCGATTTTCTGGCCAAGGTAACCCTGTGGGAGAACCCTTGTGCGCAGATCGCTTGTAAAGAGTTATCATCAAGGGTCGTTACGAGGAGCCGACGGCTGTGGGTTTTTGTTCCTTTGGTCCTGTGGCCGTTCATTACGTTCCTGGCCGTTGTCATCTCCCTATCGTTGGCACTTGTGAATTTGGTATGTGAATAGGCCGCTGTGGGCGCTTGCTGGCACTTGTGAAGCCGGCAAGCGTAGAGGCCGTAGAGTCTGTTTTGCTGGTGGGCTCTTGATGTTTTGCTTGGCCCGTTAGTGACGTGGCGGTCTCTCATTGGTGGCCGTTGACGTGGCCATTGGGAGGGTGCCACGTGTAGTGACCGTTGGGTGGGGGGTTCTATAAATACCCCTCCCCCTCCGACGAGAAAACTCATTTGCTTTCTGAGTTTTGTCGAAGTGTTGCCCGGATTTCTAGAGAGATAAACTCTGAAGCTTGTTCTTCGTGTTCTTCGTTTGTTCAAGGTTAGTGTTCATCGAAATCCTCTCTGTACTTTGCATGTTTTGCTTCCTAGGCTAGTGATCTAGTGTTAGGCCCTTGAGTATCCTTAGATCTTGAAGTAGGCTGCAGTATATTCGAGATAGTGTTTAAGATGAAAAACCTCAACGAGGAGTACTATCCTTATGACGACGAGCCCTCTGCCCAGTCCCTTGATTATGACCTTCTCGAGGAGTTCTGTGAGGAGATTGAGAATCTGAGCTCGTTCCGTCCTGGGGAGCCGGCCGAAGAGGACCATGCGGACGAGGGGTCTGCGTCATCGTCTGGGGGTGAGGACGCGGGGGTCTCTCGAACTGCTGATGGGGCATCCACGTCGGCTGCCATCCCCTGCCCTAAACCTGTGTCTGCTGTGAAGGGCGTGTCACCGCCGAGGAGGGTTAGGAGGCCGAAGAGAGGGCCAGCCTTTTCTCACCTTGATTTGACGAACATATATGTCATCAGGCCGCAGAGTAATGCGGGGGAATACTTGGTCGCCCAAATGTATGTGGGGCCGTACGGCAGGGTTAGGGCCCCCAGGCCGACGGACCATGTCCTCAATCCCCCCCGGGCTACTTCGGAGTGTACCCGATGAGCTTTGCTAAAGGGCTTAGGTTTCCGCTTCATCCTTTTATCACTGAGTACCTGGATATGGTGGGGCTCCCTCCGGCCTTGTTGACGCCGAATAGCTACTCCCTCATCGTCGGCTTCATCCTGCGGTGTGCTGAATTGGACTTCAGGCCGACGACTGCACTGTTTATGAACTTGTATCAGATAGGCCGTGGGAGTCATCAGAACTGTGCGTCGTATGCCACCCTTCAACAACTTCCCAAGAAGAGGAGTTTCACAGACCTGCCGACGTCCATCCATGGGTGGAAAGGGAAGTTTGTGTTCGTGTCTCTGGGCGAGGGGGGCACAAAGTTTCCCTCCGTCGGCCACACAGGCCGTTTTAATCTTCATGATGCGCCGAGGAGCTCCATCCTGGACGCTCAAGTTGAGGCCTTCCTGGAGGGGGGGCCGAGGAGTGTGAAGACATATATTACCGAGTACAAGATGGCCGCCCTCGGCTTTGTACGGTATTTTGTGTATGGTGATCTCGACGATTATGTGGAGTTGTGGCCGAAGATGACCACGTCCTATGAGGAGGTTGATGGTCCCGATCTGGGGGTGCCAGCTGAGGCCGATGGTAAGTCCCTTCTGACGTGCTTCCTTGTCGTACTTTCGTATTTTGCTTTCTAACCCTTAGTGTTTTTTTTGTGATGCAGGTTTTGTGATGGACCGCATGTCGTTCATGAAGAGGGCCCAACTCAAAGCGGCCGAGGAGCTGAAGGCCCAACAACCTGGGGCTACTGCTGCGGCCAAGCCGCCGGTGCAGCCGAAGAAGAAGAGGCAGGCCGAAGAGGGCCAGAAGAAGTTGACGGAGGTGGGAATGAAGCCTCCCAAGAAATCAAAGAGGGCTTCTTCTGCCGGCGATGCTGGGATGTCGGCTGTTCCTTCTGGGGACGGAGAGGGTTCAAATCCTGATGCTATGGTGGACCACCCTTCAGGCCCGTCGTCCACCACTCTTTCCACTATTCCTGCTCCCTCAACGGCCGCCCGGAAGAAAGGGTCCGGCCGAGAGCTGGTCAGAGGGACCTATAAGCTCGAGGTAGAGTACCCCGTCAAAGGGGGGCTGTTCAATGAAATTGTTGACGGCCACGAGGTGATTTCTCAGGCCATCCCTGATGAAGACCGGGCTTATCTGAAGAAGCTCGGCCACGTGAAGATGTACGATGGTGGGATGGACCACGTCGTCCAAGTGAGTAACCGTGCACGCTTCGTCTTACTTTCTTCGCCATTTTATGTTGCAAAGTTGTCTAACTTATTTTTACTGCAGGGTGCCTTCATGTTGATGGAGAACAACAGGAGGCAACAAAAAGAGATTGCCCGTCTGAGGCAATTTGAGCAGAAGGTTGCCTCAGCCGATGAGGCGCTAGGCAGCTTAGAGAGGCTGCGTCTTGAGGTTGAGGGCCTTAAGAAGAGGGCCGACGAGGCCGACCAGTTGGCCGCTGAGAAGGAGGGGGCTCTCCAGCGCTTAGCCGATGTGGAGCGTGCCCGCGATGAGGCCCTTCAGCGCGCCGAGGAGGCCGAGAAGGGCAAGACTAGTGCAGAGTTGGCTCTCGTCGCTTCCGAGGAGAAAGCCGTTGATGCCGCTGTGCAGAAGTTTATTGAAGTCGGTTGGAAGGACGAGGGCCGGCTTCCATTCTGTTTTGAGGTCGTGGCGGCCAGACTCGTTGACTGGGTGAACCAATCCCCCGACGGCCAGGCCTATTGGGAGAAGGAGATGAAGGTCTTTTATGACCTTGGCCAATACCGGATGCAACGGTTGTTGTACAGGAGGCTGCAACGGCGTTTCATGGATATCGGTGTGTCCAAAGAGTGGGCCGTCGGCCTCGAGTTGCCCCCTTTGATGAAGCATCCTGAGGCAGAGTTGGAGCTTCCGGTGGTCGAGCGGCAGCTCCCTATTGAGAGCTCACGCATCAGCGATGACTGGGCGTATGAGCGGAGCATGTTCGAAGATACTGCCACGTCGGCTGCCCCTGCCGGTACATCTGTTGTCACGGCCGAGGGGGGTCCTGAGGCCGAGAAAGACTCTGAGGCCCCTCCAGAGATCTGATCCTTTGTAGTTTTATCTTTCTTTGTGCTATGTAACGGCCTAGAAGCCCTCCTTGTACTCAATTTATATTGAATGGAAACGTTTTCGTAGTACTTGCTGTCTGCGTCGTCGTCTCGTTTACTGTTATGTCTAAGTACTTTGGAGTTTAGGACTTAGGAAAATCTACCAAGTATCGGAACCTCGAGTGGGTGGGTGTTCTCATCGTCTTGATGTGGCACCCCCTTTGCACTGTTAATCATGTGTTCTAAGAAATTTCCTAAGTGTTGGACCGATGTTGACGTTGTCAGCCCAGTGTCCTTTGTGGCCGTTGTGTCCCCTTGTTTTTGATCTGATCAGGGTGGTCGGCTTGGGTCCATGTGTTGTGGCCGGTAAGGGCGCACAGGTTGCTGTCTTTCCGGCCATGTGGCTTGATCGGCCTGGCTGTCGTTTCTTTAACTATTATAACTTAGGATTTTTTTCAAAAATTTCCTAAGTGTTTTGGATCCACTTAGGTGCTCTCCTTTCGGCCTTGACCGCGGTGTCCGCCCCGTCCTGGCGTTGTCCCGTTCTTCTTTTTTGTTAGAATTTTTCTTAAGCGTCTTACTTCAAGTGGAAAGGTGTTCCCATCGTCCTGGCGGTGGATTTCTCATTGTTGACAAATGCTTTGGGAGAGTTCCCAAGTGTTTGAACCAGTGTCGTTGTCGGCCTGCATCCTTTTGTTGTGGCCGATAAGGGCACCTTCACCGTGATCTTTTGAACTTAGAGTTCTCTAAGTACACATGCATAGGTGTAAGTAGCTAACGGCCTTGGAGTATACTGGTACCCGCTTCGTCCTGGTCATCCTCAGGATTGTGATTCTTTGTTTCATACCAAGCGGTGGTGCCTCAAACGACTATGGCCGATGACGGTCACCTCTCGCGTGTCACCCAACCGATGCGGTTAGGGTTTTATAGGCGTTTGCTTCAGCCTTGATTATTCCCTTGTAGTGTGTGGACGTGTCGTCCATGTTACCTGTCAGTGGTACTACACTTGTGTTCAACTGATATGTACTTGGCCTAGTTCGGCCTGAGTTGTGGGAATTTTATTTTTTCATTGCTCGAGGCCGGCTAGTGTGCGAGGCCGTCGGCTTCCCTCTTTTTCCCTTATATATATATATTTGTTTCGGGGGGTATCCTTCTTTCAGGCTTCGGCCGAAGGGTGTGCTCGTCCTTCAGCCGGTTCGGACTTCGTTTATAACGTCCGTGGTCTCAGGGCGGGTCCCGTCGCCTATTTATGACGCGGGCTAGACTTTTGGTCGGTTTCCAACGGATGTCGTTTCCCATTCCTGAGTTTTGGGATTTTGTCACCTCGGCCATGATTTCAGGCCTGTCGTCCTGCGTGCTGGCGCGTGGACGACGCGGTGAGCTTCCCGTTTCAAGACGTGGGCCGTTTGCGGGCCCCTCGTCCTGGGGACATCGTCGGCCATACCTGAGTGTTTCACTTCTAGGCTTACGGGGCCAGGACGATGTGCTCTCTCAGCTAGTCCTGAGCCCTTCGCTGATACAAAATACAATGGGGTGCCTGAGCTTGTCGCTCGTAGGTTGCAAATGCAAGGGGCCATGTCGGCCAGACCTGAGCCTGTCGCTCTAAGGTGGCCGACGAGGGCACCTGCTGATGTTTTACTTTGAATTTCTAGAGAAAAAATCAGAACATGATTTTATTCATAAGTGGCTCGAGGCCGAGGGTGGCGTTCAATCAGTAACCCGTTAAGGGGTGAGGGCTTTGCCGTCTACACCTCCTTCGGATTACTGATAAAACTTCACCAGATGGTGTACATTCCATGTTCGTGGTACGTTGGACCCGTTCCGGCGTTTAAGCTTGTAAGTGCCGGGTTTGACCGCGGCACTGACGATGTAGGGCCCTTCGTACTTCAATGCTAGCTTGCCACCCTCTGTCGGCTGGCTTGCTTCCCTCCGGCGGAGGACGTAGTCCCCCACCGGGAATTCCCGGGAACGTACCTTGGCGTCATAGTATGATTTTACTTGACGCCGGTAGTTCTCTGCTCGGACGTAAGCTTGCTCACGCCTCTCGTCAACCAGGTGTAGGTCAATCTTCATGTTCTCTTCGTTGGTGTCAGGCTCATATTGTTCCACCCGTCGGCTGGGGATGGCAACTTCCGTGGGCACCTTTGCTTCAAAGCCGTAGCACAGGGCGAAAGGCGTTTCACCTGTTGCCCTCCTCGGCGTGATTCTGTAGCACCACAGGATGTTGGGGAGCTCGTCGACCCAACTACCTCCTGCGGCCTGGAGCTTTTTCTTCACTCCCTCCATAATTGTTCTGTTAGCGTTTTCGACCTGCCCGTTGCTCTGAGGGTAGGCAACGGAGGAGAAACGATGCTTTACCTCAAACTCCCGGAGGAGCTCTTGGAAAGGGGCTGCCTCGAATTGGGTGCCGTTGTCTGATATGATCTCCTGGGGGACGCCAAAGCGTGTGATGATGTTCTTGTAAACAAATTTTTGGCATCTGGCCCCCGTGATGCTGGCCAAGGGTTCCGCCTCGACCCACTTGGTGAAGTAATCGACGACGACGATGATGTAGCGGTTATTCCCGGCGGCTCTGGGCAGGGGGCCGACCAGGTCAATCCCCCATCTGGAGAATGGAATTGCGGTGCTGACGGGGGCGTAGTTGACAGCTGGCCGACCAGGGGCCTTCTGGAGTACCTGGCATGTGGTGCACTTCCTGGCCAAGTCAGCGCAGTCGCGTGCCATCATCGGCCAGAAGAAACCCTGAACGACGAGACGCCGGGACATGCTGAAAGGGCCCTGGTGTGAGGAGCAGACGCCACAATGAATTTCCTCCATGGCTGCGTCGGCCTCGTCCTGGTGCAGGCATCGGAGGAGGGTGCCATTGTAGGACCGTTTGTAGAGTTTGCCATCTTCGATGGTGTAGCTTGGGGCCCTGAGTTTGGCAAGTTTGGCCCTCTCCTCGTCCGGGGGCAGCTCCCCCGTTGTGATGAAGGTGGCGATGTCGGAGATCCAGTCCTCTGGTCGCTGTTGGACGCACAAGACGGGGCTGGCATGGATGCTGGACATGCTCAACTCCTCGATCTTGGCTAACTAGGAGATGTGCTCCGGGGTGTCCGAGCTGAGCTTGGAGAGGATGTCGGCTTCGGCGTTCTCGGCCCTGGGGATCTGAGTGATCTCGTGGGTTTCAAACGCTTTCAGCAACTCCTCCGCCGCTTGTTTGTACTGTTTCATCCGGCCTTCCTTTGCTTCGTACGATCCCTCCACCTGGCCCACTACCAGTTTGGTGTCGCACTTGATTTTGAGGTGCTTGGCCTTGAGGCCGGCGGCGAGTCTGAGACCGCTGAGGAGGGCCTCATACTCGGCTTCGTTGTTGGATACCTTGAAGTTGAAGCGGATGGCATAGTAAGCTCTGAATCCTCCAGGGGATATGAGGACGACGACGCCGCCGCATGATTTCGCGGCCGACGAGCCGTCAGTGAACAGGGTCCACGTATCGTCCGACTCCGGCCCGGAGTTGGCGACGGCCGTCTCCCTTGCTGTGCATTCAATGACGAAGTCGGCCAAGGCTTGCCCTTTGATAGATGGCCTTGGCTTGATCTCAATTTGAAATTGGCTGAGGAAAATTGCCCATTTCACCATCCTCGAGGAGCTGGTGGGGCTCCTCATGAGTGCGCCGAGAGGCTGCTGGGTCAGCACATGGACGGTGTGGGCCTGGAAGTAGTGTCCAAGCTTCTTCACTGGATGGACGATGGCCAGCACCGTCTTCTCGATGGGGGAGTATCTTAGCTCGGCCTCCCTGAGTGTCTTGCTGATGTAGAAGATGGCCTTCTGCACCCCTTCGTCCTCACGGATGAGCACGGAGCTGATGGCCGACGTGCTCACCCCTAAGTACAAGAAGAGGGTTTCACCGGCTTTGGGCTTGGAGAGCACGGGTGGGGACGACAAGTACCTTTTCAATTCGTCAAATGCCTCCTGGCACTCCGTCGTCCACTTGAAGCTGTTGGCTTTCCGCATGATCTGAAAGAAGGGGAGTGCCCTCTCGGCCGATCTGGAGAGGAAACGGTCCAGGGCCGCCAGGCGCCCCGTCAGTCGTTGTACTTCCTTGACGTTACGGGGCGGCTCCATGTTGATGATAGCCTGCGTCTTCTCCGGGTTTATCTCGATGCCTTTCCGGCTGACCATGTAGCCGAGGAACTTGCCACCCTGGACGCCGAAGGCACACTTCTTGGGGTTGAGCCGGAGCCTGAACTCCTTCATGATCTCAAAGATTTCCCGGAGGTCGTCGGCGTGGGAGGAAGCCTGCCTGCTCTTGACGATCATGTCATCGACGTACGCCTCCATCGTCCGGACAAGGACCGCTCTGAAGATCCTGCCCACCATCCTAGTGTAGGTGGCGCCGGAGTTTTTGAGTCCGAAGGCCATGACGAGGTAGCAAAAGATTCCCTCTGGGGTCATGAACGCCGTCTTCTCGGCGTCATCTTCATGCATGGAGATCTGGTGGTACCCTCTGAAAGCGTCGAGGAACGACATTAACTCGCACCCCACCGTCTCGTCCACTAGCTGATCAATGTTGGGGAGAGGGAACGGGTCCATGGGGCATGCCTTGTTCAGGTCAGTGTAATCAACACACATTCTGAACGTCGGTGGCTTCTGGGCGAGGACGACGTTGGCCAACCATGTCGGGTACTTCACCTCTTTGATGTGTTTGATTGAGAGGAGCATGGCGACCTCCCCTTTGACGAAGTCCCGCCTGTCGGCGGACAAGTAGCACCGCTTCTGTTTGACAGGCGCGGAGGCCGGATCGACGGTCAGCCGGTGAGTGATCACCTGGCGGCTGATGCCTGGCATATCGTCCGGGCCCCACGCGAAGACAACGGCGTACGACCGTAGGACGAGGAGGATGGCGTCTCGTTGGTCCTGGGGGAGTTGCTTTCCGACCCTGAGAACCCGCTCCGGCCGGGAGGTATCCAGAGGGATTTCCTCGACCTCCTCGGCCGGCTTCGCATGTGGCCTCTCCTCGTCCATGGCGACGGCGGCCGTAATGGTGTCTATCCTCTGCCCTTCCCTTTCGGCCGGCCTCGTTAGCTTGAGGTAGCAAGCTCTGGCTATCCTCTGATTTCCTCTGGCGTAGCCAATGCCGTCATTGGTGGGGAACTTCAAACATAGGTGCTTCATGGAGATGATGGCCTCCAAGTCCTCCAGTGCTGGCCGCCCCAAAATCAGGTTGTGGGCGCACTGGAGGTTGACCACCATGAACTCCATGTTAATTCTGGCGTGGTGGGGGCCGTCACCGACCTCCACGGGGAGGACTATCGTGCCCTCGGCGTCGACAGAGTCCCCGGTGAAACCAGATAACGGTGTCTTGATCGGCTTCAGCAGGGCTCTGTCCAACTTCAGCTGTTTGAAGGTGTCCAGGTACATTACGTTGACGGAGCTCCCCGTATCGATGTAAGTACGGTGGATGATGGAGTCACCGATCTCACATCGGATGACGAGGGCGTCCCTGTGTGATTCCGTACCCGGAGGCAGATCCCTGTCGGTGAAGGTGATCGCCTCCGTTCGCTGCTTCTTCGGCTGAGGGGGGACGTGGGACGCCTCTCCAATATAAAGGGATTGGGCCCATTTCTTTCTCTGAGTGGCGGAGTCCCCCCCAGTGTTCCCACCTACGATGAGGTGGATGTGATTCTTCTTCGGCGGAGTCTCCTCGAAGTCCTCGTCGTCGCTGAGCCTACCAATCTCCCGCTTCTTCGCAGAGGGTTCGCCCCCATGTTTGCCGGTGTTTACCCAAGTGTTTTTGCGTGGGCCACCTTTGACAAATTGGGAGAGTTCCCCCTGGCGAATAAGGCGTTCGATGGCCTTCTTCAGAGTGATGCATTCGTCGGTGTTGTGCGACGAGTTCTTGTGGAACCGACAGTATGTGCCGCCCTGCTGGATGGAAAGGATCTCCTCGGCCGGCCGAGGAGCCTGCTCGATGAGGCCGTGCTTCTCGGCATAATCGAGGATGGTGCCGACCGGGTGGGTGAGGGTTACCCCCGGCCGTTCCAGCCTCGGCCGCCAGTGGCGGCCTTTCTTACTCTGTCCACCAGAGCCGTGACGGCCCTGGGCACCCTGGCCGGCCGGGGACGGACCCGGGGCCGGCGATGGATTTGTCTTCTTGGGGGGATGGCCCCCTTCTCTCTTGTGATTGTGGAGCTCGTCGGCGTCGGCATACAAGCCTCCGCGCTGGAGCGCCTTGGCGTACGACCTCGGGGGGTCGGTGATGAGGCTCCTAGCGTACGGGGAGCTGCGGAGGGCTCCCTGGTACAAGGCGAGGAGGGTGCGCTCATCGGCCCCTTCGACCTCCTCGGTCTCCCTCGCCCACCGATCGATAAATGACCGGAGGGACTCCTCGTGCTGCTGCTTGACGGAGAGGAGGTGGGTGAAATACTTCTTGGCGCGTTTCCTCCCGGCAAAGTGAGTGAGGAAGCGTTGGGCGAGATCCTGCCATGAGTCGATGCTTCCTTCTGGCAGCCCGTTGAACCACTCGTACGCTGGCCCCTCGAGAGTAGAGAGGAACCAACAACAAAGGTATTCGTCGGACGCGTTCACCATTAGCATGTTTTTCTGGTAACGGCTGAAGTGCTCCTGGGGGTCTGATCGGCCATCGTAGGACTTGATGGCGTTCCCCTGTACTTCTCAGGGATGGGGGCCGAGAGGACCCTGTTGGTGAAAGGGGTCCTGGTCCTGACCTGGATGATGGGGTCGCCTCGCCCCTCGGCCAGCTCCCTCTCCAGGGCGCTAACTTTGTTCATGAGCGCGTTGAGGCCGGGGTCGTTGGAGGCGCCGGCCGTAGGGATGTTGGCCGACTGCTTGGCCTCCATCTTAGCCAGCCTCCTTTCCAGCTGGGCGATGACCTCGTCCCGGGGGTCCCTGTCGGCCGCAACGGCGCCCGGCTGGTTCCTCAGGCGCTCGTTGTGAGCCGCGTTGATCTGGTGACGCACGTCATCCTCGTGCAACTTCCCCTTGCCCTTGTCCGGGCGGGGCTGGTCCGCTGTCCGGGACACAGACCCCAAGCTTTCCCTTGGCGAGCCAGGACGAGGATCACCAATCCGTCCCGCCATCCTCTCCGAAACCGGACGACGGCGCGTGTCACCTAGCCTATTGAAGGCAGAGGCTTTTCCACGCGCTGGGGTCTGCCCGGGCCGAAGAGTGGAAGCAGGGTGGGAGTGGGACGACGCCGTGTCCTGGGGCACCACCCCCTCATCGTTGCCTATCTGGACGGCCAACGGTTGGTGCTGAGGAGGTTGAGTGACGTCCCCCCCGGTCCTTGGCAAGAGTGCGCTGAGGACGGTGGGGTTCTGAGCTAGGTTGGCGATGATGGCCGACAGCGCGGCCTGGACCTGTGGATCCACGGACGGAGAGGCCGCGGCCATAGACTGGGCCGGGGCGTGGTCCGTCTTCTCAGCTCGTTTCTTGTCCAGGCCGAGGCGGGCATCAGGGACTCCGCCGTTGAGTTGGTTGCGGAGGTCCGTTGTGAGGTTGAAGGCCTCCTGGAAGAGGTCCCCTCCACCGACCTGGTCGGCCGTGGCGTCCTCATCGTGCTCCCTGGGCTCTTGGTCCTCAGGGATGGCTTTGCTGACGAGGTTGCGGTTTGACTTAGTTCTCCCCATGATGAGTGGTTAGCTGTGTTTGGTAGCGACGAAGGGTGCTAACTTGATTGTTCTAGCTCTCAACGAGAGCACCAAATGATAGAGTATATCTCTAGAGAGAAGTGAGAGCTAGAGAGAGAAGTAGTATATTTGCTTGATATTAATGAATTCTCAACCCCTACAACTACTCCCAAGGGGAGTATTTATAGAGAAAATACGGGCTGGGCTCCCAAGCCTTGGGCTTGGGAGGCCCATTTACAACTGGACCGCTACTGGGCCGAATACAAAGCCACTAATGGGCTGCACAAATGAATAAGTATAAAATCCGGTTCTGGGAGGTCCTCGTGGCCGACGAGGGCGTGGCCGACGAGGGCACCCGAGTTCCTTGGGCTCAGGACCATAATCTGAGTTGGCCCCTTTTCGGCCGACGGGGGCGTCTTGGCCGACGAGGGCGCCACTCTGTGTCTTGTGCTTTATGTTCTTCCGAGTATGTGGGTCCAGGGGCTCAGACCCATATACTCCATCAGTAAGAATGATTTAGAGCCACACAAACTTTACCAAATATGGTATGAGACAATCTTAGTGGATTTCCTGAAAAGATAAAATGAGACAATCTTAGTTGAACGGAGAGAGTATTTCATTGAATTGAAAATTTTTGCTTTGGACAGATTCAATCTCATCTATTTGAGTTTGCTTTAAATTGTTCTATTATGATAAATAAATTTGTAATCCGCACGGGTAGCTCAGTTGGTCGAGTGGTGGGAAAATTGGACCAAGTGACCAAGGTTCGAAACCTGCAGCGACCGTGTGGAGGTTACAGAACCTGAAATAAGACTGAACCTCTGATGCGCACGTGTATAAGGCCTACCGCCGCTTTACTGACCGAGTCACCGTGATTAACCACCCCATCATCCTGTCGGGTCGAGGTGGGGGGCCTTGGGGTTAGGCATTCAACCTTTTGGACCAAGATAAATAAATTTGTAATTTAAAAAACGTGGAAGTGTTTTTTCAGTGAACTACGTAGAAATTAGAAAAGAGAAATGAGGTAAGAGTCAGTTTGGTCCTCGAAGTAGGGGCATAAAAGGGGTCAAATAAGTCCTTATAACGTCTTTACTGTCCGGCTGTTGCCATTTGGGGCAGTTTCCGGTGGAAGTTTTTGATGAAATTTTTTGAGCATCTTATTCATAAAGTCTAGTTTACTCATACCGAATTTCAGCCAAAACTTAAATCGGGAAGACATTCAAATGAAGTCTTGAAGATAACTGCGCTTTTTACTACGCAGTTATCTTCAAGACTTCATTTTAATGCTTTCCCGATTTAAGTTTTATCTGAAATTTGGTATGAGTAAATTAGACGTAATGAATAAGATGATCAAAAAAGTTTATCAAAAAACTCCACTGTGAACCGCTCCAAATGACGACTCCCGGACAGTAAAGACGTTATAAGGACTTATTTGACATCTTTTATGCAACTTCGAGTACCAAACTGACTCTTACCTCAAAAAGAAATAGGACACAGTAACTAGTAACTGATACGGAACACTGGAGTAGTCGTCTATTAATGATAAATACACAGAGTAATAATTATCCATACAATAGTAGGTGAAACACTACACACCAAAAACCCAATAATTTTCTGACTACTCCTTTGTCTGCTAGCCGCCGACGAGAGCTTCTTGACAAATCCTGACGATGATGATAAATCCCTTGTCGGAACGTACAGACCGGGAGGATTTTCCGGCGAAACAGAAACTTCCGGCGCCTCAGCAACGCTGCCTGAAACGGCACTCCCTCCGCCACCAGGTTTCTCAACTTGAATCGGACTCTTCGGAAATAACTCCCCGGGTAGTAATACCTTTGAGACTCCGAATATGGCGACCGGGTTCTGATCGATCACCGTCCGTATCACCAACGCCTGTACCACTCCGGTGTCGATCGCCACAGATCCGTTGAGCCTGGAGATGTTTAAGGTGAACCTCTCCGCCCCTTTTTGCTCTGTCGCCAGTGTGGGCTCAATTGGGTTCACAACACCTTCAAGCGAACCTAGCGGGTAATACGAGGTGAGAACGTGAAATCTGAGGACATCGGCTTTCTCCTCCGCCGGTAATGATTGGAATCTAACAGACGCCGGCAGATCTGAGAATGCTTGATCCGTCGGCATGAACAGTGTCAGCCCGGCTCCGCCTTCGTGGCGTTCGAATTCACCTCCAACGCCGGATGCGATGAGCATGGACGCCACGACATTGAAGTCATCGGCGTCGATTAGGGCCTTGGTGATGTTCAGGCCCGGAGGTGGCCTACCGTCGGACGCCATGAGATCGAATCCATAAGGGACCAGAAGAGAATTCACCGAGAAAATAGAGACATTGTACGGCAGGGCCTTGATTTGAGATAATACGGTGGCGTTGGATATGGGGGAAACGACAGTGACAGTGCCGGAGCCCGGATTCCGAGTGATATTGACATACCCGAAAATGCCAGATGCCCGGCCCGTGGCCTGAAACAGAGTGGTCACAGTTCTGACGCCGGGTGGGTTCCGTCGGAGGTCCGACAAGGAGAGGTACTCAAGGAGGATGTGGTAGCGAATTACGTCGCCGGCGTAATTGGAAGATGGGGATGAATTGGGGGATTTGAGGAGATCGGAGTCGCGGAGGATGGTGTTGGGTACAGCAAGGAGAGTGATTGATGTACGGGCGGAGAGATCTGCGGCCACGGCGGTGGTGGTGATGAGGTTAGCAAAGTCGCTGAAGTCAGGATAAGAAGACAAAAGATTGGTGATGTTAATGCACAGGACGGGGAAATGTGAAGCAGAGAAGAGAAGGAAAGAGAGGAGGAGCGGAACAGAGGCGAAATAGGATTCGGAAACTGTGGTAGCCATGGAAACAGAGAGAAGGTGCCTCCCTCCCTACATAGAAATGGGTTGGGTTGGGCGGATGATAAGCACTGATGTTGATGCCAATTATTTGCATTTATTATTCTCTTTCAATGAGTATTACGGAGTGTTATAGACAATTTTTGGTTTGACATGGATTATAATAAAATGAGATAGACAATGGTCCTTTAAGACTAGGATATGAGGATTGATGTCGTTGTTATCAAAAGTCGAAAAAACGTGATTGACATAGGGTCGATTTAATATGAACAAACTAACAATAAATCACTAATAATCAAATATTATTAAGAAATTGTTCCCCTCATTTGAATGTTCTAATATGAAATTTTACAATTTGATCTGAATATTTTTTATTTGATTTTTATGGGTTTTTTACAAGAATATTACTAAAATAAAACATATTTACATAAATATGCCTATTTCATTACTACTCTAGTCATTAGTCATATTTTTGTAAATCATCTTTATTTTGATCATATTTATGTAATTATTTCTTTTTTTTATTCAATCCAATTCTTTCTGTTTTGAATCTTTCTATTCTAATTTGATTGACTATTTCTGATTTGTTATGAAACTTCTGTTTTAATCTGAATCTTTTTTGAAATAATGGCATATATATTACTCCTAGAGTTATTGAAGACAAAAATATGACCATAATTCATTTTGACAAAAAACTAACTGAATTAATATGAACGGACCCTCCCTTTCCCTGTACCTCCCTGCGCTATACTTCCCTGCGCGAGACATCTCTGCGCGAACAAAGGGTGAGCAACTCCTCAGGAGCAGAACGCCATCGCCGATCATCTCTTCAGGACAGGTGCAACATCGACGGGGCTCGATGTGTTCTTCACCAATTCTGGATCTAGGCCTTCTCTTCGCAGATTCAGGTTGTTTCCTTCTCTGCGAGCTTCATCTGCGTACATCGTCAAGCTATACGTCGGAGCCTCCCCAGCCACGTCGACTGAGAGAGCTTCTCAATTGTGTCGACCGCCGTCCCCATCGCCTCTCAGCATCGTTGAGAAGTCGTCACTGTCGTCGGTACTGCTGAACTCCAGATCGATTTTCGCTAGTCAGAGCTTTGTTGAGCGGCACACTGAGATCAAATTAAGGAGGGGATGTCGCTGATTTCTCCTGGGATTTCTATGTTCATCGAAGGATGAAGCCATTTGATTGCCGGTTTTGTCGAGGACAGAGGAAGTCGGACCGTCGGAGACTGAGATGTTGCCCGCCAGTTTTGTTAAGCGGCGGACTGAGGATCAAAGAGGTGGGGTCCCTTCTGGTTTCACATGTTACTTTCGTGTCTATCGAAGAGAACGGAGAAGCAGATCTCAAGTGCTTCTCTCATGCTGACGTGCACTTTGTCGTGAAATGCACTCAAAATAATTAATCAATACAACACTAATACGTATTATAGTGAAGTAAGGTTCGTATCCACATGGAAAGGAATACATTTCTTTTATATAAATAGTAACAAGAGAGGTTTTAAGTTTGATTTGATTTAATTTAATTAACACTAAGATAAACGACTTATATGAGTTTAAATTATTGAGATGATGACTTTGTTTTGCTTTTATCCTCTTAATGAAATGTTCGTCGATCACGGTTATATCTTTAACTATCTTCCTCTCGAATACTCAATCGAGGAGTATATCCAGTTCATCGAGGGTAGTTATTAATAACGAGACGCGTTCATTAATAAAACTTACTACCGAGTTAATATAGAACAAGCGTCGTATATTAGCCCGATAGTAGCAATAAACTTAAGATGAAAACGATTGAGATGTATAACCTCAACACCAGCGGTTTATTGGTTTAATCAATATAATTAATTCCCCTTAGATTATTAATGATCGGCTGAAACTTGCAAGTGTACAAGTGCCAATGTAGTAATAAATTCCGGTAAAAATACCGGGTCGAACACAAGGAAACGTTGTTTATATGATTCAAAAGCGAAAGCGGTTTAGTAAAAGAATCAAGAACAGAGTAAAGCTTTTTGATTTTTTTAAGAGATAATAAAAGCAACCAAGGGTTCGGGATTACTCCTAAACGACTCCTAGTGATGAATATATGTTCTTTCGCCAATTCTTATGAGTGGAATGTCACTAAAGTATTCTAACTCCTATTACGGCTGCGAGATTGTGATTAATTCTACGTGTGAATCCCGTCACGGTTCACATTCATCTAAAATTAACCCCATTGAAGATTAGGACATTATAAAAACCACCATACTCAATTGAGGTATATTTCTATCCACAATTAGAATATGTCTAACCTTTAAGTGCACGGTTTATAACTCAACGTTAATTGCTCAAATAAACCCAACGATATAATCATACGTTGTACACCGTAGTCATACACATTAAAATATAAAGGAAAGATCATAATAATTTGGTTGAGAACATACATCAAACACCTAGAGTGCATAAAGTTTCATCCCTAACCTTGGCTATAGAAAATTAGCTAGAACAATTCATAATGAAATTACAAGTATTGAAATGATAAAATACAATGAAATACATAAGAAAATGATACCACAACTCCAAAGCTATGGTGGATAAAGCTTTCCCCAAGTGTAGAACTTCTCCCAAGACCAAGGGGTTGCTCTTGGGATGCCAAAGTAGAAGTAAAGTGTGTAGAATATGGAATAATCTCTTGAGAGGGCTTCAATCCTCTTAAATATTGAATTCTCAACGGCCATTTTCGGACAAGGAAGCAAGCTCCTTAATGGGATTTGGTGTTTTGCCCGAATGATTGTGATGACCGTTGCTTGTTTTAATCAGCTCCAGGCAAAAGGCGGGCGACTTTCGCAAAGGCCGGGCGGCTTTTGCGAGTTTAAACAGGCTTCTCCGCTCCAGGGACCGAAAGCCGGGCGGCTTTCGCCAAAAGCCGGGCGGCTTTTGGTCGATTTGCTGAATAAATTCCACGGCGCCCAAAGCCGGGCGGCTTTCGTCTGTTTTGCTCCGGGTGCTTTTCCTTCATCTGCGGACGGCAACTGGATGGCTGGTTGGTGAAAACCGGCCGGTTTTGGTGAAAGCCGGACGGCTTTCACCCCTTTGGTGTATTTTCCTTTTTTCCTTTTGTTCTCGGGATGCGTTTGGTTGACCTTTACTTGTCGGGATTCTTCGTGTGTCTTTTCATCCTCGTATTTGATCCAATTGTCGGTTATAGTATTTCTTGCAAAACGAGACATATGTGTGAGAGTTTTATTCTTTTAAGTATAAAAGCGTTTATAAATTGTTGTATAAAATACGTTAATAAAACGCTTATCAAATACCCCCACACTTGAGCTTTGCTTGTCCTCAAGCAAATTAAAAACTTTTTTTTTGTAGAATTATTAAGTCGAAACCTTAAGAAAAATTCTTTTGAAAAAATTTTGGAGGACAAAGGTTTTGCTAAAATATTTTTGAATAAATATGGACCAAAAGTGAACAAATTAAGGAGAAAAATTCCTGCAATTTAGAAGTTAAAAGACCACCCCCCCACACTTGTTCCACAATGTCTCAATGTGGATCACAAAGAGCAATCAAAGCAAGATTAAACACACATAGCACAAAGACAACATTAGAGTCAAATTAACAACAAACTGGAGTTTGAGCAAGACTAGATAAGAATTGTTTTAGTACACTTCCCTTTTTTTTGTCAACTTTACTCATCATTCTCATCTCCCTCTTCTCAGGAAGGGAAAAAGAAGTTTGGATCGTAGGACGACAGTGGTGGTATGTTGAAATGTCTCCCCAGCTCTTGACAATAGTAGTTCATGCTCCACAAATGGCTCCCCATTCCCTGGATAGCGTGGCGTTGATCTCTCAAGTCTCGTCTATGCACCGCAAGCTCCGTGCGGATTTGACCAAATTGCTCGGTCAAGTAGTCCATGTCGTAAGGAGCTCCGGCTTGGGGGACGTGAGCTGCCTCTTCATGGTGCTCCTCATGGCCTCCCGCGGGTTCCCCACCTTCCATCATCTCTTCTTCATTCTCCTCCGGTACAACTCTATGGAATTTCGCCACACACCTCCATGGTCCTCCGTGCGGCGGTTGGAAATAGCGGAGGTGGGTCATGACACTATCATCAAGCACGGCGTGCATCTCCCGTTCTTCTTCTCCTCTAAAACTAACACCAAAATGTTGAAAAATCTTAGAGAGCAAAATAGGGAAAATGAAGGCCTTATCTTGATTGTTGCTTAAGACCGCGCTCCATAATTGCTTGATGATGATGCCCGAGAGAGGAATCCCCTCATGACGATCAAGCCCGGTGTGCATCCTATATGCAAAGTAGAGGTCGGCACTTCGGATTTTGTTGTAGCCGCTCGCTCTCGGCATGACGTTGAACGAGTAGAGGTACATCAAAAGCCGGGTCCGGATGTGTGGTTGGCCGAGGTTCTTCGTCATTAGATCAAGGCCTTGCAACCCAAAATATTGCATAGCATCCATGGGGTTGTAGTTCCCATCACTATTCATTGTTCCGGCTTGGGAAGGAGCGAAAGGGGTGCCGAACTTGGTGATGTGAAATTGAGAGCTCAAGAGGTCATTGGTGATAGTAATTTTGACCCCTTTGACTCGGCTCTCAATCATCTTTTGGGCTTAATTCCCTTCAACGTTTGCGAAGAACTCCTTTACGAGTTCCGGATAGAAGGTGCCTTGGAGATGTAGCACTGGTTCCCAATTGATATTGGCGAAGGCCGCGGTGAGCTGGAACTCGTGATCAATAGGTGCTGAGATTATCTTTTCAATCACAAAGTCGGTGTCCCGGGACTCTAGATAACGCTCGTAGCATTGAGTGTTCACAAACCGACTAGTCGGCAAGATGGTGGAGGAGGCCGCGGGTGCCTTGTTGTTCCTAGCCCGCTTGGGGTTGCTCGGGCCAGCCTCATTTCTCACAGATTTGCCCTTTGAAGTCATTTCAACCTATAAACTCAAAAGATAATAGTCAATTTCTCAAAAAAATTTGACATGGATTCCCCTAAAAATTGACTATAATCACAATTTAGGACAACAAGGGACAACATACTCACAATCTCATTCATCAACAAATAATCACAATAATTCAATTGAAAATCCCCAAATTTAAACAAGAATTTCGAACCCTAAGCCCCAATTTTAATCAAGTAGCAAAAATTTCAATTTTTTTGAAAATAACAACTTGAAAAGAGGTTATAATGGTTCATACAAGCAATATAGGCAACAATAACAAGATATCATGCAATGAATTTGGCCTAATAGCTATCAATTTGCATAAACCCTAAATTTCGAAATTGGGAAGAACAATCAAAACTATCGATTAAATGATGTAAAAGCTGTGAAATAAGGATTAAGGAGTGAAAATGATTGAGAAATACCTGATTTGAGCTTGAAGAAGAGGAAGAAATGAGAGAAAACGATGCTAAGGTTGCTGAAGCTCGAACGTCGGCCGGAGTTTGGAAGGTGTGCGTGTGTTTGTGTTTAAAAGAGAAGGGGTTTTAACAATTCCGCACCCCGAAAGCCGGGCGGCTTTGGCGAAAGCCGGGCGGCTTTCGCTTGACAATAGCAGGCCTGCGCACGTAAGCCGGGCGGCTTACACGAAACCCGGGCGTGTTTCGATTTAAATAATTGTGAATTTAGCTACGGCGCCCAAAGCCAGGCGGCTTTGGCGAAAGCCGGGCGCCTTTCGCTTGCGAGAAAAAATACCTGGAATTGATATGGAAGCCGGGCGGCTTTTGGTAGAGGCCGGGCGGCTTTCGTCATTTTCACCTATTTCGCCTGTTTTTGTCAAATTTTCGCTTAAGACTTCGAACTTCTTGCCTTTTTCTCTCCCCCTACACTTGAGTGGCATTGTCCACAAGCAATAGGAGTATAACAACAAAATAAAAGTAAAACATGTAAATAAAAAGGATATGAAATTGGGTTGCCTCCCAATAAGCTCCTTCTTTAACGTCGTTGGTCGGACGTTCTTCGTGATCAATCCTCCAAGTTGCAAGAGATGGTGGCGGAGGTGTTGTGGTTTTCCATGTAGAGCTTCAAACGATGTCCATTCACAGCAAAGGGTTCATTAGTACCTTGTTGGATCATCATTGTTCCATATGGCCGGACCTCGGTGATGACGAACAGTCCCGACCAACGGGACTTCAATTTTCCGGGAAACAACCGGAGTCTTGAGTTGAATAGGAGTACTTTCTGCCCAACTTGGAATTCCCTCCGACAAATGTTCTTGTCATGCCACACTTTTGCTTTCTCCTTGTATATGCGGGAGTTTTCATAGGCTTCCCTCCGGAGTTCATCTAACTCATCAAGATGTAGGAGTCTTCTTTCCTTTGCAAGTGTTGGATCAAAGTTGAGTTGGGAAATAGCCCAACGTGATTTGTATTCAAGCTCCACAGGAAGATGACATGGTTTCCTAAATACAAGTCTATAAGGAGACATACCAAGAGGCGTTTTGAAAGTCGTTTGATATGCCCATAAGGCATCATCAAGTTTCAAAGACCAATCCTTCCTAGAAGAGTTGACCGTCTTCTCAAGTATAGACTTGATTTCCCTGTTAGAGACCTCTACTTGACCATTTGTTTGAGGATGGTAAGTAGCTCCACTTTTGAAGAGACACCCACATTTCTTTAGGAGGCCGATGAAGTGAGCATTTTTGAAATGGGTGCCATTGTCACTAATGATAGTTCTTGGAACCCCAAACCTTGAAAATATATTTTTCTTGACAAAATCTACCACCGATTTGGCGGTATTAATTGGCAAGGCTATGGCTTCCACCCACTTTGAGACGTAGTCAACTGCTACAAGAATGTACTCCTTCCCATGAGAGTTTGGAAATGGACCCATAAAATCAATCCCCCAAACATCAAAGATTTCTACCACAAGAATCATGTTTTGTGGCATTTCATTTTTTCGGCTCAAATTACCGGTTCGTTGACAACGATCACAAGCTTGAACATAGCTTCTAGCATCTTTGAATAAAGTAGGCCAGAAAAAACCACATTGAAGTACCTTGGCGGCTGTCCGGTCGGGGCCATGATGCCCTCCACAAGGAAGATTATGACAATGCTCAAGAATAGGTAGCATTTCTTCGTTTGGAACACACCTCCGGATGATACCATCGGCACAATGCTTGAAAAGGTAAGGTTCATTCCAATAATAATGCTTGACATCATTTAGGAATTTCTTCCTTTGGTGGAAAGTGAACTCTTGAGGAAGAATTTCCTTTGCAAGATAATTCACGAAATCCGTGAACCAAGGCAATGACCCTCCATTAATCGCCATGATTTGTTCATAAGGGAAATCATCATGAATGACTTCCTTGTTGGTTGTGGCATTAGCTTCAAGACGGGAAAGGTGATCCGCAACAAGATTCTCACTCCCTTTTTTATCTCTAATTTCAAGATCAAATTCTTGGAGTAACAACACCCAACGAATTAATCTTGGTTTTGCATCCTTCTTGCTCATAAGATACCGGATGGCGGAGTGATCAGTGTAGACGATAACCTTTTGTCCAATGAGGTATGACCGAAATTTATCAAAGGCATAAATAACGGCTAAGAATTCTTTCTCGGTAGTGGCATAATTTAATTCCGCATCATGGAGTAGTCTAGAGGCATAATAGATGACATGAAGCTTTTTGTCCTTCTTTTGTCCAAGGACAACCCCAATTGCATGATCACTAGCATCACACATTAGTTCAAAGGGTAGAGACCAATCCGGTGAGATAATAATAGGAGCCGTAGTAAGAGCCTTTTTGAGAGTGTTGAAGGCTTGGAGACATTGTGGAGTGAGATCAAAATGAGCATCTTTGGCTAGTAAATCACAAAGTGGCTTTGCAATTTTCGAAAAATCCTTGATAAATCGCCGGTAGAAACCGGCATGTCCCAAGAAACTCCGGATGGCCTTCACCGAGTGAGGTGGGGGCAATTTCTCAATAACTTCCACTTTGGCTTGATCAACTTGAATGCCTTGAGGGGAAATTTTGTGCCCCAAGACTATTCCTTCGGTCACCATAAAATGACACTTCTCCCAATTGAGAGCCAAATGTGTTTCCTTGCATCTTATCAAAACCTTCTCAAGATGGTGAAGGCAAGCATCAAAAGAATCTCCAAAAACAGAAAAGTCATCCATAAAGACTTCCATGAAATCCCCTACCATGTTGGAAAAAATGGCCATAACACATCTTTGAATGGTCCCCGGAGCATTGCAAAGACCAAATGTCATTCTTCTATAAGCAAAAGTGCCAAAGGGACAAGTAAATGTGGTCTTATCTTGGTCTTCGGGTGAGATAGCTATTTGAAAATAGCCGGAAAATCCATCCAAGAAGCAATAGAATTCATGACCCGCAACACGTTCAAGCATTTCATCCATGAATGGAAGAGGAAAATGGTCCTTCCTTGTGCCGATGTTCAACTTCCGGTAATCAATGCACATCCTCCATCCGGTGACCATTCTAGTAGGAATTAATTCATTCTTACTATTAGCCACAACGGTAATACCTCCTTTCTTAGGAACCACTTGAACGGGACTCACAAAGTTTCTATCCGAAATAGGATAAATAATACCATAATCAAGGAGTTTGAGAACCTCCTCCTTGACTACCTCCTTCATGTTGGGATTCAATCTTCTTTGATGTTCAATGGTGGGTTTATGATTTTCCTCCATGAGGATTCGGTGCATGCAAAGAGAAGGGCTAATTCCCTTGATGTCCGCCAAGGACCAAGCAATAGAAGACTTGTGAGCCCTTAAAATTCTCAATAATTTTTCTTCTTGTAAAGAGGTGAGTGTAGAAGAAATTACCACCGGGTAAGTAGAATCATCTCCAAGAAATGCATATTTGAGATGGGCCGGAAGAGGTTTGAGAGTAGGCTTTGGAGCAACTTCACATGAGGATTTTTGGCTATGCTTCCTAGTACCAAGCTCTTCAAATTTAGGCCGGAATTTGGTGTAGGAACCCCCGGTTTGAAAGTACATTACTTCCTCAAAAAGTGCATGAATTTCTTCATCTTCGGTGCATCCTAGCAAAATGCATGCCTCAAGAGGGTCTTCATGTATCTCCCTCTCAAAAACTTCTTGTGTCAAAGTATCAAAAATATTGATACTAAAACATGTAGAATCATCATGGTGCTTCTTCAAGGAATCCCAAACATGGAATTCTTGCTCTTCCTCTCCAACACGGAATTTCACAACACCATTCTTAACATCAATAAGGGCAGCCGCCGTGGCCAAGGAAGACCTTCCAAGAATCACCGGGATTTCCATCTCCTCCATTTCTAGCACAAGAAAGTCCACCGGAAAATAAAATTTTCCGACCTTTACAAGAACATCCTCCATTACTCCAATAGGATAACGAATGGTTCTATCCGCCAATTGTAGAGCTATAGTTGTGGGTTGAAGCTCCCCCACACCTAGTTTCTTGAATAGAGAATGTGGCATAAGATTAATGCTAGCTCCAAGATCACATAGGGATTTTACCTCTCCTAGACTTCCAATAGAACAAGGAACGGTGAAGCTCCCGGGATCCTTCAATTTTAGAGGTAATTTATTTTGGAGAATAGCACTACACTCCTCCGTGAGTGCTACGGTTGCAAAATCCGCCAACTTCTTCTTGTTGCTAAGAATATTCTTTAGAAATTTTGCATAAGAGGGAATTTCCACAATAGCCTCAATAAAGGGAATATTTATGCTCAACTTGGTGAAGATGTCTAGGAACTTTTTGTATTGCTTGCTATCATCTTTCTTCTTCAACCTTTGTGGGTAAGGAATTGGGGGAACATAAGCCGCCATGGATGGTAGTGGTGAGACATGCTCCACTAGCTCTTTATCTCCTTGTTTCTCCATGGGTTCTGTTTGAATTGTTGGCCCCTCCATTTGTTTACCACTTCGTAAAGTGATAGCCATAACATTCTCCCTTGGGTTGATTTCCGTTGTAGTAGGAAATTTACCATGCTCCCTAGTAGTTCTTTCTTGAGCTAGTTGACCAATTTGAACTTCCAAGTAATGAATAGAGGACTTGGTATATTGCTCAATGGTATCCATGCGTTGATTTAGCTTCCGGTTTTGATCTTCAAACCGCATGTCGAGTTTAGTGAATTGATTATGGAGATTCCCAATGGATGCCTCCATTCTACTATGATTTTATTCATTTTGGGTTTTGATGCTAGCCACATTTTTGGTGAGAAGCTTCATCATCTCCTCCACAGTAGATTCTTGTGATTGCCCAAATTTGGGAGCTCCGGGTTGAGGGTTTGAAGAACTCCCTTGTGGCTTCCAATTGTTTCCTTGGTTGTACCGTTGTTGATTGTTGTTGGAAAAATTATTTCCTCCTTGATTTGCCCGGTTACCATAGGAATTCATGTAACTAACATCCTCAAGATGTTGAGAGGAGTTACCTTCCACATTGGGAATGCTCTCCACATTGGCCACTTGTTTGACCCCTCCAATAACGGCTTGTAAAGCCGTATGAATTGATGCTTGTAGATTTTGCTGAATTTTGGTTTGAAATTCTTCAAACCTCTTATCAAGTTCATGAGTGATAGAAATTTCATTCACTCCCGCCACCTTGATGTCTCCTCCTTGAAGTTGAGGATTTGAAGCAATGGACTCAAGAATTCTAAAAGCTTCCGTCTCGGTTTTGTTGCCGATGTATCCCTCCGCTCGGTGGTCCACAATAGCTTGACAAGATGAGTTCAAGCCATTGTAAAAAGTGTCAATTTGGAGGTCAAGAGGAATGCGGTGATGGGGGCATTCCTTCAACAAAGACTTCAAACGCCTCCATGCATCTTGAAAGAGTTCTCCAACTTGTTGTTTGAAGTTGAAGATTCATTGTCGTAGCTCTTGCGTCATTGTTGGGGTGTAGTACTTGGAGATGAAGACATTGTATATTTCATCCCAAGTAGTATAGGATGCCGGTGCTTGTTCTAGAAACCACCCTCTCGCCGCTCCCTTCAAGGTGTAGGGGAAGCATTTGAGCCTAAGATCACCTTCATTTAGGCCATTCCTTGGAACACCTTGAATGAACGCATAAAATTCAGTGATGAAATTTAATGGATTCTCCCCTGGTTGTCCATAAAAGTGCGGCATATCGTTGAAGTAGCTATTCCGCAACTCATAGTCTCGTGTCACCTCGCTGAGCACGATGCAAGAAGGAGTTGTTGCAATGACATGCCTCTTCCTCTCATTGAGTGTAGGAAGCATTGTTGGTGCTTTTGCTTCCTTCTTCCGATTCCTTCTACAAGCTCTCTCGATTTCAAGATTGATAGGTTCAAGGTTTGTAGAGCCTTGACTTCTCAATAGCATGCACTAAGAGCTTGTCTACACAACAAAATTTAAAACAATACCAAGTGAAATGTAATGGGAAAATTCAGAAATTTTTGTTGAATCGTATAAAACAAAACCGTTTCCCCGGCAACGGCGCCAAAAACTTGATCGGCTGAAACTTGCAAGCGTACAAGTGCCAATGTAGTAATAAATTCCGGTAAAAATACCGGGTCGAACACAAGGAAACTTGATCGGCTGAAACTTGCAAGCGTACAAGTGCTTTCGTCTGTTTTGCTCCGGGTGCTTTTCCTTCATCTTCGGACGGCAACTGGATGGCTGGTTGGTGAAAACCGGCCGGTTTTGGTGAAAGCCGGACGGCTTTCATCCCTTTGGTGTATTTTCCTTTTTTCCTTTTGTTCTCGGGTTGCGTTTGGTTGACCTTTACTTGTCGGGATTCTTCGTGTGTCTTTTCATCCTCGTATTTGATCCAATTGTCGGTTATAGTATTTCTTGCAAAACGAGACATATGTGTGAGAGTTAAATTCTTTTAAGTATTAAAGCGTTGATAAATTGTTGTATAAAATACGTTAATAAAATGCTTATCAATTAACCATGAGACGCATGCATTAATAATCCAAGTTTTACTACCGTTGAAAGAACCGAATTAATAACAAGCGTATTAATCGATTGATTCTAGTAATAATTAATATATAAAACAAAACTAGCTGATCCTTTAAGTAATGCTCAAAATATTAATATGGAATATGAATAAGAAATAATTAATATTCAAGAAAGAAGATTAAAGAAAATAACTCACAACTTACAAATTCATTAAGCTTGAAAGTAGCAAAACCAAGATGGAAGAGTTTAGCTCCTCATTTGGAGACTAAACATGAAGAAAATATAAAGAAAGAGCTTGTCTAAACTGAGCTAAGAAGTATATGTGAATTGGTGATTTTTTGTGGGAAGGAAAGGGGGGTATTTATAGGCTTTTGGAGCATGCAGGGGTGTGTACCCGATCAGGCATCAAGGCACCCGATCGGGTACCTTCAGTGGCTTCCGGGAAGCTCGAAAAGTTGGGCATACCCGATCGGGTATGTCGGTCACCCGATCGGGTATGACACTCGAACATGGTTAAATATTTTCCTGCATGTTGCCTGTTCCCGGATCCGATCTGATTTGATTTTTCAACAAGGTACCCGATCGGGTATAGGTCATACCCGACCGGGTACAACACCAAAAAATCACTCTTCAATTCGTCTTGAGATTTTTGCACCTTCCTTCCATTTGTGATGTTCACCAATGGTCCCTAGAGTGATCTTGGACCTGTTTGAGCTCAGTATAAACATAATCTAAACAAATTACAAACATTTTTACAAATTAAACTATTACACCAAAAGTGTGTAATTTCCAAGGTAACAATCAATCTAAACTAATTAAAAACATAAACGTAAGCACGAAAATTACATTAATGTCACATACTTGTGCAAAGAAGATGACAGAAAGAGGAGGACCACCTGTGACCTGTTTGCGTCCTAGCTTGACAACTCTGGAAGAATTGGGGAGTGGGCTAGGGGGTGGGGGACTGGAAGGCAGAAAAGGGGGTTGGGGGAGCAGGGGAGCGGGCTGGGGTAAGAGTCCGTAGGCGGTCCCAATCGATGGCGGTGGTTTCGAGGTGGCAGGGTGATGGTTTTCGGCGAAAATTTTGATGAGGAAAAGTCGTCGAAAAATTTTGCGACGACAAAGTGACATGTTTTCTGATACAGTTAAATCCGAAAGTGACGTGAAAATCGATAGTGACATTTCAAAAGTGACATATAAATCTGATAGTAACTAAAAAAGTTCACAGTGACATAACAATTTCGCAGTGACATCAAGTTATTCCAAATATATGACATTTTTAGACACTTTTTTATCCTTTTAAGAAAATGGTCACATTTTTGGAAATTAGCTTTAGTTTAGTAATGATGGAGTTATGGGACTAAGCTCAGAGCCTAATCAACCCAAGCCCTGAACTTGGACCCGTGGATCCAAGTCTACAACCTGGAGCCTGCCTGCCAGCCCAGCGAGGAGCCTGCCAGCCCGGCCGACCTCCCAACCCGAAAGAGTAATGGTCAAACAATTAATGCGTTATTAATTATGTATTTAATTCCGTATTAATGTTGTAATTAATTAGTCATTATTATCGGTAACAATTACGATTTGTATACGTCTATAAAAGGTGAGTTGTAATTCAGATTAGGAGACAACTTCTATATGCTATTTTTGGCAACTAAATCTCATAACTACTTTCCATTCTCGTTCTTGCTTTCCTAATTCCTGCTAGAGTGTCGTACGTAGCTTTCCTAAAAGCCTACGAGCGTCCTATTTTGGACCAACATTGGTGCTTTCATTGAGAGTCTCTTTATCTCTCGTCACTTTGGTAAGAATTAACAAGAAAATTTCAGAAAAGGTCAAAGATTTCTAGCAGTTTTTCATATCTAGAGAGGATGTAAGAACAGAAGAATCTGGTGACCCGTAGCTTCACGACGGCAGCCACCGCTTGCCTAACCGCCCGCTGCTCACCCTTCCAACGTACCACTGACACAACATGAGGAATCTGCCAGTTGAAGTCGCATGAGGTCTCAGCTCCCCCACTCCTCCGCTTTGCCGGTCATCGCCAGCAGCGTGGGGATCTCCGTCGCCTGCGTGGTCTCCGTCGTCGTTGAATTCTCCGAGCGCCGTCTTCGCCCGTATCTTCGTTGTCCGGTCGCTCACTACTTCCCTCCCCAACCTCGCCGCTCACACTTAGGTGTTGTGCCATTAATGGTGGGTTGGGCGGATCTGGAATCCTGCTATAGCGGTAATCTGCGATGGTGCTCTGACGGGATCAAGGCTTCGAGCTGCCACGATGAACTCAGCAACTTGACCGGCCTTTTCCTCTCTCCTCGCCTCCAAAATGGTTTGACGTTGCCTCTGGTTTACGTCGATAAGGGAGTGGCTGATTAGGTGTGTAACTACACAAGGGCAGCAGTTCCGAGTTGGGCTATTAAGAGGGGTCATGCTAGGACTAAAAAGGACAGGCCACATGTGGCCCAATCAAACTCTTTGATCGTCCAAAGTTCAGCCACATGCCCAAGCTTCAGCCCAATTCAAAGCTAAGTATCCCAAAGTTTTCTCCATATTATTAGTATGTGGAAATATATGATTTCAAAAAATCATAAATTGAAACATTTGAAATGATATTTTAAGTGATATGATTGCTTTTACTCTTGTTAAGTGTGTGTAATTTTAACATTGAACAACGAACTTATGAAATCTGATCACTCAAGTACGCCGGACGAGCACACACACTCGTACAATGGCCGAGCACACACTCTCGCGCCACCGGGTCACGTCATATGGGTGTGACGATTAATAAGCTCCAATATAAATGTTAATACCGCACACTCTTGACTTCATATGGGTTCTTGCGTGCTCTTACCTCTTCCTAGTGCATCACACTCCGACCTCGGGGGATGAGTCACCCGTTCAAAAGTTTTTACTTGCGGGTTCGAACTTCTAACCTCGGGCGGCAAGTTAAACTCTTGTTAGGGGACTAGAGTCACACTCTTCCTAGCAATTTTGTCACTTAATTGACATTCACATTTCTCGAAAAGGTTGATATACTTTAGTTCTTTGGGGTTGGATTATCCGTTCGAGTGAGGAGTCGGACTCACTTACTCGTAGACTGGGTTGAGGCCTAACTTGGAAACTTGATGTCACTCTTTTCAAGTAGTGAGTCTGACTCACTTACACACTGAGCCGTGGTTCAACATCGGGCTAAATGCTATATTCTACACTTGTTGCTTTTATGTGTAGGTACAACTGATCGAAGACGAGCCTGATGAGTCCGAGCCCAACGAGAAGAACAGTTCTAGCCATCCTCATCGCAAATGGTGACCATTGCAGTAAAGGCTAAAGATTTCACCCCTTGCTTAATTTTAGGGGCATCAGGTGTACTCTTTTTCCCTTCATTTGGATTTTTTCCCATTGAGTTTTTTCCTAATGAAGGTTTTTAATGAGGCATCTCCCCAACATGGACAAGGGCGGGGATCTTCTAGTCTCGGAGAAGAGCAACTGACTTGGACTACTCCCTCTTAGTCGAGTCTACTACTCGACTAAGGGAGTGGGGGACTCGTGATGGAGTTATGGGACTAGGCTCAGAGCTTAATCAGCCCAAGCCCCGAACTTGGACCCGTGGATCCAAGTCCACAACCTGGAGCCTGCCTGCCAGCCCAGCGAAGAGCCTGCCAGTCCGGCCGACCTCCCAGCCCGAAAGAGTAATGGTCAAGCAATTAATGCGTTATTAATTATGTATTTAATTCCGTATTAATGCTGTAATTAATTAGTCATTATTATCGGTAACAGTTACGATTTGTATACGCCTATAAAAGGTGGGTTGTAATTCAGATTAGGAGACAACTTCTATATGCTATTTCTGACAACTAAATCTCCTAACTACTTTCCATTCTCGTTCTTGCTTTCCTAATTCCTGCTTGAGTGTCGTACGTAGCTTTCCTAAAAGTCTACGAGCGTCCTATTTTGGACCAACAAGTAATATTCAAGGAAAAAGCCCATCTTTTTTTATCCAATTGAGTGTTTTTATTATTATCATCTTCATATGACAATGGTTATCGTAAAAGAAAAAATATGGCGGTGTTTGTATGGGTTATTAGGGGCAGGAATAAAACCGAACCGAATAGCGGATATTTAGATGATTCTATAGATTTTTATCTTGAATCAAAATTGTACCGTTTGAAACGGGTACGGCGATACCAGTTTACAATTTAACTAATACTCCCTCTGTCCCCAATTACTTTGCCATTATTGACTGGCACAAGTAATTGGGGTGGGTGGGTATCCCTGCTCTTTTACCAAATTAATGCCGAGTATCTGTCATAAGGTTAGATAGGTCATTTTGTTTTTTTTTGCCTTACTAAAAGAAGAAAGTGGCAAAGTATTTAGGGACGGCCAAAAAAGGAAAGTTGGCAAAGTTATAAGAGACGGAGGGAGTATGTTTTAAATCTTAGTTCTCACGATGCAACTATAAATTAGAACTAATATTCAACCTAGAACAAAGATGAAGAATGTTGAATATTTCTATTATATTCAACAATTTAATGACATTCTTTTCATATATTCTCATGAATTTAATAAAGAAGATATTTATCTGGTGTGTCATCATTTTGCTAAAGATGATATCTTCTAATTGCAAGATTTGATTAAAAAAATAGCATTAGTTTGGCATTGCACCATACAGTTTTGCACTGTTCCGAAATGACATAGTACCACATAGGCATGGACCGGTTCCAGTCTGCCCGGCCCGGGAACCGGCCCGGCCCGACCCAGTTGCCCGGTACCGGCCCGAGCCTAGGACCTGACCCGGGGTGTTTTGGGGGCGGGCTCGGGCTGCAGGGTTCTTTGGAATCGGCCCAGGCCAATTTTTTTGGGAATTTTTCACAAATAGACTAAAAAGTGAAAATAATCACTTTTGTCACCCTTTAGTGTTTTTTTTCAAAAATAGACTTGCTAATACTTTCTTTTCACAAATAAACTATATGGAGCATGCACCATCCGCTGACTATATACTTGATCCTCCGTACTATTCTTCATATCTTTACAAGTGCAAGCTGCAACTTACTTACGGATAAACTCATACGAAACAAAAACTTCACAAACCACTCCTTTTTTATTTTTAAATACAAAAATGTAAGAATTCATGGAAACCCCAAACATGATAATGAATACAAAAATAATAAAAGTCAAAATAGTAAATAAGTTTTAAAAAATAAGAGTAAAGATATAAAATAAAACGTAATAAAAGTTGAAAACTTGAAAAATCATAAATTAGATATTAAAATTAGATGAATTTGATACTTATAGACTAAATTAGAAAAACGTAAAATAAGCTTATTAAAATAGGAACTTAAAACTAAAAAAAATGAAAAACATTTAAAATAGTTTAAAATGTCAAAAATATAAAAATCAGAAGTGTATAAAAAAAGTTTTAAAAAGTTACAGAAAAGAAGAACGTTAGATTTATAAATAAGTAAATAAGATAAAAAATGTTCTGAAGCTATTAAACAATATCAAAAGTAAATACAAACTTTTGTGAAGAAGTGGTTATTTAAAAAAACTTGAAAAATATGCACATTATAAGAATAAAAATTATATGAATATATAAAATTTAAAACATTCAAGAAAATGAAATTGATTTTATAAATAATTAAAAAGTTAAAATATTCAAAACATTATACGGAGTATAAAACAGATCATTAATGTAACCTAAAGAGTGTAAAATTCAAAAACTCAGTAATTAAAAATGTAAAAAACTAAAATAATGAACTTGAAACATAATTAAAAATTAAAAAAAAATTGAAAAGTACTCCCTCTGTCCCGGTTATTTCTTCAAACTTTCCTTTTTGGACCGTCCCAATTAATTCTTCCAACTTCCACTTTTGAAAAAAATATGTGGTTCACATTTATTCACCTTTTTCTTATACAACTACAACCATATATTTCCACTTTATTCCCACTATCTAAATTTGTGAGCCAAGTCAATTTAGGAAGAACTCACCGGGACAGAGGTAGGATATGAATTTAGTAATGTAATATTTCTTAGAGAACTTAATATTTTAACTATGATTAATATTTAATTATTAGCTTTTGTTTCATATTATTTCTTTTTGTTTATAACTGAAATTTTTGTTTCTTATTGTTTTTTTTATGTTTCTAGTTTTTTATATTCACAAATCAAAATTTATCATTATTGTGTTTGTATATTTTAATTATGATTAATATTTAATTATTAGCTTTTGTTTCATATTGTTTCTTTTTGTTTATTACTCTGATCTTTTTTTTGTTTCTTATTGTTTTTTTATGTTTCTAGTTGTATATATTCATAACTTTATATTGATTTTTTGTTTCAAGGAAGTAGAAAAGATAAATTGAAAGCTAGATAAACATATAAAATCTATTTCAACTATAAACAATAATAGGCTACATAGTGCAACAAAAAACAATATAATACAACAAAATGCAACACGATGCAACAAAGAACAACAAAGGTGATGCAACAAAAACCAATATATAAAAGTATCATACCAAATATACAATTAAATCTATTGTTCCAGTTTACTAAATTTATCTACTAGTATTATATTATTTGGTCTTGCTTCTTATCATTTCTTCTTTGGTATGTTGCCCTTGCAAACATCAGTGTTAGTGTGCCTCATTAGCTCTCTCCCAATCCGGAATGTGATTCATATACTATCGCTTTTCCTTCTCGATGCTATTTGAGGACACTTTCTCCCCGCAGTTCCCACCAAAATACCAATCTTTCAAGTGAAGAATAACTCAATCATAACAAACTAGTGAAGAACCATCTCCCACACTGCATAAACTCACTTGAAACAGTTAAGCAATCCCAATAGTTTCAAAAAGTAAATATATAGGTAATATATTTAACATAGTGAGCACCGAGAACGAAACAAAAACCTTGCCAATCGCTTGAAGAATTAATAGCAATATAGCGCTTTCTTCCTGCAAAGCTTAGGGCGACACCAATTTTTTTTTGAACATTCATCAAAATTAGAAAACAAGTCCATTCTAAAAATAGTAGTTGCCTACTAGGTCTTAACTCAATAAATGAAGCTTAAAAGAGGGGTGTACAAATTTAAAATCACGTTAGTGCAAGCTTTCTTTGGTTTACATATTTTGTTCTTTCAAACATCATTGCTGTAAGGCATAGTTACTTTGTTTACAAGATTTGCATACCTTTAAGGGAAGTATCAATGACTTTAATAGCAACAGTCATCAGTGACCAACAGTTAGAGCAAACATTAGCTTCTTTGCAGCAATACCTAACATCAACATAATCTCATATATCTGGTAGTCAACAATAAACCTGTTAGATAGAATACACATATATTCATTCACATAGGTCAAGAGCTTACTATATCAAAGACCAAGGGTGCCTTTTCCCGGGCTTCACCATGGGGGAAAAAAGTTTCAAGGAAAAATACTTTCAAAAGAACAAAATAACAACAAATATATCCACTTGTAACAATAGAGAAGTTTGATGATTATTAGAGATGTCATTAGTCATGTTAAAGGGAGACGCAAATATAGAAATAATACATCCACATTGTAAACAATCCAAATACATCCAAAAGCATTGTTGAATGAATGAAACTGCAGATATATGTTATTATCTAAGAAACTAGTTTTTATCACGCGCGTTGCGCGATTGGGTAATTGCCCAATGTGATTTACTTAGCAAAATATTTGACAAATTATATTATACGTAGTATATAAGTACATAGGAAGGATTTTTCAATAGATTACATGTGTGCAACAACAACGTATTATAATCAATTTTTTGTTGTTCATACAACACCAACAAATCAAATTATTTGACATGTGAAGGGAACCCTAAGCTATTAAATTAAATCCAAATGTATGATCATGCTCAATTTAAGTATATGGAAAACAAAAAATAAATTACTTTATCGGAATTAATTTCAAGTTAAGGCAAATTGTACGTATGTCTAGCGTCTAGGAGTCTAGCCTAGTAGCCTTCTACATTTTATTTTATAATAATTACCAAAACTATAGTGAACAAATAACTTTATATACGTGTGCACTCTCAATCTTTGTATTGGATGTGAAAATAACTTGAGTTAATTTGAGTTTGCACCCCATTTTCTTGTACAAATTGGACTTTGCATCCCGTTTTTTAAAAACTTTGTTTTTGCACCCCAACCCCATATGAAAAGACAAAAATACCTTCAATCAAGAATATGTTGAAGACCAACAAAATTGTTAATGAAGGGACATTTTTGTCTTTTCAAATGGGTTAGGGGGTGGAAAAACATTTTTTTAAAACGGGGTGCAATGTCTAATTTGGACAATTAAATGGGGTGCAAACTCAAATTTTCCCAAATAAGTTTATATAATTGTGTAAATGTGTAATGTTTCCAGACATATTTTTTGTAATTCATTTATAGATAAGGATTTACTGGTTAAAAGAAACAACAATTCAATATTAGGGAGACCAGCATTAAATGACTTCCTTCACATCTATTTGGTACAATCTACATTAGTTAGTTTGGTATACTCAATCATGTCGCTAAAACAAGCTAAAAATTACTCGTAGTAATTGATACATCTTTCAGAAAAAGTCTGCAAATTAATAATTCTTATACTCTTATAGTAGTGCTCATAATTGGCCGTAGGTAATAAATGCTATGTAAAAAATAATTATATACGGTACATATAGAATCATTTGCAACGTATTAGTTAATAAGCTAAAAAAAGACTTTTTGGTCTAAATCGAAGTATGTTTAAGTGTAAAACATGCAATAATAGAAAGATTTTCCTTCATTAATACTCCTATAGCTCAGTGCTCCACTTAAGCTTGTTAAATACTCCCTCCGTCCCGGAATTATCTTCATTCTTTCCTTTTCGGTCCGTCCCAAATTTATCTCCTTTTTCCCTTTTTGGTAAAGAATATGTGGTTCACAGCCATTCTTACACATTTCTCTCTCCTCTGCATAGCTCTCCACCACACAAATCTCACTATCTTAAAACCCGTGCCCGGTCAAAACCGGAGTTAAATATGGGACGGAGGGAGTATAATTAATTTCACAAAGAGACCTCTTTTGACAAGAAATAAGAATCAGTTAAGCTTTCTTACAACTCTGGCACCAAAACAAAACACATTGGCATCAATGCCTGCCAAACCACGTTCGTACATGGTTTCAGGCACTTGATTTTGAGACTTTGATGTTTGGAACTTGCTGATTATTGTTGTTTGGAGTCGGAATCTCGTCCTAAACCTAATTCCGTCCTTGGATGTGTGTTTGGATGGTTGACTTATGCCCTGAACCCAAATAAATCGCAGGTTGAAAATTCGCAAAATTACTGTTCACGAGTTCGAAATACGGCTGAAAATACCTGTTTCTTTGTGGGAATTTCTGGAAAACGGAACTGGATTGGGACTCCTCATCTCATGGCGAACCTAACCAACCGTTTTTCTGGTTGATTTGAACTCACACGAACTGACCTGCTTCAGAGACTGCCCTGTACTGGCAGATGAAGTACTCATGAGGGCGAAGAAAAAACAGAGCAAGGGAGAGGCTTCAGAGGCGCGGATGACCAGGTCGAGGTTCACGATGCTGGAGAACGAATTTCCAGCTCTCGTACCTGAACGAACCGCTGAAAATGCTGCTATGCCTGGGAACACTGCTGGGAGAACACCTGCGTTGGAGAACACTGCTGGGAGAACACCTGTGCGGCTAAAGAGGAAGGGAGAAGGCAAACGATCCTGGGCCTCGGGAATATTATTAACGGAGACAAACGTCTTCATAGACATAAGGCAAATGAAGTTGAAAGTTTACAAGCATCTAAACATGTTGTACATGTCACCTAAGCTTACAATACCACCAACAATTTTTTATACCTACATTACCCTAATCCTCATTGAGGCTTATTAGATTGTAGAGATATGGAGTACATGCTTAATTGATTATCAATTAATAGGTCTAGTGAAAAGATCCCACCAGAGGAGGATACAGTTAGTACCTAGGATGTTATAAAGATCTGGTGCAACGCATTAGCATCATTTTTGGGTTCATGTGCTGCTTCCTTTAACCGTACAACAAGTGTAGTATACGAAGTGTGCATATATACCATTGCCTGTAAATAGGCACCTATCAACTTCCCAGCACGTACAACTTTGAGTGATTTGTTCACTTCAGTTCTCAACTCATAATAAAATTAGTTCAATTACCTTGGTATAATAATACCTATCTAACGTAAATCTCAAGAACAATTGTAAGTAAATCTCAATTAACTTCAAGTGCTTTGTTCACTATATGAATTATAAAAAATAAAAGAGAAAGTAGAATGCAGAAAATCTCAAATACATACCTGCAAATTGGAAATCAGCACCACACATATAGGCCGCGATTCAGAAAACTTAGTCTCCAAGCATGCACGGGCAGAGGGAGGAGAGCAGAGACGCACATGACGGAGAGCATTGGGTGGAGGGGGAGAGCGAAGTCGCATAGAGAAGAAGGCAATGTTAAGAGCGGAGGGAGGAGGATCTGAGGTCGGAGGTGCAGCTGGAGCTAGGTCGGAGGAGAAGAGCCACACACGCATCTGTGCTCTGGTTCGTAGCACGGTTCGACGGGCAGTGAGGAAGGAATGAGGATTTGCACATCGATCTCTGATTATGAGTTAGGGGTTTAGGTCATTGTTGAAATAAAAAGATAAATGTGAAAGAGGAAAAGTCTATAATTGAAAAGTAAATAATTAGGTGACATAAATGAAATGCAACTGGAAAAAGTGGACTAAATGGGATGTTTCCACAATTTTGTTTCAATGTCTTTGGGTGATAGGCGGGTTGGGCTGGGTGTTTTGGAGGGGTTTGGGGTGTAGGGTGGGTGGGTGGGGGGGGGGGGTACGAATTAATTAGAAAAGCAAAAAAAAAAAGGTACCCTATCCGGCCGGTTTCGGGCCTTAACCCCCAATAAAAAAGCCCGGTTTGGACCGGCCTGGAGCCCGGTCCGGAACCGGTCCATGCCTAGTACCACATGATTTCATCCTTAGAACCGAACGATACCAAATTGTTAAATACCTCACGGATGTATTGCGGATTTTTCTAATTTACCGGACTGTTCCGGATCGCGCCAACCCCTTTATAGGTAATCATGAGTGACGGGTAGAAACCCGCACGGGCAGCTCAGTTGTTTCAGTGGCAGGAAATTTGGAACAATGACGAATGTTCGAAACTCGCAGCGACCGTGTGGAGGCTACAACTTCTGCGTGCAGGGGCTAGACCTTTGGTGCGCACGGGTATAAGGCATACTACCATTGGGCCGTCTGAGTCACTGTGACTTACATCTTCCCAAAAATCCTATCGGGTCAGGGGTGTGGGGGGCTCCTGGGGGGGGGGGGGGGGAGCTTTCATCTTTTGGAACAATGAGTGGCGGGTAGAACCGTAGAAGTAGTGAAACTCTATCTTACTTTACAAACTATGCACGTGATTTCACCTTTTGGAACAATGAGTGATGGAGTATAATTAATCACTTATGTCATACTTTAAATATAATGACAAATTTTCATTGGGGAAACACGTGCATATAGGGGCGAGCATATTCCGGTCCGGACCAGAAAACCGGATTGAACCTGACTGGTCGGTCCAAACCGGACCCAGACGGTAGTTTACATACCGGTCTGGTCATTGGTCCAAGTTTTTTGAAGTTTCCTGTTCCGGCCCGGCCCATTGTAATCCCATAATATTTAGGTCTGGACTGGTTGGACCGTATCTTAACTAATTAATTATTATTTTTAAATATATTTTTTATATCTAAAATGTACTATTATGTAACAAATGTTAAGAACTATTTTAGACTTAGTTTTATTTGATTATTTATTCAAGAAAGGTTTATGCTTAAATAAATTAATAGCCATTAATGTTCATTTTTTTTAATTAATAATCCAAATCCGGTCCAATACATTGATCCGGACTGGTCATAGCCAGTATAATCCGGTCTGGGCCGGTCCTGAATCGTAATTATATAGGTCCTATCTTCGATCTAAAATTTTCGGGAATCCCGGTTCCGGTCGTGTCCGATCTTGGACTGGTGCTCACCCTTACGAACGTGCATTGGTGGTATAATTAGAGGCCGTTTGGTAACACTGAAATCGACTGAATCGGCAGATTCTGGTGTAATTTATTAAGTTCTAGCTGAAGTGGCTGTATTGGTTGATTCTACTGATTTACGAAAAAAATTGTATTTAAAATATATTTCATTATTAAAATAAAGAAAAAATTATATGAAAAATAGCTAAAATGGACATCTACAGTAACTTCAACCAATACAGTCAAAAAAGTAACTTCAACCTTACTTTTTTTTGAAACAAATAACTTAATTATTATTAATGAAGATGACAAGAAACATTACAATCATAAATCTCAAGGCTACAATAGGATGAGACATAGAAACAGACGATTCTAATCAAAAATGCCGAATCGCTAATCCCGCAAAGAAGTAGACTCTACCTGCAGATTCACTGCTCCTGCTACGATCAAAATAATTATCAAAAGAACTCTTAAACATCCCGGTTTCTCCAGCCACCGGTTAGGAGCCAACTGTAGAATTTGTTCCAGTTTCACCAGCCACCGAAAAGAAAGCAATCCAAATGATCTCATCTTCCTAGAACGGCGGTGGTTCAGGAGGGGGGTGATCCATCTCAATATCGGCGTAGAAGAAAATCATGTTTTTGATTGATGAATGGATGAGTGCAAATTTCTTCTTAACACACAAGAACGCCCGACCGAAAGTGGCGGGAAATATGGATCTGGCAGACGATATTTCACTACTGAAAATAATACCTCCAAACAACGTTGGAAAAGAAACAGATGAATAAAACTGAAAACACTGATTCAGAAATGTTTTTCTATTATTGAAATCAAAGAAGATTGAAAGAAGAGAAGAAAAGAAGAGAAAAAGAGGAGGCGACGGCTAGGGTTTCCCCATGCCATTGCCGCTCATCTCCCTTATTCTTCTTAAACTCTTAATCTTAAGATATGACATGAATACTATTAATCAAATATCTTACTTTTTTTTATTATTACACAATTCAGCGCACGAAATAAAAAATTACGTGTTTGATTAAAAAGTTAGTTGATAAGCCTGATTTAATATCCTCAAGTTATTTAATTTCATTGCTTAAAGTGATTATTTCATAAGCAAAAAGAGCTTGATTACCGAGATGACACTAAATGCCCCACACTTCATGCACTCAACATTGTGAATTACAATTTGAAATAAATAAAAAGAAAAAAAATATACAATTTGAAATAAATACATATTTGCGGTGCTGAAATCACTTATATGAACGGTACGTAATATGAACTGTTTTTTTAATATACTTGTGAATTCTTAATTTTTTTAATTCTAAGTACATGCTTGATCCTTCCCTTCGTTGATTCATTTAATTATGAATATAATTTTGAACAATTTACCAACGTCATGTGAAATTTTTTTCTGACAAAGTGTTTAGAAACGTCATTTGTAAACAAATTCCAAATTTATTTAAATATGATATCATAATGTTTTTGTCCGGTTAATATTTGCTATTTATAATAGTCTTTATTTATAATTTTTCTTCTTCATGTAATTAGTCGGTAACGTGTGTGAGATCACAACTAAGTTAAGTCCACCCCGCTGAAAAAATATTCTGTATACACCACTGGTTGTATACCAACTTATACATTACAAAATCTTTAAAAATGTAACCTAAACGTCGACAAACATCTCTATAAGCGTGTTGTCATTTAAAAAAGTGTTGCATAAAATATTAATATAAGTGTTGCATAGTACAAATAAATGTTACGAAAAGACACACTACAAATGTTACGTAAACATAAAAAATGTTGCCTAAAGTGTGCTTTGAAGTGTTTCATTTTATAATAAAAAGTGTTGAATAAGGTGATGGTTAATGTGTTGCAAAATAGTGTTGCATTTGTGTCATTAAGGTAACATTTCTATTTAATGTTGCATAAAATGAGAAAATGTGTTACATATAACTTTATGCAAACACCAAAATCAGTGGGGTAAACGTCGGGGATCTGAACGTTTACCAGATTTTATTAAAATTAAAGAAAATGATACATAAGGAGAGGGGAACAACACCAAAACCTCTCAAAGGAAGGCATACCTTCTCAAAATACAATCAAACAGAAAAATGTAAAATCTCGGGGGGGGGGGGGGGGGGGGGGGGGGGTAGACCTGACCCGAAAATATTCCAACAAAAAGGCATAAAAACTAATAAAACAAGATCAGCAATAATTGATCTTCGAATATACCCGGGATGCCCAATTGCCGAAAAGAAGACAGTAAAATTAGACCCTGTGGAGGTATTGCCCCCACGGGCCAAGGCAGCCCTCTTCACACTTGTTGGGCCTGTTTGCTTGCCCCTTGCCCTGGCCCAAGTTGTTATGCCGCTGGCCTTGTTTCTGGAACCCTCCTTTAGGGCTTCCCCTCATGCCCGGGTACTTAAGTCCCTCTTCGTCTTTGGTTCACGCTGAGGTCTTCGGTTAGAGAGAGAGTGAGGTTAAGAGAGAACAGAGAGAGAGAGACTCCAGTCTCTTCTCCTTCCGGTCCCTCTGTGGTCTTCTCTGTTAGGAAATTGATGTAACGTACCTCGAAAGTACGGCAGCGGAGGTTTAAAATTTTCCCAAACAGATCTTTCCTGATTATGACAAAATAACGAATATGATAATTATAACAGATCTGAGTTAGAACTTACAGATCTTCCAGCCTAGCGGTTATAATCCTTGACCTTAGGTATCCACGTGATTTCTCCTCTCCGAAAGAACGGTTAGATCTCCCTAAGAGAAAGGCTAGGAAATCTCTTTGCGGGGAAATAAACTGGTAATACTGAATCTAAAAACTGGTCTATAAATTATGAAGGAAGAGGGTGTATTTATACTAGTTCTAAACTAGTTTCCCAATCACAATGAAAGTGTTCTTCATTAATGAGTTCTAATCCTAACAGGACCAATACTCCTTATTAATTAAATAAGTAGATAAAACAAAACCAAATAATAATAATAATAATTGAGATGTGGCTGCACGCCACTTTCTAATTATTATATATTAATATTTATTTTATTTACTTTTCTTTTAATTCAAAATTACAAAAGAAAATATCTACTTTATTTAATAATAAATACATCTTATTTAAGTATGATAAATCAAATTTATCTTACTTAATTAATTTTATCAAATAGAACTCTCCTTCAGCTTCATGAATTAAATATGTTTAATCTAATTAATATTTAATTCATTTTCAGTATTACAAATTAAAATATTATTTAATCCAATTAATAATATTTAATTCCTTCTAACAATTCAATCGAAAGGTATAATCACTTGTTGTGTGACCCATAGGGCCTTATATATTAAGCACTAATCAAATTAAGGTCTTAGCGAATCCCTAGACGATTCTCCAGACAAACTTAATATATAAGGACGTTTGTGAGGACTATACAAACTCCCTGTAATATAGAGCTCATAGTGATACGGTCCTTTCATTCAAACGAACATTCAACTAAGTCTAGAACATGATATTGTGTCTATTCCAATAACTCAGTCTCTGTCTCTCAATCTTTCTAGATGATCCATTACGATCATATTCGATACCCAAAACGAATATATCTTTGCATTGGTCAATGACTTTATGATCCATCTATATATGAGAAGTAGAATGTTCTCTCTGAATCTATTATGAGGAATGAATCCTTTCTTGGCTCAACTACTACTCCATGTGCTTCGTGATGCACCCAACACATGCCGTATCTACCCCGATTGGAGTGCAAGCGTTGGTCATGGTCAAAGTACATCACTCCGCACATGTAGTACGTATTGACCTCAAGTCGGAGGATTATTACACTACTCTATACGCCGATAATCCCATAGACACATGAATAGAACTTATCAAATGGTTTCTCGGTGGGTATGCCAATATTCTCTAAAATATCTATGTGACCCTCATGAATTACAGGAACTCATAGTTGTGAGATCAACTATACTTTCTAAAAGTATGATGCAGTCCACATACCAATCTTATCGCATACATACCAATCTTATCGCATATCATCAATATCCCATTCTTGATGATCATTGATTGGGGCTATTTTAGGACCTTATGTGATATCATATAAGCTCCCACTTACTTATTGATAACATAAGTCCAAGGGAACACAATTATGAATAAGATATTGACAATCAAAATACTTAATCATCAATGTGTAATACCGCATATATCGAACATATAAAACTGAATGTGATCAAGTACATATATCTTTAAAAAGTGATTGTCGCTAGGACATATATACTAACAATCTCCCACTTGGCCTAGTGCCAATCACCGATGTGTCTAACACCTAGACTCTCAAAAGTCTAGTGTGTTTCTCACATCTCAAAGGTTTGGTGAATGAGCCAGCCAAATTGTCCTCTACGGGAATGCGTTCTATTGCAACTTCTCATCTTGCTATTTGTTTCAAAACATGATAGCATACTGGTATTTTCTAGTTCCTTACTTTGCATCTTGGTTCCTTAGCTTGCGAAAATATACCGGTACAGTCACAATAACAATTATTGGATAACTGTCGCCAGGAACTACCCCTATTTCTTTAAGGAACTAACGTATTTAAACACTTACCTATGTTGCATCAAATGCAACAATTTACTAGGCTCTAGTTGTCGAATTTATAGTAGTTTCTTACTTGCAACTCTTTCAGCACTACTATTACATTGAGACTAAAAACATATACTGACTGTGACTCGCAATCTTTCTTATCATACATGAAACTAGTGCTAGAATAATTAAATTCTACTAGTTCTTTCTGTCTACCATAGACAAAAAGATATTCATAAAGATTTTGGGTGACCATTCATTCACGGACTTCAATGAGGGGATATCATTCTCTATTATCAACATATATGATTATAAAGACCACTCTATCCTTGTTGCGCACTCTAAACACGCAAGCACTCTCATTTCATTTGATGAGGTTAAACGATTTGACTATTTCATCAAAATTAATATTTCAACTCCTAGAGGCTTGTTTTAGCCCATAAATAGATTTCTCTAATTAACATAATGATTTAGAATTTGACATGGATGTAAAAACCTTCAGGTTGTACCATGTACACCTCCTCCTTGAGGTTTCCATTAAGGAAGTGAGTTTTGACATCCATTTGTCAAATCTCATAATCATACTATGCAGCTATCACAAGCAAAATCCGAATGGACTTGAGTTTTGCAACTGGCAAATAGGTATCACTATAGTCAATTCCTTCTCTTTGACTATAATCTTTAGCCACTAGCCTAGCTTTTTAGGCTTGCACCTTACCTTCAGCATCAATTTTCTTCTGAAAAATCCTTTGCATCCAATGGGTCTAACCCAACAGGCAAGTCAACCAAGTTCCATACTTGATTGATATACATCAAGTCTATTCTAGATTTCGTGCCCTCTCGCCACCTCTCTGAATCAATATCTAATATTGCTTCAGTGTAAGTCTTAGGTTCATCCTTGTCAGGAATTTCAACATCATCATGATCCTCCATGAGGAAGCCTAACCTAGTTAGTTCATGATGAATCCTAGTAGACCCGAGGAGTTGATTGTTTTTGCGTTTTGTTCAGGCTGTTCATTCTGATCGTGAAGAGGTTCTCTTTTATTGGACTATCCAATGCTTAGAGACTTTTCCGGTGCTACACTTTTAAGTATTTCTAGAGAAAGAGAAGTGAGTGCAGAAGGAATGACAACCATGTCATCTTATCTTTAATAAGAATCACTTGCTGGTGCGAGGTGATTCCTATATTACTCCCACTAGCTGAAGGATATCCTCCTAGAGACATTCTTCAAGTCAATTCTCCCACTGAATCCTTCGTTAGACCATCTAACAAATCTTCATTCTCTATGTTACTTCAGCTTTCAATTTGATTAGTGCACATTTCTTTACATATGCAGGGCAACCCATATTTAATATGTGAAGAAAATGTCTTTTATCATGCTATAACTCATATAGTACATTTTGCACTAATCAAACTATTCAGAATGTATATTGAGATTTATAGCGTGTACCCTCAAAAGAATGTTTGGAAGAGAAAATGAATTCATCATAGATCTAGCCATGTCTAACAAAGCTCTATTTCTCCTTACAGAAACGCCAGTCTTCTAAGGTGTTCTGGAGGAGTTCATTATGACTTAATTCTTTGACCTTTTAAATAAATCAGAAATTTTACTTAAGTACTCTTTGGCTTGCTATCCTTTTTCCTAGAAAATGATTATTAGTCAAGTTGCTTGAAAGACAAGATTCGCAATTTCCATATGACTCAAAAGCAAATGGTGTTAAATAATCTAATTCATTTAACGTTGTTATTCTTGTTTCATTAATTTGACCAAGTTTGCAATGTCATAGATAGGTAGTAATTTTCTGATTACTTAATCGAGATCCTTTTATTTTATTCATTTAATATCTAATATGTCGATTGATAATTAACCATTCATAAGAAAAACATTTCCACAACAACACCATTTTATGAAAATGATAATTATTATTAGCAAAATGGAAATAGAAATCTTTTAATGTCTAACATATGAATGGAAATAATCTTCTTGGTAATAGAAGGAATAAAATAACAATTATTTAATTCTAATCTAAAACCACTGGGCAAATCTAAACTATAAGATCATATCACGTTCAGCAGCAACTTTTGCTCCAGCCTTCACGTGTAGGTCAATTTTACCCAGTCCAACTGCTACACTGCTTCTCAGGCTTCTGCACATTTTTACAAATGTGTAAGCCATAAGTTGTATCTAATACTTTAACAATGAGAGTTAGTTATAGACATATTTATTTAATGATAAAAATACCTGAGCTTGAAGCACCCGGTGCTTTGGCTAGATTAGCCTTATACAACTCACAATCTCTCTTCCAATGCCCCTTCTCTTTGCAGTAGAGGCAAACATCCTTTGCAACCTTTGGCTTCATATGACCTCCACCTTTAGGCTTAAGAGCTGTAGGAGTAGGTCCAACCTTACCTTTCTTCTTTTGCTTATTCTTGTTCTTAGAACGAGACTTAGCATTAGAGCTTACCATAAGAACAGTCTTTCCTTTAGAGGTTGAGGCTTCATAAGACTTGAGCATGTTATGGAGTTCAGACATGGTCGCTTTCGTTTTGTTCAAATTATAATTCACAATGAAGTTAGTAAATGAACTCGGAAGCGAATATAGGATGATAGCAGCTGAGACACGATCCTCAAACTTAATTCCGGTGGTAGCAACTCTTTCAATTAAGCCAATCATTTTGAGGACGTGCTCAGACACGTTGCCACCCTCTTGAAGCCTACACTTGAAAATGTCTGTCAGAAGTTCATACTCTAGAGTCTGACTCTCTGAATCAAACAGACTTTTCAAGTGTTCAAGCATCTTGAAGGCGCTCATCCTATCGTGTTGCCTTTGCAACTCCATAGACATTGCAGCCAACATAATACATTGCACAATTTTAGCATCAGTAACGTGTTTCTCTCGAGCAGTTAGGTTAAACGTGGCAAACTCGGGAGAGTTAGCATCAGGAATCTTGGGTACCGGCGTGTCTAACACATACTCAATATTTTCTTGTCTAAGAACTAAACGCACATTTCTTTCCCAGTCCAGAAAGTTTGGTCCAGTAAGCTTGCATGTATCCAAGATACTTCTCAATGATAAATTCGACATTCCTAAAAGCCTAAAGAAGTTCAAATAGAACGGAATTAAAATCATATATTAATTCATATGATCACATCTAGTTAACTAAATAATATGGACTTTTAATTATTTAGCTCCCACTATTTTGCATGCTCTTTGACCCCAATAAAAAGAACATGGAATGTTTTACAATCATAGTGGCCAAAATCCTCATTCATACTATTACAGTCCCAGCTTGGGCTGATTACTGTAATAATATAATGGGTAGGTCCCTAGACCAATTGCGTCCAAGCAACTTTTGGTTGATCAATTTTTAAATTGATCGACATCCCTAAATTAACACTGACGCTTGGGCGACTCGAGCTAATTTAAGTAAGTCAAAACCATCACACGATCACAAACATATGTATCTATAAATTAGTTCGATATTTTGTCGAATGGAATAAACACTTGGGTGAAATATTCTTCAACGAAAAAATATTTCTACTAATTTAATTATGATGGGTGATGTCGTTATCCCAGATAAGACTTAAATTTTAATTTATGGGGAACGTTTAGCGGGGTATTAAATTACTTAATCAAGATGCTACCAACATATTATCAAACAATATGTTAATGAGATCTAACTCAAACAGATAAAATTAAAGCATGCAATATAAATCTAATTTATAAACAGATACAATTATCATATAACTAATTAAGCATGCTTAAAAAATAATAATATAAAAACGAAATTCATAGAAACATGATCTAATCTCATCTCATCTCATTAGAATTAAGTCACGTTAGTGTTATGTAGTGGTATTTCCGAAATTTAAATAATCAAATTATTAGCCCGCATCAAGTCTTCTTCAAAGAGACTTAAAAGCAAACTCAACTTCTCAGGGTCCTATGCGGATTGAACTTACCTCAAAGAAAGTCCCATTTAACTTGCAATTTCTAAAATTTTGCAATAAGCCCTTAGGTTAAATCTAATTCACCAAAAGAACCCCCAAGAACAGAGCTCCAAAATTTGGCAGCAGTTCAAATACGGTGTCGGTCAGACAGTCAGGCAAACATGGGCTTCATCCGGCGACGGACGGCGTCATCGGCATTATCGCGTCGGCCATTGTCTGGAGTCATTCTTTGCCTCGTCTGCTGCTATAGCCTGCGTTGCTATAAGATCTTCCTAGAATATCGTTGGAGATTGAGAAACGAAAGAACAGAAAGAGATAATCGCTCCCTATCATACTACAACACCTCATCTCAATTTTAATTCTAAATTGATTTCAAAAAACAAAACTAACATGCTTTGTAAAACGCCGGCTTAATGCATCTGTTAGAACCATACCTTCATCTCCTAAAATCTTTCTTAAAGAATATCTTAATTTTTCAAAAACAAATCAAAATTCCATTTGAATTCAGATTCGGAAATCAAATATGGGGAGAATATATTTTCTAAAAAAATATTCATAACCCACGAAAGTATTAATCAAATTTCGTATGATGTCATTAGAATCAGTTTGGCTCTGATACCACTGTTAGGAAATTGATGTAACGTACCTCGAAAGTACGGCAGCGGAGGTTTAAAATTTTCCCAAACAGATCTTTCCTGATTATGACAAAATAACGAATATGATAATTATAACAGATCTGAGTTAGAACTTACAGATCTTCCAGCCTAGCGGTTATAATCCTTGACCTTAGGTATCCACGTGATTTCTCCTCTCCTAAAGAACGGTTAGATCTCCCTAAGAGAAAGGCTAGGAAATCTCTTTGCGGGGAAATAAACTGGTAATACTGAATCTAAAAACTGGTCTATAAATTATGAAGGAGGAGGGTGTATTTATACTAGTTCTAAACTAGTTTCCCAATCACAATGAAAGTGTTCTTCATTAATGAGTTCTAATCCTAACAGGACCAATACTCCTTATTAATTAAATAAGTAGATAAAACAAAACCAAATAATAATAATAATAATTGAGATGTGGCTGCACGCCACTTTCTAATTATTATATATTAATATTTATTTTATTTACTTTTCTTTTAATTCAAAATTACAAAAGAAAATATCTACTTTATTTAATAATAAATACATCTTATTTAAGTATGATAAATCAAATTTATCTTACTTAATTAATTCTATCAAATAGAACTCTCCTTCAGCTTCATGAATTAAATATGTTTAATCTAATTAATATTTAATTCATTTTCAGTATTACAAATTAAAATATTATTTAATCCAATTAATAATATTTAATTCCTTCTAACAATTCAATCGAAAGGTATAATCACTTGTTGTGTGACCCATAGGGCCTTATATATTAAGCACTAATCAAATTAAGGTCTTAGCGAATCCCTAGACGATTCTCCAGACAAACTTAATATATAAGGACGTTTGTGAGGACTATACAAACTCCCTGTAATATAGAGCTCATAGTGATACGGTCCTTTCATTCAAACGAACATTCAACTAAGTCTAGAACATGATATTGTGTCTATTCCAATAACTCAGTCTCTGTCTCTCAATCTTTCTAGATGATCCATTACGATCATATTCGATACCCAAAACGAATATATCTTTGCATTGGCCAATGACTTTATGATCCATCTATATATGAGAAGTAGAATGTTCTCTCTTAATCTATTATGAGGAATGAATCCTTTCTTGGCTCAACTACTACTCCATGTGCTTCGTGATGCACCCAACACATGCCGTATCTACCCCGATTGGAGTGCAAGCGTTGGTCATGGTCAAAGTACATCACTCCGCACATGTAGTACGTATTGACCTCAAGTCGGAGGATTATTACACTACTCTATACGCCGATAATCCCACAGACACATGAATAGAACTTATCAAATGGTTTCTCGGTGGGTATGCCAATATTCTCTAAAATATCTATGTGACCCTCATGAATTACAGGAACTCATAGTTGTGAGATCAACTATACTTTCTAAAAGTATGATGCAGTCCACATACCAATCTTATCGCATATCATCAATATCCCATTCTTGATGATCATTGATTGGGGCTATTTTAGGACCTTATGTGATATCATATAAGTTCCCACTTACTTATTGATAACATAAGTCCAAGGGAACACAATTATGAATAAGATATTGACAATCAAAATACTTAATCATCAATGTGTAATACCGCATATATCGAATATATAAAACTGAATGTGATCAAGTACATATATCTCTAAAAAGTGATTGTCGCTAGGACATATATACTAACATTCTCTCTGTGCTTCCCCTTTTCTGACCTTTGGCGCGCGTTGAGATGGCTGGGCTAGCCTGAGTGTTCTTGTCCCTACCGGTGGTGCTTGGTTGTGTGTGCTGTATGAGCGTGGTCTGAGCTGGAGAGGTGAAAACCTGACAGTGGTATCAGAGTTGGAACTCCTGTCATCCTTGTCTACAGCCCGGGAGCTCCTCCACCGCCATCCACCGCAGATCTCCATTTCAGTGGTAAGTCGAGAAGCCCATCCTCGGGTTCTCGCTCAGGTAAATTGGCGATAAACACCATAGGTAGCCGGGTGCCTCCGGTTTGTGTGTTTCTTGGTGTTTTTTACTTGCTTCATCCCTTTCCCCGCTTTGCTCTTGCTGCTGACCGTGTTGGTCTGGCTGTCAGTTGTAACTGACGATTCCCAGGTGCGTTCTCTTTACCTTCGTGTGTGAAGTTGGTCTGCATGAGTGTTTTGTGTTTGCGGGATTGAGGTTTTGAACTTGTATTCCGTGCTTCAGTCTCCCTTGCGTGTTTATCTCTGCTTTACTGCCATTTTGTGCTTACTTGGTACCCTTGTGAACTTGGATTTTTTGCCTTTGTGACTCGGCACCTGAGGTTAGGACTCACATGTTCCCTGCTAGCCACTCTAGTGGCCTTCGGATCTGTGTGGCCTGTCAGCCCGCAGCCGGGTACACTGGTGAACCCTAGCTCCTTGGTTCTCTGTCTCTCTGTTTGTTATCTTTCATTTACCTTGTCTTCTGCCACTGATTCTTCAGTGTTATCCTTTTTTGTGTTCACCATTATGTCTGCTCCTATGTCTGCCAATATGTATGGTATGTTACCTTTTAATGGAAAAACTGATTTTGACATTTGGAAACAAAAGATCAAATGTGTTTTAATCCAGCAAAAGGTTTTCAGAGTTATTAGTGAACTTTATTTGGATTCTGATGATGGTGCTAAGAAAGCTGAAATGAATGAAACTGCCTGCTCTACTATATATCTTAACCTATCTGACTCTGTGCTTAGAAAGGTTGGTATTTTAGATTCTGCTAAAAAGTTGTGGGATAAGTTAGATGAGCTTTATATTGATACCTCTCTCCCTGGTAAACTGTTTTTGCTTGAAAAATTCTTTCGGTTTAGGCTAGACCTAACCAAAGACATTGATGAAAACTTGGATATTTTTAATAAGTTGATCGAGAACATTAAACAATCTGGTGATAAACATATTGATGATTATACTGTTGTTGTGTTGCTTAATGCTATTCCTGATTCTTATAATGATGTTAAATCTGCTATTAAATATGGTAGAGATGATGTCACTCTTGATATTGTTGTGAATGACCTTAAGAGTAAAGAGCTTGACCTTAAACATAATTGGAGTATCTCTAGTCAATCCAAGGATTCGGGTGAGGCTATGTTTGTGAGGGGTAGATCTAAGAGCAGGTCTAAGAATCAGAAACAGGATGCCCAAGCTAAAAATAGTAACCCAAATGGTAAGAAGAGGAATAAGTCTAGAAAACACGTGTGCTACAACTGTGGCAATTCTAGCCACTTTATAAAGGACTATCCCCATCCTAAGAAACCTGAGCAGACTAGTGTAGCTATAGAGAGAGATGACCTTGGTGAGGTTCTCATGGTGTGTGACCATGTTAATTCTGTCCGTAATACCTTGACTGAGCATGAATGGTTAATTGATTCTGGTTGTACCTATCATATGACTCCTTTTAGGGATTTGTTTTCTAAATATGAGAAATGTGATATGGGTTATGTTTCCTTGGCTGATAATAAGAGATGCAATGTTTTGGGTGTTGGTGATATATGTCTCAAGTTTTCTTGTGGCTCTGTGTTTACTCTTAAGAATGTGAGGCATGTCCCTGATTTGTGTCACAACTTGCTATCTGTTGCTGCCTTGGAGGGTAGTGGATTAGAGGGAAAGTGGGGAAATGGTAGTATGAAAATTTTGAAAAATTCTCTGGTGTTGTTTAAAGCTGAGAAGGTGAACAACCTTTATGTGTGTCATGCTAAACCTTATATTGACTTTGTGAATGCTGTGAATGTTGTGCATACTGATAAAACCTTGTTGTGGCATAATAGACCAGGGCATATGAGTAATAAAGGTTTAGGGATCATGCATAAACATGGTTACTTTGGTAGACTCTGTGAACTCTTTGACTTTCTGTGAATCATGTGTGCTTGGTAAACAACATAGAGTCCAGTTCCCTCTATCCTCTTATCCTAATATGACAAAGTGCTCCTCTGTGCTTGAATATGTTCATGCTGATGTTTGGGGTCCTGCCAGTGTTCCCACACATGGGGGGAAACGATATTTCTTGTCCTTAATTGATGATTTCTCTAGGAAAGTGTGGGTCTATCTTCTAGAACATAAGTTTGATGTTTGTGAAAAGTTTAAGGCCTGGAAGTTACTTGTAGAAAATCAAACTGGACAGAATGTTAAGAACCTTAGGACTGATAATGGCCTAGAGTTCTGTAACCAAGAGCTTGACCAACTGTGTGCCACTTCTGGCATTAGGAGACATAAGACTGTGCCCTACACCCCTCAACAGAATGGGGTGGCTGAAAGGATGAATAGAACCCTTCTTGACAAGGTTAGAAGTATGTTGTCTACCTCAGGTTTACCTAAGAAGTTTTGGGGTGAAGCAGTCACCACTGCCAGCTATCTGATTAATAGATCTCCCTCTGTTCCCATAGGGGGTCAATGCCCTGAAGTTAAGTTTACTGGTGGGCCTCTTGACCTAACAAACCTTAGGGTCTTTGGGTGTGCTGCCTATGCTCATCAGAAAACTGATAAGTTAGATCCTAGATCCAAAAAGTGTGTTTTCTTGGGTTATCCTGATGGGGTAAAGGGATATAGGTTGTGGGATAGAAGTGTGCCTGGTTTTAAGGTGGTTATAAGTAGGGATGTAATTTTCAATGAATTTGATTTCCCTTGCTTGCTTAAACCTGTTTCTGAGCATGAACCTGAGAGGACACCTGTTGAGGTGGAGTCTCAGGCCCCTTCTGTACCTACTATTCCTTATGTTATGTATGACACTCCTCCTGTTGTTCCTGTCATCCCTTCTGATGTGCATGTTAATACTTCTACTGATAGTGCTACCTCCAGTGAGGTGGAGTTCAATACTCAAGATGACCATGTGCATAATGATTCTCTGTCTGGTGAAACCAATGTGTTTGATAATTCTGCCGATGATGATAATGTTGATTTGCATGACTACCAACTTGTTAGGGATAGGGGTAGAAGAACCATTAAGAGAAAATCTGATACTTTGTCTGATTATGCTTTTACTGCGTGTGATATATCTGATTTTGCTTTTACTGTGTTTGAGGCCCTATACCTAAATGAACCTAAGACCTATAGTGAAGCTATAAAGTCCAGAGAGTCTCAGAGATGGCTCGAGGCCATGAAAAGTGAGATGGACTCTCTAAGAGTGAACTAGACTTGGACCCTTGTTCCTAGACCTAATGCCAACTCAGTGGTTGAGTGCAAGTGGCTGTTTAAGGTCAAGGAAGAACCGGGTAATAACATTAGGTATAAGGTCAGGTTAGTTGCCAAGGGGTTTACTCAAAAAGAGGGGGTAGATTATGCCGAAATCTTTGCTCCTGCAGTTAAGTTTACTACTGTTAGAATCATGTTGGCTTTGGTTGCTCACCATGACTGAGAGATGAAACAAATGGATGTCACCACTGCATTTCTGCATGGTGAATTGGACAAGAAAATTTACATGACTCAACCTGAGGGCTTTGTGGATCCCAAGAGGAGTGACCATGTCTGTCTGCTTAGGAAGACCTTGTATGGCCCGAAGCAATCCCCTAGGCAGTGGAATATTAGGTTTGACAAGTGTATGCAGTCTATGAAATTTGTGAAATCTACCTGTGATCACTGTCTTTATTTCAAGAATACTAACTCTGTTCATGTGTTCTTGTTAATCTATGTGGATGACATGTTGATTATTAGCCCTTGTCTTAAATCTATTATATCTGTTCAAAAATGTCTTTGTGAGAACTTTGCTATGAAAGATCTTGGTGATGCCAAGAGGATACTTGGGATTAACATTATTAGGGACAGGAGCAAGCATACACTTGTTCTAAATCAGATTTCTTATGTTGAGAAGGTTTTGAGTAAGTTTAATATGTCTTCTGCTGCACCTGTGCATGTTCCTCTTGCCTCTCATTTTGTGCTAAGTAAGAATCAGTCTCCTAAGGCTGCTTCCGAAATTGAGCTTATGAAGTCTGTTCCTTACTCTAATGCTATAGGTTCTGTGATGTATCTGATGGTTAGTTCTAGACCTGATATTGCCTATGCTGTGAGTTGTTTGAGTAGGTTTATGTCTAATCCTGGTATGCCTCATTGGAATGCTTTGAAATGGCTTTTGAGATACTTGAAATTTTCTGCAAATCATGGTTTGATTTTTACTAAGTGTACTGAAGGTGTGAAACTGAGTGGTTATGTTGACTCTAACTATGCTAATGATAAAGACAATAGGAAATCTACCACTTCCTATGTGTTCACTTTGTGTGGTTCTTGTATTAGTTGGAAATCTCAGTTACAACCAATTGTTGCCTTATCAACCACTGAAGCTGAGTATGTTGCAGCTACAGAAGCCTTCAAGGAAGCCATCTGGTTAAGACGTCTTGTTGCTGAAATAGGTTTTCTTAAACATGATGTTACTGTGTTTTCTGATAGCCAGTCTGCTATCCAACTTTGCAAAAACCCTGTTTTTCATGATAGGACCAAACACATTGATGTGATATTCCACTTTATTCGTGATGTTTTAGATGCAGGTAAGGTGAAGCTGTGCAAGATACCCTCAGAGTTCAACCCTGCAGATATGGGGACGAAGTGTCGATTTGCTGAAAAACTTTTGTCTTGTAAACGAATTTTAAATTTGGACTGCGGTTAACTCTGTTTGCAGGTTTTGGGTATGTTGGAGGGTAGATTCTTGAAAGCGTAGTGCTTGAGAGAATTTGCTCTCACAGTTAGGGAGAGTACTTTGGGTACTTCTCCAATTTCCTTTTGGGAGTATTTTGTGTATCTCCAATTTGTTTGCCAGTTATGTCTTTAGGATATCACTGGTGACCCAGCGATGATGAACCACGTGCTCATGTTACTTTGTGATACCATGCACCACCAATGATGGCCAATAAGGTGGAGAGTGTGGAGGTATTGGCCCCACGGGCCAAGGCAGCCCTCTTCACACTTGTTGGGCCTGTTTGCTTGCCTCTTGCCCTGACCCAAGTTGTTCTGCCGCTGGCCTTGTTTCTGGAACACTCCTTTAGGGCTTCCCCTCTTGCCCGGGTACTTAAGTCCCTCTTCGTCTTTGGTTGACGCTGAGGTCTTCGGTTAGAGAGAGAGTGAGGTTAAGAGAGAATAGAGAGAGAGAGTCCAGTCTCTTCTCCTTCCGGTCCCTCTGTGGTCTTCTCTCTGTGCTTCCCCTTTTCTGACCTTTGGCGCGCGTTGAGATGGCTGGGCTGGCCTGAGTGTTCTTGTCCCTACCGGTGGTGCTTGGTTGTGTGTGCTGTATGAGCGTGGTCTGAGCTGGAGAGGTGAAAACCTGACAGACCCAACATCATTATATCTGGAAAGATAATGAGCCAGCCAGTTAGTTTCTCTGAATATGTGTCTGAACAAAACACCGTACTTTCCTTTCCAATCCACTAACTCCTTCGCCCAGAAACTCAAAAGACTCCCATGGACGCAATTGCCAATCAAATGAATAACCTCACTGGAATCAGATTCCACTTCAAAATTTCTAAACCCTAGCTTGTTGATTCACCCAAGATACAGCCGTATGTAGAGCTATCATTTCCGCCTCCAACACCGACCTTTTTGCGAACGTAAAACGGAGGGCCAATGTGAAGTTGCCGTCCCGTGAGCGTAAAATAGCACCCCCCGAAGATCCTTCCAAGTGAAATGATGCGTCACCATTCAGTTTGTAACAAGTATCTGGCACTTTCCATTTCACTATCTGAAGTTTAGGTTTCTGAAGATGGAACGACCGAGGAATTAACTGTTCTTCTCTTAGTAGGCCGATAGATTGAAACCCTTTATTTACTAAGTTTAGCTAGAGATCAGTTCTGGGTGAATAATTTAATTTCCTGAATCAATGTATGAGTAGAAACAGGTTTAGACAGACCGCCCCAGATGATATTATCGTATATCTTCCATATATGCCAGGCTATAATTCCTGGCATAATATGCTTAAAGGTATCCATCAAAAACTTGTTACCTGCTTCGAACCACCAAGAGATGAAAATTTGTCTAATGGACAAATTGATAGGCTGATAAGGAATGTCCAATATTCCCATAAAATAAGTCCAAATGATCTGACTGATGGAGTTATGGGACTAGGCCCAGAGCCTAATCGGCCCAAGCCCCGAACTTGGACCCATGGACTCAGGTCCACAACCTAGAGCCTGCCTACCATCCCAACGGGGAGCCTGCCAGTTCGGCCGACCTACCAGCCAGGAAAGTAACAGTCAAGCAATTAATGCACGTTTAATTATGTATTTAATTCTGTATTAATGTTGTAATTAATTAGTCATTATTATCGGTAGCGGTTACGAATTGTATACGCCTATAAAAGGCACTTTGTAATTCAAACTAAGGGAGCGAATTCTACATGCTATTTCTGGCTAACTTTCCATATTCGTACTTTCCTAATTCTTGCTTGAGTGTCGTACGTAGCTTTCCTAAAAGCCTACGAGCGTCCTATTTTGGACCAACATTGGTGCTTTCATTGAGAGCCTCTATTGATCTCTCACATCACTTTAGTAGGAAAAAATTCAAGAAATTCATCCCAATCCAAGGTGCTACAGTTCCACTTCCTCCTGTTCTCTTTGCCAATGTTGAAGATATTTTAATTGTGAATCAAGTTTGTCATAGATTAGCTTTATTATTATTCCTTGTATTAAATAAGTGCATGTATTAGATAGAATGTGGGCCAAGTGTTAGGCCCATATAAACAGGCTAAAAGCCTTTCACGCCTAACCTGAACCTCGCCTATAAAAAGGGAGCCGAGGGTTCAGGATTAGGTTAACTTTCGTACTTGTTCATTATAGCCTTACGCGCATATCTTTCTGTGTACGAGTTCACGGTCTATCAAAGAGGGTTTTACATTGATTCATCTGTGTTCATCTTTGCGTTTAATCTTCTTTGTTAGACTGCTATTCATTGCTGTTACAGAAACAGGGACTATCAATTGGTATCAGAGCCGATCGAGAGCCGATCAGAAGAACGCCTGCAGAAGACTCTGTTTTTCTTTACGTTGTTCTTTCTGTCGATTTTTCACTCTGTAATCTTGTTTCTTGTTAAAAAGTTGTAAAAGTTACACCCTTAGAATCGTCGTTTCAAAGCGATCAAAGGGTATACTTCAGATTTTATTTTTCGCAAATTCTGTACTTGAGATATTTCGAATAGGCTTGTCGACATCTAGGTTTTAAGCAAGTTCTGCTAGGTATTTCGAGCTGAAAACTATACCTGAGGATCTCGACATTCTACTCTACAGGAAACTACCTTCAGATTTTGCTTATCTGATTTTTACAGATTGCAGGATTTCGACATTGTAGATTTCGACATCTATATCTCGAGATCAAAGATTTCGAGTTTAAGGTTTCGACATCTGGTCTCGACATTTGACTTCTCGAAATAAGATTTCGAGTTTTAACTTCTCGACATCTCAAATCTCGAGATCTTCTTCTCGAAATTTGAAATCTCAAGATCCTTAATCTCGACATCCCAATCTCGACCTCAAATCTCGAAACCGGGCCTCTTTTATCGAAATCTCAGATCTCGATACTCAGATCTCGACATCTGATTTTTCGACATTCTGCCTCTGAAAATCTTTTGATCAATTATCTCGAACGGTCAGTTTTATACAGCAATGGCCTCAGAATTCAATGCGCAAGGGAACATCAGTACTCCTCCCAGTCTCAGGAAAGGAGAATACCAAATGTGGAGGAATCGATTCCTTAATTTCCTTGAGCACAAAGAGAACTCCGCTGCGATGCTTGAATCGTTGCTTGAAGGACCAGCTAACGAAGTATACGTTCTCATCGATAGCATGCAAACAGCTAAGGAAATGTGGGATGAGATAGAGAAACTGCTCCAAGGCACAAGCATTAGCCTTAAAACCAAGAAGACTACAATTCTTATTGCTTATGACTCCTTCAAAGCAGGACCAGGAGAACCATTGAACGAGACTTACAACAGACTCGTCCAACTGGTAAATGAACTTAGAAAAATCAAAGTATTCAGGTCCAACTTGGAACTGAATATTAGATTTCTATCCAGTCAGCATCCTGCATGGGAAAAGACAGTGAAGGATGCTAGATCTCGGATTGACTTGGATGAAATTGACCTCTGCACTCTATATGAACATCTGAAGCAATTTGTCAATGAGGTTGCTTGTGCCGAGGATCATCACACCACAAATCCCCTAGCTCTTGTGATGGAAGCTCAGCCCAGAAGGACAACCACACCACTGAAGAAGAAGAAGAAGGTGGTGGTTGAATCAGACGATGATGAAAGTGATGACGACAAATCTGATCTGGAGGCTGAGCTTGCAGACTTACAGAAAAAGATGGCACTGCTTGCCAAGAGATTTGCAAAGAAGAACAGCTCCTCCAACAAGCTGAGAACCTCCTCATCTAACTACAAACAGAAGAACCATGAACAAGGATCTTCTAGAAAGGCGCCATCAGCTGAAGATGCTCCAAAATGCTACAATTGTGGAAAGGCTGGACATGTCATCAAAGACTGCCGCCTCCCAAAGAAGAAGGATGCAAACTTCTACAAGCAGAAGATGCTGTGGAATAAGCAGAAAATGCTTATGGTGCAGAAAGAAGAATAAACTTCTTCAATGATTGCTGAGAATGATAACTGGGCAGAAGATACTTCTGATGAGGAGGAGGAAGAAGAAATCCATGCCCTGATGGCACGAGTGGAGGAAAATGAAAGAAAGGGTGATGTTGCGATCCCCGAAAGTGAATGCTCAACAAGCTCTATAAGTACCTCTCAGACTCCTTTAAATAATCTAACACAGTCCTTACTTGAGAAGGACAATCTAGGGTTTGGCGAGAAAATGTATTTTCGAAGTGATGAAGAAAACGCTGAAGCAGAAGAAGAAAAGAGAAAGAACCTAAAATCTGCGATTTCTTGTGATTATCCCTCTGTTAATGAAAAACAACTTTCACAAGAAAAATCTACTTCCTGCTTTAGTGAATGCCTTGACCCTTATACAAAAGATATTCCACACATAGGATATCCTCTAGATCCACCCCAAGAGTAGGTATTTCTAAAACTGGAGAGGAACCTTGTATTTTTCCTATGGCTCAAAAACTCAAAAACCTCCAGAAAACTCTTCATAACGAGAGAGAGAGATTTGAAACTGAAAAGAGAGGTTTTGAGAGCAACTAGCAGGAACTTCTTCAAAAGTTCAATGAATTAAGTGAGCAGTATCATGCTAAAACAGCCTCTTCTACTTCTAAGTCTGACAGTTCACACATCTCACCTGAGAAAACCAAGCTTTTAAAAGGTTCGTCCACTCATCTCTCTTCTCCTTTGTTTACAGGAAATGAAGTGAAGAAGGAAGGAGAAGAGAAGAGTGAGTGGAGGAAAAAGAGGAAGGAAATCGCAGAAGGCAAAAAAAAGTTTTTGAGAATAGTGCCAGTCCTAGATCTAGTTCTATTTTTTATTCTAAAATTAATTGTAATTCTGTCTCTACAAAACAAACTTCTAGTAGTTCAGTCTTGAGTCCCAAGCTGAATATTTCTGAGACTTCTTCTAGACATCGTTCTATTCATAATTCAAGTATTGCTTATGGTTATTCTGTTCCAGACCCCCATAATTATGAATGTGATGTGAATGTTGTTAAAGAAAAGCCTCACAGAAAGCTCAAACCAAAAAGAGAAACCGAGAACAGAACTTCTAAGGGAATATTTTGTATACCTGATATGAAATATGCTTTTCGAGTTCATTCAAGGAAACATCTTAATCGGCTTTCTAAAGAGGAGATTTTTAAAACCAAACTTAAGAAACAACCATTCAATCACAAAGCGCATGTCTACTCTCCTCCCAAAGCTAAAACTGAAAGGTGGGTCCCCAAGATAAGACCCACCAAAACTGAAACGAAAAGGTGGGTCCCCAAGATGAGACCTACCAAACTTGAAACGGATAGGTGGGTCCCCAATCGCAAACCCACCAAAACTGAAACAGAAAGGTGGGTCCTGTAAGGAATAAATGTATTTAGATTTTGATTATGCTAGGTTTATTAGAATTTGATAGTACCCCATTAGAAATTGTGTATTAGAATTTCTTTTGTAAGTTTTAGCTTAGTCTGCCTGCCAGAGTTCCATCTTGCCTCTACCAGAGTTGCTCCCAGAGTTGCTCACCAGAGAAGCCATCAGAAACTGGTTATCAGGAAGATACCAAAGTTGGCAACAGAGACGAACTTCAGAGATTGGACCAGAGAACCTCTTCAGACTCTGCTAAATCCACCAGATTCCGGAAGCCCTTCCAACGGTCGTTAAACTAACGGGAAATCCTTTCAACGGAAGCATGGCACTGTACACGCATTAAATGCACATTTAATGATGTACGTACGAAGAGATATTTAAAGCTGATGATTGACCATGCGAGTATCTTTACGCCCCCAAAATAGCAAGTCGGAGGACCAAACGGTCAAGTCAACAGTACATGCATTTAATGAAGCTGTCTTCTACACTCCAACGGGAAGACTGCTCCCAGTATAAAAGATACACTCTGAAGAACTAAGAAAAATAACTTTGCCAAGATAAATTTGCGTAAACAACCTTCTTGAGATTAAAACTTCATTCTCAGACAAGAAAAGGCTCCAGTTGGAAGATATACTTTCCTATCCTTTATCAACCTAGCAAACTGCAAAGTTACTCAGTTCTTCAACACTTCGAAAGCTTCATATACCTATCCTTTGTGAAGAAGCAACGTTGGAGAAAACTGATTTTATATCAAAGACTTCTTGAAAAAGAAGGGACGTCTCAAACTAGCTGGAGTAAGTGAAGTGGGGATACTTCAAGAGAATCAGTGAAACGAGATCAGCCATCAGGAAGCAGGACTGCATCCCGGGTGGCAACTAGACTTGAAGAAGACGAGGAGTGCTTCTTAAGCTCTAGGGACTAAGGCGTTGTAAACTGTTGTTTTTACAAGCTTAGTGGAACAGTGGACTAGAGGAACAAGTTGTTCCTTGAACCACTATAAAAACCCCGGTGTCATTTACTTTAAGCTTTTAATTCCTGCACTTAAGATTCTACTGACTAACTCTTAAGGTTGGACTCTGTGTCCAGCAGATCTTCCTTCAGAGTTATCAGAAAGGCACCTTGCCTTAGTTTTCTTCTAGAGGCTACCCGGACAGAAACTTATCCGCTGCCTGGTCTAGTTCTGCCATCAGAACTTGACCATCTCTGTCACCAGATTTGGACCATCTCTGTGAAGTCAGACTTGACTTGGAGAAAAGTTTAAATTCCTAAAACAGTCTATTCACCCCCCCCTCTAGACTGTTTCCATTACAAACGAGACCAACAAGTGGTATCAGAGCCTCTTTGTTCTTGTAATCTTTTAGGTTACTTACTAAACAAGAGATCCACTTGTTTTAGCCTCTTTAATCTCATATTATGGATAACACTCTTTCAAAGAATCTTATGTTCTCAGTAACAAAGTTTGATGACTGGAGGATCCGCATGAAAGCTCACCTCTGCGCACTCCATGACGAAATGTGGGAAGTTCTTGATGCAGGACCTTTCACAGAGTTCACCAAGGTCAACCCTGAATACAGCACTGGTAGTGGTCAACCCCAGATGATCACCAAACTGCGCCATGAATGGTCTAATGAAGAAAGGAGAAAGTACAACCTTGACAACATTGCCAAGGATATCCTCTACAAGGCCTTTGATGACAAGTACTTCACAAGGATCAAGAAGTGCAAATCTGCCAAGGAAATCTGGGATACTCTCACCCTGATAGGAGCTGGAGATGAGCAAGAAAAGGACAACAAACTCACTATTGCCATGAAGAAGTTTGAAGACTTCAAACTTCTACCTAAAGAATGCATAACTGAGATGTATGCACGCTTGCTCACCCTCACTGCTGAGATATCAGAACTTGGGAAGGAACTTACTCCCAAAGAGATCAACTTGAAGGTTCTCAGAGGTCTACCTTCACCATGGAAGATGAAGGTCACTGCCATGAGAGATAGCAAGGATCTCAGAACCTACAGCATTGAGAAACTCATCTCTGATCTCAAATCCTATGAGTTTGAGATGAATGAAGAGGAGAAAGAAGAAGTTGAGGACAGAACAACTACTGCCCTCACTGCCAGCACCTCTCAGGTAAATAATTTTGACCCTTCTATTCTTTTAACTGACGAGTATATGGCGGATTTTGCTAGGAAGTTCAGGAAATTCTTAAAGCTGAAGGATAGCAGAAGTCCACACTCTAGCAGAAAGCCACACCAGAAGTCCAAACCATCAGAAAGTAGTGGAGAGCTTCTCTGCTACAACTGCAGACAACCAGGGCACTTCAAAGTCACTTATCCACACCCCATAGTCTCCAAAAGGCAAGGCCAGGAAGGAGAAAAGAAATACGAGCAGCGAAGAAGGAAAGCACTCATCACTGAACAACCAGAGAAGGACCCCCTCTCTGAGACAGAGTCCAGCTCGGAATCAGAATCTGATGAAGCATTCTGTTGCCTGGACACAGAAACTGAAGACCTATGCCTTATGGGTCAATCTGATGATGAGGTATCTTCTACTTCCAACTCTAGTTTTTCTTCGGTAGGCAGAGCCTTTGATTCTGAGTCAATGTCAGAATTTTGGGAAGCGTTTCAAGCCATACAAACCACTTATTCTTCTGTTAAAGAAGAAAACAGTAAGCTTAAGGTTGAAATCCTTGACTTAAGAAAGGAGGTTGAGATCAAAATCAATCTTCTAATTAAGGAAAGAGATCAGCTGGAAGCTGAAAATGGTTCTCTTCTAAAGAGAATAAGAGAGATAGAGCCTCTTGAGATTAAGTACAAAGCTTACCAGAAGGCCCAGTCTTCCATGGAAAAGATTGTACTTGACCAACAAATTGGCACTGGTTTTGGTCTTGGTTATGGCTCAACAGAATCAGGTGAGCCTTCTGTAATGCCTAGCACCAGAGTTGCTAAGGCAGACAAGGTCATAGTGCCACTGATTTCTAGCCCCATTTGTCAGGCTGGTGTATATGGCACCAAGGTTATCCATGAGAATGTCAGACCAGAAAAGGAAAAGATAAAGGTTCAACAGAAACCCATTTTAAAAGTTAATGAACCTGGCAGAAGACCTAACAACAGGAAAGATTTTCAGAATACCAAAAATCAAAGACAAAACCATAACAGACAAACTCATGATAATCATGCCAGAAATGATCACCAGAAAGGCAGATATCAAGAGAAAGTTAACTTTAGGCAGAAAAGGTTGGGTTGTCAACTTAAGAAGCCCAAAGTTAATCGCCCCTCTGATCTTGATAGTATATGGGACTTCTACCCAACTAAAAAGGCTATGCAGAAGTATGTAAACCAGAAGCATGATCCTCACAAGCATCTGCCCAAAGTGAATCACACTTCCGTTTACTATGACTACCAGGTGGACAATGGGTACCACCCACCAAGGTTTCACTTGATGAGACCAAAGTGGTACCGGCTGCCAAGACTGCATAACCCCCTAGGACCCAACATTGCTTGGGTACCTAAATCTTCCTTTTAATTTTGTAGGAACTGTGTGCTGGAGCCATCTCTGAGCAAGATTCGTACATTGATAGTGGATGCTCCAGGCACATGACAGGTGACAAGAGTTGCCTAACAGAGTTCCAGAAAGTCAAAGGGCCTAGAGTTACCTTTGGAGGTAATGATAAAGATGGCCAGACAAAAGGAAGAGGGAAGCTGATAAAGAACCAGATAATCATAGATGATGTCTCCTATGTCAAAGGACTGAAATTCAACTTGCTGAGTGCTAGCCAATTCTGTGACAAAGGCTACACAGTTGAATTCTCCAAAGAAGGATGCTCTGTCAAGCATGAGACAACTAAAGAAGTGGTTCTAACAGCAACAAGGAAGAAAAACATCTATGTAGTTGATTGGTCAACCGCAAAAGATGGAATTTGCCTGATAGCCAAAGGAGATTCAAAACTCAGTTGGGAATGGCACAAGAAACTGAGCCACTTGAATTTCAAAACAATCAACAAACTGGCAAGGGATCACATTGTTGAAGGTCTACCCAACCTTGTATACAAAAAGGAGAACTTGTGCAGTGCATGCCAGAAAGGAAAACAAGTGAAGAACTCATTCAGACCCATTGCTGGAAACCTATCTACTGGTCCTCTGAATCTAATCCACATGGATTTATTTGGACCAGTGGAAACTCCAAGTGTTGGTGGCAAAAGATACACCTTAGTCATGGTGGATGACTACTCCAGATTCACATGGACTATCTTTCTGACCAAGAAAAATGAAACTCTGCAGAAACTGCCATCTCTGCTAAAGCTATTACAGAATGAGCAAAATCAGAAAGTCAAAACCATCAGATCAGACAGAGGAACAGAGTTCGTCAACAAGGTCATACAGGATTTCTGTGACCAGAATGGTACAATGCATCAACTCTCTGCAGCCAGAACCCCTCAACAAAATGGAGTTGCAGAAAGAAGAAATAGAACCTTAATGGAAGCTGCAAGGACCATGATTGCTGAATCAGGTCTACCCTACAGATACTGGGCTGAAGCAATCAATACAGCATGCTACACCCAGAACAGGAGCATGATTCACAAGACTCATCAGAAAACTCCTTATGAATTATGGAAAGGACGAAAACCCAACATCAGCTACTTTCATGCATTTGGATGCAAATGCTATATACTCAACAATGGGAAGGATCACCTCAAGGTGTTCCAAGAAAAAGCTGATGAAGGAACATTCTTAGGCTACTCTAGCACCAGTAAAGCCTATAGAATACTCAACAAAAGAACTCTACTTGTTGAAGAATCTATTCATGTCAAGTTTGATGACCTCAACTCAGTTGAAAGCATAACTGAAAACTTGGAGAAAGCAAATCTAGAAGAATCACTTGAACTGGATCCACCAGAGACGGATACACCAGAGTTGCTAACTAACTCTGCCATACCAATTCACCATCAGAATCCCATTCTACAAGGCAAAGAGAGTGATGAAGAATCAGAAGAAGATCAAGAGAATCCAAGACAACCCCTATCTGAACCTGATCTAACTTGGTTAAGAGATCATCCTCCTAATCAAGTAATTGGTCAAATCAGAAGTGGAGTTCAAACCAGATCCACATCTAGAAGAGAAGCAATGCTTACCTGCTACATATCTCAGATGGAACCTATGACAGTTGAAGAAGCTCTTGCAGACTCAGACTGGATCAATGCAATGCAAGAAGAGCTTACTCAGTTTGAAAGGAATAAAGTATGGGAACTTGTTCATAGGCCAAAGCACCAGAATGTCATTGGAACCAAATGGGTATTCAAGATCAAAGCAGATGAAGACGGTAACATTATAAGGAATAAAGCTAGGCTGGTAGCCAAGGGATACTGCCAAGAAGAAGGAATATATTTTGATGAGACCTTTGCACCAGTTGCCAGACTTGAAGCCATCAGAATCTTCCTAGCCTATGCTGCCTTCAACAACATCAAGGTCTACCAGATGGATGTCAAGAGTGCATTTTTGAATGGAGATCTTGAAGAGGAAGTTTATGTGGAACAACCACCTGGTTTTGTCATTCCTACTCAATCTTCTTGTGTCTATAAGCTTAAAAAGGCCCTCTATGGTCTTAAGCAAGCTCCCAGAGCCTGGTATGACACATTGTCCCTTTTCCTGGTGAACCATGGGTTTACTAAAGGAAAGGTTGACAAAACTCTATTTCAAATCTCTGTTGCTAATCATATTCTATTAGTACAAATATATGTTGATGACATTATTTTTGGTAGTACTAATTCAGAACTGTGCAAGAAATTTTCTCAAGTGATGCAGAGTCAATTTGAAATGAGTATGATGGGAGAACTCAGTTACTTCCTAGGACTCCAAGTCAAACAAGTTCCAGAAGGGATCTTTATCAATCAAGGGAAGTACACCAGAGATCTGATCAAGAAGTTTGGAGTGGAAGGCAAATCATCAGTGAAGATTCCCATGAACACGTCACAAGGAATTGGTCCAGATGATGAAGGAAAGGATGTAGATGCAACAACATACAGAGGGATCATAGGATCTCTGTTGTATCTAACTGCAAGCAGACCAGACATCTCGTTCTCTGTTGGAATCTGTGCCAGATACCAATCAAAGCCCAAGGAAAGCCATCTAAGTGCTGCAAAGAGAATCATCAGATACATCAAAGGAAATCCAAATGCAGGCTTATGGTATCCCAAAGGAGGTAACTTTGAACTAATTGGTTATTCTGACTCAGATTTTGCAGGTTGCAGACTAGACAGAAAGAGCACCTCTGGTCACTGCCAATTGCTAGGAGGAAGGCTTGTTTTCTGGTTTAGCAAGAAGCAGAACTCCATCTCAACCAGTACAGCTGAAGCTGAGTACATTGCAGCTGGGAGTTGCTGTGCTCAGTTACTCTGGATGAAGCAACAACTGAAGGACTATGGAATTCAAGCCAAGGAGATCAAGCTGTTGTGTGACAACACTAGTGCCATTGCTATCACTCAGAATCCAGTTCTTCACTCCAGGACAAAGCACATTGAGATCAGACATCACTTCATCAAAGATCATGTTGAGAAGAAGCATATCTGTATGGAGCATGTACCTACAGAGGATCAACTTGCAGACATTCTAACCAAGCCTTTACCTGAGGCAAGGTTTAACAAGCTAAGGGAAGAACTGGGAATGATGGATGACCTTCCCAGAGATGCCTGAACCAGAGATTCACTGAACCAAAACTACTTTCTTCTACACCAGAAACTCGGATCAAAGAACCTCTATCTCTGATCATCAGAATCTCACATCAGAGAACCTCCCCTTCTCTGACCAGAGTTCCTCAACCGAAAGACAACAGATACGGATGTGGACTTAGCAATATTTCGTGGTACGGGCAAGACGTAATTAACTGAAACGGTCTTTTACCAAAATACCCCTGATCGTTACTCTTCTAACGGAAACGTTTTCCTCCCGCATTTCATTAAATGCTGCCTCGAAACTGCCATTATACCAAACGTCCACTATTCCTAACCCCTTTATATCCACCGTCTTCGACCCAAATCCCTACTGCATCTTCACCTCTCTCAAAACTGCTTTTGCCTTCAAAGCTCTCAGATCCCAAACCTTTCAATCCCCAGAACTTTTTCTTAACCGTCACTCATAATGAACTTCCTCAACATCAATGATCTGTCCAAGGAAGAAGCTAAGACCCTTATTGCCAACGTTGTATCCGGCATGAAGGTTGACATGTCGTCCCTACCTCTACTGGCAGAAAACCAGAAAAGGATGACCAAGATCATCCAAGGAATGACTGACTCCCAACTTTCAAAAGTTGTTGCTCATCCTTATGAGCACTTCAGCATCAAGGATGTGGCTGAGTTCTACCTCAACGCCACCATCTCCAAGACCGGAGTTCACTCTTCAGTGCAAGGTCAACGCATTTTTCTGAATGCAGATGCACTCAATGAATTCTTTGGAGTTCAACTTGACTCCCAAGACCCAGAAGCCATCAACCTCATTGCTCTTGACTCAGTGGAAGTCTCCACTGAAGGATTTGTTCAGACATACTGCCGTCCGAAGGCTGCCGGACTGGACAAGCTGTACATGAAGAAGTTCCTGTTGAAGAAGGACTTTGAGAAGCTTGTCAGCATTCTGCACCGATGCTTGTGGTGCAAAACTGCCTCAACTGATGAGATGAACAAGAACAATGCAAAGGCAATCTTTGCAGTTCACCATGGCATGAACATCAATTGGGGAGAGGTAATCTTTGGCTCCCTAACTGAGTTCATCAAGAAGAAAGACTCTGAAACAGGTCTTTTCTCAACCAAGACGGGACATGGCCTTCTCATCTCTGCCATTCTCGCTGCCAAAGGAGTTCAACTCAGGGATCCCATCCCAGTTGATCACTCCAAGACTATCTTTCTTACAGTCTCACCAAAGTTCAACATTGCCATCTCTTCTGAGCTTAAGAGAGAGGAAAGGCTGGAGAAGAAAAGGGAAGAACAGGCTGCTAAGGCCAAACCTGCTTCCAAGAAAGTTACCAAAAAGCCCAAACAACCTGAGCAATCACAGGTTGTAAGGGAAGTCAGACAGAAGAAGAAGAGTGACAATCTGTCACTACCAGAGAAGGAAACAGCAGAAGAGGTTGCACCAGAGTTGCCCTCCCCAAAGGCAACCAGGAAATCTGCTGCCAGTAAACAGAAGCAGAAGAGAAGAAGAAAGTTGGTTGTGCAGAGTGGGGACTCTGACAACTCAAGCACTCAACCTAGGCAGAAGAAGAGGAAGACTAAGGTCATCTCACCTGCCAAGGACTCAATACTTCAAGGGGAACCTGTACCAGAATCTGGGACTCTACCAGAGGATGACCCAGAATCTGCACCAGAGTTGCCAAACTCTGCTCTCTCACCAGAGCGTGAAGCCACACCAGAGATGGACCAAGAAACTGACTTCAACATCATTCTGCAGAAGCAGTTTGACAGAGTCCTAGCCTGGAGAAGATGGAGAATGGGACCTCTCCAACAAATCATTCAGTATTTTGATTCTTATGAAGAAGAAGAAGCTGCTGTTCTTCACTGGGTAGGCACAGATGATGTGTCAAAATGCTTCAACCTTACCTTCCTGATCTCTGTCCTACAGAAGAAGAAAGACAGATATCAAGGTAAAACTCCTACATCTGACCTATCTCCAGAAAGGCATGTCAAAGCCTTGGAAGAAGAAGAAATGGAAGAATTTGATGCTTGGCTGATGGAGAAGAAAAGAAAGGAATCCATGATCAAATTCCGCCATAGTGCTCTTGAGGAAGGAGAACCATCAACAGCAAACGACATTGCTATTACCATGGAGAAGCTGATCAAGGAGTGGAGAGAATCTGTGTACTCTGAGATTGTTCTTGAGGTAATTCCTTCACCTCCTCCTTCCCCTCCCAAATCTCCTATTCCTCAACCTTCACCTTCTAAATCTCCATCCAAACCTTCTTCCCCATCTCACCAGAAAACACCTTCACCTAACCAGAAAACCACAACCTCCACCAGAACCCCATCTCACCAGAAAACACCTTCACCTAACCAGAAAACCACAACCTCCACCAGAACCCCATCTCACCAGAAACCCAACTCCAGACCCCCATCACCCTGCAAACAACCCTCTTATACCAGAGATCGATCACCTTCACCCCCACCATCTCCCTCACATCAACCTACTACTCAACCCTTAATACCTTTTCCCCAGAACTCACCTCCTCAGAAATCCTTATCTCCATCCAAATCTGCCTCACCTCAGAGATCCCCTCAGCACTCTGCAGCCTCCACACCTAAGAAGAAACATATCTTCAGGGTCCCCTCTTCTTCCAGTGACAATGATGGATTTCTTACATCCTCCATTGCTGCTGATGAAACCTCCAAAAGGAGAAGGACACCTCCCAGAGTTCCTTCCCCTCCTCCATCCAACAGAGTTCCTCCATTACCTAAAGGCAGAGGATTGGAAATGCCTGGATTTACTTCTGATGAACCCCAAATACCTTTCAACCAGTTTGTGAAATCTGCTGAAGCTTTTGGTGGAACACTGGTTCAAGATCTGAGCAAGATAATAGAGTTGAATGATAAGCAACATGAAGAGCTCACCCATACAAATCTGCAAATCACAATAGGATTTCAGCATCTGACAGACAAAGTTGCCGCACTGACAGAAAATCTGCACAACTTCATGCATTCTTCTACTTCAAGGATTGATTCTGTTTCCAGAGATGTGAGCGGACTCAACTCTGTTCTTCACTCGCACTCTCAAGCTCTGCTTGCCCAGAACCAGACAATCAACAAGATATCAAATTCTGTTCACAATCTCCAAAAATCTTTTGATAACTCCTCCCAAAAGCTCAATATCTTACACTCTCTCTGCAAGGAACACCAAGAGCAAGGCCTGGCTCTCCTCAGAACTGACAAGGAAAGATACCAGAAGATGGTGCTCCTAGAAGTCAGCACAAGGGACCTTCAATCTGCAGTGGACAAGCAACAGAGTTTGATTGAAGGACTTGCCTCTGTCACCCAGACTCTGCCAGAGACACTGGATGAAATCAGAGATGCTCAAGCCTCTGAGTTCTCAAAAATTGAACTTCTCCTTGGTGATCTTTGTGATGCCAAAAAGGGGGAAGAGACCAGAGAAGAAGAAGGACCCAGCACCAGAGCTCTCTCTATCAGAGAACCCTCCTCTGTTGATCCTACTCCTTACTTTGATGCTACCAGAAAGAAAAGGCTAGCGGCTGCAGGCACCAGACCTCCACCCCCTCCTCCAAGAAGCTCCAAGAAAAAGACTTCATCCTTTTCACTTAATGACTGGATGAAGAGTGGTATGTCAAGACCAGACAGAGTCCAATTTGAACAGATGAGGAAACTGATGACTCCTCTTCAAAGAGAGAATCTGTTCATGGATAGTGATGGACTGGTCCAGATCAACCATGGTGGTTCCATTCAAGAAGCTGAAATGTGGTATGATATGAAGATTCTCAATGGCAAGAATTCTGCAGAAGCTGTCAGAAACTACTTGGACTGCAAACTTGCACCTCATTGGGCTGATTATCAGAATCCGAGGGATTTAGCCTCAATCAGAGCAAAGGTAAATGCTGAACTAGAGAGGATTGACAGAGCAGGACCACAGGTAGATGAAGAAGATCTCTAACTCTCTTTATCTAACTCTGTAATGCGTTACTTTTCCCATCAGATCAATAAGATACCAACTCTGCCTCTCTTTTTGCTTGGCTCTTCTCAAATATCTGTTCTTATTTACTTTCTTGTGTATATTCTGTTATCGTACTTGATTATTGCTATCTGATTGTACCGCGTACTCTTACTATCTTCCTATGCTAAGTTGCCCACCAAGATTTTAATGAAAAGTTTTTAACTTTATTTTTTTTATGGTGAAAGGCACTTCTCTGGAAATAGTTAAAGGGTTTTGGCATCATCAAAAAGGGGGAAATTGTAAGGAATAAATGTATTTAGATTTTGATGATGCTAGGTTTATTAGAATTTGAAAGTACCCCATTAGAAATTGTGTATTAGAATTTCTTTTGTAAGTTTTAGCTTAGTCTGCCTGCCAGAGTTCCATCTTGCCTCTACCAGGGTTGCTCCCAGAGTTGCTCACCAGAGAAGCCATCAGAAACTGGTTATCAGGAAGATACCAAAGTTGGCAACAGAGACGGACTTCAGAGATTGGACTAGAGAACCTCTTCAGACTCTGCTAAATCCACCAGATTCCGGAAGCCCTTCCAATGGTCGTTAAACTAACGGGAAATCCCCTAACGGTTACAAACCTTTCAACGGAAGCATGGCACTGTACACGCATTAAATGCACATTTAATGATGTACGTACGAAGAGATATTTAAAGCTGATGATTGACCATGCGAGTATCTTTACGCCCCCAAAATAGCAAGTCGGAGGACCAAACGGTCAAGTCAACAGTACATGCATTTAATGAAGCTGTCTTCTACACTCCAACGGGAAGACTGCTCCCAGTATAAAAGATACACTCTGAAGAACTAAGAAAAATAACATTGCCAAGATAAATTTGCGTAAACAACCTTCTTGAGATTAAAACTTCATTCTCAGACAAGAAAAGGCTCCAGTTGGAAGATATACTTTCCTATCCTTTATCCAACTAGCAAACTGCAAAGTTACTCAGTTCTTCAACACTTCGAAAGCTTCATATACCTATCCTTTGTGAAGAAGCAACGTTGGAGAAAACTGATTTTATATCAAAGACTTCTTGAAAAAGAAGGGACGTCTCAAACTAGCTGGAGTAAGTGAAGTGGGGATACTTCAAGAGACTCAGTGAAACGAGATCAGCCATCAGGAAGCAGGACTGCATCCCGGGTGGCAACTAGACTTGAAGAAGACGAGGAGTGCTTCTTAAGCTCTAGGGACTAAGGCGTTGTAAACTGTTGTTTTTACAAGCTTAGTGGAACAGTGGACTAGAGGAACAAGTTGTTCCTTGAACCACTATAAAAACCCCGGTGTCATTTACTTTAAGCTTTTAATTCCTGCACTTAAGATTCTACTGACTAACTCTTAAGGTTGGACTCTGTGTCCAGCAGATCTTCCTTCAGAGTTATCAGAAAGGCACCTTGCCTTAGTTTTCTTCTAGAGGCTACCCGGACAGAAACTTATCCGCTGCCTGGTCTAGTTCTGCCATCAGAACTTGACCATCTCTGTCACCAGATTTGGACCATCTCTGTGAAGTCAGACTTGACTTGGAGAAAAGTTTAAATTCCTAAAACAGTCTATTCACCCCCCCCCCTCTAGACTGTTTCCATTACAAACGGGACCAACAGGTCCCCAAATTCAGACCCACCAGAACTAAAACGGAAAGGTGGGTTCACAATATCAGACCCACCAAAATGGAAACTGCTAAATGAGCTCCAAAAAACCAGACCCACTGCCAAAGCAGATCTGGCTATTGGAGAGTCCACAAGAGAAAGATCGTTTGTTGAAAAAGCCGTTGACCTTGGATCACAGCTAAAAGCAAGATTTAGAAAGGTGTTTTTTGTTAATAAGGAAGGACCCACTCCAAGATGGGTACCTAAACCTGTTTGATTGTTTTGCAGGACGGTCATGTGTGGCACTTAGACTCAGGATGCTCAACCCACATGACCGGAATAAAACACCTATTGAGCAACTACACCAACTGCTTCGGAGGCAATGTCAAATTTCGGGAACGACGCCTAATCTCCTATTCTTGGGTATGGGGACGTCATCTGTGCCAGTGTCACTATAAAAGACGTTTCATTTGTCAAAGGGCTCAAACACAACTTACTGAGCATAGGGCAATTCTGTGACAGCGGGATGGAAGTGAGGTTCTTTGCAAAACAATGTTGTGTTCTAGACAGCGGTGGGAATACATTATTAACATGTTACAGAACATCAAATCTGTACACTATTGATCTGAAAAGCGTCCAATCCACCACTTCCATCCGTCTGCTGTCCAAAGCTTCAACTGAACAGAACAACCTTTGGCACGACGTCTCTCCCATCTGAACTTCAAGCATCTCTCAATCCTGTCCTCCAAGAAACTTGTCAAGGGGCTTCCTCTGCTAAAATCTTCCGCTGAAAATCATTGTAGTGCCTGCAAAATGGGCAAAATGACGCGAAGCTCCCACAAGTCTAAAACAGTAGCATCATCTACACATCAGCTGCAGCTAATTCACATGGATCTGTGTGGACCTATGAGAGTCCAAAGCATCAACGGCCGTAAATACACTCTGGTGATCGTTGATGACTTCTCTAGGTACACATGGACAAAATTTCTCCGTTCAAAGGACGAGGCTGCAGAAAACATTATGACCTTTATCAGGACCATCCAGAAACTGCTACAGCACAGTGTTCGAATTGTAAGAACTGAAAATGGTACCGAGTTCAAAAATCAAACTCTCACTGAGTTCTATGAATCTCTCGGTGTCACTCAGCAATTTGCAGCAGCTAAAACTCCCCAACAGAACGGAGTTGTTGAGAGAAAGAACAGAACCCTAGTTGAAGCAGCACGCACCATGTTAATCCAATCCAGACTGCCTCACTTCATGTGGGCGGAGGCAATCAATACTGCGTGCTTCACTCAGAACAGAACATCCATCCATAAACGCTTCGACAAGACTCCGTATGAAATTCTCTTCAACAGAACTCCCGACATCTCTTTCTTCAAGGTTTTTGGCTGCAAGTGCTTCATACTAAATGATCGGACAGAGAGAAGTAAGCTGGACCCCAAAGCCAGAGAAGGCGTGTTTATTGGCTACTCACTGCAGTCCAAAGCTTACAGAGTCTATCTCAGAGACAAGCGCACTGTCATCGAGAGTGTAAATGTTACATTCTATGAAATGGCAGACTTCGCGATCAAACATCTACAGGCTGATCCATCACATGCTGTACCAGTAGCTTCTGATAAAGCTGAACCAAACACCGAACACGAAGATGTGATTCTCGATTCTCTTTTCAGAAATTTCTACAAGAACTCACAACCTCCACCTCCACCATGCACTCCAGCTTCAACATCAACTCCAATAGCAGAGATTCCGCTGCTCACAGGTCCAGACGATGTACCATCCACACCCTCAACCCCTCAATCCAATCTCAGAGGTGTGGATGATCACGGCTTTGCTACAAGTCCAGAATCATCTCCACTGCACACCACAGCTGCTCCAGAGCCCTCAAATTCCTATCAGGACTCGGATCAACCAATCATTACTCCAACTCCTCTAGCTCATGAGAGGAAGTGGACGAGAGCACATCCCGTTGATCAGATAATAGGTGATCCGAGTCAAGGTGTGCGCACAAGATCCGCAACGATGAATGAATGCCACTTCGCATGCTTCCTAAGCCAGTCAGAACCATCAAAGGGCTCCGATGCACTACTTGATCCAGATTGGGTGATTGTGATGCAAGATGAACTCAATCAGTTTGACAGACTGGATGTATGGTCACTGGTACCAGAGCCTTAGAGAAAGACTATCATTGGCACGAAGTGGGTATTCAAAAATAAAAGGGATGAAGAAGGAACAGTTGTAAGGAACAAGGAAAGGCTGGTAGCAAAGGGATATAATCAACAGGAAGGCATAGACTACGATGAAACGTTTGCGCCCGTAGCTAGAATTGAAGCAATCCGCCTCAACACATGCAACACACACACACTATTTACAGATCACACTCACACACACTTTTTACAAGTCCCACACACACACACTTTTTAGACCAGTGGAGACAAAAATTAAACAGGCTCGAGGTTCAACATGCCCAACTTGGAGACCAGGAACTGGAATCTTTTTTCATCCAATGCCTTAGTAAACAAGTCAGCCAGTTGAAGCTCTGAGCTTACAAAGTACATATCTATGTCTCCTTTCTCCACGTGATCCTTGATGAAATGATAGCGCAGATCAATGTGTTTGGTGCGGGAGTGGTGAACAGGATTGCTTGTGATGGTGATAGCGCTTTGAGAGTCACTGTAGATCGGGATGTGGCGGAATATGTAACCGTAGTCCTAGAGCTGAGTCTTCATCCATAATATTTGTGAACAACAACTAGCAGCCGCGACGTATTCGGCCTTAGCTGTAGATGTTGACACACAGTTCTGCTTTTTGGAAGACCAGCAGACTAGCTTCTCGCCCAAGAATTGGACGGCTCCCGATGTACTTTTGTGGTCCATCCGGCAACCAGCAAAATCAGCGTCCGAGTATCCGACTAGATCAAAGCCTGAATGCTTGGGATACCAAAGGCCTAGATTCACCGTGCCTTTGAGGTATCTTAAAATTCGTCGTACAGCGGTCAGATGAGATTCCTTCGGATTGGCTTGAAAACGAGCACATAAGCATGTGGAGAAGACAATGTCAGGCCTGCTTGACGTGAGATATAGCAAAGATCCAATGATGGCCCTGTAATTCATAGCATCAACTGGCTTCCCGGAGGGATCTGAATCCAGTTTATTGTTTGGGGACATAGGGGTCGTCATGGAAGATTTGCCTTCAATGTTGAATCTCTTTAGCATATCCAGAATGTATTTGGACTGATTGATGAAAATGCCATCAGAGAGTTGTCTTACTTGCAGGCCTAAGAAGAAGTTAAGTTCACCCATCATGCTTATCTCGAACTTGGTTTTCATCAGTTTCTCAAAATGTTGGCATAGGCGCGGATTTGAAGAGGCAAAGATGATGTCATCAACATAGATCTGAATCAGAATGATGTCAGATTTCTGTCGCTTGATAAACAGAGTAGTGTCAATCTTTCCTTTTGAGAAACCTGAATCGATCAAAAATTCGGTCAAGGCATCGTACCAAGCTCTGGGTGCCTGTTTCAACCCATAGAGAGCTTTCTTGAGCTTGTATACATGGTCTGGGAATTTTGGATCTACAAAACCTTCAGGTTGAGAAACATAGACTTCTTCTTCTAAAGTCCCATTTAGAAAAGCTGTTTTCACGTCCATCTGAGATGCATGCATTAATATTCCAAGTTTACTACCGTTGAAAGAACCGGATTAATAACAAGCGTATTAACCGATTGATTCTAGTAATAATTAATATGAGAAACAATACTAGTTGATACTTTAAGTAATGTTTAAGATATTAACATGAAATATGAATAGGAATTAATCAATACTCAAGGAAGAATATTAAAATATATGAATCCTACTATGATTAATATCAAGATGTTAACTAATTGTCATCTTAGCAACACTCCCCAATATAATCATAGAGGAAGAAATAGCTATTACTATAACCAATGTCAAGATGTTAACTAATTGTCATCTTAGTAACACTCCCCAACTTTGATTTAGAGATAGTATTTTGAAAGAAAGAATTAATATTCAACGAAGAAGATTAAAGAAAATAACTCACAACTTACAAATTCATTAAGCTTCAAAGTAGCAAAACCAAGATGGAAGAGTTTAGCTCCTCATTTGGAGACTAAACATGATGAAAAATATAGAGAAAGAGCTATTCTATACTGAGCTTAGATGTACAAGGGATTGGATATCTTATTGTGAAGGAAAGGGGTGTATTTATAGGCTTTTGGGAGCTGCAGGGGCTGATACCCGACCGGGTATATAGGATACCCGATCGGGTATTTTAGGAAATTTCCCGGAAAACCACATTTCTGGACATACCCGGTCGGGTATGTCGGTTTACCCGATCGGGTATGTGACAAATCTTTACGAAAATTTGCTCCCACGATCCTTTGTTCCCGAATTTGATTTGGACAACCGAATCAAGCAAATACCCGATCGGGTATTGCCTATACCCGACCGGGTATACGAGTATTTTTTCCAAATCGAAATCTTTCTTGTCTCCTTGCACTTTCCTTGATCTTTTGAGGTCCAATCTTGATCCCTTGGATGATCTTTGACCTGTTTAGCTCAGAAAAGTCCTAATCTAAACAAATTACAAATAAATATGAAAATAAAGTATTACATCAAAAGTGTGTAATTTCCTCAACTAGAACTAATAAAAACTAGTTAAAAATACAAACATACAATCAGAAATTACATGAATATCAATAGGTCACATGTAATATGTATTATATAATAAATTGTGACAAATACTTACCTCTCAAACATGTACATCCATCTATACTGCACTGATCCGCACACTCTAGCTTTATATGGTAGGTGAGCAATTAAATGTACTAATACACTAAAGAATCCCGGTGGAAATACTTTCTCCATATTGCATAGAAGAATAAAAACAGACTTCTCCAATTGTTGAAGCAGTTCAACGTCTACTACACGCGTGCAAAGAGTTTGAAAAAATTGACTTAACTCGGCAATCAATTGCCATACTATGGTGGGTAAAATCTCCTGAAACACAATCGCAACAAGTCTTTGCATAAATATATGAAAATCATGACTTTTCATATGGACAACTTTGTTACTGTCGGCATTAATACATCTACGAAAGTTAGATGTATACCCATCTGGAAATCTAATTGAAGCAATCCACTCCAGGATTACTTTCTTGTGTGCAGGCGTGGCAGTGTAGATAGCCTTATTAATTTTATCAACAAAATCAGATGTCACGCCTATAGTTGGACAATCACAGTATATTCCAACATCTTTCCGCCCCTTCAAGTTATCTTTCGTCCTTTCTTTGTCATTTATTACTATATAAAATAAATTGTCAAACACATTCTTTTCGATATGCATAACATCCAAGTTGTGTCTAACTAATAAATTTTTCCAGTACGAAAGCTCCCAAAAAATACACTTTTTTGTCCACTTATGGTTGGTTCCATAACCTTGAGGTAAATCAAGGGGATCATCAATTGCTGTAGGTATCCCTTCTAGACGATCATATATCTGCCTCCCTGACAATCTAATAGGTGGACGACTAGTTTCTTTTCTCCCTTTTGTGAATGATTTTACATCTCTACGATACGAGTGATTTTGTGGAAGGAACTGTCTATGACAATCAAAATAACACATCTTTCCACCATACTTAAGGTGGAATGCCTTGCTACTTTCCATACAAATAGGACATCCTAAAACTCTGGCAGTACTCCATCCTGATAGCATTCCATATGCAGGAAAATCACTAATGGTCCACATCAACACAGCTCTCATGGAAAACATTTCATTTTTCACCACATCATACGTTATGGAGCCCTCATCCCATAGATGTTTCAACTTGTCAATAAGTGGTTGTAGAAAAATATCAATTTTCCTCTTAGGACACATTGGGCCAGGAATTATGAGAGATAAAAACATGTATGGAGATTTCATGCACATACCAGGAGTAAGGTTGTACGTTGTCAGAATAACCGGCCAACATGAATATGATGCACCATATTGCCCATGTGCGGCAAATCCATCTGAGGACAATCCAAGTTGAACATTACGTGGATCGGAGGCAAAGTCAGGATATGTTTTGTCAATGTGCTTCCATGCCTCACTGTTTGAAGGATGACCCATCAAAGTTCCTGTTGACTCATGAGTCGAATGCCATATCATAGATTCAGATGTTTGACGTGATGCATATAATCTTTGTAGCCTCGGCGTCAAAGGTAAATAACGTAATTCTGAAATAGCAGTTCGCTTACGTTTTTTTGAATGACATTCCTCATATGCATCAAATGTGTATCGATTCTCTCCACAAAATCTACACACTTCCAACTTTTTGTCATTTTTCCAAAATAACATACACCCTTTGGGGCAAGCATCAATCTTCACAACAGGAAGTCCCAATTCTACCACAACCTTTTTTGTCTCGTAATAATTTCTTGGGACAGTGTTGTCACGGGGTAAATATCGACTAAATAAGTTCAACCACCGATTAACTTCATCTTGTGGATCATTAAAATCCGATTTTATACTCATCACTTCAGAAATGAATTGTAATTGAGACGCTTCACTACATCCTTCATATAAAGGTTGATCGGAAGCTCGCAATACATTCTGGAAGTGATCTGCCAAGTATGATACGTCATTCATGTTTGGCGATTCATCTCCTTCTACTTGTGCATTAGATGAATCAAAGTTTGTGGAGTTTGTTGGCACTTGTCCACCAAAAGTATCTTCTAGCATCCTTTGATCCCACGGCATCACATCATGACTTTCAAAATGTGATCCATGAACATTTTCACTGCTATATCTTTGAACATTTTCACTAGTATATTCATAGGAATATGTTTGTGAATCTAAAAATGAGGAATCTTGCAATAACTCACCATGAGAAGTCCAACATTCATAAGCTTCAACAAATCCATGCCTATAAAGATGAAGCTTTACTGTTTCAGTATCACAAAAGCGTCGGTTTGCACATTTCCGACATGGGCATCGAATTTCTTCTCCACTAATAAACTCATGTTGAGCACAAGAAAATTGAACAAAACTCTCAACTCCATTTACAAATTCAACAGATACGTTTTTTGTAAATGGATAATACCTGTTGTACATCCAACTTCTATCCACCCCATTGATTCTAAAAACATGTGATGTAAACAAACATTGAAAATGTAATGTTGGTTCACAAAAGATGAAAAAGGATGAATGAAGTTTACCAGGAAGTATGTTATTTTGATATAAAGAGAACTAAATTACGCAGTGAAGAGGAATACATTTTCCAACAGCTTTCCAACGGATTTCCAACATAATTTATGAGTAAGATTTCCAACGGATTTGCAACGATCCCCAACAGATTTCCTACGAACTTCCGACGGATTTCCAACCAACAATATCTATGCATAAAGTAAACAATTTCCAACGGAATTGCAGCGGATTTCAAACGGCGAAGTCGGAAAAGTAAACAATATTCGTTGGAAAGCCATCGCAAACTTTCCAACGAAAAAATCTGCTGGAAAATGGCCGTTGAAAATGGGGTGTTTTCTTGCAGTGCATTTATTCACTGCCCATTTTCACTGCCCGTGTTTAATGCTCACTAACCCTAAAAATTTTAACGTACCTTAATATCATATTGGATGCTTACACCTATAGCGGCGCTTCAAGGAGAAAAAATAGGGGCCATATTGTTGGAGTGCTAGGCTAAGCCCCCACTAGTTGAAAAAAAGCTCATGAAATTGTTGGGTTATTCGGAGGAAGCAAAAACCCAAATCATATGGATCTAATTCACCCTTCATTAAACTGCGTGTCCCTTACCTTCAATCTATCTCCCTACAAATTTGCTTGGCTTTAAAAGCGCCAAAAAGGGATTTGATTTTGAAATCCGACGGTTGTAGGTAGGGGTGTAAATGAGCCAAGTCATTCGCGAGCAGCTCAAGACTCGCTCGATAAAAACTCGACTCGAGTTTGGTCATATTCAAACTCGACTCGAGTTCGGCTCGGCTCGAGTATTTAACGAGCCCAATTCAAGCCTATTTATTTTAGGCTCGTGGCTCGTGAGCCTGCTCGCAAGCCTTGGTATGTGTGTGTGTGTATAAGGTATAATAATTATTAAGTTCAAAGTTTCCACAAATGAATTTGTAGTTGAATGGAGTTCTTGTCGAGCACTTCGTCAAAGTGCGTCAAAATAATTTCCAATACTAACACTTATACGCAGTATAACATATTAGAGCTCGTATGCACAGGGAAAGGAATACTTCTCTTTTTATAAAACTATGTAAATAAAGGGGGGAATTCGGATTGAATGATTTGATTTAACAAGAAACTAAGATGAACGACTTATATGAGATTTAATTCAAGAATAAAAGGGACTTGGTCTTGCTACTTTCCACTTGTTGATATATTTTAGTCGATCATTGTTATATCTACAACTTATCCCCTCTCGAATACTCAATCGAGGAGTATATCCAATTCATCGAGGGTAGTTATTAACAACGACCGTTGACTAATAACTCTAACTATTAATCAAATATAGAACAACGCCTTATACCGATTTAATAGTAGCATTTAATCTTTCTAACTCCTTGATGAAATCAATTGAGATTGATAACCTCAACACAACGGTTTCGGTTTAACCAACAAAATTGATCCCTCTCAAGTTTATTAACCACAACCGTGCATTAATAAATGTTGGAGATATTTAATTGTGAATCAAGTTGGTCATAGATTAGCTTTATATTTAATCCTTGTATTTAAATAGTGCATAAATTAGATAGAAATCAGGCCAAGTGTTAGGCCCATTTAAACAGGCCAAAAGCCTGGTACGCCTAACCTAAACCTCGCCTCAAAAAAGGGAGCCGAGGTTTAGGAAAAGGCTGAACGTCGTACTTATTATTCATAGCCTTACGCTTATCATTCTGCTGTACGTTCCACGGTTTATCAAAGAAGGTTTTACGGTGATTTCATTCTGTGTTCATCTTTACGTTTAATCTTCCTTGTTAGATCGATTATTCATTGCTGTTACAGAAACAGGGACTAACAATTGGTATCAGAGCCGATCGAGAACGATCAGAAGAACTCCTGCAGAATACTCTTTTTTTTGTTAACGAAGTTCATTCTGTCGATTTTTTGCTCTGTAATTTTGTTTCTTGTTCAAAAGTTGTAAAAGTTACACCTTTGGAATCGCCTTTTCAAAGCGATCAAAGGGTATACTTCAGTTTGTGTTTTACGCAATTTTAGATTTCGAGATATCTCGAGCTAGGCATCTCGACATCCTACTTCTTCACAGGTTCTGCTACGTTTTTCGAGCTGAAAACTTTACCAGAAGATCTCGACATTCAACTCTACAGGAAACTATCTTCAGATTTTGTTTATCTGATTTTTACAGGTTGAAGGATTTCGACATTGAGGATTTCGACATCTAGGATTTCCAAATCTTGATTTCGAGAAAAGGATTCGACATCTGGTCTCGACATTTGACTCATCAGATTAAGATTTCGAGAGATTAACTTCTCGACATTTCAAATCTCGAGATCAGCATCTCGAAATTTGAAATCTCGAGATCCCTAATCTCGAGATCCTTAATCTCGAGCCCAAATCTCGATACCGGGCCTCCTTTATCGAAATCTGAGATTTCGATATTCAGATCTCGACATCTGATTTTTCGAGATTCTGCCTCTGAAAATCTTTTGATCAATTTTCTCGAACGGTCAGTTTAGTACAGCAATGGGTTCAGAATACAATGCACAAGGGAACAGCAGTACCCCTCCTAGCCTCAGGAAGGGAGAATATCAAATGTGGAGGAACAGATTTCTAAACTTCCTCGAGCACAAAGAGAACTCTTCTGCAATGCTCGAATCTTTGCTTGAAGGACTAGCTGAACTCTTGATTTCAGTTGGTGGAGATCCAGAGAACAATCCTCCTATTTTTCCAGAAATAAGGAGAAAAGTGCCGTCTGAATACACAGAAGCCGACAAGCTCAGACTTCGTGGTGATCTTATGGCCAAAACGTACCTCCTTCAAGCAATACCGAATGAGGTTTATGTTCTCATAGATAGCATGCAGACAGCTAAGGAAATGTGGGATGAAATTGAGAAGCTGCTACAAGGCACAAGCATCAGCCTCAAAACAAAGAAGACTACGATTCTCATCGCTTATGACTCCTTCAAAGCAGGTCCAGGAGAACCATTGAATGAGACTTACAACAGACTTGTTCAACTGGTAAATGAACTCAGAAAGATCAAAGTATTCAGGTCCAATCTGGAACTGAATATTAGATTTTTATCCAGCCTGCATCCTGCATGGGAAAAGACAGTGAAGGATGTCAGATCTCGGATAGATCTGGACGAAATTGACCTCTGCACTCTCTATGAACATCTGAAGCAATTCGTCAACGAGGTTGCCTGTACTGAGGATCATCACACCACAAATCCCTTAGCTCTTGTAATGGATGCTCAGCCAAGAAGGACAACCACTTCACTAAAGAAGAAAAAGAAGAAGGTGGTGGTTGAATCAGATGATGATGAGAGTGACGATGACAAATCTGATCTAGAGGCTGAGCTAGCAGACTTACAGAAAAAGATGGCAATGCTTGCCAAGAGATTTGCTAAGAAGAGCAGCTCCTCCAACAGGCTGAGAACTTCCTCCTCAAACTACAAGCAGAAGAACCATGATCAAGGATCTTCTAGGAAGGCATCATCAGCAGAAGAAGCTCCTAAATGCTATAATTGCGGCAAACCAGGACATGTGATCAAAGACTGCCGCCTCCCAAAGAAGAAAAATGCTAACTTCTACAAGCAGAAGATGCTGTGGAATAAGCAGAAAATGCTGATGGTGCAGAAAGAAGAAGAAACCTCTGCCATGATTGCTGAGAATGAGAACTGGGCAGAAGATTCTTCTGAGGAGGAGGAAGAGGAAGACAACTATGCCCTTATGGCACATGTGGAGGGAGATGAAATAAAGGGTGATGCTGCGATCCCCGAAAGCAACTGCTCAACAAGCTCTGTAAGTACCTCACATACTTCTTTAAATAATCAACTGCAGTCCTTACTGGAAAAGGACAATCTAATCAAAGAACTAAAGGAGAGACTAGACAATAATCATAGAGTTCTGAAACAGAATCTAGACCAAAAGTCTTCCTTAAGTATTCAACTTGAAATTGCAAAAGATCAAGTCAAAAAGGTGTCCTCAGATTTTGAAAGCTTTGAACTTAAGATAGCTGAATTAACTAAGAAATTTGAGGACAGTGAACGGGAAAAAAGCACAGCAAAGGCTGAATGCGATTTTTTGCATAACAAAAGAAGAACGCTTTTAAATAAAGTAAAAGAACTAGAAGATCTAGCTCCTAGAAGAGGTCAATCTGAACAAACTGTTTTTCTGCTTAACAGCAAACAAAAGGATGACCGATTCTACAATGCTAAAACAGGACTGGGTATAACCAACCCACGTAATCTTAAGAAAGTAAATTGCCTTCAATTTTATAACAAAGATTACATGGGACTAGGGTTTGGCGAGAAAATGTATTTTCGAAGTGATGAAGATTATGCTGAAGCAGAAGAAGAAAAGAGAAAGAAACCAAAACCTGCGATTTCTTGTGATTATCCCTCTGTAAATGAAAAACAACTTTCAGAAGAAAAACCTACTTCCTGCTTTAGTGAATGCCTAGACCCTTATGCTAAAGACATTCCTCACATAGGACACCCCCTAGACCCTCCCCCAAGAGTTGGTATTGCTAAAACTGGTGAGGAACCATGTATTTTTCCCATGGCTCAAAAGCTCAAAAACCTACAAAAAACTCTTGATAACGAGAGAGAGAGATTTGAAACTGAAAAGAAAGGTTTTGAGCGCAACTGGCAGGAACTTCTTCAAAAATTTAATGATCTGAGTGAGCAGTTTCATGCTAAAACAGACTCTTCTACGACGAAGCCTGACAGCTCACACACCTCACATGAGAAAAACAATGCTTTTAAAGGTTCGTCCACTCATCTCTCTTCTCCTTTGTTTACAGGGAATGAAGTGAATAAGGAAGGAGAAGAGAAGAATGAGTGGAGGAAAAAGAGGAAGGAAATCGCAGATGGCAAAAAGAAAGTTTTTGAGAAAAGTGCCAGCCCTAGATCTAGTTCAATATTTTACTCAAAAGTTAATTGTAATTCTGTCTCTACAAAGCAAACTTCTAGCAGTTCAGTCTTGAGTCCCAAGCTGAATATTTCTGAGACATCTTCTAGACAAAGTTCTATTTATAATACAAGTGTTGCTTATGGTTATTCTGTTCCAGATCCCCATAATTATGAATGTGATATGAATGTTGTTAAATCTAAGCCTTCCAGAAAGCTTAAACCTGAAAAAGAAACCAAGAAAGGAACTTCGAAGGGAACGTTTTGTATTCCAGATATGAAATATGCCCTTAGAGTTCATTCTAGTAAACTTGTTAATCGGCTTTCTAAGGAGGAGATTTTCAAAACCAAACTCAAGAAACAACCGTTCAATCACAAAGCACCTGTCTACTCTCCTCCTGAACCTAAAACGAAAAGATGGGTCCCCAAGATAAGACCCGTCAAAGCTGAAACGGAAAGGTGGGTCCCCAAGATGAGACCTACCAAACCTGAATCGAATAGGTGGGTCCCCAAACGAAGACCCATCCAAACTAAAACTGAAAGGTGGGTTCCCAATCAATGACCCATCAAAACTGCACCTAAAAGGTGGGTCCCCAAACTTAGACCCACCAGGACCAAAATGGAAAGGTGGGTTCACAACATCAGACCCACCAAAATGGAAACTGCTAGGTGGACTCCAAAAACCAGACACACTGCAAAAGCAGATCTGGCTATTGGAAAGCCCACCAAAGATAGATCTTTTGTTGAAAGAGCAGCTGACCTTGGATCACTGCTCAAAGTAAGATTTAAAAAGGTGTTTCTTGATAATAAGGAAGGACCCACTCCAAGTTGGGTACCTAATCCTATTTGATTGTTTTGCAGGACGGTCATGTGTGGCACTTAGACTCAGGATGCTCAACCTACATGACCGGAATAAAGCACCTTTTGAGCAACTACACCAACTGCTACGGAGGAAATGTCAGATTCGGGAATGACGCCTCATCTCCTATCCTTGGGTATGGGGACGTCATCTGTGCCAGCGTCACAATAAAAGATGTTTCATTCGTCAAAGGGCTCAAACACAACTTACTGAGCATTGGACAATTCTGTGACAGCGGGATGGAAGTGAGGTTCTTTGCAAAACAATGCTGTGTTCTTGACAGCACAGGGAATACATTATTAACGTGTTACAGAACATCAAATCTGTACACTATTGATCTGAAAAGCGTCCAATCCACCACTTCCATCTGTCTACTGTCCAAAGCCTCAACTGAACAGAACAACCTATGGCACAGACGTCTCTCCCATCTGAACTTCAAACATCTATCAACTTTGTCCTCCAAGAAACTTGTCAAGGGGCTTCCTCTGCTAAAGTCTTCCGCTGAAAATCATTGTAGTGCCTGCAAAATGGGCAAAATGACGCGAAGCTCCCACAAGTCAAAAACCGAACCTTCATCTACTCATCAGTTGCAGCTAATACACATGGATCTGTGTGGACCTATGAGAGTACAAAGCATCAATGGTCGCAAATACACTCTGGTGATCGTTGATGACTTCTCTAGGTATACATGGACGAAATTTCTCCGATCAAAAGACGAAGCTGCAGAAAACATTATGACCTTTATCAGAACGATCCAGAAACTGCTACAGCACAGTGTTCGAATTGTGAGAACTGACAATGGTACCGAGTTTAAAAATCAGACTCTCACTGAGTTCTATGAATCACTCGGTATCACTCAGCAATTTGCAGCAGCTAAAACTCCCTAGCAGAACAGAGTTGTTGAGAGAAAGAACAGAACCCTTGTTGAAGCAGCACGCACCATGTTAATTCAATTAAGACTGCCTCACTTCATGTGGGCAGAGGCAATCAATACTGCGTGCTTCACTCAGAACAGAACCTTCATCCACAAGCGCGTCGACAAGACTCCATATGAGATCCTATTCAACAAAACTCCTGATATTTCTTGTCTCAAGGTTTTTGGCTGCAAGTGCTTCATACTCAATGATCGGACAGAGAGAAGTAAGCTGGATCCCAAAGCCAGAGAAGGCGTGTTCATTGGCTACTCACTGCAATCCAAAGCTTACCGAGTCTATCTCAGAGACAAGCGGACTGTCATCGAGAGTGTAAACGTTACATTCTATGAAATGGCAGACTTCGCTATTGAACATCTCCAGACCGATCCATCCACTGCTGTACCAGTAGCTTCTGATAAAGCTGAACCAAACACCGAACACGACGATGTGATTCTCGACTCTCTCTTCAGAAACTTTTACGAGAATTCACAATCTCCACCTCCTGCATACACTCCTGAGTCAACATCAACTCCAACAGCAGAGATTCCGCTCCTCACAGGACCAGATGACGTACCATCCACACCCTCAACCCCTCAAACCAATCCCAGAGGTGTGGATGATCACGGCTTTGCCATAAGTCCGGAATCATCTCCACTACACATCACAGCTGCCCCAGAGCCTTCAAACTCATATCAGGACTCAGATCAACCAATCATTACTCCAACTCCTCTAGCTCATGAGAGGAAGTGGACAAGAGCACATCCTGTTGAACAGATAATAGGTGATCCAAGTCAAGGTGTGCGAACAAGATCAGCAACAACAAATGAATGTCACTATGCATGCTTTCTAAGCAAGAATGAACCGTCCAAAGTCTCAGAGGCACTCGCTGATCCAGATTGGGTGATTGCCATGCAAGATGAGCTCAATCAATTTGACAGACTAGATGTATGGACACTCGTGCCTAAACCCCCTCAGAAAACCATCATTGGCACAAAATGGGTGTTCAAGAACAAGAAGGACGAAGAAGGCATAGTGATACGGAACAAGGCACGACTGGTCGCTAAAGGATATAATCAGCAAGAGGGCATAGACTATGATGAAACATTTGCACCCGTAGCAAGAATTGAAGCAATCCGCCTTTTTCTTGCGTACGCAGCCCACAAGAACTTTACTGTCTTTCAAATGGACGTCAAGACTGCCTTTCTGAATGGAGTCTTGGAAGAAGAAGTCTATGTCGCTCAGCCCGAAGGATTCATAGATCCCAGATATCCCGACCATGTGTACAAGCTGAAGAAAGCTCTGTATGGGTTAAAACAGGCTCCAAGAGCTTGGTATGATGCCTTAACCGAATTTCTGGTTGATTCAGGTTTCTCAAAAGGGAAGATTGATACCACACTTTTCATCAAGCGACAGAAGTCTGACATCATCCTGATTCAGATCTATGTTGATGACATTATCTTCGCCTCCTCAAATCCACGCCTGTGCAAACACTTTGAGAAACTGATGAAAACCAAGTTCGAAATGAGCATGATGGGCGAACTGAATTTCTTCCTAGGCCTGCAAGTAAGACAACTCTCTGACGGCATTTTCATCAATCAGTCAAAGTACATTCTGGAAATGCTTAAGAGATTCAACATTGATGGCAAATCTTCCATGACGACCCCCATGTCCCCAAACAACAAACTGGACTCAGACCCCTCCGGGAAGCCAGTTGATGCTACAAACTACAGGGCCATCATTGGATCTTTGCTATATCTCACATCAAGCAGACCTGACATTGTTTTCTCCACATGCTTATGTGCACGCTTTCAGGCAAATCCGAAGGAATCCCATCTGACCGCTGTTCGAAGAATTCTGAGATACCTCAAAGGCACTGTGAATCTAGGCCTTTGGTATCCCAAGCACTCAGGTTTTGACCTAGTCGGATACTCGGATGCTGACTTTGCTGGTTGCCGGATGGACCGCAAAAGCACATCGGGGGCAGTCCAATTCTTGGGCGATAAGTTAGTCTGCTGGTCTTCCAAGAAACAGAACTGTTTGTCAACATCTACGGCCGAGGCAGAATACGTCGCGGCTGCTAGCTGTTGTTCACAAATATTATGGATGAAGACCCAGCTAAAGGACTACGGTTACACTCTCCGCCATATCCCGATCTATAGTGACTCACAAAGCGCCATAGCCATCACCAGCAACCTCATCACTCTCGCACCAAACACATCGACCTGCGCTATCATTTCATCAAGGATCATGTGGAAAAAGGAGACATTGACATGTATTTTGTAAGCTCAGAGCTTCAACTGGCTGACTTGTTCACTAAGGCATTGGATGAAAAACGATTCCAGTTCCTAGTCTCCAAGTTGGGCATGTTGAACCTCGAGCCCGTTTAATTATGTCTCCACTGATCTAAAAAGTGTGTGTGTGTGTGGGGGACTTGTAAAAAGTGTGTGTGTGTGGGATTTGTAAATAGTGTGTGTGCGTTGCATGTGTTGAGGGGGAGAAAACCAGAAAATAACAAAAAAATAGTGTGTGTGCGTTGCATGTGTTGAGTGGGTGAAAAATCAAAAAGAACAAAAATAGTGTGCGTGTGTTGCATGTGTTGAGTGGGTGAAAAATCAAAAAGAACAAAAATAGTGTGTGTGCGTTGCATCTGTACATATTGTTCGTTGCATTTTTTTTTGGGGAGAAAATTTTCACTGATCGAGGGGGAGCTCTCTATTTTTACTGGTTTGGGCCTCGAAAATCTTTTAAAAGGGCACTGTGTGCCAGCCCAATAATTCGGGCTCAATTGTTACGGAGGAGGTCCAAATTTTTTATCGCGTATATAAGCCTCGCGAAAAACTCTTCTCTTCCCATTCTGTTTTTTTTCAAAGGTCAGAGTTTTTCGCTAGTCAGAGCTCTCAGACCGACTTATCTTCTTCTTCCCAAAAACTTCTGTTACCGCAATCTTCATTCTTCTTCTCTCTCTCTCGACTACCCTCTTGAAGGTAGTTCTTCGTTCGAGTTCATTAAAAACCGAATTTACTCGAAAAATCGTTCTTGCTCAATCGCTCGTAACTTCTCAAAATCAAAAAAAAAATAATAAGGATTTTTCGTTTGAATGTATGAATCTTGTTGTTATCATTTTTTTTGGTATATCGTTGTATTTGCAGGTGGAATCATCGCTTCGAAATCACGATTTCGAGATTTTGGATTTCTAGATCTCGAGATCGTCGATTCATCTTCTCGAAATCAAGATCTCGAGATGGGCATCTCGACATCTTGATCTCGAGATTTGAATCTCGAAATCAAGATCTCGAGATCTGCATCTCGACATCTTGATCTCGAGATTTGAATCTCGAAATCAAGATCTCGAGATCTGCATCTCGACATCTTGATCTCGAGATTTGAATCTCGAAATCAAGATCTCGAGATCTGCATCTCGACATCTTGATCTCGAGATTTGAATCTCGAAATCAAGATCTCGAGATCTGAATCTCGAAATCATGATCTCGAGATTTGAATCTCGAAATCAAGATCTCGAGATCTGAATCTCGAAATCATGATCTCGAGATTTGAATCTCGAAATCAAGATCTCGAGATCTGCATCTCGACATCTTGATCTCGAGATATGAATCTCGAGATTTGAGATTTGAACCTAGAACTTTTTTTCAAAACTCCATCTGCATAAACTTATCTGAAAACAGCAAATTAAATTCTTTCAAAATCAAATCAACAGTTGAACTTCATGTGTTGACCCCTGCTTCTACAGTTTAAAATGGAAGGAAACACTCAAACACAGATTGACGACGCCATCTACCCTAAGGGCAAGTGGATCAAGGTGCTGGACAACAACATCCAGCTAGACCTCACCGTCTTCAAGTGCCAGAACCCGATCATTCCGGCCATAATGAAAGGTCACTATCTCTGGCCTGCACTTCACAACGCCAAACCAGTGCCAGAGATATACCTACAACAATTTAGGGGTCACATGCACACGTATTCATTGAAGGATCGTTCCAAGATCAAGACCAAGTTGAACGGCATGCGGCTGATTCTGACACCATCCACTCTACGGACTACTCTATCGCTGCCGATACATGACGAATACGATGCACTGCAGTCCATCCCAGATCTATTGAAAGACGTGGCGTCCCTAGGCTACACCTCATTACTGCCACAGCTCTCCAACTTTAACGGAGCATATCTTCACCATCCGTGGAAAAATCTATTTGGGCTGGTAAACAAGTGCCTGTCGCCTAAGCATGCAGGCTTCGACAAGTGCAACAAGCAAATATTGCTGGTCTTTCATGGCATCGCGTTCAACAAGAACTACGATCTGGCACAGCTCTTCTTCTCAGAGCTCATGGACCTGGTCAAAGCAAAGGAGAAAAATAGGCCAGGTACCATTCCGTACGCAAGATGGCTCGGGCTGATCATACACGACTGCATGGCAGAGCACGCCTCAATACCAAGACGCAGTACAGATCCTCACTTCACAGCACCGAAGCTACAATACTTCAAAGCAGACAAGAATCCTTCTTATGGTCTGAAGATACCTGGATTTCTGCTAAAGCTGGTAAAATCTTCAAATCCAGCAGTCCAACAATACAAAGAAGCCACCGAGAAAACCGTCCCTATGGTTCAGCAAAACCCAGCTGGACCTACCCAAGGGACAAAGCCGAGTGTAAGTAAGGGTCCCAAGAGAGCCCAAAAGCCACAGAAACCAGTGGCCGGTTTGCCCAATGAAGGGAAGTCTGACGACTCTCTAGAGACGAGTCAGGCGGCTGAGGGCACCGAAGAAGACGCTGAGGAAATGGCCAGTGAATCGTCTAGTGGAGCCCAAACAAACACTGACGACAAGGCTTCCGAGAGCGTGGGCACGGAGAGTGAAAAATCTGACTCGGATGATGACGATGATGACAACGATAGTGATGATGTGGAGCTCACATATGCATTGATCAGAAAAGGGAAGCTGCCCGTCGAATCTCCGAAGAAGAGAAGAATTAGTGCTGAAGACGCAGCACCAATCATAGCTCGTAGACCTCAAGTCTTCACCATAAAAGAAAAAGCTAAACCAAGAGCTGATCCGAGCGAGACTAATTGCTCCAAGGATGATTACGACGAGGCAGCTCACTCCATCAAGACATCAATCAACCAGGAAGAAGTTGTCATCCGAGAGACCAGGGCTAAGGTAAAAAATGACAAGGCTACCAAGGCTAAGACCTAGTCCCAAGCCAGAAAAAGCCTGTTTGATAAGGCAGACGAGCACATCTTCTCGGGCTGCGATTCCTTTATCCAGATAAGCCGAGCTGAATCCTTAAGCACAGGAGCCGATCTTTTCGGTTCCCGAGTAGAAGTCGCAGCATCTGGCTCAACTGCGCATGCACAGCCCTCTCCCAGCCACTCGATAGCCTCTCAAAAGGCTATTGTTTCAAAAGAACGGGACTCAACCCCCTCGCTGGTTCCTTCTGAATCAGTTGAGCATACAATTGACCTATCTCCCGAGGTCAAAACCCCTTCTTCTCTCACATCGAGTCTAGGTGTCACATTTCCCACATTTTCTTCATTTTCTAGGACACCTACACTATTCACTGCACATACAGGTGCACTCACCCTGAACGCAACAACCAGAGCGCAAGCTATGACGGTTGGAAGCCATGCTACGCCCATAATGATTCCATCATTAAATGCAGGCCACACATCACCAATCTTCACTGATGCTGTGTCAACAGTTACAACCCCCGTAACTGGTCACCCTACCTTTGAAGACGTAAACGTTCTACTAAATCGCTTCCTAGATTCCACCATTAAACCATGGGTGCAAGATGTAATGACCGCTCTAGCACAGGAATTTAGGACCACCCAAGCGGTTCGGTCTGAACAGACACCACCCCAACCTTCCCCTGAATCGTTCATCTCCCATACACAACCCATATCCTCCACCCCTCTATCCCACCAATCCATAAATCAAATTCCCATCCCTTCTATTTCTCGGGGAACCCAGAATACAGAACCAGTATTCTCTCCACACCCGACCACACCCTCCATCGATCTCTCCTCCCTATCCTTTGACACACTAGCTTCGGCTTTGCTGAACAATCTCTTAAATACCCCAGAAGACAACCTCACTCTTCATCAGCAAGCCATACTAGAAGCTCTTCTTTCCTCACCTGAAACCAAGAGTACTTGCAAGGAGAGTCTTCGTGGTCGCAAACGTTCCCATGAGGACCCCGATGATTCGGATCCTCATGAGGGGGAGAACAAGCGACCTCGATCACTTGAGCAAACTGCTCTACCAAGCCAATCTCCACAGCCAATTCAACCTGAAACCTCAACAAACCGACAGCCACCATCCACAGCCAAACAATCTAGCATGGTCGAGCTAGAAATAATATCCCGAGGCGTATCTCCCAGAGATACCAACCGAGGAGGGGATGGAAGTCCTGATGATGTTACCACTGGTACATCTTCTCCATCAGGCCATCAGTTGGAACCCAGTTCGAAGCTGATGTCAACGGGCAATCCTAGTGAACCCGGTAGTGCTACACAGGAACAATCACCGCCTGAACAAAGAATTCCATATACTTCCCCAGGCAAAGACATCCATGATGCACTGGAAGAGGCGGTGATATACGACAAATGGCCGAGAAAATGGACAGAATGGGATGATCTTCGGGTTGAAGCCGAGCAAGAGGACATGCAAAGAAACTGGTGGCTACGAGAGCTGATCAATAAATGCTCTGAAGATATTATACGACTCGAGGACGATGAACGCAAGGAAGGGGAGAATTATAAGGAATCCCAGAAGACTCTTGAATCAGTCGTAAAACAAACAGCGGGAAGACTTCCCAAGACAGAGAAACCCTGGGATAATGTTCGTATCAAAGCCCCCTTCCAAGAAGAAATCAGAAAGCATATCTGGCGTAGACCAGACAAAGTCAAGCCACTGAACGAACTGAAGCTAAGAGGCCTTACTCACTTGAAAGGAAAGCAGGCTGGAGGTCATCTGCATATGTTGCTGCAAAGGTCAACCGGTACACAGAGAGAATTAATGGAACAAGATCTGAAGTCGAATATTCTCCCGATTCATCAAATTCTACAAGTGAAGGCTGAAGACTATCATGGAGTAACATTCTACACTTACAAACTTCAACGCACCGATGGGAGCGAATTCACTTGTCAAGAGAACGACTTCATCATGCTGAAACCGGATGACATCTACCAAATGATCATGGCCTACAGATACCTTCCATTCAGGCAGAGCATAGTATACAGCGAAGGCCTCACAGCTATCAAGAGATTCATGCTTAGACAGATCCGAGTACATTCTTCACATGATCTACAGATGGCTATTGAATGCAATCTGAAGAAGACAAATCTGACAAAGCCAAAACTGTATGGTCCAGAACTTGAAGATTTCCCAGCCTACCACATCTTCTTCACACCGCCAGCAGTCACCTATCTGAACCACAAGAACGAAAAGCGTCTGATGGTAATCAGTGAAATCGAGAAGTACTGCGACGGAACACTGAAGATAATCAGAGAGCAGATTCTACAGATGAAGGCAAAGCTGGAAGAAAATCTTCAAGAGGCATCGTCTTATGTTCAAAAGGAACACTCTACTGTAGAGACAATTTTAAAGGCCATTGACGATCGCCTCGAAAAGAGAAATGTGCTGAGGCAGTATGAACATGCACTTGGTTTGAGGAAGCACTACTTCAAATCACAGAAGCAATAAGAGAATGGCACTTGATCACAAAGGGGGAGATTGTTGGAGATATTTAATTGTGAATCAAGTTGGTCATAGATTAGCTTTATATTTAATCCTTGTATTTAAATAGTGCATAAATTAGATAGAAATCAGGCCAAGTGTTAGGCCCATTTAAACAGGCCAAAAGCCTGGTACGCCTAACCTAAACCTCGCCTATAAAAAGGGAGCCGAGGTTTAGGAAAAGGCTGAACGTCGTACTTATTATTCATAGCCTTACGCTTATCATTCTGTTGTACGTTCCACGGTTTATCAAAGAAGGTTTTACGGTGATTTCATTATGTGTTCATCTTTACGTTTAATCTTCCTTGTTAGATCGATTATTCATTGCTGTTACAGAAACAGGGACTAACAATAAACCAAAGTTACTTACTTGTGAAACCATCAACGATTAACCATCGGTTCGTTGATCGTTTCTAGTAGTAATTAATGTCGGAACGTTAACTAATCGTCACTTAGCAACCCTCCAACATTAATATAGAATGAGATTAAGGGAAGAATTAATAATCAAGAGAAGAAGTTAAGAAAATAACTCACAACTTTAATAATCAACAAGCTTCAAGAGCAAAACCAAGAAATGGGAGTTTAGCTCCTCATTTGGAGACTAAACATACTAGATAAATATAAAGAAATGTTATTCTAAACTGAGCTTAAGAGTATGGAAGAAGGGATGGGAATTTGTGAAGAAAAAGTGTGTTATTTATTGGTGTTTTTCAACACCTTTGGTTGGGTACCTGACCGGGTATAGTACTATACCCGACCGCGTAACGATCAAAATCAGTTAATCTTCCACGTTCTTGTGTTTCAGCACGTTAAAATGTCCCGGGTCAAGTCAGATCCGACCGGGTGGCTTAGTTGACCCGACCAGGTTTGGACAAAAAACAGATATTCTCTACACTATAGTGATCTTTGGAACGTTCTGGTGTTCCGGGTCACATCTAACCCGACCGGGTCAAGTAGGGGACCCGACCGAGTCTAGCTCTTTCCTCACGGAATCGGTTTTCATCTCAGACCCGACTGGTTTCAGGGTCTGACCCGGCCGGGTTTTGTGCTCCTAGACATTTTTATCTTCAGCTTTTTCTCCTTTTCCTTGCTAAAAACACTACCACTATTTTACAACTATACATGAAAGCTAAAAACAATTACAAACAAAATAAAACAAATGTTTACAAACTAACTAAAAATGATAGAAAATCCACACAAAGTCAATATAAAAACATACATTTATGTACTATAAACTAGTGAATATCAAATATCCCCACACTTGAATATCTACTCGTCTCGAGTAAATGCAATCCAAGAAATCCTAAAATGATAAGTTCATCAACACAACCATCACAAAGTTTTTTTTATTTTGAAAATTAATCACAAGGTATCCCCAACATAAAGAGAATACATCAAGGGGTCTTCCATTCCAATTTCTTCATGCAATGAACCCTCTTTAGTCATCACCATTAGGATCCTGCAGAATCAAAAGAAATATTTTCTCTCATTCTCTCATTTTGCCTTGTTGCCCTTTCGGGTTTTCAACCCAGCTTCCCACATTTTCTTTCAATAAATCTCACAAACTCACTCTTATTTTTGCTTTATTTTTGCTTAAGCTGCCCTTTGTGGGTTTTCAACTTAACAAGCTGTTTTTTATAGAAACAAGAATCAAGAGTGTGAATGTGAACATACCGGAAAGATCTCCCCCACCGCTAGTCCATGGCACTGTCCCTAGTGCCCGCCTGCATCTCCGCCATCAAAAAATCCTCCATAGCCCCTAAAGTGGGTATCCTCATCCATGTGATCACCGCCGTATCCGTTTTCCCCGCCTCCACCACTAGAGCTCGAACCACTAAAATAACCCCATTCAGTGGGGTTATACCATGAGGGTGCCGGAGGAGGAGCGGTCATAGAGGCAAAGTCACCCTGATGTGCTACAAAGGAGTAGATAAGTCCAAAAGTCCTCCTTTGGTCCTCCTGATCTCTCCGCCGATCTTCTTCGTATCTTTGTCTTTGCAATGCAACTTCCTCTCGAAGTTGAATGTAGTTAAGGTTTAGAGCATTCGTGCTATTTAGCATTTGTTGCTCAAAAGGTGAATATTGGTGAGCATTGAGTTGTGGTTGAGTTTTTCAGGAATGAGGGGTGGTGGTTCAAGTGCAGGCTGTTCGTTGGCAGCGATGTCGTCTTCATTGTCCCCCGGTTCGTTTTCTGGGGGTGCATAATGTGGTGGGATCCCCCCGTGTAACACCCCGGCCCCACCGGACCCGAGGTAGTTACTCCGGACCAATAGTACTGTCCCCACAAACCACCACGAGCCTTTACCGCACACTTTGTCCTCACTCATGCGCGTCCTGAGAAACTTCCCAGGGGGTCACCCATCCCAAGACTACTCCCGTGCAAGCACGCTTAACTTTGGAGTTCTTGGGTGATGAGCTCCCTTAAAAGGAGATGCACCTCTGTTGGTATGAGTAGTACTATTAATCCTCTTACATTAATCTCGGGTATTACAATCACCCCCACTTAGGATCGCAACGTCCTCGTTGCGCCTTTAAACCAATCTCAATAAAACCCCAGAATCTTGCCCCGCTAAGTGCCCGCCCGATATCTAACGGGTCAGCACACTGTCGCAGGGTTGCTCTGATACCATTTGTAACACCCCGGCCCCACCGGACCCGAGGTAGTTACTCCGGACCAATAGTACTGTCCCCACAAACCACCACGAGCCTTTACCGCACACTTTGTCCTCACTCATGCGCGCCCTGAGAAACTTCCCAGGGGGTCACCCATCCCAAGACTACTCCCGTGCAAGCACGCTTAACTTTGGAGTTCTTGGGTGATGAGCTCCCTTAAAAGGAGATGCACCTCTGTTGGTATGAGTAGTACTATTAATCCTCTTACATTAATCTCGGGTATTACACCCCGGGCAGACAATAATGGTGTCCATCACCGATTTGGTGATCGATGATGTTAAGCGGGAGATTATCGGAAGGGAAGGGGTAGTATAGTTCTTGGACGGGTTTTATGTGCCAATTATAAATCTCCAGGCCATCATGTTCTGTGTGTGAGAGGGTCACATCCCCAACATTCTTTACAAACTGAAGGCCAAGAAGGGTTCTGTGGTTTTGTGCACCATTGCATTCAAAACCATATAGTGTGGCAATGTGGGTAATTAGACCCCCCTCCAGAATTTTCCCTCCACCATTTTTAACATTGATAACGTGATCCCAAAGAACTGTGGTGACATCGTATGGGCCGGTGCTCGGAAGAACATCTTGTGCTAAGAGGCATACATCCCACACTCTAGTTTGATGGTTGTTTGGTCTCCCGAAAAATCAATTTGCCAAGAATTTTAAGAAAATTCAGAAGATCGGGTGTTGGACGTGGTTGACATTGAGGTGGGAAGTACGAACATTGACCAGTCCGATCATTCTTCTCCATAGTTTATAGGCCACCGGTGAACTATATGCGACCGTTTCATCAAGCAAGGGTAGGCCGAAATGTTCAGCAAATTCTCTTTTAGTGAGTGAGCGGTTCTCGTTGAGCAGACGAAAGTTGATCGTGTTATTGGTGTGATCATTTTGATCTTTCACATGCTCAACGGAACTGTATAACTCATACACTAAACGAGAATATGGCCAATAATGCATATAAATTTTTTTTAGCATGCCACACCTTGTGAATATGTCTCTCATAATATCATCAATCCAAAATAGAGTTAATGTCAATTGGCACATAAAGCGGGAGGGTTTTACCTCTCTTTCGGATTGCTCGAGGAAACGGGTGCGTTGTGTGTCGGATTCAAATTCCACTGACTCAAAGCCATCGACGGGTGGGATAGCTCTTGGAGCTCTTGAAGAAGTAGCTCTTCCCCTTTTCGGTGCCAAGGAGCTTGATTTTTTTTGGTGTTTTTGGTGAGGGAATTTCGGATTTTTGGGGTGGGTAGGATTTGGTGAGAGTGATGGGTATGGTTTTGTAGAGGATGATGAGGAGAAAAGGTATTTGATATTTGTTGGGGGTTGTGGTTTGAATTTGGAACTTGAATGTCCAAAAAAGGAGGGGTTCGAATTTGGGGGTAGGGTTTATGGGTTTGGTTGATTTGGGAGATTTTGGAAGGATTAATTGGTGTAGGGTGGAAGAGCGAGGTGAGGAGATGAAGAATATGGTGTTATTTGATGGATTTGGTGGGGGAATGGGTCAGTTTTGAAGCTTTTTGTATTTGAAAATGGAGGATTTTAGGGAGGTGGTTCGAAATGGGAAAGACGAAATGGGAAGGGAGGGGATATGCCCAACCTGGTATATCCTGAAAAACCCGACTACCCGGTCGAGTATGGTAGGTTACCCGTGCGGGTGCGTGTCACAGAGGCGGGCAGAGAGTTTTTTGCGTGTATACCCGGTCGGGAATCTTTACTTTACACGGTTGGGTAGCATGATTTTTGTTAACCAGAGAGTTCTGATGGCTGATACCCGCTCGGGTGAAATAAAATTCTCGGTCGGGTCCTTTTGTTTTGCATGGCCTGAAGCCTCTGTTTAGATACCCAGTCGGGTGAAATAAAATACCCGGTCGGTTTTGTTTCATGTGTATTCAAAATTTTGCTCCTCGCCCGGGTAGTGGTGCGGGTAACCCCTTTTTATGCTATGCCCGATCAGGTGAATTGTGATACCCGGCCGGGTGTATTCCCAGGACCAATTTTTTTTTTTTTTTTTTTTACACACACACTCTACTGGAAAAGTATAAAGAAAACATACCGTGCATGGGTTGCCTCCCAAGAAGCGCTTTATTTAACGTTGTGGCTCGACGATATCTTCTGTCGTTCCTCATTCTTAGACCGATTCAGAAAGGTCTACGACTTCCACGTTTTTTGGGTAGAAAACCCTCAAAGAAGGGTTTTAATCGCTGTCCGTTTACTTTGAGAACCTCTCCCATCTCCAGGTCTTGAATTTCCACCGCCCCGTGTGGATATGTTTTGACCACTATGTATGGTCCAGTCAAACGGGATCTCAGCTTTTCTGGAAATAGACGAAGGCGTGATTGGAATAAAAGGACTTTGTCATCAAGTTTAAAGTCTTTTCGTATGATCATCTTATCGTGTCACTCCTTCGTCTTTCTCTTATATATCTCCGCGTTATCATAAGAATTCAAGCGAAGTTCTTCCAATTCTTGCAATTGGAGTTTCCTATGCACACCGGCCTCATCAAGATTGAGATTGAATTCCTTCACCGCCTAATATGACTTGTGTTCTAGCTCTACGGGAAGATGACACGCTTTGCCAAACACAAGTCTAAAAGGGGACATACCGATTGGAGTTTTGTAGGCAGTTCGGTATGCCCAAAGTGCATCATCAATGCGTATACTCCAATCCTTCCGGTTCGGGTTCACTGTTTTCTGGAGTATAGATTTCAACTCCCTATTTGAGGTTTCCGCTTGGCCATTGGTTTGAGGGTGGTAAGCGGTAGAGATCTTGTGAGTCACACCATATTTCTTTAGTAGGGATGCCACAATTTTATTACAAAAATGTCTGCCTTGATCGCTTATTAAAATTCGAGGGACCCCGAACCTTGAAAATATATGTGATTTGAGAAAACTAGCCACCACCATGGCATCATCAGTTTTTGTTGCTTTTGCCTCCACCCATTTGGAGACGTAATCTACCGCAAGAAGGATGTAGATGTTACCTTGAGAATTTGGGAAAGGTCCCATGAAGTCGATACCCCATGCATAAAAAATCTCACAGAAAAGCATGGGGTTTTGTGGCATCTCGTTCCTCCTTGAAATGTTGCCCGCTCTTTGGCAATTGTCACAAGATTGACAATAGCCGTGTGCATCCCGGAATAGACTCGGCCACCAAAAACCGCTTTCAAGTATCTTCATTGTTGTTCGTTTCGGGCCGAAATGTCCTCCACAAGCATAAGAGTGAGAAAACACTAGTGTAGAAAACACTTTCTATATGGGTTAAAAAACACTTTTTATGTCGGTTCCCGTAACGACATAGTAGCCAGCGACATAGAAAGTCGGGTTCTTTTCGTGTCGGGTAGTCGTACCCGTTATAAAATGTTTTTTATAACGGTTACGAAATTAACCGTTATCGAATGTTTTTTATGTCAGTCCAGTAATACCCCATATAAAATCCTTTTTATATGGGTTAAACCACCAACCGTTATAGAAAGTCGATTTTTTTATTAAAAAAATAATCGCATTTACTGTCACTTATATATATATATATATATATATATATATATATATATATATATATATATATATATAAGTGATTTTATATTTTAAAATGTAATGTTTTTATTTAAATTTGCTACATAATAAAATTTCTAGTTCATACTAAAAATATGTATTGTCTAGAAATTAATGAGTAATATGTAAGCAGCCCCTTGGGCCTAGCCCAATTTTGTACATTTATTAATTCAAAACATAAAGAACAATAGGCTCATTTGCACAGCCGAAGTATAGAAATCAAAAGTAAGTAACATAGCATCGCACATCACAAACAAGCATTTAGTACAATAACTATTTTATTGTAGCAAGATCACTAGCCAACTCCAGATTACTACTAACTTACTATTGACAACTTCAAACAAAGGCATTGTGATTTACTGTTTGTTCATCCACGAGCGGAAATGAGACCAGGACGGCTCTACATGGCATTCTCAACGTCTTACTCTCCCATTGTTCTCCTTTACCCTGTCAAAGCAGATGTTCGTCTCTTATAGACATGCACCTCATGTTCAACTCTACGGAATAGACGCGCAACAACATCTAAAATTTCTCTTCCTATCTGAAAGACAATTTGAATATTACAAAAAAAATAGTCCCTTTAAATAGTCCCTACATTTCCCAATTTTTGTAATATCTGAAAGACAATTATTGAATACTCTACATACCTAATTTTTGTGAACTTAGGTAGGTCATTTTTCATATTTTCTACCCACCCACATTAAAAAATGTATCTTAATAGAAAAAACTAAAAAAACCAGCTTTTTTCAGTCCTAACCAACCACTTGGCACATTCATACCCAACCGGGTGGCTTAGTTGACCCCACCGAGTTTGGTCAAAAATTAGATATTCTCTACACTCCGGTGATCTTTGGCACGTTCTGGTGTTCCGGGTCACATCTGACCTGACCGGGTCAAGTAGGGGACCCGATCGGGTCTAGCTCTTTCGTCAGGAAATCGGTTTTCAACTCAGACCCGACCGGGTTCAGGGTCTGACCCGGCCGGGTTTTGTGCTCCTAGACATTTTTATCTTCAGCTTTTTCTCCTTTTCCTTGCTAAAAACACTACCACTATTCTACAACTATACATGAAAGCTAAAAACAATTACAAACAAAATAAAACAAATGTTTACAAACTAACTGAAAATGATAGAAAATCTACACAAAGTCAATATAAAACATACATTTATGCACTATGTAGGTTCGGGCTCGGCTCGGCTCGTTTACACCCCTAGTTGTAGGTAGGCGCACGGACGGATGGGTACAACTGGGCAGGGGCGCGCATAGCTCGGGACGGTGGGGAGGGGGGGGGGGGGGGGCTAGCAGCAGTCTGGGCGGTACCTGCGGTGAGTAGGCATGGGGCTCGGGTGGCCGTGTAAACAAGCAATTGGATGAACTGTTGGCCGTGCAAGCAAGCGACTGGATGCATCGAGCTCCTGGACGGCAGCGGGCCGTGAGACGGCGGCGGTGGATAACGAGCAGTGTGGCAGCGGTGGCAGGGGGCGTGCGGCAAGAGGCGGGTGGATCTTTAGGGTTTTATAGAGATAACATAAAGGGTATATTTGTCCACCAAACTTTGGTGGCCAAAAATATTAATATTAGCACTATTAATATTATTTTAGTAAAAAAACTGGTTAGGTCATATATTGGGAAACCCATTGAGTTTTGGCCATATCTAGAATAATCATCTCTATTATTTAATCCTATTTACGAAAATCTGTCTTTTCTATTTCTAAGTTTGTAAAACATTCGTACACCTCTTAGGCCGTGGCAAAGATCCAAAACAGATTAAACGTCAAAACAACGCCATTTAACACCTTGTTAAAAAATCCAGCGAGAGCAACTGCCCCCAATGCTCCAGTGTTGAGGTTCTTTTTCCGGTGTATCAAAATAGAAAATAGTGAATTGAGGTAACTAGCGTTGGATCCTTGGAGATTCATGGTCATTGTTGGCGGCGATTAAAGGTAATTGGCGAGGACAATTATAATTTGACTTAAGATGTAAGTTAACAAAGTTGAAATTATAATAACGAGAGTTGTATAGAGGGCAGAAAAATGATAAGAATTCTCTAAATTGAAATTTAATTTGGTACTGATAGAAAAGAATATAATGAAAAGAACTAATTAAATTTGTGTAAATTAGTATTAAAGTGAAATTATACTAGTATAAATGATGAAACTAAATTAATTAAGTAAAATGTATCGAGTATTTAAGTAAATGACAAGATTTAGAAGTCTAGACTAGAAACAAAAAAGTTCACGATTTATCGGAAACCATTAATATACAATTAATACGCGGTATAACAATATCATTATACTAGTAATTCCCAGACCCCTATTCCTTCCGGGAGTAAACAGATTGATACAAAAATACTCCCTATATATCCGTACTACCTAACCTTACATACTTCGTATACACACATCAGGAGCTTCGAAAAAGATGGATATTACTGGTGCGGGCCTAGTCTCGGTCGGTGTGATTATAATGTGGATAGCAGCCCTCGCTATAACTATATGTGTTTGCATGCCTATTTATTTGCGCCGCCGCACGCCGCCGCCGCCGCCGCCTATTCTCAACACCAACGTCTTCGTCAATGTTGGAGGAAGACGACCCCGCCGCCCGCCGCCGGAGGTTCGGCTGAATATTAGAACGTTCGAGGAAGGGAGCGTAAGGGCGGGAGTGGAGGACGGGTGCGCAATTTGTTTCACGGGGTTCGAGAAGGGCGCGCTGTGCACTGTTCTTCAAGCCTGCGATCATAAGTTTCATTCAGATTGCATATCCGTCTGGTTGGCCATTAACAAATCCTGCCCCCTCTGCAGAACTCCGGCTCAAGTTCCTTCCCAACCATGTACGGTGTAGCTAATGGGATCTTTAGTCTAGTCTCTCGAATATTAGTTGCAAATTTAACATTTAACTGCACTCATGATCATATGATTTTGTTTGTTTTGTTCAAACAAATCGATCATCTTGTATATAAAGGGTCTTGTAGTGACCGCCGTTTCGATATTAGGGTTCTCATTCATTAGTATTGTGACAATTCACTTCTCATATACTATGTATATATTGCAATCCGTTCTAGAAAAAGTTAGATCTTCCTCCTATTTTTTTTAACTTTCTTATATATCTATTATTCTCAACTCAACTATATTATGTTTAATTTTAAGTTATTACTAGTATGCACTCCGTATCAAATATTTAACATATTTAAGTTGCATGTTGTTAAATAAATTTTTAGCATAGGTTCATAAAATACTACGGAGTACAACTTTTAGTAGTAACTACTACCAAGGTATTTTTGCTAATTTAATCTGACTTAAGCATATGTCTAGTATTGTGTAGTAACCATGTTGAGACAAAAATATTACAAAAAATTAACAAAAAGCTAGTGATCGATCTTAATGTTGTCATTATTTCAACTAAATATGTGCAGTTTTCACTTTTACTTTACTCCGGGGCGTAAGGGAGAGGGGGTCTGAGGGGGCCTCGAGTAATAAGGGCTGAAACTCACTACATTGAGTTTCGAACCTGAGACCTACCGTAAGGTAGAGTGAGTCGGCGACCAGCTGGGCTGGACCGCTTCCGCGTGCAGTTTTCACTTTAATAGAGTATATATTATAAGGACTTATCTGTAAATATTCTTAATATTCATTAATAAAAATGTGATGTTGGGGCTCCCAGTTGGGCAAACGATTCTATACTCTTAATTATTACTCCATATTTCACATGGTATCACCAGCCTAGGTTTCTCTCCTAAAACCTAGCATCTATGTCTACCGACTCTACCACATCTACGACGCCCATTCCTTCAGTGCAGCTGTAGTTCGTCGGATCAATTCCATAGACCATCACTGTTGTCTCTATATAGGCGCGTGTTGTTCAAAGCCTATGAAAACTATACGAATGTATACTAAACTTGGAGAGGGAGAGAGGCATTCAAGCACACACTTTTATTAATGATTAATAGGCTTTATATAGCCTTTACATAAACTGAAATGAACTAAGCATGTATAACAACTTGTTCCTAAAATTATGCTAAACCAAGTATTTGAATACGTGAATAATGAAGACCAAATCACAAGCCTACACTTTAGCTAACTACTTAGACTAATTCAAAGCAATAAAGAATAAACTAAAAGCCAATATTCCACGTATGCATGCAAGCTTGATCACTTGCTCAACACCTCCCCTTGATTCAAGCTTGTCATCCCAATCCTTTTCATGAAAAATTGATGCTTAGCTTGAGGTAAAGCCTTAGTGAACAAATCTGCATTCTGAAACTCAGTTCCACAGTATTGCAAAGCTATTTTCTCCTCAGCTACAAGCTTCCTAATGAAATGATGTTGCACATCTATATGCTTTGTTCTGGCATGAAAAGCTGGGTTCTTTGTCATTGCAATGGTGGACATGTTGTCACACCAAATCTCTGGAATTTCTTGTTGTTCACAGCACAAATCCTTTAGTAACTTCCTCAGCCATAATGCTTGTTTTGCTGCAGCTCCTGCAGCAATGTACTCTGCCTCAGAGGTAGACAAAGCCACTGTATCTTGCTTCTTTGAACTCCATGTAATAGCTCCAGAACCAAGGTCAAACACTGAGCCTGAGGTGCTCTTTCTATCATCAACACAACCTGCCCAATCACTATCAGTATAGCCTCTGAGTTTAAAGTGTTTTACACTTTCATACCATACTCCAAACTCAAGAGTTCCTGCCACATATCTCAGAATTCTTTTGGCTGCACCAAAATGTTGCTTAGTAGGACATTGCATATACCTAGACACAACACTAACACTGTGTGCAATGTCAGGTCTAGTGTGTGTTAGGTAGTTTAGTCCCCCAACTAGGCTTCTGAATGATCTTTCACTTGCTTTCTCAGTTCCATCACATTTCTGCAGCTTCTCATTGGTATTCATAGGAGTCTTAGCTATTTCACAATTCTCCATATGAAACCTTTTGAATAAATCCATAGCATACTTTCTTTGGCACAAGAAAGTTCCTTCCTTCTTTTGTTTTACTTCCAGGCCAAGAAAGTATTGCAGGACTCCTAGGTCAGTCATTTCAAACTTTTGCTTCATTGAATTCTTGAAATCTGCTAGCATACTTTCTGAAGAACTAAAGTACACTATGTCATCAACATAAAGGCAAACAACAATAAACTGATATGTACCTTGCTTCTTTATGTAAAGTGTTGGCTCATTATCACTCCTAATGAATCCATTAGTAATGAAAAATGAGTCAATCTTACTGTACCATGCCCTTGGAGCCTGCTTTAAGCCATAGAGTGCCTTCTTCAGTTTGTACACCTTCTCAGGTTCATTCTTCTTCTCAAAACCCTGAGGCTGTTCAACAAACACCTCCTCCTGAAGTTCTCCATTTAAGAAAGCTGACTTCACATCTAACTAGAACACAGGTAACCTCCATTGTGCAGCTAAAGCTAGGACAACCCTCACAGTTTCAAACCTGGAAACTGGTGAGAAGGTTTCCTCATAATCTATGCCTTCTTGCTAAACATAGCCTTTGACAACCAACCTGGCTTTGTGCCTAGAAACACTTCCATCCGGGTTGCATTTTGTTCTATAGACCCATTTTAGGCCTATAGCCTTTTTTTCTTTGGGCAGACTTACTAGCTCCCAAGTCCCATTCTTCTCTATAACACTGATTTCTTCTTCCATAGCCTTCTGCCATTCAGGCTTAGCAACAGCCTCATCAAAACCTGTGGGTTCTTCAGCAACTAGAGCAAAATCACAATTTTCATAAATGTCAACCAATGTTCTTACTCTGTGTGGAGGAGATTCACTTGATTCAGTTGATGATGATGAAGAGGAACTCTGGTTGCTTGAAGAGGTAGATGAACTGTGTGGAGTTGAGGGAGGACTAGGCTGTGGAGGGTTCACAAGAGGCTCATCAGACCCTTCTATGTTGACTATTCTTCTCAAGCTTTCATCAGTTTGATTGGTTTGATTCAAATCCCACTTTGCATCCTCATCAAAGACCACATTTCTGCTTATAACCACTTTGCTTGTAAGTGGGTTATACAGTCTGTAAGCCTTTGACTGAGTTGAGTAACCAACAAAGATGCACTTCTCTGCTTTAGCATCTAACTTGGTCCTCAAGTTCACCAATGTATAGGCAATGCACCCAAATGTTCTTAGGTGACTGACTGAGGGCATCTTCTGTCTCCAAGCTTCAAATGGTGTTGAATTCATCACAGCCCTAGTAGGTGAGATGTTGAGAATGTAAACAGCTGTTGCAACTGCCTCACCCCAGAATGAGTTAGGCAGCCCTTTAACCTTCATCATACACCTAGCCATTTCAACAATGGTTCTGTTTTTCCTCTCAGCTACCCCATTTTTCTCAGGGGTATATGGTGCTGTAAGTTCCCTTCTAATCCCCTGATCATCACAATATTGATTAAACTCTTTGGAGACAAACTCTCCACCCCTGTCAGTTCTTAGGGCCTTCACTTGCAGTCCACTTTGCTTCTCCACCAATGCCTTAAACTTCTTAAAGTTCTCAAAAGACTCAGATTTAGTCTTTTGAAAGTACACCCATGACATCCTACTGAAGTCATCAGTGAGGAGAAAGAAATACTTACTTCCTTCTAATGATTCAGTTTGCATGGGGCCACACAAGTCAGCATGAATTAACTCCAAGCACTCACTAGCCCTCCAAGCCTTGCCACTTGGAAATGAACCTCTAGCCTGCTTCCCATACACACATCCTTCACAGAATTCTAACACCCCAATGCTAGGCAATCCATGCACTAATTCCTTTGATCTTAGCAATTGTAAACTGTGATTGTTGAGATGCCCATACCTGAGATGCCATAGCTTTGCATTTTCATCCCCTTTCACCACAAGAGCCCGTTCTCCATTTCTGGTTAGGTCCAATGGAAAGACTTTGTTCTTTCCCATTGGTATTTTCATCACAACTTCATTTTGTTTTTATCCTTGATGACACACACATCATCCTCAAAAAGGATTCTATAACCACCACATATAAGCTGACCCACACTTAACAAGTTATGGGCCAGGTTAGGAACATACTGCACATCATGCAGTAATTTGGGCCTTCCTTGCTCAGTTGGAAGCTCAATTGTTCCCTGCCCTTCAACTGAAAGCTGCTTACCATCTCCAAGCCTCACCATACTCTTCTTAGAGTTATCTAGGTCCTTAAACATGTCCCTAGAACTGGTCATGTGATTTGCGCAACCACTATCCACATACCAGACTGATTTTGCTCCAAAATCACAATTATGTTGAGCAAGAAAAAGGTTTTCATGCTCAGCATAATTAGACTTACTCTCAGTTCTTCCTTCTCCCTTGTCTTCTTCTTTCTTCCAGCATGAGGCCTCTTTATGGCTTGGCTTGTTGCAGTAGTAGCATTTGATGGGGCTCTTGTAATTGCTCCCAGTTGGCTCCTCCTTTCTTTCAGGAGTGTAGCCTCTGTCCCCTCTGCCACAACCTCTACCTCTATTGCCTCCTCTCCCACGACCTCTTCCTCTTCCTCTTGAAGATTGCTGAGTCCTATCATGGTGAGAGGTGTCAGCTTTGGCTTGAAAAGCTGTTTCATCCCTATCTTCCTCTTTATCTTCCCTTTCTTCATAGGCCTGCAAAGAACCTTTGAGTTCATCAAAGGTGTATACCTCCATGTCCTTAGACTCCTCAATAGCTGCCACAAGATGAGAGTACTTCCTTGAAAGACTCCTTAACACCTTACTTATCATTTGTTTAGATTTAACCTCCTCTCCATAGGATCTCATCTTCTCCACAGTTGATGTGATCCTAGAGAGGTAATCATTGACAGTTTCTTTGTCCTTCATCTTGGCATTCTCAAACTCCCTTCTTAGGGATTGTAGCCTGACCTCAATGACTTTTTTGTCACCCTTGTATTCCTTTTGAAGAATACTCCAAGCTTCCTTGGATGTTGAGGCTGAAGCAATCCGGGGAAAGACCTCATCATCCAAGGCTTGTTGGATGAAATAGAGAGCCTTTGCATCTTTCTTTCTTCTATCTCTCAAGGCTTGATCTGGTTCCTCCGGTTGTCCATCTTCAAACCCTTCATCAACAATGCTCCATAGCTCTTGAGACTTGAAGAGAGTCTTCATCTTCAAACTCCAAAAGTGGTAATTTGAACCCTTGAACATAGGTAATTGGGAGATTGAATTCCCATTGTTACCACCCACAGTCTGCATTGATTTCACTCCTTTTTTTTGTTTTGTTCCTCACAATTTAGGCCCTCGGATAACTCTCTAGCTCTGATACCAAATGTTGTTCAAAGCCTATGAAAACTATACGAATGTATACTAAACTTGGAGAGGGAGAGAGGCATTCAAGCACACACTTTTATTAATGATTAATAGGCTTTATATAGCCTTTACATAAACAGAAATGAACTAAGCATGTATAACAACTTGTTCCTAGAATTATGCTAAACCAAGTATTTGAATACGTGAATAATGAAGACCAAATCACAAGCCTACACTTTAGCTAACTACTTAGACTAATTCAAAGCAATAAAGAATAAACTAAAAGCCAATATTCCACGTATGCATGCAAACTTGATCACTTGCTCAACAGCGCGCACTATAAGCATGGAGCAACTGTCCTCCTTGGGTCTCACGTTGTCGCCACAACACTCCTTGTTCTGGTTCAATATGCTGACACCGCTGCTGTGCTCCTATCGTCTATTCAACATGCCATATCTCTTCTCATGGACACAGACCGCCCTGACGTCACCCATCCCATCTTCAGCAGCACCTCTCATGGCTCCGATTCGTCTAGTCGCAATAAATTTTTTTGGACCAACGCTTTCTGGTCAGCTGCGTCTCTTGCCGTTTGATGCACCCACGTCCTCTCGTCCACCGGGCTCAACTACGGAAACATCTACTCCATTGTCCACTTTAGCATCTCAACCCCTAATGTTACCAATATTGTTACAACACGGTTGGCTATGGTAGAAGATTATTTACCATAGCGTACTCAGTTTGAGTCTTTTTTGGTGTCACATGGTTTATTGGGAATTATTGATGGTTCTTTTCTTGCACCTCCGTCATCTATTTTGATAATATTCGTCGTGAAATTCCTAATCCTGATTATCATTCATGGCTCAAAATAGACCAAACTGTTTTAAATGAGGTCTACGATTTTCGTTTTTCTGCACTAATTTTGGAAAGGTTAGAGACTTGTTTTATGGCTGCTAGTATTGCTAAAAGTATGGAGCTTAAAAGGCTTTTGTCTACTTTAAATAAAAAGGAAGATGAGTCTATGGATGAATGTTTGCGGAAGATAATAGTTCTGACGGATTCATTAAACTCTATTAATTTCCCGATCAGCAATCGTGATCTTCTTCAGTCCATGATTCTTGTCCTCGGACCTGAGTGTGAATCTGTTATTACATCCTTCACTTTATTCCCGGATAGTTTCACTTTTAAGACCCTTCATCCGCAATTGATGGCACTGGAACAACGAGTATTGTACCTTTAATTTGCTCCCAGGCTTCCATTCTAGGCCATCAGACATTTGTTGCGCACGAATCCCCTGACCCCTGCTGACCGACCCCAAGGGCGAGGGGTGCCCTGGCTCGTGGTAATGGAGGTTGCAGCTATCGAGGTGGTGGCAGAGATCGCGGACACCGGGGGCGTGGCCGTGGCTACGGTAGACATTAGCATGGCCAGCAGGGGATCCTATCATCGTTGGAGCTCCGGTTTTCAGCAGACTCTTGGACAGTTAATATGGCAGCAGACCCCTTCAGGTGGACCCTATCCGATGCGTGGAGCTGCTCCAGGTGGATTCCCAAATCTTAGTGATGGGTTATATCGTATTGATGTTTTATCATCTTGTGTTACTCACCCATTTTTTACAGGATTCCCATCTAGTGAGAACATAACTTATCAGTCACCTCCACCACCAATAGTTTGTCAACTTTGTTTTTTCCCAGGTCAATCTGCTTTGTCTTGCTCCCGATTTGCTAATACTACATCACCACTAGCGGCTATACGGGTGAACACAATGTCTCTGTGTGGTATCCTACTAACTCAGGGCCCTCATCTCACATGACCCCCCATGAGTGTATTTTATCTAGTAAATCTGTTTATACTGGTCCTTTTTCTGTTGATGTCGCAAACGATAAAAATCTCCCTGTTTCTAATATCGGTGATGTCATCTTAAATACAATTAGTCGCCCGCTATTATTAAAATGAGTCTATCATGTGCCGCACATGCATGAAATATAATTTATTATCTATTCAATGGTTGTGTGTGGATAATGATTGTTCTGTTATTTTTGATAAAAATTGTTTGTTAAGGACAATCAAATGGGAGCCACACTTCTCCAACACTCCAATAGGGACTCAGTCGATCCTTTTAGAGCAGCATATCAGCCACCGCCTCTCTTGCTTTAATGACTGCACTTCTTTCGACTCAGTCTTCTATCTTGGTTTTGCTACTTTGAAGTTTAATGAATTGTATGTTGTGAGTTATTTTCTTTAATCTTCTTCCTTGATTATTAAATATTAGTTCTTTTCTTAATACTATCTCTATATTAATGTTGGGGAGTGTTGGTAAGATGACAATTAGTTAACATCTTGACATTAGTTATAGTAGTATTTTCTTCCTCTATATTAATGTTGGGGAGTGTTGCTAAGATGACAATTAGTTAACATCTTGATATTAATTATAGTAGGATTCATCTTCTTTAATAATATTTTTCCTTGAATTATATTAATTCCTATTCATATTTCATATTAATATTTTGAGCATTACTGAAACGATCAACTAGTTTTGTTTCATATATTAATTATAACTAGAATCAATCGATTAATACACTTGTTATTAATTAGGTTCGTTCAATGATAGTAAACTTGGATTATTAATGCATGCGTGATATGCACTAATTAGTAGTGCATAAATGTATATTTTTATGATTGATTTGTGTGTATTGTTTACCGTTTTATTTAGTTTGTAAACATTTGTGTGAACTTAGTTGTAATTGTATTTTAATCTTCATTTATTAGTTGTAAAGTAGAATTAGGAATTATGGTGTTGGAAAGGAAGACTTTGAAGAGAAGAAAACAAGAAATTTGACTGCCTTGGGGTAAAACCGGACCGGGTAGAAACCCCCACCCGGTCGGGTATGATTTAACAGACGAAATTGCCAAGAAAGTCACTGGACCCGGTCGGGTCCCCTACTTGACCCGGTCGGGTCAGATGTGACCCGGGACAAAACGATGTGCGAAGATCACCAGAACATGGCGGATTATCTGATTTCGACCGGACCCGGTCGGGTAAGTACTTGACCCGGTCGGGTACCCGGCCAAAGGTGTTGAAAAACACCTATAAATAGCACACTTTTTCTTCTCTAAAAATCATCCCTTCTTCCATACTCCTAAGCTCAGTTTAGAATAGCATTTCTTATATTTTTATAGCATGTTTAGTCTCCAAATGAGGAGCTAAACCCTTCCATCCTGATTTTGCTACTTTGAAGCTTAATGAATTTGTAAGTTGTGAGTTATTTTCTTTAATCTTCTTCCTTGAATATTAATTCTTCCTTTCAAATACTATTTCTATATCAAAGTTGGGGAGTGTTACTTAGATGACAATTAGTGAGCATCTTGACATTGGTTATAGTAATGGTTATTTCTTCCTCTATGTTAATATTGGGGAGTGTTACTAAGATGACAATTAGTTAACATCTTGATGTTAATCATAGTAGGATTCATATTCTTTAATATTCTTTCTTGAGTATTAATTAATTCCTATTCATATTTGATGTTAATATTTTAAACATTACTTAAAGTATCAACTAGTTTTGTTTCTCATATTAATTATTACTAGAATCAATCGGTTAATACGCTTGTTATTAATCCGGTTCTTTCAACGGTAGTAAACTTAGAATATTAATGCATGCATCTCACGGTTAATATGCCAAGGGGAATTAATTACATTGATTAAACCAAATAACCGCTTGTGTTGAGGTTATCAATTTTAATCGTTTTCATCTTAAGTTTATTGCTACTATCAAGTTAATATACGGCGCTTGTTCTATATTGACTCGATAGTAAGTCTTATTAATGAACACATCTCGTTATTAATAACTACCCTCGATGAACTGGATATACTCCTCGATTGAGTATTCGAGAGGAAGATAGGTAAAGATATAACCGGGATCGACGAACATTTCATTAAGTGGATAAAAGCAAAACCAAGCCTCCACATCTATTAATTAAACTCATGTAGGTTGTTTATCTTAGTGTTAATTGAATCAAATCAAATCAAACTGAAAACCCCCCTTGTTACTATTTACATAGAAGAAAAGTGTTCCTTTCCCTGTGGATACGAACCTTACTTCACTATACTACGTATTAGTGTTGTATTGTAAAATATTTTGAGTGCACCTCACGACAAGTGCACGTCAAATTTGGCGCCGTTGCCGGGGAAAGACAATTAATTTTTCTTTTATTTCATTTCAAAAAAAAAGAAAAAAGATCAAAAAAAATATATTAACCAAAAATATAAAGAGTGTTTATTTTTCTATTTCTGAGCTTAGTAGAGTTTATGATTAAAGATCGTTCCATAAACGAAATCACATATCACAAAAACCCAGAAATAGAACAAACTTTCGAGCGGTTGAAAAGTAAATTTTCTAATACCGACTCGGAAGAATCATCTACCAGAGATTCATCCACCGCTAGCTCTAGTTCTAGCGAAACCGAAGAGTCAATAACCATGGCTCGTGAGACAAGAACACTACGGGAGCTCACTGCTCCAAATCTCAATCAACAACCATTATGTATTACCTTCCCTACACTCGATGAAGGTAATACATTTGAGCTAAAATCTGGGCTCATACATCTACTGCCATCCTTTCATGGCCTAAGAGGATAAGATCCGAACAAACACCTTTCTGAGTTCCATATTGTGTGCACAAGCATGTGCCCCAATGGTGTTTCGGAACAACAAATCAAATTGAGGGCTTTTCCATTCTCCCTCAAAGACACTGCAAAGGATTGGCTATTCTATCTTCCTTCGAGAAGTATAGACACATGGGCGGCAATGAAAAAATGTTTCTTGGATAGGTACTACCCCGCCTCCATCTCATCTTCTTTAAAAAACAAATAAGCAACATTGAGAAAAAAGAAGATGAAACATTGTATGAATATTGGGAGCGTTTCAAAAAGTTGTGTGCTAGTTGCCCATATCATGGGTACACCGAGCAAGACCTCATCCTCTATTTTTACGATGGTCTTGCGGATCAAGATAGGCGCATGGTGAATGCGGCATGTGGAGGGGGAATTGTTAACAAAACCCCTTCTCAAGAAAGGAATCTCATCTCAGAGTTGGCCGAGAACTCCAGACATTACAGTGGGCGACCCTCAACTCGAAGGGTTGCCGCAGCAGAATCCAACACCTCGTTGGAAAGCCAAGTTGCCGGTTTGACTTCTTTGGTCAAAGAACTTCTTCTGAAACCAAAGACTCAGGAGGTCAAAGCTTGTGGCATTTCCACAGCAACCGGGCACCCCACTGATTCGTGCCCATCCCTCCATGAAGAACAAGTCAACGCCTTGGGTTTCCAAGGCCATCAACAGAAGAGGTATGATCCCTTCTCAAATTCTTACAACCCTGGATTGCGGGATCATCCTAACTTGAGGTATGGAAACCCTCAACAATCCAACTCATCTTCTCAATCTAGTATGTCAACTGATGACATGATCCGGATTTTGACCTCAAGCATGGTTACCATGCAACAAAACATGGGACAATTTCAACAAACCATGATACAATTTCAACATGAGACAAGGTCAAGCATTAACAATTTGGAAACTCAAGTTAGTCAAATTGCAAATGCCGTGAACCGACTTGAAACGAAGGACTCGGGTAAACTCCCATCTCAAACGGAGCAAAACCCGAGACAACATGTGAATGCCATCATGTTGAGAAGTGAGGCAACATGGAAGGAGGTAGATCAAGAAATTAAGGAGGTGGATCCTGAAGAAGAAGTTCAACCGGAGAAGGGGGTCACAACAGCCAAGCTCCCTCCACTGTCATCATATGAACCAGTAGCCCCATTTCCTGAGGCACTGAGAGAGACAAAGAAGCCGGAGAAAGATTCTGACATCTATGAGACTTTCGCCAAGTGTGAGGTAAACATTCCGCTCCTTAACTCAATGAAATGTGTTCCTCGTTTTGCTAAATTTTTAAAAGAATTATGCAAAACAAAAAGGAAAAATAAATTGAAAGAGAAACAACAGGTTAAGATTAGTGAACATGTCTCAGCTATTTTCCAAAATGAACTCCCCGAAAAATGTAGCGACCCAGGCATGTTCACTATTCCTTGCACGATAGGGGGCACCACATTTCCTAGGGCCTTGTTGGATTTAGGGGCATCAATAAATGTCATTCCTTATTCCGTTTATAAATCTCTACAACTTGGCCCACTACATCAAACCGGTGTAGTAATTCAACTAGCGGATCATTCTAGCACTTACCCGAAGGGTGTGATAGAAGATGTGTTAGTAGAAGTGGAAAATATGGTTTTCCCTGTCGACTTCTATGTCCTCGAAATGGGAAATGATGATCAAATAACACCTATCATGTTGGGTAGACCCTTCTTAAAGACCTCAAAAACTAAAATTGACGTATCTAGTGGTTCATTGACCTTAGAATTCAATGATCAAAAAGTAGAGTTCAATATCTTTGACTCTATAAAAGACCAAATTAAAGATCACTCTCTGTGCTCTTTAAATATTTTTGAACCACAGGAACCGATATTTTTGGAGAAATCTTATAAAATCCCCATTTTTCGAGAAGAGGAGAAAATTGAACATAGAAAGTCATCATTGGTTGAGATGTTGACAAGAACGAAAGTTCGGCCTTACTGGAAAAGGCCGAAAAATAAAAATGAAAAATGGCCAAATAGGGCCTTGAAAAATGAAACAAGGGATGCTCATGATCCCACATAAAACAAAAAAAAGTGAATAATGTCGTGTCGCGACGTTAAATAAGGCGCTTCTTGGGAGGCAACCCAAGTTTATATTTTGTTATTTTCATTCATTTTTGTGTGTGTTCTTACATTTTCAAAAAAAAAATGACTTGGGATTGAACCCGACCGGGTATAAAACTCCACCCGGTCGGGTTACCTCTAAAAACAAAACACCCGGCCAACCACCCGGGCGAGGCAAGAGCGGAACAAGAAAATATCAAACACCCGACCGGGTAGACCCCCATACCCGGCCGGGCAACCCAACAAAAAGCCTCTGGCTATGGTGAACAGCTTACGCCCGACCGGGTAAAATACCTCACCCGACCAGGCGAACGGGGGAACAGACCTATACCAGGTCGGGCTCACCTCTTCCCCATTTTCTTTTCTTCCGATTCAAACCACACCCCAAATTTCCTCCATTTCCAAAAGTAAAAAGCTTCATATCTCCTACATCCATCCACCAATTAAACCCATTTCATTCATCACCTCTTCACCCTTTTCATCTCCACACTACCGAATAACCAACAAAACCTCCCAAAAACTAACCAAAAAGAAAAAAAATCATCTCAGACACAAGCACTAGGGACAGTGCTTTGATTAGCTTGGGGGGAGAGTTTTATGGAATACTCATATTCATACCTTTATTCTTTAAAAAAACAAAAAAAAATTATAAAAGCTTGTTAAGTTGAAAACCTGAAAGGCCAACTTAAGCAAAAATAAAGCAAAAATAAGAGTGAGTTGTGAGGATTAAAACAGAAAAATGTGGGAAGCTGGGATGAAAACCCGAAAGGGCACCTAGGCAAAATGAGAGAACGAGAGAAAGTATTCTCTTTTATTTCTACAGGATCCTAAGGGTAACGAAAAAAAAAGGTTGAGGTTGATAAAGAAATATGGAGTTGAAGACCCTCTTTACTGTTATATTTTTGGGGATATACTTTATGTGTTTCTAAAAACACTCGTGGATGTGTGTGTTGATATTCTTGTCACTTTAAGGACTTCTTGGACCGGATTGGATTTACTCGAGACGAGTAAAGGTTCAAGTGTGGGGGTATTTGATATGCACTAATTAGTAGTGCATAAATGTATATTTTTATGATTGATTTGTGTGTATTGTTTACCGTTTTATTTAGTTTGTAAACATTTTTGTGAACTTAGTTGTAATTGTATTTTAATCTTCATTTATTAGTTGTAAAGTAGAATTAGGAATTATGGTGTTGAAAAGGAAGACTTTGAAGAGAAGAAAACAAGAAATTTGACTGCCCAGGAGTAAAACCCGACCGGGTAGAAACCCCCACCTGGTCGGGTATGATTTAACAGACGAAATTGCCAAGAAAGTCACTGGACCCGGTCGGGTCCCCTACTTGACCCGGTCGGGTCATATGTGACCCGGGACAAAACGACGTGCGAAGATCACCTGAACATGGCGGATTATCTGATTTCGACCGGACCCAGTCGGGTAAGTACTTGACCCGGTCGGGTACCCGGCCAAAGGTGTTGAAAAACACCTATAAATAGCACAATTTTTCTTCTCTAAAAATCATCCCTTCTTCCATACTCCTAAGCTCAGTTTAGAATAGCATTTCTTATATTTTTATAGCATGTTTAGTCTCCAAATGAGGAGCTAAACCCTTCCATCTTGGTTTTGCTACTTTGAAGCTTAATGAATTTGTAAGTTGTGAGTTATTTTCTTTAATCTTCTTCCTTGAATATTAATTCTTCCTTTCAAATACTATTTCTATATCAAAGTTGGGGAGTGTTACTAAGATGACAATTAATCAACATCTTGACATTGGTTATAGTAATGGTTATTTCTTCCTCTATGTTAATATTGGGGAGTGTTACTAAGATGACAATTAGTTAACATCTTGATGTTAATCATAGTAGGATTCATATTCTTAAATATTCTTTCTTGAGTATTAATTAATTCCTATTCATATTTCATGTTAATATTTTAAACATTACTTAAAGTATCAACTAGTTTTGTTTCTCATATTAATTATTACTAGAATCAATCGGTTAATACGCTTGTTATTAATCCGGTTCTTTCAACGGTAGTAAACTTGGAATATTAATGCATGCATCTCATGGTTAATATGCCAAGGGGAATTAATTACATAGATTAAACCAATAAACCGCTTGTGTTGAGGTTATCAATCTCAATCGTTTTCATCTTAAGTTTATTGCTAGTATCAAGTTAATATACGGCGCTTGTTCTATATTGACTCGATAGTAATTTTTATTAATGAACGCATCTCGTTATTAATAACTACCCTCGATGAACTGGATATACTCCTCGATTGAGTATTCGAGAGGAAGATAGTTAAAGATATAACCGGGATCGACGAACATTTCATTAAGTGGATAAAAGCAAAACCAAGCCTCCACATCTATTAATTAAACTCATATAGGTTGTTTATCTTAGTGTTAATTGAATCAAATCAAATCAAACTGAAAACCCCCCTTGTTACTATTTACATAGAAGAAAAGTGTTCCTTTCCCTGTGGATATGAACCTTACTTCACTATACTACGTATTAATGTTGTATTCTAAAATATTTTGAGTACACCTCACGAAAAGTGCACGTCAATGCGTCTCATGGTTAATAATCTAAGGGGAATTAATTATATTGATTAAACCAATAAACCACTTGTGTTGAGGTTATCAATCTCAATCATTTTCATCTTAAGTTTATTGCTACTATCGGGTTCATATACGGCGCGTGTTCTATATTGACTCGGTAGTAAGTTTTATTAATGAACGCGTCTCGTTATTAATAACTACCCTCGATAAATTGGATATACTCCTCGGTTGAGTATTCGAGAGGAAGATAGTTAAAGACATAACCGGGATCGACGAACATTTCTTTAAGTGGATAAAAGCAAAACCAAATACTTATCTCTATTAAGTAAACTTATACAAGTCGTTCATCTTAATGTTAATTAAATTAAATCATTCAATCCCAAAACCCCCTTTATTTACTAGTTTCATAAAAAGAAAAGTATTCCTTTCCCCGTGGATACGAACTCTACTACGCTATACTACGTATAAGTGTTAGTATATATTAATGAACGCTACTATCAATCTCAATCATTTTCATCTTAAGTTTATTGCTACTATCGGGTTCATATACGGCGCATGTTCTATATTGACTCGGTAGTAAGTTTTATTAATGAACGCGTCTCGTTATTAATAACTACCCTCGATAAATTGGATATACTCCTCGGTTGAGTATTCGAGAGGAATATTGTTAAAGACATAACCGGGATCGACGAACATTTCTTGAAGTGGATAAAAGCAAAACCAAATACTTATCTCTATTAAGTAAATTTATACAAGTCGTTCATCTTAGTGTTAATTAAATTAAATCATTCAATCCCAAAACCCCCCTTTATTTACTAGTTTCATAAAAAGAAAAATATTCCTTTCCCTGTGGATACGAACTCTACTACGCTATACTACGTATAAGTGTTAGTATTGAATATTATTTTGACGCACCGTGACAAAGTGCATGTCAAATTTTGCGCCGTTGCCGGGGATAGGCAATTTTTTTTTTCTTTTTATTTTATCTCATAAAAATCAAAAACGAAAAAAAATTATATAAAAAAATTACTCTTCTATTTTCTGAGCTTACATGAGTTATCAGTATATGGATACCAACACTTCATCCTTAGAGAGTCAAATTTCCTTCTTGACTTCTCTAATAAGGAATTTACCTTAAGCTTAAAAGCTCAAGATGCCAAGAGACATGCAACATTTGCATGTCTCACAGGCATCTTACGGATTTCTACCCAAGGCTCCAAGAAGAATACCTTGCACAAATTGATTATGTACCTCACATGAGGTATGATCCATTCTCCAACTCTAATATGTCCACGGAGGACATGATTCGGGCTCTTACTAACAGCGTGACCACCATGCAACAAAACATGGTGTAATTCCAAAATGAGACCAAGTCTAGTATTTTAAACTTGGAAACTCAAGTGAGTCAAATAGCCGGAGCCGTGAGTAGGCTTGAAGCAAGGGATTCGGAAAAACTTCCTTCTCAAATAGAATGTGATCCTAAACAGCAAACTTTTGCAATCACATTGACAAATGAAAAGGAAATGCAAAAGGAGATCCAGAATCCAAAAGAAGTAGAGGAAGAAAAAGACACAGAGCTCCACCTGGTCAGAGAAGAGGATAAGATGAGCTTCAAATTCAAATTTTTGTCATTGTCATCCTTTGAGGTATCTACATTATCTCTGGAAGCTTTAAGAGAAACTCGTAAACTTGGAAAGGACAATGACATTTCTGAAATCTTCTTCAAAATTGAGGGATCGAAAAACTTTTCATTGACCATACTAAACGATAATTTCATCCCTTTCCTCCCACCACATGAATCAATGACAATCTGGATATTTGAACCTGGAAAGATTTCCAAAGTGAAGAGTCGAGAAATTGAGCACTGCTATGGACGTTCTAGAAGTGAAAGTGTGAAGAAGATAAACTATCATGATCCAAGTTTGAATGACTGAACACAATGATAGCGTCGTGCCGCGACGTTAAATGATGCGCTTCTTGGGAGGCAACCCATGCAAGGTACGTTTACTTATTTTATTCTATTTTTGCACATTTAAAAAATAGAGCCTGGGACAAAACCCGACCGGGTACAAAATCTCACCCGGTTGAGTACAAGGTAAAGTCACCTTACCTGCCCCATCGCCCGGGCGAGGCAAATACCACATATATTTTTATACACCGGACCGGGTACCTCATTTCACCCGACCAGGTTATAATGAAAGATAGTCACAGCCACCCATGGGGAGTTAAAATCGACCGGGTGGAATGAATTTTTTAGAACCAGACCCCTTGGATAAACAATCCGACCGGGTAACTCAAAACACCCGACCGGGTATCCAAACCAGTAACTTCTGCCAGTTCCAATCCCGACTACCCGATCGGGTATAACACCTCACCCGGCCGGGTGAACGAGAAATTGCCATAAACCAGGTCGGGCAGACACTTCCCCTCCCACTATTCTTCGAACCCTCCATCCAAAAAACCATCATTTTCATATTTTCAATATCTTCCTCATCCACCCACCAAATCCACAAATTAACCCCATATTCTTCCTTCCCTCTCCATCCTCTTAATTTCTATACCAACAAAACCCACCAAACAACCGAAACTCTGAATTCTCTAACTCCCCCTACACCAAGTCCGAAATTTCCTTAACCAACAAAGAAAGAAATGGCACCACAAAAGGGTTCCTGTTCTAGGACATCTTGGAGATGAGCACTAGGGACAGTGCTTTGGCTAGCTTGGGGGGAGAGTTTCATGGAATACTCACATTCATGCTCTTTACTCTTGTTCAAAAAAAAAGTATGAAAAAAACAGCTTATTAAGTTGAAAACCTGAGAGGCAACTTAAGCAAAAATAAAGCAAAAATAAGAGTGAGTTTGTGAGGACTAAACAGAAAAAAATGTGGGAAGCTGGGATGAAAACCCGAAAGGGCACCTAGGCAAAATGATAGAATGAGAGAAAGTATTTTCTTTTATTTCTGCAGGATCCTAAGGGTAACGAAAAAAAAGTTGAGGTTAATAAGAAATATGGAGTTCAAGACCCCCTTTACTGTAATATTTTTGGGGATATACTTTGTGTGTTTCTAAAAACACTCTTGGATTTTTGTGTTGATACTCTTGTCATTTTAAGGACTTCTTGGACTGGATTTGGTTTACTCGGGATGAGTAAAGGTTTAAGTGTGGGGGTATTTGATGCACACTAATTAGTAGTGCATAATTGTATGTTCTTATGTTTGATTTGTGTGGATTGTTTACCGTTTTATTTAGTTTGTAAACATATGTGTGATTTTAGTTGTAATTGTTTTTTAATCTTCAAGTGTAAGTTGTAAAGTAGAATTTGGAATTATGGTGTTGAAAAGGAGGACTTTGAAGTGAAGAAAAAGGAATTTTGACTGTCCAGGAGCAAATACCCGACCGGGTAGAAAACTTCACCCGGTCGGGTCAGATTTTAAAACCGAACTGCTGAGGAAAGAGCTAGACTCGGTCGGGTGAGGTATTGCACCCGGTCGGGTCTGACTTAACCCGAGACTTTTTAACGTGCCGAAGATCACCAGAATGTGGAGGATATCTGATTTTGACCGGACCCGATCGGGTGGGCACTTCACCCGGTCGGGTACCCGGCCAAAGGTGTTGAAAAACACCTATAAATAGCACACTTTTTCTTCTCTAAAAATCACTCCTTCCATACTCTTAAGCTCAGTTTAGAATAGTATTTCTTTTAAATTTTTATAGCATGTTTAGTCTCCAAATGAGGAGCTAAACTCTTCCATCTTGGTTTTGCTACTTTGAAGCTTAATGAATTGTAAGTTGTGAGTTATTTTATTTAATCTTCTTCCGTGAATATTAATTATTAGTTCTTTCCTTAATACTATCTCTATATTAATGTTGGACACTGTAGCCACAACAGATGGATCTTCGAATGACTCCGAAAAATTCCACTTTTTCGGAGAGGAGGGGTTTGATTCCATAAAAATTGAATTCAAAATCTTCAGATTTGCAGCTAGAGCTAATGAAATTGAGATTTTTGAGATGCAAAAATCCTCCCTGAGAAGGATTAATTTCAAAACCGATCAGGCACCACAGATCTATCATTTTATTCAGCATCTCACAAGTTCAAATTACTTTACTCACAGGCAGAGCAGAAAATTCAGGGATATCAGGGTATCTTTTGAAATCAACAGTTCAGGCTCTTTTTTGAAGATTACCAAGGAAAAGGGGACCTCCATCTCAGTCCCCATGGGCCCACACAAGTCCAATCTCAAAGAATTTTTGACAGTATTTACTAATTTTGTTGAATTACCTAATTTAGAACAGGACGAAGTCCTACATCGGGAACATGATACTTTCGGATACTCTAAGGAAATCAGCATTTCCAAACTCATTTTTAACTATAAAGTTCAGAGAGCATTGGGCGATATGCAACAACCCCCGTCATTCGAGATTCAACCTCAAAACCCTATCAGCCAGGCGTATTCTGATGCCTCAGACAGCTTTGATCACTCTGACGACTCTTTCTTTACAGACGATTTTCTTGGTCATGCAACTGAAAGCGATCGTCGACCCCCTTTATCAAACCAGGAAGAAATTAAGAACTCCAGATTCGATAGATCGATTTGTCGTAAATCAGAGTTGGTCACCTCAGAAAACTTCATGCCAACAAAAAATCTGAACACACAACTCAAGATCTACAGGAAATCTCAGAAGAATAAAAGACGCCATAGCATGAGGACCAGATCACAGTCCAGAGATTTCCCTTGGATTTAGCTTTTGTCTTTTATGTTTTTGTTTTCCTTTCTTTCCTGTTCTCTTTTCTTTTACCTTTTTCTTGCACTGTAATTTTTACTTTTTATTGAATAAAATCGCTTTTCATTAAAAAAAAGTTGGAGAGTGTTGCTAAGATGACAATTAGTCAACATCTTGACATTAGTTATAGTAGTATTTTCTTCCTCTATATTAATGTTGGAGAGTGTTGCAAATATGACAATTAGTTAACATCTTGATATTACTTATAGTAGGATTCATCTTCTTTAATAATATTCTTCTTTGAATATTAATTAATTCCTATTCATATTTCATATTAATATTTTGAGCATTACGTAATGGATCAACTAGTTTTGTTTCATATATTAATTATTACTAGAATCAATCGATTAATACGCTTGTTATTAATTCGGTTCGTTCAACGGTAGTAAACTTGGATTATTAATGCATGCGTCTCATGGTTAATAATCTAAGGGGAATTAATTATATTGATTATACCAATAAACCGCTTGTGTTGAGCTTATCAATCTCAATCGTTTTCATCTTAAGTTTATTGCTACTATCGGGTTAATATACGGCCAGACCCGGTCCTGACATTTTATGGGTTCGGGGCGATACATATAGAGTAGGCCTTAAGACAACGTGTTAATTTTATATTTGTTTATAAAAAACTATAATTAAGTATATTCAAGCATTTTTTCATTCAAATACGAGTATAACATATCAAAGAAATTACGTAATAATAAAGAACGGTTAGAGAATACCATGTACCAAAAGGGCTCTGGGGAAAAGTAAAACGATTGTTAATAGTACATAATTTTGAATTAGGGAAAGACGCGAAAGTTATATCGTTTATGGAGTAAAATTTTCATATTTCGATTCACATTTTCACTAGACTAAAACAAATTGCAAGTTTCTAAATCCTGGGTACGCTAGTTTAATTTTTCACTTACACGAGAGAACAGAAAAATTTGCAAAATACTATCAATGAATCATGAGTTTACATGAGAGAAGTATATGAAAATATTGACATTTATATGCTAACGTACACTTGATGAATCAAAAGAAAGTGTGAAATTTATTCACAAACAATTCTCGTATAGAGGCTTCAAAATTTTAGAATTGTAGTTTGTAGATATTGAATTAAAAATTGAACGTAATGAAAAAATTATAAGTTTGATTTTATTTTTAAATTTATATATATTAAAATATAAACATATATATATATATATATATATATATATATATATATATATATATATATATATATATTCTGGTTAGTTCGGACTGACCAGAACCGCTTTGCGGCCAAGCCTGTTTGAGGCTTTCCGAGTTACATTTTTTGATGAAGTGTAGCACATTCGATCAAAATTTCATCTTAAAATTCAATTTGAAAATCAGTTAAATAAATTGTTGAAAAACACTATGATTTTTATTCATATGTTTACGCAGTGTTTTTGAAGAATTTATTTAACTATCTCCCATTTGAATTTTTGATGAAGTTTTATGTGAATGTTTTACACTTCGTGAACAACGTGCTCACAAAATTTCATTAAAAAAGTCAACCTAAAAGGTTCTCAAACGGGATTGGCCGTACGACGGTTCTGGTCAGTTCGGACTGACCAAAATATTTCTCATATATAACTGGAAAATTTATGGGCCCTAGGGGAGCAATGGGCCCTGGGCGCATGCCCCTTTGTCCATGCCCCAGGACCGGCCCTGTATACGGCGCGTGTTCTATATTGACTCGGTAGTAAGTTTTATTAATGAACGTGTCTCGTTATTAATAACTACCATCGATGAATTGGATATACTCCTCGGTTGAGTATTCGAGAGGAATATAGTTAAAGACATAACCGGGATCGACGAACATTTCATTAAGTGGATAAAAGCAAAACCATTTACGTATCTCTATTAAGTAAACTTATATATGTCGTTCATCTTAGTGTTAATTAAATTAAATCATTCAATCCCACCCCCTTTATTTACTAGTTTCATAAAAAGAAAAGTATTCCTTTCCCTGTGGATACGAACTCTACTACGCTATACTACGTATAAGTGTTAGTATTGAATATTATTTTGACGCACCGTGACAAAGTGCACGTCATTCTTTCTAATTAATGACGGAAGGAAACACGGTTTGACTCCGAGGTAATCAGATTTCTGGCAGATCAGGCTTAATCACATGAAAATCAATTAATTGAGCAACGCTAATCAATACTAAGTTCTATCCGCTCTCACGGCGTAGAGTACAATAATTTTGGGAACCAAACTGATCTCTCATGCGACAGGTATCTACATTAATTCCAAAATGAGCGAGCATACGGCCCTTAATCGTTACTAATCTCTTAGCGAATGATTAAGTGTGTGTGAAGGTGTCTTAGAATAAATTAGATCTCTCTTAATTTATTCTAAAAGCAATTATAATCCTAGCTGCAGATCTAGGTTACAAGGGATATCAACTGAATCATTCAATTACAAATTAAATCAAGATTCATGCAATTAAAACAAAATGAAACTAGCCATACATTGTGACCAAACCCTTCATCAATCCCAAATCCCTAATTAAAACTACTCGCATATCATAATTGAATCAACAATAGAATTGGGATGAAAAGAATTAATTGTCATTAATTAAAAAGTTGGAACTTACAAATAATCTCAGGGTTTTGAAGAATAAAACGCAAAAACACGTATTAACTTGTCCCTATGCCTCTCTCTAAGCTCCCCTCTTTCAAAATGAGGGTTTAGGGGCTTTAAAAAGAGAAAACAGGTGAATTTGGGCCGAAATAGGACTTTCCGGCGCAGGCACGGCGTGCCCGTCGTCCATGCCTCCGGAGCAACAACGTTCTCGGTGTCGGGCACGGCATGCCTAGCTTGGCAGGCACGGCGTGCCCGACTGGCAGTAGCCTTCTCGTGAATCGTTCAACGGGCACGGTGTGCCACCCTTGGCACGCACGGCGTCCTCCCCCTTCCTTCGTCTGGGGTCTTTTGCCATGCACGCACGGCGTGCCTCCCTGGTAGGCACGGCGTGCGTGCCCTATTCTTCATCATTTTCATCCATTTATCGCTCTGAATGCTCCGACCTGTTTGCTCCTGTGGTCGATGTTAACGATCTCTTGTCATCAAATCATCATCGTAAACCAACCAGCATTCAATATCTAAATTTAAGAACAGTAATGTATACAAGTAACATAATGAAAATGAGAAGTTTTTTCCCAAAAATATTACTAATAAAAAATATATGGACATAAATCTGACTATAAGTTATCATGAGTTAGTTTTATAGTCACTACGATATAACACTTGAATAAAATTATACACTAAAGTTACTAGAGTAGCATTTTTCTCCACAACTTTTATTTTGATTATAAATTTGGAATTATTTCTAAAAAATGTACTTCTAATACTATGATTTAGGTAGTCTTGTAGTTACTGTTTTAGAAACCTCATAATTTAAATTTAAAACTTGATACTCATATTTTGTAGTTCAAAATTTAGAGCAACTAATCAAAATTAATCTAATCATCTAATGCACCTCTACAAAATTATTAGCAATTACATTTTTTTTTCCCGAAGAACCACCAAAACAGTGGGGTAAATGTCGGGGAACATTTACCTAATTTATTAAGAATAGAAGTGGTTTACAATGCACAAAAATAATTACAAGAGAAGTAGAAACAAAAGTGGGCCAAATCCCAGCCATAACATCCGTCCAAAAAGCCCAGAGAATATACGCTCCAACATAATACAGCCAACGCCCTTTGTCGGTAGGGTTTCAATAGGTATCGCTTATTAGCAATTACATAAATTAAAGCAATCTAGAGTAATGTTTCCCAATATTTGCACTTTAAACTCATATGTGAGCTTTATGAAAGTTATTGGGTGAAAAGTTAAGAGTCACAATGTGAAAATTGTGTACAGAAAATCACGAAAATCAAATAATCAATATGTGAAGAAAATAAATCTTGTAGAAGTTAACAAAGGAAGGGTGAAGAAATTCAAAATTAAAAATCTAAAATGGTGAACTTTGAGCACCAACTCCTCAGAATTGCAAAGGATAGTCGATTAGTTAATGGTGACAACTCCGGTACCCATTTAAAAAATGGGGTATTGTACCTATCACTCATTTGATTGGTTCAAATCATTACATCATTTTTAATTTAGATTTAAATAATTCAACTGCATCATTCTGATTGGTCCACGTGGATAAAGGTACGGTACCTTAAGGGTACCATAGAATCTACCTTAGTTAATATTTTTCAAGAAAATAGAGGGAATGAGTGTCATATACTAATGTACTAATATTCATATATACTTAATATATTAAATAATAAATACATAAACTATTAAAATATGTAAGTTAATTATGCGGACCGGGTAATGGTGTGGGTAACCGTATCCAAATTAAACGGGGCAGGTAACGGGGCGGGTAGGTATAAACCCATAACCGCCCCATTACCCGTTTACATAAATCGGGTATTCCCCGCCCCGTACCCGTTACCCAGTCAAAGCGGTTTTCCCCATTTTGACCGGTTTGGTTCGTTGCGGGTATCCACCGGGTCGGGTTGAATTGCCATCCCTACTCACATGACCCCCCATGAGTGTATTTTATCTAGTAAATCCGTTTACACTGGTCCTATTTCTGTTTATGTCGCAAACGGTAAAAATCTCCCTATTTCTAATATCGGTGATGTCAGCTTAAATACAGTTAGTCGCCCGCTATTATTAAAATGAGTCTATCATGTGCCGCACATGCATGAAATATAATTTATTATCTATTCAGTGATTGTGTGTAGATAATGATTCTTCTGTTATTTTTGATAAAAATTGTTCTTTTTAAAGACAATCAAACGGGAGCCACACTTCTCCAAGACTCCGATAGGGACTTAGTCTATCCTTTTAGAGCAGCATATCAGCCACCCGCCTCTCTTGCTTTAATGACTGCACTTGTTTCGACTCAGTCTGACACCAACGTCTTGGTCACTGTGGGGATTGTATTTTAATGTCTCTTAGGAAAAACAATTTAATTACTAGTACTAGTATTTGTTTCTCATGATTGTGTTTCCTGTAAACTGGACAAGTCTCACCGTCTTCCTTTTCAAGATGCTATTTGATGTGAGTTCTCGCACTTAAATACGTAGTAGAATAGGGTGCAAGTACGAGTATCGTCTCCATAAGGACGGACAAAAGGGAATTAAGTATTAACTAAATTCAACGATAAAAATTAAATAAAATAAATACAATTATGCGAGATTTGATTGGTTGGAAAATTAAAATGCAATTAAACGATTAAAAAGCTTGGTTCTTTCTAATTAATGATGGAAGGGAACACGGGTTGACTCCGGGGTAATCAGATTTCTGGCAAATCAGGCTTAATCATATGAAAATCAATTAATTGAGCAACACTAATCAATACTAAGTTCTAACCGCTCTCGCGGCGTAGAGTACAATAATTTAGGGAACCAAACTTATCTCTCATGCGACAAGTATCTACATTAATTCCAAAATGAGCGAGCATACGGCCCTTAATCGTTACTAATCTCTTAGCGAACGATTAAGTGTGTGTGAAGGTGTCCTAGAATAAATTAGATATCTCTTAATTTATTCTAAAAGCAATTATAATCCTAGCTGCATATCTAGGTTACAAGAGATATCAATTGAATCATTCAAACACAAATTAAATCAAGATTCATGCAATTAAACCATAAAGAAACTAGTCATACATTGTGACCAATCCCTTCATCAATCCAAAATCACTAATTAAAACTACTCACATATCATAATTGAATCAACAATAGAATTGGGATGAAAAGATTTATCTGTCATTAATTAAAAAGTTGGAACTTACAAATAATCTCAAGGTTTTGAAGAATAAAGCGCAAAAACACGCATAAACTTGTCCCTATGCCTCTCTCTAAGCTCCCATCTTTCAAAACGGGGGTTTAGGGGCTTTAAAAAGAGAAAACAGGTGAATTTGGGACGAAATAGGACTTTCCGGCGCAGGCACGGCGTGCCCGTCGTCCATGCCTCCAGAACAACAGCGTTCTCGGTGTCGGGCATGACATGCCTAGCTTGGCAGGCACGGCATGCTCGACTGGCAGTAGCCTTCTCGTGAATCTTTCAACGGGCACGGTGTGCCACCCTTGGCACGCACGGCGTGCTCGGTACCTTCCTTCGTCTGGGGTCTTTTGCCATGCACGCACGCCGTGCCTCCCTGGTAGGCACGGCGTGCGTGCCCTATTCTTCATCATTTTCATCCATTTCTCGCTCTGAATGCTCCGACCTGTTTGCTCACGTGGTCGATGTTAACGGTCTTTTGTCATCAAATCATCATCGTAAACCTCCAGGTGACCTCCAAAAATCTCGATTCACTTTCAAATGCGTCTCTACTCATCTCAATTGCTTCTTAAGAGCCAGTGTCGGGCTCAAATTCCCTGATTTTGACTTCAAAAATACCAAACTCAAACCAACGCCCGGTAAAATATGACTTGATCTAATAATGAGACTTATTATGACACCTTTAAACTATAAAGACCATCAAAAGCCGATCTCAACACGCATCAAATGCGTGTGCAAATACAGACTTATCAATATTCATATTTTTACTGCTTCTCTTCAGCTTATTTGCTTTGATGTTTGGCAATCTACAGTGTTATCTAATTTAGATTTTAAATATTATCTCTTTTATTGATGATTTTTCTCATTTCACTTGGGTTTATCCCGTGCACGAGAAATCTGAAGTTTTTTCTCATTTTTGTAACTTTCAAAACTTACTTGAAAATTTATTTGACTGTAAAATTAAATGTTCTCAGAGTGATGGTGGAAGGGAATTTGTTCATTATTTTTTTACTAAACATTTTCTTGAATGTGGAAATCTTGCCTGGATAATTTTGTGTAGAATGGTGTGGCTGAATGCAAACACAGACATTTACTAGAATTATGCTTATAAAGGCTAATCTTCCCCCTATTTTATGGGTTGATGCTCTCTATATTTCCACTTTTATTATCAATCATTTGCCCACTCCGAATTTGTGTTGTTTGTCTTTGTTTGAGATTCTTTTTCATAAATCTCCTAATTATCAATTTTTACGTGTCTTTGGTTGTGCATGTTTTCCCAACATTGTTGCTAGTTCTTCAAATAAATTGTCTCCGTGATCCATTCTCTGTGTTTTTCTGGGTTATGCACCGGGGTATAAAGGCTATTGTTGCCTTGATCCCCGCATATATCGCGTCTATATAAGGAGAGATGTTATATTTCATGTATCGACTTTCCCATACTCCACTCTCCACAAAAACACATCCTCTACCTCTCTACCGCCAATTTGGAATTGGAAAATTCTTCTATTCAATATCAAAAACAGAATTACAATAGGAGGAGCAAACTCTCACACTCAACTATTACAAAAAACCAATCCTCACTAATACACTTCTACACTACGTGTATTTCACTCTTCACACACTTTTCCCACTTTCTAAACTGATACAAATGAACAACAATACACTCCCTGTTTATAGGTGTATATGGGAGACATGTTCATATGTTGGAGACCTCCTTCCAAGAAGGTGATAGATGCCTTTTGGAAACTTCCAAGAAAGATGGTGGAAGATCCCTACAAATGTCCCCCTCCACCTTTTTCTTTATTTCTCTCGAGACTGCGATGCTCGCTGGCTCCCCCTCGCTAGAAACAAGTATCCATTCGGATGTGGAGTATTTTCTCTGTGGAACTATGTCTCGCATAGAACGTCGAACATGAGTACCTTCAGCTTCGTCTTCAGATGAAGGCTCCCCCTGCTGAGGAATATCATCACTGTGATCATCAGTATTACCTACAGAACCATCACTCTATTGTTTAGTAGTATCATGCATCTCCTCGTCGCTGAGGGGAATGTTTGATGATACAGGGACTTCATCTTCTGGAGTATGTTGTTTGCGGATTATTGGAGCACACTCATGAATCTCGTTTTCATGAAATACAACATCTCTGCTTCGTATAACATTCTTCGCTTTGGCATCCCACAACCGGTATTCGAATTCTTCATCTCCATAGCTGATGAAGATGCATGGGTTTGATTTGAGATCAAGCTTCTGTCTCAACTCCTTGGAAACATGTGCAAATGCCTTGCACCCGAACACTTTCAAGTGAGAGTAAGAAACATGTCTTCCTGACCATTTCTTCTCTTGCACTTCAAAGTTTAAAGGAAAAAAAGGTGACCTGTTTATAAGATAACAAGCTGTCAGCACAGCTTCACCCCAGAATGGCTTCGGTAGTTTAACCATACTCAACATGCAACGAACTTTCTCCATAATAATCCGGTTCATTCTTTCGGGTACAATATGCGGTATGGAATAGTTTGAAACAATTGTGGAGTTCGTGGAACCGTCTTCTCATGTCTGATTCCATATGCGGTACAATATGCTGAGAATTCCCAGGAAGTGTAATCTCCTCCATTGTCTGAACGTAGACATTTCAACTTCTTCCCTGTTTCTCTTTCTACCATGGCATGGAATAGTTTGAAACGATCAAACACTTGATCCTTACTCTTTAGACAGTAAGCCCATACCTTTCGCGATGCATCATCAATGAATGTCACAAAATATTTTCTTCCTCCAAGTGACTCCTCTTCAATGGGTCCACATACATCAGAGTGGACAAGACTGAGAAACTCTGAATGGTTCTTCCGGGTAGAACTCAAGGAAACTCTGTGTTGTTTCCCGAATAAACAGTGCTCGCATGGATCTAGGGAAACACCTTTGCCCGTAGAAATAACTTCCTTCTTTGCAAGAGTTGTCAGTCCCTTCACACTTAAATGTCCTAACCTCTGGTGCCACAAGTTTGGTGATGTCTCTTTGTAAGGAATAATTGTTTTTAGATTTTGATGATGCTATATTAATTAGGACTGTAGAGTACCCCTTTAGAAATTATGTATTAGAATTTTCCCTTGTAAAGTTCTTAGCATATTCGACTACCAGAAGGGCTCTCTACCAGAAGTCCTCCAGACAGAAGATCTTGGTTCTCTGTCTAGGAACAGAATACGTCAGGGTCTCTGTTACCCTTTAGCGTGACAGAAACCCTCCTGGTTCTCTGTAAGCTACCAACAACAGAAGTGCTCATGATCTTCTCTGGTTCAGTTCTCTGCCAATAACACCAGAAGGTCTGACACTTGGAAGAAATCCACAAAGCCGGGAAGTCAACTTAAAGATTCCCTCAACGGCTAGGACTATGAAACGGAAAAGCTACAGTGCTCGCATTAAATGCTCATTTAATGCTCCCCATGCTCCGTGGAGTAATTGCAGATGATTGGCCGCAATGTCAGGATTACTTTATCCCAAAATAGTAACCCGCCAACTTTACCGGGTCCTACTGGTCAAGTCAACTGCTCGCGCATTAAATGCAGTTGTCCTCCTACCCCTCCAATGGGAAGACAACCTCAGTATAAAAGATACACTACGAAGAACAACCGAAAAAAACAACAACAAAGCTACAACTTTGCTATAACTTTGCCAAGATTACATTGCAACTTTTGCTAACTACAAGCAAGATATTCAAACTCGGAAAAGCAAAAAGCCTCCTTGAGATTCAAACTCATTATCCTCCACAAGAGAAGGCAGAAGTTGGAAAAATACTCTTTCCAACTTAAGCAAAGTTCCAAGTGTTCTTCAACTCTTCAAGCTCATCACATACAAATCTTTTGTAACGAAGCTGGTTGGAGGAACCCCTGTTTCAACAGAAACTCTTCTTGCTACAAGAAGGACGTCCGAATAACTGGAGTAGTGAAGTGGTGATACTTCAAGGAAACTCAGTGAAAGGACCAGTGTTAAAGGAAGCCAGGCAGTGCATCCCAGGACACATCTAGGCTTGAAGAAGACGTGGAGTGCTTCTTAAGTACTAGGACTAAGGCTTTGTAAACGGCAGTTTTTACAGCTTAGTGGAACAGTGGATTAGAGGAACGAGTTGTTCCTTGAACCACTATAAAAATCCCTGGTGTCGTTTACTTACTGCTTTTAATACTTACACTTAGTTAGAACTGTATAACTCCTTGGACTTGGTATCTGTGTTCAGCAGAACTTGTTCTACGAGTTTACAGAAGGCCTACTGCCTTTGCTTCTCTGAGGCTAACAGAACTCCCTACCAGAACCCCATCCGCTGCCAGTCTGTTCTTCCAACAGAACAAGCTATTCTGTAAATCTGGTACTTAGTTTAAAAAGCTAAAAACCAATACAGTCTATTCACCCCCCCCCCTCTAGACTGTATCCAGTATAACCGGGACCAACAAGTGGTATCAGAGCCTCCTTGTTCTAATAATCTTTTAGGTTATTTGTTGAACAAAGATCCACTTGTTTTTCTGTTTAACCTCATTTCTATCTGATATAATGGATCACTCCTTGTCCAAGAATCTTATGTTTTCAGATCTTAAGTTTGATGACTGGAGGATCCGGATGAAAGCACATCTCTGTGCCCTGCATGATGAAATGTGGGAAGTTCTTGACATTGGCCCCTTCACTAGCTTCCAGAAGGTCAATCCTGAACATGCCATAGACAACACCAGACCCCAGATGATCAGCAAAGCCAAGTCAGAATGGACCACTGAAGAGAGGAGAAAGTACAACCTAGACAATATTGCCAAGGACATCCTCTACAAGTCCATTGATGATAGGTACTTCAACAGAATCAAGAAGTGCAGGACTGCTAAGGAAATCTGGGATACTGTTGAGCTCATTGGAGCTGGTGATGAGCAAGAGAAGGACAACAAACTAACCATAGCCAACAAGAAGTTTGATGACTTCAAACTTCTCCCTGGTGAAAGCATCTCCAAGATGTATGACAGGCTCCTCACTCTCACTGGAGAGATCTCTGAGCTTGGCAAGGATCTCACAACCAAGGAGATCAACCTGAAGGTGTTGAGGGGACTGCCCTCAGCATGGAAGATGAAGGTAGTTGTTGTCCAAGCCAGCAAGGATGTAAAGACTTATCCCACTGATAAGCTCATTTCAGATCTCAAAGCTCATGAGTTTGAAATGATTGAAGAGAAGGAAGATGTACCAGAAGAGAGGACCACTACAGCCCTCATTGCCAACACATCTAAGGTAAATGATTTTGACCCTTCAGTACTTTTATCTGATGAATATATGGCTGCCTTTGCCAGGAGATTCAAAAAGTTTATGAAGAATCCCAAAGATGGAAGGAGTCCATCTTTCAACAGAAAGCCATACCAGAAGGTCAAATCAACAGAAAGCAGTGGAGAGCTTCTCTGTAAGGAATAATTGTAATTAGATTTTGATGATGCTAGATTAAGTAGGACTTTAGAAGTACCCCTTTAGAAATTATGTATTAGAATTTTCCTTTGTAAAGTTCTTAGATGTATTCGACTTGACAGAAGACCTTCAAGAACAGAAGGACTTCAAAAGCAGAAGTGCCTCTTAAGGCATTATTGAAACAGAGGACCTTTGGTTCTCTGCTCCAGAACAGAAGTCCTCAGGATCTCTGTTAGTCTTGACTCTGACAGAAACCCTTCTGGGTCTCTGTTGGATACTCCCAACAGAAGTGCTCCAGGCCTCCTCTGTTCTACTCTCAGACAAAGACACCAGTAGGTCTGACACTTAGAAGATTTTCAAAGAACCGGGAAGTCAACTAAGCTACAGTGCATGCATTAAATGCTCATTTAATGCACCCCATGCTACGTAGAGTAATTGCAGATGATTGGCCGCAATGTCAGGAATACTTTATCCCAAAATAGTAACCCGCCAACTTTATCGGGCTCTACTAGTCAAGTCAACTGATCGCGCATTAAATGCAGTTGTCCTCCTACTCCTCCAACGGGAAGACAACCTCAGTATAAAAGATACACTACGAAGAACAACCAAAAAAAAAGAACTTGAAAAATAACTTTGCTACAACTTTGCTAACCACAAGCAAGATATTCAAACTCTGAAAAGCAAAAAGCCTCCTTGAGATTCAAACTCCTTATCTTCTACAAGAGAAGGCAGAAGTTGGAAAATTACTCTTTCCAACTCAAGCAAAGTTCCAAGTGTTCTTCAACTCTTCAAGCTCATCACATACAAATCTTTTGTAACGAAGCTAGTTGGAGGAACCCCAGTTTCAACAGAAACTCTTCTTGCTACAAGAAGGACGTCCAAATAACTGGAGTAGTGAAGTGGTGATACTTCAAGGAAACTCAGTGAAAGGACCAGTGTTAAAGGAAGCCAGGCAGTGCATCCCAGGACACATCTAGGCTTGAAGAAGACGTGGAGTGCTTCTTAAGTTCTAGATATAAGGCTTTGTAAATGGCAGTTTTTACAGCTTAGTGGAACAGTGGATTAGAGGAACGAGTTGTTCCTTGAACCACTATAAAAATCCCTGGTGTCGTTAACTTACTGCTTTTAATCATTGCATTTAGTTAGAACTGTATAACTCCTTGGACTTGGTATCTGTGTTCAGCAGAACTTGTTCTACGAGTTAACAGAAGGCCTACTGCTTTTGCTTCTCTGAGGCTAACAGAACTCCCTACCAGAACCCCATCCGCTGCCAGTCTGTTCTTTCAACAGAACAGGCTATTCTGTAAATCTGGTACTTAGTTTAAAAATCTAAAAACCAATACAGTCTATTCACCCCCCCCTCTAGACTGTATCCAGTATAACCGGGACCAACAAGTGGTATCAGAGCCTCCTTGTTCTAATAATCTCTTAGGTTATTTGTTGAACAAAGATCCACTTGTTTTTCTGTTTTACCTCATTTCTATCTGATATAATGGATCACTCCTTGTCCAATAATCTTATGTTTTCAGATCTTAAGTTTGATGACTGGAGGATCCGGATGAAAGCACATCTCTGTGCCCTGCATGATGAGATGTGGGAAGTTCTAGATATTGGCCCCTTCACAAGCTTCCAGAAGGTCAATCCTGAACATGCCATAGACAACACCAGACCCCAGATGATCAACAAAGCCAAGTCAGAATGGACCACTGAAGAGAGGAGAAAGTACAACCTAGACAATATTGCCAAGGACATCCTCTACAAGTCCATTGATGATAGGTACTTCAACAGAATCAAGAAGTGCAAGACTGCTAAGGAAATCTGGGATACTCTTGAGCTCATTGGAGCTGGTGATGAGCAAGAGAAGGAAAACAAACTAACCATAGCCAACAAGAAGTTTGATGACTTCAAACTTCTCCCTGGTGAAAGCATCTCCAAGATGTATGACAGGCTCCTCACTCTCACTGGAGAGATCTCTGAGCTTGGCAAGGATCTCACAACCAAGGAGATCAACCTGAAGGTGTTGAGGGGACTACCCTCAGCATGGAAGATGAAGGTAGTTGTTGTCCAAGCCAGCAAGGATGTAAAGACTTATCCCACTGATAAGCTCATTTCAGATCTCAAAGCTCATGAGTTTGAAATGATTGAAGAGAAGGAAGATGTACCAGAAGAGAGGACCACTACAGCCCTCACTGCCAGCACATCTAAGGTAAATGATTTTGACCCTTCAGTACTTTTATCTGATGAATATATGGCTGCCTTTGCCAGGAGATTCAAAAAGTTTATGAAGAATCCCAAAGATGGAAGGAGTCCATCTTTCAACAGAAAGCCATACCAGAAGGTCAAATCAACAGAAAGCAGTGGAGAGCTTCTCTGTTACAACTGCAGACAACCTGGCCACTTCAAAGCTGACTGTCCCCATCCTAGAGTGTCCAAGAAGCAAGGACAGGATGGAGAAAAGAAAAGTACGAGGACAACTCCAGAAGAAGAAAGGCACTTGTGACAGAACAGCTGGAGAAAGACCCTCTGTCAGAAACAGAATCCAGTTCTGACTCAGATTCTGATGAGGCCTTCTGTTGCCTTGATACTGAGACAGAAGACCTTTGCCTCATGGCTCATTCTGATGATGAGGTAACCTCTACTTCTGAATCTAGTTTTTCTTCGGTAGGCTTAGCTTTTGATTCTGATTCAATGTCAGAATTTTGGGAAGAGTTTAAGGCCATACAAGCCACTTATTCTTCTGTAACAGAAGAAAACAGTAAGTTAAAAGCTGAAATTCTTGACTTAAAGAAGGAGGTTGAGATCAAAATCAAAATCAATCTTCTAATTGAGGAAAGAGATCAACTGGAGACTGAAAATGTTTCTCTTCTTAAGAGAATAAGAGAAATAGAGCCTCTCGAGATTAAGTACAAAGCTTACCAGAAGGCCCAGTCTTCCATGGAAAAGATTGTGCTTGATCAACAGATTGGCACTGGTTTTGGTCTTGGTTATGGCTCAACAGAATCAGGTGAGCCTTCTGTAATGCCTAGCACCAGAGTTGCTAAGGCAGACAAGGTCATAGAGCCACTGATTTCTAGCCCCATCTGTCAAGCTGGTGTATCTGGCACCAAGGTTGTTCATGAGGAAGTCAGACCAGAAAAAGGCAAGATAAAGGTTCAACAGAAACCCTTTTTGAAAAATAATGTTGGTCCCGGTTATACTGGATACAGTCTAGAGGGGGGGTGAATAGACTGTATTGGTTTTTAGCTTTTTAAACTAAGTACCAGATTTACAGAATAGCCTGTTCTGTTGAAAGAACAGACTGGCAGCGGATGGGGTTCTGGCAGGGAGTTCTGTTAGCCTCAGAGAAGCAAAGGCAGTAGGCCTTCTGTTAACTCGTAGAACAAGTTCTGTTGAACACAGATACCAAGTCCAAGGAGTTATACAGCTCTAACTAAGTGCAAGTATTAAAAGCAGTAAGTAAACGACACCAAGTCCAAGGAGTTATACTCGTTCCTCTAATCCACTATTCCACTAAGCTGTAAAAACTGCCGTTTACAAAGCCTTAGTCCTAGTACTTAAGAAGCACTTCACGTCTTCTTCAAGCCTAGATGTGTCCTGGGATGCACTGCCTGGCTTCCTTTAACACTGGTCCTTTCACTGAGGTTCCTTGAAGTATCACCACTTCACTACTCCAGTTATTTGGACGTCCTTCTTGTAGCAAGAAGAGTTTCTGTTGAAACAGGGGTTCCTCCAACTAGCTTCGTTACAAAATATTTGTATGTGATGAGCTTGAAGAGTTGAAGAACACTTGGAACTTTTCTTGAGTTGGAAAGAGTATTTTTCCAACTTCTGCCTTCTCTTGTAGAAGATAATGAGTTTGAATCTCAAGGAGGCTTTTTGCTTTTCAGAGTTTGAATATCTTGCTTGAAGAGTTGTAGCAAAGGTTAGCAAAAGTTGCAAAGTTATCCGGTTGTTTTTCGTAGTGTATCTTTTATACTGAGGTTGTCTTCCCGTTGGAGGAGTAGGAGGACAACTGCATTTAATGCGCGATGAGTTGACTTGACTAGTAGAGCCCGATAAAGTTGGCGGGTTACTATTTTGGGATAAAGTATTCCTGACATTCCGGCCAATCATCTGCAATTACTCTACGTAGCATGGGGTGCATTAAATGAGCATTTAATGCATGCACTGTAGCTTTTCCATTTTATACTCCTAGCCGTTGAAGGAATCTTTTAGTTGACTTCCCGGTTCTTTGAAAATCTTCTAAGTGTCAGACCTTCTGGTGTCTTTGTCTGAGAGTAGAACAGAGGAGGTCTGGAGCACTTCTGTTGGGAGTATCCAACAGAGACCCAGAAGGGTTTCTGTCAGAGTCAAGACTAACAGAGATCCTGAGGACTTCTGTTTTGGAGCAGAGAACCAAAGGTCCTCTGTTTCAATAAAGCCTTACGAGGGTCTTCTGCTCTGGGAGCCCTTCTGCTCTTGAAGCCCTTCTGCTCTTGAAGGTCTTCTGTCAAGTCGAATACATCTAAGAACTTTACAAGGAAAATTCTAATACATAAATTCTAAAGGGGTACTTCTAAAGTCCTAATTAATCTAGCATCATCAAAATCTAATTACAATTATTCCTTACAATTTCCCCCTTTTTGATGATGCCAAAACCCTTTAACTATTTCCAGAGAAGTGCCTTCACCATAAAAAAAATTGAGTTTAAAAACTTCCATTAAAATCTTGGTGGGCAACTTGGCATAGGAAAATAGTAAGAGTACGATACATTCAGATAGCAGAATATAACAGAAATAAACAAACACAAACAGAAGGCAAAAAGACAAGAATTTGAGGAAAAGCACTTCAAAGTAAGAAGGCAGAGATGTGATTTTATTAGATAGGTTTTACAGAGTTTAAACCTTACACATTCTCCAGATTAGCTGCTTGTAGAGCTTCTTCCTCTAGTCTTTGAAGCCTGAGCAGTTCTTCATTTATTTCAGCTCTGATTTTGAACAGATTGCCAGACCTTTGATAAGATGCCCATATTGGAGAAAGCTTGCAGTCCAAATAGTTGAGGACACCTTCATGTATGGTCTTTCCTGGGACAATGTTCTTCTTGTACCATTCTTCTGCTTCTTCAAGAGATCCTCCATACCTAACTTTGACAACACCATCTTTGTCCAGATAAAGGTGCTGTTGTTGGGTAGGAGTCATTTTAGCCTTCATCTCTTCAAATTGAGCTCTGTCAATGTTCTGAGAGCCACCCAATCTCCACTCAGTGAAGTTGAAAACTTGCTTCTTCTTGGTGCTCTTCTTTACTGGAGATGGGGGTCTAGGTATGCCTGCTGCTCTCTTCTTTTGTAGGGCAGCTTCAAAATAGGGAGCCGGATCTACTGCAGGCTCACCAGAGGAGGGTGCTCTGGTGGGAGTTCTGTGAGACCTAGGCCTGATCTGTTGAGGGTCCTCTTCCCCCTTTTTGGCATCATTCAAGTCTTCTATCATAAGACTGATCTTCTGGAATTCTGAGGCCTGGGTTGAGGCTATCTGCTCCAGGGCCTCTGGTAGTGTCTGGGTGACAGAGGTAAGGCCTTCAATCAGACCTTGCTGCTTCTGTATTGCAGAGAAGATGTCCTTGTTATTGGCTTCAAGGAGCACCATCTTCTGATACCGTTCTCTGTCAGTGGACAGAAGGGCTTGAGACTGTTCTTGATGAGCTCTGCACATTTGCTCAATAGAGGTCAGTTGCCCCTCTGTTCTGGCATCAGATTTCTTCAGAGCCTCAAGATGCTCTGAGATAGTGTGGATTGCCTGTCCTTGACTCAGGAGAGTCTGTTGAAAGATAGAGAGGGTTTTGTGGATGCCTACCACTTCTGTTGACAGGACATCTGTTCTGGCAGAGGAGGAGGCGATGAAGGTGTTGAGTGTCCCAGTGAGGTTCTCAAAGCGGTCAGAGATGAACTGCATACCTGAATTCAGATTGTCATTCACATGAGCAAGATGCCCATAGTCTTCTGCAGATTCAACAAATTTGTTGAAGGGAATGTTATTCTGTTGTCCATCTGCTTGAGGCATCTCTAGACCTCTTCCCCTAGGTAGTGGGTGATGTTCTTGGACAGATGATAGAGAATGGACAAGCTGTTCATGTTCCAGTTGAGTCAGAGGAGGGGTCTTCTGTCTCTTGGATGTGGCCTTGTAGGATTTGCTGATCATGAATCCATCCATGTCAGAGGAAATCTCATAAGGAGAGTAGATAGGTTTTATGTTGCGAACTACCTTCTTTTTCTTTCTCAGAGAGGGATTGGGGGCAACAGAGTCCCTAGAATACCCTTTGGGTGCAGAGATGGGAGAGACAGTTGTAGGATCAGAATCCCTGAGAAACCATACAGGTTTAAGGTTTTCTGCAGGTTGTTGTGGAGGTGAAGATTCTGGAGGAGGAGATTGATGATCAGATTCAGAGGATGAAGAGGAGATCTGTTGGGGTGAGGGGTTCTGGTGCTGGGGTGAAGAGCGAACAGGTGAGGCATTCTGTTGAGGGGGTGATGGAGGAGGTGAGGGTGAACGGTTTCTGTAGGGAACAATTGCTCTACAGGGTGATGCAGTTTTCTGTTTGGGTGATTGAGGAGGGGTGGGGGTGTTCTGTTCAGGAGATTTAGGTTGAGGGTGTTCTGTTGGAGGGGTTTCTGTGCTGGTGGTAGGTGAGGGAATGAGGGGTTCTGTTGGGATAATAACAGAAGGGGTTGGAGAGTTTACCTCAATGATGTTATCCACGAGCAAGGAAGTCCTCCACTCCTTGATATGCTCCATCATAGCTTGTCCTTCTGACTTGAGTACAGAGGACTCTCCTGGGTTGAAGTTGGGCTGTACAGAGTCAGTTGCCATTTTGGTGAACAACCATTCTTCAAAGGCTGCAATTTCTCCATCTTCTAGAGGTTTGACAGCTTCCTCCGAGGGTGAAGAAATGAGAATAGCCTTTCCCTTGTAGCTTGCCTTCTTCTTCTCAAGGACAGAGTGAAGAAAGTTGAGGGCAAAGCACTTCGAGACATCATCAGTCCCAACCCAATTCAGGATGGCTTCTTCTTCTGCCTCATAGTGATCAAAAAACTGAATTATTTTGTGGAGGGGTCCCATTCTCCATCTTCTCCATTCAAGGACCCGGGTAAACTGTCTGTCAAGCAAGGACAGATACCCATCTTTGATAGGACTAGGGTGCTCTGATGGAGTTGGCACCCTGTTCTGTTCAGGAGATGCAGCAGAGGTGGGGATCTCTGGTTCCCCCTGAGTGTCTGCCACTCCCTCAGACACAGAAATCACAGGTTTAGCAACCTTCTTCTTGGGTTTGGTGGTCCTCTTCCTCTTCTGTCCGGCCTTAGGGGGGGCAACAGGTGCTTCCCCTTCAGTCTTCTTCTTCTTCTTTTCAACCTTTGGAGGAGCAACAGGTGCTTCCCCTTCAGTCTTCTTCTTCTTCTTTTCAGCAGAATGGGCTACAGAGAGAGGTTTCTGTACCTTCTCTCCTTGTTGTCTTTTAGCCTCAAGTTGAAGCTGTCTCTTCAGTTCTGCCTTTATGGCTTTCTCCCTATTTGGGGATGCAGTCAGAAAGATTACCTTGGTGTGATCCAAAGCTGAAGCCTTCCTCAAGTTTACCCCTTGTTTGAGGAGCACTTCTGAAATGAGCAGTCCATGCCCTAGCTTCCCAGAATAGAGGCTAGTCTTTGGATTCTTCTTCTTGATCACTTCAATCAGGGACTTCACCATGACTTGTCCCCAATTGATGTTTACCCCATGATGCACTGCATAAAGGGCCTTTGCATTGGCAGTAGTGACATCATCTGTGGAGGTGTACTTGCACCATAAACATTTGTGGAAGATGTTTATGAGCAGCTCAAATTCCCTCTTGAGCAGGTTCTTCTTGATGTTGACCTTCTCTACCTCTTCACCTTTTCTGCAGAACTTCTTCTTGAATTCTGGCAGAGCGATGTCAGTATCCTCCAAATCAAGTAGAGAGGTCCTGTCTTCCTCTAGTTGGACATTGAAGATGTTGTTGATGACGTCAGCATTAATCAAAACTTCTTCTCCTTGGACGACGGAGGAGATGGTGTCATCCTTGAAGGATGCGTTGAGATAGAACTCAACTGTGTCAATGTTGCTGTAGGCCTCATAATCATGAGTGATGACCTTGCTCAGCTGACATTGTGACAGTCCGTCAACAATGGAGGTCATCCTCTCCTTATTCTCTGCGAACCTGGGCAGTACTTCCAGTTCGCATCTCATCCCTGTCAGTACATTCTTCAGGAGAGTTGCCTTTTGTTCCTTTGAAAGATCGGAGAAGCTCAAGAAAGCCATGGAGTTTATTGCGGTTAGAAGATTTCTGAGAGATAAGAGTTCAAAAGCTTGAGAGTTATGAGAGCACTAACGGTTTAGGTTTGCGAAAAGGGGTTTTATGGATACGGGTTAGTGGACGTTTGAGATAATTTACGGTTCCAAGATACCAATAAATGTAAAAAGGGGCGCAGTAAATAAAAAGGGGCGCAGTAAATATTATACGGCTGGATACCGTTTTAAGGGTAAAAGGGTAAAAGACCTTTAATAATTTACTAGGTCACCCGGTTTACAAGATTTTTCAAAGTCCACCACCTTCTGTTAGATAAGAGAGGGTTTTCTGTAGAAAGGGTTTCTGTTGCATAGGTGTTCTGCCAGGGTAGAGAACAGAAGAGGTTAACAGAGGGGGTTCTGCAAAAGGTGTTCTGTTAACAGGAATTCAGCAACAGAGGGCCTTTCTTTTCAACTTTCCCTTGGAATCTCATCCATCATTCCCAGTTCCTCTATCAGTTTGTTGAACCTAGCCTCAGGGAGAGGCTTTGTCAGGATATCTGCAAGCTGGTCTTCTGTTGGCACATGTTCCATGCAGATGTGCTTCTTCTCCACATGATCTCTGATGAAGTGATGTCTGATCTCAATATGCTTTGTCCTGGAATGAAGAACTGGATTCTGAGTGATAGCAATAGCACTGGTGTTGTCACACAACAGCTTGATCTCCTTTGCTTGAATTCCATAGTCCTTCAGTTGTTGCTTCATCCAGAGTAGCTGAGCACAACAACTCCCAGCTGCAATGTACTCTGCCTCAGCTGTACTTGTTGAGATGGAGTTCTGCTTCTTCCTAAACCAGGAAACAAGCCTTCCTCCTAGCAATTGGCAGTGACCAGAGGTGCTCTTTCTGTCTAGTCTGCAACCTGCAAAATCTGAGTCAGAATAACCAATTAGTTCAAAGTTACCTCCCTTGGGATACCATAGGCCTGCATTTGGATTTCCTTTGATGTATCTGATGATTCTCTTTGCAGCACTTAAATGGCTTTCCTTGGGCTTAGATTGGTATCTAGCACAGATTCCAACAGAGAATGAGATGTCTGGTCTGCTTGCAGTTAGATACAGCAGAGATCCTATGATTCCTCTATATGTTGTTGCATCTACATCCTTTCCTTCATCATCTGGACCAATTCCTTGTAAAGTGTTCATGGGAATCTTCACTGATGATTTGCCTTCCACTCCAAACTTCTTGATTAGATCTCTGGTGTACTTCCCTTGATTGATAAAGATCCCTTCTGGAACTTGTTTGACTTGAAGTCCTAGGAAGTAACTGAGTTCTCCCATCATACTCATTTCAAATTGACTCTGCATCACTTGAGAAAATTTCTTGCACAGTTCTGGATTAGTACTACCAAATATAATGTCGTCAACATATATTTGTACTAACAGAATATGATTAGCAACAGAGATTTGAAATAGAGTTTTGTCAACCTTTCCTTTAGTAAACCCATGGTTCACTAGGAAAAGGGACAATGTGTCATACCAGGCTCTGGGAGCATGCTTAAGACCATAGAGGGCCTTTTTAAGCTTGTAGACACAAGAAGATTGAGTAGGAATGACAAAACCTGGTGGTTGTTCCACATAAACTTCTTCTTCAAGATCTCCATTCAGAAATGCACTCTTGACATCCATCTGGTAAACCTTGATGTTGTTGTAGGCAGCATAGGCTAGAAAGATTCTGATGGCTTCAAGTCTGGCAACTGGTGCAAAGGTCTCATCAAAATCTATTCCTTCTTCTTGACAATATCCTTTAGCTACTAGCCTTGCTTTGTTCCTTACAATGTTGCCATCTTCATCTGCTTTGTTCTTGAATACCCATTTGGTTCCAATGACATTCTGGTGTTTTGGCCTAGGAACAAGTTCCCATACTTTGTTCCTCTCAAACTGAGTGAGCTCTTCTTGCATAACATTGATCCAATCTGAGTCTGCAAGAGCTTCTTCAACTGTCATAGGTTCCATCTGAGATATATAGCAGGCAAGCATTGCTTCTCTCCTTGATGTGGATCTGGTTTGAACTCCACTTCTGATTTGACCAATCACTTGGTTAGGAGGATGGTCTCTTAACCATGTTAGATCTGGTTCTGTCAGCTGCTGTCTTTGTCTCTCTGGTTCCTCATCTTCAGAGTCTTCATCTTCATTCAACAGAAGGGGGTTTGGTGCAGGTGTTGGAAATGCAGGGTTGTCTGCTACCTCTTCTGTTGGTTCTGGTGTTCTGTCTTCTAAGCTGACTTCCTTGAGAATCTCTGTTACCTCTTTAACAGAGGTGCTTTCATCAAACTTCACATGTATGGATTCTTCAACATGTAGGGTCCTTCTGTTGAGTACTCTATAGGCTTTACTGGTGTTTGAATAGCCTATAAAGACTCCTTCATCAGCCTTTTCTTGAAATACTTTCAGATGCTCCTTTCCATTGTTGAGAATGTAGCACTTGCATCCAAATACATGAAAGTAGCTGATGTTAGGTTTTCTTCCCTTCCAGAGTTCATAAGGGGTCTTCTGGTGATTCTTGTTGATCATGCTTCTGTTCTGAGTATAGCATGCAGTGTTGATTGCTTCAGCCCAATATCTCATAGGCAATCCAGATTCTGCAATCATTGTTCTTGCAGCTTCTTTTAAAGTTCTGTTCCTTCTTTCTGCTACGCCATTCTGTTGAGGGGTTCTGGCGGCAGAAAGTTGATGAGAAGTTCCATTCTGATCACAGAAGTCCTTTATGACTTGGTTAACAAATTCAGTTCCTCTGTCTGATCTGATTGTCTTCACTTTCAAGTTCTTCTCAGTCTGAAGTTGCTTTAACAGAGATGGCAACTTCTGAAGAGTTTCATTTTTCTTTGTCAGAAAAACAGTCCATGTATATCTGGAGTAGTCATCAACCATGACTAGGGTGTATTTCTTGCCACCAACGCTTGGAGTCTCAACAGGTCCAAATAAATCCATGTGAATCAGATTTAGAGGACTTGTAGAAAGATCTCCAGCAATGGGTTTGAAGGAATTCTTCACTTGTTTGCCTTTCTGACATGCACTGCAGAGGGTCTCCTTCTTGTATACAATGTCTGGTAGCCCTTCTACAATGTGTTCTCTGGCCAGTTTGTTGATTGTTTTGAAATTCAAATGGTTGAGCTTTTTGTGCCAGTCCCAGCTCAGTTTTGAATCTCCCTTGGCTATCAGGCACACTCCATCTTTTGCAGTGTTCCAATCAACTACATAGATGTTCTTCTTCCTTGATGCTGTAAGAACCACTTCCTTTGTTGTCTCATGCTTCACATAGCAGAAGTCCTTTGTGAATTCAACAGTGTAGCCTTTGTCACAGAATTGGCTAGCACTCAGCAGGTTGAACTTCAGTCCTTTGACATATGAGACATCATCAATGATTATCTGGTTCTTGATCAGCTTTCCTCTTCCTTTTGTTTGACCTTCTTTGTCATTACCTCCAAAGGTAACTCTAGGTCCTTTGCATTTCTGGAACTCTGTTAGGCAACTTCTGTCATCTGTCATGTGCCTGGAGCATCCACTATCAATAAACCATTCTTGTTCAGAGATGGCTCCAGCACACAGTTCCTGCAAGATCAAAAGAAAGATTTAGGTACCCAAGCAATGCTGGGTCCTGGGGGGTCATGGAGTCTGGGTAGTTGGTACCATTTTGGTCTCATCAAGTGAAACCTTGGTGGGTGGTACCCATTGTCCACCTGGTAGTTATAGTAAACTGAAGTGTGATTCACTTTGGGCAGATGCTTGTGAGGGTCATGCTTCCTGTTTACATATTTTTGCATAGCTTTCTTTGTTGGAAAGAAGTCCCATATACTATCAAGAGCAGAGGGACGGTTAACCTTGGGCTTCTGAAGTTGACCAGCCAACCTCTTCTGCCTGAAGTTAACTTTCTCTTGATATTTGCCCTTCTGGTGATCATTTCTGGCACGATTGACATGAGGTTGTCTGTCAATGAATGGTCTTTTATTTTTGTTATTTTGAAAACCTTTTCTGTTGTTAGGTTTTCTGCCAGGTTCATTGTTTTTCAAAAAGGGTTTCTGTTGAACCTTTATCTTACCCTTTTTTGGTCTGACTTCCTCATGAACAACCTTGGTGCCAGATACACCAGCTTGACAGATGGGGCTAGAAATCAGTGGCTCTATGACCTTGTCTGCCTTAGCAACTCTGGTGCTAGGCATTACAGAAGGCTCACCTGATTCTGTTGAGCCATAACCAAGACCAAAACCAGTGCCAATCTGTTGATCAAGCACAATCTTTTCCATGGAAGACTGGGCCTTCTGGTAAGCTTTGTACTTAATCTCGAGAGGCTCTATTTCTCTTATTCTCTTAAGAAGAGAAACATTTTCAATCTCCAGTTGATCTCTTTCCTCAATTAGAAGATTGATTTTGATCTCAACCTCCTTCTTTAAGTCAAGAATTTCAGCTTTCAACTTACTGTTTTCTTCTGTTACAGAAGAATAAGTGGCTTGTATGGCCTTAAACTCTTCCCAAAATTCTTACATTGAATCAGAATCAAAAGCTAAGCCTACCGAAGAAAAACTAGATTCAGAAGTACAGGTTACCTCATCATCAGAATGAGCCATCAGGCAAAGGTCTTCTGTCTCAGTATCCAGGCAACAGAAGGCCTCATCAGAATCTGAGTCAGAACTGGATTCTGTTTCTGACAGAGGGTCTTTCTCCAGCTGTTCTGTCACAAGTGCCTTTCTTCTTCTGGAGTTGTCCTCGTACTTCTTCTTTTCTCCATCCTGTCCTTTCTTCTTGGACACTCTAGGATGGGGACAGTCAACTTTGAAGTGGCCAGGTTGTCTGCAGTTGTAACAGAGAAGCTCTCCACTGCTTTCTGTTGATTTGACCTTCTGGTATGGCTTTCTGTTGAAAGATGGACTCCTTCCATCTTTGGGATTCTTCATAAACTTTTTGAATCTCCTGGCAAAGGCAGCCATATATTCATCAGATAAAAGTACTGAAGGGTCAAAATCATTTACCTTAGATGTGTTGGCAGTGAGGGCTGTAGTGGTCCTCTCTTCTGGCACATCTTCCTTCTCTTCAATCATTTCAAACTCTGAGCTTTGAGATCTGAAATGAGCTTATCAGTGGGATAAGTCTTTACATCCTTGCTGGCTTGGACAGCAACTACCTTCATCTTCCATGCTGAGGGCAGTCCCCTCAACACCTTCAGGTTGATCTCTTTGGTTGTGAGATCCTTGCCAAGCTCAGAGATCTCTCCAGTGAGAGTGAGGAGCCTGTCATTCATCTTGGAGATGCTTTCACCAGGGAGAAGTTTGAAGTCACCAAACTTCTTGTTGGCTATGGTTAGTTTGTTGTCCTTCTCTTGCTCATCACCAGCTCCAATGAGCTCAAGAGTATCCCAGATTTCCTTAGCAGTCTTGCACTTCTTGATTCTGTTGAAGTACCTATCATCAATGGACTTGTAGAGGATGTCCTTGGCAATATTGTCTAGGTTGTACTTTCTCCTCTCTTCAGTGGTCCATTCTGACTTGGCTTTGCTGATCATCTGGGGTCTGGTGTTGTCTATGGCATGTTCAGGATTGACCTTCTGGAAGCTAGTGAAGGGGCCAATGTCAAGAACTTCCCACATTTCATCATGCAAGGCACAGAGATGTGCTTTCATCCGGATCCTCCAGTCATCAAACTTAAGATGTGAAAACATAAGATTCTTGGACAAGGAGTGATCCATTATATCAGATAGAAAAGAGGTTAAACAGAAAAACAAGTGGATCTTTGTTCAACAAATAACCTAAGAGATTATTAGAACAAGGAGGCTCTGATACCACTTGTTGGTCCCGGTTATACTGGATACAGTCTAGAGGGGGGGGGTGAATAGACTGTATTGGTTTTTAGCTTTTTAAACTAAGTACCAGATTTACAGAATAGCCTGTTCTGTTGAAAGAACAGACTGGCAGCGGATGGGGTTCTGGCAGGGAGTTCTGTTAGCCTCAGAGAAGCAAAGGCAGTAGGCCTTCTGTTAACTCGTAGAACAAGTTCTGCTGAACACAGATACCAAGTCCAAGGAGTTATACAGCTCTAACTAAGTGCAAGTATTAAAAGCAGTAAGTAAACGACACCAGGGATTTTTATAGTGGTTCAAGGAACAACCCGTTCCTCTAATCCACTGTTCCACTAAGCTGTAAAAACTGTCGTTTACAAAGCCTTAGTCCTAGTACTTAAGAAGCACTCCACGTCTTCTTCAAGCCTAGATGTGTCCTGGGATGCACTGCCTGGCTTCCTTTAACACTGGTCCTTTCACTGAGTTTCATTGAAGTATCACCACTTCACTACTCCAGTTATTTGGACGTCCTTCTTGTAGCAAGAAGAGTTTCTGTTGAAACAGGGGTTCCTCCAACTAGCTTCGTTACAAAATATTTGTATGTGATGAGCTTGAAGAGTTGAAGAACACTTGGAACTTTGCTTGAGTTGGAAAGAGTATTTTTCCAACTTCTGCCTTCTCTTGTAGAAGATAATGAGTTTGAATCTCAAGGAGGCTTTTTGCTTTTCAGAGTTTGAATATCTTGCTTGAAGAGTTGTAGCAAAGGTTAGAAAAAGTTGCAAAGTTATCCGGTTGTTCTTCGTAGTGTATCTTTTATAGTGAGGTTGTCTTCCCGTTGGAGGAGTAGGAGGACAACTGCATTTAATGCGCGATCAGTTGACTTGACTAGTAGAGCCCGATAAAGTTGGCGGGTTACTATTTTGGGATAAAGTATTCCTAACATTCCGGCCAATCATCTGCAATTACTCTACGTAGCCTGGGGTGCATTAAATGAGCATTTAATGCATGCACTGTAGCTTTTCCGTTTTATACTCCTAGCCGTTGAAGGAATCTTTTAGTTGACTTCCCGGTTCTTTGAAAATCTTCTAAGTGTCAGACCTTCTGGTGTCTTTGTCTGAGAGTAGAACAGAGGAGGTCTGGAGCACTTCTGTTGGGAGTATCCAACAGAGACCCAGAAGGGTTTCTGTCAGAGTCAAGACTAACAGAGATCCTGAGGACTTCTGTTTTGAAGCAGAGAACCAAAGGTCCTCTGTTTCAATAAAGCCTTACGAGGGTCTTCTGCTCTGGGAGCCCTTCTGCTCTTGAAGCCCTTCTGCTCTTGAAGGTCTTCTGTCAAGTCGAATACATCTAAGAACTTTACAAGGAAAATTCTAATACGTAAATTCTAAAGGGATACTTCTAAAGTCCTAATTAATCTAGCATCATCAAAATCTAATTACAATTATTCCTTACAAATAATGAACCTGGCAGAAAACCTAACAACAGAAGAGGTTTTCAAAATAACAAAAATAAAAGATCATTCATTGACAGACAACCTCATGTCAATCGTGCCAGAAATGATCACCAGAAGGGCAAATATAAAGAGAAAGTTAACTTCAGGCAGAAGAGGTTGGCTGGTCAACTTCAGAATCCCAAGGTTAACCGTCCCTCTGCTCTTGATAGTATATGGGACTTCTTTCCAACAAAGAAAGCTATGCAAAAGTATGTAAACAGGAAGCATGACCCTCACAAGCATCTGCCCAAAGTGAATCACACTTCAGTTTACTATAACTACCAGGTGGACAATGGGTACCACCCACCAAGGTTTCACTTGATGAGACCAAAATGGTACCAACTACCCAGACTCCATGACCCCCCAGGACCCAGCATTGCTTGGGTACCTAAATCTTTCTTTTGATCTTGCAGGAACTGTGTGCTGGAGCCATCTCTGAACAAGAATGGTTTATTGATAGTGGATGCTCCAGGCACATGACAGGTGACAGAAGTTGCCTAACAGAGTTCCAGAAATGCAAAGGACCTAGAGTTACCTTTGGAGGTAATGACAAAGAAGGTCAAACAAAAGGAAGAGGAAAGCTGATCAAGGACCAACTAATCATTGATGATGTCTCTTATGTCAAAGGACTGAAGTTCAACTTGCTAAGTGCTAGCCAATTCTGTGACAAAGGCTACACTGTTGAATTCACAAAGGACTTCTGCTATGTGAAGCATGAGACAACAAAGGAAGTGGTTCTTTCAGCATCAAGGAAGAAGAACATCTATGTAGTTGATTGGAACACTGCAAAAATGGAGTTTGCCTGATAGCCAAAGGAGATTCAAAACTGAGCTGGGACTGGCACAAAAAGCTCAACCATTTGAATTTCAAAACAATCAACAAACTGGCCAGAGAACACATTGTAGAAGGGCTACCAGACATTGTATACAAGAAGGAGACCCTCTGCAGTGCATTTCAGAAAGGCAAACAAGTGAAGAATTCCTTCAAACCCATTGCTGGAGATCTTTCTGCAAGTCCTCTAAATCTGATTCACATGGATTTATTTGGACCTGTTGAGACTCCAAGCGTTGGTGGCAAGAAATATACCTTAGTCATGGTTGATGACTACTCCAGATATACATGGACCTTTTTTCTATCAAAGAAAAATGAAACTCTTCAGAAGTTGCCATCTCTGTTAAAGCAACTTCAGACTGAGAAGAACTTGAAAGTGAAGACAATCAGATCAGACAGAGGAACTGAATTTGTCAACCAAGTCATAAAGGACTTCTGTGATCAGAATGGAACTTTTCATCAACTTTCTGCCGCCAGAACCCCTCAACAGAATGGCGTAGCAGAAAGAAGGAACAGAACGTTAAAAGAAGCTGCAAGAACAATGATTGCAGAATCTGGATTGCCTATGAGATATTGGGCTGAAGCAATCAACACTGCATGTTATACCCAGAACAGAAGCATGATCAACAAGAATCACCAGAAGACCCCTTATGAACTCTGGAAGGGAAGAAAACCTAACATCAGCTACTTTCATGTATTTGGATGCAAGTGCTACATTCTCAACAATGGAAAGGAGCATCTGAAAGTATTTCAAGAAAAGGCTGATGAAGGAGTCTTTATAGGCTATTCAAACACCAGTAAAGCCTATAGAGTACTCAACAGAAGGACCCTACATGTTGAAGAATCCATACATGTGAAGTTTGATGAAAGCATCTCTGTTAAAGAGGTAACAGAGATTCTCAAGGAAGTCAGCATAGAAGACAGAACACCAGAACCAACAGAAGAGGTGGCAGACAACCCTGCATTTCCAACGCCTGCACCAAACCCCCTTCTGTTGAATGAAGATGAAGACTCTGAAGATGAGGAACCAGAGAGACCAAGACAGCAGCTGACAGAACCAGACCTAACATGGTTAAGAGATCATCCTCCTAACCAAGTGATTGGTCAAATCAGAAGTGGAGTTCAAACCAGATCCACATCAAGAAGAGAAGCAATGCTTGCCTGCTATATATCTCAGATGGAACCTATGACAGTTGAGGAAGCTCTTGCAGACTCAGATTGGATCAATGCTATGCAAGAAGAGCTCACTCAGTTTGAAAGGAACAAAGTATGGGAACTTGTTCCTAGGCCAAAACACCAGAATGTCATTGGAACCAAATGGGTATTCAAGAACAAAGCAGATGAAGATGGCAACATTGTAAGGAACAAAGCAAGGCTAGTAGCTAAAGGATATTGTCAAGAAGAAGGAATAGATTTTGATGAGACCTTTGCACCAGTTGCCAGACTTGAAGCCATCAGAATCTTTCTAGCCTATGCTGCCTACAACAACATCAAGGTCTACCAGATGGATGTCAAGAGTGCATTTCTGAATGGAGATCTTGAAGAGGAAGTTTATGTGGAACAACCACCAGGTTTTGTCATTCCTACTCAATCTTCCTGTGTTTACAAGCTTAAAAAGGCCCTCTATGGTCTTAAGCAAGCTCCCAGAGCCTGGTATGACACATTGTCCCTTTTCCTAGTGAACCATGGTTTTACTAAAGGAAAGGTTGACAAAACTCTATTTCAAATCTCTGTTGCTAATCATATTCTGTTAGTACAAATATATGTTGATGACATTATATTTGGTAGTACTAATCCAGAACTGTGCAAGAAATTTTCTCAAGTGATGCAGAGTCAATTTGAAATGAGTATGATGGGAGAACTCAGTTACTTCCTAGGACTCCAAGTCAAACAAGTTCCAGAAGGGATCTTTATCAATCAAGGGAAGTACACCAGAGATCTAATCAAGAAGTTTGGAGTGGAAGGCAAATCATCAGTGAAGATTCCCATGAACACTTCACAAGGAATTGGTCCAGATGATGAAGGGAAGGATGTAGATGCAACAACATATAGAGGAATCATAGGATCTCTGTTGTATCTAACTGCAAGCAGACCAGACATCTCATTCTCTGTTGGAATATGTGCCAGATACCAATCAAAGCCCAAGGAAAGCCATCTAAGTGCTGCAAAGAGAATCATCAGATACATCAAAGGAAATCCAAATGCAGGCCTATGGTATCCAAAGGGAGGTAACTTTGAATTAATTGGTTATTCTGACTCAGATTTTGCAGGTTGCAGACTAGACAGAAAGAGCACCTCTGGTCACTGCCAACTGCTAGGAGGAAGGCTTGTTTCCTGGTTTAGCAAGAAGCAGAACTCCATCTCAACAAGTACAGCTGAGGCAGAGTACATTGCAGCTGGGAGTTGCTGTGCTCAGCTACTCTGGATGAAGTAACAACTGAAGGACTATGGAATTCAAGCAAAGGAGATCAAGCTGATGTGTGACAACACCAGTGCCATTGCTATCACTCAGAATCCAGTTCTTCATTCCAGAACAAAGCACATTGAGATCAGACATCACTTCATCAGAGATCATGTGGAGAAAAAGCACATCTGCATGGAACATGTGCCAACAGAAGACCAACTTGCAGATATCCTGACAAAGCCTCTTCCTGAGGCTAGGTTCAACAAACTGAGAGAGGAATTGGGAATGATGGATGAGATTCCAAGGGAAAGTTGAAAGGGAAGGCCCTCTGTTGCTCTTTTGTTGTTAACAGATTACCTGTGGCAGAACCCCTTCTGTTAACCCCTCCCTTCTGTCAACCTCTTCTGGTCCCAACCATGGCAGAACACCTCAGCAACAGAAAACCCCCCTTCTACAGAAAAACCCTCAGAAGGTTGTGGACTTAAAATTTTCTGAAAACCGGGTGTCCTAGTAAATTATTAAAGGTCTTTTACCCTTTTACCCTTAAAACGGTATCAAGCCGTATAATATTTACTGCGCCCCCGTTTATTTACTCCGCCCCTTTTTACATTTATTGGTTTCTTGGAACCATAAATTAATTCCAAACGTCCACTAACCCAAACACATAAATTCCCCTTTCGCAAATCTAAACCGCTACTGCTATCATTACTTTCAAACTTTCAAACCTCCATAGCTCTCTGTTTACTCTCTGATCAAATGGCCTTCATCAACATCAACGACATCACCAAGGAGGAAATCAACACTCTTGTTTCAATCATCTACACAGGGATGAACTGCGACCTCTCCGCACTCCCTGAACTCGCTTCAAACCACGAAACGATGATGAAGATCATCAAGGGAATGGAGGACTCCCAACTGAACAAAGTGGTAGGTTATCACTTTGAATCCTACAGTACAAGGGATGTAGCAGAGTTCTATCTCAACGCTACATACGAAGGGGAGACCATTCGGTCTAATGTCAATGGTGAAGACATTACCCTCACTCCTGCAGACCTCAACGCTCTCTTTGGCGTGGTAGAGGACCCACAAGAAGAAGAAACTGAAGGTTTCCTCACTCTGGACAGTGTCAACGTCACTGTGGACAACTTTGTCCAACTCTACTGCCGACCTGAAGTGGGTAGAGTTCCAAAGCTTTACATGAAGAAAAATCTTCTTCTGAGCGACTATGAGAAATTGGTCAACATCCTGCATAGGTGTGTCTGGAGCAAGAGCACCTCCACAGATGACATGAATGCACTGAATGCAAAGGCTGTCTTTGCAGTTCATCATGGGATGAACATCAACTGGGGACAGGTAATTGTCAAATCCCTTGTTGAATTCATCAAGAAGAAAGACAAGGAGACCGGTCTGTTCAGGACCCCCATGGGTTATGGTCTCCTAATCTCTGAAACCTTGCTCAAGGCAAGGATAGGGCTGAGAAACTCTATTGAGGCAGACTACACCAAGCTGCTCTTCCTCAACACTTCAAGTGACAGGAAGGTTGCTCTCAAGGCAGAGCAGAAAAGACTCAGAACCCTTGAGTTCAATAGAGAAAGGCAACAACAGAAGGTTGTTCAACCAAAGAAAGCTTCAAAGAAACAACAGAAACCTCCTACCCCTTCTGACTCTGAAGAAGAAATACCTTTGGTGAAGAAGGTGGTCAAGAAGGTTCCCAAGAAGAAGACCACACCTGTCAAAGTCCACAAGATGGTGGCAAAGAAATCTGTCCTTAAGAGAAAGGCACCTTCACCTATCTCTTCAGCTAGCACCCCCTCTGCCTCCCCCATTGCAAAGAAGACCAAAATTTTGACACCTGCTGTAACACCCCGGCCTCGTAGGCCTCGAGGTAGTTACTTCTGACCTCTAGTACTGTCCTCACAAACCGTCACTAGCCTTTTCCGCGCACTTTGTCCTCACTCGTTCGCACCCTGAGAAACTTCTCAGGGGGTCACCCATCCCAAGACTACTCCCGTGCAAGCACGCTTAACTTTGGAGTTCTTGGCTAATGAGCTCCCTTAAAAGGAGATGCACCTTGTTTGTATGAGTAGTACTATTAATCCGTTTAAATTAAATCTCAAGTATTACAATCACCCCCACTTAGGAACGCAACGTCCTCGTTGCGCCCTTAAACCAATCTCTATCAAATCCCAGAATCTTGCCCCGCTAAGTGCCCGCCCGATATCCAACGGATCAGCACACTGTCGCAGGGTTGCTCTGATACCACCTGTAACACCCCGGCCTCGTAGGCCTCGAGGTAGTTACTTCTGACCTCTAGTACTGTCCTCACAAACCGCCACTAGCCTTTTCCGCGCACTTTGTTCTCACTCGTTCGCGCCCTGAGAAACTTCTCAGGGGGTCACCCATCCCAAGACTACTCCCGTGCAAGCACGCTTAACTTTGGAGTTCTTGGCTAATGAGCTCCCTTAAAAGGAGATGCACCTTGTTTGTATGAGTAGTACTATTAATCCGTTTAAATTAAATCTCAAGTATTACACCTGCAGCACAGGAGAAGCTGGAGGACTCTGTCACCTCTGCCCCAGCCAACAGAAATGCTTGGCACGACAAGAGGATCATCTTTGAGTCAAGTGACTCAGAAGAAGAAGAAGTGGTGCAGAATGCCACTACTCAGGGGGAACCACATTCTTCTCCTCCTGCCTCTGCAAATGATCAACCTATGGTGGTTCCTTCACCAGAACACCAAGAAGTAAGCAGCACTTCAAGCCCTGATAGGAAATTCATCAGGGTTCTGGCATGGAGAAAGTGGAGAGTGGGACCTCTCACTGAACTCCTCAAGAACTTGTCCTACTTCATCTCTGAAGAAGAAGAAGTACTCAGATGGGCTGACACAGAAGATGTGGAGTCCTGCCTAAACAAGGATTTTCTTCTTTCTGTCCTACAGAAGAAGAAGGAGAAAATTCAAGGGAAAGCACCTCTGGTCAGAAACTCACCAGAAGACCATGTGAAGGCTCTTCAAGAGCATGAGATGCATGACTTTGATGCTTGGCTAGTTGAGAAAAAGAGGAAGGAGTCAATGATCAAATTTCGCCACAGTGCACATGGAGAAGGTGAACCCTCTACTGCCAATGATCTACCTCTGGTCATGGAAAGACTTGTCAAGGAATGGAGAGACTCTCTGTTCACAGAATCAATACTAGAGGTAATTCCCCCAATCATTCCTTCTCCCCCTTCCTCTCCTAAAAACACCTCTCCTCAACCCCAACAGAAATCCCCCTCACCCCCACAGAAAACCGTCTCTGCACAGAAAACCCCTTCACACCAAAAACCCTCCACCCCCAAATCTTCATCTCCTTCACCCTGCAAACCGTTCTCTCCTCCCAAGAACAAATCACCATCCCCTCAAGGACAAATTATCCCATACCAACACCAACAGATCATCTCCTCTACAACTTCACCCCATCAGAGAACCTCCTCACCCAAAACCAAAAATCCATCTCCCTGCAAACCCCAACCTTCAATCAGATCCAGATCACCATCACCTCCACCCTCTCCTCCACAACAACAGCATGCTCCCTCACATCAACAAGAAAACCCCTCCATCAAGGAATCCAGAACTGCTTCTCCACAGCCTACACCACAAGATGCAGCCACACCTATCTCCCCTCAACACTCTGTGGCTTCTACCCCCATCAGGAAACCTATCTTCAGGGTGCCTTCCTCTTCCAGTGACAATGATGGATTTCTTACATCCTCCATTGCTGCTGATGAAACTTCCAAAAGGAGGAAGACCCCTCCTCAGCATGAAGAACAACCCAGAAGGCCTCCTATGCCTAAATCAAGAGGTCTAGGTATGCCTGGGAAAACAGAATCCAAAGAAGATAAGCCCCAAATCTCCTTCAATCAGTTTGTCACTACAGCTGAAGATTTTGGTGGTAAAATGCTTGATGGAATGGATCAATTGGCTGAGATCAACACCAAGCACCATGAACATCTCACCTTTGTTCACAATCATCTTGAGGCTGGACTTCAGCATATCTCAGAGAAAGTTGAATCTCTGACCCAGACACTGGTCACCTTCATGGAATCATCATCTGCAAAGCTTAATGCTGTTGCCAGAGAAGTGGATGGTGTCCACTCTGTTCTCTACTCCCAGTCTCAGATTCTCAATAAGCAGAATAAGCAACTCAAGGATATAACAGAATCCCTTGACATTGTACAATGGTATGAAGACCAATCTGCTGAGAAGTTTATGCAGCTACAACTCTTGAATAATGATCACAAAGATCAAGTGGCCACCCTGATCAAGAAGGATCAAGAAAGATATCAGAAGCTGATACTACTTGAAGCTGGCTCTCAGGACATCAAGTCTGCTCTTGATCGTCAACAGAACTTAATAGAAGGTCTGACCTCTGTCACGCAGACCTTGCCAGAAACTCTTGAGCAAATAGCCATCTCCCAGGCAACAGAGTTCCAGAAAATCGCCATGATGATCTCTGACCTGGATGATGCCAAAAGGGGGGAAAAGGAAAAGGACCCCCAACAGCAGAAATTGCCCCCTAGGCCAACTGCTGGGCCCTCATCTGGTATTGATCCAACCCCTTACTTCCAGGCCTCCCAACAGAAGAAGAGAGAAGCTGGTACTACAAGACCTTCTTCTCCTCGCAGAGGTTCTACCAAGAAGAAGAAACCCTTGAGCCTAACTGAGTGGAGACTTGGAGGCTCCTAGAAGATTGATAGAGCACAGTTCGAAGAAATTCAACAGAAGATGACACCAACTCAAAGACAGAATCTCTATCTTGACAGAGATGGTCATATAAGGGTCAGACATGGTGGTTCCTTGGAAGAGGCTGAATATTGGTTCCACAAGAGAGTACTCCCAGGCAAGGATGTACATGAAGGAGTACTTCACTATCTGAATTGCAAGCTCTCTCCCATTTGGGCCTCATGTCAAGCACCAGGAAATCTGGCTGGCATAAGAGAAGAAGTGAATGCTGAACTGAAGAATCTGAAGGAACAAGATCGCAGAACCAGAGCTGAAGCTGAAAGGGAAAATCTGTAATTCCTTTTAAACTTCTCTTAATACTCTTGATCTAATAAAAGCTTATCTCTGCTCCTTCTAAAGTCTCTTTGCTTCTTTATTCTCTGTTGCTTACTATTTCATTCTGTACTTGTTTCTTTTTGAACTGCTATCTGAATGTATCGTACTCTTACTATTTTCCTATGCCAAGTTGCCCACCAAGATTTTAATGAAAAGTTTTAAACTTTAAATTTTTATGGTGAAGGCACTTCTCTGGAAATAGTTAAAGGGTTTTGGCATCATCAAAAAGGGGGAAATTGTAAGGAATAATTGTTTTTAGATTTTGATGATACTATATTAATTAGGACTGTAGAGTACCCCTTTAGAAATTATGTATTAGAATTTTCCCTTGTAAAGTTCTTAGCATATTCGACTACCAGAAGGCCTCTCTACCAGAAGTCCTCCAGACAGAAGATCTTGGTTCTCTGTCTAGGAACAGAATACGTCAGGGTCTCTGTTACCCTTTAGCGTGACAGAAACCCTCCTGGTTCTCTGTAAGCTACCAACAACAGAAGTGCTCATGATCTTCTCTGGTTCAGTTCTCTGCCAATAACACCAGAAGGTCTGACACTTGGAAGAAATCCACAAAGCCGGGAAGTCAACTTAAAGATTCCCTCAACGGCTAGGACTATGAAACGGAAAAGCTACAGTGCTCGCATTAAATGCTCATTTAATGCTCCCCATGCTCCGTGGAGTAATTGCAGATGATTGGCCGCAATGTCAGGATTACTTTATCCCAAAATAGTAACCCGCCAACTTTACCGGGTCCTACTGGTCAAGTCAACTGCTCGCGCATTAAATGCAGTTGTCCTCCTACCCCTCCAACGGGAAGACAACCTCAGTATAAAAGATACACTACGAAGAACAACCGGGAAAAAAAAACAACAAAGCTACAACTTTGCTATAACTTTGCCAAGATTACATTGCAACTTTTGCTAACTACAAGCAAGATATTCAAACTCTGAAAAGCAAAAAGCCTCCTTGAGATTCAAACTCATTATCCTCCACAAGAGAAGGCAGAAGTTGGAAAAATACTCTTTCCAACTTAAGCAAAGTTCCAAGTGTTCTTCAACTCTTCAAGCTCATCACATACAAATCTTTTGTAACGAAGCTGGTTGGAGGAACCCCTGTTTCAACAGAAACTCTTCTTGCTACAAGAAGGACGTCCGAATAACTGGAGTAGTGAAGTGGTGATACTTCAAGGAAACTCAGTGAAAGGACCAGTGTTAAAGGAAGCCAGGCAGTGCATCCCAGGACACATCTAGGCTTGAAGAAGACGTGGAGTGCTTCTTAAGTACTAGGACTAAAGCTTTGTAAACGACAGTTTTTACAGCTTAGTGGAACAGTGGATTAGAGGAACGAGTTGTTCCTTGAACCACTATAAAAATCCCTGGTGTCGTTTACTTACTGCTTTTAATACTTACACTTAGTTAGAACTGTATAACTCCTTGGACTTGGTATCTGTGTTCAGCAGAACTTGTTCTACGAGTTAACAGAAGGCCTGCTGCCTATTGCTTCTCTGAGGCTAACAGAACTCCCTACCAGAACCCCATCCGCTGCCAGTCTGTTCTTCTAACAGAACAGGCTATTCTGTAAATCTGGTACTTAGTTTAAAAAGCTAAAAACCAATACAGTCTATTCACCCCCCCCCCCCTCTAGACTGTATCCAGTATAACCGGGACCAACACTCTTCTTCAACAGAATTGAGACTTGGATGACACAACTTTACATGAGTTTTATAAAGAGTACCACAAAAATGGCCTCTTGCAACAATCAAGGAACATACCTTCTTTGAATCGGTTAAGGTATCCTTGCTGATCCAGAGCTGTACCGGTGATAAGATTCAATCTAAGATCCGGAACGTGTCGAACATCTTTCAACACAAGTGCGCATCCGACATTGATTGTTATGTGCACATCACCAATGCCAACAATCTTTGAGAAACTGGTGTTTCCCATCTTCACAGCTCCAAAGTCTCTAGAATTATAAGATGTGAATAAGTTTTTTTGAGGAGTGGCGTGAAATGATGCAGCCGTATCAACCACCCACTCAAAATCATGAGTACCTACGTGTAAAAATTCTTGTTCACCATGTGTAACAAGCAACACGTCTGATGACCAACTAACCATGGCCGCACCATCTTCTTGGCTAGTATTTTGACTCGTCTGTGGCTGCTCTCATAGAAACTTTCTACATTCTCTTTTTCTATGCCCATAATTACTACAGTAATTTCAATATCTTTCGAACCAAGTATTGTTTTCAAAGGACATACATCTCTCTTGATCTAGATCTGCCGCGAACTTGAGAATTTCCTCTACTTTGACCTTGGCCTCTGCCTCGACCTCAACTTCTTCCTCCATTTCTGATCTGCCTCCGCCTCATCTGTTAGTTTCTGATATGGGGGCATATGATTGTTCCATCCCGGCTTCCTTCCTTCGGGCTTTTTCATTCATTAGGGCATCTGTGACCATCTGCATAGTCACCTTCCCATTTGGAGCAGAATTACTCAGAGTGACAACAAGAGTCTCCCAGCTGTCACGTAGAGAGCTCAAGAGTAGTATCGCCTGCTCTTCATCTTTGAGAACCCATCCGGTGGTGCTCAAGTGATTCACGAGATCGTGGAATTGACTGGTGTGTTCTGACACCAAAAAACCACCTCGTAACTTGTGGTTTACTAATCGCCTCATTAGTAACGTCTTATTTCGGATGCTCTTTGATTGATACATGCTACCAAGCTTCTCCCATAGTATGTAAACACTTTGTTCTTGGGCAACATGGTGGAACACACTATGATCGATCCACTGTCGAATTTGTGCGACAGTTTTTCGATTCATTTTTGTTCATTCTTCATCTATCTTCTTATCCGGTTTGACGCCATTAATATCAAGAGGATAAGCTAAATCCCTCAAATTTAGCAAATCCTCCATCTGAGGCTTCCACATATTGTAGTTTGTGGAAGTGAGCGCAATCATGGTGTCCGATGATGATTTATCCATAAGAAAACGCTCAATATATCTCGTACCTTATTTTCAAAGCCGAATTTAGGCAAACAGATCTCACCGTTGAATCCGGAATGGTCGAAAATGGTAGGAACCGGTCTGACCTCGTCCAAAATCGGTCCAGAAGACGTTGAACCGGGCTCCACAAATATGAACCGGTTCGGTCCGGTTCAGGAAGCAGCCCAATGTGCAGACCAACAGGCGGATGACATGGCAGAGGTTGGCTCTGCGCTGGCGCTGACGTGGCGCCACCTGTCAGATGGCGTGGCACGGAACTGGCGACCGGGACGAATGACGTGGCAATGACGTGGCGGCTGACTCAGCACTACGTGGCGCTGATGTGGTCTGACATGGGGATGATGTGGCGGCTGACAGGTTGTCTTCTTCCTCTAGCTGGTGTGTACAGTGCGTGGCCGAGAGTGACCTCACTCTCCGGCGATCGGCGGCGTGTACGAATGCTTCTGGTGGCCACAAAATTCACCAAAAATACCAATTTTCTCCTCTCGACGAGAAGAATTCAACGTTATGATCAGATCGTGATTCCGAGCAATTTCAAAAATCACGATTTTCTAACCTGTATAAATATTTTTCTGAAAAATGAGAAAAAGTGTATGAAGACTCAACCTCACTCTGATACCACTTGTTGGGATTGGAAAACTCTTCTATTCAATATCAAGAACAGAATTACAATAGGAGGAGCAAACTCTCACACTCAACTATTACAGAAAACCTATCCTCACTAATACACTTCTACCCTAAGTGTATTTCACTCATCACACACTTTTCTCACTTTCTAAACTGATACAAATGAACAATAATACACTCCTTATTTATAGGTGTATATGGGAGACATGAGAAAGTTGCATCCAAGCTTTCATTCCTAGGGAGTTTCCTAGCTATCTCCAAGAAATATTCTCCCATGTTCATATGTTGGAGACCTCCTTCCAAGAAAGAAGGTGGAAGATCCCTACACGTTATCCTATCCCTCATCAGCCGAGGCCGACATTCCCCCCCCCCCCCCCACCTTTTCTATGCATTTTGAGACAGCTGTCAGCTCTCCCTCCAGCCCAAATTGGTACATCGCTCGACTGTAGCACCATCCCCGAGCACATTTACTTTTTAGTTAATTATGAAATAAACCTTGATGAATGAATCACGAATTTGCGAAGTTGTAAATTTTTTATTATTTCTTTTGCGTGAATAGTAAATTGCACGCGGGGCCCACACCGGGAACGGGGACCGCCCGATAATTCCAGAATCACATATTAGTAGGTCCATATGATGGTGGATATTTTAGTAGGTCCATAGAAAGAACATAGAGTTGACCCGTTGGTCAAACGAGGCCCAAATACCGGTATTGGTAATTTATCGGATAATAGCCCGAAATGAATTTCGGAGACTCCTAAATTAAAGTTGGGGGATGTACATCTATTCTAAAGTCCTATAATGATTAGGAACGTGTGTTATATTTTATTTGGCCCGATAAAATAAAATATAAATAAAAGAGTCCGAAAAATACAACTTTCGGGACCGATTGTGCACTTCTAGACAAAAAGGGGTGACCTCCCACATAAGTGCGGGCCAACCCACGAAATTTCCAGCTCTTGGAGACTTGCTTGAGAGCAAATGGGGAGACCATTTTCACACCAAAGGGACCGCTAACCTCACCCATTTGCCAACCAAAGACAAAAGTACCATCCTCCCTCCTCTCCCACTCATTGCACTCGTCCAGCACCAAGGGAAGAAAGCAAAGGAGCTCTGAAACCTCACCTCCCATAGCCAGCTCGAGCCCAAGCTCAAATAAGAAAAGTGTAAAGAATTAAGGTAATGACCTTATAATAACTTTTCCTCTACTTCTTATCTACCTTATGACTTATACATCATATTGAGGACCCCTATGATTGTTCTACATGTTTAGAAGTGTAGAACAAAGGGTTGGAGGGTAGTTCTAAGTCCAAGAACGGACTTAGAAGCCAAATGACCGGTTCGACGGAAAATAACCTTTTAGAGGTTATTTGTGCTGATATGGGTTTTGTGATGATAAACCCTTGTTAGGAGCTTGACTAAGGTGTTCCTAACTGTCGCCGGAGTATCGCCAGAATATCGTTGGAGTTTGCCGGAGTATCACCGGAGTTCGCCGGAGTATCACTGGAGTTCAACCAAGAAGGGTAGAACTTCTTAAAGCTCATTCGAGGTGAGGATGGCTGACTATATTGCCTATAATTGTTGGATTAATTTCATAGGATTACCTAAGATGTTGAATGTGTTTTTCATGGATTATTAATGATTAATAATGCCTAAATGAAAATACTATTGCATATGAGTAAATGAAGCATGATACACAAATTTAGAGAAAATTGTGTATGATTCTTTATTATGAATATGATGGCATGGTAATGAAATTAATTGTGAAATATTGTGATAAAATATACTTTTACTTCATGTATGGAATTCACGAATGGATAAAAGTGGTATTTTTTATTTTAAGGTTAAACTATACTTTTAATTGGCGAAATAATTGAAATGAAATGTTTGACTATGAATTTGGAACTTGGATTGTTTTAAGAATATCCGACTAGTATTGAAATACTAGTCGGGAGTTTAATACGAATAATAACGGAAATAATCCTAAGAGATTGGATTGTGAATAGTGATGCCTTAAGTAGTCTTAAGAGATACTTTAAGGTCGAATTGTACGAACACTAAGGTGTGTTAGGGGTAGGCCTAAAGGCTACCCAAGTGAATTGATTCTAGGCATATGATTTGCTTGAGAATTGGACTATGAAATTAAATTAGAGTCGGACTCTAGGATTGCATGGAAATGTAGTTGGGCCGAGTCCTTACCATGTAATGTGCTTAGCATGGAAACGTAGTTGGGCCGAGCCCTTGCCATGTATATGTGATCTTCATGGAAACGTAGTTGGGGCGAGCCCTTGCCATGAAGTTATGGTTGGTATGGAAACGTAGTTGGGCCAAGCCCTTGCCATACAACTTTAACGTATTAAATTGAATTAAAGGATTGTATAGAAATGTAGTTGGGCCGAGCCCTTGCTATACAATTGGGGCTCGATGGAACCCTATGGAGTAGTCGTGGCTTGTGGTCACGGGAATGAAAATGGTAAATTCTAAATGAATAGGGGCCCACGGGCCGGCTGCTTGACTTTATATAAAGTAAGTATGATTTTAAAAATAAAAGGGGTAACCAAGGGTTATAGCCTATAATATAATATCATCCCTAGATTGAGGGTCTTAGAAATTGAAACATTGATTGTACTTAGTATAGTTGTCATTGTACTTGTCAAATGATTCCAAGTACTGACATCCCCTTCACGGGGGAGGCCACCTCACAGTTTCAGGTAGGAGCTGAGCTTGCTACCATTGCCCGTGGCTTCGGGAAGGTTCTAGGAGAGAAGACGTGGTTCGTGCTTCCTCCGTTCCTGTTTCAAAACAATTATGATAGTGCTCATGGATATTATTTTCTGAATAATCATTTTGGAGGCTTGTATGCCTATTTATGCCAAGTGTGGCTTGAACACTTGCAATATTGTTTCCGCTGCTTTAATGAATGTTTTTACATTATGTTTGTTTATGGATGTACTATGTGTGAATGATATTCCAGACGCCTTGTATAGTATGGATGTGTTGAACTGCGGTTGACTATTCGTACTGTACGGTGGGTTGTTGACGTGTCCGGGTAGGTCCAGGGCGTGACAAATACACTCTAATTTGTAGTGGAAATACAATCTCTTGCACTCTGTGGGAAAATTTAGTTGATCAGTTGATTGATTTTCTAAAGACAAAACCTAAACCTATCATTCTTATTCTTCAACTCTACCGAACAAGAGAATATCAAGGTAAGTTCCAAGTACTGACACCCCCTTCACGGGGGAGGCCACCTCACAGTTTCAGGTAGGAGCTGAGCTTGCTACTAGTGCCCGTGGCTTCGGAAATATCTAGGAGAGAAGACGTGGTTCACGACTCTACACCGACGGCTCCTCCGCGACCAAAGCATGCGGGGGAGGGGTAGTCCTCTTTACTCCCGAGAGCTTCAGAGCCTACTATGCAATCCGCTTCTCCTTCAAAGTCTCCAACAACGAGGCCGAATATGAGGCCCTCCTATGTGGCCTTCGGCTGGCTGCCAACATGAGGGCTCGGCAGATCCACATAAAATGCGACTCCAAGTTGGTCGTTGGCCAAATCTCCGAGGAATATGAGGCCAAGGAGGGAAGAATGAAACAATACAAGGAAGCGGCCAAGGAGTTGCTTAAGGTATTTGAGGCACACTCTCTCACTCAAATATCGAGGGCTCAGAACTCCGAGGCCGACATATTATCTAAGCTCTCGGCCGACTCCCCCGAGCACATCTCCAAAATTGCCAAAATCGAGGAACTCAGCCTCTCAAGCATCCATGCAAGCCCCGTTATGAACATACAACAACGCCAAGAGGATTGGATCTCAGATATCACCGCCTTCATCTCCACAGGGCAGCTACCCGAGAATGAGACTCGCGCTAAACTGGCAAAGCTGAGGGCTCCTAGCTACACCATCGAAGATGGAAGGCTCTACAAACGATCTTACAATGGCACGCTACTTCGATGCCTTCACCAAGATGAGGCCGAGGTCGCAATGGAGGAAGTGCACAGTGGCACTTGCTCAGCTCACCAGGGACCCTTCTCCATGTCCCGAAGGCTCATCCTCCAGGGCTACTTCTGGCCAACCATGGCCAAAGATTGTGTTGACCTTGCCCGGAGGTGCACCGCATGTCAACATTTCCAGAAATCCCCCGGCAGACCAGCGGTCAACTATGCCCCCATCAGCACATCTGTCCCTTTTTCTCGATGGGGGATAGACCTTGTGGGCCCTCTGCCGAGGGGTACCTCCAACAGCAGATACATCATTGTGGCCATCGACTACTTTACCAAGTGGGTGGAGGCTGAACCCCTCGCCAGTATCACAGAGGCGAAGTGCCATCACTTCGTCCTCAAGAACATCCTCACTAGGTTTGGCGTCCCCCAGCAGATCATCTCCGACAATGGAACACAATTTGAGGCAGCCCCCTTCTGCGCCCTTCTGGAGGCATGGGGCATCAAGCACACCTTCTCCTCCGTTGCCTACCCTCAAGGCAACGGGCAAGTAGAGAATGCCAACCGGACCTTGCTCGAGGGCCTCAAAAAGAAGCTGGAGGCCGAGGGCGGTGGCTGGGTAGAAGAACTCCACAACATCCTGTGGGCCTACCGCACCACCCCTCGGCGAGCAACGGGTGAAACACCCTTCTCCCTCTGCTACGGTTTTGAAGCCAAGGCTCCTACGGAAGTCACCCTTCCCACCCGAAGGGTGATCCAATATGACCCCGAGGTCAACGACAGCAACATGGCCCTCGACCTCCACCTCATTTCAGAACGCCGGGAGCCAGAGAATTCCAAGTGGGGGACTATGTCCTCCGGAGGAGGGAAGCCAGCCAACCGACCGAGGGAGGAAAAATGGCACCAAAATTCGAAGGCCCCTACATCATAGCAGCCATCATCAGACCTGGGACCTACAAGCTCAAACGCCCCAACGGGAAAGAAGTCCCTAGGCACTGCAATGTACACCACTTAGTTAAATTTTATCAATAATGTAAGAGCGGCCAAGCCCTCATAACTAGTGAATGTACTATCCTATGTCCCAAGGCCCCCAATTTCGAAGAATGAAGATACATTCAAGACATCGAGCCCTCATACTGACTACAGGCCCCCGGCCTCACCACGAGAAGAACCCCCTCCGGCACCAAGTGCCGAGGGAAGGAACTCCTATCACCAACAACAAGGAACGCCATGTGTTTCATTTCCCTTCGGCACCCAGTGCCGAGGGTACATCCCCACCTTCAAAATCAAAAAAGAAAAGATGAGAACACCAAGTGTTCCTACAGAAGACCCTTCGGCACCCAGTGCCGAGGGTACACCTCCATCATCAAACATCGAAACGAAGAAAAAACACCAAATGTTTCAAAGAAACCCCCTCGGCACCCAGTGCCAGGGACATGCTCTCCTATCAGCTTCCAAACATCTGTTGGGAAACACCAAGTGTTTCCTCCGAGGGCCCCTCCGGCACCAAACACTACAATCAGAACACTATTGTTCCTACAGAAGACCCCTCGGTACAAAGTACCGGGGGCTACACATCGAAACTAACACCAAATGTTGTTTCTAAAAGCCGTACCCCACGAGGACGCATATACCGAAGGCGCCACCATCGGTGCCGGCGGCACGTAGTGCCCCCGGCCATTTGCAACTAGTGTGCAAATGAAAACCCTTCCTTGAAACGCTTTCCGCGTCACTACCCCCAGGGTATGACAGGCATGAGAAATGCCCAGGATTCGACTTTCAAAAACGGAACGCTATCCGCGTCATCACCCCAAGGGTATGACAGGCACGAGAAATGCCCAGGATTCGACTTCCAAACCGAAACGCTCCCCGCGCCACCACCCCAAGGGTGTGGCAGGCCACGGACCATGTCTAGCGCCGAGGGGACGACTTTCAAAAATGAGGCGCTTTCCGCGCCATCCCCCAAGGGGAGGCAGGTTACGGACCACCACATCTTGTGCCCAGGAAACGACCCTCGATCCCCTCGGAACTCGGAAGGTTAACCCGAGGGAGGAGAGCCATTGGTGTATTCTGATGGTCTCCTAATAGGCCCAGCCTTACCAAGAAACCAAGTTTCTTGATGCCTTCCCTTCACCACCAACCAAAAAAAGGGGGGGGGGGGTGAAGGGGAGTAGACTCAGCGAGAAATCAAAGAGTACACTCCAACAGATCACAACATGCCGAGGGCTCCCCACGGGAACACCTCCGGTAACTGAAGGCTCCTATTTCCCGAAGGATACTACTCGAACAAATAGCATCAAGAAACGGCTAAGTCCACTGCCTGGTCACCTCCGGTCACACAAACACCGAAGGCTTCAACAATACAAAGGGACCGGACTATCCAAAGTACACTAAAACGGTACCTTCAAACAAATACCGAAGGCATCTGTTACGCACTAGTACTGAGGGCCCCTTCCCCATTGCAAGGGACACAACTGGCTAAGTCAGACTCTACAACTTTTCAGAGGGTATGCCGAGGGCACACACTCCTCATTGGCTTTCTTCACAACAACAGGATTCAACATCAATTTACGCTTAGAAAATATTCTAAGTCCTGAATGAGCAGCCCTCGGGCATCTCGCAAAGTAATGTAGAGTCAGAGGGCACCTATCACCCGAAGGCTACACAAGGAAGCAACACTTGAAAAAATTCTATGTCCTAAAGATTGGGCCCCCGGCCCAATCAATAGTACAACCAAGGGAATATGGTAGTCGAAGGCCATGCAATACAACAACACTTAAAAAATATATATATATTCTGTCCTAAATGAGCAGCCCCCGGGCATCTCGCAAAGTGATGTGGAGTCAGAGGGCACCTATCTCCCGAAGGCTCCCAAGGGAAAATCTACACTTAGAATATTTTCTAAGTCCTACATATTTTTCCCCCGGTCAACTACTCATACATCAAGAAGGGATGCCATCTCCCGAAGGCTCCCAAGGGAAAATCTACACTTAGAATATTTTCTAAGTCCTACATGTTTTTCCCCCGGTCAACTACTCATACATCAAGAAGGGATGCCATCTCCCGAAGGCTCCCAAGGGAAAAACTGCACTTAGAAATATTTCTAAGTCCTACATATTTCACCCTCAACTTATAAAGGGACCCAACAGCCGAAGGCTACCTATCAATCGAAGGCTACAGTACACAAGGAATCAGCACTCAAGAAAATTTTCTAAGTCCTAAAGAATTGGCCCCCGGCCTATTCAATATTTCAGTTGGGGCTCCACAGTAGCCGAAGGCTACGTGACATACTGCACTTGCAAAAAATTTCTAAGTCCTGTACATTGGGCCCTCGGTCCAATATTCACACATCAGGAAGGGATGCCATCTCCCGAAGGCTCCCAAGGGAAAATCTACACTTAGAAATTTTTCTAAGTCCTAGGAATTGGGTTACTGCAAACACCCGAAGGCCCTAAGGTGTGCTACACTTAGAAAAATTTTCTAAGTCCTAATTCCTACTGAACCCTCGGTTGCATATCCAGCAGAGGGTGCCCAACTACCGAAGGCTTCCAGGGGCAAGCTACAATCAGAAAATATTCTAAGTCCTAAAACATACATTCAAAGGAGCAAGGCATACATCCAAAGCAAGACGAAGGCATGTATTCGACAATGAACAAATCAAAAGGAAGCATATTGTATATCAAAGTCCCGAGGGCATATGTACTCATTCATTAAAAAAAAGGGGAAGTTTGATTGTGCTTTACAAAGGGGGCCGAGGCCAACAATTACAACACAAAAGGGGGGAATACAATTCAAGAAGGGGGGACTGTAGATATTGCCTCGCTCTCGGCTTCATCCTCTTCGCCCCCAAGGCCGCACTCCCGGAGGGTCTCCGAGTCTTCAAGAACTGGTCTCTCTTCCCCCTCGGGGAGCGGGATCCTGACATCTGGCTGGCGGGGGGAGGCCATAAGCCTCGGGACGGAACTCCTCCGGTGCCACCTGAAAGAGCTTCGCAAGCTTCCGGTAGATGAGGCGTTGGGTGAAGAACTCCCCGCCTTGGTAGTACGAGTCGCCCCTCTCAGCAAGCCACATCTTTCCGGGGCCTCCGACCCACTCGTCTACTGAAGCCCCCACCACCGAAGCGAGCCACTCCCTCCGGTCTTCGGCCTTCCACCCCTCGACTGTGAAGCTGGTCACCGCATCCTCTCGGGCCTTGGAGACGGCCTCTTCTTGAGCCGCGCGGGCTTCATCAACAGCAATGCGGGCGGCCTCGGCGGCGGCCTCCCCGGCCCTGGCCAGTCCTTCATTAACCCCTTCGGCCCTGGCAGCCTGCACCCTCTGCTCTATGTCGTCGGTGGTCAGACGAAGAGAGTCCTCGGCTTCAGCAAGCTTCTTCCTGAGGAGGGCGGCCTCCCCCTCGGCTACTCCCTTGGCCTCCCTCATTTGATCCACCCTCCGGAGATGCTCGCAGAGGCCCATAAAGCTCTGCGATTCAAGAAGGCAAGAATAAGGCACAACGAACATAGTACAGAAGGAAAGCACAACAATGAACAAAGAAGGGGGGGTGACTTACGGAGGCAGCATTCAGGAGGACCTTCGCCTCGAGGGATCCCACGTCCAACCGGGCAAGGGCTAGTCGGTCGGCCGACGGCAGCATTTGGCTCATCAGAGCCGAAGGGTTCAGACTGCCCTCCAACACGGAGGCTCCCTTCGGTACTAACGCCTCCAACCTCTCCCGCCCGAAGAACTCCTGATTAATTTGTTCCTGGGGGGTGGAGGCAGAGGCGTGCCCTTCGTCAACGATCACCACCACATCGGTGATCGGCTGTTTGGTAGGGGCGGTAGTCTTCGGCTTCTTGGTCAGGGGCTCGGTCCCCTTGCCGGCGTTCTTCTTTTTTACGGGCCCGGCACCCTTGGACCCTCCGGCGCCAGCGGTGGCGACAGAAGTTTGAGAGGGCCCCTCCCTGGCAGAAGCGCCCCCCGGGGCCTTCTTCTTCCCTTTCGCATTCTTCAGAGCGAAGAGGGAACCGACGTCCATATTGTTACCTGCAAGCAACAAAAAAAACACAAGGGGGTTAGATCGAAGGCTACCAGTCACTACGTCATAAAAAAATGGGGAATAAGAGAGAACTATCAACGCATCAGTGAACCATTCGGTGATCACCTCCAGCTCCTTCGAAGACTCGATCGAGGGGAGGGTATCTTTCATCCGAAGAGCCCCTCGGCCTGAACTACCGGAAGCCCAAGCTGAGCAGTTCCTCTGGAAGGGTGACGTCTCTGATCTTGACGTGCTTGTCAGACCCCTCCGGCTTCCTGGCAAGCACTTTGCCATTCTTCTCCAGAGCTGCGCTCCCCACCTTCGGATGGCGCCGTAAGCTATTGCGGAGTTAGGCCGGGAAGGGGTTCTCTTCGAGGCGAATGTAGCAGAACCTCTCCTTCCACCCCTTGTGGGACGAGGGCACATCATCAAAAAGCCGGAACTCCGGTACCTGGTGAAGGTTGGCAAAGCCCTCAGCGTTTGAATGTCCCCCCCGGCAGAGGTTGAAGGACATGAAGAATTGATCAAGTGTGGGCTCGACTCCCCGGCTCGGACACAAGGAGAGGAAGCCGGCCACATAGGAGTGGCTGTTGGGTGTTAGCTGGCAGGGCGCCAACCCCACAAACCTCAGATACTCCAAGAGAAAAGGATGGAGCGGGAACCGAAGCCCCATCTCCACCGAGAGGGTGTGAGCAGCAAAACACCCCTCGGGCGCATATCGCAGCAAATCATCCGCCCCGGGCTCCACCACGTGCGCCGAAGGGCCAACCAGCATCTGGGTGGACTGGTATTCTGCCGGGGACGCCTTCGTCTTCAGCTCTAGAGCGGCAGTATTCAAGAACGAATGGCCCTCGGGTATGCCCACCGGCCGCCCGGCATCCACTGCCGCTTGCTTCTTCCTCGGGGCCACCTTCATCTTGTTTTTCTTCCCGGGAGCCACACTTATGGGCGTCGGGTCCAATGGCCGGGAGGAGCTGGCTTTCCCGGCACCCCGGGGGGAGGAATGGCAACTGTCACCTTCAGCCTCTCCCTCTCCTCTTCTTGCTCGGCGGTCTGCACGGCGAGGGCAAGCTCTTCGTCCTCGTTTTCTTGTTCGAAGCCCTCGGCTTCGACTTCGGCCTGGAGGTCCTTCTCCACTTCCATGGCCACTGCGGCATCACCACCTGCCGAAGACTCCACGCTCGACGACTCCACATCTGAGCATGTCTCCATCTCTACCGAAGGCTCCCCCGAGATATCCTGGGAGTCGCTCTGTGATGACATCTGCTCACTAATTCGAAGGCTCGGAAAAACTAGGGTTTCCTAAAAAATTCTATCTCCTAACCTAGGGGCACAAGGCACAGCTAAACTAGAAGGAGAAGGGCAGTGGGGAACTGACCTTGAAAGCTGAGTGTTTACCGAAGGCTTGAGTTTCTCTCTCTAGAATTTTTGGTAGAGCTTCGCTAAGACAGAGGATCGCACAAGAAGAAAGGGCTCTGGCCTTGGGGTATTTATAGGCGATGGAATCCGGGCTTGGGCCTGGGTTCCGAGCCTCCGGATGGACCGCCATCATTACACACCGCGTCTTCGCCCAACCAGTGATGCCGCCCACGGACAGCCAGCCATCACGCGCCACGTGTCCCCCCCCCCCAACGGCTATATCCTGACGTTACATATTCCAACGGCTATATTTCCAACGGCTATATTCTGGAATCCCCCGGGTTTTCTACTCCACTCCGCTACATCAAGGAGAGCCTCCGGGTACACTTACCCAGAGACGCCCCCGGGTTGTGCCCCACACAGCACATAGCAGATGCCTTCGGGATCACTCCTTCAGAACCCAAGGCTTCATATCAGGGCACCCCTCGGGGATTCCCCCTCAGCACTGCAAAACCGGGTAGCCCCCGGGGAGTTGCCTCATTGACGGATAACCCATGGCACACAAGTAATGGGAACCCTCGGGTATCTTCATCACCAACTAATCAACAAACAGTGGACCCCCCGGTAACAACTCCACTGCTGCCCTCATCCGGCAGGCCCTCCATCCCCGGATTGGGAGGCTCCCCTTCGGCGCCCCCAGGACATCAACAGCAAGCCTTCGGCTAATCAACACATGAGCCCTCAGAAAAGGAAGAGCCTTCGGCATTACCGTTATTCTCCATTTTTGACCAAGGTTTCACATTTTCGATTCATCATTGGGGGAATTCGGTGCACTCTTTTTGCCTCATTAGGATTTTTTCCCCCAGGGTTTTTCCTAATGAGGTTTTTAACGAGGCATCCCCCCAAAATGAAACGAAAAGCGTCAGCCTTCGGCCCACAACAGCAACGCAACTACTCTACTCCTTTTCACCACTTTACAAGTGCCTCAAGGAGTGGGGGACTGGAGGACCCCCTCGGGAAAATCATTAAATTACAAAATTAGTGAAATTCCAACAAACGACAAAGCAAGCCCTCAAGTCCCGACATGTGGGTAACTGAGGGACTGCCTTCGGCAGGGACATAAAAGCAACAACTCCTCACCAACTTCAGAGATCACGACAGGACAACATCAAAGGGCAAGCACAAATTACTCCTTTTCCCTCAAATACCTTTCGGCAAAAGGAGTGAGGGACTCCTGATGGAGTATATGGCCCGGGAACACCCGGCCCACAGACTCCTACTACACCAATGAAGGCCCAACAGGCCCAGGAGGCCCAACAGGCCCAAATCACGGCGCCCAAAGTACCAAGCAGCCCACAATACGCACCAGGGGTGCCTTCGGCCCCCTGGCCGAAGGCTCTAAACTATCACAGCATGGATATTTCGAACAAACAGAGGAACTGGGAGAAAACGGCGAAAACAGTAGCCCTCGGCACTGTGAGCCCTCGACACTCAGGGCCCCTCAGCACTAAGAGCCCTCGGCTAGTCCTCTGCAGCCGGGGGCACCTCTCCCGACATGATATCCGCCTCACATGCGTGCAGATCACCGTACCCTGCACAGACGTCCCATCCAACAGCCGCATTAAATGCGGCCACATGCGGCTGCCAACGCCAACCAGTTGAGGTGACCCCTCGGCCAATAGGCGCTCGACACGTGTCCCTGCCCGGCATTTATTGCTACTATAAATAGCACCCCATTTCCCCATTTGTAACCACGCTGAAAACGCTCCACATTTATAATACACTCTCTCTCTCTACATTTACTGGCTCTGACTTCTCTCTAAGTTATTCCCAACAATAACCCTTCGGATATATACCCCCGGGTAGACTATCCATCAAATACTAAAACAACAAACTTATGCACTAGGAAATAGTGCATATCAAACTCCCCCATGCTTAGCTTTTTACTCATCCTGAGTAAAATCAAAATCCAACTTCAGAATGTCTTAACAAGCAAAAGACTCAAGCAAATGTTTCACATAACCATAACTCAAGAGTATCAAAACACAAATGTGAATAAATATCTCCATTCCTTGCTTCTTTCTTCATTCCTTTGGCGTAGAGTAAAAGCAAATCATGTAGGATTAAAAATAAAATATTTTCCTCTAATTCTCTCATTTTGCCTTATGAGCCCGTTTTTTAGTTTTCATCCTTGCCTCTCATTTTCTTTCTTTTTCCGCATCGGCTCACTCATCATTTTTTTGTCATTGTTGCCTAGGTTGCCCGTTCGGGTTTTCAACCTAACTAGCATTTCTTTTTTTTTCTTTTTTTTCGTTAACATTATTTTTGTTTTTGTATTTTTTTAAAGTACAATGTAAAAGAAATACCGTATGTATAATGAAGAGTCTTCTCCCCCCTCTTTCAGATAGGATGTCTTCTAGAACATTGATCTTAGAGTATAATCTTTTGCATTTGTCTTTAATGGCTAGAAAAATTGCAAACAACTCAATCAATACACATATGGATCCGATACCAATTGTAATTCCCAAAAATCCAACAATAAATGATATAGAACAAAAATATAGAAGAGATTAAGCTTTGGATTCGATACCAAGAATGATACAGAAATTAAAGTACAAGGTTTCTAGATGAAGAAGGTTTACAGATGGATCACGATGTCCAGATGAAGAAGCTTTACGGATGCTGATGGTTTCCAGAAAAGTGGGTTTTTGGAGGAACCAGGTTTTCGGACTGATGAGCTTTCCAAATAAACTAGTTTTCGAACGAAGGTTTTCAGATATTTGGGTTTATGGATAAACTAGTTTCCGGACGAAGGTTTCTTGATAAACGGTTTCTTCCCCAAATGGTCCGTAACTCACCCTTTTCACTGTTTTTCTTCTCCAAACATGATTTTGAACTCTTTTTAGCATTTAGCAAAGCAATTCAGTCTAATTTGGTTTGGTATAATATATGATCGTTCAATGTGTAATTTACATCTATCAAAGTCAAGCCAGGTCTGGTCATGTTTGATTTTCTGATCTGGTCTGATCTAGTGTGGTTTGAGACTAAATCTTGATTAATTAAGAACATTATTGGTTTTCCAAAATCTTTGAGAAGTGGTTTGATGCACATATATATCAACAATACCTACTAAAAAAATACGAAGAAAAACAAACTCAAACAAACAATAATGATTCCAAGAAAAAACCGAACTTAAGCATAGAGTTACCACTGGGATTATATAGGCCCACTTCCAGTGAGAACATTGTTGGAGATCATTTTATTGTGTATCAAGTTTGTCAGATGTCTTGTAATAATCTACTGTTTACTATGCCTGTCATGTATTTTTACAATGTATTCTAGTATAGTAAACAATATGGGACAAAGTGTTAGTGTTGGTCCCGGTTATACTGGATACAGTCTAGAGGGGGGGTGAATAGACTGTATTGGTTTTCAGCTTTTTAAACTAAGTACCAGATTTACAGAATAGCCTGTTCTATTGGAAGAACAGACTGGCAGCGGACGGGGTTCTGGTAGGGAGTTCTGTTAGCCTCAGAGAAGCAATAGGCAGAAGGCCTTCTGTTAACTCGTAGAACAAGTTCTGCTGAACACAGATACCAAGTCCAAGGAGTTATACAGTTCTAACTAAATGCAAGTATTAAAAGCAATAAGTAAACGACACCAAGGATTTTTATAGTGGTTCAAGGAACAACTCGTTCCTCTAATCCACTGTTCCACTAAGCTGTAAAAACTGCCGTTTACAAAGCCTTAGTCCTAGTACTTAAGAAGCACTCCACGTCTTCTTCAAGCCTAGTTGTGTCCTGGGATGCACTGCCTGGCTTCCTTTAACACTGGTCCTTTCACTGAGTTTCCTTGAAGTATCACCACTTCACTACTCCAGTTATTTGGACGTCCTTCTTGTAGCAAGAAGAGTTTCTATTGAAACTGGGGTTCCTCCAACTAGCTTCGTTACAAAAGATTTGTATGTGATGAGCTTGAAGAGTTGAAGAACACTTGGAACTTTGCTTGAGTTGGAAAGAGTATTTTTCCAACTTCTGCCTTCTCTTGTAGAGGATAATGAGTTTGAATCTGAAGGAGGCTTTTTGCTTTTCAGAGTTTGAATATCTTGCTTGTGGTTAGCAAAAGTTGCAATGTAATCTTGGAAAAGTTATAGCAAAGTTATCCGGTTGTTCTTCGTAGTGTATCTTTTATACTGAGGTTGTCTTCCCGTTGGAGGAGTAGGAGGACAACTGCATTTAATGCGCGATCAGTTGACTTGACTAGTAGAGCCCGATAAAGTTGGCGGGTTACTATTTTGGGATAAAGAATTCCTGACATTGCGGCCAATCATCTGCAATTACTCTACGTAGCATGGGGTGCATTAAATGAGCATTTAATGCAAGCACTGTAGCTTTTCCGTTTCATACTCCTAGCCGTTGAAGGAATCTTTTAGTTGACTTCCCGGTTCTTTGAAATTCTTCTAAGTGTCAGACCTTCTGGTGTCTTTGTCTGAGAGTAGAACAGAGGAGGCCTGGAGCACTTCTGTTGGGAGTATCCAACAGAGACCCAGAAAGGTTTCTGTCAGAGTCAAGACTAACAGAGATCCTGAGGACTTCTGTTCTGGAGCAGAGAACCAAAGGTCCTCTGTTTCAATAATGCCTTAAGAGGCACTTCTGCTCTTGAAGGTCTTCTGTCAAGTCGAATACTTCTAAGAATTTTACAAAGGAAAATTCTAATACATAATTTCTAAAGGGGTATTCTAAAGTCCTAATTAATCTAGCATCATCAAAATCTAATTACAATTATTCCTTACAATTAGGCCCATACAAAGGCGTAAAGCCTTATACGCAAACTGACCTTCGCCTATAAAAGGGCACCGAAGGCTCAGGTTTGCGTCAACTTTGCATTCGATCTTAATAGCCTGAGAGCTTATCATTCTGTACAAGTTCACGGTATATCAAAGAAGGGTTTCATTGATCTTCATCTTGTTTATCATTCTGTGATTCTCATCTTTGTTATATCGATATATTGCTGTTAGATTACCTAAAATAGGGACCAACATTTGGTATCAGAGCCGATCGAGAACTGATCAGAAGAACGACGAAGAAAGGCTCTGTTATTTTTTTCATTCATCTGTTGTATTTCGAATTTATGGTCTGTAATCTTGTTTCTGCTTTAAATGTTGTAAAAGTTATACTGTCAGAATCGCATCTGTGAGACGATCAAACAGTATATCTTCTCTTTGATTTTTCGCGAGTTTACAGTCTGTGAAAACTCGACATCAAGAACTCGCAGATCATTTCTGTCAAGGCTCCTGTCAGCCGTTCGATCTCAAATTAAACTTGGGCAGCAGGAACTCGACATCAAGGGCTTCTCATAACAATCCTTCTTTTTGAAAAACTCGATATTTTCGTTTTTGCATGAACTCGACATTCAGGACGTTGAACTCTCAAACTCGCAGTTAGACTTCGAGTTTAGAACTCGCAGTTTTTGTAAACTCTCAGTTTGAAAACTCGCAGGTTACCTTTCGAGGTTTTGAAGGTGCGAGTTTCTAATCCCGAGTTTTGAAAACTCGCAACTCTAAAACTCGAGATCTCAAACTCGAGTTCTCTTCTCGAAATCCTCAACCTCGAGTTTGGCACTTCAACACTACGGATCTCGAGGTTCTGCCTTAGCATTTTTTTCTCTCTGATCAAATATCTCGAACGGTCAGTTTGACAAACAGCAATGGCTTCAGAATCTAACGCACAAGGAAACAGCAGTACCCCTCCGGTTCTAAGGAGAGGGGAATATCAAATGTGGAGAAATCGGTTCTTAAACTTCCTTGAACACAAAGAAAACTCCGCTGCAATGCTTGATTCACTCCTAAATGGACCTGCTGAGCTGTGGACTTCAGTAGGAGAAATCCAGAAAATAATCCACCTATCATTCCTGAAAGGAGATTGAAAGTACCATCAGAATATACCGAAGCAAATAAGTTAAGACTGAGAGGTGACCTCATGGCAAAAACATACCTGCTCCAAGCTATCCCAAATGAAATCTATGTGTTGATTGACAGTATGCAAACACCAAAGGAAATGTGGGATGAAATTGAGAAGCTGCTACAAGGCATTGGCATCAGCCTGAAGACCAAGAAAGCGAGCACACTGATTGCTTATGATTCTTTCAAGGTTGTTTCAGGAGAACCACTGAATGGGACATATAACAGATTTGTCCAGCTGATAAATGAGCTGAGAAAGATCAAAGTGTTCAAGTCCAATATGGAATTGAACATTAGATTTCTGTCCAGCTTGCATCTCGAATGGAGAAAAACTGTAAAGGATGTGAGGCAACATCTTGACCTTGATGAGGTTGACCTCTGTACCCTTCATGAACACCTGAAGCAGTTTGTGAATGATGTTTCCTACCCTGAAGATCAATTTGGTGCTAATCCACTGGCTCTCGTGATGGAAGCACAGCCCAGAAGAACCTCTAAACCTCTGAAAAAGAAGAAGAAAGTGGTAGTCGAGTCAGAAGATGATGAAAGTGAAGAAGAAGAGCTTGACATTGAAGCTGAACTTGCTGATCTGCAAAAGAAAATGGCATTGCTTGCGAGGAAATTTGCGAGGAAGAATAGCTCCTCAAACAAGCTAAGAACCTCCTCCTCAAACTACAAACAGAAGCATAATGATCAAAGCTCTTCTGGGAAGGCACATGCAGCTGAAGATGGCCCCAAATGCTATAACTGTGGGAAGGCTGGGTATGTCATCAAAGACTGTCGCTTGCCAAAGAAAAGAGATGCAAACTTCTACAAGCAGAAGATGTTGTGTGATGGAGTATATGGCCCAGGAACCCCCGGCCCATAGACTCCTACTATTCTAAGGGAGGCCCAATAGGCCCAGGAAGCACAGCAGGCCCAAATCACAGCGCCCCAAGTACCGAGTAACCCACGTGGCACACTGGGGGTGCCTTCGGCCCCCTGGCCGAAGGCTCCAAATTCTCACAGGATGGCCAACTCAAGCAAACAAAGTTACTGGGAGAAAACGGCGAAAATCAGTAGCCCTCGGCATCTAGAGCCCTCGACACTAAGGAGGTTCCCGGTACTCATAGCCCTCGGCTAATCATCTGCAGCTGAGGGCACCTTTCTCGACATAATATCCTCTACATATGCGGCTGAATCACCGTACCAAGTATGACGTCACATCCAACAGCCGCATTTAATGCGGCCACATGCGAATGCCAGTGCCACCCCGTTGAGGTGACCCCTCGACCACCAGAATGATGACACGTGTCCCTATCTGGCATTTATTACTACTATAAATAGCGCCCCTTTTCCCCATTTGTAATCCAAGCTAAACTCGCTCACTACATTCTCAGCAATATACTCTCTCTCTCTTACTTTTGCTCTGACCTCTCTCTAGTTACTCCCCGCAGTAACCCTTCGGATACATACCCCTGGGTAGACTATCCATCATTGTGGAATAAGAAGAAGATGCTCATGGTGCAGAAAGAAGAAGAGAATGCTGCAATGCTCGCAGAGAAGGATCATTGGGTAGAAGATTCTTCTGATCAGGAGGAGGAAGAAGAAAACTATGCACTGATGGCTCCTGTGGAGGATGAAGAAAGAAAGGGTGATGCTGCAATCCCCGGAAATGAATGCTCTACCAGCACTGTAAGTACCTCTAATCTCACTTGCTTAGGTCATAATCAAAATCAGTCCTTACTTGATAAGGACAACATCATTAAAGAACTAATTAATGGAGAAATTAGACGACAATTATGAGGTGCTAAAACAGAATCTGGACCAAAAGTCTTGAACTTATGATAGCTGAGGCTACTAAGAAATTGCAAGAGTGTGAAATAGAGAAAAACACAGCAAAGGCTGATTGCGATTTTCTTCAAAATAAAAGAGGGACTCTCTTTAAGCAAAGTAAAAGAACTTGAGGACATACTTTCTAGGAGAGGACAAACAGAGCAAACAATTTTTCTGAATCAAATAAGCGATGACCGGTTCTACAATCCTAGGACCAGACTTGGCATGACTAACCCGTGTAATCTAAAGAAAGTTGATTGTCTTCAGCTTTATGACCAAGATTACATGGGACTAGGATTTGGTCAGAAAATGTATTTTAGAAGTGATGAAGAAAATGCAGAAAAAGAAGAAAAAAAGAGAAAGAACCCAAAGGCTGCAATTTCTTGCGATTATCCTACTTTAAATGAAAAAAGCCTCAAGATGTTAACTAATTGTCATCTTAGTAACACTTCCCAACATTAATATAAAAGAAGAAAATAAATACTACTCTAACTAATGTCGGGATGTTAACTAATTGTCATCTTAGTAACACTCCCCAACATTAATATAGAGATAGTATTAAGGGAAAAATTAATATTCAAGGAAGAAAATTAAAGAGAATAACTCACAACTTACAAATTCATTAAGCTTCAAAGTAGAAAAACCAAGATGAAAGAGTTTAGCTCCTCATTTGGAGGCTAAACATGAAGAAAATATGAAGAAAGAACTTGTCTAAACTGAGCTAAGAAGTATATGTGAATTGGTGATTTTATTGTGAAGGAAAGTGGTGTATTTATAGGCTTTTGGGAGCTGCAGGGTCTGATACCCGACCAGGTATATAGGATACCCGACCGGGTATCTTAGGAAATTTCCCAGAAATTCACTTTTCTGGGCATACCCGATCGGGTGTGTCAGCATACCCGATCGGGTATGTGACAAATCTTTACGAAAATTTGCTCCCACGATCATTTGTTCCCGGATTTGATTTAGACAATCGAATCAAGCAAATACCCGATCGGGTATAGGCAATACCCGACCGGGTACATGAGTATTTCTTCCAAATCGAAATCTTTCTTGCCTCCTTGCACTTCTCTTGCTCTTTTAAGATCCAATCTTGATCCCTTGGATGATCTTTGACCTGTTTAGCTCAGAAAAGTCCTAATCTAAACAAATTACAAAAAAATATGAAAATAAAGTATTACACCAAAAGTGTGTAATTTCCTCAACTAGAAATAATAAAAACTAGTTAAAAATACAAACATACAATCGGAAATTACATGAATATCAGAAGACCCAGCTAAAAGACTGATAGTGTGAATTTCCTATCATGTATGTTTGTATTTTTAACTAGTTTTTATTAGTTCTAGTTGTGGAAATTACACATTTTTTGTGTGATACTTTATTTTCATAATTATTTGTAATTTGTTTAGATTAGGACTATTCTGAGCTAAACAGGTCAAAACTCATCCAAGGGATCAAGATGGAACCTCAAAAGATCAAGGAAAGTGCAAAGAGACATGAAAGATTTTGATTTGGAAAAAATACTCGTATACCCGGTCGGGTATAGGCAATACCCGATCGGGTATTTGCTTGATTCGGTTGTCCAAATCAAATCCGGGAACAAAGGATCGTGGGAGCAAATTTTCGTAAAGATTTGTCATATACTCGATCGGGTAAACCGACATACCCGACCGGGTATGTCCAGAAATGTGGCTTTCCGGGAAATTTCCTAAGATACCCGATCGGGTATCCTATATACCCGGTCGGGTATCAGCCCCTGCAGCTCCCCAAAGCCTATAAATACACCCCTTTCCTTCACAATAAAATATCCAATCCCTTTGTACATCTAAGCTCAGTATAGAATAGCTCTTTCTTTATATTTTTCATCATGTTTAGTCTCCAAATGAGGAGCTAAACTCTTCCATCTTGGTTTTGCTACTTTGAAGCTTAATGAATTTGTAAGTTGTGAGTTATTTTCTTTAATCTTCTTCCTTGAATATTAATTCTTTCTTTCAAAATACTATCTCTATATCAAAGTTGGGGAGTGTTACTAAGATGACAATTAGTTAACATCTTGACATTGGTTATGGTAATAGCTATTTCTTCCTCTATGATAATATTGGGGAGTGTTACTAAGATGACAATTAGTTAACATCTTGATATTAATCATAGTAGGATTCATATATTTTAATATTCTTCCTTGAGTATTAATTAATTCCTATTCATATTTCATGTTAATATCTTAAACATTACTTAAAGTATCAACTAGTATTGTTTCTCATATTAATTATTACTAGAATCAATCGGTTAATACGCTTGTTATTAATCCGGTTCTTTCAACGGTAGTAAACTTGGAATATTAATGCATGCATCTCATGGTTAATATGCCAATGGGAATTAATTATATTGATTAAACCAATAAACCGCTTGTGTTGAGGTTATCAATCTCAATCGTTTTCATCTTAAGTTTATTGCTACTATCAAGTTAATATACGGCGCTTGTTCTATATTGACTCGATAGTAAGTTTTATTAATGAACGCATCTCGTTATTAATAACTACCCTCGATGAACTGGATATACTCCTCGATTGAGTATTCGAGAGGAAGATAGTTAAAGATATAACCGGGATCGACGAACATTTCATTAAGTGGATAAAAGCAAGACCAAGTCTTCATCTCATTGCATTAAACTCATATAGGTTGTTTATCTTAGTGTTGTTAAAACAAACAAATCTAAACCCCCCTTTTGTTACTACTATTATAAAAGAAAAGTATTCATTTCCCTGTGGATACGAACCTTACTGCACTATACTACGTATTTGTGTCGTATTGATTATTTATTTTGAGTGCACCTAACGACGAGTGCACGTCAAATTTGGCGCCGTTGCCGGGGAGAGGCAATCATTTTTCTTTTTATTTTATCTCATAAAAATCAAAAACACAAAAAAAAATTATTTTTACAAAAAAAAAAAAATCTTGCTCTTCTATTTTCTGAGCTTACATGAGTTATGAGTATATGGATACCAACACTTCATCCTTAGAGAGTCAAATTTCCTTCTTGACTTCTCTAATAAAGGAATCTATCTTTAACTCAAAAGCTCAAGATGCCAAGACTTGCAACATTTGCATGTCTCACAGACATCTTACGGACTTCTGCCCAAAGATCCAAGAAGAATACATTGCACAAATTGATGATGTACCTCACATGAGGTATGATCCATTCTCCAACTCTAATATGTTCACGGAGGACATGGTTCGGGCCCTTGCTAACAGCGTAACCACCATGCAACAAAACATGGTGCAATTCCAAAATGAGACCAAGTCTAGCATTTTGAGCTTGGAATCTCAAGTGGGTCAAATAGCCGGAGTCGTGAGTAGGCTTGAAGCAAGGGATTCGGGAAAACTTTCCTCTCAAATAGAATGTGATCCTAGACAGCAAACTTTTGCAATCACATTGAAAAATGAAGAGGAAATGCAAAATGAGATCCAGGATCCAGAAGAAGTAGAGGAAGAAAAGGACACGGAGCTCCAACTGGTCAAAGAAGAGGATAATCTCAGCTTCAAGGTTAAATATCTCTCCTTGTCATCTTTTGAGGTACCCCCATCAATTCTAAAAATCTTGAGGGAAACTCATAAACTTGAAATGGACAATGACATTTCTGAAATATTCTTCAAAATTGAGGAGTCGAAAAACTTTTTATTGATCATACTAAACGATAATTTCTTCCCATTCCTCCCACCACACGAATCAATGAAAATCTGGATATTTGATCCTGGAAAGATTTCCAAAGTGGAGAGTCGAGAAATTAAGCACTCCTATGGAAGTCCTAGGAGTGAAAGTGAGAAGAAAATAAACTATCATGATCCAAGTTTGAATGATTGAAAACAATGATAGCGTCGTGCCGCGACGTTAAATGAGGCGCTTCTTGGGAGGCAACCCATGCAAGGTACGTTTACTTGTTTTATTTTATTTTTACACATTTCAAAAAAAAAAGAAAAAAAGAAAAAAAAAGAGTTTTGTGCACCACGGCTTAATACCTGATCGGGCACATGTATATATCCGGTCGGGTATAAGAGAAATTAAATTTCAAAAACTACGGCGAGAAGAAGTCGATCGGGTATGAAAAGCCCAGAAAGCGAAGAAAAGGAAGATACCCGATCGGGTATAGCCACTTACCCGACCGGGTATGCTTAAAACGTGCAATTTCAGAGCTCACTGCCTCGTGTAGTGATCGGGTATGAAAATCCCAAAAATCAAAGAAAAGGGAGATACCCGATCGGGTATAGCCACTTACCCGACCGGGTATGCTTAAAACGTGCAAATCTGCAGCTCACTGCCTCGCGTACCCGATCGGGTATACACACTTACCCGGTCGGGTAAGCGGGATTACTCAGCATTTTAATTCGAAAAGTCCCTTCTTCTTCCCAAATTCCTTCCCCAAATCCGACCAAACCCTCCCCAAACCTCCATAGCCGGTTCTTCTACCTCAAATTACTCCCTGAATTCTCCACCAAATCCCTCCAAACCACCACCAAAATCTTCCCCACATCCCCCTCTACACACCCATACCCATCAACACCACATTCTCTTCCAATTTCGTAGAGTCCGAAAAACCCACCCCCACCACATAAAAGTCCGAAATTTGGAACCCAAAATCCAAGTTTTCTAGCAAAAATGGCACCAAAGAGGACAAGAGGAGAAAGTTCTTCTTCAAGAGCACCGGTTCCCGGCTTTGAAAACATCATCATCACCTCATCGGCTCAGCGGGAAAAAGTCTTGGCCCAAACTAAAATAGAGGTACATCATTCCCGTTTTTTGTGTATGAATACTTTGGATGAGCTAGAAATTCTTGCTATGATGCTTCAATTAGGTGAATTGTTGGGAATGAGCAAAATTTTTGGGTTGAAATATAACCCAAATGATGAACTTGTGTATGAATTCTTGGGTTCTGTTGAGAGAATCAAAGATGATAATGATGATAGGGAGGATAAACTCACGTTTCGTTTATTCAATAAATCACATTCCATAACAAAACGTGAGTTTGCGGAGCACTTTGGCTTGCCCGTGCCACCACAAAACGCCCAAGAGCCCGACACCGGGTATGACTTTGAATTGTGGAAAAAAATGACGGGGGAAATGAACTTTAGCTCCAAAAATCTTGTCATAACTCATGTCCAACACCCAGTGCTACGCATTTTCTTGAAATACTTGGTTAGCTTTGTGTTTGGACGCCCCAACAATCACCAAGCACGAATAGGTGATATATGTATTCTAGCCAATGCACTGTTTGACATACCTCCCTTCCACTATAACATTGTGAACCGTATGTGGGAACATCTGTATAAAGAATGCACCGCCCAAGGAAAAATTTGGATAGGGGGCGTTATTCTCCACATAGCTACAAAATTCGGTTACGTAGACAATGCACCAATAGCCGAATTCTGTCTTTTTGACATAACACATCTGGGCAATTCAAAGGACATCAAGTTCTCTCATCGTGATTACAAGGGGAAAATCTTTTACAAATGGTCCATCTTCCCGAAACCCACTCGTTACTTCACGATCCCCTCCGAGGGGCTACCCACTATTCCATTCCGATTAGAACCACCTCTTGTGCACCACTATTGCCTCCCTCCAGCCATCCCACCATATTTTCAAAACCAAGAAGATGAACCCGCACAAGAACAAGCCCCTCCAATTCTTGAAGATATTTCAGCTCCACCTCACGACCAACCCCACTACGATCCGTATCAAACACAAGTGCTTGAGAACCAACGTGCTCTATTGGAAGGACTCCGGGATTTGAGCTTCCGGGTCAACCGCATGGACGAGGACAACCGACGGGCAATAGCCCCCATCTATGCTTACCATCATCAGCAGGGGCACTTCTCCTCTATGCGTCCCCCAGTGCAGCACCCGTCATGGTATGACCCCTCTCAGTGGGGTAATTTTGGGGAGGACAGCGGTTACAGTGGAGGAGACTATGGTGGCGGTCAGCCTGGCTTTGACGGAGACGAGCACTAGGGACAGTGCTTCAAGCTAAGTGAGGGGGAATCACTCATTGGTACGTACTTAATTGTTTCAACCTTGTAACTTGCATTATCTTCTTTTTAAAAAAAAAGCAAACAAAAACAAACAAAAAAAGAAAAAAAAGGGAAATGCTAGTTAGGTTGAAAACCCAAAAACGGGCAATCTAAGCAAAAAGGGCTTATAAAAAAAATGTTAATGAGTGAGTTAGAAAGGAACAAAACAAAACGAGAGGCTAGGATGAAAACCTGAAAAGGCTCCTAGGCAAAATGAGAGATATTAGAGGTTCATTTTTTTTACAGGGCAATGGTGGTCTCAAGAAGCGGAATGAAGGAGTTGAAAACAAGAGAAGAGCATAGAAGGCCATAAAACCCAAGAAAATATTAATCTTTGAGCTTAAAACTCAATTTAAATCTCATGTACAAATCTTGGTGGTCTTTTGCTCTTTCTTGTTAAATTATTGAACTATTGAAGACATGAAAAACTTGTAAACATTTGGCTTTACTCGAGGATGAGTAATGAAACTAAGTGTGGGGGAGTTTGATAGTGTGAATTTCCTATCATGTATGTTTGTATTTTTAACTAGTTTTTATTAGTTCTAGTTGTGGAAATTACACATTTTTTGTGTAATACTTTATTTTCATAATTATTTGTAATTTGTTTAGATTAGGACTATTCTGAGCTAAACAGGTCAAAACTCATCCAAGGGATCAAGATGGGACCTCAAAAGATCAAGGAAAGTGCAAAGAGACATGAAAGATTTTGATTTGGAAAAAATACTCGTATACCCGGTCGGGTATAGGCAATACCCGATCGGGTATTTGCTTGATTCGGTTGTCCAAATCAAATCCGGGAACAAAGGATCGTGGGAGCAAATTTTCGTAAAGATTTGTCACATACTCGATCGGGTAAACCGACATACCCGACCGGGTATGTCCAGAAATGTGGCTTTCCGGGAAATTTCCTAAGATACCCGATCGGGTATCCTATATACCCGGTCGGGTATCAGCCCCTGCAGCTCCCAAAAGCCTATAAATACACCCCTATGCTTCACAATAAAATATCCAATCCCTTTGTACATCTAAGCTCAGTATAGAATAGCTCTTTCTTTATATTTTTCATCATGTTTAGTCTCCAAATGAGGAGCTAAACTCTTCCATCTTGGTTTTGCTACTTTGAAGCTTAATGAATTTGTAAGTTGTGAGTTATTTTCTTTAATCTTCTTCCTTGAATATTAATTCTTTCTTTCAAAATACTATCTCTATATCAAAGTTGGGGAGTGTTACTAAGATGACAATTAGTTAACATCTTGACATTGGTTATGGTAATAGCTATTTCTTCCTCTATGATAATATTGGGGAGTGTTACTAAGATGACAATTAGTTAACATCTTGATATTAATCATAGTAGGATTCATATATTTTAATATTCTTCCTTGAGTATTAATTAATTCCTATTCATATTTCATGTTAATATCTTAAACATTACTTAAAGTATCAACTAGTATTGTTTCTCATATTAATTATTACTAGAATCAATCGGTTAATACGCTTGTTATTAATCCGGTTCTTTCAACGGTAGTAAACTTGGAATATTAATGCATGCATCTCATGGTTAATATGCCAATGGGAATTAATTATATTGATTAAACCAATAAACCGCTTGTGTTGAGGTTATCAATCTCAAACGTTTTCATCTTAAGTTTATTGCTACTATCAAGTTAATATACGGCGCTTGTTCTATATTGACTCGATAGTAAGTTTTATTAATGAACGCATCTCGTTATTAATAACTACCCTCGATGAACTGGATATACTCCTCGATTGAGTATTCGAGAGGAAGATAGTTAAAGATATAACCGGGATCGACGAACATTTCATTAAGTGGATAAAAGCAAGACCAAGTCTTCATCTCATTGGATTAAACTCATATAGGTTGTTTATCTTAGTGTTGTTAAAACAAACAAATCTAAACCCCCCTTTTGTTACTACTATTATAAAAGAAAAGTATTCCTTTCCCTGTGGATACGAACCTTACTGCACTATACTACGTATTTGTGTCGTATTGATTATTTATTTTGAGTGCACCTAACGACGAGTGCACGTCAAAGACTATGGTTACACTTTCCGCTACATCCCAATCTACAGTGATTCGCAGAGCGCCATCGCCATCACTAGCAACCCGGTTCACCACTCCCGCACCAAACACATCGATCTGCGCTATCATTTCATCAAAGACCACGTGGAGAAAGGGGATATTGATATGTACTTTGTCAGCTCTGAGCTTCAACTGGCTGATTTGTTCACTAAGGCTCTAGATGAAAAACGATTCCAGTTCCTGGTCTCCAAGTTAGGCATGTTGAACCTCGAGCCTGTCTAATTTTATCTCCACTGGTCTGTAAAAAGTGTGTGTGTGTGGGACTTGTAAAAAGTGTGTGTGCGTGGGACTTGTAAATAGTGTGTGTGAGTTGCATGTGTCAAGGGGGAGAAAACTCAGAAAAATAACAAAAACAGTGGGTGTGAGTTGCATCTGTACATAAAGTGCGTTGCATGTGTCAAGGGGGAGAAAAATGAAAAAATAACAAAAATAGTGTGCGTGAGTTGCATGTGTGCGTGTTCTTGTTTCTTTAACTTGTGTACGGATCGAGGGGGAGAAATTTTTCTTACTCTATGGGCCTGCAATACTCTCCAATCTGAACTTGGCCCAGCACACATGTAAGGGCCCAGATTCTAATTCACGCAAGGCCCAAAACCAAAATGAGACTCGCATATAAAAAGGGAGATCTCGCACCTCATTCATATTTTCATATCTAATTCTCGCACCGTCCAGCGTTTCAAGATCTCCCTCTCATATCTCCTCTCTTCTCCCGACACTCTTTATTTCTCTCGCACTCTCATCAAAGGTAATTTACCGGTTTCGATCATCACTAAACTCTTCTCGCATTTTGAAAACGAACCAGACGACTTATTTGTGCGAAAAAAAGGGGGGGACGAAGAACTCGAATCGGTTCAAATCCTTTTGGTATACTTGTTGTTTATGTGTTGTTTTTGCAGGTGGATCTCGTCTCGTTTCGTCAAGGCAAACTCTCAGATCAGGTCGTCGAAGTTTTAGAACTCGGATTCAGAACCTGTCATTTCATCTTCGAGAGCAGATCTCGAGTTTTGGAACTCGCGATGTTGGTCTCGAGTTTTGAAAGTCGCGGTTCTGATCTCGAGTTTTGAAACTCGCGGTTCTGATATCGAGTTTTGAAACTCGCGGTTCTGATCTCGAGTTTTGAAACTCGCGGTTCTGACCTCGAGTTTTGAAACTCGAGTTCTGACCTCGAGTTTTAAACCTCGAGTTCTGACCTCGAGTTTTAAACCTCGAGTTCTGACCTCGAGTTTTAAACCTCGAGTTCTGACCTCAAGTTTTATACCTCGAGTTCTTACCTCGAGTTTTAAACCACGAGTTCTGATCTCGAGTTTTTGCCTTAGCAATTTTTCCCAAGTCCACCTGCTGGTTTTTTTTTAAATCCATCAACTTCAGTAAATTCTTTCATAAAAACACACACACACAACTAGGACTAATGTGCTAACCCCACTTGTTTTTTAGCTCATTATGTCAGGGACAGAGCAGAACGAAGCCCCCCACACTCAGCTGTTTCCCAAGGAAAAATGGGTCCGGCTGCAGGACAACAACTTTCAGCTCGACTATGAGCTATTAGAGTGCTCAGGCCCTGTCGTTCCAATAATCCTCCAGGGGCACTACATCTGGCCGGCCCTCACCAAAGCGAATTCTGTACCGGAGGTGTACCTGCAACAACTATGGTACACCATGCACACGCCCTCCAAGAAGGACAAATCAAAGATCCTTGCTGCATTGCACAACAGAAGGCTAGTACTGACACCATCTACTCTGAGAACCACCCTGGAACTGCCAGTACACTCTACATACGATTCGCTTCCATCAAAGACTGAGTTGATCCAAGGGATGGAGACACTGGGCTATGACTCACCACTACCAATGCTATCCAACTTCACGCTCATGAATCTACCGTATCCTTGGAAGACCTTATTTGGCCTCGTCAACAAGTGCCTGTCTCTGAAGCACGCCGGCCACGACAAATGTAACCTGCAAATTCTCCAAATCTTCCATGGCATAGCATTCAACAAAAGGTACGACTTGGCAGAGCTTTTCTGGACGGAGCTGGTGGACCAAGTAAAGGCTAAACAAAACAACAAAGCCGGTATGACGATCCCTTATGCTCGTTGGTTGGCTCTTATCATCCATGACTACATGTCAGCCAATCAAGGGATTCCGCCGAGGAAAAACGAAGAGCAGTTCATCGCCCCTAAGGTCCAATACTTCAAACACTTTAAACATGATGCTGTTGGGATGCCCATTCCAAACTATCTGCTCAACCTTGCCAATCAAAGGAATCCATCAGTCATCAAGTATCGAGAAGACAGTCAGAGAACAGTCCCTATGGTTCAGTGAAACCCCACTGAACCTACCCGGGGACTAAGCCGAGTGACAGTAAGGGTCCTAAGAGAGCCAAGAAGCCAAAAAAGCCAGTGGCCCGGTTGCCCAATGAAGGGAAGTCTGACGATTCTTCCGAGAGGACTCAGACGGCTGAGGGCACCCAGACAAACGCTGAGGAGCCTGCCAATGAATCGTCAAGTCCGGCCTCCAATAAGACTGACGATGAGGCATCCGATAGCGTGGCCACACAAAATGATGATGATGATGATGATGCTAATGATGATGATGTTGCTGCTGATGATGATTATGACATTGACGATGTTGAGCACACATATGCGCTAATCAAAAAGGGTAAGTTGCCTGCCGAGTCTCCAAAGAAAATAACTGCAGAAGAGGCAGCTCTCGTAATAGCAGGTCGCTCTAAAACAATCACAATAACGGAGAATCAGTCTTCACTAAGGGCGATCAGCACACCCAAGGCTGATTACGATGAAGCAGCGCATGTCATCAAAAATGATCAGGACGTCATCATCTGGGAGAAACGGGCAAAAGTGAAAAATGACAAATCATCAAAGCCCAAACAATAACCGCGCGCTAGGAAGAGTTTAATAGATGAAGCTGATGAGGCTATCTTTGTTGGATGCGACCCCTTCATCAGTATAAGTCGAGCCGAATCCCTAAGCACAGGAGCCGATCTTTTCGGTTCCCGAGTAGAAGCCGCAACATCTTCTTGTTCAACTGGGCATGCACAGTCCTCCTCTATCCACTCGTTAGCCTCTCAACAGGCTATCGTTTCAAAATCACGGGACTCACCCACCTCTATGGTTCCTTCCGAATCAGGTGAGCGAACTGTTGGCCAGCTGCCCGAGGCCACAACCTCTCCTTCACGCACATCGAGTCTAGGCGTCACATTTCCCACAATTTTTTCTTTTTCTAGGACACCTATACTACTCACTGCAAAAACAGGTGCACACACCCTGAATGCAACGACCAGAGTGCAAACTATGACGGTCAGAAGCCCTGCTATGCCCACAATGATTCCATCATTGAACGCAGGCCACACATCAGCTCTCTTCACTGATGTTGTGACAACAGTTACCACCCCTGTAACTGGTACCCTCACCACCGAAGACGTTACCGTTCTCATGCAGCGCTTTATGGATTCCACCATTAAACCATGGGTGCGCGAAGCATTCACCGCTTGGGCACAGGAATCCAAATCCACCCCAGCGTTGCATAGTGAACACAGACAGCCCGAACCTCAACCATTACTCTCTCATACCCAACCGTTACCTTCCCCAGCCTCATCTACCCAATCCACCAACCAACTTCCTTTATCTTCACCTTCTCGGGGAATCCAAGATACACAGCTAGTGTCTTCCCCTACGTCGACCACACCCTATCCCAATCCATATTCCATACCTACCCCACAGTTAGCCGATATTCTTTTCCTCCGCCTCTCCTCCTCTAAACACTGTGCACTTACCCATTTTGAGAAGGATCTGATTGTGGTCTTCTATAAACATAACCGCCCACAACCGAGCACTTGCCGTGACAGTCCCCGTGGCCAAAAACGTTCACATGAGGACCCCGACGATTCGGAACCTCATGAGGGGGAGAACAAGCCGCCCCGGACACTTGAGCAAGGTGCTTCATCTAGCCACGCCCCACACCCAACTCAATCTCCACCTCCAACCAATCAACCGCCACCCACCTCCAGCCAGAACCAAGCCAAACTCACTAGCACGGTCGAGCTAGTTGGAACATCCCGGGGCTTATCTCCAAAAGATACTGTCCGAGGAGGGGATGGAAGTCCTGTTGATGTTACCTCCGGTACATCACTTAGTTCAGGCCATCAGTCAGAACATAGTTCGAAACTGATGACAATAAGGGGTTTAATTTTTTTAAATAAATCATTTTAAACCCTATTGATTCCAACAACTGATTACAAAGTTGACCGTTCGGTCCTTGTAATTGATATATATAGATTTCGGACCTCTGAACAGGACTAGTACCAAAACTTACACAGGAAAAACCAAGTGAATTAGAAAAAAAGAAAAGCAACTTGATCATACAGTGAAATCCCTTCGTAAAAAAAACGAAGTGACTGGGGAAAAAAGAAGAAACGTACTGATTTGGACAACTTGGTAAAAACTAAAGGAACTAACCTGAGGCTTATCTCTAAGAGATACTATCCGAGGAGGAGATGGAAGTCCTGATGGTGCTATCTCCGATACATCCATTAGGTCAGGCCATCAGCCAGAACCCAGTTCTAAGCCGATGACAACTGGCAATCCGTGTGAACCCGGTAGTGCTTCTCAAGATAGATCACCGCTCCAATAGCAAGAAAAAATTCCATTCATTCCTCCAAACAAGGACATCCATGACGCGCTGGAGGATGCGGTGATACACGACAAGTGGCCACGAAAATGGACCGAGTGGGATGATCTCAGATGTGAAGCAGAAACAGATGACATGCAACGGAACTGATGGCTTCGTGAATTACTGGCAAAGTGTGCTGAAGATATCATACACCTTGAGGAAGATGAACTCAAAGAAGGGGAAGATTACAAGAAAACTCCCAAGGTGCTTGAATCGATTATCCGACAATCAGCGGGTCAAATGCCAACAACGGAGAAGCCCTGGGAGAACCTACAAATCAATGCCCCCTTCCAAGAGGAAATCAGAAAGGGAATCTAGAGGAAACAAGGCAAACTCAAGAAACTCAATGAACTGAAGATCTGTGGCCTCACACACATAAAATGCAAATTTGTAGGCGGACATCTGCACATGCTACATCACAGGTCATCAGGCAAACAACGACAGATTCTTGAGCAAGACATTAGGTCCAGCACTCATCCAATTCATGCTATTCTCGACGTACATAAAGAAGACCACCACTCAGTACCCTTCTACAGCTTCAAAGTTAAACGCACTGACTCAAGTGAATTTATCTGTCAAGAGAATGACTTTATTATGATGAACATGGATGAGATCTACCAGATGTTCATGGTCCGCAGATTTCTCCCACTGAATCACAACAAAGTCTACAAAGAAGGATTTGAGGCAATTAAGCGTTTTATGCTCAGGCAAATCAGATTCTACGCTGCTCATGATCTGCAAATGGCCCTCGAGAACAATGTTCGAAAGGCCAATCTCACAAAGCTAATCCTGTATGATGCCGAGCTAGAAGACTATGAACCGTATCACATCTTCAAGGATCCAGTCTCAATACTCTATCTCAATCACAAAGAGCAAAAGCGCCTCATGTGGGTAGAAGACATCCATAAGTATTGTGACGGGACTTTGAAAATCATTCAGAAAAGGCTACAATCCATTAAAGATGATATCGACCAAAGACTTGCTGAAACTACTGATGAAGAGCTGAAAGAATGCGACAGAGTAGAGACCATTTTGAAGCCCATCAACAAGCAACTTGACAAGAGAAGGTCATTGAGATCATATGAGCATGCACTGAACTTCAGGAAACACTACTTCAAGTCTCAGAAACAATAGCAAGACGACACTTGATCACAAAGGGGGAGATTGTTGGAGATCATTTTTTGTGTATCAAGTTTGTCAGATGTCTTGTAATAGTCTAGTGTTTACTATGCCTGTCATGTATTTTTAGAATGTATTCTAGTATAGTAAACAATATGGGACAAAGTGTTAGGCCCATACAAAGGCGTAAAGCCTTATACACAAACTGACATTCGCCTATAAAAGGGCACTGGAGGCTCAGGTTTGCGTCAACTTTGCATTCGTTCTTAATAGCCTGAGAGCTTATCATTATGTACAAGTTCACGGTATATCAAAGAAGGGTTTCATCGATCTTCATCTTGTTTATCATTCTGTGATTCTCATCTTTGTTGTATCGATATATTGCTGTTAGATTACCTAAAATAGGGACCAACAAACATTCCCGGGAAATTACTAGCTCGGGCTTAAAAACCAAACTTATGCACATTATAAGGAAGATTTGCAATTTAATTCTAGTAACCTTCAGCTGTTCCCGTTATTAGTCATATTATTCGTGTAACTTTATTCACTTGCAGATTTAACCATGTAACGAATATAGAGTAATTTTTTGTTACTTAAGGACTTTTCCATAAAAAAGTACACTTTCCGACAAAAATTTAAACGCCGATATATAACGTCTTCTCAGGTATCGATTTGTGGGACCGATTCTCAAAGTAAACAAAATAGATGACTAAACGTAAAATGTACAACTGAAAATTGGATTAAAATTGCATAATTTTCAATATTATACCGATGTAGACATGCATACCCCTCCTAGTGAAGATATATAACAACGCTAAGTTCCGTATGAAAAGTTTCCTGGATTTTCTATATTATGTAATTAAAAGTGGTCATGATATTTGTTGAGGTTTGTTCCTTCAACCCGTTAGGCCCAACACGTGTCCTAAGAGTTTCGAGTGGAAGAGTGAACAAGTTAGATGAAGAAAAAAGCAAGGAAAAGGCACAATAAAGAGTGTTTAATCACTGAAACGATTACGGAGCCGAGAGGCCGTTCGTACAATGCTAGGCTACGGACTGATACAATTGCCATAATACTAGAGTGCTAAATGTGAACCCTTTACAGTGAAATAAATGCCTCTATTTATACTGTCAAGGGGTAGTTGGATGTGTTGACGTGGCTGGCTGTGGATGGAACGATCCCAACAACCAAATCTTCTGCATTAAATGCACTTCCCGCCAAGATCTTGGTTTTCCGCCAAGCGATGGGGACGTTCGTCTCCATGCGTTTGCTTCCTGTTTCCTGCCGGAATTTCGGCATCCTGCCAAGGGGTGGGGACGTTCGTCCCCAGACACTTGGCTCCTATCTTCTGCTGGAGTCTTGGCATCCTGCCAAGGGGTGGGGACGTTCATCCCCAGGCACTTGGCTCCTGTCTCCTGTTGGAGTCTTGGCATCCTGCCAAGGGGTAGGGACGTTCGTCCCCAGGCACTTGGCTCCTGTTTCCTGTTTCCTACTGGACCTGGAGTCCCGCAAGACGAGCATCTTGAGTTATTCTTGGGCAAGGATACCTGCTGACAACAGGGTACGTACGTCCCCTGATCCTTGGGGCTGAAGCTTGACCTTCTTTGAAGCTTGACCCTCTTCGGGATGAACCTCTTTCCGAGCCAGTGGGCAGGTAACCCATCGTATTGGGCCTCCAATAGGACGTTCGTAGGACGTCCTCATGGGCCTTCTGGCCAAAGTATTCTTCTTAGAGCTTCGGGCATAAATCCGTAAGATGCATGCGAGACACGCAAATGTTGCAGGCCCTGGTATCTTGAGCTTTCGAGCACAAAATAAACTCCTTTATTAGAGAAGTCAAGACAGAAACTTGACTCTCTAGGGATGATATTTTGGTATCCATATACTAATGTAAGCTCATAAAAGAAAAGTCAACTTTTTTTGTATTTTTTTATGCTTCTGAAATAAAAAGAAAATTAATTGCCTTTCCCCGAAAACGGCGCCAAATTTGACGGGCACTTTGTCGTGGTGTGCACTCAAAATAAATATCAATACAACACTTATACGTAGTATAGTGTAGTAAGGTTCGTATCCATAGGGAAAAGAATACTTTTCTTTTACGTAACTAGTAACAAGGGGGGTTTTTGATTTGATTTAATAATACTAAGATGAACAACCTATATGAGTTTAATTAATAGAGATGGGGACTTGGTTTTGCTTTTATCCACTTAATGAAATATTCGTCGATCCCGGTTATATCTTTAACTATCTTTCGCTCGAATACTCAATCAAGGAGTATATCCAGTTCATCGAGGGTAGTTATTAATAACGAGACGTGTTCATTAATAAAACTTACTACCGAGTCAATATAGAACACTCACTATATATTAACACGATAGTAGCAATAAACTTAAGATGAAAACGATTGAGATTGATAACCTCAACACAAGCGGTTTATTGGTTTAATCAATATAATTAATTTCCCTATAGATTATTAACCATGAGACGCATGCATTAATAATCCAAGTTTACTACCGTTGATAGAGCTGAATTAATAACAAGCGTATTAATCGATTGATTCTAGTAATAATTAATATATGAAACAAAACTAGTTGATCCTTTAACCGATTGGCGAGAATCATCGTTCTCACCAGTACGCTCGCCGAGCGTCTGCATCGAACGGTGTTCGCTTTGTGTTAGCGGAGTACACGCGTTCTGCCTCCCGTTCGTCCGCCAAACGGAGGATGGTGTCTACTATCTCCCATAGGGCATTCGGGTCCCGACGGACCTCCTGGCGGATCAAGTCAGTGAGTACCCCGAAGTCCCCGCGAGACCATAAGCTACTAGACTGGGGCCCTGTTGCCTGGTTATGACTCCTCCTGCTGCGAGCCAGCCGTGAAGAGAGATTCTGGGAGTTCCCTGCGTTGTTAGTTGCCATCTTACTTGGTTTTTGGTTGTTTTTGGAATGATTTTTTAGCTGAGCTTAGTTTGAAAGAACTTTTTTATCATGTTCTCATAAACGGCGCCATTTTTTAGGTTTGTTCCTTCAACCCGTTATTCACTGAAACGATTACAGAGCCGCAAGGCTGTTCGTACAATGCTAGGCTACGGACTAATACAATTGCTATAATACTAGAGTGCTAAAATGCGAACCCTTTACAGTGAAATAAATGTCTCTATTTATACTGCCAAGGGATAGTTGAATGCGATGACGTGGCTGGCTGTAGACGGCACGATCCCAACCACCAAATCTTCTACATTAAATGCGCTTCCCGCCAAGATCTTGGTTTCCCGCCAAGCGATGGGGATGTTAGTCCCCATGCGCTTGCTTCCTGTTTCCTGCCAGAGTTTCGGCATCCTGCCAAAGGGTGAGGATGTTCGTCCCCAGGCACTTGCCTCCTGTCTTCTGCTGGAGTCTTGGCATCCTGCCAAGGGGTGGGGACATTCGTCCCCAAGCACTTGGCTCTTGTCTCCTGCTGGAGTCTTGGCAACCTGCCAAGGGGTGGGGACGTTTGTCCCAAGGCACTTGGCTCCTGTCTCCTGTTTCCTGATGGACACGGAGTCCCGCAAGACGGGCATCTTGAGCTATTCTTGGGCCAGGATACCTGCTGACAACAGGGTACGTACGTCCCCTGATCCTTGGTGCTGAAGCTTGACCCTCTTCGGGACGAACCGCTTTCCGAGCCAGTGGGCAGGTAACTCATCGTCTTGGACCTCCAACAGGACGTTCGTAGGAGGTCCTCATGGGCCTTCTGGCGATATTCGTATGAGGCCCTTATGGGTTGATGGGCCGGCCCTTGTTGGGCCATTAACCCAACAATATTATATTGTTGATTCACAATGATAAAAGACTTACTTTGTTTCACGATCTTATTATTGAAAACATGTTATATTATGATTATCATAAAAATATGACATGTCTCATGCCCGATTAAGATGTACAAAATATCAAAGGTAAATTTACAATATTCATCCCGTAACTTTTGGCCTTTATCATTATTAGTCCCATAACTTTAGTCACTTGCAAATTTGGTCCTCTAACTAATTAATATTTGCGATTTAAGGACTTCCCCCCTGAAAAGTACGAAAAAATTTCACTTTTGGTCCCATTACTATTATACCACTTCCACATTTAGTCCATTACTTTCAGATTGTCCACATTTAGTCCGTGACCATTGTCCTCTCACCACCCCTCGTCCTTCCGGGCAAAAATCCGGCAAATTTTGTCCACTTCTCAGCCTCAGAATCAGTCATTGCATTAAATTTTGTATCAGGTTAGGTTTTTCATACCAGTCTTGCATTAAATTTGGTTTTTCATACCTAAAATCTGCATTAAATTTGCCGGAATTTTGGTCGAAAGGACGAGGGGTGGTGAGGGGATAATGGTCACGGACTAAATGTGAACAATCTGAAACTAAGGGACTAAATGTGGAAGTGGTATAATAGTCATGGGACCAAAAGTGAAATTTTTTCTGAAAAGTACACTTTCCGACAATAGTATACCGGAAAATATGTCGCCGGCGTCGAACTTTTCCGCCGGAAAGTATACTTTCCAGTGGGAAAGTCCTTAAATTACAAAGATTTATTAGTTACAGGACCAAATTTTGTTAGTACTTAAAGTTACACGAACAAAAACGATAACAGTCGAAAGTTACAGGATTAAAATTGTAAATCTCCCGCTATCAAATAATTGGTCGTATAATGCCGAATATAAATGTATTAACATTTCTCAGGGACCCGAAATATAATTCGTGTATTCCACTCATGCTTGGAATCATTCGCCAAATTAACTGCTAAGCTGGGTAGCTAAGTGACTCGTTTCAATACTAGCTTTCACTTTTTATCTTTCCAGATCTTTATTGACTGAGATGGCTTTATTCTACATCATCAATAAAAATAATAATAGACAACTGTTGATAATGCTTTATTCTGGCCATTCCCCTTCGTTGGCGATGAACCCACCACTTAGTCATGAACTAGAAAAGGCACACTCCTAAATTATACTTCAAGTAGTTCTGCACAACTTTAGCCATGTATAAGATATTAAGATCCTTTTACAAGGGGTGAAGTGGTGAACCAATTATATAAGTTAATCACACCTCTATTTCCACCCTTTATAAGATGTAATAATGCATTCTAGTCGATAAGAAATGATGAATTTAATTAGGAAGTATTTCTTAAATGCATGAGTATATACACATGGTGTTTTTATGTTATTGGTTAGCATAGACAGGATGTTTTTATGTAATTATTCAAAGTTGAAATGGATCAGTTTTATAATTATTGTAAAATAAATATGAAAATATCATCACTTTGTCCATCTGAGTAATTTATTACAAATACAAATGCTGAAACTTTCCCCGTGTGCCTACATATTTCTATTCAAAATAATTACATATTATCCCTCCCGTCCTAAATAAAGTTTAGTGTTTGACTTCACACAAATTAAAGAAATAAAATTATGGATGTTTTTACTTGGACTGTAATTCGTCCCAGACCAGACCAGATCAGATCAGACCAGACCAGACCAGTTCAGAGCAGACCAGCCAGATATATTGAAGAGGATATCAAAAGCTTGTGTATATATGAGATCTGCCATTTTCTTTTATTTTCCTGGTATTAGCACTGCCAGATGATCAGTAGTAAAGGGTGATGTATGAATTGAAAAGACCGAAACAAAGAAAATAAGTAGTAGAAAGGAAAATATGTGCATGCAACATGAAGACCTATAATAGTCTCCAAGACTCCATCTATAAATTATTCCTTACTTGGTTTAAAAAAGTGAGTACATAGTATCGTAGGTTTGTCCCATGAGACAAAGTTAGTACCAATGTAGGTATGTTAACCAAATAAAAATGACGGAAAGTGAAACAAAACTAAATCTTATCCCCAAAATTTTCTTGGAAATTGGATTCAGGAATGCTTATCAAGAATGTAAAATAGTATAGTTGTGGTTAATAAAAAAGATAAGAAACATGGGATAGAGGAAATACAATTAGAGAACGAGCTTGAGATAGGATTACTATTAGGGGTTTTCCCCTAGATATTACTAAATTTAGATCAATTTCCAAAAATGTGACCACTTTTAAATATTGACAAAAATGTGACTAACAAAGGTCATATATTTGGGAAAATTGATGTCACTACTAAATTCATGTCACTATCAGCATATCACTGCCATATCTTCATGTCACTTTCGGATGTCACTACCGTGAAACAAGTCACTATGATCACTGAAGAATTTTCCGGCGACCTTTCCGACGACCTTTTCCGGCAACATTTCTGACGACCTTTTCCGGCGAAATTGAACAACACGTTTCCAGCCTCTACACTGTCACTATCCCAACCCCCTGCAACGGCGCTACCACTGCCCCTTGGAATTCCCCTGCAATGGCCCTACCACCGCTGCCATGAAACCCTACGCGGCTGCACGCCGTTTGTGGTCGTAAATCAGATTTGGCCAGCCAACCACCAACCTACCCCGGACAACAGCTCTCAACCCCAACCACAAGCCCTGCACCACCGGTCGTAGTCCGTCACCGTAGCTTCCATCACAGCCATAGCCACCGCTCTTCATCATCATCAAACTCCAATCGATCTCGTCGGTCGCCATACCAACACTCGCAGCCGTCCGCCACATCTCTGTCACGGCATCTACAGATCTGAAGGATTTCGATCCCCTCCATAGAGAATCGAAGAAGACAATGAAGAAAGGAGAAGAATGGAGGAGATGAGGTGCCTATGGAGTCAACACTCGAGATGTGGATGCGGAGAAAGCAGAGATGCGGCAGAGGTGGTTGGAGGTTGTTCGCCTGGGAGCCTTGGACGCACTAGATGCAGATGGGAGAGACGAGAGGGATCGAAAATATGGGCTGGTCACTTTTTTGTCTTAACCTAAATTAGTCATACTTTTGTCCATTCAAACCTTGTAGGTGATATTCTTGCCATTATTTCTTACTATTATAGGCAAACTATATGCTACCTTTTTCCCATTGGACATGAAAAGTAATGTTGTTATTAAGAAAAATGAACTTATATGGGGTTGACATTGAATTGATAAATTAAGAATAAAATAAAAGTATTTTTAATCAAACAAACTTTACTAATTTTGTATAAGACAATCTTAACGGAACGAATCGAGAAGGAAAACTGAGAAAATCTTAGTGGGATGGAGGGAATAGTACCTTTCAATTTGTGTCAAATATAGACAACTAATTATATGTTGATATAAAGAGGTATTTACCTAAATAGGAGTAAATCAATTTTTAATTGCCAAAATAGGACTAAAGTCTAAAAATTTCCTAAATAGGAGTAATAATCTGTAATTGGACAAAAATGCCATTTATGCGTGGAAGTGATACTGCTGAGACCAGAACACAGGACAACTGCCCTTCGCCGGTCACCGGACATCTCGGTCGCCTCAAAAACAGGCCTCCGTTGTAGATCAGGATGCCGCCGTTGTAGATCTGGACACCGCCGATGCAGATTTGGCTAGCGTCGCCGGAGATCTGGACACCGTCGGCCGTCGGAGGCTGCCCCTGCAGGTCTAGCCACCGTCGCACCGTATCCGGCATCTACTGCTGCAAATCTGACCTCCTCAATTCCAGATCTGGCCGTTGCCGAAGTGAATGCCAATTTTTTTATCAGAATGCTATGGCGATTTGCAAAGGAAAATACAAATTTTTTGAAGACAAAGAATGTCATTTTGATGGCTTTTTTAGAGTTTAACTTGGCATTTTGTTATTTTTGTAAGAATAAGAAGAAACGGAGTATAGGGAAGATGAATACCATCTCTGACAGTGGCGACGGAGGATTTCGCGATGGCGGCGGCGGACTTCGCGATGGTAGCGACGGACTTCGCGATGGCGGCTGCGATGAGGAAGGAGAGAAGACGAGCAGGTGAGGGCAGAGGTGGACTGAGCTTCTAGGATCGTTGATTGAAGAGAGGATGAGGGAATTGTGCGCAGGGGAGGAAGCGTACGTGCGCAGGGGAGGGGGAGGGAAGGTCTGCGCAAGGGAGTTAGAGAGGAATTAAAGAGGAAGGAAATAGGGAGGTAAATAGGTAATTTAGTCCTATTTAGGGAACAAAAATATAGATAATCCTATTTAGGAATTTTAGGAATAATTTAGTCCCATTTGGAGCAAAAAAATCTTGATATAAATCAATAACTATACATATCCATTTAAATACGGTACCCTCACTTAGTAGCTAGACATGTGAGTAACATATTAATGGAATGATTCAAACGAAGATAAATATATAGTGCGTGGAGTGGTGATAGTAAAATAATGATGGACATTTAAACACTCTACCCTCACTTAGTAGATAGTGGAGTAAGGCATTTCAAAGATGGATTCACCCCTTTGAACAAACATCTCTGTGGTCACTTATTCTTGAACTTTCCTGCTCTCGAGTTTGCTTAATCACAGAGATCTGTAGTTAAGTAAGAGTTACATATATTCTTTTTAAAATCAAATGGTGCTAAAGAGGGATGGACACCCTTTTGGCCTCCATTTAACACACTAGTTTTTAGTCACTCAGTCAGTTCAAGGCAGATTTCTACGAATAATATTCATAGTTCACTATAACAGTGCAGAACCCACTAAATATTGAGCATTGAATGGACATGAGGGAATGCACCATATGGTGGTGCCACCAGGTCAGTCGATATTAGTCCTTGCTCGGTTACATTCTCCAATTCAAAGGGTTTGTTACCCCAAAAGGCTCAAAAATATCCGAAATTAAAATGGAAAAAGTTTAGATGAATACATCCGATCTCAAGACTAAGCAAGGAAGCACACTTTTGAATACAACATTTGAATCCATGGTTATGATCACATGCAGTGCAGCATGGAAATCATCATAACACTTTAAGGTCAAAGCATGAAATTCTTCATCATTAAGACTCTTCAACCTTATTTCACACTTTTCTTTCCTTACTTTATATACATGTCACTCATTTGGATTGCTATATTCATACTGATTAATTAATCCATTTGAGTTTTCAAATGATTAAAATTAATTAGTATGAAATTATCCGATTAGAAAAAGCATCATGCCCATCTGAAGATGTAAAAAGTCATGAGACGAGAGATGGAGGATTTCAATTATAGAAGATGGTGGGTGGTGGGAGAAGATGAGTTAAGACCCGAGAACCCGAGTCCGCCTGTCCATCCCCAATACTGGTTGTTCTCCAATGTGCCTAAGAAATGCTTTGTTGAGTTGCTCAATAATCCTCTATGATTTTCCTCCATTTTTGTTGAGGGTGATAATGATGATGATGCTTCCACTCCATCACTCTGAAAATTAGGATACATGTTTGAGTGTGAACCTAGAAGGTCAAACCCGTTTCCTAAGTAAGGAAACGGGAAACCCAGCTCCCCGATTCCTCCACCACTTCTTGGGTTGACAGTGACGGCATGCGGTGGAGGAATCCCAACTCCACCGCTAGAGTAGCCACAACTTCCGTCGTAACGGTTTAGGTTTTGGTGAAACGCTTCAGCCATGTGTGTTGGCGGCAATTGAGGAAAATGCCTGCCTATATCTGTAGGGCTTACGCATGCTGATGTCGTCAAACCTCCACCGCCACCGCCACCACCATCCACAGCCGTTTTCATCTCCATATTGGCTGTGGCTGCTGCTGAACTGGACTTTGAGCCGTGGTTATTGTTCTTGCTTCTCTTGTTCCTCCGGCAGCCTCCGCCGACGGGGACGTTTCGCAGGGCCCCACCTCTTGTCCAGTACCGGCGGCAAGTCTTGCAGAAGTGTCGTGGCTGCGTCAAGCTGTAGTTGTTGAAGTAGCAAAACTTGGTGTGCGTGGATTCGCACCTCGGACACTTTAAACCTGCTTCTGGTAACGGAATCTTGGCCTGCCTGGCTCGATCTACCATCGATCCGGGCCGGATCGATGCGAGACCGCCGCCTTCCGGAGCAGGTTGCTGCGGCGGTGCAGTTTGCAGCTGAAGGTTCTCTACTATGCCGCCACCAGCTCGTTCTTGGTGATTAAGTTCACTCTGCTGCAACTATATACATCCAATATCAAGAAAACCAAATACTCCGTATTAAAATAAATCTAAGGGTGTGAGTTGAAACAAATCAAGATAAGTTAGGGATCAAATCAAACAAACATGCATCACTATTAGCCATTATGTATGATAAAGCTAGAAAGATCAAGTATATTCAATTTTAAAAAACCGCATAACAAGGAAGTTGAATATGAATATTATCTCTTTATAATCTTGCTATCATTTTTTTCTAGGAGCTGATGAGGACAAGCATAGATATATGAAGCAAATAATAAAGTAAAAGGAAAAGGCACCTGGTGCAAATTTGGATGATCTAAATAGACTGGAAAAGAAGAGAAAGCCATGATTTTTTTTTTCTTTTGCGGCTTTAGTTTCAATGAAGATGGATCTCTTTAGATGGATCTCTTTAATCTTTATATCTTTAATAAAGTTTGGTGGGTGTTTTGGAAATATATGGTGGGAGCATCTATCAAGGAGAGAGGGAGCTCAGCAAGCAGGACTGAGAGACAGACCGACCAACAAAGAGAAATGGGATATAAAGTGGAAATTTTCTTAGGGTTTTCATGTGCTTTAGATGATCTAGTGGGTGGAAGCTAAGTTACTTAACATTGAAGCTTCCTTAAGGGGAAGGGAGAAGAACTTCAGTGGTCCTCAAAAACCCCACACTCCGTGCTCGAACCATGAAATGATCTATGGAAAGAATTGCTCAAATATGACTTGTAAAGTTCTTTGTTTTTTCCTTGTGACAATTCAAAAAGTAACTTCAAAATGCAAAAGTATTGAAATTCTTTCTCTTTTAATTTTAATTTACTCCGTCCCTTAAAACTTTGTAATCTTTTCTTTTTGCGACGTCCCAAAAAATTTTGTCACTTTCCCTTTTAATCAATTATTTTGTGGTTTCTGTTATTTCTCTCTCTCCTCTGGACAAATCTCAATCACACCGTTTTTACTTTATTATTCTCCGTGCCGATTAATTTTGACAAGTTTTAAGGGACGGAGGTAGTATTTTGTAATTACCATCAAGTTGTTCAAACAAACCATTAATTAGCTAATTCTCATTGCATCAAGTTTCCAAATCATCCAACGCAAAAATGATTTTCATTTACTCCCTAATGAATTGAATTCAAGACCTCTCATCAAAGTAAGATTATAAGTGTGAAACTCTTGATACACTTACTTGTCTCTTACCATTTAATTCATCCTTTCTATATCAATTTAAGTGCCCCTATTGATCCCAACCCTAGCAGATTGACGTGACACCACTGGGAAAAAATCACCAAATACGAAATCATATAAAAAAGGCTTGAATTGTCTCAATAAATATCATCCGGAAAAGCCTTAGTAACCAACGGTTACCACCATAGGATAAAATTCCATCAAAATTATGTACAACTCCTAGAAAATTATGAGAAAATTCACGAAATCGGCTACAGGCAGTTTCAGTGACATGTAAAGAAAATAATGGAATGACTTACCAATGCGTTAGCCCTGAATGTCATATATATAATAAAATAAGTGTTCAAAATACAACAGGAATCCAAGAAAATATGGAAACCCTATTCAATAATTAATATATTATTACACCCTCTCAATCTGTGTTGGGGAAACAACGTGTAAATTGTCTCTAAGAAAAATAAACTGTTGGGGAGACAATCACTTGTTCCATGGATTGATTATCCTTCTTTTTAATATGAGATAGCATGTGTTTCAATTCCATGGAGCGAGTTAGACTGGCAGCCATAAAACGACTTCAAACATTGCCATATGGCTATAGAGTTTTTCAACTCATGAACCTCAATCATAATCTCACGATAGAGTGTAGTAAAAATCCAGGAACGAAAAATTTGGTCAAATTTTAACCAATAATAATATTCAGATTCTATGGGTCATCCGGAAACAGTCTCTCTGTGCTTTAGTACAGGGGTAAGACTGCGTACATCCGACCTCCCCTTACCCCACCGTAGGTGGGAGCCTTTGCGGCACTGGGGTAAATGAAAATGAAATAATATTCAGATTAATGGTTTGAGCCTGATAACCAAACGTTTCAGCCCACCTGGTTGTGAGGTTACCGTGTCTAGTGGGAGGTCTCGAATTCGAAACCCGCTAGGCACATAAGGGTTTGAAAGTTAATGGAATGAGTTTTAGCCCTGATTACTCCAGCCCCCCAGCCCCCCTCCCCCAGACCCCCCTCAAGTAAAAAAAATGGTTTGAGCATGATATAAATCATAGGTATATACGGGTGGGATCGGAAGAGAGCCATCAAGTATTCCCAAAAGGCCATTGGAGACAAAAAAGACTCAAGTTGTGTACGCCAGGATAAATAGTCTAGTCTCTACGACCAACAATTTGATAGTGATAATAGTTGTACGCCATAGAAGAAGCACCAAAACCCATACCTCGAGCAAGAGTGGCAAATGATGTAGTCATGGGGGTAGGGGATGCCCTCTGGCCAACGGGACCTGTCGAAGCCGGAAGTTGAAGTCCGGGAGTGTCTCAAAACGTATGTCCAGCTGCAAATCGGTATCTGATATGCACTAATTAGTAGTGCATAAATGTATATTTTTATGTTTGTTTTGTGTGGATTGTTTACCTTTTTAGTTTGTGAACAATTGTGTGAATTTGTTTATAATTGTTTTTAGCTTTCATTTGTAAATTGTAAAGTAGAGGTAGTATTGTTGGTTTTGGAAAAGAGGAAAAAATGTTGCCCAGGAGCACTTACACTGCCGAGTAAAGACCTTCACCCGGTCGCGTAGACTCGAAATCCGAAGCTACAATTAAATTACACTACCCGGTCGGGTAGGCTACTTCACCCGGTCGGGTAAAGTCTCGAGATCAAGATCTCGAGGTTTAAATCTCGAGATCAAGATCTCGAGGTTTAAATCTTGAGATCAAGATCTCGAGACTTTGCCTTAGAAAATTTTGATGCAGTCCACCTGCCCCTTTTTTTGAAAAATCCAAAAACATCAGAAAATTCAGAAAAAAAAATGGAGGACTAATGTGCTGACCCCATTCTTTACAGTTCATTATGTCAGGCACTAATCAGGCACCAATTGATGATACCATCTACCCACGAGGAAAATGGATCAAGGTGCTGGACAAAACCTACCCGCTAAACCTGACGGTGTTCAAGTGCCAGGACCTGGTCATCCCGGCGATCATGAAGGGTCACTATCTCTGGCCTGCATTCCACAACGCCAAACCAGTGCCAGAGATATACCTGCAACAATTCTGGGGCCACATGCACACCGAGTCAGTGAAAGACCGCTCCAAAATCCTGACCAAGTTGAACAATATGAGAATGATTCTGACGCCGTCCACACTGCAGTCCACTCTAGAGCTGCCGGTCCACGACAATTATGATCCTCTGCCATCCATCCCAGACCTTCTCAAGGACGCAGCAGCTCTAGGTTATGCTTCCCTTCTCCCCAAGCTATCAAATTTCAACGGGCATACCTCCATCACCCATGGAAGAGTTTGTTCGGGCTAGTGAACAAGTGCCTGTCACCAAAGCATGCCGGACTCGACAAATGCAACAAGCAGATTCTCCTGGTCTTCCACGACATTGTCTACAACAAACAGTATGACATGGCTCAGCTATTCTTCATAGAGCTGATGGATCTGGTAAAGGCCAAAGAAAAGAACAAGGCAGGCACTGTTCCCTATGCTAGGTGGCTCGGGCTCATCATCAATGAAACCATGACAAAGCACAAATCCATCCCTCAACGCCGTGATGAACCCCATTTCACAGCTCCCAAGCTCCAATACTTCACCGACAAAAATCCTATCTATCGACTGCGGATCCCGGACTCACTGCTCAATCTTGTCAATCAGTCTAATCCTGTTGTTGTCCAATACAAAGAAGACTTTGATAGAACAGTCCCTATGGTTCCGCAAATCCCAGCTGGACCTACCCCAGGGACTAAGTCGAGTGAACGTGAGGGTCCAAAGAGAGCCCCTAACCCACAGAAACCAGTGGCCCGTCAGCCCCATGAAGGAAAGTCCGACGACTCTCTCGAGAAGAGTCAGACGGCTGAGGGCACCTCAACGGACGCTAAGGAATCTGCCGATGAATCGTCAAGTTTGGCCCCCAATGAGACTGACGACGAGGCATCCGAGAGCGTGGGCACACATAGTGATGACGAGGATGATGATGACGATGATGACATTGACGGAGTTGAGGCCACATTTGCGATGCTTCAAAAGGGAAAGATGATCGTCTCACCTCCGAAAAAGATCATTGTTGAAGATGCAGCTCCCGTAATAGCCGGTCGCACTAAGACGTTCACCATGAAGGAAATTCAGCAGTCAGAGAGCGTCTTTAATGAAAAAAACTGCTCCAAATCCGACTATGAAGAGGCTGCGTGTTAGTCCCTGTTTCTGTAACAGCAATGAATAATCGATCTAACAAGGAAGATTAAACGTTAAAGATGAACACAGAATGAATCACCGTAAAACCTTCTTTGATAAACCGTGGAACGTACAACAGAATGATAAGCGTAAGGCTATGAATAATAAGTACGACGTTCAGCCTTTTCCTAAACCTCGGCTCCCTTTTTATAGGCGAGGTTTAGGTTAGGCGTATCAGGCTTTTGGCCTGTTTAAATGGGCCTAACACTTGGCCTGATTTCTATCTAATTTATGCACTATTTAAATACAAGGATTAAATATAAAGCTAATCTATGACCAACTTGATTCACAATTAAATATCTCCAACAATCTCCCCCTTTGTGATCAAGTGCCATTCTCTTTATTGCTTCTGTGATTTGAAGTAGTGCTTCCTCAATCCAAGTGCATGTTCATACTGCCTTAGCATATTTCTCTTTTCGAGGCGATCGTCAATGGCCTTTAAAATTGTCTCTACAGTAGAGTGTTCCTTTTGAACATAAGACGATGCCTCTTGAAGATTTTCCTCTAGCTTTGCCTTCATCGGTAGAATCTGCTCTCTGATTATCTTCAGTGTTCCGTCGCAGTACTTCTCGATTTCACTGACTACCATCAGACGCTTTTCGTTCTTGTGGTTCAGATAGGTGACTGCTGGCGGTTTGAAGAAGATGTGGTAGGCTGGGAAATCTTCAACTTCTGGACCATACAGTTTTGGCTTTGTCAGATTTGTCTTCTTTAGATTGCATTCAATAGCCATCTGTAGGTCATGTGAAGAGTGTACTCTGATCTGTCTAAGCATGAATCTCTTGATAGCTGCGAGGCCTTCGCTGTATACTATGTTTTGCCTGACTGGAAGGTATCTGTAGGCCATGAGCATTTGGTAGATGTCATCCGGTTTCAGCATGATGAAGTCGTTCTCTTGACAAGTGAATTCGCTCCCATCGGTGCGTTGAAGTCTGAAAGTGTAGAACGTTACTCCATGATAGTCTTCAGCCTTCACTTGTAGAATTTGATGAATCGGGAGAATATTCGACTTCAGATCTTGTTCCATTAGTTCTCTCTGTGTACCGGTTGACCTTTGCAGCAACATATGCAGATGACCTCCAGCCTGCTTTCCTTTCAAGTGTGTAAGGCCTCTTAGCTTCCGTTCATTCAGTGGCTTGACTTTGTCTGGTCTACGCCAGATATGCTCTCTGATTTCTTCTTGGAAGGGGGCTTTGATACGAACATTATCCCAGGGTTTCTCTGTCTTGGGAAGTCTTCCCGCTGTTTGTCTTATGACTGATTCAAGAATCTTCTGGGATTCCTTATAATTCTCCCCTTCCTTGGGTTCATCGTCCTCGAGCCATATAATATCTTCAGAGCATTTGTTGATCAGCTCTCGTAGCCACCAGTTTCTTTGCATGTCTTCTTGCTCGGCTTCAACCCGGAGATCATCCCATTCTGTCCATTTTCTCGGCCATTTGTCATATATCACCGCCTCTTCCAGTGCATCATGGATGTCTTTGCCTGGGGAAATATACAGAGTTCTTTGTTCAGGCGGTGATTGTTCCTGTGTAGCACTACCGAGTTCACTAGGATTGCCCGTTGACATCAGCTTAGAACTGGGTTCCAACTGATGGCCTGATGGAGAAGATGTACCAGTGGTAACATCATCAGGACTTCCATCCCCTCCTCGGTTGGTATCTCTGGGAGATACGCCTCGGGATGTTATTTCTAGCTCGACCATGCTAGATAGTTTGGCTGTGGATGGTGGCTGTTGGTTTGTTGAGGTTTCGGGTTGAATTGGCTGTGGAGTTTGGCTTGGTAGAGCAGTTTGCTCAAGTGATCGAGGTCGCTTGTTCTCCCCCTCATGAGGATCCGAATCATCGGGGTCCTCATGGGAACGTTTGCGACCACGAAGACTCTCCTTGCAAGTACTCTTGGTTTCAGGTGAGGAAAGAAGAGCTTCTAGTATGGCTTGCTGATGAAGAGTGAGGTTGTCTTCTGGGGTATTTAAGAGATTGTTCAGCAACGCCGAAGCTAGTGTGTCAAAGGATAGAGAGGAGAGATCGATGGAGGGTGTGGTCGGGTGTGGGGAGAATACTGGTTCTGTATTCTGGGTTCCCCGAGAAAAAGAAGGGATGGGAATTTGGTTTATGGATTTGTGGGATAGAGGGGTGGAGGATATGGGTTGTGTATGGGAGATGAACGGTTCAGGGGAAGGTTGGGGTGGTGTCTGTTCAGACCGAACCGCTTGGGTGGTCCTAAATTCCTGTGCTAGAGCGGTCATTGCATCTTGCACCCATGGTTTAATGGTGGAATCTAGGAAGCGATTTAGTAGAACGTTTACGTCTTCAAAGGTAGGGTGACCAGTTACGGGGGTTGTAACTGTTGACACAGCATCAGTGAAGATTGCTGATGTGTGGCCTGCATTTAATGATGGAATCATTATGGGCGTAGCAGGGCTTCCAACCGTCATAGCTTGCGCTCTGGTTGTTGCGTTCAGGATGAGTGCACCTGTATGTGCAGTGAATAGTGTAGGTGTAACACCCCGGGGCCCCACACGGACCCGAGGTAGTTACTCTAGACCTCTAGTACTGTCCCCACAAACCACCACGAGCCTTTACCGCGCACTTTGTCCTCACTCATGCGCGCCCTAAGAAACTTCCCAGGGGGTCACCCATCCTAGTACTACTCTCGTGCAAGCACGCTTAACTTTGGAGTTCTTGGGTGATGAGCTCCCTTAAAAGGAGATGCACCTCTGTTGGTATGAGTAGTACTATTAATCCTCTTAAATTAATCTCGGGTATTACAATCACCCCCACTTAGGATCGCAACGTCCTCGTTGCGCCCTTAAACCAATCTCAATAAAACCCCAGAATCTTGCCCCGCTAAGTGCCCGCCCGATATCTAACGGGTCAGCACACTGTCGCAGGGTTGCTCTGATACCACCTGTAACACCCCGGGGCCCCACACGGACCCGAGGTAGTTACTCTAGACCTCTAGTACTGTCCCCACAAACCACCACGAGCCTTTACCGCGCACTTTGTCCTCACTCATGCGCGCCCTAAGAAACTTCCCAGGGGGTCACCCATCCTAGTACTACTCTCGTGCAAGCACGCTTAACTTTGGAGTTCTTGGGTGATGAGCTCCCTTAAAAGGAGATGCACCTCTGTTGGTATGAGTAGTTCTATTAATCCTCTTAAATTAATCTCGGGTATTACAATCACCCCCACTTAGGATCGCAACGTCCTCGTTGCGCCCTTAAACCAATCTCAATAAAACCCCAGAATCTTGCCCCGCTAAGTGCCCGCCCGATATCTAACGGGTCAGCACACTGTCGCAGGGTTGCTCTGATACCACCTATAACACCCCGGGGCCCCACACGGACCCGAGGTAGTTACTCTAGACCTCTAGTACTGTCCCCACAAACCACCACGAGCCTTTACCGCGCACTTTGTCCTCACTCATGCGCGCCCTAAGAAACTTCCCAGGGGGTCACCCATCCTAGTACTACTCTCGTGCAAGCACGCTTAACTTTGGAGTTCTTGGGTGATGAGCTCCCTTAAAAGGAGATGCACCTCTGTTGGTATGAGTAGTACTATTAATCCTCTTAAATTAATCTCGGGTATTACAGTAGGTGTCCTAGAAAAGGAAGAAAATGTGGGAAATGTGACACCTAGACTCGATGTGAGAGAAGAAGGGGTTTTGACCTCGGGAGATAGGTCAATTGTATGCTCAACTGATTCAGAAGGAACCAGCGAGGGGGTTGAGTCCCGTTCTTTTGAAACAATAGCCTTTTGAGAGGCTATCGAGTGGCTGGGAGAGGGCTGTGCATGCGCAGTTGAGCCAGATGCTGCGACTTCTACTCGGGACCGAAAAGATCGGCTCCTGTGCTTAAGGATTCAGCTCGGCTTATCTGGATAAAGGAGTCGCAGCCCGAGAAGATGTGCTCGTCTGCCTTATCAAACAGACTCTTTCTGGCTTGGGGCTGGGTCTTAGCCTTGGTAACCTTGTCATTTTTGACCTTAGCCCTGGTCTCTCGGATGACAACTTCTTCCTGGTTGATTGATGTCTTGATGGAGTGAGCTGCCTCGTCGTAATCATCCTTGGAGCAATTAGTCTCGCTCGGATCAGCTCTTGGTTTACCTTTTTCTTTTATGGTGAAGACTTGAGGTCTGCGAGCTATGATTGGTGCTGCGTCTTCAGCAGTGATTCTTCTCTTCTTCGGAGATTCGACGGGCAGCTTCCCTTTTCTGATCAATGCATATGTGAGCTCCACATCATCACTATCATTGTCATCACCGTCATCATCCGAGTCCGATTTTTCACTCTCCGTGCCCACGCTCTCGGAAGCCTTGTCGTCAGTGTTTGTTTGGGCTCCACTAGACGATTCACTGGCCGTTTCCTCAGCGTCTTCTTCGGTGCCCTCAGCCGCCTGACTCGTCTCTAGAGAGTCGTCAGACTTCCCTTCATTGGGCAAACCGGCCACTGGTTTCTGTGGCTTTTGGGCTCTCTTAGGACCCTTACTTACACTCGGCTTTGTCCCTTGGGTAGGTCCAGCTGGGTTTTGCTGAACCATAGGGACGGTTTTCTCGGTGGCTTCTTTGTATTGTTGGACTGCTGGATTTGAAGATTTTACCAGCTGTAGCAGAAATCCAGGTATCTTCAGACCATAAGAAGGATTCTTGTCTGCTTTGAAGTACTGCAGCTTCGGTGCTGTGAAGTGAGGATCTGTACTGCGTCTTGGTATTGTTGAATGTTCTGCCATGAGGTCGTTGATGATCAACCCAAGCCACCTAGCGTACGGAATGGTACCTGGCCTATTCTTTTCTTTGGCCTTGACCAGGTCCATTAGCTCTGAGTAGAAGAGCTGAGCCAGATCGTAGTTCTTGTTGAACGCGATGCCATGAAAGATTAGCAGGATCTGCTTGTTGCATTTGTCAAACCCGGCATGCTTCGGTGACAGACACTTGTTCACTAGCCCGAAGAGATTTTTCCACGGGTGACGGAGATATGCACCGTTGAAATTTGAGAGCTGTGGCAGTAGTGATGTGTAGCCAAGGGATGCCACGTCTTTGAGCAGATCAGGGATGGACGGCAGTGCATCGTATTCGTCATGTATCGGCAGCGATAGAGTAGTCCGTAGAGTGGATGGTGTCAGAATCACCCGCATGCCGTTCAACTTGGTCTTGATCTTGGAACGATCCTTCAATGAATCAGTATGCATGTGGCCCCAAAATTGTTGTAGGTATATCTCTGGCACTGGTTTGGCGTTGTGAAGTGCAGGCCAGAGATAGTGACCTTTCATTATGGCCGGAATGATTGGGTTCTGGCACTTGAAGACGGTGAGGTCTAGCTGGAAGTTGTTGTCCAGCACCTTGATCCACTTGCCCTTAGGGTAGATGGCGTCGTCAATCTGTGTTTGAGTGTTTCCTGCCATTTTAAACTGTAGAAGCAGGGGGTCAGCACATGAAGTTCAACTGTTTGATTTGATTGAAAGAGTTTGATTTGCAGTTGTCAGATAAGTTTATGCAGGTGGAGTTTTGAAAAAAAATTGCTAAGTCCAAATCTCGAAATCTGAATCTCGAGATTATGATTTCGAGATCCAAATCTCGAGATCTTGATTTCGAGATTCAAATCTCGAGATCAAGATGTCGAGATGCAGATCTCGAGATCTTGATTTCGAGATTCAAATCTCGAGATCAAGATGTCGAGATGCAGATCTCGAGATCTTGATTTCGAGATTCAAATCTCGAGATCAAGATGTCGAGATGAAGATCTCGAGATCTTGATTTCGAGATTCAAATCTCGAGATCAAGATGTCGAGATGAAGATCTCGAGATCTCGATTTCGAGATTCAAATCTCGAGATCAAGATGTCGAGATGCCCATCTCGAGATCTTGATTTCGAGAAGATGAACCGACGATTTCGAAGAGATTTAAACCACCTGCAAAAGCATAAACAGATATAGTAAACATGAACACAATAGGATTGCGACATACATTCAATCAAAAACAAACTATTTTGATTTCGATTTTGAGAAGTTACAAGGTTTTGCGAGAAAAAACGTTCGTTCGATGAGAAGAGTCTTCCGTTTGAGGCGTTTTTATGGAACTCGAAATCGATGGATATTCTACCTTAGAGGTTTTGCGAAAGCTAATCGGAGAAGGAGAAGGAGAGAAGTTTGCGAAAATCAGAGGGTTTGAAGAGGACGAAGGGTCTGAGAGCTCTGCTTTTGCGAAGAAAAATCTGGCCTTTGAAAAAAACATAAGGGAAGGAAGGTTTTTCGTAAAGGTTTTATACGCGAGAAATTTTGGACCTCTTCCGTAACATTTGAGCCCGAATTATTGGGCTGGCACACAATTCTCTTTTAAAGTTTTCGAGGCCTAAAACTAGTAAAAATAGAGAGTTCCCCCTTAATCAGTGAAAATTAGCTCCCCCTCAAACAGTGAAAATTTTCTCCCCCTCAAAAAATGCAACGAACAATATGTACAAATGCAACGCACACACACTATTTTTTGTTCTTTTTGATTTTTCACCCACTCAACACATGCAACGCACACACACTATTTTATGTTATTTTTCTGGTTTTCTCCCCCTCAACACATGCAACGCACACACACTATTTACAAATCCCACACACACACACTTTTTACAAGTCCCACACACACACACACTTTTTAGATCAGTGGAGACATAATTAAACGGGCTCGAGGTTCAACATGCCCAACTTAGAGACTAGGAACTGGAATCGTTTTTCATCCAATGCCTTAGTGAACAAGTCGGCCAGTTGAAGCTCTGAGTTTACAAAATACATGTCAATGTCTCCTTTCTCCACATGATCCTTGATGAAATGATAGCGCAGGTCGATGTGTTTGGTGCGGGAGTGATGAACTGGGTTGCTGGTGATGGCTATGGCGCTTTGAGAGTCACTGTAGATCGGGATATGGCGGAGTGTGTAACCGTAGTCCTTTAGCTGGGTCTTCATCCATAAAATTTGTGAACAACAGCTAGCAGCCGCGACGTATTCTGCCTCGGCCGTAGATGTTGACACACAGTTCTGTTTCTTGGAAGACCAGCAGACTAACTTATCGCCCAAAAATTGGACTGCCCCCGACGTGCTTTTGCGGTCCATCCGGCAACCAGCAAAGTCAGTATCCGAGTATCCGACTAGGTCAAAACCTGAGTGCTTGGGATACCAAAGGCCTAGATTCACAGTGCCTTTGAGATATCTCAGAATTCTTCGAACAGCGGTCAGATGGGATTCCTTCGGATTTGCCTGAAAGCGTGCACATAAGCATGTGGAGAAAACAATGTCAGGCCTGCTTGATGTGAGATATAGCAAAGATCCAATGATGGCCCTGTAGTTTGTAGCATCAACTGACTTCCCGGAGGGGTCTGAGTCCAGTTTGTTGGTTGGGGACATGGGGGTCGTCATGGAAGATTTGCCATCAATGTTGAATCTCTTAAGCATTTCCAGAATATACTTTGACTGATTGATGAAAATGCCGTCAGAAAGTTGTCTTACTTGCAGGCCTAGGAAGAAATTCAGTTCTCCCATCATGCTCATCTCGAACTTGGTTTTCATCAGTTTCTCAAAGTGTTTGCACAGACGTGGATTAGAGGAGGCGAAGATAATGTCATCGACATAGATCTGAATCAGGATGATGTCAGACTTCTGTCGCTTGATGAAAAGTGTGGTATCAATCTTCCCTTTTGAGAAACCTGAGTCAATCAGAAATTCGGTTAATGCATCATACCTAGCTCTTGGTGCCTGTTTTAACCCATACAGAGCTTTCTTTAGCTTGTACACATGGTCGGGATATCTGGAATCTACGAATCCTTCGGGTTGAGCGACATAGACTTCTTCTTCCAAGACTCCATTCAGAAAGGCAGTCTTGACATCCATTTGAAAGACAGTAAAGTTCTTGTGGGCCGCGTACGCAAGAAAAAGGCGGATTGCTTCAATTCTTGCTACGGGTGCAAATGTTTCATCATAGTCTATGCCCTCTTGCTGATTATATCCTTTAGCGACCAGTCGTGCCTTGTTCCTTATCACTATGCCTTCTTCGTCCTTCTTGTTCTTGAACACCCATTTTGTGCCAATGATGGTTTTCTGAGGGGGTTTAGGCACGAGTGTCCATACATCTAGTCTGTCAAATTGATTGAGCTCATCTTGCATGGCAATCACCCAATCTGGATCAGCGAGTGCCTCTGAGACTTTGGACGGTTCATTCTTGCTTAGAAAGCATGCATAGTGACATTCATTTGTTGTTGCTGATCTCGTTCGCACACCTTGACTTGGATCACCTATTATCTGTTCAACAGGATGTGCTCTTGTCCACTTCCTCTCATGAGCTACAGGAGTTGGAGTAATTATTGGTTGATCTGAGTCCTGATATGAATTTGAAGGCTCTGGGGCAGCTGTGGTGTGTAGTGGAGATGATTCCGGACTTATGGCAAAGCCGTGATCATCCACACCTCTGGGATTGGTTTGAGGGGTTGAGGGTGTGGATGGTACATCATCTGGTCCTGTGAGGAGCGGGATTTCTGCTGTTGGAGTTGATGTTGTCTCTGGAGTGTATGCAGGAGGTGGAGATTGTGAGTTCTCGTAAAAGTTTCTGAAGAGAGAGTCGAGAATCACATCGTCGTGTTCGGTGTTTGGTTCAGCTTTATCAGAAGCTACTGGTACAGCAGTGGATGGATCGGTCTGGAGATGTTCAATAGCAAAGTCTGCCATTTCATAGAATGTAACGTTTACACTCTCGATGACAGTCCGCTTGTCTCTGAGATAGACTCTGTAAGCTTTGGATTGCAGTGAGTAGCCAATGAACACGCCTTCTCTGGCTTTGGGATCCAACTTACTTCTCTCTGTCCGATCATTGAGTATGAAGCACTTGCAGCCAAAAACCTTGAGGAAAGAAATATCAGGAGTTTTGTTGAATAGGATCTCATATGGAGTCTTGTCGAAGCGCTTGTGGATGAAGGTTCTGTTCTGAGTGAAGCACGCAGTATTGATTGCCTCTGCCCACATGAAGTGAGGCAGTCTTGATTGAATTAACATGGTGCGTGCTGCTTCAACAAGGGTTCTGTTCTTTCTCTCAACAACTCCGTTCTGCTGGGGAGTTTTAGCTGCTGCAAATTGCTGAGTGATACCGAGTGATTCATAGAACTCAGTGAGAGTTTGATTTTTAAACTCGGTACCATTGTCAGTTCTCACAATTCGAACACTGTGCTGTAGCAGTTTCTGGATCGTTCTGATAAAGATCATAATGTTTTCCGCAGCTTCGTCTTTTGATCGGAGAAATTTTGTCCATGTATACCTAGAGAAGTCATCAACGATCACCAGAGTGTATTTGCGACCGTTGATGCTTTGTACTCTCATAGGTCCACACAGATCCATGTGTATTAGCTGCAACTGATGAGTAGATGAAGGTTCGGTTTTTGACTTGTGGGAGCTTCGTGTCATTTTGCCCATTTTGCAGGCACTACAATGATTTTCAGCGGAAGACTTTAGCAGAGGAAGCCCCTTGACAAGTTTCTTGGAGGACAAGGTTGATAGATGTTTGAAGTTCAGATGGGAGAGACGTCTGTGCCATAGGTTGTTCTGTTCAGTTGAAGCTTTGGACAGCAGACAGATGGAAGTGGTGGATTGGACGCTTTTCAGATCAATAGTGTACAGATTTGATGTTCTGTAACACGTTAATAATGTATTCCCTGTGCTGTCAAGAACACAGCATTGTTTTGCAAAGAACCTTACTTCCATCCCGCTGTCACAGAATTGTCCAATGCTCAGTAAGTTGTGTTTGAGCCCTTTGACGAATGAAACATCTTTTATTGTGATGCTGGCACAGATGACGTCCCCATACCCAAGGATAGGAGATGAGGCGTCATTCCCGAATCTGACATTTCCTCCGTAGCAGTTGGTGTAGTTGCTCAAAAGGTGCTTTATTCCGGTCATGTGGGTTCAGCATCCTGAGTCTAAGTGCCACACATGACCGTCCTGCAAAACAATCAAATAGGATTAGGTACCCAACTTGGAGTGGGTCCTTCCTTATTATCAAGAAACACCTTTTTAAATCTTGCTTTGAGCAGTGATCCAAGGTCAGCTGCTCTTTCAACAAAAGATCTATCTTCGATGGGCTTTCCAATTGCCAGATCTGCTTTTGCAGTGTGTCTGGTTTTTGGAGTCCACCTAGCACATTCCATTTTGGTGGGTCTGATGTTGAGAACCCACCTTTCCATTTTAGTCCTTGTGGGTCTAAGTTTGGGGACCCACCTTTCAGTTGCAGTTATGATGGGTCTTCGATTTGGACCCCACCTATCAGTTTCAGTTATGATGGGTCTACGATTGGGAACCCACCTTTCAGTTTTAGTTTGGATGGGTCTTCGTTTGGGGACCCACCTATTCGATTCAGGTTTGGTAGGTCTCATCTTGGGGACCCACCTTTCTGTTTCAGCTTTGACGGGTCTTATCTTGGGGACCCATCTTTTCGTTTTAGGTTCAGGAGGAGAGTAGACAGGTGCTTTGTGATTGAACGGTTGTTTCTTGAGTTTGGTTTTAAAAATCTCCTCCTTAGAAAGCCGATTAACATGTTTCCTAGAATGAACTCTAAGGGCATATTTCATATCTGGAATACAAAACGTTCCCTTAGAAGTTCCTTTCTTGGTTTCTTTTTCAGGTTTAAGCTTTTTGGAAGGCTTAGATTTAACAACATTCATATCACATTCATAATTATGGGGATCTGGAACAGAATAACCATAAGCAACACTTGTATTATAAATAGAACTTTGTCTAGAAGATGTCTCAGAAATATTCAGCTTGGGACTCAAGACTGAACTGTTAGAAGTTTGCTTTGTAGAGACAGAATTACAATTAACTTTTGAGTAAAATATTGAACTAGATCTAGGGCTGGCACTTTTCTCAAAAACTTTCTTTTTGCCATCTGCGATTTCCTTCCTCTTTTTCCTCCACTCATTCTTCTCTTCTCCTTCCTTATTCACTTCATTCCCTGTAAACAAAGGAGAAGAGAGATGAGTGGACGAACCTTTAAAAGTATTGTTTTTCTCATGTGAGGTGTGTGAGCTGTCAGGCTTGGTCGTAGAAGGGTCTGTTTTAGCATGAAACTGCTCACTCAAATCATTAAATTTTTGAAGAAGTTCCTGCCAGTTGCGCTCAAAACCTTTCTTTTCAGTTTCAAATCTCTCTCTCTCGTTATCAAGAGTTTTTTGTAGATTTTTGAGCTTTTGAGCCATGGGAAAAATGCATGGTTCCTCACCAGTTTTAGCAATACCAACTCTTGGGGGAGGGTCTAGAGGGTGTCCTATGTGAGGAATATCTTTGGCATAAGGGTCAAGGCATTCACTAAAGCAGGAAGTAGGTTTTTCTTCTGAAAGTTGTTTTTCATTTACAGAGGGATAATCACAAGAAATCGCAGGGTTTGGTTTCTTTCTCTTTTCTTCTTCTGCTTCAGCATAATCTTCATCACTTCGAAAATACATTTTCTCGCCAAACCCTAGTCCCATGTAATCTTTGTTATAGAATTGAAGGCAATTAACTTTCTTAAGATTACGTGGGTTGGTTATGCCCAGACCTGTTTTAGCATTGTAGAATCGGTCATCCTTTTGTTTGTTGTTAAGCAGAAAAACAGTTTGTTCAGATTGACCTCTTCTAGCAGCTAGATCTTCTAGTTCTTTTACTTTATTTAAAAGCGTTCTTCTTTTGTTATGCAAAAAATCGCATTCAGCCTTTGCTGTGCTTTTTTCCCGTTCACTGTCCTCAAATTTCTTAGTTAATTCAGCTATCTTAAGTTCAAAGCTTTCAAAATCTGAGGACACCTTTTTGACTTGATCTTTTGCAATTTCAAGTTGAATACTTAAGGAAGACTTTTGGTCTAGATTCTGTTTCAGAACTCTATGATTATTGTCTAGTCTCTCCTTCAGTTCTTTGACTAGATTGTCCTTTTCAAGTAAGGACTGCATTTGATTATTTAAAGAAGTATGGGAGGTACTTACAGAGCTTGTTGAGCACTTGCTTTCGGGGATCGCAGCATCACCCTTTATTTCATCTCCCTCCACACTTGCCATAAGAGCATAGTTGCCTTCCTCTTCCTCCTCCTCAGAAGAATCTTCTGCCCAGTTCTCATTTTCAGCAATCATGGCAGAGGTTTCTTCTTCTTTCTGCACCATCAGCATTTTCTGCTTATTCCACAGCATCTTCTGCTTGTAGAAGTTAGCATCTTTCTTCTTTGGGAGGCGGTAGTCTTTGATCACATGTCCAGGCTTGCCGCAATTATAGCATTTAGGAGCTTCTTCTGCTGATGATGCCTTCCTAGAAGATCCTTGATCATGGTTCTTCTGCTTGTAGTTTGAGGAGGAAGTTCTCAGCCTGTTGGAGGAGGTGTTCTTCTTAGCAAATCTTTTGGCCAGCAGTGCCATCTTCTTCTGTAAGTCTGCTAGCTCAGCCTCTAGATCAGATTTGTCATCATCACTTTCATCATCATCTGATTCAACCACCACCTTCTTCTTTTTCTTCTTTAGTGAAGTGGTTGTCCTTCTTGGCTGAGCATCCATTACAAGAGCTAAGGGGTTTGTGGTGTGATGATCCTCAGCGCAGGCAACCTCGTTGACGAATTGCTTCAGATGTTCATAGAGTGTGCAGAGGTCAATTTCGTCCAAATCTATCCGAGATCTGACATCCTTCACTGTCTTTTCCCATGCAGGATGTAGGCTAGATAAAAATCTAATATTCAGTTCCAGATTGGACCTGAATACTTTGATCTTTCTGAGTTCATTTACCAGTTGAACAAGTCTGTTGTAAGTCTCATTCAATGGTTCTCCTGGACCTGCTTTGAAGGAGTCATAAGCGATGAGAATCGTAGTCTTCTTTGTTTTGAGGCTGATGTTTGTGCCTTGTAGCAGCTTCTCAATTTCATCCCACATTTCCTTAGCTGTCTGCATGCTATCTATGAGAACATAAACCTCATTCGGTATTGCTTGAAGGAGGTACGTTTTGGCCATAAGATCACCACGAAGTCTGAGCTTGTCGGCTTCTGTGTATTTAGACGGCACTTTTCTCCTTATTTCTGGAAAAATAGGAGGATTGTTCTCTGGATCTCCACCAACTGAAATCAAGAGTTCAGCTGGTCCTTCAAGCAAAGATTCGAGCATTGCAGAAGAGTTCTCTTTGTGCTTGAGGAAGTTTAGAAATCTGTTCCTCCACATTTGATATTCTCCCTTCCTGAGGCTAGGAGGGGTACTGCTGTTCCCTTGTGCATTGTAATCTGAACCCATTGCTGCACTAAACTGACCGTTCGAGAAAATTGATCAAAAGATTTTCAGAGGCAGAATCTCGAAAAATCAGATGTCGAGATCTGAATATCGAAATCTCAGATTTCGATAAAGGAGGCCCGGTATCGAGATTAATGATCCCGAGATTAGGGATCTCGAGATTTCAAATTTCGAGATGCTGATCTCGAGATTTGAAATGTCGAGAAATTAATCTCTCGAAATCTTAATCTGATGAGTCAAATGTCGAGACCAGATGTCGAGTCCTGTTCTCGAAATCAAGATTTCGAAATCCTAGATGTCGAAATCCTCAATGTCGAAATCCTGCAACCTGTAAAAATCAGATAAACAAAATCTGAAGATAGTTTCCTGTAGAGTTGAATGTCGAGATCTTCTGGTAAAGTTTTCAGCTCGAAAAACTTAGCAGAACCTGTGGAGAAGTAGGATGTCGAGATGCCTAGCTCGAGATATCTCGAAATCAAAGATTGCGTAAAACACAAACTGAAGTATACCCTTTGATCGCTTTGAAGAGGCGATTACAAAGGTGTAACTTTTACAACTTTTGAACAAGAAACAAAATTACAGAGCAAAAAATCGACAGAATGAACTACGTTAACAAAAACAGAGTATTCTGCAGGAGTTCTTCTGATCGTTCTCGATCGGCTCTGATACCAATTGTTAGTCCCTGTTTCTGTAACAGCAATGAATAATCGATCTAACAAGGAAGATTAAACGTTAAAGATGAACACAGAATGAATCACCGTAAAACCTTCTTTGATAAACCGTGGAACGTACAGCAGAATGATAAGCGTAAGGCTATGAATAATAAGTACGACGTTCAGCCTTTTCCTAAACCTCGGCTCCCTTTTTATAGGCGAGGTTTAGGTTAGGCGTATCAGGCTTTTGGCCTGTTTAAATGGGCCTAACACTTGGCCTGATTTCTATCTAATTTATGCACTATTTAAATACAAGGATTAAATATAAAGCTAATCTATGACCAACTTGATTCACAATTAAATATCTCCAACACTACGCACGCTATAAAAAATGATAAGGACGTCGTCATCTGCGAAAAACGAGCAAAAGTCAGAAATGACATTTCAAAATCATCCAAGTCCACAACTCAGAAGTGCGCCAGAAAGAGCCTGATCGACGAGGATGACGAAATTTTTGTAGACTGTCAACCCTTCATCAATATAAGCCGAGCCGAATCCCTAAGCACAGGACCTGATCTTTTCGGTTCCCGGCTAGAAGCCGCAGCATCTGGCTCAACTGCGCACGCACTGCCCTCCCCCAGCCACTCTGATAGGCACTAGTTGTTAGTGCCTAAGTGTACATTTTTATTATCATTTGTAATATCTTTTTACTAGTATTGTGAAAGTTTGTAGTTATTAGTTTGCATTTGATTGTGATCGTATTTCTAGCATTTTATTGTTTGTTGTAAGTTGTAGTTAGTTTGGCTATAAGCATTGGCGGACCCAGAAAATCGAAGTCACGGGGTCCCTACCTTAATATAAATCTCACCAATAAAAAAATATATAAGTATATAAAATTAAAGTAGCATAACATTTCATAGTTAATGTACATCATCAAAATATTAAGAAATTTTATCAATTCAGGACTTTAAAGATAGATAAATTATAAATTCGGTACCCGAAAGATGAAATGTATTAATATAGGACCCGAAAGATGAAAATTATCAATCTAGGATCTAAGATTTCATAGATTTTGATTTATTTATTTTTTATTAATTTCTTTCTTAATTTTTGAAAAACTTTTTTTCACAAGAGTTTATTAGTTTAATAAAACTAAATAATATTTAAAAATTTTAACATAAAAATAATAAAAATTCATGACAATATAGCCTATAAGTTTAGGATAGGTTTGGAAGCAAAAAGGATGAAGAAACCTGAGTTTTGTGCAAAACCCGGTCGGGTATGGACTTTACCCAGCCGGGTATGAAGTGACAAAGGAAACTGCTGCAAAACTAGCGAATACCCGGTCGGGTATTCCATATACCCGGTCGGGAATTATGTGATTTCGGACCAAAGAACGTGCAGAAGACACAAAAACATGGGAAAATATTTGATTTGATAAATACCCGGTCGGGTATGTCAAAATACCCGGCCGGGTATCCGGCATTAGGTGTTGAAAACACCTATAAATAGCCCCATTTTCCTTCACATTTCAGCATCCCTTCTTCCATTCTCTTTAGCTCAGTTTAGAATACCATTTCTTTATATTTTTCTAGCTATGTTTAGTCTCCAAATGAGGAGCTAAACTTCCATTCTTGGTTTTGCTCTTGAAGCTTGTTGATTATTAAAGTTGTGAGTTATTTTCTTAACTTCTTCTCTTGATTATTAATTCTTCCCTTAATCTCATTCTATATTAATGTTGGAGGGTTGCTAAGTGACGATTAGTTAACGTTCCGACATTAATTATTACTAGAAACGATCAACGAACCGATGGTTAATCGTTGGTGGTTTCACAAGTAAATAACTTCGGTTTATTAATGCACGGTCGTGGTTAATAAACTTAAGAGGGATTAATTTTATTGGTTAAACCGAAACCGTTGTGTTGAGGTTATCAATCTCAATTGATTTCATCAAGGAGTTAGAAAGATTAAATGCTACTATTAAATCGGTATAAGGCGTTGTTCTATATTTGATTAATAGTAAGGGTTATTAATGAACGGTTGTTGTTAATAACTACCCTCGATGAAGTGGATATACTCCCCGATTGAGTATTCGAGAGGGAATAAGTTATAGATATAACAATGATCGACTAAAATATATCAACAAGTCGAAAGTAGCAATGCCAAGTCCTTTTTATCTTTGACGTAAATCTTATATAGGTCGTTCATCTTAGTTTTTAATTAAATTAAATCACTCAATCCAAATCCCCCCTTTATTTACTAAGTTTCATAAAAAGAGAATTATTCCTTTCCATGTGGATACGAACTCTACTACGCTATACTACGTATAAGTGTTTAGTATTGAATTTATTTTGACGCACCGTGACAAAGTGCTCGTCAAATTTGGCGCCGTTGCCGGGGAGAGGCAATTAATTTTTCTTTTTATTTTATTTCAAGAAAAATCAAAAAAAAATTATATATAAAGTTTTCTATTTTTGCTGAGCTTTGTTTGAGTATATGGTAAAAACCCGATCCATAAATCAACTCACCTACCAAACAAACCCCGAAATGGAAAAAGCTCTCGAGCGGTTAAAAAGTAATGTTAGTCCCTGTTTTCTATAACAACAGTATAATATGGCATACAGATGAAAGATTATCAACAAAGATGAACACAGAAAGATCAAGTGAAAACCTTCTCTGATATACCGTGAACCTTTCGTACAAGAATGATAAGCGCTAAGGCTATTTTGAACAGATACGAAAGTTAACCGCAAACCTGAGTCCTCTGCCCTCTTTTATAGGCGAGGCTCAGGTATGCGTAAAAAGGCTTCTCGCCTAAGTATGAGCCTAACACTTGGCCCATATTGAATACTATTCTAACAGATATATTTAATCAGTGTAGAACAGAAATAGTAAACATCTAAATTATTACAGACAAAACAGACAAACTTGATTCACAATAAAATATTCTTCAACAATCTCCCCCTTTGTGATCAAGTGCCGTCTTGCATTTATTTTTGAGATCTGAAGTAATGCTTTCTGAAGTTTAGCGCATGCTCATACTGTCTCAGCATTCTTCTCTTTTCAAGTTGCTCGTTGATGGGCTTTAGGATGGTCCACACCTTCTCGTATACTAGGAGCTCTTCCTCACTGGCGTCCGCAAGTCTTGGATCTATATTCTCTTTGATCTCTTGCAGCTTGGTCTGGATGATCTTCAGAGTCCCATCACAGTATTTGTGAATGTCTTCTACCCACATGAGTCTTTTCTGTTCCTCGTGATTGAGATATATGATAGAGACTGGGTCCTTGAAGATATGATATAGTCTGTACTTTTTGAGCTCTGGACCGTTCAGAGTTGGCTTTACCAGATTTGCTTTTCGGACATTGTTTTCCAGGGCCATCTGTAGATCATGGGCAGCATAGAATCTGATCTGTCTCAGCATAAACCGTTTGATCGCCTCATAACCTTCTTCGTGTGTCCTGTTTCGACTCAGTGAGAGATACCTACTTACCATGAACATTTGGTAGATATCCTCCATCTTCATCAATATAAAGTCATTTTCTTGGCAGATGAATATGCTGGAGTCTGTTCGTCGAACTTTGAAGCTGTAGAACGGGATGGTGTGATGATCTTCTCTGTGTATATCAAGGATAGAGTCAATAGGATGGATGCTGGACTTCATATCTCTTTCCAGTATTTGTCGTTGTTTTCCAGATGATCTGTGCATCAGCATGTGAAGATGTCCGCCAGCCAGTTTGCCCTTAAGGTGAGTCAGGCCACGGATCTTCAGTTCATCTAGCTGTTTGAGCTTGTCTGCGGTTCTCCGAATTCCCTTTCTGATTTCCTCTTGGAAGGGCGCATTTATTCTGATGTTTTCCCAGAGCTTTTCTTTTGGGGGCAACTTGCCTACCGTTTGTCTTATGACGGATTCTAGCTCCCTGGGTATCTTTTTATAGTCCTCCCCTTCTTTGAGTTCCTCTTCATCAAGGCGTATGATATCTTCTGCGCATTTGGCCAGCAACTCTCTCAGCCACCAATTTCGCTGCATATCCTCTGTCTCAGCTTCGCATCTAAGATCATCCCACTCTGTCCACTTTCTCAGCCAAACGTCATGTACCACAGCATCCTCGAGTGCATCATGAATATCTTTGCCTTGGCGAATGTAAGGGACTCTCAGCTGCGGTGATCTTTCTCGTGAAGCACAACCGGGTTCACTAGGATTGCCCGTTGTCATCAGGTTAGAACTGAGTTCTGACTGATGGCCTGACTTGACAGATGAATCAGAGATAGCATCGTCAGGACTTCCATCCCCTCCTCGGACGGTATCCTCTGGAGACACGCCTCGGGATGTTGTCATCGATTTCGAACTGTGTTCTGATCGATGGCCTGAGCTTTGTGATGTACCAGAGGTAACCACTACAGGACTTCCATCCCCTCCTCGGACAGTATCTCTAGGAGATAAGCCTCGGGATGTTTCATCTAGCTCGACCAGGCTAGAGAGTTGGGCTTGGTTGTGGCTCGAGGAAGGTGGTGGTTGTTTGGTGGGCTGGTTTGATGAGGTGTTTGGTTGGGGTTCATGGCTGGTAGAGGCTGATGGGGTTCATGGCTGGTAGAGGCTGATGGTGTTTGGCTGGTTTCATGGCTTGCTCAAGTGTCCGAGGTCTCTTGTTCTCCCCCTCATGAAGTTCCGAATCATCGGGATCCTCATGGGAACGTTTGAGGCCTCGGGGACTGTCACGGCAAGTGCCGTATTGAGGGCGGTCGTGGTTGAGGAAAACTTGGAGAAGGTCACGCTCGAAGGGTGTAAGGTTGCAAGTGTCGACCTCCAGCAACCGAAGAAACAGGAGATCGGCAAGCTCAAGACGGGATAGGTGGAAGGGATTGGTCGAGGAAGAGGGCGATACTAGTTCTGTATCGTGGGTTCCCCGAGAGGGTGAAGGGCTGAGGGGTTTGGTGGAGGTGATAGGGATGACAGGAGTGGGTTGTGGAATTGATTGAGAGGGTGAAGAGTGAGGTTTGGGGTGACTCTGTTCACTATGAACCGCTGGGGTTGTCTTGGAGTCCTGTGCCCAAGCGGTGAATGCTTGTTGCACCCATGGTTTGATGGTGGACTCCATGTAGCGGTTCATGAGAACGGTAACGTCTTCGGGTGTAAGGGGTCCAGTTACGGGGGTTGTAACTGTTGTCACAGCATCAGTGAAGAGAGCTGATGTGTGGCCTGCGTTCAAAGATGAAGTCATTTTTGGCACAGCAGGGCTTCCGACCATCATTGTTTGCACTCCCGTCGTTGTATCCAGGGTGTGTGCACCTGTATGTGCTGTGAATGGTGTAGGTGTCCTAGAAAAATTGGCCCCTGTACTTAAAGATTCGGCCCGGCTTATAGTGATGAAGGGAAGACAGTCGTCAAAGATGTGTAGGTCCTCTTCAGTGACCAAACTTTTTCTGACAGGACGCTGCTTCTTTGCCTTAGGTGAACGGGGAGCAGCAATCTTAGCTGTAACTGGCTCCTTCACTGGTTTGATGACGATGGTCTTGGGGTGTGCAGCTATAAATGGAGCTGCATCCACGTCGTCAATGTCATCGTTGTCATCATCATCGTCAGCATCGTCATCATCTTTGGCCACGCTACTGGATGCCTCATCGTCAGCCTTTTTGATGGCCGGGCTGGACGGTTCATTGGCAGGTTCCGCAGCGTTTGTACGTGTGCCCTCAGCCGTCTGATTCCTCTCGAGAGAATCGTCAGACTTCCCTTCATGGGGCACACGCGCCACTGGTTTCTGTGGCTTACGGGCTCTCGTTGGACCCTTACTTGCTCTCGGCTTAGGCCCCGGGGCAGGTCCAGCTGGGTTTTGCTGAACCGTGGGGCCATCTTCCGGTAAACTCTCTCTATATTTGACTACTGCGGAGTGTCGTGGATTGCCCAAGTCCAGCAGATAGTCTGGTATTGTCATCCCCACAGTGTCATTCTTGAAGTGCTTGAAGTACTGGAGCTTGGGGGCAGTGAACTGGTCTTCATCTTTGCGCTGTGGAATCCCTGGGTGGGCGGTCATGTAGTCAGCAATGATGAGCGCCAACCATCTGGCGTAGGGAATCGTCATGCCCGTCTTTCCGTCCTCTTTGTCCTGGACTTGAGTCACCAGCTCGATCCAGAATAGCTGCGCCATATCATAATTTTTGGCGAAAACGATCCCATGGAAGATTTGGAAGATCTGCAGGTTGCACTTGTCATGGCCAGCGTGCTTCGGAGATAGACATTTGTTGACGAGGCCAAACAGTGTCTTCCATGGGTATGGCAGGTTCATCAGCTTGAAGTGAGACAGGAAAGGCAGCGGTGCATCATATCCCAATTGCGCCAATCCTTGCATCAGTTCAGCCTTTGAGGGTAACGGTTCATAGGTTTCGTGGACAGGCAGCTCCAGTGTGGTTCGTAGAGTGGACGCTGTTAATGCTAGCCGTCTGTTGTGGAGCGTGGCACTGATACTGGATGCATCCTTCTTGGAAGGCATGTGCATGGTCCCCCATAGCTGTTGCAGGTAGATTTCGGGGACCGTTATAGCTTTGGTGAGTGATGGCCAGATGTAGTGCCCCTTAAGGATGATAGGGATGACTGGGTCAGGGCACCTGAAGACGGCTAGGTCGAGCTGATAGTTGTTGTCCTGTAGCCGAACCCACTTGTATTTGGGGAACAATTGTGTGTAGAGTGCATCTTCCTGGGGGGTATCTTGTTGAGTGCCTGACATATTGAGCTGAAAGAATAGCACACGTTAGCAAAAAATGAGTTTCCCCTTGGGATTGATGATTTCTGAGATGAGGAAACGAGTTCTGGCACCAAGTTATAAAACTCGAGGTCATGGACACGAGTTTACAAACTCGAGCCCATGAGCGCGAGTTTACAAACTCGAGGTCATGGACGCGAGTTTGCAAACTCGAGCCCATGAGCGCGAGTTTACAAACTCGAGGTCATGAGCGCGAGTATACAAACTCGAGGTCATGGACGCGAGTATACAAACTCGAGGTCATGGACGCGAGTTTACAAACTCGAGGTCATGGACGCGAGTTTACAAACTCGAGGTCATGGACGCGAGTTTGCAAACTCGAGCCCATGAACTCGAGTTTACAAACTCGAGCCCATGAGGGCGAGTTTACAAACTCGCGGCCTGTCCTCGAATTTGAAACGCCGGATTTTGAAACCGGGCGTTTTAACTCGAGTTGCAGAACTCGCGTTTTTGCCCAACGAAGACGATAACCACCTGTAAAAGCATAAATCAATACACATACAACAAAAACCGTTTTTTGAAAGTGTTATTTTGAGAAAAAATGCGTTTTTGGTTTTGGGACCGTTCATGGTGGCGTTCGAGAAACCAGAGAGAGAGGTGAGAAAACTGGTCGAGTGGCTACCTCGTGGAGAAGAGTTTGGGGAGAGCTGTTGAGAGGGAGTGAAGTTGGGAAACGACTGAGAACTGAAAAAAAGCGAGTTCTGGTTTGGTGCGAGAGTGATCCGTAAGTTATGAGGAAGAAAGAGACGGAAAGAGGTTTATATATGCGAGTTTTTGATTTGGAACGGGCCTGGGAAAAATTGGGCCAGAACGGGTAGCTGGGCCCATTTGGCCTTAAGGGTTTAAAGACTCATTTCAGATCAATTACAGTACTCCCCCTCGCTGAAAACAACACACGCACTATTTTTGAGATTTTTCAAAATTTCTCCCCCTCGATGAATGCAATGCACACACACTATATGCACCTCACGCACACTATTTTTTGATCTTTTTGCCCTTTTTCTCCCCCTCGATGAATGCAAACGCACACGCACTATTTTTGTATTTTTCTCGGGTTTCTCCCCCTGGACACATGTAACGCACACAATACACAAAAGGCAACTCACACACACTATTTACAAACACACACACGCACACTTTGTACAAGTCCCACACACGCACACTCCTTTTTACAGACCACTGGAAACAGAATTACAAAGGCTCGAGGTTCAACATGCCTAATTTGGAAACCAAGAACTGGAATCTCTTTTTATCCAGTGCCTTAGTAAACAGATCAGCCAGTTGAAGCTCAGAGCTTACAAAGTACATGTCAATATCCCCTTTTTCCACGTGGTCTTTGATGAAATGATAGCGCAGGTCGATGTGTTTGGTGCGGGAGTGATGAACCGGGTTGCTGGTGATGGCGATGGCACTCTGTGAGTCGCTGTAGATCGGGATATGGCAGAAAGTGTAACCGTAGTCCTTTAGCTGGGTCTTCATCCATAATATTTGAGAACAACAGCTAGCAGCCGCGACGTATTCTGCCTCGGCCGTAGATGTTGACACACAGTTCTGTTTCTTGGAAGACTAGCAGACTAACTTATCTCCCAAGAACTTAACAGCTCCCGATGTACTTTTGCGGTCCATCCGGCAACCGGCAAAATCGGCGTCAGAGTATCCGACTAGGTAAAAACCTGAGTGCTTGGGATACCAAAGGCCTAGATTCACAATGCCTTTGAGGTATCTCAGTATTCTTCGAACAGCGGTCAGATGGGACTCCTTTGGATTCGCTTGAAAGCGTGCACATAAGCATGTAGAGAAGACGATATCAGGCCTGCTAGACGTGAGATAAAGCAGTGATCCAATGATGGCCCTATAGTTTGTGGCATCGACTGGCTTCCCAGAGGGGTCTGAGTCCAGTTTATTGTTGGGAGACATAGGGGTCGTCATGGAGGATTTGCTATCAATGTTGAATCTCTTAAGCATTTCCAGAATATACTTGGACTGATTGATGAAGATGCCGTCAGAGAGTTGTCTTACTTGCAGGCCTAGGAAGAAATTCAGCTCTCCCATCATGCTCATTTCAAACTTAGTTTTCATTAGTTTCTCAAAATGTTTGCACAGACGTGGATTTGAGGAGGAAAAGATGATATCATCAACATAGATCTGAATCAGGATGATGTCAGACTTCTGTCGCTTGATGAAAAGTGTGGTATCAATCTTCCCTTTTGAGAAACCTGAGTCAACCAGAAATTCAGTTAAGGCATCGTACCAAGCTCTTGGTGCCTGTTTCAGCCCATACAGAGCTTTCTTCAGCTTGTACACATGGTTGGGATATCTGGGATCTACAAATCCTTCGGGCTGAGCGACATAGACTTCTTCTTCCAAGACTCCATTCAGAAAGGCAGTCTTGACGTCCATTTGAAAGACGGTAAAGTTCTTGTGGGCCGCGTACGCAAGAAAGAGGCGTATTGCTTCAATTCTTGCTACGGGTGCAAACGTTTCATCATAGTCTATGCCCTCTTGCTGATTGTATCCATTAGCGACCAGCCGTGCCTTGTTGCGTATCACTATGCCTTCTTCGTCCTTCTTGTTCTTGAACACCCATTTGGTGCCAATTATGGTTTTCTGAGGGGGTTTAGGCACGAGTGTCCACACTTCTAGTCTGTCAAACTGATTGAGCTCATCTTGCATGGCAATCACCCAATCTGGATCAGCGAGTGCATCTGAGACTTTGGACGGTTCATTCTGGCTTAGAAAGCATGCATAGTGACATTCATTCATAGTAGCCGATCTCGTACGCACACCTTGACCTGGATCACCGATTATTTGTTCAGTGGGATGAGCTCTTGTCCATTTCCTCTCATGTGCCAGAGGATTAGGAGTAATGATCGGTTGATCCGAGTCCTGGTAGGGGATTGGTGACTCTTGAGCAGCTGAGGTGTGCGGTGGAGATGACTCTGATGTGGTAGCAAACCCGTGATCATCCACTCCTCCGTGATTAGGTTGGGGAGTTGACGGAGTAGATGGTTCATTATCTGGTCCGAGAAGGAGTGGAATTTCAGTGAAAGGGGTCGGTTGCTGTGGAATAGTTGACGATGAAGCTGGTGTGCATGGAGAAGATGAAGGTTGTGAATTCTCGTAGAAGTTCTGAAAGAGAGAATTGAGAATCACACCTTCAGGTACAGGGTTTTTTTCAACTGTGTCAGAGTCCACTGGTGCAGTAAGTGACGGGTCAGCTTGTAAGTGTTCCGTTGCGAAGTCAGCCATCTCATAGAATGTCACATTCACACTCTCAATGACCGTTCGTTTGTCTCTAAGATAGACTCGGAAAGCTTTGGACTGCTGTGAGTAGCCAATGAACACCCCTTCTTGGGCTTTTGCGTCTAGCTTACCTCTATCAGTTCAGTCATTTAGTATGAAGCACTTGCAGCCAAACATCTTAAAGAATGAGATATCCGGAGTCCGGTTGAAGAGGATTTCATATGGGGTCTTGTCAAAGCGTTTGTGGATAGATGTTCTGTTTTGGGTGTAGCATGCAGTATTAATGGCCTCTGCCCACATAAAGTGTGGCAATCTTGACTGGATGAGCATGGTGCGTGCCGCTTCGACAAGGGTCCTGTTCTTTCTTTCAACCACTCCATTCTGTTGGGGGGTTTTGGCTGCTGCAAATTGCTGTGTGATACCGAGAGATTCATAGAATCCAGTGAGAGTTAGATTCTTGAACTCGGTACCGTTGTCAGTTCTGATGATTCGAACACTGTGCTGCAGCAGTTTCTGGACTGTTCTGACAAAGGTCATAATGATTTCTGCTGCCTCGTCCTTTTTACGAAGAAATTTTGTCCATGTGTACCGAGAGAAGTCATCAACGATTACCAGTGTATATTTGCGGCCGTTGATGCTTTGGACTCTCATAGGTCCACACAGATCCATGTGTATCAGTTGCAGCGGTAGAGTAGATGATGGGACAGGCTTTGACTTGTGGGAGCTTCTCGTCATTTTGCCCATTTTGCAGGCACTACAATGATTTTCAGTTGAAGACTTCAATGGAGGAAGCCCCTTCACAAGTTTCTTCGATGACAGGATGGACAGATTCTTGAAATTGAGATGGGAAAGACGTCTGTGCCAGAGGTTGTTTTGTTCTGTTGAAGCTTTGGACAGCAGACAGATGGAAGTGGTGGATTGAACGCTTTTCAGATCAATAGTGTACAGGTTTGAGGTCCTGTAACACGTTAATAATGAGTTCCCTTCGCTGTCTAGAACACAGCATTGTTTGGCAAAGAACCTCACTTCCATCCCACTGTCACAGAATTGTCCTATGCTCAGAAGATTGTGTTTGAGCCCTTTGACAAATGAAACATCCTTGATGGTGACGCTGGCACAGATGACATCCCCATATCCAAGAATAGGAGATGAGGCGTCGTTCCCGAATCTAACATTGCCTCCATAACAGTTGGTATAGTTGCTCAGTAGGTACTTTATTCCGGTCATGTGGGTTGAGCATCCAGAATCCAAGTGCCACACATGACCGTCCTGCAAAACAATTAAACAGGTTTAGGTACCCATCTTGGAATGGGTCCTTCCTTATCAATGAATAACACCCTTTTCAGTTTTGCTTTGAGTTGTGATCCAAGGTCAGCAGCTCTTTCAACAAAAGATCTATCTCTTGTGGGCTTTCCGATAGCCAGATCTGCTTTTGCAGTGGGTCTGATTTTTGGAGCCCACTTAGCAGTTTCTATTTTAGTTCTGGTGGGTCTGAGATTGGGGACCCACCTGTCCATTTTAGTTCTGGTTGGTCTGAATTTGGGGGTCCACCTTTCAGTTTCAGTTTGGATGGGTCTTCGTCTGCGGACCCACCTTTCAGTTTCAGGTCTGGTAGGTCTCATCTTAGGGACCCACCTTTCAGTTTCTGGTTTGGTAGGTCTCATCTTAGAGACCCACCTTTCAGTTTCAGGTTTGGTAGGTCTCATCTTGGGGACCCACCTTTCTGTTTCAGTTTGTGTGGGTCTTATCTTGGGGACCCACCTTTCCATTTTAGGTTTAGGAGGAGAGTAGACAGGTGCTTTGTGATTGAACGGTTGTTTCTTTAGTTTAGTTATGAAAATCTCCTCTTTAGAAAGCCGATTAAGATGTTTCCTTGAATGAACTCTAAGAGAATATTTCATATCGGGAATACAAAACGTTCCCTTAGAAGTTCCTTTCTTGGTTTCTCTTTCAGGTTTGAGCTTTCTAAAAGGCTTTGATTTAACATCATTCACATCACATTCATAATTTTGGGGGTCTGGAACAGAATAACCATAAGCAATAGTAGAATTATACATTGAGCCATGTTCAAAAGATGTCCCAGAGTTTTTCAGCTTGGGACTCAAGACTGAACTACTAGAAGCTGAGTTTACATGGACAGACTTAGACTTAGTTTTAGAGTACAAAATGGAGCTGGATCTGGGACCAGGTTTATTCTCAAAAACTTTCTTCTTGCCAGCAGCTATTTCCTTTCTTTTTATCTCCCACTCTTTCTTCTCTTCTCCTCTTCTTTTCACTTCTTGTCCTGTGACAAAAGGAGAAGAGCGATGAGTGGCAGATTTTTCAGAAGACTTAATTTTATCAGAAGAGGTTTGAGCAGTTTTTAAAACAGAATGATATTTTTCACTCAATTCATCAAATTTGCTTAACAGTTCTTGCCAATTGCTTTCAGAACTTTTCTTTTCAGTTTCAAAACGCTCTCTCTCATTGTCAAGGGTTTTCTGAAGATCCGCATATTTTTGGACCAACAGAGAGATGCATTTGTCCTGTCCGGACTTAAAAATTCCAGTTTTGGGAGTGGGACCCATTGGACTTTCGAAATAAGGAACCCCTTTTGGGACATTAAAAATGTCAAACCCCTCCTCGTTGTATATTACTTTTTCTTTAGAAAGAGCTTTCTCAACCAGAGGAGTATAGTCAAAAGAAGTTTCAATTTTAGGATTACTCCTTTTCTCTTCTTCTTCTTTAGTGGTTTCTTCTTCACTTCCAAATTTCATTTTCTTTTCATTGTCTAGAGTTAAGTAAGTTGCATCATACAACTGGCGGCAGTCAACTTTCTTTAAATGACACGGGTTCGGCAGTCCAAGACCAGCTTTTGGGTTGTAATGCTGAACGTCGCTTATACGATTTAGAAAAACTGTATGTTCGGTTTGACCTCTTCTGACACATACATCCTCAAGTTCCTTTACTTTGCTTAAAAGGTTTCTTCTTTTATTTCTTAAAAATTCACAGTCAGCTTTGGCTGTGTTTTTCTCAACTTCACTGTCTTGCAGTTTCTTAGTCAGTTCAGCTATTTTAAGTTCAAAGTTTTCAAAGTCTGAGGATACCCTTTTGTTTTGATCTTTGGCATTTTCAAGTTGAACGCTTAAGGAAGATTTTTGGTCAAGGTTCTGTTTCAGTACCCTGTAATTATTGTCTAATCTCTCCTGCAGTTCTTTAATGAGGTTGTCCTTATTGTGTAAGGACTGAGTTTGTATAGTGTGAGAGTGATTAGAGGCACTTACAGTGCTTGTAGAGCATTCATTTCCGGGGATCGCAGCATCACCCTTTTTCTCTTCTTCATCCTCCAGCCTTGCCATCAAAGCCAAGTTCTCTTCCTCTTCTTCTTCTTCTTCAGTATCATCTTCCGCCCACTGGACCAGCTCAGCATGTTTGCCAGAGGCTTCTACTTCCTCCTGTTGTGCCAAGAAGAGCTTTTGTTTATTCATTAGAATCTTTTGTTTGTAGAAGTTTGCATCTCTCTTCTTTGGAAGCCGACAGTCTTTGTTGATATGTCCAGGCTTCCCGCAGTTATAGCACACAGGGGTATTAGCAGTTGATGTAGCCTTCCTGGCTGAGCTTTGGTCCTGGTTCTTCTGTTTGTAGTTGGAGGAAGAGGTTCGCAGCTTATTTGAAGAGTTGTTCCTCTTGGCAAACTTCTTGGCCAGTAGGGCCATCTTCTTCTGGAGATCTGCAAGCTCAGTTTCAAGATCAGTTCCTTCTTCATCACTCTCATCTTCATCAGATTCAACCTCCACTACTTTCTTCTTCTTCTGCAGAGGTTTTGCTGTTCTTTTGGGCTGAGCTTCCATCAATAGAGCTAGAGGATTTGGGCTCGGTTGCTCCTCAGTGCACACAACATCATTGACAAACTCCTTTAAAAGCTCATTTAAGGTGAAGAGATCAATTTCATCCATGTCAATGCGTTGTCTCAAGTCATTTACTGTTTTACTCCAAGATGGGTGCAGACTGGACAGAAATCTAGTATTCAGTTCCAGGTTGGTTCTGAATATTTTGATTTTCCTCATTTCATTCATCAACTTCACAAGCCTGGCATGAGTCTCGTGAAGAGGTTCTCCAGGAGCAGCCTTGAACGAGTCATAAGCCATTAGAATAGCGGATTTCTTGGTTTTTAGGCTTATGCTCGTGCCTTGGAGTAATTTTTCAATCTCATCCCACATTTCTTTTGCAGTCTGCATACTGTCAATCATCACGTACACTTCATTGGGGATGGCTTGGAGGAGGTTTGTTTTGGCCATAAGGTCTCCTCTCAGCCTTAGCTTGTCTGCTTCAGTGTATTCAGACGGCCTCTTTCGTCTTGTTTCCGGAGGAATGGGTGGATTATTAGTTGAGTCCCCTCCTACGTCAATCATTAGAACAGCTGGTCCTTCCAGGAGTGATTCCAGCATTGTGTCGGAGTTTTCTTTGTCTTCTAGGAAATTCAAGAAACGAGTTCTCCACATTTGGTACTCCCCTTTCCTCAGAGATGGAGGAGTACTGCTGTTTCCTTGCGCATTGGATTCAGAAGCCATTCCTGTAGCTGTAGAAAACTGACCGTTCGAGAAATAAGATCAGAAAATTTACTAAGTCAAGAACTCGAGTTCCTGAGTATTAAAAGCCTAAACTCGAGGTCTGGGGAACTCGAGGTGAGAGTTCGAGTTTATAAACTCGAGGTCAAGAGTTCGAGTTTCCAAAACTCGAGGTGTAAACTTGCAGGGTCAAAACTCGTGGTCAGACTGCGAGTTTGCAGACTGCGAGTTTGTAGACTGCGAGTTGTAGAACGCGAGTTGTAGACTGCGAGTTCTTGAGCTCGAGTTTGCAGACAGTGAGTTTCTCAACTCGAGTTTGCAGCTGCGAGTTTATGCAATAACACCTTGGGCTGCGAATTCCTGAAAAAATAAAACTTCAGATTTTCAGAAAAACAAAAATGGTAGGTTGAAGCCCTTGTTGTAGAGATCCTTTTACCCAAGTTTCAGGTCAAAAAGCTGCACAGAGCTTAGAGAAACGAGGGATGCGAGTTCTTGGGTTCGAGTTTACAGAGAACGAAAAAATGCGGAAACGAAAAAGGAAGATATACTGCTTGATCGTCTTTGAAACGCGATTCTAACAGTATAACTTTTACAGTATTTGGTGCAGAAATAAGATTACAGATGATAAACTCGCTATTCTACAAAAATAGAGTCTTTCGCAGATAGTTCTTCTGATCAGCTCTTGATCGGCTCTGATACCATTTGTTAGTCCCTGTTTTCTATAACAACAGTATAATATGGCATACAGATGAAAGATTATCAACAAAGATGAACACAGAAAGATCAAGTGAAAACCTTCTCTGATATACCGTGAACCTTTCGTACAAGAATGATAAGCGCTAAGGCTATTTTGAACAGATACGAAAGTTAACCGCAAACCTGAGTCCTCTGCCCTCTTTTATAGGCGAGGCTCAGGTATGCGTAAAAAGGCTTCTCGCCTAAGTATGGGCCTAACACTTGGCCCATATTGAATACTATTCTAACAGATATATTTAATTAGTGCAGAACAGAAATAGTAAACATCTAAATTATTACAGACAAAATAGACAAACTTGATTCACAATAAAATTGTCTTCAATAAGTAAATTCTCAAATACCGACTCGGGGGAATCCTCAAGTGCTAGTTCTCAATATAGCGAGTCCGAGGAGCCAATATCAATGGCTCTTGAAACTAGAACGCTGAGGGAGCTCACTGCTCCAAATCTAAACCAACAACCCTTATGTATCACCTTCCCAACTCTTGATGCGGGTGCTACATTTGAGATAAAATCCGGACTCATACATCTACTTCCATCCTTCCACGGGCTAAGAGGAGAGGATCCAAATGAACATCTTTCGGAGTTCCACATCGTTTGCACAAGCATGTGCCCGAACGGTGTTACCGAGGAGCAAATTAAGTTGAGGGCTTTCCCATTTTCCCTCAAAGACACCGCCAAAGATTGGCTATTCTATCTTCCCTCGGGAAGCATAGACACTTGGGCGGCCATGAAGAAGAGCTTCCTGGAAAGGTATTATCCCGCTTCAATCTCCTCGTCTCTAAAGAAACAAATCAGCAATGTGGAGCAAAAAGATGATGAATCGTTCTACGAATTCTGGGAACGATTCAAGAAACTCTGTGCGAGCTGTCCGTATCACGGCTACTCGGAGCAAGACCTCATCCTTTACTTTTATGATGGTCTTTGTGAATCCCTTGCTATTTTGAAACCAGCGCCAGCGCCTCTGAACGCCTAGAGCCGAGTTCTAGTGAGGGTTGAGAGCTCACTCTCCCGTTTTTGGCCTAACGGTCATATTGCGGCTCACTCACGCCGGAAACAACCAAACAGCGCCAAGCACCACCGCAAACCACCATCAAACACCTCCTTGGAGCTCGTATATCCTCCATATTACTTCCTCCATTTCTTGGTTGAGTAATATTTGGGATATCCCCGCTCCTTCTTCCCCAAATTCGTTCGCATAATCACTATTCACGAAAAAGGTCAACGCACTTTTCTTCATCATCTACTTGGCCGATTTCGATTTTGAGCTTGGATTGGAGTTCGCCTTGGAGAGGAGATCAACCTTATCAAGTTTGTTTCATCATCAAGGAAGGCCGTACAACACTCTACTGTTCACAAACGAAGCCATTGGTACGGATTTCTTAGCTCAAATCAGCAAACAAACTCAAACGCTCTCGGATAAGGAGGGGTTGCTATTTTTAGCTACCCCTTCCATGAATTGAAGTTCTTTCTACCAAGATGCCAAAATCTACGGTTAAAAAGAAGGAGGTCCAGCCTCCTACGAAGTTCTCCTCAAGGTTAAAGGCCAAGGCAAAAACAAAGGACTTGGAGGATGCTATCTCGGCAATGGACCAATTGAGTGACTCCGATTTGGATGTCCACTCCTATGCTAGTGATTCCGAAGGTTCTTCTAGACCTCTACCAGAATTTGCTCCATAACCCCCTGAACCTGAGGTAACCTCTTTACTCCCTTCTAATGAGGTTACAAATGTAGAAAAAATCATGGAAGAAAATGTGGAAAAAACCATGGAGAAAAATGGAAAGGAAATTGCTCTAGGTGAAAAGGGTGCGGATGGAGGAACAATTGATGCCTCTTTGAATGATGATTTGGCAATAACTGAACCCATAACCCAAGGGGGAGGGAATGTAAATGACTCCTATGCTGCTGCATTGGGTAGGCCCTTACCATGGAAGCAAACCGAAACCCCTTTGGTCAAACCATTTGCATCTCTTTTCAAGGACAATAGGGAACCTTCAAAAGGGATGAAACTAAGGTTCATTGAACCAGTTGGGGAGTATGTGGACTTGCATAAGAGGATCATGCCATCAATAGAGGAGATTTGGGGACATTGCCTAGTGGGGTACTTTGCGGGGAGATACCCCGGTTTCAAACCAATTCAAGAATTAGTCTCCAAATGGGGTGTCCCATGCAAGGTGAGGACTCATGATAGAGGGTGGGTTATTTTCAAGTTCCAAGGGGAAGAAGACAGAGCTAAGGTCCTAATGGAAGGGCCATATTCCTTATTTGGCAAGTCGCTATACCTCAAAACACTCTCGGAGGACTTCTCCTTTGAAAGTGAGGAATTCCTCAAAGTTCCAATTTGGGTGAAATTCCCAAACTTACCAATGCAAATTTGGAATGAGGATGTCATTAGTGAAATTGCATCAAGGGTGGGCATGCCTCTTACAACGGATAGGGTGACACAAGAGAGGGCTATATCTCGGTATGCAAGGGTTTTGATTGAAGTTGATGCCTCAAAACCTCCCCCCCTTACACTAAAGGTGCGGCTACCTAATGGTAGATTCCATTTCCAAAAACTCATCTATGAAACATTCCCGAACTATTGCTTCCATTGTAAGGCTTATGGGCACCATGCTTTCACTTGCAAAGCCATAGCCGAAATGGAGAAAAAAGAAAGGGAGGAGAAAAAGAGGCAAGAGCAAGGAAAGGGAGATCAAGGCAAAGATGACAAAGGCAAAGACCTAGCACCGGAGAGTAATGCCGCGGCATTCCATGGAGAGACATCTAAAGCCGCGGCAACCAAGCCTAATGCCGCGGCAAAAAAGTCTAATGCCGAGCCTCATACTTACATTCCAAAAGAAGAACACCCATTTCTAAAGGCAGCCCGCCTAAAGAAAAGGAAGAGGAAACCAAAGAAGAAACAACATAGAGAGGAAGGTGAAGTATCCTCGGGTTATGAAACCGTACAAGAACATGATGAAGAGGATGATCAACCAAGAAAGATTTCTAGCTTCAAGGAATTTTTTGATGATGAAGTCATAGTGGAGATGGAAGCGGAAGAGTTTGGGGAGCCTACTATCAAAGTGATGCATATAGATGAGGTAACCGAGCCCACAATTAGATTAAACCACCTTCTTCAAGAGGTGGATGGAACTAAACCAGGGGTTTACTTCACTAAAACTTGTTTGGAGAAGCTCCCGGGGGTAAGAAGAAAGAAGAAGGAATATGTCTTCTCATCACTTTTCATGAGAAGTGTGTTTAGGCATTACCTCTATAGGTACTTCGAGGATGGGCACATTATGGGTAATGGAAGCAAAGTGAAAGATATGAGAAAGTTCAAAGGCAAAACAGCCCGGGTGGTAAGAGATATTAAGGAGGCCTATTTGGATGATGTTATTACAAAGATAGACTTCAAAGAGGGGGAAAGGCCGAAGATACACTTGATGCATTGTGATGAGGTGAAAGTGATGATGACTAGACTAGACAACTACTTGGATGAGGAGGAAAGCTTGGCGCGCAAAGGGATAACCTTCACCACCGAATGCCTCAAGGCTCTTCCCGAGGCAACACTAACGGAGGAAGGGTATGAATTCTCCTCTACTTTTATTACTAACGTTTATGATCTTTTCCTTGCTAGGTATAGGGGTTGTGAAGAGTACCGGGAGTGGAAAAGAAGGCAATGGGAGGTGGCTAGGCCGAACAAGAGGAAGGGAAGGAAAAACTAAATTGTTTTTTATGATTATTACATCATGGAATGTAAGGGGGCTGAATCAAGCCTCAAAACAAACCAATATACTTAATTTCATAAGGGTAAATAAGGTACGTATTATTTGTCTTCTTGAAACCAAAATGTCTTTAACTAGTTTTGCTAATTTTATGAAATTTAAATTGTCAAGTTGGAGGTATGTTACAAATTTTGATAAAATTGGTGGAGGCCGAATTGCTATCTTGTGGGATCCTTGTTATGTGGAAGAAGATATATTGGAAATTGATACCCAACATGTGCATGCTAGATTTAGGTGTAAAATTACCCAAGTAAATTTCTATGCCTCTTTTGTGTATGCTTTGTATACGGTTATGGAAAGAAGAGTTCTTTGGGATCATTTGTTTAGACTTAATGCAAATATTCTTGGACCTTGGGCTGTTTTAGGGGATTTTAATTGTGTGGGTGCCCCTCATGAAAGAAGAGGATCTGCTCCTCCTACGGGTTACTTAATGAAGGATCTAAATGAGATGAAACTCCAAACTAATCTAGATGATGCCCCTTCTACGGGTGAATTTTTCACTTGGAATAGAGGTGTCATTTGGGCTAAGTTGGATAGGATTCTTATTAATCCTTTGTGGAGTGCTCAAGGGATTACTTGTGGAGCCCATTTTTTTGAAATGGAATGTGATTTTGATCATGTGGCTGCCCTACTATGTATTGGAAACACAACTAAAAATGGCTCTAAACCGTTTAAGTTTTTTAACATGTGGTTGAAACATGACAATTTTGGTGGTATTTTAGAGGATGTTTGGAATAAGAATGTTGGGGGTACGGCTCAATTTCGATTAGCTCGTAAACTCAAACTCCTTAAACAACCACTAAAACAACTAAACACAAATGAATTCAGCCACATCTCCGCAAGAGCAAAGGAATCTAAAAAGGAGTATCAAAGAGTCTATCAATTAGCTCTATTGGACCCCCTTGATGATGCTCTTAAAGAAAATTTAAATGTGGCTAAAAAAAGAGCTTTATTTCTCAAAGAGGCCGAGGAAGCCTATCTTAAACAAAAGGCCAAGGCTATTCATATTTTGCAATCGGATAGATGTACAAAGTACTTCCACTCAATTGTAAAAAAGAGGCAAGCCAAAAATGCAATTGCATCTATTCGGTTACAAGATGGGTCTCTCACCCAATCAATGGACGAGGTTGCAAAGGAATTTATTATATTTTTCAAAAATCTTTTTGGCACGGAGGTACCTTCTTTTGATTTTGATACAAATATTATGGCTTCGGGTAACACCATTGACCAATCTTCTTTTGACAACCTAATTAGACCCGTGTCTGATTTGGAAATCAAAGAAGCTCTATTTGATATTGGAAATGATAAAGCCCCGGGGCCGGATGGATACTCATCAGCCTTTTTCAAATCTAATTGGGGAAAGGTGGGTGAGGATGTGTGTGCGGCTGTTAAGGAGTTTTTTGAATCGGGGAATATGCTTAAACAGGTTAACCACACCATTGTTGCCCTTATTCCTAAAACCTCTCATTCTCCTTCGGTTTCTGATTTTAGACCCATTTCATGTACAAATGTGACTTATAAGATCATAACCAAGATTATAGCATCAAGGCTTGGCCCATGTCTTTCTAGTGTAGTTGATCCATCACAGGGTGCTTTTGTGGATGGTAGACAAATGACTGATAACATATTCCTTGCTCAAGAATTGGTGAGGGGATACACTAGAAAGAGGGTCTCTCCGAGGTGCATGATTAAGGTTGATATTAGGAAAGCATATGATACTATTTCTTGGAACTTCTTGGAAAAGGTTTTAAAGGGAATTGGGCTGCCCAACATTTTTGTTAATTGGATCATGGAGTGTGTGACTACTTCTTCTTTTTCAATATCCATAAATGGGAACTTACATGGCTGGTTTGAAGGGAAAAGAGGGTTAAGACAAGGTGACCCTATGTCTCCCATGCTATTTGTGTTATGTTTGGAATACTTGTCTAGGATGTTAGCTATTAGGACCTCAAATCCTAATTTTAACTATCATCCCTTATGCTCCAAACTAAAGATCTCACACTTAGCCTATGCCGATGACTTAATGCTATTTTCAAAAGGGGAGCCTAAGTCTATTAAGATTCTAGTTGATGCTTTAAATGAGTTTGGCAGGGTCTCGGGTTTACTAGTGAACCAAGACAAATCTAATATTTTTGTGGGGGGGAACATTGCACAAAAACTGCCATCCATATTACAATTGGTGGACTTTCAACAAGGATCCTTTCCGGTAAGGTATCTTGGTATTCCACTTGCTCCTCTAAAGATCTCTGTTGCCCAATTCTCTCCTTTGATTGATACGGTCACAGATTATTTTAATGCATGGAATACTAAGTCCTTATCTTATGCTGGGAAAGTTGAGTTGATTAAGTCAGTCGTCCAAGGGGTGCAGTCTTTTTGGCTAGGTATCTTTCCTGTTCCCAAAACCATCTTGGATAGAATTGTTAGTCTATGTAGAATTTTTTTGTGGGGGGGTAAACATGCTAAAGTTGCATGGGAAGATGTATGTTTACCAAAAGAGGAAGGGGGATTAGGAATAAGAGATACAAAGGTTTGGAATAATGCATTGCTGTCTCGTACACTTTGGAATATACATGAAAAACAGGACACACTTTGGGTAAGATGGGTAAATGGAGTCTATCTTCATGGGAGAGATGTGTGGACTTTTGTTCCACACAATAGGGACTCTCAATTGTTGAAGAGAATTGCTCTGATCCGAGACTCCATGGTATCTAAATACCCCTCTATACCCGAGACCATTTCTAACCTTGGAAAGATGGCTCACAATGGTAAGCTTTGCTCTTCTAAGGTATATGACCTTCTTAGGATGAAAGGAACAACCCATGCATGGATGTCTTTCATTTGGAAAGCCTATATCCCACCCAAGTTTTCTTTCATAATGTGGCTGGCCTATCGTAATAGGCTACCTACGTATGACAACATGGTGTATCTTGATATTGTTAATGTTTGTCCTTTTTGTAAGGGTGGTCCGGAGACGGTACCACACCTATTTTTTGAATGTGTTTGTACAGGCCAGATTTGGGAGAGTATTAAAGGATGGCTCGGAATCTCTAGGCAAATGTCTTCGTTGAGGAGTGCGGTGAAATGGATTTCAAGAGATTGCAAAGGAGCACATATTAGAGCAAAGGCTACACGGATAGCTTTCAGCTACACAATCTATTGGATATGGAGGACTAGAAATGCGATTCGGTTTGATGGAGCATCACCAAAGCTGGATGACACAATTGCACACATTAAGTATATGGTTTACAAAGTTCTATTCTCGCTATATCCGTATCACATGATACCTTTTTGAATTAGAAACTAGCCTGTTTTTTGTCATGAGGTGATGGCTATTGTTTTTGCTAGATGATAGTGCTTAGAAGTTAAACTCTACAGCTTTTGAAGTTATAGGGTATCCTTGCTTGGATATGCCTCAAATTTTGCTCATATGATGTACATAAACTCGGTTACTACCTATATATTTACATTTCCCCAAAAAATGATGGTCTTTGTGATGATGATAGACGGATGATCAATGCTGCATGTGGAGGAGGGATAGTCAACAAAACTCCTTCTCAAGCTAGGAATCTTATCTCGGAGTTGGCCGAAAATTGTACACTATGATCGGTGGTCAACAAAGAGAGTCATGGCAGCGGAATCCAACAACTCGTTGGAGAGTCATGTAGCCGGCTTGACTTCTTTGGTTAAAGATTTCCTTTTAAATCCAAAAACCCAAGAAGTCAAGGTTTGCGGCATCTGTTCAACACAAGGGCATCCCACAGATTCTTGCCCAACTTTACAAGAGGAGAACTCCGAGCAAGTCAATGATGTGGGATTCCAAGGCCAAAGGAGGTACGATCCTCACGGCAACACCTACAATCCAGGATGGAGGGATCATCCAAATATAAGGTATGGAAACTCTCAACCCCCTCAACAATCAAACCCTCCCCCTCCTCAACAATATAAACAACAAGGCCAAACATCGAACTCAAGCATGTCCACTGAAGACATGATTCGAGCATTAGCCATGAATATGACTACGATGCAACAAAGTGTGGCCCAATTTCAAGAAACAACAAAATCTAGCATCCACAACTTGGAAAGCCAAATGAGCCAAATCTCAAATGCCGTGAGTAGGCTAGAAGCTAGGGATTCGGCAAAACTCCCATCTCAAACGGAGCCGAATCCAAGGCAACAAGCTCATGCGGTCACTTTGAGAAGTGGCAAAGAATTGGTTATGGCTAAGGCAAAAACAAAGAGCCATGTGGGAGAAGAGGAGGAGGAGATCTTGATGCCAAGCACAAACCCTCAAAATGAAGAGGAAAAAGAGGAGGAGATCACACCTCAAAGAAAGTTCCCACCGCTCAACTCATATGAGCCGGTGCCACCTTTTCCGGAGGCTCTCAAGGATAACCGGAAATACAACAATGACAAAGACATCTATTGAGACCTTCAGCAAATGTGAGGTAAATATCCCTCTTCTCAATTTAATAAAAGGTGTTCCTAGGTTTGCAAAGTTTTTAAAAGAACTTTGCACAATTAAAAGGAAACACAAGTTGAATAGCAAGCATAAAATCCAAGTAAGTGAAAGAGTGTCGGCCGTTTTTCAAAAGAAACTGCCTAAAAAGTATAGTGATCCGGGAATGTTCACTATACCATGTAAACTTGGAAATTCTAGTTCTTCTAGGGCCATGTTAGATTTGGGTGCAGCAATCAATGTCATCCCATATTCTCTATATAAGTCCCTAGAACTAGGACTTTTACATGAGACGGGGGTCGTTATCCAACTTGCCGATCGATCCAATGCCTACCCAAAAGGTGTGGTAGCGGATGTTTTCGTCATGGTGGATAATTTAATCTTTCCCGCTGATTTTTACGTTCTTGAAATGGAGAACGATAAAAATGCAGTCCCAATTTTACTAGGCAGACCTTTTTTGAAAACGGCCAAGGCAAAAATTGACGTTTTTAGTGGAGTGTTAACCATGGAGTTCGATGGTGAAAAAGTCGAATTTAATATCTACGACTCCATGAAATACCCCACTGATAATCACTCTCTATTTGCGATTGACACTTGCGACACTTGGGTCCAAGATGTATTTGAAATTGAGGGAAAGGATGAAGTACTAAGCTCAATAGAAAACGACATAGAGGATTTTGCATTGGAATTTCCATATTTATGTTTGTGTTTTTAATTAGTTTTGCTTGATCTTTACTATGGAAATTACACACTTTTGGTGTAATAGATTAGTTTGTTAAATTCTTGTAAATAGGTTAGATTAGATATATTCTGAGCTCAAACAGGTCTTGATCACTCGAAGTACAGTTGGTGAACCCAAAGAGTGGAAAGAAGGTGCAAAAATTTGAAGACAAAAGAAGATCCTGAATTTTGGTCTATACTCGGTCGAGTATTAACTATACTCGATCGGGTATTAGATTGGAACTTCAAATCGGATCAGATCCGAAGACAAGGGAACATGCCGGGAGGATTTCGGCCACGATTTAATGTCTATACCCGATCGGGTAGACCGACATACCCGATCGGGTATGCCTTTGAGTTTTAAATGAAGATCGGTCGAGTATGGTCCGAATACCATTTTCTAAAGCATACTCGACCGGGTATTAATATATACCCGATCGGGTATACTTATGGAAGACAACCTGAAACCGATCGAGTATACCTCGGATCGAGTATTACACACATACTCGATCGGGTACCATGTATATACCCGATCGAGTACCCGAATCCCATCCCAAAAGCCTATAAATACACCTCCTTTCCTTCACAAAAAGATATCCAATTTCTTTGTACATCTAAGCTCAGTATAGAATAGTTCTTTCTTTATATTTTTCATCATGTTTAGTCTCCAAATGAGGAGCTAAACTCTTCCATCTTGGTTTTGCTACTTTGAAGCTTAATGAATTTGTAAGTTGTGAGTTATTTTCTTTAATCTTCTTCCTTTAATATTAATTCTTCCTTTAAAATACTATCTCTATATCAAAGTTGGGGAGTGTTACTAAGATGACAATTAGTTAACATCTTGACATTGGTTATAGTAATAGCTATTTCTTCCTCTATGTTTTTTTTTGGATGAAATGTAAGTATATATAAAAGACACCCAAAAGTAACATTTTACAATGTATCACACAAAGCCTGAGAAGACTATCTAAGTTAGATGGATCTAACCTAAATATAAAGCATCAACAACATAATGGGCATTCCCCACATCCACCTAAACAGAGGAATCAAAACACAAACAACCATACAAAAACAGTATCAAATTAGACTAAACCTATTAGAGCAGGCTCAGCTATCATCCTTTTCTTCATCTTCTTATATTTTGTAATTTTTTCCCAGTATTCGTCAAGAATTCTCTGTTCCTCCTCATCTTTCGGCTCATTATCGGATTCCTCATCTTCTGTGTCATCATCCCTATCTGATTCGGGCACAACAGTCGTATTAGTCCCCTGGGCAACAGTCTCGGTCTCTGCAATCCCTTGGTCAGTGTGCAAACTAGCGCCCAAATTAGCGCTGGCAGGCCCCTGGGACAGTGTCTGTCCAGTAGACCCGGTCGGGTCAGAGCAGCACCCGGTCGGGTGAGCAGCAACATCTGGAGGCTCCTGGGCAGCTGGCTGGGCAGCAGGTACAGCAATTTCCACAATTTCCACTTGAGAAACCTCATTCACAGTATCCTCCTTCTTATCAACAATAGCCAAGTCTCGTTCTTTTGATGCCAATTTTTTGCAAATGAAAGGGTGGTGCCCATACATTTTACAATGGAAATAGAAATTGGGGAAGGTTTCATAAACCACCATTTGATTGACTACTTTACGAGAAGGTAATCGTATAGGAAATGATAACCGGGGCGGTTTAGACACATCCACCTCAATTAGAACTCTAGCAAAATGATGATTGCTCCTATTTTGAGTGACCTTGTCCGTAGAAAGCGGGACCCCTACCATAGATGCAACCTCGCTCATAGCCTCTTCATTCCATAGTTTCATATGTAGATTGGGAAATTTAACCCAAATGGGGACTTTAAGAAATTCATCATCATCGAAGGAGAAGTCCTCTGAAAGTGATTTTAGCAATAGTTGCATTCCAAAAATGGTATAGGGACCCCCATTCAACACTTTTTCTCTATCCCCATCATTTTGGAATTTGAAAATAATCCATCCCTTAGCATGTGTTTTGATTTGGCAACTAACACCCCAGGTATTCTTCAAGTTATAAATGGCCTTAAGTCCGGGAAATTTTCCGGTAATATATCCAACAAGACAAAATCCCCACATCTCAATCATAGAGGGCAATATTCTATCACCGAAGTCTAAGGATTTGCCTTTCGGCGGAATATACCTCAATTTTAGGCCGTTTGAAGGGTCTCGGTTATCCTTGAAAAGGGATGACCATGCTTTCTCCTTTGGTGGTATTTCCAAATTGGCAGTAATAGCAACTATATCCGGCTCCTTTCTCCCCTTTCTGTCCCCTGCTTCTCCACTTGGCGTCAACCCAGGAGTAGCAGCAGTTTTGTTAACAGCAGTCCTTGTTTTTCCCAGAGTTTCGGTAAATTGTCCAAGTCGCCCAACTTCAGTAATAGGCTGCACTTCATCAGCTTGAAATCCCCCTGTAGCAGCTGAACCTCCTGCTTTAGCAACCCTCAATCCATCATGATGGCCAGAACTAGGTTCAATCTGTGCATTCTCTGCCAATTGTTTTGGTGATAAAACAGTCTGTTCAGCCCTAGGAGGATCCTTCACAGTCGGTGTAGAAGTAGTCCCATTGGTCACCTCCTTTTCTGGAACAGAAATCACAGGTGATACAGCAGATGTATCAAGTGTTGCAGCACTAGTTTGTGACGCAGGAGATACAGCAGTTGCCGAACTCGCAGCCCTGTTCTTGTGGTCAATCCCCTGCTGCACCGAGGTATGAATTGGGGGAAACTCGTTCATATTCACCAAGTTCACAGAAGGTTTTTCCTTATTTAGGATTGGGAATTCAACATCAATATCTCCCAACACATCAAATCTCGAAGAAGCTCGAGTAGTTCGCATCCTGGTGTTTCCCCCCATTTCTCGATTATTTTTCCGCATTTCCGATTTTCAGACCTAAAAAACGAGAGTGCAGAAAAACAAAAACCAGGTACCCTAGGTCGTTCGGATAGACCAGTAATCGACAACTATATCAACTAATTTACTGAAACCCAAATCTGTACTGAAAAAACCTGCGAATGAAATCCTGTGAACAGTAACCTTCGCGCATAGATTCCAATTATCGCTCGGCACCTCCTAAAATGAATTCGCAAATCAGTATTCCAATGACCAAGTCGAGGTCGGAAAGGCCCAAAGGTTTCAACTTCCTCCAACGAACTCCAAGAACCAAGCTCAATCGAAAAATCTGGGTTGGCCATCCTGATGCGTGAGTCTGGAACGGTGTTTCCAGAGAGAGACGCTCTCAACACGCATTTTTCCTTTTTTCAGGCGCTCTTTCTTCCTTAATATTGGGGAGTGTTACTAAGATGACAATTAGTTAACATCTTGATATTAATCATAGTAGGATTCATATTCTTTAATATTCTTGCTTGAGTAGTAATTAATTCCTATTCATATTTCATGTTAATATCTTAAACATTACTTAAAGTATCAACTAGTATTGTTTCTCATATTAATTATTACTAGAATCAATCGGTTAATACGCTTGTTATTAATCCGGTTCTTTCAACGGTAGTAAACTTGGAATATTAATGCATGCATCTCATGGTTAATATGCCAAGGGGAATTAATTATATTGATTGAACCAATAAACCGCTTGTGTTGAGGTTATCAATCTCAATCGTTTTCATCTTAAGTTTATTGCTACTATCAAGTTAATATACGGCGCTTGTTCTATATTGACTCGATAGTAAGTTTTAGTAATGAACGCATCTCGTTATTAATAACTACCCTCGATGAACTGGATATACTGATGCACACTAATTAGTAGTGCATAATTGTATGTTTTTATGTTTCATTGATGGTGATTGTTTGACGTTTTATTTGGTTTGTAAACAGTTGTGTGATTTTAATTGTAATTGTATTTTAGTTCTCATTTGTAAGTTTTAAAGTAGAATTAGGAATTAGGATGTTGGAAAGGAGGATGTTGAAGTGAAGAAAAAGGAATTTTAACTGTCCAGGAGCAAATACCCGACCGGAAAGGAAATTGCACCCGGTCGGGTCTGATTTGAAAACCGAAGCACTGAGGAAACAGCTGGGCCCGGTCGGGCCCCATACCTCACCCGGTCGGGCGAGAAGTGACCGTGGACAACCCGGTGTGCAAAGATCACCAGAACGTGGGGAAATATCTGATTTTGACCGGACCCGGTCGGGTGAGTACTTGACCCGGTCGGGTACCCGGCCAAAGGTGTTGAAAAACACCTATAAATAGCACACTTTTTCTTCACAAAAAATCATCCCTTCTTCCATACTCTTTAGCTCAGTCTAGAATAGCATTTCTTTATATTTTTCTAGCTAAGTTTAGTCTCCAAATGAGGAGCTAAACTTCCATTCTTGGTGTTGCTCTTGAAGCTTGTTGATTATTAAAGTTGTGAGTTATTTTCTTTACTTCTTTCCTTGAATATTAATTAATAGTTCTTTCCTTAATACAATCTCTATATTAATGTTGAGGAGTGTTGCTAAGATGACAATTAGTTAACATCTCGACATTAGTTAGAATGATATTTTCTTCCTCTATATCAATATTGGGGAGTGTTGCTAAGATGACAATTAGTTAACATCTTGATATTAATTATAGTAGGATTCATCTTCTTTAATAATATTCTTCCCTTAATATTAATTAATCCCTACTCATATTTCATATTAATATTTTGAACATTACTTAAAGGATCAACTAGTTTTGTTTCATATATTAATTATTACTAGAAACGATCAACGAACCGATGGTTAATCGTTGATGGTTTCAAAAGTAAGTAACTTCGGTTTATTAATGCACGGTCGTGGTTAATAAACTTAAGAGGGATTAATTTTGTTGGTTAAACCGAAACCATTGCGTTGAGGTTATCAATCTCAATTGATTTCATCAAAGAGTTAGAAAGATTAAATGCTACTATTAAATCGGTATAAGGCGTTATTCTATATTTGATTAATAGTAAGGGTTATTAATGAACGGTTGTTGTTAATAACTACCCTCGATGAAGTGGATATACTCCCCGATTGAGTATTCGGGAGGGAATAAGTTATAGATATAACAATGATCGACTAAAATATATCAACAAGTGGAAAGTAGCAATGCCAAGTCCTTTTTATCTTTGAATTAAATCTCATATAGGTTGTTCATCTTAGTTCTTAATTAAATTAAATCACTCAATCCAAATCCCCCCTTTTATTTACTAAGTATCATAAAAAGAGAAATATTCCTTTCCCTGTGGATACGAACTCTACAACGCTATACTACGTATAAATGTTTAGTATTGAATTTATGTTGACGCACCTTGACAAAGTGCTCGTCATATACTCCTCGATTGAGTATTCGAGAGGAAGATAGTTAAAGATATAACCGGGATCGACGAACATTTCATTAAGTGGATAAAAGCAAAGCCTAGTCCTCATCTCATTGAATTAAACTCATATAGTTTGTTTATCTTTGTGTTTTTAAATCAAACAAATCTAAACCCCCCCCCCCTTTTGTTACTGCTTATATAAAAGAAAAGTATTCCTTTCCCTGTGGATACGAACCTTACTACACTATACTACGTATAAGTGTTTAGTATTGAATTTATTTTGAGTGCACCTAACGACAAGTGCACGTCAAATTTGGCGTCGTTACCAGGGAAAGGCAATTAATTTTTCTTTTATTTCATATCAAGAAAAACCAAAAAAAAATATATATCAAACAAAAATATAAAGAGTGTTTATTTTTCTAATTTCTGAGCTTAGTGGAGTTTATGGTTAAACATCGTTCCATAAACGAAATCACATATCACAAAAACCCAGAAATAGAACAAACTTTCGAGCGGTTGAAAAGTAAATTTTCTAATACCGACTCGGAAGAATCATCTTCCAAAGACTCATTCACCGCTAGCTCTAGTTCTAGCGACACCGAAGAGCCAACCACAATGGCTCTTGAAACAAGAACGCTGAGGGAGCTCACAGCTCCAAACCTCAACCAACAACCACTGTGTATTACCTTCCCTACACTTGATGAGGGTAATACGTTTGAGCTAAAATCTGGGCTCATTCATCTGCTGCCATCTTTCCATGGCCTGAGGGGAGAGGACCCGAACAAACACCTATCGGAGTTCCACGTCGTTTGCACAAGCATGTGCCCAAACGGTGTGACAGAAGAACAAATCAAACTGCGGGCGTTTCCATTTTCACTGAAGGATACCGCAAAGGATTGGCTATTCTATCTTCCTTCAGGAAGTATAGGTACATGGGCGGCCATGAAGAAAGCGTTCCTGGAAAGGTATTACCCTGCCTCTGTCTCCTCCTCTCTAAAAAAGCAAATTAGCAACGTGGAGCATAAGGATGATGAATCGCTCTATGAATATTGGGAACGATTCAAGAAACTATGTGCAAACTGCCCATATCATGGCTATTCGGAGCAAGACCACATCTTATATTTTGTTAGTCCCTGTTTCTGTAACAGCAATGAATAATCGATCTAACAAGGAAGATTAAACGTAAAGATGAACACAGAATGAATCACCGTAAAACCTTCTTTGATAAACCGTGGAACGTACAGCAGAATGATAAGCGTAAGGCTATGAATAATAAGTACGACGTTCAACCTTTTCCTAAACCTCGGCTCCCTTTTTATAGGCGAGGTTTAGGTTAGGCGTACCAGGCTTTTGGCCTGTTTAAATGGGCCTAACACTTGGCCTGATTTCTATCTAATTTATGCACTATTTAAATACAATATAAAGCTAATCTATGACCAACTTGATTCACAATAAAATATCTCCAACAATCTCCCCCTTTGTGATCAAGTGCCATTCTCTTATTGCTTCTGTGATTTGAAGTAGTGCTTCCTCAAACCAAGTGCATGTTCATACTGCCTCAGCATATTTCTCTTTTCGAGGCGATCGTCAATGGCCTTTAAAATTTTCTCTACAGTAGAGTGTTCCTTTTGAACATAAGACGATGCCTCTTGAAGATTTTCTTCCAGCTTTGCCTTTATCTGTAGAATCTGCTCTCTGATTATCTTCAGTGTTCCGTCGCAGTACTTCTCGATTTCACTGACTACCATCAGACGCTTTTCGTTCTTGTGGTTCAGATAGGTGACTGCTGGCGGTGTGAAGAAGATGTGGTAGGCTGGGAAATCTTCAAGTTCTGGACCATACAATTTTGGCTGTGTCAGATTTGTCTTCTTCAGATTGCATTCAATAGCCATCTGTAGGTCATGTGAAGAATGTACTCGGATTTGTCTGAGCATGAATCTCTTGATAGCTGCGAGGCCTTCGCTGTATACTATGCTCTGTCTGACTGGAAGGTATCTGTAGGCCATGAGCATTTGGTAGATGTCATCCGGTTTCAGCATGATGAAGTCGTTCTCTTGACAAGTAAATTCGCTCCCATCGGTGCGTTGAAGTCTGTAAGTGTAGAATGTTACTCCATGGTAGTCTTCAGCCTTCACTTGCAGAATTTGATGAATCGGGAGAATATTCGACTTCAGATCTTGTTCCATCAGTTCTCTCTGTGTACCGGTTGACCTTTGAAGCAACATATGCAGATGACCTCCAGCCTGCTTTCCTTTCAAGTGAGTAAGGCCTCTTAGCTTCAGTTCGTTCAGTGGCTTGACTTTGTCTGGTCTACGCCAGATATGCTTTCTGATTTCTTCTTGGAAGGGGGCTTTGATGCGAACGTTGTCCCAGGGTTTCTCTGTCTTGGGAAGTCTTCCCGCTGATTGTCTTACGACCGATTCAAGAGCTTTCTGGGATTCCTTGTAGTTCTCCTCTTCCTTGCGTTCATCGTCCTCAAGTCTAATGATATCTTCAGAGCATTTGTTAATAAGCTCTCATAGCCACCAGTTTCTTTGCATGTCCTCTTGTTCAGCCTCATTCCGGAGATCATCCCATTCTGTCCATTGTCTCGGCCATTTGTCGTATATCACCGCCTCCTCCAGTGCATCATGGATGTCTTTGCCTGGGGGGATGTATGGAACTCTTTGCTGCTTTTGAGGCGGTGATTGTTCCTTGGTAGCTCTGCCGGGTTCACTTGGATTGCCCGTTGACATCAGCTTAGAACTAGGTTCCAACTGATGACCTGATGTGAAGGATGTACCAGTGGTAGCATCATCAGGACTTCCATCCCCTCCTCGAACAGTATCTCTGGGAGATATGCCTCGGGATGTTTTGTCTAGCTCGACCACGCTAGAGATATAGGCTTGGTTTTGGCAAGGGGATGGTGGTGGTTGGTTGATGATAGTCTCAGGTTGTTCGGTTTGGGGGCTATGAGTGGTAGAGGCACCTTGCTCGAGTATCCGTGGCCTCTTGTTCTCCCCCTCATGAGGTTCCGGATCATCGGGATCCTCATGTGAACGTTTGCGACCACGGGGACTTTCACGGCAGGTGCCCTTGGTGTCCGGATTAGCGAGAAGGGCAGTAAGGTCGCCTTGCTGGTAGGGAGTGAGGTCAATGTGGGGTATGTTTAGGAGATGATCCAGCAAGATCGATGCCAGGACTTCGAAGGGTTGGGATAGTAGTTCGATGGGAGGTGTGGTCGGGTGTGGGGATGATACTTGTTCTGTATCATGGGTTCCCCGAGAAGAGATAGGGCTATGGACTTTGGTGGAGGTGGCGGATATGACTGGAGAGGTTTGAGATTTGGTGTGAGAATGTGATGGGTGTGGTTCAGGCTGGCTGTGTTCACTATGCACTGCCGGGGTGGTCTTGGATTCTTGTGCCCAAGCGGTAAATGCTTGTTGCACCCATGGCTTAATGGTGGAATCCAAGAAACGGTGCATAAGAACGGTGACGTCTTCGGTAGTGAGGTGTTCAGTTACAGGGGTTGTAACTGTTGTCACAGCATCCGTGAAGAGAGCTTATGTGTGGCCTGCATTCAATGATGGAGTCATTGTGGGCGTAGCAGGGCTTCCGACCGTCATCGTTGGTACTCTGGTCGTTGCTTCCAGGGTGCGTGCACCTGTATGTGCGGTGAATAGTGTAGGTGTCCTAGAAAAATTAGAAAATGTAGGGAGTGTGACATCTAGACTCGATGTGCTCAAGGAAGTGGTGGTGACCTCGGGCTGTTGGCCACTAGTTCGCTCGACTGGTTCGGAGGGAACCAGAGAGGTGGGTGAGTCCCGCTGTTTTGAAACAATAGCCTGTTGGGAGGCTATCGAGTGGCTGGGAGAAGGCTGTGCTTGCGCAGTTGAGCCAGATGCTGCGACTTCTACCCGGGAACCGAAAAGATCGGCTCCTGCACTTAAAGATTCAGCTCGGCTTATATTAATGAAGGGTTGACAATCAGCGAAGATATGCATTTCGTCCTCGTCTACAAGGAGTCTTTTGACGAGGCGTCGCTTCTTGGAGTTGAGTGACTGTGGAGCATCATTTTTCGCTTTGATGCGCTGCTCCCTGATGATGCCAGTAGCACTTGCTATTTTGTGACTGGCCGCCGTGGTTTTGATGACGAGCTCTTTGGGGCGTGTAGCAATAATGGGAGCTGCATCCTCAGCGGTGATTTTCTTCGGAGGAGATTCAATAGGCAGCTTACCCTTTTTGATGAGAGCGAAAGTGTGGTCCACATCGTCAACATCATCGTCATCATCATCATCATCATCATCGTTGTCACCTCTGGCCACGCTATCGGAAGCCTCGTCGTCAGCCTCTTTGTTGGCCGAGCTGAGCGAGTCATCAGCAGATTCCTCAGCGTTCGTCGGTTTGCCCTCAGTTGTCCGAGTCCTCTCGAGAGATTCATCGGACTCTCCTTCATCGGGCCGACGTGCCACTGGCTTTTGTGGCTTTGGGGCGCTCTTGGGACCCTTACTTACTCTCGGTTTAGTCCCCTGGGTAGGTCCAGATGGGTTTTTCTGAACCATAGGGACTGTTCTCTCAAGGTTTTCCTTGTATGCGATGATGATTGGATTTGACTGATTTGCCAGGTTGAGCAGAGCATCCGGAATCCGCAGTCCCTGAGCTGCTTTCTTATCAGCTTTGAAGTATTGGAACTTTGGAGCTATGAAGTGTGGTTCATCAATACGTCTGGGAATGGATGTGTTTGTGGTCATGCAGTCAAGGATGATCAGCCCCAACCACCTGGCGTATGGAATGGTGCCTGACCTGTTTTTCTCTTTGGCTTTTACAAGGTCCATCAGCTCTGAGAAGAAGAGCTGAGCCATGTCATACTTCTTGTTATATGCGATGCCGTGGAAGACGCAGAGTATTTGCTTGTTGCATTTGTCCAGTCCGGCATGCTTTGGAGAGAGGCACTTGTTAACTAGCCCGAATAGGCTCTTCCAGGGGCGATAAAGGTATGCTCCATTGAAATTTGACAGTTTTGGTAGTAGAGAGTCATAACCCAGAGCCGCGACCTCTTTGAGAAGATCCGGAATAGAAGGAAGAGGATCATAGCGGTCATGTTCGGGGAGCGCCAGTGTAGAGCGTAGAGTTGCTGGAGTCAGGACAATCCTCATTTTGTTGAGCTTTGTGAGGATTTTAGTGCGGTCTTTTGTGGACTCGGTGCGCATATGTCCCCATACTTGTTGGAGGTAGATTTCTGGCACCGACTTTGATTTGTGGAAGGCGGTCCAGAGATAGTGGCGCTTCAGAATCCCGGGGATGACTGGATCCTGACACTTGAAGACAGTCAGATCCAGCTGGAAGTTGTTGTCCAGCACCTTGACCCACCTATCTTGTGGGTAGATGGCGTCGTCAATGTTATGTCTCTTTTGTGTACCTGCCATTATGAGCTGTGGAAAAACATGGGTCAGTGCAAAAGTCCATTTTTATTTTTTGGTTTCCTGAAATTAGATGAACTGTTGTTTGGTTTGGTTTTGAAAAGTGGAGTGCAGGTGGTGGTTAAAATCGGCTAAGGCAAAAGCTCGAAAACCGTATCTCGAGGTTTAAATCTCGAGATCTCAATCTCGAGTTTTAAATCTCGAGATCTCAATCTCGAGTTTTAAATCTCGAGATCTCAATCTCGAGTTTTAAATCTCGAGATCTCAATCTCGAGTTTTAAATCTCGAGATCTCAATCTCGAGTTTTAAATCTCGAGATCTCAATCTCGAGTTTTAAATCTCGAGATCTCAATCTCGAGTTTTAAATCTCGAGATCTCAATCTCGAGTTTTAAATCTCGAGATCTCAATCTCGAGTTTTAAATCTCGAGATCTCATCACGAAGTTCAAACGATGAGATCGAGATCCTGAGCTTTAAAACTAAAGAAATCGAGACGTTTTGCCTTTCGACCGAAGACGAAACCACCTGCAATCAAACAAAAACACATATAATCACAAAAACACAGTTCCGAGTTTCATTGTTCGTTTGCGAGATTTGGCGAAACAACGTCAAGAAAATTCCTTTTTTTTGATTTGAGACGAGGTTCGAAAACCATTTAGTGAAGTTCGATGAAACAACATATCAACTACCTTTATCTTTGGAAGCGAGAGGAGGGAGATCGATTTTGGGAGATGAAGGATCTCGAGAACTCTAAGAAGGCAGAGACGGTAATGAAAAGCCTCAGCGTTCTCGGGACCCTTTTATAGACGAAAATTGGGCTTTCGAAACAGTTTGATAGTATGGCCCGAAAACAGAGATCTGGGTTTAAAAAAAACTTTTTGAAAAATTTGGCCCTTAAGAAAAAAATCTCCCCCTTGATTTGGATACCCAAAAAAAACACACACATGCAACACACACTATGTACAGAATGCGACGCACACACACTATTTTTTTGTTATTTTTCTGGTTTTCTCCCCCTCAACACATGCAACGCACACACACTATTTTTTGTTATTTTTCTGGTTTTCTCCCCCTCAACACATGCAACGCACACACACTATTTACAAAACCCACACACACACACACTTTTTAGATCAGTGGAGACATAATTAAACGGGCTCGAGGTTCAACATGCCCAACTTGGAGACTAGGAACTGGAATCGTTTTTCATCCAATGCCTTAGTGAACAAGTCAGTCAGTTGAAGCTCTGAGCTTACAAAATACATGTCAATGTCTCCTTTCTCCACATGATCCTTGATGAAATGATAGCGCAGGTCGATGTGTTTGATGCGGGAGTGATGAACTGGGTTGCTGGTGATGGCTATGGCGCTTTGAGAGTCACTGTAGATCGGGATATGGCGGAGTGTGTAACCGTAGTCCTTTAGCTGGGTCTTCATCCATAATATTTGTGAACAACAGCTAGCAGCTGCGACGTATTCAGCCTCGGCCGTAGATGTTGACACACAGTTCTGTTTCTTGGAAGACCAGCAGACTAACTTATCGCCCAAGAATTGGACTGCTCCTGATGTACTTTTGCGGTCCATCCGGCAACCAGCAAAGTCAGCATCCGAGTATCCGACTAGGTCAAAACCTGAGTGCTTGGGATACCAAAGGCCTAGATTCACAGTGCCTTTGAGATATCTCAGAATTCTTCGAACAGCGGTCAGATGGGATTCCTTCGGATTTGCCTGAAAGCGTGCACATAAGCATGTGGAGAAAACAATGTCAGGCCTGCTTGATGTGAGATATAGCAAAGATCCAATGATAGCCATGTAGTTTGTAGCATCAACTGGCTTCCCGGAGGGGTCTGAGTCCAGTTTTGTTGTTTGGAGACATGGGGGTCGTCATGGAAGATTTGCCATCAATGTTGAATCTCTTAAGCATTTCCAGAATATACTTTGACTGATTGATGAAAATGCCGTCAGAGAGTTGTCTTACTTGCAGGCCTAGGAAGAAATTCAGTTCTCCCATCATGCTCATCTCGAACTTGGTTTTCATCAGTTTCTCAAAGTGTTTGCACAGACGTGGATTAGAGGAGGCGAAGATAATGTCATCAACATAGATCTGAATCAGGATGATGTCAGACTTCTGTCGCTTGATGAAAAGTGTGGTATCAATCTTCCCTTTTGAGAAACCTGAGTCAACCAGAAATTCGGTTAATGCATCATACCAAGCTCTTGGTGCCTGTTTCAACCCATACAGAGCTTTCTTTAGTTTGTACACATGGTCGGGATATCTGGGATCTACGAATCCTTCGGGCTGAGCGACATAGACTTCTTCTTCCAAGACTCCATTCAAAAAGGCAGTCTTGACGTCCATTTGAAAGACAGTAAAGTTCTTGTGGGCCGCGTACGCAAGAAAAAGGCGGATTGCTTCTATTCTTGCTACGGGTGCAAATGTTTCATCATAGTCTATGCCCTCTTGCTGATTATATCCTTTAGCGACCAGTCGTGCCTTGTTCCGTATCACTATGCCTTCTTCGTCCTTCTTGTTCTTGAACACCCATTTTGTGCCAATGATGGTTTTCTGAGGGGGTTTAGGCACAAGTGTCCATACATCAAGTCTGTCAAATTGATTGAGCTCTTCTTGCATGGCAATCACCCAATCTGGATCAGCGAGTGCCTCTGAGACTTTGGACGGTTCATTCTTGCTTAGAAAGCATGCATAGTGACATTCATTTGTCGTTGCTGATCTTGTTCGCACACCTTGACTTGGATCACCTATTATTTGTTCAACAGGATGTGCTCTCGTCCACTTCCTCTCATGAGCTAGAGGAGTTGGAGTAATTATTGGTTGATCTGAGTCCTGATATGAGTTTGAAGGCTCTGGGGCAGCTGTGGTGTAGTGGAGATGATTCCGGACTTATGGCAAAGCCGTGATCATCCACACCTCTGGGATTGGTTTGAGGGGTTGAGGGTGTGGATGGTGCGTCATCTGGTCCTGTGAGGAGCGGAATCTCTGCTGTTGGAGTTGATGTTGACTCTGGAGTGTATGCAGGAGGTGGAGATTGTGAGTTCTCGTAAAAGTTTCTGAAGAGAGAGTCGAGAATCACATCGTCGTGTTCGGTGTTTGGTTCAGCTTTATCAGAAGCTACTGGTACAGCAGTGGATGGATCGGTCTGGAGATGTTCAATAGCAAAATCTGCCATTTCATAGAATGTAACGTTTACACTCTCGATGACAGTCCGCTTGTCTCTGAGATAGACACGGTAAGCTTTGGATTGCAGTGAGTATGAAGCACCTTCTCTGGCTTTGGGATCCAGCTTACTTCTCTCTGTCCGATCATTGAGTATGAAGCACTTGCAGCCAAAAACCTTGAGGAAAGAAATATCAGGAGTTTTGTTGAATAGGATCTCATATGGAGTCTTGTCGAAGCGCTTGTGGATGAAGGTTCTGTTCTGAGTGAAGTACGCGGTATTGATTGCCTCTGCCCACATGAAGTGAGGCAGTCTTGATTGAATTAACATGGTGCGTGCTGCTTCAACAAGAGTTCTGTTCTTTCTTTCAACAACTCCGTTCTGCTGGGGAGTTTTAGCTGCTGCAAATTGCTGAGTGATACCGAGTGATTCATAGAACTCAGTGAGAGTCTGATTTTTAAACTCGGTACCATTGTCAGTTCTCACAATTCGAACACTGTGCTGTAGCAGTTTCTGGATCGTTTTGATAAAGGTCATACTGTTTTCCGCAGCTTCGTCTTTTGATCGGAGAAATTTTGTCCATGTATACCTAGAGAAGTCATCAACGATCACCAGAGTGTATTTGCGACCGTTGATGCTTTGTACTCTCATAGGTCCACACAGATCCATGTGTATTAGCTGCATCTGATGAGTAGATGAAGGTTCGGTTTTTGACTTGTGGGAGCTTCGCGTCATTTTGCCCATTTTGCAGGCACTACAATGATTTTCAGCGGAAGACTTTAGCAGAGGAAGCCCCTTGACAAGTTTCTTGGAGGACAAGGTTGATAGATGTTTGAAGTTCAGATGGGAGAGACGTCTGTGCCATAGGTTGTTCTGTTCAGTTGAAGCTTTGGACAGCAGACAGATGGAAGTGGTGGATTGGACGCTTTTCAAATCAATAGTGTACAGATTTGATGTTCTGTAACACGTTAATAATGTATTCCCTGTGCTGTCAAGAACACAGCATTGTTTTGCAAAGAACCTCACTTCCATCCCGCTGTCACAGAATTGTCCAATGCTCAGTAAGTTGTGTTTGAGCCCTTTGACGAATGAAACATCTTTTATTGTGACGCTGGCACAGATGACGTCCCCATACCCAAGGATAGGAGATGAGGCGTCATTCCCGAATCTGACATTTCCTCCGTAGCAGTTGGTGTAGTTGCTCAAAAGGTGCTTTATTCCGGTCATGTGGGTCGAGCATCCTGAGTCTAAGTGCCACACATGACCGTCCTGCAAAACAATCAAATAGGATTAGGTACCCAACTTGGAGTGGGTCCTTCCTTATTATCAAGAAACATCTTTTTAAATCTTGCTTTGAGCAGTGATCCAAGGTCAGCTGCTCTTTCAACAAAAGATCTATCTTTGATGGGCTTTCCAATTGCCAGATCTGCTTTTGCAGTGTGTCTGGTTTTTGGGGTCCACATAGCACTTTCCATTTTGGTGGGTCTGATGTTGTGAACCCACCTTTCCATTTTAGTCCTTGTGGGTCTAAGTTTGGGGACCCACCTTTCAGTTGCAGTTATGATGGGTCTTCGATTTGGACCCCACCTTTCAGTTTCAGTTATGATGGGTCTACGATTGGGAACCCACCTTTCAGTTTTAGTTTGGATGGGTCTTCGTTTGGGGACCCACCTATTCGATTCAGGTTTGGTAGGTCTCATCTTGGGGACCCACCTATTCGATTCAGGTTTGGTAGGTCTCATCTTGGGGACCCACCTTTCCGTTTCAGCTTTGACGGGTCTTATCTTGGGGACCCATCTTTTTGTTTTAGGTTCAGGAGGAGAGTAGACAGGTGCTTTGTGATTGAACGGTTGTTTCTTGAGTTTGGTTTTGAAAATCTCCTCCTTAGAAAGCCGATTAACATGTTTCCTAGAATGAACTCTAAGGGCATATTTCATATCTGGAATACAAAACGTTTCCTTAGAAGTTCCTTTCTTGGTTTCTTTTTCAGGTTTAAGCTTTCTGGAAGGCTTAGATTTAACAACATTCATATCACATTCATAATTATGGGGATCTGGAACAGAATAACCATAAGCAACACTTGTATTATAAATAGAACTTTGTCTAGAAGATGTCTCAGAAATATTCAGCTTGGGACTCAAGGCTGAACGGTTAGAAGTTTGCTTTGTAGAGACAGAATTACAATTAACTTTTGAGTAAAATATTGAACTAGATCTAGGGCTGGCACTTTTCTCAAAAACTTTCTTTTTGCCATCTGCGATTTCCTTCCTCTTTTTCCTCCACTCATTCTTCTCTTCTCCTTCCTTATTCACTTCATTCCCTGTAAACAAAGGAGAAGAGAGATGAGTGGACGAACCTTTAAAAGTATTGTTTTTCTCATGTGAGGTGTGTGAGCTGTCAGGCTTGGTCGTAGAAGGGTCTGTTTTAGCATGAAACTGCTCACTCAAATCATTAAATTTTTGAAGAAGTTCCTGCCAGTTGCGCTCAAAACCTTTCTTTTCAGTTTCAAATCTATCTCTCTCGTTATCAAGAGTTTTTTGTAGATTTTTTAGCTTTTGAGCCATGGGAAATATGCATGGTTCCTCACCAGTTTTAGCAATACCAACTCTTGGGGGAGGGTCTAGAGGGTGTCCTATGTGAGGAATATCTTTGGCATAAGGGTCAAGGCATTCACTAAAGCAGGAAGTAGGTTTTTCTTCTGAAAGTTGTTTTTCATTTACAGAGGGATAATCACAAGAAATCGCAGGTTTTGGTTTCTTTCTCTTTTCTTCTTCTGCTTCAGCATAATCTTCATCACTTCGAAAATACATTTTCTCACCAAACCCTAATCCCATGTAATCTTTGTTATAGATTTGAAGGCAATTAACTTTCTTAAGATTACGTGGGTTAGTTATGCCCAGTCCTGTTTTAGCATTGTAGAATCGGTCATCCTTTTGTTTGTTGTTAAGCAGAAAAACAGTTTGTTCAGATTGACCTCTTCTAGCAGCTAGATCTTCTAGTTCTTTTACTTTATTTAAAAGCGTTCTTCTTTTGTTATGCAAAAAATCGCATTCAGCCTTTGCTGTGCTTTTTTCCCGTTCACTGTCCTCAAATTTCTTAGTTAATTCAGCTATCTTAAGTTCAAAGCTTTCAAAATCTGAGGACACCTTTTTGACTTGATCTTTTGCAATTTCAAGTTGAATACTTAAGGAAGACTTTTGGTCTAGATTCTGTTTCAGAACTCTATGATTATTGTCTAGTCTCTCCTTTAGTTCTTTGATTAGATTGTCCTTTTCAAGTAAGGACTGCATTTGATTATTTAAAGAAGTATGTGAGGTACTTACAGAGCTTGTTGAGCAGTTGCTTTCGAGGATCGCAGCATCACCCTTTATTTCATCTCCCTCCACACGTGCCATAAGAGCATAGTTGTCTTCCTCTTCCTCCTCCTCAGAAGAATCTTCTGCCCAGTTCTCATTCTCAGCAATCATGGCAGAGGTTTCTTCTTCTTTCTGCACCATCAGCATTTTCTGCTTATTCCACAGCATCTTCTGCTTGTAGAAGTTAGCATCTTTCTTCTTTGGGAGGCGGCAGTCTTTGATCACATGTCCTGGTTTGCCGCAATTATAGCATTTAGGAGCTTCTTCTGCCGATGATGCCTTCCTAGAAGATCCTTGATCATGGTTCTTCTGCTTGTAGTTTGAGGAGGAAGTTCTTAGCCTGTTGGAGGAGCTGTTCTTCTTAGCAAATCTCTTGGCAAGCATTGCCATCTTTTTCTGTAAGTCTGCTAGCTCAGCCTCTAGATCAGATTTGTCATCTTCACTCTCATCATCATCTGATTCAACCACCACCTTCTTCTTTTTCTTCTTTAGTGAAGTGGTTGTCCTTCTTGGCTGAGCATCCATTACAAGAGCTAAGGGATTTGTGGTGTGATGATCCTCAGCACAGGCAACCTCGTTGACAAATTGTTTCAGATGTTCATAGAGTGTGCAGAGGTCAATTTCGTCAAAGTCTATCCGAGATCTGACATCCTTCACTGTCTTTTCCCATGCAGGATGTAGGCTAGATAAAAATCTAATATTCAGTTCCAGATTGGACCTGAATACTTTGATCTTTCTGAGTTCATTTACCAGTTGAACAAGTCTGTTGTAAGTCTCATTCAATGGTTCTCCTGGACCTGCTTTGAAGGAGTCATAAGCGATGAGAATCTTAGTCTTCTTTGTTTTGAGGTTGATGCTTGTGCCTTGTAGCAGCTTCTCAATTTCATCCCACATCTCCTTAGCTGTCTGCATGCTATCTATGAGGACATAAACCTCGTTCGGTATTGCTTGAAGGAGGTACGTTTTGGCCATAAGATCACCACGAAGTCTGAGCTTGTCGGCTTCTGTGTATTCAGACGGAACTTTTCTCCTTATTTCTGGAAAAATAGGAGGATTGTTCTCTGGATCTCCACCAACTGAAATCAAGAGTTCAGCTGGTCCTTCAAGCAAAGATTCGAGCATTGCAGAAGAGTTCTCTTTGTGCTCGAGGAAGTTTATAAATCTGTTCCTCCACATTTGATATTCTCCCTTCCTGGGGCTAGGAGGGGTACTGCTGTTCCCTTGTGCATTGTATTCTGAACCCATTGCTGTACTAAACTGACCGTTTGAGAAAATTGATCAAAAGATTTTCAGAGGCAGAATCTCGAAAAATCAGATGTCGAGATCTGAATATCGAAATCTCAGATTTCGATAAAGGAGGCCCGGTATCGAGATTTGGGCTCGAGATTAAGGATCTCGAGATTAGGGATCTCGAGATTTCAAATTTCGAGATGCTGATCTCGAGATTTGAAATGTCGAGAAGTTAATCTCTCGAAATCTTAATCTGATGATTCAAATGTCGAGACCAGATGTCGAATCCTTTTCTCGAAATCAAGATTTCGAAATCCTAGATGTCGAAATCCTCAATGTCGAAATCCTTCAACCTGTAAAAATCAGACAATCAAAATCTGAAGATAGTTTCCTGTAGAGTTGAATGTCGAGATCTTCTGGTAAAGTTTTCAGCTCGAAAAACGTAGCAGAACCTGTGATGAAGTAGGATGTCGAGATGCCTAGCTCGAGATATCTCGAAATCAAAAATTGCGTAAAACACAAACTGAAGTATACCCTTTGATCGCTTTGAAAAGGCGATTCCAAAGGTGTAACTTTTACAACTTTTGAACAAGAAACAAAATTACAGAGCAAAAAATCGACAGAAAGAACTACGTTATCAAAAACAGAGTATTCTGCAGGAATTCTTCTGATCGTTCTCGATCGGCTCTGATACCAATTGTTAGTCCCTGTTTCTGTAACAGCAATGAATAATCGATCTAACAAGGAAGATTAAACGTAAAGATGAACACAGAATGAATCACCGTAAAACCTTCTTTGATAAACCGTGGAACGTACAGCAGAATGATAAGCGTAAAGCTATGAATAATAAGTACGACGTTCAACCTTTTCCTAAACCTCGGCTCCCTTTTTATAGGCGAGGTTTAGGTTAGGCGTACCAGGCTTTTGGCCTGTTTAAATGGGCCTAACACTTGGCATGATTTCTATCTAATTTATGCACTATTTAAATACAATATAAAGCTAATCTATGACCAACTTGATTCACAATAAAATATCTCCAACATATTTCTATGATGGTCTTTGCAATGAAGATAGGCGGATGATAAACGCCGCATGTGGAGGAGGGATTGTCAACAAGACCCCTTCTCAAGCTATAAACCTCATCTCAGAGTTGGCCGAGAATTGTAGGCACTATGATCGGCGGTCATCAAAACGAGTTATGGCGGTAGAATACAATAAATCATTGGAAAGTCAAGTAGCCGGCTTGACTTCTTTGGTTAAAGATTTTCTCTTAAATCCAAAAACTCAAGAAGTCAAGGTTTGCGGCATATGCTCGGCACAAGGACACCCCACCGACTCTTGCCCAACACTACAAGAGGAGAACGTTGAACAGATCAATGCTTTGGGTTTCCAAAATCAAAAAAGGTATAACCCTCAAAGCAACACCTATAATCCGGGATGGAGGGATCATCCTAATTTAAGGTACGGAAACTCTCAACCTCCTCAACCATCAAATCTTCCTCCTCCACAATATAAACAACAAGGCCAAACTTCAAACTCGAACATGTCCACCGAAGACATGATTCGATCACTTGCCGTGAATATGGCAATGATGCAACAAAGTGTGGTTCAATTTCAAGAAACAACAAAATCTAGCATCCACAACTTGGAAAGCCAAATCAGCCAAATCTCAAATGCCGTGAGTAGGCTTGAAGCTAAGGATTCGGCAAGGCTACCATCTCAAACGGAGCCGAATCCTAGGCAACAAGCCCATGCAGTCACATTACGGAGTGGCAAGGAGTCGGTTATTGCCAAGGAGAAGGCAAAGAGCCACATTGGCGAAGAGGAGGAAGAAGAGGAGCTGGTGGAAGTAACTCAACCGGAGGTGGAAGTTCAAATCCCAACCCCACCACCGGTCATTCCCGAGATTGAAGCACCCTTCCCCGAGGCTCTAAGGAAAACGCAAAAGCTGGAGAAGGACAAGGACATCTATGAGACATTCTCCAAATGTGAGGTAAATATCCCTCTCCTTAACTTGATAAAGGGTGTCCCTAGATTTGCAAAATTTTTCAAAGAACTATGTACAATAAAAAGGAAACATAGACTCAATGGAAAACAAAAAGTCCAAGTTAGTGAACATGTTTCGGCAGTTTTTCAAAAGAAACTCCCATAGAAATACAATGATCCAGGCATGTTCACTATACCTTGCAAGTTGGGAGGAACTACGTTTTCAAAAGCCATGCTCGATTTAGGAGCATCAATTAATGTCATTCCTTACTCTTTATACAAATCACTTGAGCTTGGCCCGTTAAATGAAACCGGAGTAGTCATTCAACTTGCGGATAGATCAAATGCTTACCCTAAAGGTATTGTCGAAGACGTACTAGTTATGGTTGACAATTTGATCTTCCCCGCTGACTTTTATGTTTTGGAAATGGAGAATGATAAGAATGCGGTTCCTATCCTTTTAGGAAGGCCATTTTTGAAAACCGCTAGAGCAAAGATTGACGTATTTAGCGGCTCTTTAACAATGGAATTTGATGGGGATAAAGTTGAATTCAACATTTATGACTCCATGAAATATCTAAATGAAAATCATTCTTTATTTGCCATTGATATTATTGACCCCCTTGTACAAAATACTTTTGAAATCAATGGAGAGGACGAAATGTTAAGTATACTTGAGAATGACTTCGGGGAAAACTCTTCAGAACTTGCCTTAACTCCCAACACACAAGCTATGATAGTGGAATTGGATACTCACTTCCAACTCCCACTTATGCCACCGGGGTCTAGGGCATTTCCGCTAACCATCCCCGAGGAAAAACCTCTACCTTCAGTTTTGCAGGCACCCGAAGTTGAGATGAAACCACTCCCAAAACACTTGAAATATGTGTTCTTGGGGGAAAACGAGACACTACCGGTCATTATCTCAAACAAATTGATCGGGGAACAAGAAGGCAAATTGATAGCGGTGCTCAAGGAGCATAAACTAGCGATTGGATGGACTATAGCCGACATCAAAGGCATTAGTCCATCTACTTGCATGCATCGCATCTTAATGGAGGATGAAGCCAAGCCGGTGCGACAGCCGCAACGAAGACTAAACCCACCTATGATGGAGGTGGTCAAAAAGGAGGTGATCAAATTACTCCAAATGGGGATAATCTTCCCCATCTCCGACAGCAAATGGGTTAGCCCAACCCAAGTGGTTCTAAAGAAAACCGGCGTCACGGTAGTGGAAAACAAACATGGAGAACTTATGCCCACCCGAATTCAAAACGGATGGAGGGTATGTATAGATTACCGTAGACTCAATGCGGTAACTAGAAAGGATTTCTTTCCTTTACCCTTCATCGACCAAATGCTTGAGAGACTTGCCGGGCATAAGTTCTATTGTTTTCTTGATGGCTACTCCGGGTACTTTCAAGTGCCTATAGCCCCTGAAGATCAAGAGAAGACCACTTTCACTTGTCCATTTGGCACCTTTGCATACCGGCGCATGCCATTCAGACTTTGCAATGCCCCGGCCACATTCCAACGATGCATGATGAGCATATTCTCTGAATATGTTGAGCTTTTTATTGAAGTCTTTATGGATGATTTTACAATCCATGGAGACTCATTCGATTCATACCTACTTCATCTATCTCTTGTTTTGAAGAGTTGTTTAGAATCAAATCTTGTTCTAAACTCTGAAAAATGTCACTTTATGGTGGAGGAAGGAATTGTCCTAGGCCATGTGATCTCGTCCAAAGGAATAGATCAGGTGGACAAAGCAAAAGTGGAGGTTATCCAATCACTACCTTATCCTACCACCGTTAAGGAGATACGATCATTTCTTGGACATGCAGGTTTCTATAGGAGGTTCATCAAAGATTTCTCAAAGATTGCATCTCCTTTATGCACACTTTTGCAAAAGGAGGTGGAGTTCATATTTTCCGAGGACTGCAAGAATGCTTTCAATGCTTTGAAGGAGAAGCTAGTAACCGCACCTATCATCCAAGCCCCGGATTGGTCTCTTCCCTTTGAGATCATGTGTGATGCTAGTGACTATGCGGTCGGGGCCGTTTTGGGCCAAAAGGTGCGAAGAGCATCTCATGTGATCTATTATGCATCCACCACACTCAATGATGCCCAACGCAATTACGCCACCACCGAAAAAGAAATGTTGGTCGTCATTTATGCGCTTGAAAAATTCAGGTCATATTTACTTGGTACCAAAGTGATCATTTACACCGATCATGCGGCTATTAGGTTCTTGATGACAAAGAAGGAGGCCAAACCACGGCTGATTCGATGGATATTACTCCTGAGCGAGTTTGATGTTGAGATCAAAGACAAGAAAGGCATGGAGAACTTGGTGGCCGATCACTTGAGCCGTTTGGTCTTGGGTGAAGGAAACAATCATATCAAAGATGATATCCGAGGCGAATTTCCCGATGAGACCCTCTTCTCTCTTAAGGAAATTCGTCCTTGGTACGCTCACATTGTTAATTTCCTTGTTCTAAACAGGTTTCCACCAAGCTTCTCTAAAGTTCAAAGACAGAAACTCCAGCATGATGCAAAGCAATACGTATGGGATAAACCATATTTATGGAAATATTGCAAAGATCAGGTCATTCGAAGGTGCATTCCCGAAACAGAAATTGCATCCATACTTGCTTTTTGTCACTCACATGCATGTGGTGGCCACTTTGGAGGGACACGAACATCCATGAAGGTACTTGAATGTGGTTTTTGGTGACCAAGCTTATTTCTAGATGCTCATGTCTATTGTCAATCTTGTGATAATTGCCAACGCATGGGCAACATCTCTCGAAAACATGAGATGCCACAAGTTCCTATGCTCTACGTGGAAATCTTTGATGTGTGGGGAATAGATTTCATGGGACCTTTTCCTAATTCCCATGGAAATCTATATATTCTGTTGGCGGTAGATTACGTATCCAAATGGGTGGAAGCAAAAGCCACGAAGACCGATGATGCCAAAGCGGTGACTGAATTCCTCAAAACCCGCATCTTCTCAAGGTTTGGAGTCCCACGCATCTTGATAAGCGATAGAGGCACTCACTTCTACAACAAAACTGTGAGTGTCTTGTTGAAAAAATATGGCGTCACACATAAACTCTCCACCGCCTACCACCCACAGACAAACGGTCAAGCTGAGGTATCAAACAGAGAGCTAAAATCTATTCTTCAAAAGACAGTAAATCCAAACTGTAAGGATTGGAGCCTACGCATGGATGATGCCTTATGGGCATACAGGACCGCTTTCAAAACCTCAATTGGAATGTCACCCTATAGACTCGTGTTCGGTAAGGCCTGTCATCTTCCGGTCGAACTCGAACACAAGTCTTATTGGGCAATAAAAACATTCAATCTCGACATGGCAAAAGCGGGAGAGCAAAGGAAGTTACAACTCCAAGAACTAGAGGAGCTTCGATTGGAGTCCTATGAGAATGCTGCCATCTATAAGGAAAAGACGAAGGTATGGCATGACAAAATGATAATAAGAAAGGATTTCCAAGTGGTAGACAAAGTCCTTCTTTTTCTCTCACGCCTTCGCCTTTTCCCCGGAAATTTGAGATCACGATGGGAAGGACCATTCGAGGTGGTCAAAGTCTACACCCATGGCGCAGTGGAAATAAAAAGCCTCGACACTGGAAAAATCCTCAAGGTTAATGGACATCAACTCAAACCATTCCTTGAAGGTTTCCCGAAAGAAAGCATTGAATGCATGGATCTCATCGATCCAATCTTTGAAGAATGAACACAACAATGGCGTCGTGCCGCGACGTTAACTAAGGCGCTTCTTCGGAGGCAACCCAAGCAAGGTACATTTTTCTTTTATTGTTAACTCCCCTGTCAAAATTTCAATTCTGTTTTTGGGAGGTTGAGAGAGAGGGCGCTAATCACAGGTTTGTGGAGGAAAAGAAATAAAAAAAATGCAGATTTTGGAGCATCTAGGGACATACCCGATCGAGTACCACCTTATACTCGGTCGGGTATGGCCAAAAGAAGGGGAACCGGGCATTACTCGATCGAGGAAGCATGGATTTTTGAAAGAAAATAGACATACTCGATCGGGTATCACTATATACCCGGTCGAGTATGTACAAAAAGTCGAAGTACCAGGGAAACTGATGCCCATATTCGGTCGAGTACATGGCTCGAAAATTGAAAAACAAGGGATACCCGATCGAGTATCACTATACACCCGGTCGGGTATGTACAGAAATGCTAAAGTTGAAGGAAACTGATTCCCACACTCGACCGAGTACATGCCTCAAAAGTAGAAAAGAACACATACCCGATCGAGTATGGAATGATACCCGACCGGGTACCGGAGGCAGACCACTCACAAACTTCATTTTCCAGCAATACTCGACCGGGTAACAACACATACCCGATCGAGTACCGGAGGCAGGCTGCTCAAAAACCCCACTTTCCAGACATGCCCGACCGAGTAACAGCACATACTCGATCGGGTATACGTGCATTATAACCCCAAATCAGCCTCAAACACTTCATCTTCCCCAAAATCCCCAACCCAAATTCGAACAAAACGCCCCCAACCTCCATTCTTGCATCTTCTCTCTACCATATCTCCTCCATTTCTTCACAAAATCATTCCATTTCAACACCAAAACACTCCCCTCATCCTCCTCTACACACTCATACTCACCAATCCAATTCTCCCCCAGTTTTCAGAGGTCCGAAAAAACCCTACCCCACCTTCAAATTTCGGATTTGAAGCCCAAATTCACTCAAAAATGGCTCCAAGGAAGGAGAAAGGACAAAGCTCCAACACTAGGGCATCCATCCCGGGCTACGAGGACATCATCTTCATGGACAACGAACACCGCACCCACTTCATGTCCACCATTGAAAGGCAAGTTAAACCCTCTCGCTTTTTATGCCATGATGCCCTAAATGAATTAGGAGTGTACAAAATGACTAAGAAATGTTTTCATGAGTTGAGCATGGATAAGATATTCAAAATGCAATATCACTCAAATGAAAAAATTATCTATGAATTCATAAGTTCAGTGCAATTTGAGAACGATGAAGAGGATTTTAGGGATGATAAACTCAAGTTTCGCGTGTTTAACCACAACCACTCCATCACGAAACTTGAGTTCGCCGAACACTTTGGTATTCCGGTCCCTTACCAAAAATCTATATCCGACAATACCGCTTTCGGTCATACCCTATGGACAAAGATGACCGGGGAGACTAAATTTAGCTCCTCCCAACTCTATATTAGTCATGTCCAACATCCCGTCCTCCGCTTATTTTTGAAATTCCTTGCCAACTCCTTGCTTGGACGTCCCAACAACCATCACACTAGGATGGGGGATGTATGCCTAATGTCAGTAGCTCTATTCCGTGTTCACGTGGATTTCAACCTGTGTAATCTTATGTGGGCACATCTCAAAAAAGAAAGCGTAGCAAAGAACGCTATTGTGGTGGGTGGGGTGATTATGCACTTGGCCACCAAATTCGGGTATACGGATAACTCTCCTATACCCGACTACTGTTTGATGAACATTTCTTGGCTGGGCCACTCGGGCTGTACATCTTTTTCACACACAGTTTATGGTGAAGAAAGACCCAAGAATATGTACAACTGGCTCATACACCCCAAACCCCTCAAATACTTCCTCCTGCCCAACCCAGAACTCCCCCAACTCCACTACAAAACAGCAAGAGAGGAGCAACATTACCTCTTCCCACACGCCCTTCCACCACATCTCCAGGAACCGGAACAAGAACCTCCCCAACACCAACCCGATTACGAGCCCTATGCTCAACTCCATAGCCATCAAAACATGGGCCAGGACATCCCCGAACAAAGCCAAAACCCTCCACCACCCGACTTCTTTCAACAACTTCTGGAGGGTCAACAACAACTGCTTACGGGATACGCCCAAATGGACAACCGGCTCAACCAATTACAGGAGGAGTAAAGAGCCGGTTTTCAGCGATTGGAGAAGCTCAGGGAAGCCGATAGACATCGGTATGAGGAAGACCAACGTAGGTTCTACGGACCTATGTACTCTTACATAGCACAACAGGGATCCTTCCATACCATGGCGAACCCCCCTCCACCACCCTCGTGGTATGACCCCACTCATTGGGGTAACTTTGGAGGATCTGGCTCCGGGGGTGGAGGGTACGACGGCGGAGATGGCGGGGATACGTATATGAGAGATGGTGGCCAAGGGAGCGGCTTCGGAGGGAGCTACTACGGAGGAGAAGGCGGGCACTAGGGACAGTGCTTGATTCAAGTGCGGAGGAGACACTCATGATGGTATGTAATTTTTATTTCCACCTAGCACTATGCATGTAATTCTTTTGAACTTTTACACACAAAAAAAAAAATAAAAGAAAATAAATGCTAGTTAGGTTGAAAACCCAACAAAATGGGCAATCTAAGCAAAAAGGGCTTATAAAAAAATGAGTGAGTTGGGGAGAATGGAAAATGAAAAGAGATGATAGGATGAAAACCTGAAAAGGCTCCTAGGCAAAATAAGAGATATGAGAGAAATGTTTGTTTTTGCAGGCACTCATTGTATCCCTGTGAAGAATAAGAAGATTCAGAAATCAAAGACAAAGAAGAAGAGAGGAGGAGAAGAGAAGATAACACTAGAAGACCATTAAACCCAAGATGTTCTTTGTAATTTGAGTTTAAAACTCATTTTTTCTTTGTCATCCTTGGTGGTCTTTGTGTTTGTATGTTGTTTTTGTTGAACTGTGGAAATTTTGGAGAAACTTGACACTTGTGAACATTTGATCTTACTCGAGACGAGTAAAGATTTAAGTGTGGGGGAGTTGATACGTTTGTAATTTCCATATTTATTTTTGTGTTTTTAATTAGTTTTGCTTGATCTTTACTATGGAAAATACACACTTTTGGTGTGATAGATTAGTTTGTTAAATTCTTGTAAATAGGTTAGATTAGATATATTCTGAGCTCAAACAGGTCTTGATCACTCGAGTTATAGTTGGTGAACCCAAAGAGTGGAAATAAGGTGCAAAAATTTGAAGACAAAAGAACATCCTGAATTTTGGTCTATACTCGGTCGAGTATTAACTATACTCGATCGGGTATTAGGTTGGAACTTCAAATCGGATCAGATCCGAAGACAAGGGAACATGCCGGGAGGATTTCGGCCACGATTTAATGTCTATACCCGATTGGGTAGACTGACATACCCAATCGGGTATGCCTTTGAGTTTTAAACGAAGATCGGTCGAGTATGGTCCGAATACCATTTTCTAAAGTATACTCGACCGGGTATTAATATATACCCGATCGGGTATACTTATGGAAGACAGCCTGAAACCGATCGAGTATACCTCGGATCGAGTATTACACACATACTCGATCGGGTACCATGTATATACCCGATCGAGTACCCGAATCTCATCCCAAAAGCCTATAAATACACCTCCTTTCCTTCACAAAAAGATATCCAATTCCTTTGTACATCTAAGCTCAGTATAGAATAGTTCTTTCTTTATATTTTTCGTCATGTTTGGTCTCCAAATGAGGAGCTAAACTCTTCCATCTTGGTTTTGCTACTTTGAAGCTTAATGAATTTGTAAGTTGTGAGTTATTTTCTTTAATCTTCTTCCTTGAATATTAATTCTTCCTTTAAAATACTCTCTCTATATCAAAGTTGGGGAGTGTTACTAAGATGACAATTAGTTAACATCTTGACATTGGTTATAGTAATAGCTATTTCTTCCTCTATGTTAATATTGGGGAGTGTTACTAAGATGACAATTAGTTAACATCTTGATATTAATCATAGTAGGATTCATATTCTTTAATATTCTTCCTTGAGTATTAATTAATTCCTATTCATATTTCATGTTAATATCTTAAACATTACTTAAAGTATCAACTAGTATTGTTTCTCATATTAATTATTACTAGAATCAATCGGTTAATACGCTTGTTATTAATCCGGTTCTTTCAACGGTAGTAAACTTGGAATATTAATGCATGCATCTCATGGTTAATATGCCAAGGGGAATTAATTATATTGATTGAACCAATAAACCGCTTATGTTGAGGTTATCAATCTCAATCGTTTTCATCTTAAGTTTATTGCTACTATCAAGTTAATATACGGCGCTTGTTCTATATTGACTCGATAGTAAGTTTTATTAATGAACGCATCTCGCTATTAATAACTACCCTCGATGAACTGGATATACTCCTCGATTGAGTATTCGAGAGGAAGATAGTTAAAGATATAACCGAGATCGACGAACATTTCATTAAGTGGATAAAAGCAAAGCCAAGTCCTCATCTCATTGAATTAAACTCATATAGGTTGTTTATCTTAGTGTTTTTAAATCAAACAAATCTAAACCCCCCCTTTTGTTACTGCTTATATAAAAGAAAAGTATTCCTTTCCCTGTGGATACGAACCTTACTACACTATACTACGTATAAGTGTTTAGTATTGAATTTATTTTGAGTGCACCTAACGACAAGTGCACGTCACGTGCAATCCTGTTGTATCCTAATGCAACTCAAACTTCGGAAATTCACTATAAATACATCCCTAATCCGATTTTCCTCATTCCAAAAACCCTAGGACCGCCTCTTCAAGCTCTATCCCTTCCAGCTCTTCAATATTAACGTATCCAGCATGAAATTTTATTCCAATGATGAGATCAAACAATCCAATATTCCGGTAAGTGCGTTTGTTGCCTAATTCGCGTCGTTCATCCGTTTCCTAAATTTCTTTCTCCTGAATTGAGATCCTTCGAATCTATCACTTCCTAGGTACGTGCGAATGATCCATCAAACTAGGTTTAACGTTTAGGATTCGTTGCTAGCCTCGAGGTAAGGACTATTGCAACCAAAATTACTATTTTGCCTCTATATTGTATAAACTAGGGTTTGTGCTATGATTTGAGTTTCTTTCTGAAATTTAATGGATAATTCGTCTATCATAGTATGAGTATGATGATGTATTCTTTTCTGGGAATTTATGAACGTGTGATTTTTGGTGAATTTATCAAATCAGTTTATCATGGCTAAAATTGTGATTTTTGATGATTTTTCTTTTGGGATTGGAAAATTTTGATGATTGTTTTGGTATGAGTTGAAGTATGATTTGAGACTATTATAACTGGTCATATTGAAAATATATTATGGGTTCAGAATACTCCAATTTGATTATTTTGGTGGTAGTAGTAAATGCTACTTTTGGGAAGTGGTTGTTTGGGTTAAACCCTCTTTTTGGAAAGTGTTGTGAGATCAAATCTTTTGGGATAAATTATATATTTTTAAATGTATAATTTGGTATGAAAATTTACATATATATTCTGGAGTTATAAATATCGTTATTGGATTATTTTGAATATGTTATTAAATACTATTTTGGAACTAGTTTTGGATAAACCCTAAATTGTAAGTTTCTCTGCCGATCCAAAATGGTTTCCTCGTATTATATGCTATTATTTGATTAAAGTGTGAATTTTGAATATGTATTATTTGAAGTGACATTAAATTTATAGTATTTGAGAAAGTTGAGATATTGGGGTATTAAATATTTTTAAACACCATTGAGAATATTTGGAGACTTGAGAAATATTCTGTGCTATGTGATTATTAAGTGCTATGTGATTATGTATTGAGTTTTTGAATTATGTATATGTGTTATTTAAAGAGATATTTAATCTATAGTATTTGAGAAATACAATCTATGTACTTTTGGGGTATTAAATACTTTTAAACACCTTTTAGACTATTTAGAGAGTTTGGAAAATATTTTGAAGTGTATCTTGATTCAAGATGAAAATTAACATTTTCATAAGAGGTGAGCACCCCGGGAGAAATCCGTGGTGTCAGTTTTTCACATCCGGATAAATGTGGAGGATGGTTAGGGCTACTACTACTTGAAGAGAACAAGTTTAGTGGCCGTTTCGATTCAAGAGATAGTGATGGGAACTGGATTCCGGGATGAGTTCGTAAATAACAACGACTCATTGGGCTTCGGACATAAGTATCCGAAAGTACCGCCCATCTTAAAAAGAAAGTAGGAGATTTTGGTTTTGGAAAGAGGAAGACTATGGAGGTTATTTTCAAAGAGCAATTGAGTATATTTAAAAAGAGTGATTAGCTATAAATTATATTTTGAAAAGTGATACTTGTATATGAATGTGTGAGTTACTAAGAGTTTATAAATATTATTTTAAACATCAAATTAGTTTTGTGGGAAGAAAATGAATTTTTAAAGTTATAGTTATGTATAAAACTATTTTCGCCAAACGTGACTATTTTACGGGGTTGGGTGGGTCTTACTTAGCTAAAAAGCTAATTTTTGTTTCCTTTTCTTTGTTTTGTTTTCTGCACTTTAATTGTGCAGGTGATGAAGGTTATGCACGATGATGAGAGATGCGTTAAATCACGTAGTTTAGTATTTATAATCACCTAGTTATTGTTTATTTCAGTTTGAGAACATGTAGACATTTAAATTATTTTTGAAATTTTCAGTACTTAAATACTTGGATTATTTTTAGATGGTGGTTTAGTCTGTGCATTCGGTTATGTGAGAACCGAGTGTGGCGGTAACACCCATTTCCCTATTAAGACTTCCGTTGTATCTCTGATGTTTTCAAATAAAGTTGATAATTCCTTTGAATAAATCACTATTTAAATGTATTTTTGGTTGGAGAAAATGGGGGTGTTACAAATTGGTATCAGAGCCTTTGTTTTTCAAAATCTTTTAAAGATTTTCAAAAAACTTTTTGAATTGAAATATTATTTTCATTAATTAAGATTAATGAATCTTATTAGGGAGGAATTTTATGGCTTAGGCGCGTGTGAGATTGTGTGATTGATTTTTTGTTGTTGTATTTTGTGATGTCTTGGATTGATTTGAGATTTGTGAATTGAATGGAATTTTTCCAATGGTTGCTTGTAGGTGTTCCTTATCCTAGAGTATACTGTGAGTTAGTAAACTTGAGAATAGTTATGAGTATATTCCTAGTATCCTATATCTTGTGATCTTAGGTAGAACTTTGTAGGGATCTGTAAGAGTTTCTAGTATTCTGAACTTTGCGTCTCTCTTTTGTAAGAACTATGGCAACCCATAGGAACGTGGTTGAGGTAAGTAAACTCTTAGTATTCTATATCTAGAGCCCTTTTGATAAGGTATTTCCTTCAGTGTTTCATCTCGACTGTGTTTTGACTTGAGCTTCGGGGACGAAGCGTCCTTTCAGGGGGGGAATGTAATACCCTGAAAATTTGAGAGAATTTGGGAAATAATTAAAATTGTGTTTCATATTGTTTACACGGTCTTTAGGTCGTTTATTATGTTTGATTTAGTGTTCGGGACAAAGGGGAGGTCCAAATGGGGAAGAAACGGGGTAAAAACTAAGGTTTGGGGCGTCTGGGGTCACGCACGGCGTGCGTGGAAGGTACGCACGCGTGCGTTCCTGTTGTATCCTAATGCAACTCAAACTTCGGAAATTCACTATAAATACATCCCTAATCCGATTTTCCTCATTCCAAAAACCCTAGGACCGCCTATTCAAGCTCTATCCCTTCCATCTCTTCAATATTAACGTATCCAGCACGAAATTTTATGCCAATGATGAGATCAAACAATCCAATATTCCGGTAAGTGCGTTTGTTGCCTAATTCGCGTCGTTCATCCGTTTCCTAAATTTCTTTCTCCTAAATTGAGATCCTTCGAACCTATCACTTCCTAGGTACGTGCGAATGATCCATCAAACTAGGTTTAACGTTTAGGATTCGTTGCTAGCCTCGAGGTAAGGACTATTGCAACCAAAATTACTATTTTGCCTCTATATTGTATAAACTAGGGTTTGTGCTATGATTTGAGTTTCTTTCTCAAAAAATCAAATGTTCACTTTGAAATTTATTGAAAAGAAATTTACAATGATTTACTAATTATGTGTTCTAACGGATGCGCTCTCGAAATCAACTTCAACAGGACCAACTCAACACCTGTACAAAATCAAGTACAGAAAGAAAAATAAAAGAAATAAACATTAGCAATAATGCTAAGTAAGTCCCACCTAACCTTTTAAAATAATAATAATAATAATATATATAAATTCGTACAACCTTTAGTATAAAAATATTTTCAAAACACTTTATAAATCATAAGTAAATGATATCTATACAAAATCTCAATCACATAACTCGTGAACCATAATAATTCCAAAATACATGAAACACCAAAATTTCTCCTCTATTGAATTTCTCCAAAAATCACTTTGTAACTAACTTCCTAGTAATTTAGAAGGGCGGTGCTCAACACTTTGGTTGAGCCCGGTGGTCCGTTGTTATGTACGGCCACCCCAGGACTATCACCGGTATCACAATTGCTCAATGGAAACGAAAACAACTACTTTTAGTGTGCACATCCCCTAAAGGTATTCCAAGCCTCCATGTTAGTAAGTTGATCCGGGTAGCCAGGATGTTTTCTACCAACTACCCCGCCTCAAAAACTGAATGATTAGGAGCTACTACTACCACTATTACTCAAAAGCCGGGATGTTTTCTACCGACCGTCAATTCACCTCAAACCAAAACCAACAAAAATTGAGTAGTAGTAGACCTAACCACCCTCCACATTTTAAGGGACAAAACCAACACCACGGATTTCTCCCGTGATGCTCACCTTTTATGAAAATATTTATTTTTCTCAAAATCAATCGAAGTTTATACTTCAAAAATTCCCTTTTCATCAAACTCCCACAATGATAACAAATTACGTACTATTACAAAATCTCCCAAAATCGTATACAATCAACAAAACAATATATCAACTAATATCTCAAATACAACCCTTTCATATAATGATATTCACTCAAATTTAGCACACATAAATTCAATTCTCAAATATGTACAAAAAAAATATTTAAAAGAAATCACAAAGAAAAAGAACTAATTTCGGTTGACGTGAAGCTTACCTTAAATCCTGATGCTCCTAATTCTCTTCCTCAATTCCGGTCTCTAAATGTTCACCTTTTTAATTAAGATGATATAATTAGTCACTTATTCTATTTATCCGATTTCCCCCTTTTATTATATTGTTCGAGTTTAGTTATTAATTATTTATACGATTTTATTTTATTAATCACTTTTATTAATCAAGTCACTTTATGAATTCGGCCAATATTTGAATTCTGTATTTATATTAAAAATCTGAATTGTATTTACTTAAAATAATCAAATTACCATACTTTATATTAATCAATATTATTAGCCGATCTGAATGTTATAACAATTTATTAAAACAAACTCATCATCATTAATTTAATCTGATTTTATATGCAAACACTTAATATTTATGAGTCCGTAATTATGTTAATTTGATTAATCTACTTCAATTAGTCCAATAATTAGTGAAAATAATATCTATCCAACTTTATTTAATCTAATTATGGTACCAAGTCTCAATGAATAATTATTATTTGAATATGATAATCATTTATTAACTGTTGTTAATTAAACCATCGATTCATTTTATCATCCAACATTATTTAGTTATGTTAAATAACAATTAATAAATATATCCAAGTGATTACTATCAATCAATCGAGTCAATTTCATCATTGATAATTTCCATCCCAGATTCTATTAATAATTTTGCAGATTACTAATATTATTATTGTTATTATTATTGTTATTATTCAGCCCAAGTATTGACATCCGAATAGTCCAAATATTCTTACTTCAGCCCAAAAGTAAATCCACGTAATGCTATTCAAGAAAGTAAATCCACGTAATGCTATTCTTCGTCTTCCATAGCAATGCGCAGCGTAGTATACGTCACGTCGAAGAACCCGTGATTTAATGGTGGTCCTTTCTTCTAGTGGCGATGGAAGAGCGGCCAGAAGATCCCCCACTCAACGAAGGTGGCGTCTCTCGGCAGCAACGGCTTCCTCTGACGCGAACAAGTCCGGCGGCGATTCCAGTGACGATCAGCAGCAGCAGTTTGTATGGTGACAACAACTCACGGCGGCGCTTCCTCTCCAAGGAAACAGCCCGGCGGCGTTCAGAGGAGACGGTTCAGTCCGGTGAACTCCTCTCTCCGTCGAACTATTCCGGCCGACTGGCAACTACATACACTCCGGCGACGTAGAAACACACGGCTCCAGCAGGTCAGCTCAGATGGCGGCGACGGGCTCTTCCTCCAGCGGCAGCTGGGTTTCTTTTCCAGTGACTCTCTCTTCATTTACGGCGTAGTCCCCTATGGTTCTATCCCTCCGGCGTCGTGCGGTGATAAACAGGGGCGACGAATCCCGGCCTAAATCTCCCCCTCTTTTCCCTATCGATGACGGTATCAAAGTATTCAAGTTTCCTTTTGGTTTTGATTTCCTTTGCCCCTTTTTCCAACGATCGCAAGCCAAGTATTTATACTTGGAAAGAAAATTTTAGGCTTTTCGGTTTATTTACGTTGATTACACTTGACCGTTCCAAAGATTCGTCCTTTCAGTTTCCGCAGCTGTTTGCTACTCCCTATTAATATAGTGCATATATGGTACGATCCGTATACGGTGAGCACTATACGGATTTATATTTTTTTTTCTTTTGTTTTTAAAAAATGGTAATATTTTTTTATTTTTGATTCGATTTTTATAAAATTTATATCAACATTTTTTATTTTTCATGATCTTTCAAATGAGACCAATATTGCCTATGTAATTTTAACATATTAACATTTGCGTGTAAAATATGTAACTTTACGTGTTAAAATATGTAACTCACGTTCAGTCAGGCCAAATGCAACTCGTGTGTATAAATATGTATCTCTACGTGTAACAATATGTAACTTTACGTAAAAAAATATGTAACTCGCGTTCAGACAGGTCAAATGCAACTCGTGTGTATAAATATGTAACTCGCGTGTATAAATATGTAACTTTACGTGTAAAAATATGTAACTTTACGTTTAAATATATGTAAGTCGCGTTCAGGCATGTCAAATGCAACTCGTGTTTATATATATGTAACTCGCTTTTAAAAACATGTAACTTGCTTATAAAAAGATGTAACTTGCTTATAAAAAGATGTAAGTCATTCATAAAAAGATGTAACTTAATGTATTATCAAATGTAAGTGAGGCCACTGATCCACTCCCAAACAGATTCAATCTTCTACTCCCTCCGTTCCATATTTAACTCCGGTTTTGACCGGGCACGAGTTTTAAGATAGTGGGATTTGTGTGGTGGAGAGTTATGCAGAGGAGAGAGAAATGTGTAAGAATGATTGTGAATCACATATTCTTTACCAAAAAGGGGAAAAGGAGATAAATTTGGGACGGACCGAAAAGAAAAGAATGAAGATAATTCCGGGACGGAGGGAGTATTTCACAAACCTATCATCTCCCAAACAGATTCAATTTTCCTTATAATCCAATACTCATTAATATAAAAGTTCGATAATTTCTTAACATTACATAAGCAATATTGGTCTCATTTGAAAGATCATGAAAAATAAAAAATGTTGATATAAATTTTATAAAAATCGGATCAAAAATAAGAAAGTTATCATCATTTTTAAACAACAAAAGCAAAAAAAAAAACAAGGAAGCTGCGTCCTTTTGCAACCGAGCGCACCATCCTCGTGGTGCGCCGGTTGCACGGTATAATTTGCGTTATTAATATCATAAAGAAATTGATCCAATTAGGACTAAAACATAGTCAATACTCCAACCTAGGACTTAATGTTTTTAATTCCCTAATTGGGACTCCCTAATACCATATTACCCATAATATATTAAATCCCTTCTTTGTCTTTCCCAATCTCTGCCTCTCTTTCGCGTAGATCGCCCCAGATCTCTCCCATGTCGATCTGCAGGTCATCTTCGATTCCCTCTCCGCTGCCCAGCAGTGGCGGATCCACTAAGGGTCCCACGGGGTCCCGGGACCCCATGGACTTCCAAATAAATACCTATGTATTATATATATTTTTAATAAAATTAACTATATATATATATATATATATATATATATATATATAGTAAAAGCAATGAACAAAACCAAAGATTGGAGTAGCATAATTGGACCATGCATCACGTTAGAAATTTCTCTCGCCGAGGTACCATGTTCGACTCCCTCACCACCCCTAATTTTTTGTTTTTTAAACTTATTCCATGACATCAAAACAAGGGTGGACCTACATACATCTTCAATTACAGAATTATCTAATTCTTCAATTAATTAGGCATGTAAGAATGTTTTTACTTGAACTTTAATTTGCTGGTCTGGTCTGAAATTTTATTTTTATATTTTTGCATAAAGATTTTATTTTATATATATATTATAATCCATAAATAATTATATTTTATTCATTTATAATTAAAAATAATAATATTCCATCCACATTATCGAAAATTGTTATCGTTTTACTTGGACTAAAGCAGATTAGACCAGATCGAAGCAGATCAGACTAGATCATATAAATACAGAACAACTCAAACTAGATCAGACCATATCAGACTACACTGAACTAGTCCAAATAAAAACAGGACAAAAGATAAAATTAGGCAACCCAGAGCGACGGGTGCATGATGACATTTATTATTTTATACGTAGTAGTACTTTCTTTTTTTCTAAAAAGATTTATAGTTTACCCATTATTCATACAATTTTTTTTACAAATAAAGATTTTATTTATTTATTTTTATTTCTTTGTTTTTTAAAAATCAAGATCATCTATATTATTCTGTCACTTGTATAACTTAAAATACGAACAGACTAAACTATTTTTGGCACGGATTTGGCATATCCCTGCCAAAATCCTTGCCAATTTCGGAAAATCCCTGCCAAAAAACTTTGTCAATCTCGTGTTTTTTTGTAGTGCAAGCTTCATAAACCGTTCACGGGAACCTTCTAGTGGGACGGAGGGAGTATTAATTAGGGACCCCATGACTCTATTTCTCTGGGTCCGCCACTGCTGCCCAGGTCGACTTTTCTCCAGGTAAGTGTTTCTTCTTCTTCTTTCTTCTTCTTTTCCTCCTTCTCCCTCTTTTCCTTTCCTTATCTTCTGTTCTCTGCTCCTCTCTGCTCCATCCTTATTCGTTCAACATTTTAGATTAATTTTATGTTGATGTTTATGTTAATTCTTTTAGATTCAAAATGGAAATTTTTTTAATTGAAAATTTTGGATTTGGAACTTTTGGATTTGAAATTCGAGGCGCTATCAATTGTTCGAAAATATTTGGGTCTAATTTTTTTATTATGTTGGTGTATCAACTCTTAAAAAATGCCACATGGTTGACAATTTTTTGGAGATATATTGACAATTTTTTGGAGATGATAGTATTATATCTTTGAAAGTTAAATGATTTTGATATTTTTGACAAATGATGACATTTTTGCATCTAAAAATGTCATGTTGTAATCTCAAAAATAACATGTTTTTGCATCTAAAAATGTCATGTTGTAATCTCAAAAATGACATGTTTTCGGACCTAAAAATGTCATGTTGTAATCTAAAAAATGACATGTTTTGCATCTAAAATGTCATGTTGTAATCTCAAAATGACATGTTTTTGCATCTAAAAATGTCATGTTGTAATCTCAAAAATGACATGCTTATGGACCTAAAAATGTCATGTTATAATCTAAAAAATGACATGTTTTTGCATCTAAAAATGTTATGTATTTTTCTTTGGTGTTATTATGATGGCAATTCCACCTGAAATTGATAACATACTCTCCAGAGAAGGTAGCCAACATTGGCGGTTGAAGGTGTAGCACTAGACGAATAATATTAGCTGCTTCCGGGCGATGGTTCCAGCAATGGAATAAGTAACGTAGGCGGGGTAGCACCCCTCCGATTATATAGCCAGTATCCCTACAGATATGGGCACGTATCCACTCTCTTTCAAAATCAAATAAGTCTAGGAAAGAAAAAGGAGGTCTGGACGACAACCATTCCTTGAATTTGGTTCAGGCAAAGCGATAGACCCAGAAAGGAAGGAGTGTGGAAGCCACTCGTCTCACTAGAGGGCAAGTAAGCCATCTAGCATGATGTGTGCGTTCTTGCCGAGTGTGTGCAACGGCGGTCTCGCCGGTGGCAGCGGCAGCTCCTCACCGGGCAGTGGCGGTGGCGGTCTTGACGATGACGACTGGCGCGGAGGGTGTTGTTGGTGTCGGTGGTCTTGAAACCCTGTTGCAAGGGGCGTTTTTTATTTTTATTTCATTAAGGGTAATTTTGTCAAATCATCTCTTTTTAGTCCTATTTGTGTTAAATAAAACATAGTGGTCCTATTTTTGAAATTCTACCTTCTTTTAATCCTATTTAGACAATTCTCTCAATATCATATTATTGCTACGCATGACTACATGCATGTATATGTATGTTATGCTATGTTGCTATGTATCATTTATGTATACATCCATGATCCATTATGTAACGTATGTGTATTATGTATGAGATAGTCTAGGAACTATTAACCTGACAAATATTAATTTCGTAGGATTACGATGTGCATTTATTATGGAGCATTTTAGAAATCATACTTTTCTAGTTTATTTTGCTAACTGTTTTTCATGCCATTTTAAATTAATTTTAGTCAACATGTTTGTATGTTATACGGTAATTGTTATTCATAAATTTTGAATCAATTAACGAGGATCCATTATAATTGGAAACAGTTTTACTATGCAAATATCTCTCTTCGTAATTTATTTATTATTACTACTGATTTACTCATTCACATTGTTATACATACGTTTCTTAGGTTTTATTTTGTGTTATTATTATCAATAGTTACTTTGATTTCTTTTTATCAAATGATTTTAATAATGCCATTATATTTTATCAACTATTATTTGTAATTTGAATTTTTAGAGTGTCGCATTCTACCCTCCTTAAAAGATGTTTCGTCCCGAAACATTAACTAAGATCCTATGTCAATTTTTATTTTTTTATTTTTTTTGAGTATTACATTCGGCTATCATATGTATCAACGTATTTGGTTTTCCAAGTTCCATAAAAACCTTTGTCCTTTTTATAGAATTCTCGGTTAGGCGTTTGTCCATAACCAGTTTTGTGCTTTTGAACCGATTTATTGAACCAGGTTGGTCCAGTTCTAGATTCCCTTTGTATGGACTAGAGCTGGTTTGCCCTCTAGTTCTGTTACCATTAAAGGGTTGGTTCTAAAAACCAGTTTTTTGATTTATTTGGGTTTCCCTTGGAACATATCTGAGACCAGCAGTCTCGTTTTCCTTTCTTTTGTACCAAGAGGGTTCAGTTCTAGAATAAGGTCTAGACGTGGTTCTGTTCTTGGTACTATACGGCTGGTATTCCGGTTTATTTTTGAAATCTTGTCTCTCGGCCTCAAGGCGATTAAGGTGTTCAATCAGCACACCAATGTTCAGAATTTTTGAAAGAAGTTTGTCACTTTGATCAACTTGTTGGTTCATGCTATCGAGCTTCAAAGAACAGATAATATTGTCTTGTTCTAAAACCACTTCACTGTATTTAAGCTTCTCATCTAAAATTCTCCCACTTTAGTTTCAAGCCTTAGCTTTTCTCGTGTGGTTTCCTCGAGTTTAGATTCAAGCTCAGTGATTTGTGGGTTTAGGTTCTCATTTTCAGAAAGGTTTTGATTAAGCTCGATAGTTAGCCTTTCAAAAAAATTCCGAAGTTTGTTTTTTGGCAAAGAATCAAACTTGGATAGAAAGTTTTCCACATTTACCTCAAAGTTCTCTTGGTCGGATTCCTCGTCGGAATTAGCCATAATACATAAATCCACATGATTGGATCTCTTTTCACCTTCTTCGTCGTCATCATAGGATGAGTCTCCCCAAGCTGCCATCGTCGCCTTCTTGAGGTCTCTATTGAACCTTTTGTCTTCATTGGACCTCTAGTGGGAACTGATCTTGTTCTTGTCATAGGTTCTGTCATTCTTCTTTTGGGGACAATCTTTTGCCCTGTGCTCAAAGGAACCACAAACAAAACAGCCTTGGTTATCAAAAGATTGAAAGCTCTTTTTACCTTGTTTATTCCTGATTCCTTTGAATTTCCGGTACATCTTCCCGAATTGTTTAACAAACATGCTCATCTCGTCTTCCGATTCACTTTCGGATTCCTCCTCTTTCTCTCGAGCCTTGAGAGCTATTCCTCTTTCTTTCCTTACATTCTCGGCATCTTGTTCCTCTTATAGACCTAATTCATATGTCATGAGTGAACCGGTCAAGTCTTCGAGCGTCATAGTGGACAGATCTTTGGCTTCCTCTATTGCTGTAGTTTTTGGCTTCCATGTAGAGGGCAAGCTTCTCATTACTTTTCTTACTTGATCTTCCACCGAAATAACTTTTCCAAGTGCTGAAAGCTCATTTATAATATTAGTAAAACGTGTAATCATATCATATCCCTAATTAACTCTTTAGACTTCATCACGAATAATTTGTAATTGCGCATAAATATGTCAATTTTGGATCTTTTTACACGTGAGGTACCTTCATGCGTAACCTCGAGTAATTCCCACATTTCTTTTGCGGATTTGCATCCTAGAACCCGGGTGTGTTCCGCCGGACCAAGTTCACAAATCAAATATTTTAGTGCTTGGGCATTATGCTCGAGCTTACAATAATCATCAGTAGTATATTCAGATTTTGGTTTAGGGATAACCTTACCTTCGTCATCCTCCTTAGTGATGACATTGTTGCCTACCTCAATTACGTTCCATACCTGGTAGTTCTCAGCTTTGATAAAGTTCTTCATTCGACTCTTCCAGAATTGATAAAATTTTCCATTGAACAATGGTGGTCGTTGAGATGAGTACCCTTCTTCCCATCGTTCAACCATATTCATATTGCTGGATCTCTTCCCAAGGTTTTACCCTTTATGTGGTGAAGGCTGGCCCTGATACCAATTGATGAAACGGTTAGTAACACAAGAGGGGGCGTGAATTGTGTGTGTGGAATTGTGATAGTTTTTCACACAGTTCTAAAGAGTTATATGGTGCAAACAATCAAAGATGAATTTATTCATATGATGTTTGTGATTTATATACTATTACATATGCAGGCATAGCTGCAGTGATAAGAGCAGGCAGTTAGTGATCCGGTATATTAGCCGGATAGGTATAGGTTGTTCAGCTAAATAATATCCACACGTATTTAGATAAATACAATGATAAGAATAACATTATAATTTATCACGCCCCCGCAAGCGAGGCGGTCCTGGCAGGATGCCGAGCTTGGAGCGATGAGTCTGGAAGAGTTGGCGTGCCAAGGATTTTGTAAGAGAGTCTGCCAGTTGATCCTTGGTATGAACATGTGTGACACGAAGGAGGCCATTTCGAATTTGTTCACGAACAAAGTGAAAGTCGATAGCAACATGCTTCATACGAGAGTGGAAAACCGGATTAGCACAGACATATGTAGCACTCACATTGTCACAGAAAACTGTAGGAGTCATGCGAAGAGGATAGTGTAGTTCAACAAGCAGATGTCGTAACCAGGTGAGCTCTGCAGAAACAGAGGCAATGGCTCTATATTCCGCTTCAGTAGATGATCGTGCAACAGTAGTTTGTTTCTTTGAGCTCCAGCTGATAGGGGTAGCACCAAGAAATACGACATATGCCGAGGTAGAACGACGAGTATCATAATCACCCGCCCAGTCGGCATCAGCGAAGGCATGAAGTGATAGGGGTGATTTGGCCGAGATGAAAACACCAAAATGTGAAGTTCCTTGAAGATAACGTAGAACACGTTTGACAGCCTGCCAGTGTTTTGTAGTAGGAGCGTGCATGAATTGAGCCAGCTTGTTTACAATAAAACTAATATCAGGTCGAGTGAATGATAGGTACTGCAAGGCACCCAATACACTGCGATATTCAGATGCATCATGAGGTGGAGATCCATCAGAGAGTGAGAGAGATTCGGTCGGAGAACTGGATGTAGGAGCCGGCGAGGCAGAATGCATATTAGTACGAACCAGGAGATCACATATGTATTTCTCTTGAGTGAGATGAAGACCATGAGCAGTGTGAGTGGCCTCAAGGCCGAGAAAGTAGGAGAGAGTTCCCAGATCCTTGAGACTGAAACGGTTAGCAAGAGCAGTAATACAAGAGTGCAAAGTTTGAGAGTTGTTGCCGGTGAGGATTATATCATCAACGTAAACCAATAAAAGAAGAAGAACACCATTGGAAGAATAAATGAATAAAGATGTATCACTTTTGCTGTTGGTAAATCCCGATTGAAGTAAAAATGATTTGAGCTCGCAATACCATGCCCGTGGAGCCTGACGTAAACCATATAAGGCTTTGTGTAGACGGCATACATGATGCGGATGGGCTGGGTCTACAAATCCGGGAGGTTGGTGCATGTAAACTTCATCGGTCAAGGTACCCTGCAAAAAAGCATTATTGACATCGAGTTGACGAATCGGCCAACTATTAGTGACAGCAAGGGTCAATACAACTCGGATAGTTGTTGGTTTAACTACTGGACTGAATGTATCAGTAAAGTCAACACCGGGTCGTTGATGAAAACCTTTGGCCACCAACCGGGCTTTATATCTGGCTAGGGAACCATCCGGATTTTGTTTAACCCGATAGACCCATTTACACCCAATAATGTTTTGCATGGAGGAGGCTGGAACAAGAGACCAGGTGTGGTTTTTTTTAAGTGCGGTAAATTCTTCTAGCATAGCTTGACACCATTCAGGACTGGACGCAGCTTGTTTGTAAGTAGTGGGGGCAACTGGGAGAGATGAAGAGACTGTGTGATGAGCATATTTAGGATTCGGTTTGAATATTTTGTTTTGGGAACGAGTGACAGGTTTAAAGGGTAAAGGTGGGTGGAGGTGGGGTGGTGAATTTGTGGAGGGTGTGTTGGTAGTGGAAGGGGTGGAGGAATTTGTAGTACTAGTTAGGGAGTTGTCACATGATGAGGAGGGTGAGTGGTGTACATCTGAAGGTGATGTGGTGTACGGTATAGTGGATGGTAATTGGGTGGGAGGAGAATGACATGGGTTGGTGTCTGGAGGTGAAGAGTTTGGTGAAGGAGGGAAAGTAAATAGGCGTAGTGCAGTATTATAATCATGGGTAGATGGAATTGAAGTGTTGTGATAAGGAAAGTGATGTTCAAAGAAAAGCACATGACGGGTGATATAAATACGATGAGTTTTTGGGTGAAGACATTGATGGGCATGATGAGTGGGGGAGAAACCAAGATAAACGCAAGGTTCAGAACGGGGTTGTAGTTTATGTTGAGCGTAGGGTCGGAGCCACGGGTAACAAAGACACCCAAATGTTCGAAGGGATTTGTAGTCAGGTTTGTCTTGGAATAATTTGTGATATGGGGTATCATTGTTAAGAGTTGGAGTTGGAAGGCGATTAATGAGATATATTGCATGTTTAAAGGCATAAGGCCAATAATAGAGAGGGATACTAGCATGAAAAAGAAGAGTAAGGGCTGTTTCGACCACATGTCGATGTTTACGTTCGGCAGAGCCAATGTGTTCAGGAGTGTATGGTGGGGAGATAAGATGTTGAATTCCATGTTGGGAGAGAAGAGGAGTTAAGGCGGTGAATTCTCCGCCACCATCAGTGTAGAGGTTTTTTATTTTTGTTTGGAAATAATTTTCAACTAATGCACGAAAATTATTAAAGGTAGAATAAACATCTGATTTATGCTTGAGAGGAAATAACCAGGAATATTTGGTGTAGTAGTCCACAAAAATAACATAAAACTTGACATTATTAACTGCAGATAGAGGGGCAGGACCCCATACATCAGAAAACAAAATTTCAAATGGACGGGTACATTTTATTGTTGATTTGTGAAATGGCAATTTATGACTCTTTGCTTGAAGACACGGTTGGCACGGATATGAAGCAGGAGAAGCAGATAATTTATTGGAGGACATAATGCGACGCTGAACAGAGGGAGCAGGATGGCCGAGACGTTTATGCCATATCTGATAGTTCACATGAGCAACAGATGGTGACGTCGGAATCGGCCACTCATAGAGGTTATTTTTACTCCGGCCTTGAGCCAAGGATGCCCCGGTGAGTAGATCCTTCACAACAAAAGAATCAGGTAAGAATTCAATTGAGGTGTGATTTTGTTTGCAGAATTGGTTTACGGAAATGAGGTTACGGTGAATATGGGGTGCATGCAAGACATTATTAAGTGTAAATTTAGAATCAGGAGAAACAATATCAGTGGTACCGGTATGAGATATAGAAATTTTGTTACCATCTCCCATAACAATAGAATCATTGCCGGTGTAATCGGAATGAATAGCCAAATTGTTGAGGTCGGATGTGACATGATGAGTAGCGCCGGTATCCAGAAGCCATCCTGCGTTGGCCTCTGTTGTTGGTGGGGTTGCAACCATATTAGCCGTTGGATTAGGTCGGCTAAAGCAGGTGCGTGCGGTATGGCCAGGTTTGTCACATAGCTGGCAGATTACTGAGGACCGGGAGTGACTTCCATGTGGGTTTCCAAAGCCAGTTTGGTGTGGATTGTGACGACCTCGACCGCGGCCACCCCTGCCACGAGAGGTGTTATGAGGACGCCGTTGGGAGTACTGGACAGAAACGGGAGTCTCCATCTGATCACCGGCAAGGATCTCGGCTTGTTGAAGATGATGTCTAAGAGTCGAGAGAGTGAGAGGAGTAGGTTGTATGCGTAGAGCAGAAATAGTTTCTTTGTATTCATTGCCGAAGCCGGTGAGGACATACGACATGATCTGGCCAGAAGAGACGGGATGACCAATGGTGGCAAGATCATCAACAAGACCTTCCATGATTGCCATATACTCAGTGACGGATTTTCCGGCTTTCTTAGTAGTAGCAAGACTGTTGTGAAGTGAGAGCATGCGGGTAGTAGATGCGTTGGCGAAGCTTAACTCTAATTTTTTCCAGGCCGCTGCAGAGGTGGTGCAGCTGTTGATGATAGGACTAACCGACCCAGAGACAGTTGATTGAATAGCCAAAAGTACTAGCCGATCTTGACGAATCCAGAAATTATGTCCCGGGGCAGATTCTTCAGGACATGCGTTAGAGCCATCAACATATCCTTGAAGATCATATCCAAAGAGAAGATTAGTTATCTGTGATTTCCAAGAAGAGTAATTGCTACCGTCATTTGATAGCTTGATGGGAATTTGTGAAGAGGCATTAAGGGAAATCAATTGGGAGGTGGGGTTTTTATCAGCTGGAATAGAATCTGTGGGTGAGGAAGAATTGGGTGTTGCCATGTGGAAATATGAGAGAGCAGTAGCTTTTTGATCGGTGCAATTTAAACCTGGCTCTGATACCATAAAGAGTTATATGGTGCAAACAATCAAAGATGAATTTATTCATATGATGTTTGTGATTTATATACTATTACATATGCAGGCATAGCTGCAGTGATAAGAGCAGGCAGTTAGTGATCCGGTATATTAGCCGGATAGGTATAGGTTGTTCAGCTAAATAATATCCACACGTATTTAGATAAATACAATGATAAGAATAACATTATAATTTATCAAGTTCTAGTATGGGGTTCAGGGAAATACGAAATAGTAAAGTGCACAAGGATTTAACGAGGAAAAATCCCTTGGCTCAAAGGGATTAAAAAACCTCGACCTCCCTCGGAGGAATTTCAAAAAACTTCACTAAAAAGACTTTGTGGTTACAAGGTAAATTCTCTTAATCTACCATTGAGCCACCCTAACTCTATCCTCTCTAGAAAGAGTTATGCATCTCTACCTTTCGGGTAGAGAGCCTCTCAGCTTTACAACAAAGCTCTCACACACACGACCCCAACCCGAGGAAGCTACACTTTAGCTTTTCCTCAAAATCTAGTTACAAGATGAGGAAGGAAAAAGAAACTATATCTAGAACTTCGTGAGCCGGTTCAGGTGCCTTGGACTTGGTAATTCTTTGTATGTATTCCCCTCAATAATCGCTCGGTCAAGCACGCACCTCTTATCCTTGATTCTTCGAATATATAGGCTGCTGGAAGGTACCGTTGTTCCTCCTTTCCTTAGATGGTGGGTAGACTTGCCTTGATATTTTTGAATCACCTTCCTTCTATGTGGACTTTAATCATTCAGACTTATTGCTTATGATGATCAATTCACGATGCACATATCATATATATATATATATATATATATATATATATATATGGTAATGGAATATTCATTTAAAGTAATGGTCAATCAAGATCATGGGCAATAAAATATTCATAGATAAACGTGTTGCAGCCAAATTTGCTAAGGGGATCGGTCAACTATCATAGACAAGGCAAGTTATTTATGCGACCCATGTAATGAGACTACCAAGCCTTTAATTTGAATGCTTAGTCATGCATGTAAAATGTGCCACGTATATATCATAACAATCTAGTCACATAGATGAGGTATTTGTCATGCAGGCCATATTAATCTATTTATCAAGTACTACACCCATACAAAACTAAGTTCGTTCCGGATGGAACAGATAGTGGTTCTATCCAAAGATCCATCTGCATGGTTAGTTAAATAATGAATTATTGTCGTCTGTTTTGGACCCAAGGATAGGGTTCTTTTCTGTTTAAGGTTAGTAATCAACAAAACTAAATAATCAACAACTTAGCAAAGGCTTAATAGCATTTGTATGACTTCTAAGCACACCTCTCTGAACCAATCTGTGAATACTTGACTTTGAAACTGAATTGGTCGAACAAAGTGCCCTTACATTAATCCTTTTGTGCAGTGGGATTTGTGAAATGTTGGTTACATCAAACAACACTCTTTTTCTGCCTGAGTTTCCCATCCATTTGGTTTTTACATCTATTGCTTCTCCCTTTTGAATCTGCTCTTTAGCTTTGCTCCAGATCTTGAAAATAGTTCTTCTGGTGACTTAATATTTTGTGGCTAGGTGACTTAGAACACCTTTCTGAGATGTCACATCCCCAGAATCTTTTCTGGTTGCACGGATTAGAATTTCATCAACTCTACTCTCCTATTCTATGTTTTGTAGTCCTTTTTATTGATATTTGATCTTTGGGGACTTCTTGGTGTGTGCATGCCTTCATTTATTGCAGTTGGTGAGGAAGAATCATTGCCTGCACCTGAAGATATGTCTTCATTAATGAAAGATGCAGTGGGGAAGAAGAAGTCTGGGCACCACTACTGTTTGCGGCCATAAATGTTGCGTGTAATGTGTGATAGTGTGTAGTGAAGCTTTAGATTTGGAATGTGTATTTATAGATAGGGTAATTGCAGAAAGTTTCCCAAAAAAGGCAGTGAAGTTTTGGGGGTGAAAGGGTGGTCTACGTATGGGTTAGAAAAGGTTGAAATGTTTGTAGCTACTTTCACTTCAATGAACAGTGTAAAGCATTATCTATGTAGCATTAATTTTTTCCCCCTGTAGCAACTCCCTTTACTTGTCCTTTTACTTTCATTTTGGGGGCACTTTGGGAAAGTTAGAGCATTTTTTAATTTTCCTAAAAATCCGTTCCAAGTCAATACGAGAACAATTTTCCAGGACGGAGGGAGTATACAACTCCAAATTTGTAATCTTAAACTCCTCAAACATCAATAAAATTCTCCTCCCTTCTGTCATGTGGATGTAGCTAAACTGGTATCAGAGCCTTAGGGTTCTTGACTTGCGAGGATGACGTCGACTATGAACGTGAATATCGAACGCTTTATCGGGAGAAAGAGTTTTAGTTTATGGCAGATCAAGATGCAGGGGCCTTATTAAAACAACAAGGGTTGTGGGCTCCACTTTCAGAGAAGAAGACGGATTCAGTCACCGCTGAGATGGCCGCGATGGTGGAGAAGGCACACTCGATGATTATGTTGTGTCTTGCGGATGATATCATCACGAAGTTGCGAAGGAAGAAACCGCATCTAGTTTGTGGTTAAAACTTGAAAGTTTGTATATGACACAGTCTTTAACCAATAAGCTGCTTCTGAAGCAACTTCTGTTTAGTCTAAGAATGCAGGCAGGTGTGCCTTTTTGAGATCATCTAGATCAATTGAACACAATATTGCTAGAACTGCGTAATATTGATGTTAAAGTAGATGATGAGGATGTCGCATTAATTTTGTTAGTGTCTTTACCACAGTCTTTTATTGTCAGTAAAGATACTGTGTCGCTAGAAGAGCTTATATCATCTCTTCATAGTAGAGAATTACGCCATAAGGCGGCTGGTGCAATTGCAGACAATCAGGCGGCAAGGTTAGTAGCCAGTGGGGGTTATGGACAGCGAAAGTCGGGGAAGAAGAAGAATAAGAAGAATAAGAAATCGTCTTATTCAGGTTTTTCCGGTTCTGGTGCTAGCACATGTGGTGCTTCTGGTTTTAAGGGTCCTAAACCTACTGATATTTGTAACTACTGTAAAGAAAATAGACATTGGAAATTTGATTTTCCCAAGAAAAAATAGCAGAACAAATCTAGTAGTGTTGTCGTGGCAAAAGCAAATTTTGATAAAGATGATTATGCTCTAGTTACTTATAGGGTCACGCATCACACTGATGTGTGGATCTTAGATTCAGGAGTGTCTTACCATATATATATTCGCATAGAGAATGGTTTACAGCTTATGAACAGATTGATGGCGGCACTATTTCTATGGCAAACAGTGGAGTTTGTAATATTGTTGGAACTGGCTCAGTAAGGATTCAGACACATGATGGTAAAATCTGCACTTTGAATAGAGTTAGACATGTTCCACTAATGATGAATAATCTGATATCTTAAAGCATGCTAGACAGTAAGGGTTTCAGTTTTCAAGGTGAAGGTGGAATTCTGAATGTCTGCAAGGGTTCAAATGTGGTTGTGAGAGTGTAATACCCGAGATTAATTTAAGAGGATTAATAGTATTACTCATACCAACAGAGGTGCATCTCCTTTTAAGGGAGCTCATCACCCAAGAACTCCAAAGTTAAGCGTGCTTGCACGGGAGTAGTCTTGGGATGGGTGACCCCCTGGGAAGTTTCTCAGGGCGCGCATGAGTGAGGACAAAGTGCGCGGTAAAGGCTCGTGGTGGTTTGTGGGGACAGTACTAGAGGTCTAGAGTAACTACCTCGGGTCCGTGTGGGGCCCCGGGGTGTTACAGGTGGTATCAGAGCAACCCTGCGACAGTGTGTTGACCCGTTGGATATCGGGCGGGCACTTAGCGGGGCAAGATTCTGGGGTTTGATTGAGATTGGTTTAAGGGCGCAACGAGGACGTTGCGATCCTAAGTGGGGGTGATTGTAATACCCGAGATTAATTTAAGAGGATTAATAGTATTACTCATACCAACAGAGGTGCATCTCCTTTTAAGGGAGCTCATCACCCAAGAACTCCAAAGTTAAGCGTGCTTGCACGGGAGTAGTCTTGGGATGGGTGACCCCCTGGGAAGTTTCTCAGGGCGCGCATGAGTGAGGACAAAGTGTGCGGTAAAGGCTCGTGGTGGTTTGTGGGGACAGTACTAGAGGTCTAGAGTAACTACCTCGGGTCCGTGTGAGGCCCCGGGGTGTTACAGAGAGGTATCAAGCACGGTACTCTATATTATCTTCAAGGATCTACTATGTCAAGTTCTGTTGCTATTGCATCCTCAAATGATGACATTGAAGATTTGACTTAGTTGTGGCATATGAGACTTAGTCACATGAGTGAAAGGGGGATGTAGACTCTGTCAAAAGAAGATCTTTTGTGTGGCCACAAGGTCAAAGATTTGGATTTCTGAGAGCATTGTGTATTTGGGAAGATACATCACAACAAGTTTCCTAAAGCAGTGCATAGGACCAAGGGCACACTTGATTACATCCATTCTTATTGTTGGGGTCCTTCTAAGGAAGAGTCTTTGGGAGGCCACAAGTATTTTGTGTCAATTATTGATGATTATTCGAGGATGACTTAGATATTTGATGAAGCACAAATATATCAGTGAAGCACTTTATTTGATGATTATTAGTGAAGCAATTATTAAAGGAGGAGGAGGAGGAGGGGGAGGGGGGGGAGGAGGGCCGGAGGAGGAGGAGGAGGAGGAGAGCAAGACATACATTTTACCATATTTCACTGATCTAGGAGAAATTAAAAGTCAAGATTTGGCCGGAGATGGTGACTAATTTAAGATATGCGAGATGAGGGAAGACATAAATTAGAGAAGGGGGTGTGAGGGATGTGGAGAGGAGATGTATGATGAGAAGAGAGAGAATGATGGGTGGTGAGATATGGAAGGAAAGCAGAGCGATGAGAATTAAATGTGGGGAGGGCATAATAGGAATTGAAACTCCTATTTTGGAAATTTGAAACATATGATCCTATTTTTGCATTTTTTCAATATTTTAGTCTTATTCAAAACAATTTCTTTTAGTAAAACACGGATTGCATTTAGAATTACCCTAGTTTGAAATTTGATTAGTGATGAGAAAGCTATCTAATCGAGAAGGCTCCAGAATTGGCTTAAAGAAGGGATTAGAAGGATCGTCCTCAGGTAGTGGTTCTTTTCAAGCAGGTTTCACTACAAAAAAAAAACAGGATTTTTGTCACGGATTTTGTCACAGACTGCAGTTAAAAAAATCTGTGACAACAAGCATTGTCACAGATTTTGTCACAGATTTTTGCCGTAACCGTTTAGGCATGACAAAACTTTGTCACAGACAGATATCCGTGATAAAGCTTTGTCACGGATTAGTCACGGATGAATATGTGACAAAATGTTCACCAGAGAAACTTACCATTTGCACTTTTGTCACGGAAGTAGTCTGTGACAACACTTGTCATGGATAAAATCCGTGACAAAAATTGTAATTTGAATTTTGAATTTTGAATTTTTATTTGTGCTAGTTGACTCTTCTGTATGGGCATCACAGGAATTTAATTTTTTTTGAAATTTTAACAAATTGAAAATTTTAAAAATATTATTATCAAAATACTATATTGGTTAAAAACTATAAATTATAACCATCAACAATAATTAGTTATGTTTAATATATTTCACTAATAAATATATATGAAGATTAATATAATAAATTTCATTAAAGTTCACTAAAATTTACTAAAGTTCAATTAATATTATTAATTAAATTAAATCAATACATCAATGGCATTAACCATTTGAATCCTAATAATTCACAATACTAAAATTTTTAATTGAAATTCTAACAATACACAATAAATTAACCAACATTTAGAATAACTGAAATTGAAATAATTCACAATAATAATTCATTGAAATCCTAATAATTCACGCTAAAAGTAATTTTAAATCCTAACTTAAATCATTATAAATCCTAAATTAAAGGCATTAACAATAATTGCTAAATTTTAGTATATATTTCTAAACGAATTTCAAAGAATCATTCACTCATATATTTCATGTATTGGTTTATAAACATTTTAATTAACTAAAAATGTAAATGACATTTTAATTGAATTACTAGTATTACTTAAAACTCTAAAAGGCATACACCACCCTAATTTTTGTACAAACCCATTGGAATTAACTAATATTTAAATTAAACTAATATTATCAATTGAAATCCTAAATTAACAGTATTACCAATCATTTGAACACTAATATATATTTCCAAACGAATTTCAAATATATGCACAATAAATTATATCATCTCTAACCTTTGAAGTTAAATATATTTTTAATTATTTAACAACTACACTGATATTTTTAATTATTTAATAAGGTAATAAATTAAATTTAGCATTAAAAAAAGATACACAAATTCAAATGACATACATTATCTGCATAGAGAGGGAAAATGACATAAGATTACATCCTTCAATCTTTCAACAAATACTTAATCATACTCTGATTGAATTTAAACTGGTATCAGTCGAATGAAACTATTCTTTCTTATATAAAACACTATGTCATGAATTTTGTCAGGGATTCTTCCATGACAATCTGTTGGATGACCATACGTATATTACGCACGCAGGCATAGGAACATACCATATTGCGCACGCATGCATGTGACTATTACTTTATTACGCATGCATGTAATCATTATTTTATTATTTTCCATGTACATTATTTCTTGTAACTGTTGCACATTTTACGTAGATGGCTAGTATTATTATAGGAATAGAATCCTTATCTTTTATGGTAAGTATTTCCTTACCAGAGACGGTTGTACATGTATATATTTTCATATGTGCTTATCCGAATGGACATACGAAATCATTCCAAATATACTGCACTTTATTTTGGTATCAAAGCCAAATCGATCCATGATGTGGGCCCCCTTCTGAAAAATGATTGACACGATTATAAAAAAAATGACAATGACGAATTGACGAAAAAAATGAATGACGACACGATCCAGACGAAGAGTCTGGTCGTGAGGGGGGGTGTTAAATCCCACACCGGAAATGTTTGAGTCAACGAAGTGCTATATTAAGACATGGGCTACTCCTCTTATCAGGTTGACCTAAACTTAGGATGGAACCCCAGGTCTTAACACAATCACATTGCGTACAACATTAACTCAGTGATCGTTGGAGATAGCAATTACTCCGTATTAACTTTTGAAGTATATGGCGAGGGTTTGGGTAAAAATCCCATCCATACTCAAGCTATAGGGAGACCTTTCTATAAGTGGTATGGGAGAAGTATATACGGAGTACTTCTTATGATCTTAATAGCATTCCGATAGTATTATACTTTACACTATGAGTTTGAATTTCTTAAAAAAATGTAACTAACATATAATGGTATGATAGGAAAATGAATCCACAAAAAAGCATCATATTCGTGCACTAATATGTAAAGATTGTAGTACGTAATTCCTTAGAACTATATCTGTTTCAGAATGTAGAGATTGCAATCCCTCAGTCGAGGATACTCTTTGAATTTAACTAGCTCAATATTTTTTTGGGAGGAATGCTTTGCTCGTTCCTAAAGAAGTTGTGAGGATCAACCTTAGTCTTAACCCGAACTAACTTATCAAAATTCTTATTGAAATATTTGGTCCCCCAAAACTTAGCATCTTCGTAGCTTGATGAATCCAAACTGTTGTGTGGTCCAATGTCAAGATCCCTATAATTTAGGGATGCTTTTCTTGGAGACTTAGAAACAAAAGGAGTAAAATAACCATAAAGCCTTCTTATCCAACTCATCTGAATTTGAGAGGCATCATCACCTCCTTCACTCCAATTCGTCCAATATTGGATATTGTATAAATTCCCAGCTCTGTGAGGGAATGGAATCGACGATTCCGAGATCTCAGCCATTCTTCCACCATATGGACTCAACATGATAAACCCCGAGTTATTTTCATGGAGAAAGTTCCAAACACCTTCAAATGCATTGATAGGAATTGCATCCTTCACAAAATCGGATTTCGATTTAAAGTAAAACGGGTTCCCATTATTAGCAATGCGATTGAGCAATGCTTGAACGGGTGTACCTAAAGGGAATCCCTCGAGATATAAGACAGATTTGGCCCAACTTATCTCAGCGAGATCTTGTCTTGTCACCCCTAATTCGGGAAACATTTCATTCAAAATCAAGAGTACTTCATGGGTTGGTCCGAGGAACAAGGACTTAAACTCTGCTATTATAGTGTTTTGTTCTCCATAAGCCATCACTCTTATAAACAACTCTTTTGGTAACATAGGAGCCACTGTCTGCCACTTGTGCACGAGCTTTGTAGCTTTTTGCTTTAGAGATCTTCTAATGGTAAAAACTGTGACATTCTCAGGAATATCTACCAAACGTAGTTTCCATTCAAGAATCACACCAAAAGTGTTCCCTCCCCCACCTCTGATTGCCCAGAAGAGATCCTTCCCCATTGATTTCCTGTTAAGGATTCTCCCTTGCGCGTCAACCAGACGCGCATCGATCACGTTGTCCGCGGCAAGGCCGTATTTTCTTGACATCATTCCATGGCCTCCTCCGCTGATGTGTCCGCCGACACCAACGGAGGGACAGAGACCCGCCGGAAAACCAAGATTCCTGCTTTTCTCTGAAATCCTATAGTAGAGCTCACCAAGAGTCGATCCGCCGCCTACCCACGCCGTCTTTTTTGCAGGATCGACTGTAATGTTTTTGAAATTGACTAGATCAAGAATCAAGAACTGGTTCCCGAAGAAGCTGGTGTGAGAAAGGCCTTCGTGATCATGGCCCCCGCCCCGAACCCGAACCTGCAAATCTTGATCTTTGGCACAACGGATCACAGCTTGAACCTCAGACTCTGTTCGTGGAGTTACTATGATGAGAGGTTTTGGAGTGTCCGAGGTGTTGAATCTGGCGTTCTGAATATGTGACCGCAGGACTGGCAAGAACAGAGAGCTGCTTGAGGTGAAAATGTAGTCGGCAGTAACCTGGTTCCGCAATGTTCGGACCATGCATTCCTGGAAACCCGGGATATCTGCTAAAGCTGGACAGGAGATCAAGAACATGAAAGAAATAGAGACCCAAAATGCGTTTGGGTTCTTCATTTTGAAAAAGAAAAAAAGGGTTGTTTCGGCTGCATATAGTTCCATGTACCATCAGTAGGAATTTATGTCACCCTTTAATTTATTAGGCTGATTGTTCAGTTTCGTTTGAAAATCCACAGAATGAATACAATGAGAATATGAGATGAATGAAGGTTTTCTTTTTCTTGTTTTGGTAAATTGATAATAATGCAAGTAAATTGTAATTAGAATATTGAATCATGCATTGTATCCTGATGTTGGAAGATTTTGAGATTATGAAACGATTTGCCAATCCCTTTTTACTCTCCTGTTTTTCTCTCCCTCCAAAGTACTTCTACTTTTTATGTAAAATCATTCTTTTATTAATAACTATGTTGAAGGAAATTCTATGTTGTGTGCTATCGTTCAGATAGAATATGTATTAGGGTCTTTCTATGTAAATGATGTATTATGGGCCTATTGGCCCGTACTTGTAAACCCTACTCTATCCCTATTTATAGGGGCTCTCGGTAATGAAACTCTACGAATCATTCTCCCTACAACACGTTATCACCATAAATATCTTCTGCCTCCATTCACTTGGTTATCACCATCCTCCGCTGATCTTTCATAGACCCTCATCCGCATCGATTCATTCTTCATTCGCGAACTACTGATAGCTTTTCTACGAGTAGAGAAGATCGAACATCCTACTACGATTAAACATCACGATTAAAGGTATTTTGGATGTATGCCCTTGTTTGATAAAAACTTCTGACTTACCTACTACGATTAAACATCACTACTACTCCATAAAATTAGTATGTTGCACACTTAATAAAAGAGTATCACTACTACTCCATAAAATTAGTATGCCCTTCCTAGCCTGCGACTCACTAATTCCCACTACTAAAAAACTGGCTTACAGTGACACTTATTTAGTGACACTATAACATCACTCTGATATTTATGACATATATGTGTCATTGTTTTTGGTATATTATTATTATTATTATTATAGAATAGTGACACTTGCTCATACACAAGTACGAAAATTTGACGGAGGAGCGAGACGCTCTATCTTCTCTCTAGCCTTCTGCGATTTCCTCATTCAGACAGCCCGAAGCTAGTGCGGTAGTAATGCCGCCGGTGGAAGGACCAGTCCCGGTGACCTCGCAGGCGAAGACTTCCTATGCATCGGTGGTAAGGGATCCTATCCCAGGCCATCGATTCCATTCTTAGGGTTGCTCACTTTCCAACGCAGCTGAGTTGGGATCGTCTGGAACCGTCAAGGGCTTCCCGTCCATTTCCTTCTCTCAAAATGACTTTCAGATTATTTCCCTCCCATTCCTATACGCCATGGTCGGTACTTTTCCCTTCGGACGCCCCCTATCCCTGCGATTCGTAAGGCTTTTTAAATGTTAGGGTCTGCTCAATCTTATTCGGTTGGTTTGCTCCAATCGAACATTGTTCTAATCAATTTTAAGTCCGACCTTGATTTCCAAAAAATGGGACTCTCCCTAGCCCCCGTCTGGATTTCCCTTGAGGGACTCTCAATCCATTTACGTGATTTAAGGGCTCTAAATCCATTTGATGACCTGGCCGGGAAAGGAAGGGACGAGTCTGACGGTCTGGCTTTTCTTGGGTTGCGACGGCACCGGCACACTGCTTCCAAACTTGCAGCTTCATCTCGAAGACCGAGATATTTTATAGTTTTCAATTTGTAGCTCCACATCTCTTTCTATCTTATTACCTTCTTTAGTTTTAATTCTTTGTTTTTAACCTAAAAATTAGGATAACTTGAAAATCTAACCTGATTTGTTTACAAAATTTTTATACCGTATTCTTTAGCTTGTTGACAGAATGAGGGGCGGAAGATGTTTTAGTGTTTTTGCAGGTCTTGTAAGGCTCCTGAGAAAAAAGGTAAATCCATTAAATGAACGGGCTTGTTTGTTTATAATTAACATTAAAATAGTTATAGTTGTGCTTTTATTTATTTTTAATCTATACTGGAAGCATAGATATTTAATGGTTTATTTGATTTCTTTGATTTTCATTGATTAATAGCCATAAATCTGCTTCTTGATTCTATTGGGAACTTGAAGGTCTGTCAATTTGGATTGAGTGAACTTATTGCCTTCAGTGAAGAAATAGGAAAAAGTGATCAAGGAATTTTTACTATTCTTTACCAAATTCATTTCTTCTAAAATGCTACTTGTTCAATTCAGTTATTTATGGGGTCTGAAGTTGCTACAAGGCAATTGATTTAGTAATAAAAGTTCCTTAGCGTGTTGCATCAGTATGCCTCAGAGTCCTATGAATAATATGCCAAACTGTATAAGTTTGAGAGCGTAATGAACTAATGATATGCTGCACCAATGTCTACATTTTATAGGGAGACTCTTGTCAATTGTAAACAAATCCATCTGCATGATATTGCATGGATTTGGAGGATAGATGTCATCCCAAAGCTTAGATCATCCATTTTTTTGAAGTTCCATATATTTCTCTTGATGTGACCTGGGATCTGACGAGCTGCTCTTGCTTCTTCATTGAACTAAATAAATTGGAATAAAACTGTAGTAGTGACATTACTCCGTAATTAGGTTTGTTCAAGCAATATATATATGTCGAAATTTAAATCAATGTCTTAATGTTTTCAGAGTTTTCGGTCTTCCAGATTGCTCCTTCGGGTCCTTTGAGGAGCCATGTGACTAAGTAAGATCCCTAGCTGATTTTTGTTGTGTGTGTGAAGATGTGATGCTGGTTTGTGCCAGTTTCCTCCAACTTTACCCCTTTTTTGTTGTGCCAGGCAGGGTAGCCTTAACTGATCTTCGCCTTGCATATGCAATCTATGACCTAAAACGGTGAGAACCAAGTTTCGTGCTCGTATTGTTTTACCATCTCTTAAGACTTCTTATGATGGAAGCGAAGTTGCTTGGTTTTATTTTCTTAAATTGTTACTGTTAGATTTGATTTTTGTGTTTGATGATCTAAACCAAGATAATTGTTGTGTATTCTTTCCTAACACTACTTTTCTAATGCTGCTTATTGACTTTCTGTTTTTATAAGTTGTGCTTATACTTGCATCTTGAGAGATTAGAAATTAGATTATGAAAATTAACATTTGTTTTCCTATTTCTCTGTGCAGGAAAGACGCTTAAGATTATGTATCTATCTACAGAGTACAAAGCCATGATAAAAGTCATGCACACTTTTCATAGTGTCCACTCACCAGTCTTTGCACAAGGTATCATAATAAATTTGGAGTTTTATCGATTGTTGATAAAGAAGGTTTAAATGTTAGTTTAGGGAATTTCTATTTTGACTGCACACCTCTGACCAGTTTCTTACATCCCCTTATTGGAATATCTCATTTCTTATTTTATCTCTCATTGGGTTTTGTCCTCAATTTTTTTTCATGGGGAAATGTTTTACATTTTCCATGCCTTTCCCCAGCAAAACTAAAACATGTCTGGGGTTGAGCATTACCTAAGATGTAGGATAAAGAGTTCCTAAGCAGAGAGCAAGATGGTGAGGTGTTAACATAATGCAGCTTTAACAATGTCTTGTTGTTTTTACATCCAAGATTTAAATCCACAACCCAATGGTAAACGATCGAACACTTTTCTAGCGCAACAAATCCAACCTTTAGAAAGTAAATATGGGATCACATTCTCAATGAATATCCTCTTCCCATTGGGAAACTGTAGATCTTTCAAAATATAAAAATTAAGGCACTCTATAACCTATTACATACACTGGGAGACCACATTGTGTGTTTATTTTAATAAACACTTATTATCATTTATTCTTGATTAATCTTCATTTAGACTAATTTTTATGCTACATAATTTTATGCTTGAAAAGTACTTTGCCTTGACAGGAAAGGCCTATTACAAGGAATGTGCAAATCTAAGGCCTTGTTTGGTAGCCATTACTAGCTTATTCTATAATTCACTTGGCTGCAGGTTTACTTGACTAATATATCGCATATCCAGCCTTATATTTTCAAAATTCCCAATTTTCTTATTTCTGTTTTCAGAAAATGAATTGCTATTCCATGTTTATATGATAACTTTTTTATCTACTTTCGTTTCTTCTGAATGGATAACTAATTTCAACTAATTTCCACTGTCACAGGAAGCTCTATTTTTACTTTCATCACACTATTTTCTACTTTCATCACACTATTTTTATAATAATCATTATAAGCTCTAGCACGGAAAATATTGACTTGTGTTAATTTTATCCTTAGATGTTGATGTACTCGTTGAACTTATTGATTATTAATATTGCAAAGTTAAACAATTATGCAGGCTATGTTCAACCAGATATTGAGTAGTACTCTAAAGACTTGTTTTATTGGATTTTTTGGTGATGCTAAGGCTATGTTCAACCAGATATTGAGAAGTACTCTAAAGACTTGCTTCATTGGACTTTTATGGTGATACCAGGAACTATGATGTCTAGCGTGTAGCATATAAAAATTTTGTATGATTAAATTGTAGATTTATAGCATCTTGTAATATATGTAATACTTTATTGATATTGACACTGTAAAATTATTTGAGTAATAAATATAGATATTGTTGTTTTGTTTTGGCTATTTATTAATATTTCTATAGTTTATATAATTTGTAATAGAACTAGAAAGAAGCAATAGAATGATTATAATAATAATGTGATTGTAATTATGACACCAATGTGTCGTAATTTTTATGATACCAACGTGTCACAAAGTCTTATGATACCAATGTGTCATAATTTTGCATCACATTAATGTGTCATAATTTACTGACACTATTTTGTTTTGCAATCAGTGACACTATATTTAGTGTCGCTAGCCGCCACTTTCCCCGACGCTTTTTAAGTGTCGCAGAAAGTTTCAGCGACACTAAATTAGTGTCACTACAGGCCCTTTTTTTACTAGTGTCCCGGATCTCTGTTGAGGTATTTTTTTACTCAAAAATCATTGCAGGATCTTATGTATATGATTTATTGCATCTGTTTACCATTGTGATGAACATCATTGATTTTTTTTAGAGATTAAGTTATCGATTTTTTTAGATCCATTTCTTGCACCCCAAGTGTTTGATGATATGCCTCATCCATTTTTTTTGAGAGATAGGTGCAATTTTTTATTATAATTCCGTAATGCTATATGTTATAATCATATAGTTGGAATTAATATCACATTATGCATCCCTCTTCATTTTTATACATCTATGTGATCATACTTTTTCGTAAAACTATATGTCATATACATATAGTTGGAATCAAAGATCACACGATTAATTTTATTTTCATGTATTTTATATGATTATATGATTATACTTTCCGTAAAGCTATATGTTAGATACATATAGTTGGAATTAAAATCATATTATGCACTTTTTTTTAATTATTTTAAACATATTATGTGATTATATTTTTCCGTAATGCTATATGTCACTTACATATAGTTGGAACCATAATCACGTAAGATTACTATATTTTATGCCTAATCCGTTCATTAGACCAATATTAATACTTTCTATATTAAAAACACCATATAACATCCTATAAAAATCTCTATGATTTTTTTAAGGAGGTGAATATATATCTCCTCATTTCGATGCATTGTAAAATATTGTCTACAGAGAGACATACTCTCATGATTATTTTTTTGTGATAAAGAATTTTCACACAAAGAATCGGTTTTGTTTATACACAAGTTTCTGTTTTATATCATATGAACTAAAAAGTTCATAAATGTACCCATGATCATGTAATTTTTTTTTAAAGATGGTTGACCATCTCATCTTGTATTTGGCATTTTGGCCTCAGACGGATTTGAGTACCATTATTCAGTTTTCTATATTAATTATTTGTGTGATAAAGAATTTACACACAAGGCTCTACAATTTTAATTGACCAATCAATTTGACCGGAGTTTGACATTATGCACTCAAAAGAACTTGAGTATCTTCAACGCTTATTTTAGAATTCAATGCTACTCCGGCACCCTTTGTAAAAAGCAAATCACAAAAGCTTGTTTAATTTGATAGAAAAAAATTAACCATTTTTACACATACTTCTCTAGACATATACTAATGCACCAGTATATATTAAATAATTATGTAACTAACTAGCTTTTAGCTGGCACTAGTGAATGATGTTTATTGTTATTGTGTCTTTTTTTTTGAAATGCAATTACAATATTTTTTGGGATAAAGAAACCTCCCAAGAGTTATTTGGATAAAGAAATTCCCAAAAAAAAATGAAAATATAAATTTTAAAGTAAATCTCTTAATATAAGAGGATTAAATGTGATTATCTCGTCAGGATATATATAACTTGAAAATATACTATTAGATTTTATCTTCGTAGAATCTCTAAAGAACAAGAGATTCACTGCATGAGAATATAAATTAAGTTTCATGATTGTCTACTTTTTTTGAGAATAAGAACACTCTCTAATTATTGAATTTATCCATTTTTTATTTAATTCTTTCATGAGCTTTATAAATATGAACATTATTACTTCTAATTAGACTTTTATTTAAGTCTTAAAGTTTGGTATAATTATATTTGTTTGAGATTTTAAATTGAGTTGACATCTCATTATTTTATCTCAAATTATATTTGAGATATTTATCCATTTGGATTCATTAAATGCATATCTATGAATTTTTTTCATAACAAAAATAGTAGATACATATAATAAAAAGGGATACAAAGGAATATATCCTTAAAATAGTAGAATGATATGTACCTCATTATATTTGAGATCATAACACTCTAAAGTATATGAGTGAAATTTACAAATCACTACAACATATTACAAATAAGTGTTTTAGTCAATTGTGATTAAACACAATAAATTAAGGAATAAATATTTATTTATTGAAGTAATTCCTTATTTTCATTTATGATCAATTAAGGGCGATGAATTGCCTAAATATTTAATTTCTAAATGAATAGAATTGTGTTCTCCTTGACCTCTAAATGCATCTAGAAGTTGCCAAAGTTTACGATGTTTTAAATTTGTTCACCACAATGATTTTATATAGATGGAATCACGTCATGGGTTCAATTCTTGTGAGCGGTCTCTTGTCAAAGTGACAAGAAAAACTTGCCCCTTATACACCTTTGTGGGGTTTCCCTAAACCCTCACATTATGAGGACATCAATGTCGACCGAGCTACCCTCTATGGGTTTTCACATAGAAATTCGCTATAATAAAAATGAGATAGAAAAAAAATCTTATATTGCGATAATAAATGTAAAAGAAAATGCATATTTAAGCAGGTTATGAGACAAAATGGTCATTGACTCATACAAACTTTGAAATAACTCATTCAAGTTATTAATCATTCGAATAAAGGATGAAATAGGATCCAACACCATGTAAATTGTTGGTTTTAGCATTGATAAATAGAAAGCAATATCAATCTTCTAAAGTAAGAGAAGAAATATTTACCTTTCGTTACGCCTTACAGATATAGTAGAAGGCACGTCAGTTATTTCTTAAAGTTTACTCCTTAGTAATAATGGAATCGAGATTTGTCTATGCTAAGGATATAAAAATGTAGATATCTCATTTTTTTAATTTGACACATGAGAACATATCTACCAACATGCGGGTCATTTAAGTAATTATGCTTTGGTAGAAATTTACTCATACTATCTATTTTTCGGTTACATAAAAATGTTGCATTTGCAAAACTTCTAGCAAAACTTATTTATTTAAGGGTCCACCACCCGACCAATCAAGTCTATATGACTTGTTACTGCTAGACAGTTCTCATCAAAAGTATTTGATGATTATTGCATATTTTTCGAGATCAATGAAAAACATCTTGCATCCCATGTGAAAAAAAAGAACTCATTAAAAATCACATCTAAAAGAATATTGATGGTGAATATTATATCTAATATGCGCACACTCATATTTTTTTTGTGGGATTATGCAATATGCAAGCACTCTTACACATTTTTTTAAACCGATACTAGACAACCACGTTTATGTATACCAGTTGGTGACTGGATATTAGCCTGAGATGTTCTACTTATGAATATGTGGTTGTTAAATAGTTGTGCCTATTGCGTCTCCCACAACGCACTATAATCGGTTTTAAAAGAAAAATGATGTTTATGTTGGATATGAATCCCCAACAATAATCCGCTACTAGCCTTAACAAATAATGTGTACACCGCTTTGCGGGATATGACTTTGATGAGACAATTGATTTTCATGTCATTAGGGGAGATTAGAGAAAGAACTCTCTAATTGAATGACAAAATCATTACGATGGTACATCATTACTTTGTCTCAATGATAAATCTTAGACTTCAAAATGTAACATTGAAGTTAAAGTGGTATCATAAATGATTTAAGTAATCAGATTATACACACTAGCTGCAAACATATTTATAAGGCTTGAATTTAAATTAAAAGAAACAATGCTAAAGGAAGAAGCATTGCAATCACAAGCAGTGGGGTTGTGGTTGAGGCCGTGGCTCTCTAAAGGAATAGAGGGAAGCCACATGGTTCGATTAATTATCCACCCCAAGTAGTAGAGGGTAGATAAGGCACAAACCAATATACTCGTCATCATATGAATTCCTCTCATGAGATTATCTCTGATTAAACATGTCCATGAATTTATAATGGGGGACGCCCCGAAGTTTAAATAATTTCAGAGAATTAAAATCTCAATGTTAATGAGAGTGTGTATGAGTCGAATGATAGACCTTACACTTATACTGACGATATATTTATACAGTTACTCAAAGGAGCATAGAGCACGATGATATCGAACCATACTCTATTGCAATATGAAAGCAATGAGAATATTGGCCTAAATGCGTACAAGTAATCCAGGTATAAATTTAATATTTGACAAAGAGACAGGTATTTGGTATGATAGTGCTAATCAACCAAGTGTAAAGCCTGTAGGACATGAAATATTTCTTTGTTAGAAAGTGTACTGAGATAATGAGGTCCTAATTATTCTAACAACGCCCTGGATTCAAATATGAAAAGTTATACCTCTCTATTTTGACCACAAAAATGTTCAACTACTTAATCTATAAGTAGACTCCAAAGTAATGGAGACGCAGCTAAAGATTGTGGATATTAAATGTCTCAATACAATTTCATTAAAGAGATGTATATAAAGTATTTGTTATGTTTAATCAAGTGGTTTTAAATTATATTGTATATTTACATTGAAACGTTCACATTTGGATGAAATCAATCCAGACGAGAGTGACATACCTGTCTAAGTGACCACTTGATTGAAAAGGGATAGAAAAACTAGATTATGTTTTCCCTCCAAGTATCATTATATGTCGAAGATATAGACATGGTATATACTCATTAAAGATAATGAGAAATCTTAGATACTTGAAAGTCATAATTGAGATAAAGGATCTTGGGAAACTCGGGTTGTTTTGAAAACACCGAGTTGGTTGAATAATAGTTCACCAGTTGCATATATCCAAAAGGGTTCTCACGCAAATTAACATGAATAAATGTAAACTGTTAGCACTCCCATGATTGGTCGAAATATGGATGCTAGAAAATATATCCATTATTGGAAAGTTATTGGGAGAAGGAATTCCCTATGAAAGTGCAATGTGCGCATGATTGTATTTTGACAAACACATTCGACCAAATAATACATTCTCAAGAACGTGTTAGCTAAAAATAGCTCAGGACCAATACATCGTATATCATCATTGAAATAGTATCAATGATGTACTTTGATATCTATATGAAACCATTTGTGTAATCTTTATTCATCCCTTACAAATTAATCAAATGATTGATGATGATAATATTTCTAAAGGAATTGGAAATATCAAAAGTATCACTCTGACACAAAGTAACGTCATTTGAGTTTTACCGATGATGGATATCCCCTTACCTCATTGATACTTTCTTAAATGAGTATATATTTACCATGAAAGAAACCAATATGTTATATACGGAATACCTTGATAAAAGTATATATCAAGTACATATCGAATTCTTATTGGTGTGTTGCATTCAGGGGAGGTCCTTACATACTTATTTAACATCAGTTATATTGGTGCGTTGTACTCTTTTTCTTTTCCCTGTTTGACCAAGGTTTATTTTTTCCCGTTGGGTTTTGTTACTTGGTAAGTTTTTTTTTAATGAGACAACATAATATGCATCATCCCACATTTTAATTTTGCGAAAGTAAAACAATGTTGAAGAAAGAACATAATTACTATATCGCAGTCAAAAGTAATTGACTTGTAGGTATTAGTGCATCATACTTCCTTTTGATCGATGTTTATTTTTTCCCATTGGGTTTTGTTCATTGGCAACGTCTTCGCAAGTTAATAATTTGGGAAAATTCCCTACGCTCGACACACAGGGGGAGAATTAAAGGAATTATATTCCTCTATTGTGTGCCTTCGCTAAGGTAATTAATGTGACAAGTATTGAAATGCACATATTTTACAAACACCCTTGATTAATGTAAATATTAGGGGTAGATGTAGACTTGAGGGGGAGTACCCCAACTAGATTACGTTACACTCTTTTCCTTTACCCAAGTTTTATTTTTTCCCACTGGGTTTTGTTACTTGGTAAGGTTTTTAATGAGGTACAATACTTATAAACTTTAATGATCAAAGCAAAGATCAAATAAAGATAGACTTAATGAAAGAAGCCTATCTTGATGCTATACTCCTTTTTCTACAGTCAAGGTTATTTTTTCCCAAAGGGTTTTTGTTACTTGACAGAGTTTTGAAGAGGCAACAAGACACATACAACATTCTATCTACAACTCAGCACAAGGGGGAGTGTTGAAGGAAATTCTATGTTGTGTGCTATCGTTTAGATAGAATATGTATTAGGGTCTTTCTATGTAAATGATGTATTATGGGCCTATTGGCCCGTACTTGTAAACCCTACTCTATCCCTATTTATAGGGGCTCTCGGTAATGAAACTCTACGAATCATTCTCCCTACAACAAACTAGTCAATTTACTCCTCCTTTGCACTCATCAAGGATGTAAGGTTGTTTTGAATTGGAATGAAATTTATAGGGGAGTGAGTGTGTGGTTCGGAATAGTTCGGTAAATTAGTAAAACTCATAATGTATTTAGAGATTTTTAATGGTTCGATATCATGTCATTTCGGAATGGTACAGTGCCAAATAAATGCTAAAAATTAGACAAATATTGTAATTATTAGATACCATCATACTAGTCGATTCTCGTGAAATATTGATAAAAATTCAAAAAAAAGTGTACTAAATTCGTAAGTACTTAAATAGTGCAACTGAACCGAGGAAAAATATATCAAAATGACGATATACAAAATAAATATCATCTTTATGAAAGTATTATCCCTCTGGGGCCCTCACTTTTTACAGGTTAAAACTTAAAACTAGAGTTTTGCACTTGCACCTCTGCACCGGGTGATCAGTCAAAAAGGAATACGTAGTTCGTGCTTCTTGTTCTACTTTCAAATTGGATAAAATCTCATGAATATTTCTACACTATGTTCTATAAACATTTTGGAGTCTACGTGCTCATGATTGCCACATGTGGCTGATTATCAAACAATTGTATTCCGTACTTTGTTTGACTTAAATATTGATGTTGCTTATATGTGTTTACTGATCGGATTAATGTATGAATCTTTCGGGCGCCTTGTACAATTGATAAGTTCATATTTCAACATGCATTTGATGCGTGTTGGGATTGAGTTTTGTCACTTTTCCTAATCTATTTGAGTCATGATGCGTTTAATTAGCTCAAGTCACGGTTCAACGAGTTTGGTTTGCATTTGTTGAGAAAATTAGGAATTTGGACCTGGCATTGGCGTTTGAGTATAATTTGAGAAGATTTGGGACGCGTTCAAGAGATGGAAAGAAGCATCGAAGGTCCACGAGATTATTAAGGAGCATGATATGAGTCAAAAGAGGTCAAAGAATGAATATGGAATCGATCGGGGTCGAACGGGGAAGAAAAGAGCAAGAAAACGGTTCAAAAGACGTATGTGCGCCCCGCTCATCATATATGCACGCCCGGCGGGTGATTCAGAGAACATGAAGTTCAAAAGTCTGAACCGCACGTGATAAATCCGTATTTAGACACGCATTTGATGCATGTTTGGATCGAATTTTGATAGTTTCCCTAATTATTTTGTGTCACAAGTCTCATTTTTAGCTCAAGTCATAGTTACCGGGTGTTGGTTCGAGTTTTGTATTGTTTGGAGTCAAAATCAGGGATTTGAGCCCAGCACCAGTGCTTGAGAAGAAATCGGTATGATTCGAGATGCATTTGAGAATGAATCGAGAGTTTTAGAGGTCACCAGGAGGTTTACGACGAAGTTTTGATGACAAAAGTGCTCTAGGAGTTGGATCAAATGAAGAGGAACAGAGCTTGAAAACGTCGTTCAGGATGACCTTCTGTCAATCGTTCAAGCATATCGTTTTGTAGAAACATCCAAAGGACACGATTCAAGTTCCATATGAAATACACCTTCAAGAGCTACAATTCATATAAAAACAACATTGCTAGAATCTGAGAGGAGGAAGGTGAAAACAGACGAAGAAGGCAGATGATCGCTGTTGCGGTTTTAGGATGTGACCTTACACCATTTTATTCATTTATTTTGATTAGATGATTCAAATCCACTTTTTCAAGTTGTGTTGGATAGAAGACGTCATTAGCTACAACTTTAGTGAAGGAAGTATAATCAAATTCGGAAGGGAAAGACGCACGACGAGCGTGCACGGACGCTCACCGAGCGCGGGGAGCGAGAAATCACAAGGAACCTACTACCGTCCATGCTCGCCGAGCGTGGAAGGGATGCTCGACGAGCGTGGCCCCAGAACGCGGAATTATGCTCTTCACGCTCTCGCCGAGCATGCCCCTAGATATCCCGATTTCGCCCAGATTTGACCGTTTTCTATATTTATCGCTCCTAAACTCCTATTTTGAGAGGGGGAACTTAGAGAGAGGCCTAGGGACGAAATTTCTTCTACTTTTCCATCTTGTTCTTCACTTCCCTTGGATTATTTGTATGTTCCTAATTTTTAATTAATGACAATTAACTCTATTCATCCCAATTCTGTTGATTCTTCAATTATGAGTTGTGAGTAGTCTTAATTAGGGATTTGGGGATTGATGAAAGGGTTAATTGTGATGTATGGCTAAATTCATGATGGATTAATTGCATGAATGTATTTAATTTGTGTTTGAATGATTAATTGATATCTTTTGTAACCTAGAACAGCCGCTAGAATTACAATTGCTTGTAGAATAAATTAAGAGAGATCTAATTTATTCTAGAAGACCTTCACACACTTAATCTTTCGCTAAGAGATTAGTAACAATCAAGGGGCCGTACACTCGCTCGTTTTGGAAATAATTTTAGGATCTTGTCGCATGAGAGATCAGCCCGGTCCCCTAAATTATTTCTACTCTACGCCGCGACAGCGGTAAGAACATAGTAATGATTAGTGAGGCTCAATTAAATTAATTTCATGTGATTAAGCCTGATCAACCAGAAATCTGATTGCCCCAGATTCAATCCATGTTCCCTTCGTCGTTAATTAGAAAGCCCCAAACTTTATTTTCATTCGTTTGTTCGCATTTTAATTTTCCATCAATCTAAATCTCGCACAATTTATTTTATTTTAGTTTATTTCTTTTCAATCGCTGAATTTAAATAATTCTTAATTCCCTTATGTTCGTCCCTATGGAGACGATACTCGTACTTGCACCCTATATTACTATGATCTATTTTAAGCGCGAGAAAAACTAACATTAGTTTTTGGCACCGTTGCCGGGGACGATGCCGGTCTTAAGGGTTAATTTAACTCAGCGATTTGTTTTTTAGGTTTTTCGTATGATTTTTCTGTGCTAACCTTTCAGGTAATTTTCAAGGAGGCATGTGATGAACTCATTCATCTCAATTCCTGGAGGTACACCTTTCCCCCAAACCTCCATGGAATATTCACCATATACGCCATATCCTTCTTACACTTATCATCAATATTATTCTCCTCATCAATAATTTTCTGCAGCACCACAAAATATCTCATCTTCCTATTCTTACCCTCCTCCAAATGCGCAACATTCTCAATCTCAATCCCCTCATCATTATGCTTATTCACAATATCCTAGGGCAAAACCAGGCTTCATTCTTGAATATCTTGTTCAAACTAAAAGTCTCGAGATATTGGCTGATTACTTTCCTAAAAATAGCATTTGTTCCTTCTGTGGAGGAGGTCACCATTTATGCCTTTGCCCCATTCCTCCATATGACCATCCTTACCACGCAACTACATACCCCACTTCTTCCTCCCCACACTTTATGAGCACAAATGTTCTAGTCATTCCTACATCCTTGCCGAGTAATGAGCCACCCAATCAATTGGAGGAGGCGGAACATAAGATTCGTGAATGGCAGAAAACCCACATGAGTCTGGAAGAAACACTCAAGGAGTTTACGCAAACGGCTGCAACATGTATTCAGAGCATGCAGAATCAAATCAACGTGGTGAGTCAGCCGGCAGAAGCCCAACTTGAGGAGACCAATAGGGATGGTCATGGGAGTGAGCCAAACTGCGATGATGGGAATATGATGGATGATACACTTCCTGATGCTTTTGAAGTCCCTTCTCTCTTTGAATCTCAACAACAAGAGAGTAGTCTCGGATCTGTGTACCAAGAATCCATGCAATACATGCAAATGTTTCAAATGGTACAAGCTGAAACTGATGAAGACACTGATCACTGTGATTTTCATATAGACACTCTCCAGCCATTTGATTTACCATTAGTATCAACCCCTGACAAGGACATGGAGCAGATCAGTCATGACGTTGCTGCAGCCACCAGAGTAGGTTTGAGTACTGAAGATGAGTTGGGAGAAGATAACCATGAGCTCCAAGAGAGTGGGAGAGAGGTATATGAGGTCCACAACCAAGAAATACCGCTCCACAAACAAGATTTTCCCAATTGTACACATGCATTTATCCACTCTTACATCATTCCAGGTTTAGATTTCTTTAGTTCACTCTTTGGTGATGATTTTCCTTCTTGTGTGGAGAACGATCACAACTTCTTAGAAGATATTATTAAGAAGAGTGACAAAACGAATTGGGATGCCTTCATGGAGAGTGATATTGAGTCAAGAGGAGGTGCTCAGAATTTTCTTGGTGCATTCGAGCGAGAAAAGGAGGCGTTTGTGATGCTTTTTGAACATGAGGATGTGAGGTTCATACTTCACTTTTGTACTGATGAGGTCCATGAAGATCACGTGTCGCCTACGTTGTTTCAAGAATTTAAGAATCTGCGCCACCTAATGGCATTTGTTGAGGGAAAGCTGGATAATTTGATGATTAGGGCCCCACTGCAGTCTTTGCTATTTGAGAGCATATGAGGTATCGTCGGGTAAACAACGTTAAAATAGGGCTTCTTGGGAGGCAACCCAAGCTTATTTCTGCACTTTTGTTTTAGTTTTTCTTTGTCTTTGTGTGTTTTTGTGTTTGTGTGCTTTGTTTGTGCAGCACAGAGTGTGCTTTTTGAGATGATCCGCCGCAGTTAACATTGACTCAGTTTAGCTCTGCATCGATGATAAGTCCGTATTTTGACACACATTTGATGCGTGTTGAGATCGACTTTTGATAGTTTTCCTAGCTTAAAGGTTTCATAAGTCTCGATTTTAGCTCAATTTATATTTACCAGGTATTGGTTCGAGTTTTGTGTTGTTTGGAGTCAAAATCATGAATTTAGAGTCTAGCTCCAGCGCTTGAGAAGTAATCAAGAAGCGTTGGAGAGCGTTTGAGAAAGATTTGAGAGCTTTTGAGGTCACCGGGAGGTTCACGATGAAGATTTGATGATAAAAGAGCTCTAGGATAGGCTATGAGATCAAAAGAAGACGAATAGAGCTTGAAAATGGTGATCAGAATGACCTTTTGTCAATCGTTCATTCATATCTTTTTGTAGAAGCATCCAAAGAACACGGTTCAAGTTCCATATCAAAGCCAACTTCAAGGCACTTCAGCCATAATAGAGAGCACTTCAGACATAATGCAGATCACTTCTGCCATGATGAAGGATATAAATACCATAAGGGGCCACCTGGTAGGAGTCCAATCCGAGGACACCAATAGGGATGATCATGTGAGAGAGTCAGACTGTGAAGGTGGGAATATAATGGATGATACACTTCCAGACTCTTTTGATGACTCACCTCTGTTTGAACTTGAACAAGAAGATAGTGGCCTTGAGTTGTTTTTCCAAGAATACAGGAAAAAGTTTCAAACGGTACAAGCTGTAACTGATGAAGTCACAGATCACTATGATCTTCATACAGAAACTCCTGAGCAGTTTGAATTACCATTAGTTTCAACCCCCGACGAGGGATGAAAGGGGAAGATGAGTCATGACATTGAAGATGAGTTGGGAAAAGATAAGTACGAGCTCAAAGAGAGTGGTAGCAAGGTAGATGATCTCCATGACGAAGAAGTGCCGCTCCACATACAAGATTACTCCTCATATGTGGTTTCAGATTTGGATTTCTTTGATTCACTCCTTGATGATGATGTTCCTTTTTGTGTGGAGAGTGACAACATCACCCGAGAATATATTAATGAGAGTGGTGATGATAAGAGTCGGGATGCCTTCATGGAGAGCGATATTGAGTCAAAAGTAGGTGCTCTGAATTTCCACGGTACATTTGAGCAAGGAAAGGATGTGTTTGTGATGCATTTGGAACCAAAGGATGTGAGGGGCGTTCTACCATTGTTTGCTGATGATGTTCATGAAGACCACATGATTCCTACGTGGTTCCAAGAGTTTAAAGATCTGCGACACCTAATGGCATTTGTTGAGAAGAAGCTCGAGACGTTGATTATTAGTGCACAACTGCAGTCTTTGCTATTTGAGAGCATATGAGGTAGTTGCATCGGCCAAACGACGTTAAAAATAGCGCTTCTTGGGAGGCAACCCAAGTTTAATTCTGCACTTTTGTCTTTGTTTGTTTGCTTTCAAGAAAACCCCCAAAAAAAAGCAAAAAAAAATCCGAGATGTTTTCTATTTTTGTTTTTGTGTTTTTGTGTTTGTTTTTGCAGCTCCGGGTCTTGCTTTGGGGATGATGTGCCGATGATCACTTGACTCAGTTTAGTTCTGCACCGACCAGCGCCTTAGGGAAGTTTTTGTGACTCTTATAATCGCCTATTTGTAATGTTGACTTGAGTTGAGAGTGAGCACGTGTGACTAGAGCCGTCAAAATGGGCCGAAACCCATGGGCTGGCCCGTTTAAACCCATTTATTGGTGGGTTAGGGTTGCGAATTTCTGACCCATTTAGTTCGCGGGTTTCACGGATCAACCCACGCGGGTTGTGGGTTTAAGTGGGTTGGCCCACCGGGTTGCGGGTTGGCCCGCGGGCCAATATACAAAAATATAGTTTTAAATTTTATTATCTTAAATATTGTCCTTTTACTACCAATATTATTATAATTACAAATAAAAATTACAACCATGACAAACCAATATTTATTTCTATATTAAATTTTCAAATAAAATGTTGAAACATATATTTTATGTGAAGTTCGATACAATATTGAACAATTAGTAGTCATTATTTACAAATAATTAATCAAAAGGTTATGTAGATCTTTATTTTATACAATGAGTATTTTTGTCGCATAACCTCTTATAGTTTTCAAATTCTCGTATAACTAGTATTTAATATTTTTTAATTAAACTTAACAAGTATTGAATTTTTAGTATTTGGATTTCTTATATTTCCTTTGTTACTACTTACTAATATAAATATATACTTCCAGGTAATTATTTTTATTTTTTTTGTTATATATTTTTTTTTACATATTGGCCCGCGGGCCAACCCGTTTAACCCACGGGTTAGGTGGGTCGGGTTAGGGTTGTAGAATTTCTGGCCCGTCATTAAACGGGTTGGCCCGACCCAACCCACATAGACCATAACCCGTCACGGGTCGGGTCGGGTTGGCCCGTTTGACAGCTCTACGTGTGACCCTTTCCTCTTTACCCCTTGTGCATAGTGCATTTTTGGTCATCGAGGGCGATGCCAAAATTCAAGTGTGGGGGAGTGAATTGGGAATTTGGGCAGTAGTTGTTACATGAGATTAATAGAGTTAGCATGTGCAGATGTTAGTTCTATATTCACAGGAAAGTTATGTCAAAATTTTTGAAATTTTTTCTTTAAACTGTGTCTTTCTGAGCTGGCTAGTGTTTTGACTATGCTTTTAGGACATCCTTGAAGTGTTTAGGCTTAAACTGCTTTCATGGTAATCTAGTTGTTGAAAGGATGAAGGCATTAGTCACCCATTGAATCGTTTCACAAATCATCCACCTGACCTGAATAAGCCCTTTATGAGAAGCCATTTTGAGCCTGACCGTTTATTCTTTACCCAATTAATTGAGCTCCATAGCCAAAGTGACAGTCCCTGATTCTTTAACAATCAAACAATTGTAGCATATAAAGAAGAAACAGATAGAAAGATATCGAGAAGATGAACAACGAATCTGGTATACCGTGTAAAGGGCCGCTGCTCTCCCTCGAGAAAGAGAGCAGCGGCAAACCCTAATCTCTCTATCTCATCTCTATGTTCTCGAGCCTCAATGCTTAGGGTTTCCATAAGTTAGCCTCCTTTTATAGGAGAAGTTGGCTAAATTATGGATTATAAAGAAGCTAATGGGCTGATATACATTTTGTAGCCCATATTGCACGTTTAACTAATAACTACACAAATACAAAGATATTTAATTAGAGGACAACATAAATTATTCCTAACAATCTCCCCCTTGGTGTTCAATCGTGTTGAATCAGCATTGCAGCGCAGATATCTTTGTCTTTGTTGTTATTCAGCTTCCTTTGTCTTTGAACTTGACTTCTTGAGAAGGCTTTTTGAAGAAATCCTTGCAATCTCCCCTTTGATGTCTTCTTGGCAATTTGAGCTTTGATGTCGGGGGTTGAGGAATCTTCCTTTGGCTTGCTTGCAAACCTTGCCTTCAGAAGTTGCTCTTGATCAGTGTGAATGAAGTCCGATGGCGCCTCTAGAATGATAGTTCTAATGAGTTTCAGGCGCGCACGGGATTCATCTTCAGTACGCAAGTATCTGACCTTTGTCTCCTCCACAATGTAGTCTTTTTGACTATTTGAAATGAATGCATTTGAGGAGACCTTGTCGGTGGCATAGCGAAAAATGATGTTTGACTTGTGAGCGTAGCTGACTATTTGGCAATTGAGTTGTAGAGATAGTAGAGACAGTGTTGGAGGAGAGAAGTGTCTGAGAATGATTTGTTGATAGTTAACAGCATGTGGATCACTCTCCCCCTCATGACGATCCGATGAATCGGGGCGTCATGCTTTTATTCTTTTATTTGAACTGGGAATCAAACAAAAAGTTAAAATGACAAAACCGGATACACTGAGGTGTTCCGTTAACACAACATCAATCTAACAGGACTTCCAACCAGGTATTGTGAAGCATCCGAATAGATGTCACTCTGGTTGTTATTTGCATGACTATAAAGATCATGAATAGATAACGTAGCCCCCCGGGGTCGTGTAGACACCCGTTATCATCACTATAGAGATAGACTCTAAAGCAATGACCTGAAAATGTTGGTGATTCTTATGTTGCAACAGCAGGACTTCCTTCCAATCATTGGTCTACATCTGTAATAGATGAGCCCTATGGAAGTTTTAGCGGGTCATGTAGACCTACAACTGACTCAAAAAGTGCTTCTGTGTCCTAGAAATTTCAAAACATTTGGGAGTGAGGTAACTAGACTCGACGTGATCAATGAAAGTTCAGTGGTATGGGGTTGAGGCCACTGTAGTCAGTATCACTTGCCTTGGAAGGAGACAGTAATGAGAGATGTGGTTCCCCGTGAAATATGATTAAACACCTGTCTGTTGGGAGACAAGTGAGTGGTCTTGGGTAGGGTTCAACATGCACTGTTGGACAAGATGCAGTGACTTCTACCCGGGATCTGATTAAATCAATCTTGGACCTATTTGGGAATTGTCCAGATTATTTGAGAGGTTAGGAGTAAATGTTCAATTCATAGCAGGCATTTGAGGTAGCAGACTCATCATTGATTATTGTTTTCTTGCTCACTTGAGCTTTCTGCTTCCTAACGCTCATAATGATCACTCACTCACTTACTCTCGGCTTTGTCCCTTGGGTAGGCTTAGTTGGGTTTACTAAGCCATATGAACATCTTTTCTCATTGATTTTCTCTCTGTACTCCCCCTCAACTAGAGCACTCGGTATGCTTTGTCATTGTTAGGCACCGGGGAGAATAACATTGAACACTCCCCCTAAAATGTTGCATCCTTTGAGAGATTCCTTGCTTTGTCGGTGTAAGGCGCCAGGAGTCGAAAACTGAAACTCCCCCTCAGAATGTGCAAGGTTTGATTGCTCACAGCTTGTCATACCCTCCATGTGTGTGGAGCAATCTGAACAGGTACCACACATGACGGCTTTCCCTTAGCTCATCATTTGGAATTTCAGCACGTTTGAGGATCACACAATGTTGATGAGTTAGGGGAGGCTTAAGTAGTTGATTGTTGATTGTTGTAAGATGACCGTTGACGCGAGGTTGATTGAATTATCTACGATTTTCGGACCAGGTGGTGTCGCAAAAAATCTTGAAATTTTGAGTTTTTGAGGAATTTCTTCGAAGTTGAGGTTCTCGATGTTGAATATCGAGAACAGGTGGGATTAAGGAAAATTCTAAGGCAATACCTCGAAATCCTAATCTCGAGTTTAAACTTCGAGATTACAATCTCGAGGTTTAAATCTCGAGATTACACTCTCGAGGTTTAAATCTCGAGATTACAATATCGAGGTTTAAACTTCGAGATTACAATCTCGAGGTTTAAATCTCGAGATTACAATCTCGAGGTTTAAACGTCGAGATTACAATCTCGAGGTTTAAACTTCGAGATTACAATCTCGAGGTTTAAACGTCGAGATTACAATCTCGAGGTTTAAACTTCGAGATTACAATCTTGAGGTTTAAACTTCGAGATTACAATCTCGAGGTTTAAACTTCTAGATTACAATCTCGAGGTTTAAACTTCGAGATCTTAATCTCGAGTTTGCCTCGAAGAATAATGGCGAAATCCACCTGCAAAATAATCCTCGAGACTTCGAAATCTTCAGAATTTCAAGTTGTTTGGAACATCGAAAACTTTGGAGTTTCGAAAACCTCATAATATTGAAAACTTGTTGTTTGAAAAACATCAGAACATCAAAAACTTCTAAAAACTTTGATAAGCAGGGAATCATCCAAATATCCTATAATGTAAAGCTTCGATGAACTGCGAAGAATGTCAAGCTTCGAAAAATTCCGAGTTTCAAGAAACTCCAAACTTTGAAAAATTCAAAACATCAAGAAATTCTTAAAATCTCGAAATCTTCAGAATGTCGAGATCTTCAAATATGGAAATCCCAAAATTCGAAGTTTCGTAAGCCCAAAATGTCGAGATCCTGCAAAATTAAAATTTCGAATTTTGAAAAACTGAAAAGTGTTCTGGAAAGCACTGAAAGTCGAGATTCTTCCTGTATCAGTTTCAAGTCAAAATCGTTTTTGCAGCCATGTAAAAATAGAATCTCGAGATCTAAATGTAGAGATCTTCAAAATTAAAAAATTGCAGAAATAAAAAACGAAGATATGCTGTAGAATCATTTCGAAAAGGCGATTCCAACAGTATAATTTTTACAGATTTTCATTTACAAACAAGATTACAGGAGCAAATCTCTATATCAAAGAAAAACAGAAGAAAAGTAGAGCAGTTCTTCGTTAGATTCGAAAAATGCAGATAGATTCAAAATGTTTCACGCCTCGGCTTTGATACCAATTGATAGTCCCTGATTCTTTAACAATCAAACAATCGTACCATATAAAGAAGAAACAGATAGAAAGATATCGAGAAGATGAACAACGAATTTGATATACCGTGTAAAGGGTCGCTGCTCTCCCTCGAGAAGGAGAGCAGCGGCAAACCCTAATCTCTCTATCTCACCTCTATGCTCTCGAGCCTCAATGCTTAGGGTTTCCATAAGTTAGCCTCCTTTTGTAGGAGAAGTTGGCTAACTTATGGATTACAAAGAAGCTAATGGGATGATATACATTTGTGGCCCATATTGCACGTTTAACTAATAACTACACAAATACAAAGATATTTAATTAGATTGGACACCATAAATTATTCCTAACACAAAGGGCCTATTTTCTTACTCGTGAACAATTCTGACATAGTCTTGGTATTTAGGAAACTAGGGGATTAATTTGCTAAGTTTAGGGAATTTTTGTAGGAGCCCCAGTGGCACTGTTCCTATGCCCCAAATGGGGTAAGAGCAGTCACTTTTTAGGAATTTGATACTTTCGATGATTGCATTGTAGGCATGGATTCACCTGTTTAAATGAACTGTAATTGCTAATTTTCCTTGGTGAAGCCGAGATTTGAATGAGGTAATGTCTAGTGAAAATCTGAAAATTGAATAAATTAATATAGCTAGACCTCTTACCTTTCGAAAAAGAGAATGGGAGACCCAGTCAAAAAGCGTAAGTGTTCTGCACAATAAGATGAGACTCGGGGATCTTTCGAAATAAATAGCGTTCTCGTGCCAACATGACAAGGAAAATTGAACTTAAATAATTGAACTTTGAGGCTATTGCAAAAATTAGCTTTAGTCCTTCGCGTACTTCAAGTATACGTCAAAGCACAAATGTGCCGCGGCGGTTTAGCTTAGTTGTACACCATGTCTACTCCTTGCATAGGTTTAAATGATTGTTCCTAAATTGAGGTCTACTAAATTCCTTGATCCTAAGAATAGCCCCGAAATTCTTGAATGCATCAAGTCTCTGTTAAGATTTTCCAAACTCTCAAGAAAGGGTTTGTTTATTGTTACCTTTCACCATTCACCACCGCCTTCACAAGTCCTTCTGATCAAATACGAAGTACTAGTTTATTTGTGTACGCTGTCATTACTTTGAGGATGTGAATCATTTTGTCAAATATTTTAGCTTGAGTACAAAGATGTAATTTAGGGAAGAATTTTCATGATTTAGTGTGTCCGTTCTGTGAATCCCTTTAACTACGTGTGCATGCTTATTGTCTTAATTCTGTGTGGTGATTATCGTAAGTCCCGTTGTTTAGTTTGCTTGAGACAGTCAAAGGCTTAAGTGTGGGGGAATTTGATAAGTCCGTATTTTGACACGCATTTGATGCGTGTTGAGATCAACTTTTGATAGTTTTCCTAGCTTAAAGGTGTCATAAGTCTCAATTTTAGCTCAAGTTATGTTTACCAGGTGTTGGTTCGAGTTTTGTGTTGTTTGGAGTCAAAATCAGGAATCTAGAGTCCAGCTCCGGTGCTTGAGAAGTAATCAAGAAGAGTTGGAAAGCGTTTGAGAAAGATTTGAGAGCTTTGGAGGTCACCGGGAGGTCCACGATGAAGATTTGATGATAAAAGAGCTCTAGGATTGGCTATGAGATCAAAAGAAGACGAATAGAGCTTGAAAATGGCGATCAGAATGACCTTCTGTCAATCGTTCAATCATATCTTTTTGTAGAACAATCCAAAGAACACGATTGAATTTCCATATCAAATCCAACTTCAAGAGATACAAATCATACGAAGACACCATTGCGAGAGTCTGAGAGGAGAAAGGTGAAAACAGACGAAGAAGTCAGATGATCGCTGATGCAATTTCAGAATGGGACCTTCCACCATTTTATTCATATCTTTTGATTGGATGATTCAAATCCAGTTTTGCAAGTTGTTTTGGATAGATGACTTCATTATCTACAACATTCAAGAAAAAAACATTGTCAAATTCGGAAGATAAAGTTACGCACGATCGTGCCCAGATTTAGGCACGCCGTGCGTGTTGAATGAATCGCGAGGGAGCTACTGCCAGCCACGCACGGCCGTGCATGGGGACGCACGTGTGCGTGGCAAATTTTTACGTAGGGTTGTAAATGAATCGAATCGAGTCGAATAATGAGATTTTGTATTTGTATTTGTTTATTTTTTCGAATACGAATTCGAATTCAAATATGAAACGAATATTTATTTCGATTTGTATTTGTATTTATTTAACAATACGAATAGTTAACGAATCATATACGAATATCGAAACAATTTGAGCATAGGTTAAATGTTAGTCAAATACGAAGCATCACTTTAAGATAACTTTTCTTATACTCCGTATTTTTTATGTTGTAAATACATGCTATGACTTAATATGTGTTTTTAGAATTTAAATTTAATGGATCATTGCATTTTTAGATAGTGCACAATATACTAAAGTGAATTAATTTTATGATTAATAAATATAATATATTTCAAACTTTTGGAAATAAACACTAGCACACACATATTAGAAATAATACTTATAATGTGTGAAATAAGTTGATAATTGTATATATCAAAGTCAAACAACTATAATTTTATTCTTCAAATCGAATACATAATTATTTGTATTGTATTTGAAAGGCATTTGAACCAAAAAATTGATTTGTATTCGTATTTATATTCTGTTTTATTAATAATGAGTTTGTAATCTCTATGCAAAAGTGTATATATGGGCTACACTTTGAGGGTATTGATATCTTTTAAAAGTTATTATAGTATTATTACTATTATTATTAATATTAATATTACCGTTATTATTAATCGAATATATTTGATTGATATTTGAATCAAATACACTGATATTCTTATTAGTATTTGATAACAACTCGAATCAAATTTAATATTCTTATTTGTATTTGAATTTTCCGAATTCGAATCGTCTTATACAAATTTGAATCGCGAATCGAGCACAAATTATTTGATTCATTTATAACCATATTTTTACGCAGCAATGATGCGGACGCACTGGGGGACACACACGTGTGTGGGTGCCGTGCGTGCGCCCCTGGAGTCCTAATTTCGCCCGAATTGCCCCGTTTTCCCTATTTAAACATCCTGTAAACCCCTGTTTTGAAGGGAGAGCTTAGAGAGAGGCCTGGGGCCGAATATTAGAGATTTTTCAGCCTTGTTCTTCAATTCCTTGGGATTATTTGTAAGTTCCTAATTTTTAATTAATGACAATTAATTCTATTCTTCCCAATTCTATTGATTCTTCAATTATGAGTTGTGAGTAGTCTTAATTAGGGATTTGGGGTTGATGAAGGGGTGAATTATGATGTATGACTAAACTCATGATGGATTAATTGCATGAATCTTGATTTAATTTGTGTTTGAATGATTTTATTGATATCTTTTGTAAGCTAGAACGGCCGTTAGAATTACAATTGCTTGTAGAATAAATTAAGAGAGATCTAATTTATTCTAGGACACCTTCACACACACTTAATCGTTCGCTAAGATATTAGTAGCGATTAAGGGGTCGTACGCTCGTTCTTTTTGGTAAAATTTTTAGATACCTGTCGAATGAGAGATCAGTCTGGTTCCCTAAATTATTGTACTCTACGCCGCGAGAGCGGTTAGAACTTAGTAATTATTAGCGAGGCTCAATTTAGATAATTTCATGTGATTCAGCCTGATCAGCCAGAAATCTGATTACCCCGGAATCAATTCATGTTCCCTTTGTCATTAGTTAGAAAGAACCCAATTTATTTTATTCGTTTAATTAAATTTTAATTTTCTAATCCAACCATTCTCGCACAATTTATTTTATTTTATTTCTTTTTAATCGCTAAATTCAATTAATTCCTGATTCCCTTTTACCGTCCCTGTGGAGACGATACTCGTACTTACACCACTATTCTACGATCTATTTTAAGTGCGAGAAAACTCACATCAACCGACCAGCGCTATAGGGAAGTTTCCATGACTCTTTTATTCACCTGTTTGTAATAATTGACTTGATTTGAGTTGAGCACGCGTGACCCTTTCCTCTTTACCCCTTGTGCATAGTGCATTTTTGGCCATCCAGGGCGATGCCAAAGTTTAAGTGTGGGGGAGTGAATTGGGCATTTAGGAAATAGTTGTTAAATGAGATTACTAGAGTTAGCATGCGCATGTGTTAGTTGTATATTCATACAAAAGTCATGTCAAAATTTTTGAAATTTTTTCTTTAAATTGTATCTTTGTGAGTTAGCTAGCGTTTTGACTATGCTTTTAGAACATCTTTGAAGTGTTTAGGCTTAAATTGCTTCCACTATAATCTAGTTGTTGAGAGAATGAAGGAATTAGTCACCCATTGAATTCATAAAACTTGTCATTCCACCTGAATAAGTCATTTAGGAGAAGCCACTTTGAGCCAGACCATTTTGTTCTTTACCCAATTAATTGAGCTTCATAGCCAAATGGCATGTTTTCTTACCCGTGAATAATTCTCACATAGTCTTGATGTTTAGGGAACTAGGGGATTAATTTGCTAAGTTTAGAGAATGTTTGTAGAAGCCACCTTTGGCACTGTTCCTATGTCCCAAATGGGGTAAGAGCGGTCACTTTTTAGAAACTTGATATTTTCGATAATTGCATTGTAGGCATGGATTCACCTACTTTTAATTGAACTTTAATTGCTAATTTTCCTTGGTGATGCTGAGATTAGAATGAGGTAATGTCTAGTTAAAATCTGAAAAAATTGAAAAAATTAATTAATATAGCTAGACCTCTTACCTTGCGAAAAAGAGAATGGGAGCCCCGGTCAAAAAACGTAAGTGTTCGCACAATAAGATGAGACTTGGGTATCTTTCGAAAGAAATGGCGTTCTCATGCCAACATGACAAGGAAAACTAAACCTAATTAAATGAACTTGAAGGCTTTTGCAAAATTAGCATCAGTCATTCTTGTATTTCAAGTATACGTCAAAGCACCAATGTGCCACGACGGTTTAGCTTAGTTGTACACCATGTATACTCTTTGCATACGTTCAAATGATATATAGTTCCTAATTTGTGGTTTACTAAATTCCCTGATCCTAAGAATAGCCCTAGAATTCTTGAATGCATTAAGTCCTTGTCAGGTTGTTCCAAAACTCTCAAAGAAAGTGAGCGTATATTCCTTACCATTCACCACCACCTTCACAAGTCCTTATGATCAGTAGTTAGTTTTTAGTGTATCAGTCACTACTTTGATGATGTTGTGAATAATTTTGTCAAATATGTTAGCTAGAGTACAAAGATGTAGTTTAGGAAAGAATTTTCTTGGTTTAGTCTTTCTGTTATGTGAATATCCCTTTAACTACCTGTGCATGCTAATAGTCTTAATTTCGTGTGGTAATTATCGTAAGTCCCGATGTTCATTTAGTGAGGACAAACAAAAGCTTAAGTCCTGATAAACAAAAGCTTAAGTGTGGGAGAATCTGATAAGTCCGTATTTAGACACGCATTTGATGCATTTTAGATCTACTTTTGATGGTTTCCCTAATTATTTTCTGTCACAAGTCTCATTTTTAGCTCAAGTCATAGTTACCGGGTGTTGGTTCGAGTTTTGTATTGTTTGGAGTCAAAATCAGGGATTTGAGCCCAACACCAGTGCTTGAGAAGCAATCGGTATGATTCTAGATGCATTTGAGAATGAATCGAGAGTTTTAGATGTCACCGGGAGTTTTACGACGAAGTTTTGACGACAAAAGAGCTCTAGGAGTGGCTACGACCGGAATCAAATGAAGAGGAATAGAGCTTGAAAACGGCGTTCAGAATGACCTTTTGTCAATCGTTCAAGCATAACTTTTTGTAGAAACATCCAGACACGATTCAAGTTCCATATGAAAGCCACCTTCAAGAGCTACAAATCATATGAAGACACCATTGCTAGAATCTAAGAGGATGAAGGTGAAAACAGATGAACAAGTCAGATAATTGTTGTTGCGATTCCAGGATGTGACCTTCCACCATTTTATTCACTTGTTTTGATTGGATGATTCAAATCCAGTTTTGCAAGTTGTGTTGGATAGAAGACTTCATTAGCTACAACTTTGGTGAAGGAAGCATAATCAAATTCAGAAGGGAAAACCGCATGACGAGCGTGCACGGACGCTCACCGAGCGTGGGGAGCGAGAAATCACGGGGAACCTACTGCCGTCCACGCTCGCCGAGCGTGGCAGGGACGCTCGCTGAGCGTGGCCCCGGAATGCGGAATTATTATCCGGACACTCAGCGCAACGCTCTGCGAGCGTGGGCACCGAGAGTGCCCCCCAGAAGTCCCGATTTTGCCCGGTTTTGACCGTTTTCTATATTTATCGTTCCTAAACCCCTATTTTGAGAGGGGGAGCTTAGAGAGAGGCCTAGAGACATAATTTCTTCTACTTTTCCATCTTGTTCTTCAATTCCCTAGGATTATTTGTAAGTTCCTAATTTTTAATTAATGACAACTAATTCTATTCCTCTCAATTGTGTCGATTCTTCAATTATGAGTTGTGAGTAGTCTTAATTAGGGATTTGGGGATTGATGAAAGGGTTAATTATGATGTATGGCTAAATTCATGATGGATTAATGGCATGAATGTATTTAATTTGTGTTTGAATGATTAATTGATATCTTTTGTAACCTAGAATGACCGCTAGAATTACAATTGCTTGTAGAATAAATTAAGAGAAATCTAATTTATTCTAGGACACCTTCACACATACTTAATCTTTCGCTAAGAGATTAATAACGATTAAGGGGTCGTACGCTCGCTCGTTTTTGGCAATAATTTTAGGATCCTGTCTCATGAGAGATCAGCGTGGTCCACTAAATTATTGTACTCTACGCCGCGAGAGCGGTAAGAACTTAGTAATGATTAGTGAGGCTCAATTAAATTAATTTCATGTGATTAAGCCTGATCAGCCATAAATCTGATTGCCTCGAATTCAACCATTGTTCCCTTCGTCCTTAATTAGAAAGCCCCAAACTTTATTTTCATTCGTTTATTCGCATTTTTAATTTTCCATCAATCCAAATCTCACACAATTTATTTTATTTTATTGGGGAAAATAATTAACATACCCCAAACTGTGAAGGGGTGTGAGATAAACACCCCAAACTTGCATATGTAATTTAAATACCACAAACTTTATATAAAAAGTTATTTTAGCACCCATAGTCATGTATTATTTGTTTCAAAAATATTAATTTTTGGTGTCTATTTCATAATTTGATCATTTTTAGCATTCATAAAGATACAATTAACATTCTAAGCTTCCATTGTAAAATAAATAGTATTACCCACCACTATATATTATTCTAATGTTTTCAATCGGTTATTTTAAATTATACATTTAACATCATAAATTTACATTTTTGAAAGAAATCATACATAACCATGGTGTTAAAATAACATTTTATATAAAATTTGGGGTATTCAAATTACATATGAAAGTTTGGAGTGTTTATCTCACACCCCTTCAAAGTTTGGGATATTTTATTGATTTTCCCCTATTTTATTTTATTTCTTTTCAATCGCTGAATTTAATTAATTCTTAATTCCCTTATATCCATCCCTGTGGAGACGATACTCGTACTTGCACCCTATATTACTACGATCTATTTTAAGTGCGAGAAAAACTAACATCAGGATGCCCCGTGGTTCAAAAATACCCTCAGGAATACCCGCATGGTCAGACTGTGCGGGCAGCCGCATGTCTTGTGGGCGGAAGAAGTGAGAGACGCGAGATTTTTTTACGGAAGGCCGCACGGTCAGTCGCACGCCATGTGGACAACGTGCGGCTGCCCGTACGGTCCAACCATGCGGGTACTTTTGAGGCTATGCAATCTCGACCTCAAACCTTCGGGGGGCACCGCTTCGTCCGCGGGGGGGGGGGGGGGGGGGGGCACGAACACCTAAAAGTTCATTTTTTGTATTTTTTGTTTTTTGAAAATAAAGACAAAAAATAAAGCTAAAATGCAAAAAAGAAGCTTGGGTTGCCTCATGAGAAGCGCTATTTTTAACGTCGTGAGCCCGACGCAACAATGAGGCTTAAAAACTCAGTTAAACGTGCTCCCACTCAGAAAACTAATTCTCCACATATCAAACCTCCCCTCAACAAACGCCCTTAGGTGGCACAAAACTTTAAATTCATTAAACCAAACACTCATCTCAGGGTCATAACTAAAGCAAACTAGTGGGTCAAGGCCTTTATCAGGCCCTTTATCTAAAAAGTGGTCCAATAATGATTCCTTAAAAGGTGAAGAATTCACTCCCTCCTCTCCTAATGGTTCCATGACGTTTAGAAAATAATAGTCATCTCTGGATTCACAAGGCTGTTTTGCCACTTTAATCATGCTAAAAGTTACTATCTCATCACCAACCCTCAAATCTAGCTTTCCTTCCCCAACATCTATGAGTGCTCGAGGGGCCAGAAAAGGCCTTCCGAAAATTAAGGGCACCTCAAGATCTTAGGGCATATCCAAGACAACGAAATCAACAGGAATCATAAACTTGTCCACTTTAACCAACACGTCTTCAGCAATTCCTTGGGGATATTTGATAGATTGGTCAACCAATTGTATGCACATATGTGTTGATTTAAGTGGACTTAGTGCTTGCATACAAAGAACAAGGCATTAAATTAATGCTTGCACCTAAATCAGCCAAAGCATTACCAAATCTCAAATCTCCTATGTGACAAGGGATAGTTAACTGACCTGTATCCTTGAGCTTTTTGGGTGTCTCTTTCAACACCACTGCTGAACACTCCTCATTCAACACCATTGTTGTTGGTTTCCCCCGCTTTATTTTGTTCGCTAGAAGTTCTTTCATAAACTTGACATCCTTTGGCATTTGTGAAAGGGCCTCCATGAATGGTAAGTTAATTTGAATTTGTTTGATAAGGTTCAAAAACTTATCAAACTGGCCACTATCACTCTTTCTTTTCAAGCGTTCTGTGAAGGGGAGAGGTGGACACTAAGCTTTGACCAGAACGGGCTGTGTTGGGGCTACCTCCACGCCACTCTTCTTCTTCTTCTTCTTCATTAGAGGGGTCTATCATGATCTTTAAGAAAATGGTTTTATATACAAAACACTGTAAATTGTTATCTTACATTTATAGTTCCATTGGTTCCTTGTGATGGGAATCGAGTGTCATCAACATCATATCCAGTGTCATCGTGAAACTTTTGTAATTAGTTGAAACTTTTGTTTAATAGTAAACACAATAAATTATGTAGCTGAGGTAGTCAAACCTTGATAAGATGCAATGATTTCAATTTCTGCAATTTTTCAGCATCACTAAACATCCTTTTAGCATTATAATTCTTCCATTTACTCGTTGACTTCTCTGATATCTACCTTGAACAACAAAGTCTTGTCGATGATAAGTTCGTAAAAAAACACGCATTTGATGGTTGTTAGGATCATCGTTTGATGGGTTTCCTGGCTTTAAGGTGTCATAAGTCTCAATTTTAGCTCAAATTATGTTTACCGGGTATTGGTTTGAGTTTTGTATTGTTTGGAGTCAAAATCAAGGGATTAGAGTTCGAAACCTGCGCTTGAGAAGAAATCAGGACGAGTCAAGATGAATTAGAGAAAGATTTCAGAGATTTGAAGGTCACTGGATGTTCACGATGAAGATTTGACGACAAAAGAACTCTAGGGGATCAAAAGAAGACGAATAAAGCTTGAAAAACGACGTTCAGGATGACCTTCTGTCAATCGCTCAAGCATATCTTTTTGTAGAAACATCCAAAGAACACGGTTCAAGTTCCATATGGAATCTAACTTCAAGGGATACAAATCATATGAAGACACCATTGCGAGAATCTGAGTGGAGAAAGGTGAAAACAGACGAAGAATTCAGATGATCGCTATTGCGATTTCAAAATGCGACCTTCCACCATTTTAGACATATATTTTAATTAGATGATCCAAATCCACTTTTGAAAGTTGTTGTGTGTATAAGACTTCATTCTCTACAACTTTTATGAAGAAAGCATTGACAAATTCGAATTATACGAGGATGCACGATCGTGCCCAGAATTAGGCACGCCGTGCGTGATGAAGAAATCACGGGGAAGCTACTGCCGTCCATGCTCGCCGAGCGTGGCAGGGACGCTCTCCGAGCGTGGCCCCGAAAAGCAGAATTATGCTCCGGAAGCTCAGCGCCACGCTCGCCGAGCTGGGGGGAACTTAGAGAGATGGCCTAGCACGAAATTTTGAGAGCTTTTTGTTAGATTATTGGACTTATACTACATGTAATATTCACAATATATTATTATTGGGTTTAATTGTATGTTATATGCTATCTATGTTTAGGCCCAAAAATTAGTGGTCCTATGGATATTAATTTGAGTGGGCTAATATGTTATCTAATAAGGTATAGGGCCCAAATGTGTAGAGACCCATAGGCTTAACCTAATTAATGATGGGCTGATTAGGGTTAATCATTATCTATAAATAGAGGTGTTATAGTCTCTAGTTGAACACGTCATTCCGTCTTTCTGCATCCCATCGCTAGAGATAATTCCCGAGGATGTGTATCAACTAGAAGACGCAAACCCTAGCCTCCGTCTCCCGGATATCTAAAGGTCACCTCCAATGGAGCCAGGTACGTTTCCGCTCAGTTATTTCTCTAGATAATTTCAATATGAAGATTAAAGTATTCATAGATTTATTCCAACAATTGGTATCAGTCTATCAGAGCCTCCTTCATATTGAAATATTTGGAGTCAGTATAATCTACTGATTTTGTTATTGAAATAAGGGTAATGCGATTTTGCATTTATGCAATTCGTTCCTAGTATATTCACATATCAGATCGGTAGTTAATCATTAAGCAAAACAATTGTTTTTGTGTTGTGTCGTTTGTTGTGAAATTTGCCGATCAATCTGGAATTAGGGTACTCCGATTAACTTTTGTGTAATTCATTCCCATGTAATTCCCATGCTTGAATCGGTGTTGATAGATAATTGAAATCATTATATTGGAGTTTCGTGACCCTCCTTTAGTGGCTTTTGCGATTGTCTTTTGTGTATATATTTATTTTCTGAGCATAGCAATTTATCCCGATTGGAGTTTCACTTCAACTCTATCTCTAATTGTTGATGTGAAGCAACTACGTTTGATATATGGAACTGTATTACGATTCATAGATGGAATTAAACATTCTTATTTCGGATTTTTTTTTATTTTGGATTCGATGGTCCAGTTTATTTTCTTCCTTTTGTAGTCAATTATTGGAATCATCTTTTGGATTCACTGGTTTAGAAATAAATGGATGATCAAATCATATTTAGTGAATGTTTATTTATCAGTTTTACTATATGATTCGTTTCCAGTTTTTGGCTGATTCAATTTTGGAAAGTTATATGGTTTTGGTAATTCAATACTTATATGTAATTACGGTCAATATCAGTTTTATTAAAAATGCATGATTTTGCATTACCGGAATATATTATTTTTGGTCGTTCTAATTTGTGGTTTGAAAACTGTTGGTCCAAAATAGGACGCTCGTAGGCTTTTAGGAAAGCTACGTACGACACTCAAGCAAGAATTAGGAAAGTACGAATATGGAAAGTTAGCCAGAAATAGCATATCTGTATTTGAAATTCGAATTGCCTTTTATAGGCGATTACAAATGGTAAATGCCGAACATAATAATGACAAAATTAATTACAACATTAATACGGAATTAAACACATAATTAAGTCGCGCATTGATTGTTGGCCGTTACTCTTCCTGGCTGGCAGGCTGGACGCTTGAGCTCCCCTCCTGCTGGACTGGACGGTGGGCTTCCCGCTAGGCTGGAGGAAGGCTTCTGACCGGGCTGGAGGCAGGCTCCCGGGTAGGCTGGAAGGCAGGCTCCCGGGTAGGCTGGAAGGCAAGCTCCCCGTTGGCCTGGAGGCAGGCTCCCACCTGGGCTGGACCGCAGGCTCCCAGTTGGGCTGGATCGCAGGCTCCCAGCGGGGCTGGTGGTCGGTAGGCTCCTGGCTAGGCTGGAAGGCAGGCTCCCCACTGGGCTGGAAGGCAGGCTCCCCACTGGGCTGGAAGGCGGGCTCCCCACTGGGCTGGAAGGCAGGCTCCCCGCTGGGCTGGTCGACAGACTCTCTTGGGCTTCCGCTCCTTGATTGCCCTGATTGGTTGGGCCGACTCGAGCTCTAGGTTGCTGGGCTTGGGCCCGCTAGTCCAAGTTCGGGGCCTGGGCCGATTAGGCTCTGGGCCTGGTCTCATAACCCCATCACGAGTCCCCCACTCCCTTAGTCGAGTAGTAGACTCGGCTAAGAGGGAGTAGTTCAGGTCAGCTGCCCATTAAAAAATATTTACATATTAGGGAGCCATAATTGTGGATTCTGTCAATCCCACAATTTATGGAGATTTCCAAATTTCGAATAAGGCATCCAACTTTAAAAGGCCCCAAATTAATTCCCTTAGCGTTCTAGCATTCCAGCAGCAAGCTTTCTCCCAGACTTCAGGATCCAGGTCAGCTTCAAAAAATCCCTGAAATTCATTTTTATTACTTCATAAATTATTTTTGGACTTTATTTTATTTTTCCTTCCTTTTCTTTTCTTTCCTTTTCTTTTCTTTCCTTCTTTTTTCTTTCCTTTTCTTTTCTTTCCTTTCTTTTTTCTTTCCTTTCTTTTTTCTTCCCTTTCATCTCTTTCCTCTCTCTCCTGCGTCCGTCTTCCTCGCGTCCGTCTTCCTCGCGTCGCGCAGTGCCGCCGTCCCAAGCGGGTGTGGTTGACCGCCGCCCCGTAGCTTCCCCGTGTCGCCCCCGCCGTGCCAGGCGGACGTCCTGTGTTGGCCGCCGGTTGCCGACGTCGCCCGCCAGTCCGGCGAATCTGGTCGGCCGGCCTGGACCTTGGTCGGCGCAATTTACAGGTATTGGCGGCCGCCCCTGCCGGCCGTCGTCGCCCAGGAGGTTGGCGGTCAGGCGGCCAGGCGCCCCTCGGCCGGATGATGTCCCTCTCTCAGGCGGCCAGGTTGTTTTGCCGCCCCGTGGCTCCTCCGCCGGCTATTCTTGGAACTCAAATTCCAAGGCCGCCAACTATGGGGCCACGGCCACGACAGACAGATCCCCGGGCAGCCAAGGCTCCCAGGCCACGACAGACAGATCCCCAGGCAGAAAGACGCCTCCAGGCTGGTGTTCTTCGCCCCTCGCATTGTCCGGCGAGTTTTCGCTCCGATGCGTGGCAGGCCAATATCAAACCCAGCTGGTTGGCACCCCGGTCGGCAGTCTTCTCTCAGGCGGCCGTGCAGTTCCGTCGTGCGTCCCCCAGGCCGTCCTCCCCAACGGTCGGCACAGACCGGAGCTTGAGTTGGTCGGGGCGTCCCGTGCTGGTCAGCGGCTCCCTAGGGCGGTAGCGTGCTACCCGACGTCCCTCACCTAGCAATTGGATATTGAACTCTACCCAGATCGAACATCCACACCATAGGGCTGGCGGCAGGCCGGAACCCCGTTGTTGCCCGTCGCGCGGCAGATGCGACGGTCTCCTATTGATGGCGACCATCTTCCTGCTGCCCGGCTGAGCCCCCCATCAAGCGCAACACTTCGTATTTTCATTAATTCTTGTAGCTCTTTTTTTTAATGTGTGCAGGCGCGCTCCTTTTAGTTTGGTCATGCAGGGCGGCAGATGCTCTCCCCATGAGAACAATGATCATACGGATTCAGGACTGTCGGCTATTATTGAAGCAGAGCGCGGGGCTGCCGCGAGACCCATGCGGGTCAGCTACGGCCCTCAGCCACGTATGCATGCGGGTGTTACTACTGGGCAGCCAGCTGATGTTCTCACTGAGTTGGCTCCAGCTAGACGGGTTGCTACTTCTGAGGGACGACCCCTCGATGTTCCAGACAGAGCGTGCATCCAACCTGTGAACGTACCAGACTCTGACGATGATTCTGATACTCGGGTGGACTTGGATTCCTGGTGGGACCTTGATAGCAGCGGAATACCGGATCTCTCTTCTCGCGTCACAGAAGGGGACCTCGCCGTATCATATAGTCTGATTGGTGATAATTGTTTGTTGGAACCTCCGGTGGCCACCGACGTATTGAGCGATCCACCAGCCCCCTATTTCGAGGTCCATATCCGATCACTGGAGTTAGGGATGGCCGTGCCACTGCACCCCTTCCTGGTTCGGTTCCTTCACTTTTTGGGTGTGGCCCCGGGTCAATTGGCTCCGGCGGCTCATATGTTCGTTGCCGCTTTTGTGGCACGGTGTGAGGATGTGGGCCTCACACCCACGATTGATCTGTTTTTCAGCTGCTTCCAGTGGCGTGCTTCTAGCTTTTTCGCCTTACTCTCCGAGAGGCCGGTGAGCAAACTGTTTCGATCGGGTTACCCCCGTTCAGGGAAAGGGTGGAAGAAGAGATGGATATGGGTATCCGACCCCAACCTCCCGTCGCCTCTGCCTCGGTGGGGTGAACGGGTTCGGAAGTGTGACCGGGTCGCTCTCTCCCCTGGTCTCAAGTCCTCCATCGAGATATTGTCCGCAGGCGGTCCCCACTCCATCAGCTCATATTTAGGTGATTGTCATCTGTCTGGTCTATGTTTGCTACCTTGTATTTTATCCTGCTTATCCTCACATTTTTCTTCCGCAGATGTGCCTGAGAAGCTCGTTGTTGAGGCGGAATCTGATGAAGAGGAGGAGCCTCAACAAGTCATCGTTCCTGTGGCAGCAACGGCTGCAAAGGGGAAAGGGCACGGAGCCCCCCCTCCAAGAAGGGTGAGAGTTACCTTCGGGCCTCGGCCAACTACGCCAGTGCAGGAGAAGCACAAGGGCGGACTCGTCGATCTGCTAGTCCAATTGGATGGGTCCGATGAAGAGGAGGAGGGGCCCTGCCCCGCCGTTGCTGATGTGGCCCCCAAGACGGTTGCGGGGAAAGAGCGCGGAGCCTCCTCCCCGGGCCGAGGGGAACGAGTCTCGAAGAAGGCCAAGGTCGCCCCCAAGTTTCCTTCCGCTGAGCAGGTACATGAGGGTGCAGATGAGAGGATGGCCGAACGGAGCAGCCATGACACCTAGCATACAGTTACTTACGCCTTCCCATCTTCGAGTGCCTCGATTATGCATGAAGGCTTCCCGGTCGTGGATTATGCTTCATCAATCCTCCCACCAGGCGACCTCACCTGTACGACTTCCCAAGAGTTTCATCCCCTCTTGGAGGGTTCTATCCGGTCACATATCGAGGTAGGTTGATCACGTTTTGGTGTGGATTGTGTTTATCCCTGAACCCCCTCACATTTTCGTTTGTCTATCTTGCAGGGGCTCGCCAAGACCATCAGGGCACTTCACGCAGCCAATCATTCTCAGGCCAGGCTTCAGCGTGAGGCTGACGAAGCTAGGGCTGCCCTGTGGGCCAGCCAGAAAGCCTTTCCGAGCTGCAGTCCTCGCGTGCACAAGAATGTGAAGAAGCGGCCAAACAAGGAGCCAAGAAAGCGCTCTCTGAGTTCCAGGCCTCCGAGCAGTTCCAGAAGCTCATCTCTGCGAGGGTGCAAGCGGAAGAGTCTGAACTAGTGCAGAGGTGGCTGACGACCCCCGACGGAGAGTATTGGCGCGCTCGCGAAGTCCTCTATGCTTTTCAGAGTGGCAAGTATTTGATGCAGCAGAAGGTGTATGGCCGGTTAAAGGATCTCGACCCTGACTTTCATCCATCCACACTGGGCCTTCCTGGCCGCATGAAAAAACCCGTGGAGGCGATAGCCCTTCTTCCCCCAGAGGCCGTCCGTCAGGAGGAGGAGCTTGGTAGTTCTAACGAATGGGCCTGGTTCTTTCCGCCAGCTCCGGGGAAGATGACTCCTGTGGCCCCTGGCCAGGACTTGGTTGGTGTGTTAGATGACATTCCCGAGGTTGATGGCGATGGGTCTGTCCAGCCGTGACCTTGTATTTTGTATTTCCTTTGTTTCCCACTTGAATACTTTGTGGATGTTTGATTTTTATTTCACACGCCTCCTTTTCTATACTTTGCATTACGAATACTTAGCAATTTATTCGGGGATCTGGCTTCTCTAACCTCCCGGGGGGCGGTTAGGCTGGCGTGGCCGAGCCTATCCGTGCCCCTCTTAGTTGGATAGAAGTGATCTGTTCGCTATTGATATGGAATCAACAAGTAAGCGACTTGTTTGGCCAGCAAGGTCGGACATTGAACCGACGAGGAAGACCCTTAGGTCGGTATCCTGAACGTTCATGACCCGAGGGTCAGTCCTACTGTCACTTTAACCCGTCCAGTTTGCCCGGACTTGGGGAATAATCTGGTTACTCCCGCATGGATAGCCAAACAACAGGGGCGGACCCTGCATGATCCACCAGAACGAACCCGCACCGCCAACTCAGGGATGACGAGAGTGCGAGCTGCTTGGCCAGCGATGTTAGGCGGCGAGCACTCGAAAGGACCCGGAGGTCAGCATCCTGAGTACCCTCGACCCGGAGGCCGGCCCTACCGTCGCCTCGACTGTCACGGCTAGCTCTTTACTTTAGAAAATTGCCCAGATTCTTGAAAATCGCTTGGCTATTTTCGGTTAAAGAGCCTGGCCGAGGTCGGCCAAACACCGAGGGGGGCATAGTACCCTTTTTTTTGCCGCCGCCCTTTATTGCTAAGTGAGGTCGGACCTCTTTTGATGACAAAATATCGCTAGCAAAGTATATTGAATTCATGATGTGGGCGGACCACATGAAGAATTACAAATTTTAATCCCGTGCTCGGAGCACAGGAGTTTACAAAGAAAAGTGAAACTTCGATTTTCTACTGGTAAAACTTCATCAGGTGCTCGGCATTCCAGACGCGGTCTACCAACCGGCCTGTTGTTGTCTTCAACTTGTATGTCCCAGGGCCGATCACTGCGTCAACCACGTAAGGGCCTTCCCACTTGACGGAGAGCTTACCTCCCTCTGTCGGCCTGCTGGCCTTCCTACGTCTTAGGACATAATCACCGACGACAAAACTCCGGGGTCGGGCTCGGCTGTCTTGGTACGCCTTGACTTGTCGTCGATAGTTTTCCGCTTTGATGAAGGCACGATCTCTTCTTTCCTCAATGAGGTGGAGCTCGGCTCGGAGCCTCTCCTCATTGCTGGCTGGTTCAAACTCTTCTACTCGCCGGCTGGGAACTACGGCCTCGAACGGTGCCCTCGCCTCAAAGCCATAACACAAGGCAAAGGGGGTCTCTCCCGTTGCCTTCCTTGGGGTTGTTCTGAAGGTCCGGAGTATATTGTTCAACTCCTCCACCCAGGCAGTCCCGAGGGCCTCCAACTTCTTTTGCAGTCCATCGACGATCGTCCGGTTGGTGTTCTCCACCTGTCCATTTGCCTGGGGGTAGCAGACCGCAACTTGGATGGATTCTACTCCCCACTCTGCACAGAATTGCCGGAAGGCTTCGCAGTCAAACTGCCTTCCGTTGTCGGAGATTATTTGGAGGGGAACCCCAAACCGGCAGAAAATATTCTTCCATATGAACTTCTTACATTGGAGATGTGTGATGCTGGCAAGCGGCTCGGCCTCAACCCACTTCGTAAAGTAGTCCACCGCGACGATGACAAACTTCCGGTTTCCCGACCCGGTTGGTAAGGGACCGACCAGGTCGACACCCCATCTTGTGAATGGAAGGGCGGTGCTGATCGGTGTGTACATCGTTGCTGGTCGGCTGGGGCTCTTCTGGAACTTCTGGCTTGTCTTGCATCTCCTTGCATAGTCAGCGCAATCCTTCATTATTGTTGGCCAAAAGTACCCCTGGAGGACGACCTTCCTAGCTAACGTGCCTGCCCCCTGATGGGCGGAGCATACGCCCCCATGGAGTTCAGAGACGATCATTTCCGCCTCATGTGGGCGTAAACACTTTAGCAAGGTCCCATTGTAGGACCTCTTGTACAACTTCCCATCCAAGACGACGTAGCCCGGAGCTCGTCGCCGGACTAACCTTGCCTCCTCTTCTTTCTTGGGGAGCGTCCCATCGGCTATGTAGCGCAGGAGGTCATCCACCCAACACCAGGCGACTGGTTGCAGGGGAAGGACGTCAATGGACGGTGAGGCTGATATGCTTGAGGTCGTCATCTCCTCAATGCTTGCAATTCTCGATATATGTTCAGGTAACCCTTGGGATAACTTTGAGAGGAGGTCTGCATCGGAGTTTTGATTTCTCGGGATGCAGATCAACTCTGCTTGCTTGAACAACCCGAGCAACTCATGAACAACATCTCGATACTTCATCATTCTTTCTTCCTTTGCTTCGAACTCACCTTTGACCTGTGAAACCACCAGACGGGAGTCACATTTCACCGTTATCCACTCTGCTCCCATGGCGGCCGCCAATCGTAGCCCAGATAGTTGGGCCTCGTACTCCACCTCATTGTTGGAGACTTTGAAAAGATAGCGGTAGGCATAGTAGGCTCGGAATCCCTCGGGTGAGATGAGGACGATTCCGCCCCCGCATCCCTTGGCTCCTGCCGACCCATCAGTCGCTAGAGTCCACCATTGTTCATTGCTCTCCTGTTGCCTATCTGCCACTTCTCAGGCCGTGCATTCCACAATGAAATCAGCCAGAGCCTGGCCTTTGATGGACGTCTGAGGCTGGAAGTCAACCTCGTATTGGTTGAGGAGCATCGACCACTTCACTACCCGCGTTGTGCCGGGCGCCCTCAGAGCGGCACCTAGGGGTTGGTCCGACAGGATTCTGATCGGGTGCGCTTGGAAGTAGTGTGTCAACTTCTTGGCGGTGATGTAGGCGACATATTTTGTCTTCTCGAGCGGGGTGTACCGGAGCTCAGCATTCTGCAGGGTCTTGCTCACATAGTAGACGGGACGCTGAACGCCTTCCTCCTCGCGAACCAGCACGGAACTGATTGCACCTTGGGAAACCCCAAGATAAAGGATTAACGTCTCCCCCCTCTCCGGCTTGGTGAGTAAAGGCTCAGAGAGGAGGTACTTCTTCAGGTCGTCGAAGGCTCGCTGACACTCATCATTCCAGACGAAACCATTTTGTTTCTTTAGGACTTGGAAGAAGGGTAGGGACTTCTCGGCGGACTTGGACATGAAACGTCCAAGGGCTGCTAGCCGGCCGGTGAGAATCTGGACTTCTTTCACCGACCTCGGGGGTTCCATGTCAAGTATTGCCCTTACCTTCTCAGGATTTGGCTCAATCCCCCTCCGTGTGACCATGTACCCCAGGAACTTGCCTCCTTGGACGGCAAAGGTACATTTCTTCGGGTTCAGGCGCAGACGGACTGCCTTCATGATCCCGAAGATCTCTGCCAAATCATCTGCATGATCGGATGCCCGGGTGCTCTTGACGATCATGTCGTCAACATACGCCTCCATGTTCCTTCGAGCACCTTCCGAAATACCTTGGCCACCATCCTCGTGTACGTCGCCCCAGAGTTCTTCAGCCCGAAGGCCATGACAAGATAACAAAAAATCCCCTCTGGGGTGACGAATGAGGTCTTCTCCGCATCTTCTTCATGCATGAAAATCTGATGGTATCCTTGAAAAGCGTCCATGAAGCTAAGCAGCTCACATCCGGCCGTCCCATCGACTAGTTGGTCGATGTTAGGCAATGGGAATGGATCCATCGGACATGCCTTGTTGAGATCGGTGTAATCAACACACATCCTCCAGGTTGGCGGCTTCGGGGCCAGGACCACGTTTGCCTGCCAGACCGGGTACAAGACCTCCCGGATATGCTTGATACTCAGGAGCATATTGACCTCCTTCTTCACGAATTCCCTCCTCTCGGTTGAGAGGTGTCTTCTTTTCTGCTGGATTGGCTTCGCCGTTGGATTGACCGCCAGCCGATGGACAGCGATGCTTCGGTCAAGGCCAGGCATGTCCTCCGGTCCCCACGCGAAGACAACGCTAAAAGGACAAGTACCTAGATAATCTTCTCCCTCAAGCCGGCCGGGAGCCCGGTCCCGATCTTGACCTTCCGCTCTGGCCTCTCGGGGTCAATCTGGATCTCCTCCACTTCTGAAGTGGGTTCAGCGCGGAGCTGACCCTCCTCATACTTCATGGCTTTGCTGTTGATAGTGTGGACCCTCAAGTCTTTTTGACCGATTTGTTTGCAAGCTTTCAGATAGCAGCTCCTCGCCATTCGCTGATCTCCCCTGGCGACTCCGACGCCATTCGGAGTGGGAAACTTCATGCATAGGTGCTCCTGGGATATCACACATCTGAGGTCTTCCAGGACCGGCCTTCCCATGATGATCTTATGCGCACAAGTTAGGCGTACGACGATAAACTCGACGTCTAACATGGATACGCAGGGCTCGGAGCCCACCATCACGGGGAGGACTATGCTGCCCTCCGACTCAATGGAGTCCCTGGTGAAGCCCGAGAGTGGGGTTCTCACTGGGATCAAGTCTTTTCGGTCCAGCCCAAGACCTTGGAAGGTGTCATAGTACATGATGTTAACGGAGCTCCCATTGTCCACCAGGACTCGGTGGACGATCGTGTTGTTGATTTCGACCTTGATGACCAAGGCATCCCTGTGCGGCGGAGGCATCGGTGGCAAATCTGCGTCGGTGAAGAAGATGGGGTCCCTCTTCACCCTCTTGTCGACGGGAGCCCTGGTTATCTCCCCGACGTATAGGGCTCGGGCCCACTGCTTCCGCTCTCCAGAGGTGTCGCCTCCCTGGGGTCCCCCGAATATGAACGAACATCGATGGTACTTCCGGGGGCCGTTCCCTAAGTTGGCATCGTCTTCCTCGGAGAAGGCGCCGAGCTCCCGCTTCTTGGCAGGGGGTGTCTCCTTTGACGTGGTAGCTTGGTCGGACCGCTGCCACATCAGGCTCCTCTTCTGCGGGATGCCTCCTTGTTTGCCAACGAATTGGCCCAGGTACCCTTTCTGGATGAGTTCTTCAATTTGCCACCGGAGAATGACGCAATCATCTGTATCATGCCCTGCTCTCCGATGGAATCGAAAATATTGGTCGTGGTTGCGCTTGGCAGTCACCACATCACACTCCTCCGGAAAGTCGACTAAACCTTGCTCCTCCGCGTAGTCGAGGATGGCCCCGACCGGCTGAGCAAGTGGAGTCAATTGCTTGACGGGCTGTAGCGGTCCGCTCGGGACGTCCGCCTTGCCCTTGCCTCTACTTTTGTTACCTTTGTATTTGTTGTTTTTGTTGCTAGCTTTGCCGTCAGCTTTCTCAGCACCCGAACCGGCTTCCTTCTTCTTTTCTTCTTTTGCACCTTCTTCCTCATCTCTTTTCCTCTGCAAGGCGTCCTCCGCCTCGTCTTGCCGGTCGGCACGGCCGAGCGCCTCCTCGTACGAGGTAGGGGGACTTCTGATGAAATCTTTGTAAAGCTCGCCCGATCGGATAGAGTTTGTGAGCATGGCCACCCTGGTCCTGTCATCAAGGCCCTGAACCTTGACTGACTCGGCCCTCCACCTCGCTAGGAAGGTTGACAATGATTCCTTCTTCCCCTGTTTTAGGCCGAACAGGTGGCTGAAGTTTTTCTTGACGTCTCGGGAGCTCGCGAACCTCAAGAGAAAGCGCTGAGCCAACTCACGGAAATTCGTGATACTCCCGTCGGGTAGAGAGTCATACCATTCACGAGCCGGGCCATCCAAAGTGGCGGAGAAACCGCGGCATCGGATTGCGTCCTCGTACCCCATCATGACCATGTAGGAAAGGTACCGAGATACATGATGCTGGGGGTCAGAAGCGCCCTTGTATGCTTCAATGGCGCATGGCTTGTAGCCCCTCGGCAACGGCGCTTCCATGACCGCCCGGGTGAAGGGTTCGGGTATCCGGAGGTCGGCCGTGTAAGGCTCCCCCCGACGACCCTCCTTCTCAACTCGTCAAGGCGCTGTCGTAGATCTTCCACCTCGGCCGGCGGTGGGTTCCCCCGGACAGCTCCAGCGCGGGGCTGGGCATGTCCGGCGGCACCTCCAAGTCGTCCGTGCACGTGAGGTCGGGGCCCCACGTTTTGCCTCTCCGTGGAGCCAGTCCGACTGCTCGCCCGGTGAGAGTGGCGAGAGGGCTCGCCTCCTTCCATCTGCGTTGGGCGCCCCTGCTGGGCGCCCCTCCCCGTCTGCCGATGGGGTCGGCTAGGCTGCTGAGAGACTTCTTCCCCCCGCCGATGGGAGACTTCTTCCCCCTGTTTTGGTTGGATCCAGAGCGTCGCTCATCACGCCGCCTGGAGGACACCTCCACATCCGCTGACGTCTGTTGACGGGCAGGCTCATCCACATTTCCGCTAGACACCATCTGTTGGAAATTTTGAGCCAAGGTCCCCAGAACCCGAGTTGCCTCCTGCAGGGCTTCCACCCCGGCATTGAGTCGAGCCGGGTCCATGCGCGGAGCATGAAGTCGGCCTCCCCCCCCGGCTGCGGACCGAGCGCTCACCTTGAGTGTGGTTGAGCGTCACCCTTAGGTCGCCGTGGCCTGATAATTGGTTCCGAAGGTCGCCTTGGCGCGCCGCCCTCCTGCCCTGTGCATGGTTGTCGAGGGCACGCTGGCGGCCAGACCGGGCGGACTCCTCGGTGTGGACTGAGACATGGTCACGTCGAGACGAGATTCCGGCCATCTTCCTGTGTGATTCCTACTCAAGTTATGTGAGAGACAATAGAGGCTCTCAATGAAAGCACCAATGTTGGTCCAAAATAGGACGCTCGTAGGCTTTTAGGAAAGCTACGTACGACACTCAAGCAAGAATTAGGAAAGTACGAATATGGAAAGTTAGCCAGAAATATCATATCTGTATTTGAAATTCGAAATGCCTTTTATAGGCGATTACAAATGGTAACTGCCGAACATAATAATGACTAAATTAATTACAACATTAATACGGAATTAAACACATAATTAAGTCGCGCATTGATTGTTGGCCGTTACTCTTCCTGGCTGGCAGGTCAGCCTGGCAGGCAGGCTGGACGCTTGAGCTCCCCCCCTGCTGGACTGGACGGTGGGCTTCCCGCTAGGCTGGAGGAAGGCTTCTGACCGGGCTGGAGGTAGGCTCCCGGGTAGGCTGGAAGGCAGGCTCCCGGGTAGGCTGGAAGGCAGGCTCCCCGTTGGGCTGGAGGCAGGCTCCCACCTGGGCTGGACCGCAGGCTCCCAGTTGGGCTGGATCGCAGGCTCCCAGCGGGGCTGGTGGTCGGTAGGCTCTTGGCTAGACTGGAAGGCAGGCTCCCCACTGGGCTGGAAGGCGGGCTCCCCACTGGGCTGGAAGGCGGGCTCCCCACTGGGCTGGAAGGCGGGCTCCCCGCTGGGCTGGAAGGCAGGCTCCCCGCTGGGCTGGTCGACAGACTCTCTTGGGCTTCCGCTCCTTGATTGCCGTAATTGGTTGGGCCGACTCGAGCTCTAGGTTGCTGGGCTTGGGCCCGCTAGTCCAAGTTCGGGGCCTGGGCCTGGTCCCATAACCCCATCAAAAACATATATCATCTACATTTTGTGTTGCTTGAAAATCCATAAAACTACCGTATAAGGGAGCAAAGAATTGAAGTTTTTAGATATTTAGCGAAAGAAAAGGAAGTAACATGTAAGAAGAGATGAAAAAAGTTGTCCCCGAATAAAGAACACATAGATGAGTGAATATAACAAATAGCCTTTGAATAAGGGTATTTTAGTCAAAGCAGTGACCATTTAACGATACTTCTAGTTAAATCCTTGGTTTAGACGTAAATATTGACTGAAGGGAGACATTACAAGAGTAACTGAAGCTGACTTTTGAAAATATAAGGTTGAAATAATAATTATGATCAACTTTGGAGGGGTAATCATAATTTTCAGTAATTAGAGGACCAACACAGACAATTTGTTTGTTCATAGCAACAGATCTCCAATCTTCCAAAAATAAAACAACCGATCGGCAATACCTACTTACCTAATTACCCTTGAAGTAAGGAATTTTGAAAAGTCCGACTTCAAAGAACATTCCAGAACCCGCTGGATACAGTTCCTCGCATATAAATACAACTCTTTCCATAACCTAATGCATACATTTGTTCGCCTTGATTTCGTTTCAGCCTCCTCTCTATATTCAACTCGATCTATTTGAAAAACTAGTCTCCTGAGCTACAATGGCAGGGAAAGGTGAAGGTCCGGCGATCGGTATAGATCTCGGCACTACGTACTCGTGTGTTGGTGTTTGGCAACATGATCGTGTTGAGATCATCGCCAACGACCAGGGTAACCGTACGACGCCGTCGTATGTGGCATTCACTGACTCTGAGCGTCTCATTGGTGATGCTGCCAAGAATCAGGTCGCCATGAATCCCATCAACACCGTTTTTGGTATGTCTACTTCCAAGTCAATGTTTTTTATTCGTCTCTTAGGTTTCAATATTGTGTTTCATTCTATAAATGGATGGCCGACAAATATGTATATTCTTTACTTGTTTTGTTGCCGAAGCAGATCTGTCTTTGTTTTCATTAGATCTGGTCATCTATTGTTGAGTTACGCTGTATGCAACAACTTCATGTCTTTTTTATGATAAGGCTATTGTGTGATATGTGTAATCACTTTAATCGATTCAATATGATGTAAATGATAGGGCTTTCAGTATGTTCTGATGGCCTGTAGCTGAGATGGTTTTGAAATTTAGAACAACAGTAGCTGTTGTATTAAGAAGTATAAAACAATTGGTCAGGATAAGTTTTACAAGTACATCTCTATTAGGCTGCGGTCATTACATTTAAAGTGGAATTTTTATTAAGACAGAATACTACTGTCCAGGTATACATGAGTAATGTCCAGGTATAATTCTTATGTGCTTAAGCATCACTTCTATGCTCTTATTGGGTCTAATGCTTTTGCTTAAGTATACGGTTGTTTCAATTTCAATTGATCTGAACCCATATTTCAAATTGCCAATGTTCATGCATTTCGTTAAAGTTGAATACATCAGTAGCCTTGACTTAATTACTTGACTTCTAGATGCAAAGCGTCTCATTGGCAGAAGATTCTCCGATGCCTCAGTACAGAGCGATACCAAATTGTGGCCTTTTAAGGTTGTTCCTGGTGCTGGTGATAAGCCAATGATTGTAGTCAGCTATAAGGGTGAGGAAAAGCAATTTTCAGCTGAAGAAATTTCTTCCATGGTTCTCATCAAGATGAAGGAGATAGCAGAGGCTTATCTTGGATCAACAGTAAAGAATGCAGTTGTCACTGTACCTGCTTACTTTAATGACTCTCAGCGTCAAGCCACTAAAGACGCTGGTGTCATATCTGGTCTAAATGTCATGCGTATCATTAACGAACCAACAGCAGCAGCTATTGCCTATGGACTAGACAAGAAGGCTACAAGTGTGGGAGAGAAGAATGTGTTGATCTTTGATCTCGGTGGTGGTACCTTTGATGTCTCCCTCCTCACAATTGAAGAAGGAATCTTTGAAGTAAAAGCCACTGCGGGTGACACCCATCTTGGAGGTGAAGACTTTGACAACAGAATGGTGAACCACTTCGTCCAAGAATTCAAGAGAAAGCATAAGAAAGATATCACCGGAAACCCAAGAGCATTGAGGAGATTGAGAACATCCTGTGAAAGGGCAAAGAGAACCCTCTCTTCCACAGCCCAAACAACCATTGAGATAGATTCCCTGTTTGAGGGTATTGATTTCTACTCAACTATTACCCGTGCAAGGTTTGAAGAGCTGAATATGGATCTGTTCAGGAAGTGTATGGAGCCAGTCGAGAAATGTTTGAGGGACGCCAAGATGGATAAGAGCACCATCCACGATGTTGTTCTTGTTGGTGGGTCTACTAGGATTCCGAAGGTCCAACAACTGCTTCAGGACTTCTTTAATGGAAAAGAGCTCTGCAAGAGTATCAACCCTGATGAGGCCGTTGCTTATGGTGCTGCTGTCCAAGCTGCAATCTTGAGCGGTGAGGGAAATGAAAAGGTGCAAGATTTACTCCTTTTGGATGTCACTCCCCTGTCTCTCGGATTGGAAACTGCAGGAGGTGTCATGACTGTGCTCATTCCAAGAAATACAACCATCCCCACAAAAAAGGAACAAGTTTTCTCCACATACTCTGACAACCAACCAGGTGTGCTCATCCAGGTGTACGAAGGTGAGAGGGCAAGAACAAGGGATAACAACTTGTTGGGTAAATTTGAGCTCTCTGGTATCCCTCCTGCTCCTAGGGGTGTCCCCCAGATCACTGTTTGTTTTGACATCGATGCCAATGGCATTTTAAATGTCTCTGCTGAGGACAAGACAACTGGACAGAAGAACAAAATCACAATCACCAATGACAAGGGCAGGCTGTCTAAGGATGAGATTGAGAAGATGGTGCAGGAAGCAGAGAAGTACAAGGCTGAGGATGAGGAGCATAAGAAGAAAGTGGAGGCCAAGAATGCGTTGGAGAATTATGCCTACAACATGAGGAACACAGTAAAGGATGAGAAGATTGGATCAAAGTTGAGTGCAGATGATAAGAAGAAGATTGAGGATGCCATTGATCAGGCAATTTCGTGGTTGGATAGCAATCAGCTTGCAGAAGCTGATGAGTTTGAAGATAAGATGAAGGAGTTGGAGGGAATATGCAATCCCATAATCGCCAAGATGTATCAGGGTGGTGTTGCCCCAGACATGGATGAGGATGCTGGTCCTACTCCTGCTAGCGGTAGTGGTGCTGGCCCTAAGATAGAAGAGGTCGACTAAGCCATTTGGGTTGTTTCTATGACATGCATATTTTGTTCACGTTTGGACTTCGTACTATCTTTTCCTTTTGTATTTTTTTTTTGCATTCCTTTCATAATTAAGAACGCAGTGCTTCCTGTTTTGAGGATATATCCTCGATGATCAATCCGTTTTTGCTATCAATACATTAAGGGGAGCATCTTTTTGCTATTATCAGTCTTAAGCTATTTTGTTAGAATCTGTCCTTTGCAACTCGTTAACTTCGTATGGTTATATAATCAGTCTTGAGCTATTTTGTTAGAATCTGTTCTTTGCAACTCGTTAACTTCGTATGGTTATATTATCAGTCTTAAGCTATTTTGTTAGAATCTGTTCTTTGCAACTCGTTAACTTCTCTAGTAGATTGCGTTGTTTACGATCTTTATTTCTTAAATTTACCCAACTAATTATTGCTTTTACGGTTGAAAAAGAACTCATAATGAAGGACAATTAAAGAAACAGCTTGTGTTAGAACCCCTCATTCTTAAATTCTATGAATCAATGCTTACCCTGGGTATAGAGGCATTTTTACTAGGACGGTTATTTTTTTACTTTGACACTACTCCATTGCGTTATAACTACTTATAAGGGCCAACAGTTGTAGGAGAATGTGTATAGAGGCATTTTTACTAGGACGGTTATTTTTTCCATTACGTTGCTCTTGCCCTTCCTTCATTTGGGACATAACTTTGACATGATTTCATTTGCATTGGAATTGTATTTAATGTTATTTATGTTTAAAGTAGGGGTACAAATGAGCCAAGCCGCTTGCGAGCTGCTCGAGGATCGTTTGGGAAAAGCTCGACTCGAATTCAGTCATATTTAAGCCTTTTTATTTTAGACTCGTGACTCATGAGCCTTTGTGTACTATTTTATATATAATAATTATATATGTAATATTTATATATATACTTTTTTGGAATATGTAGTTTAATTTAGCACTATTCCATTTTTAATACTTGTCACGAAGTATATTATAATAATAATTACTAAAATAATAACATGTACTACATCCGTTCTTAAATAAATGCAACACTTTAACTTTTAAACTATTCACATGTTCTAGTTTGACTACGTTTTATTTATTAATGTAATAATATTATTTTATGAAAAAAATATTGTTAAACTTGTCTCTCAATGTAAATTTTCATAATCTAATTTTTTTAATCTTTTTACTAATACAAAATCATTTATATTAATGGTTAAAGTTGTGTCTCGACAAGTGTGAAATGTTGACCGTTGCATTTATTTAAGAACGGAGGAAGTACGTAGTATGATTATTATAACCATAATCTGTAATAATTATAATATGTACTCGTCATATTTATTAGTAGTAAAATAAAGATTAATAATGTCAGTAAAGGAAAGATAAACTAAAAATGAGAATGAAAAAGTGCACATATAATGTCTTAAACTCGAGTTCAAGCATCTTATTCGAGTTCAAACTAATAAAAATTAAATACCAAACTTGACCCGAGCTCGAACCAAGCTTGACTTGAGCTCGGCTCGAGATCGAGTCCGAATTATTTAACTCTTCCAACCTTGAGATCGATCTCGAGCTCGTGAATTCTTATCAAGCTCAAACTCAAGTTCAAGCATACTCATGTTCGGGTTCAGCTAGTTTGAATCCTAATCTAAACCAAACAAAAAAACAAGCATAGGAAGCTTACATGCAGATAGGAGTGGGTGCACAATTAATAGTAGTCACATGAGTATTCCATCTCACGGGAGGTGTTTGGTTTCACATTATGGATATAGACATGTATATTATGATCATTTGATCAAGCCATTGAATAATTGTGATAAATCGTTGTGTGAACCTAATAAAACAAGTAAATGTAGAAAGTGATAGCGTTTTTCCATCTCTGATTGCTTGGTAGCTTTTCCAAGTAGTAGTAGGTATCCTTTTAAAATGGATGTTGTCATCATCTGAGAGGGCCTTCTGATGATTTTTCAAGATGAAATATAGAGCCCTGTTCTTACAATGAAAATGAACAGTGGGAAGGACTTCTTTGTTAATTTTCAATTTATGTGGCGACTTTCTGTAATATAATGGGGATGTTTAAAAAATGGCGTTTCAGCCAAATAAATGTTTTTTAATTTTTTCCTCTCTCTCAACCTTGGTGCTTGGTGTTTCAATTTATGTGGTTTCTTTCTCTGTTAAATCCACAATGAATTTACGTTGTAACTAAAAAACATGGGAAATGAGGTAAAAGTTTGTGGAAGTTTATATATTGTAGACATCCTCATATAAATTTCAAGATATAAAATGAAACCTTGGTAATATAGCATGAGAGCACTAAGCAAAAAAATTGGATTAAATAATGTTTTGTCTCTCAAACTTGGTAATTTTTTTGTTTTCCACACTTGTAGGTTTTTTCATCTCAATTTCTACAAAACTACTTAGATTCCTGCATGTCCAATCCTCAAATTTTCTCTTCATGGAAATACAAACAAAATAAGATTGAATTTGCTTGAGTTATTGTTTTGGTGGACATCAATTCCCATGCTAGTACATCAAATGTATGTATGTGTATGGGGGTGTCTATATCTACTAATTAATATGTATAAATTTAAAAACTTTAGAAGCAACTTTCCATCAAATTAAAAGAGGTGTACAACAAAACGAAACACCAACAATGACCTTTAGAATACAATAACTTAAATAAGAATGTTCTTTTAAATGTTTTCTGGTGCAAAAATAATTGAGAAAATGTGGTCCACAAACTAATATAAAAAGCAATTGGTGTATAGATGCGTTGAAAAGAAAACTATGAGTTCATCTATTAGAATTTCCAAATAAAAAAAACTCAAATTCCGTAACGCCAGTACTTTTATTTGCTCCTTATGCCCTAAATTTATTTTATGTGATCATGGTATAACTTATGGTTTTGAGTATTATAATATAAGTAAGTTTAGGGATATCATGTGATTATGTACTTTGTAATATTTGTGTTTGAACTTATGATGGTATGAATTTCCTATTTTGTATGTTTGTATTTTAACTAGTTTTTATTAGTTCTAGTTGTGGAAATTACACACTTTTGGTATAATACTTTATTTTCATAATTATTTGTAATTTGTTTAGATTAAGATTATTCTGAGCTAAACATGTCAAAAATCATCCAAGGGATCAAGATTGAATTTCAAAAGATCAAGGAAAGTGCAAGGAGGCAAGAAAAATTTCGATTTGGAGAAAGTACTCTTATAACCGGTCGCATGTTCTATATTGACTCGGTAGTAAGTTTTATTAATGAACGCGTCTCGTTATTAATAACTACCCTCAATGAATTGGAGATACTCCTCGATTGAGTATTCGAGAGGAAGATAGTTATAGATATAACCGGGATCGACGGACATTTCATTAAGCGGATAAAAGCAAAACCGAGTCTTCACCTCTAATTAATTAAATCACATAAGTCATTCATCTTAGTGTTTAAATTCTTTTAAGTTCCAACAACAATCATAAACCCTCCCTTGTTACTATTTATATAAAAGAGAAGTATTCCTTTCCCTGTGGATACGAACCTTACTTCGTTATACTACGTATAAATGTTGTATTGATAATTTATTTTGAGTGCACACTATGACAAAGTGCTCGTCAACTTACATACGTATAATCCGATGAGCAACAAAATCGATCACACCGTAATAATCATTTTATTTCGGATGTAACAGTGTATTAAATTAGTTGTCATGTTAGATGATATTCGGGTGTTTAAGTTTAGATGAAAATGACATCTGGGGTCTAGGGTGTGAACAACAACAATCGGGATCCGTTTAGGACGGAAAATGACGTTTTCGGCACCTGCATCGGTGGTCCCCAGACCGATGGGAAACGCACATTTAACAAAGAAAAACCATTTTAACCCCAAAATTCGACCCTGTTCATCCTTTTCTCTGTAAACCAGCCCCAAAACCTTTTCCAAGTGATTCAAGCTCAGAATTAAACACACTTTTCATCAAAGATCATCAATAAGTAATTAGTTATTCTTACTTTACATGGAGTAATTCTTTCATACTTCAGTGTTAGTTCTTATTTTTGGGGATTTCTACAAGTAGGGTTAATTGTGGGTTGGTTTTAAGTAAATACATAGAGTTCTTGATATTATAGTAATTAGTTAGTTGTTGATGATTCTTGATTTGTGAATTTCAATCGGTTCTTGGTTATCTAGCTAGCCCGAAGCTATGTCTGGTTTGTTGTAGGAATTTGGGAGTTTTATCACTTGTATGGGCTGATTTGTGTGCTCCCCCTCATATGTGAGTCTAAGGATTTTTCTAAAGACATGAATTTAAGTTTGATCCAGTGTAAAATTGTGTATTAATAATTATAGTTGCTCATTGAAGAAGCGTTGCTCAGGTAACTATACATGATAGTTCTAAATAAAGTATGGAAGTCTAGCTACTTATGAATTTGATATATTTGCTTGAATACTTGAAATCACATGGCATGAGATTATGTGAATTCCAAGTTATATGTACCTATTGACGGGTGGTCTTAATTGTGCAGCTATTGATTTATCTAAGGTAATATGTGCAGAACCTATGTTATGATTTTAGGTTGGGTTTATACGGAACCAACAATGAAAAGGAAGTCATGATGATAATGATAAGTAAGGAATGATAAGTAATATTCTAAAGTAACCGTGCCCCCAAGTGACTACCTGAGCTGAGCTTAACGGGACATCCTCCCGCGGGGAGTCCCAAGGTTACTTCTGATGGGCTGCGGGCTAGCTATCCGAGGTCATCGGCGAGGGGCCTGGACACGAGCTACGGGCCCATAAATTCAAAGAACAAAATGAGAAGAAAGAATGATGAATAAGGAAATCTCTTGGGGATTGATACTTGAACGCTTATGCATGTGTTGTTATGCGCATCTTATGTGTGACTATAATACATGTGTGATGTATTATTCTGCGTATGTATATGTTTATGATTAGCTAAGATTCCTATATGTTTTAATGGATGAAATGGTGACTTGCTAAGCATTATTGCTTACAAGATTTCTATTCTCTTATGTTCTCATGTATAGGTAATAAACGAAGTACGGAAGCCTGAGAGAATGTATGGAGCCAGTGACAAGGTTTTGGATGGGTTAACAGAGAAGATCTGGTTGTCTATTATGTTTTCTTTAGTACGTTGGTACTTCAAAGGGTTGTTAAATGTTTTCTTTAGTAACAGAGAACAAAATTTTTCAACTGATGAGAGTGTGAGTCCTTATCCTCCAGAAAAGGAAACTGAGACAAACCAGAAACCTCCTCACCAATCACTCAAACAATATCTAAGTTTGGAGGTCAACCCTGTATTTTTCCACTGACCCAAAAATTTCTAGATTTACAAAAATCTTTAGAAAATGAAAGGAAAGGTTTTGAAGAGGAAAGGAAAAAATTTCAAAGTGATTGGGATAAACTGTTGAGTGAATTTAATCTGTTGAGCGAAAAATTTCATTCAACAACAACCTCCCAGTCCATAAGTGATTCAGCACCAAAAATTACTCACACTACTCAGAACAAAACTAAGATTTCTAAAAAGCCATCCACACACTCCTCGTCTCCTTTGGTCACAGGACAAAAAGTGAAAAGGAGATGGGAGAAGAAAGAAGAGTGGAAGGTGAAAAGAAATGAAATAGCTAAATGGAAGAAGAAAATGTTTCATGAGAAGAAGTCCTGTTCTTGTTCTAGTTCTCTTTTTTATTCAAACAATAAATGTAGCTCTGGCTCTTTCAAACAATCTAGTAGTAGTTCAGTCTTGAGTCCCGAGCTGAATGTGTTGGTGTCAACTCTTGAACCATGTTCTTTTCATAATTCAAGTTTTGCTTTTGGTTATTCTGATTGTGACTCCTCTAACTGTGAATGTGATGTGAATGATGCAAAAGTGAGGAGAGAGAGCGAATGAAAACAAAGAAAACAAACCAAGAATAGAACTTATCTGGGCGTTTACTACTTACCAAATCTAAAGTATCCCCTCAAAGTTCATTCAAGGAAACATCTTGAAAGACTCTCTAAAGAAGAAATTTTTAAACCATATCTCACAACTCAACAATTCACTCACAAAGACCATGTCTAGTCTTCTCCCACAAGCAAACAAAAATGGATTCCTAAGGCTGATTTCACCAAAACACAATCATTATCTGAGAAGGCTGTTGACCTCGGATCACAGCTAAAAATCAAACTTAAAAAGATCTTTCGCATTGATAAGGAAGGACCAATCCTGAGGTGGGTACCTAAAACTCCTTGATTATTTTGCAGGTCGGTCATGTGTGGCACTTAGATTCAGGATGCTCAACCCACATGACCGGATAAAACACCTATTGAGCAACTACACCAACTGCTATAGAGGAAATGTCAGATTCGGGAATGATGCCTCATCTCCTATTCTTGGATATGGAGATGTCATCTGCCCGAGTGTCACTATAAAGGTTGTATCTTATGTCAAAGGGCTCAAACATAATCTCCCGAGCATCGTACAATTCTGTGACAGTGGAATGGAAGTGAAGTTTAAGTCAAAACAATGTTGCGTGATGGACATCATTGGAAATCAAAGTTTAAGTCTATGCACAATCTCATAGACCCGTCTTTCTTCTTCACAAACAACACAGGAGCTCCCCAAGGAGAAAAACTGGGACGAATGAAGCCTTTCTCAAGTAACTCCTGTAATTGCTTATACAACTCCTTCAACTCTGTTGGCGCCATACGATAAGGTGCCTTGGATATCAGGCGTGTACCCGGTATGAGCTCAATCTCAAATTCTATCTCCCTCGGTGGAGGTAACCCAGGAAGATCCTCCGGAAACACATCCCGAAACTCATTAACAATAGCTATTGTTTCCATTTTGGACTCATTCTCTGCAGGTTTACTCACCACGTGAGCTAAAAATGCTTGACACCCACTTCTAAGATATTTTCTTGCCTTCACCATAGTGATTACCATCTTCTCTAGTCCCCGTGAATCTCCACGGAAATTGAAAGGTTCTGCACCATCTTGTTCAAACCGTACATTCCTGGATCGACAACTGATGTAGGCAGAATATTTACTGTGGAAATCCATTCCCAAAATTACATCAAAATCATTCATATCCAGCACTATCAAATCCGCATACAACTCTCTTCCAGCTAGCAATAATGGTACACCTCTCAGCCACAGACTTAACCACATGGTCTCCCCGGACGGAAGGAACACCGAAAAGCTATACCCTGGTTCTTCTTTAGGCCTCTCAATGTTATTTTCAAATGTTTTGGAAACAAAGGAATGTGTTGCCCCGGTATCAAATAACACATTAGCATTCATATTTATAATGGAAACTTGACCATAACCACATTTGGATTCTGAGATGCCTCTTCTCTCGTCAGCGTGAAAACTCTTGCTGTGGTGACTTCTGATGGTGCCTCCAACCTCCCTTGTTGAATGGAAGGACCCTCAATGAATCCCTGCATATGGTGGATTTCCCCAGAACTGACCATGCCTTTGCCACTTGTGGGCTATGATTGTCCCTTTCGTGGACATGCCCTAGCAAAGTGACCCTCCTGACCGCATAGATAACAAGTCGTACCTCCATATCGACACTGCCCAGGATGGTTACGGCCACACTTGTTGTATAATGGATATTGTACAATCCTCTCTTGGCGGAATGGAGTGAAACTGGATCCCTTTCCCTTGTGTTCAGTGTACGACCTCTTCTTGTTCCTTTGCCATCCTTGTGAACTACAGGGGTTACGAGTTGGCAGATGTTGAAACCCTGCTGGGGTCACAACACCTGGTTGTGTGGCTGTCATATAGTATTCGACTTGGGTAGCCACGTTGACACACTCTGTTAATGTGTCAGGATTCGTGTTGCCCCTCCTGACATGGACAGCTATCTCTGGCCTTAATGCCCTCAGGAATATTCGGGTCTTATCTGCTTCGGTGGGAGCTGCGGTGGGGCATAGCTGTAAGAGATCTGCAAGTTTCGTTGATAGTGCCAACACATCCAACGACCCCTGTGTGAGGCTATGAAGCTCATCCCAATATCTGGTCATCCTGCTAGGGTTCAAGTATTTGTCGTTGAACTCATATGAGAATTGCTCTCATGTCATGGTCGTGGTGTTGACTCTCTGATTCACTGTCTCCAACCAGGTCCTTGCACTCTTCGTTAAGCTGTAGGATGCACACCTGACCTTCTCGTTCTCCCTCAATTCTAGTCCTTCTGCTAGGCCCTCCACTTTCTTCAACCAGTCCCGAGCTTTGAGGGGATCAGCCCCACCCTCAAACTCTTCTGGGTGTGCCTTCTTCCATGTGATCAACAATGGCTCTCGTCAGATCACTTCGTTCCATCCTGCTTCCTGTTGATCATTTCCTCCCCCACCGTCACGGTGCTCATTCTCATGTTGGTGGTTGTTATTATTGTTTCTACTACCTGTCTCTACTGTTAGACGCGAAATGACAATGTTTTGATCATGAATTTGTCTATGAAGTTCCGCTACAACACGAGCAAGCTCCGCATTACTGATTGATGAACCATCCTCGTTACCTTGGCCCTGTCGTGACATTCTGTGTGAGAGATTTAATTTAACAACTAATGAATCCACCCACACACACATAAATTTTCAACATTAATACGTAGTTCACTTATATGAAATTATCGTTATTCTTAAATAACCAAAATTACTAACTTACCTGAGAGATGTCGAGCGGTACGTGGCAATGGATGGAGTTACAGAAGGACTTGGGCTCTGATACCAAACTGTAACGACCGTCCCGAAACGACCATTACCATACTTAACATAAACAAGACTCAATATACAAAGCAAAATATAACAGAATACAAAGTCTCGTCATGAAACTTTATTTCTTATATATATAAGAAAACTCCATGACTGAAATGTCAAAAGACCAACAACAATCACGCTTAAAACAAAGTCATCACACCTGATCAGGATTTTTAAAACAAAACAGAAAACATCTCATAAAAGTGTCATAGTAAAACAACAAAACATGAGACACAGCCAGGTCATTTCTGTTAACCCATCCACAGCCTCACCACCCGGCCCGAATATTCTCTCAGGCTTCCATTCTTCATTCATTACCAATACATGAGACACAAGAGAACCGAAGTCTCGTAAACAAAATTTTCTTAGTAAGTCACCATTACATCCACTAAAATAACGGAGTCTTAGCTAGCCATAATTAGATACATAAGCTAGAATACTCCACACATAGCATATTCACACACATATTCATATCATGTAAAGTACAACTTCACGTAAGGAAATCTAAAAGATTTTCTCATTCATCATTCTTTCTTCCTATCTTGCTACTTGACTTAATGGGCCCGTAGCTCGTGTCCTGGCCCCTCGCTAATGACCTTGGGTAGCTAGCCCGCAGCCATCAGAAGTAATCCCGAGACTCCCCGCGGAAGGAGATCCCGCTCTGTTCAGCTCAGGTAATTACTTGGGGGAACGACTACCTTAGAACATTTCTTATCATTCATTAGATATCATTATCATCACAACTTTCATTCATTGTTGGATTCCATATAAATCCAACCTAACCATAAACATAGAACTTGGATACCTTACACTGATAACTCAACAAGTTCTCAATCAACATCACCTACAAGCATATATACATAACAGGGCATTCACATAATCTTATACCATAAAAATTCAAGTGTTCAAGCAAATCTATCCAATTCATAGACAACTAGACTTCCATGTTTCATTTCAAACTATCATGTATAGGTGGTGATGACTTACCTGATTCACGTGGAGTTTTTACCCTTGATCGTGCGTATAAAGCGTCCACGGGCAACGGTTCTTTGATTGAGCAACTATATACATTGTTTACATTTGATCAACAAAACCTCATGTTTTTAACCAAAACCTTAAAACTTAGGCATAAGGGGAATTCAACAAACAACCAGCTCCCGAACATGATAGACTTCTAAAACTCCTAATCTCAACCGGTCAAATTTTCGGGTAACTAGACAACCAACTCCCGATCGCACTTCATACTCAAGAGTCAACAATAACTAACAAATAATCATACTATCAAGAGTTCTACACATCTAATTAAAATCAGTTTATATATATTAAAAGATTCCCCAAATTCCTTCATGAAATTGACATAGTTTTGATATAGCTAGTTATTCAAGAATAGACTTAAAACTTCTTAAGCCAAGGATAAAAAACCACTATACAACCTTCCTATCATCCATAATTTCATTCTTTTCTTAGAATCAACCCAAAACTCACTCAACCCTAGTATAATCTCAAAACAAGAACTATGAATTGAACATAGAATAAATACTTCATGTAGAGTGTAAATCTTACCAATTTAATGATTCTTGATGAAAGATTATGTTAAACTTGAGCTTCAATCATTTTGGAAAAGGTCTGGGATTGATTTGTAGAGAGAGGGGTGCGTAGGGATCGAATTTGTGTTGAAAAGGGGTTTTCTTCGCTAAAAAACGCTATATGACCGACCTGCCAAAACCGACCGAACCGGCGCCGGTTTGCCCCTGACCGGCGCCGGTTGCCCAGCACTCCAACACCTTCAAGTTTCTGTTTTGAACCGGCGCCGGTTTGGCCCCAACCGGCACCGGTCCGGCACCCCCCGGGTGCTGAAAACGCCCTTTTTCGCCCTAAACTGACCCCGATTGTTTCCAATCCCATCCTAGACCCCCGATGACATTTTAAACTATATTTTAAACACCCGAATACTATCTAACATAACAACTAACTTGATATATCATTCCTTTTGAAGTAAAATGACTATTATAGTATATTTTCGTTGCTCATCGGATACTGTCACCTGTCACGTTCAAACATAATACAAACATGTGAATTCAAATATGATTATCACAAAGTTCATATTCACATATATAACATTTAAACCACAAGTTAAAACATGATCATAATGAAAATGATTAACACATAAGAAATAGATAAAATTATGGGCATTACAGGCTTCAAACATAATAATAAATAGCATTGGAGAAAGAGGGTCCCCTTGCTTGACTCCCCTTTTCAGCCCAAATTCGATCCCTACGCACCCCTCCCTCTATTTATATATTCACCATAACCGAAATATAAGTAGCCTTCAAGTTCCCCATAATCAACTCCCTGATCTTCTTATTAAACCCAAACCTCCTCGAAACAGCCTCTAGAAAACCCCAGTCAACTCGATCAAAGGCTTTAGTCATATCTATTTTAACCACAATATTAGAGGCTCGAAACTTCTTATCCAGATTATGAAGCATCTCCATAGCCACCAGAACTTGATGTTTAATTTCTCGTCCTTTCATAAAGCCTGATTGTTCATTAGAATTGATTTTAGGCAAATAAGAAGCTAACCTGCTAGCTATAATGCGAGTATTAACCTTACTAATGAAGGTGTAAAGACAAATAGGCCTAAAATTCCCAAATGAAGTAGGACTCCTTTTTTGGGAATGAGAACCATATTAGCACTTCCCACACTTCTGGGTATCGGCAGACCCAAGAAAAACTCTTGGACAGCAAGAACCACATCCTTCTTAATAATGTCCCAACAGCCTCTGTAAAAGGTTCCTCCAAAACCATCTGGACCAGGCGCAGACTCTTTACTCAAACTCCAAATAGCTTCTTTGATCTTCTCTTCTCCTGGTAGGTTACTTAGCATCTCATTATCTCCTTCATCAAGCAAGCATGGGATGTGTTTAAGCACCTTGTCCTGCGAGCAAGTAGCTTCTTCCTCGTAAATCTTAGTAAAAAAAGAGACGGCCTCAGTCGCAATATCTTTCCTATCATAAACCCACTCCCCATCAGTTCCTTTAATTGCAGTAATTTGTTGTCTTCTTACTTTTTCTTTTGCTTTCTCATGGAAGAAATTGGTGTTAGCATCACCATCCCAGATCCATTTTACATTAGCCTTTTGTCTCCAAAAGGCTTCCTTCTGTTTGGCACGCATTAGTAACTCAGCCTTCTTTTTAAAACACGTCAATCTAGTCTCTTCGTTCGGATTTTCCTCAGTCTTTTTCAGCTGCCAAAGCTTCCACCTCCAGCTTACTAGTTTCAGCAAAAATGTCTCCGAAAACTTCTTTCTTCCATTTTTTTAAGTCCACCTTCAAGGCTTTAAGCTTAGTCGAGAAACTCCTCATTCCACCACTGGTTGGATAAACCTCCCATTTGCTTCACACAAAAGACAAAAAATCCACATGTGAAAGCCACATATTTTGAAAACGAAATTGCTTCGGTCCCAATCTTCCTTCTTCTTCACACATAAGTAGGATAGGACAATGATCAGAACTAGATTTGCTCAAATGTTGAGTGGTTACAACTCCAAATTTAGAGTTAAAACCGTGATTGATCAAGTATCGATGAAGTTTTTCCCAAATACGACCGTTGGACCTCATCCATATCCATGTGTAAGTAGATCCCATAGTAGAGGGTTGAATCAAATCAGAGTTATCAATGCACTGGCTAAAATCCAACACCTCATTAAGCATAGGACCAGCAGGTCCTTTGTTTAAATACACGAATCTTATAAAAATAAAGAACTGGTTTTTAAATTACAACTTTTGCCTACCAAGGAGGGTGTTCATGAGTCACGAGGACTTTTCTTAATATTATAATAGTATGTATGAGATTATTGTTTTTAGAATAATATTATATTGGTAATTCATATATATAGTGCATATTATATTTTTATTAATGCTAAAATAAGTTAAAGTTAATTATCTATGCAATAAAGTCTTTTTAAAACGTAAGAAGTAAATGAATTATGTAATTTAATGTCAATAAACATTATATTTGGACTCACTTCATATCGTTTGTAAACTGTGTGACTAGTGTGTCTGGTATTTAATACCGTTTGTTATATATTTTACAAAATGAAGTACTAGTTATCAAATAAAGATAATTAAACATTACAAAACTAAGAATTTTTATATAATAAGTATCATAAATCTTAAACAATGAGTTGTTCTATTGTTTATTTATTTAAGTTATGTAAATTATCTTGGATGTTTCTTCTTTTAAATCTCCAAGTAAGTATTACATTATGTAAAACTATAAATCAATTTTGAAAATTAAAAGTTAAGGGAGACGAATGTAATCGAGTTTTTTTCCTTATTAATGCTAATTAATTAAATAATTACGGAATTAATGTTGGATTAAAACTTATTACCGATATACTGCTGGGATTAATCCCCGACCAGGGGTTAATCCCAGCAGTATATCGGTAATAAGTTTTAACCCAACATTAACTCCGTAATTATTCAATTAATTAGCATTAATACAGGAAAAACTCAATCTAATCAAAGTATGAAAATTTTAGGAAAATATTACATTTATTGTAGAAAATTTTGAAAGTCCAAAACTAAAAGGCCCCTTGCTAGGCTGTGTAGAGCCTCCGACCACCGGTTAAAGGCCGGGATATCCAGGTGCCTTGAGACGAGGTCCTTTGCTTAGTCATGTATGGAGATGTTAGGAGATTTCGCTCTGCATGAGAAGTGTGGCGGATGAGCACCCTCCACGGCAAAGAATGTGATTACCAATGTTAGGTGGAAGACAACTGTAGTTAGCTCACTATATGTCGCTGGATCACTGTGTGAAATAATGTGAAAACACAAAAAAGAGTAGGAGTAGGAAGTCTGTTAATAATACTCCATATATGCAACTGTAAAAATAGTATCAACCCAAAAGGTACTAGGAATAGAGGTTGTGAGAAGCATAGTCCAAGCAAATTCTAAAAGATGACGATGTTTGCGTTTGACAACATCGTTTTGTTGAGGAGTATGAGGACAAGATTTTTGAAAATAGATGTCATTTTCAGCAAAAAATTGTTGCATATCTCCTACTCCCTCCGTCCCCGTATAATTATCCCATTTTCCATTATTGGATGTCCCACCCAAACTGCTAAGATGAGAAACATGCCATGAATGAAAATTACATAAATAGCCCTGAGAAATAGCCCTGTGAAGGGTAAAATTGCAAAACATGAATTTATGATTACACTATGAACAGTTGAGCCGTAATTCACAATTAACCACTGCCAAAAAGTAAAAGTTATGCATGATCTACAGTAGAAAGTTGAATAGTATACATCATAAATAGTAGACTTGAACAGTAAAAAGGGAAATAGTGATGAAACTTAAGGCATCTTCAACATTTCAGCCAGCATGTCTGAAGTGTCTAATCCCGCTGACCTGTCTTGTGGCATGCATACACACATCTCCACAAAAATAAGGAGTACTAAATCTGAAAAAATAGAAAACAAATATCAGTTCACAATTCAGCCAGCCTATCCCTTGGGACACACGAATCTTCTTCAGGAAGGATTGTTCATTTTTTCCTATAAATACTACAAACCTCATTGCAAAACCACACTACTCAAACCTTCTACCTAGCAAGCCTGTTCTTGGGGGCATTTTCTTTTTGGGAAGATCATCCACTTCCCTATAAATACTACTCTTTCGGTCTTTCCAAATGAGTACCATTCAATTCAGCTTCAACCTCTTCTCTTTCTCTCTTCATTATCAGCCTGCAATAAGAAAGAGTATCATTCCAAGTAGTTCTCTTAATGAGAAATCTAAAGTACAATATTTTGCTTTAAATGAATATTGATTGATTGTTTGAAAATTGTTTAACTATCTAACATACATCGTTTGAATGCATTATTTATCTTTTCTTTTGATCATGTGAAAAATAAACATGAGATGTTAAGAGCAACAAAAGGTATAAATGCAACTACATGTGAGTGATATGTAAATCTATTATTTACTCTTAGTATTAGGATACACAAACAAATGGTGTACTACTTAGTCTTAATTTAATGATTGATATGTAGATGTTTCAAGTCAAGGATAAAGAAATATTGTTGATTGAATAATAAGATGTGTTTAAACTACAACTAAATCCACACCCATTGAGATCTATCTATATTATAAGTTGTGTTTCTTTGGTTGTATTAGTTGTACATGTATAGTTAACATTTGTCTTTAAAGTATAGCAGTCATATTATGCATTTACAAGTATAAGTCAAAGAAGAAAAAGTGTAGATCTACTGTAAGTTCTTTGATTTTACAAAGAAGCAAGCTTCTAAGCAGCAACGGGTCTCTCCACGGTCATACATAATGATATCTTTTAGCTCATGCAAAAACCAAACATAAGGCTTATATCCTATACTCATTTTTTTCACACTAATAGTACAATTGAATAAAAATAATTATAATTGTTTTTCTGCTGTATTTTATTAGTTTCATAAATTATAACTAATTAGTTTCATAGATTATAACTAATTATAGACACTGGAAATGGAAGGAATTGTCCTAAATTAATTACAGAAGAAGGTATTCCACCCTATACCTTGAAAAAACAACAAGTTTGTTGATTTCAAAAGATTACCATGTGAAGTCATATGTTGACAATAATGTGAACATAAACTAATTGAAGTTTAAACTGAAGTTAAATTGTTGAATCCATTTAATTTATTTATTGATTGTGTGGTTGAGGACATAAAAAAATTACATTGAAAAAGGCACACATAAAGAAACAAATTTACATTCAAATCAAGCTATTTTCAACGATTTCACTTAATTAATTAGAGAACTAAAATTCTAATTGTTTACGGATACCAAATGGTGATAGTTTTATCTAAGTTATAAAAGCAAAATAGATGAATGAACTATAAGAACATTCTTTACTTACATCACATGCCACATGCCCATCAAATGCTCTTATCACATGAAGATTATTACCATTTTCAAAAACAATAAAGAACCTGCAAGAAAAGTGAATAGATACCATGATATTTGTTAAAAGTTTCCTCTCCATATCACCATATATACGATCAGCTTAAAGGGAGAGTGGTTAAAATGAATGCAAGCTAGCAAAATGTTAAAATGCATTTGTTGCCTTTGGTTGTGGAAGTAGTAAGCTAGAATGAAATCAAATATCCAAATGAAATTAGCAAAATTTGGGAGATACTACGTATGAGATAATTTTAAATTGCCAAATCGATTGTGGACATCAAGTTAAAAGACGTAACAACTCTATATCATAAGCTCTTTCAACAGAATATCAATCCTTAAAAAAGCAGTAAATACAATTGTATTAACACTTCATAGAATACTCAGTATGTGGTATTACCACTTGCTTTAATTAAAATATAGTTACAACCATATAGGTATTTGATTGAGAAATACAACTATTTGTATGGCCTTTTAGAAGGATCTCAAGAGGCTTTGAAAACCCATAGGTTCAGTAAAAACAGTTTCCAATAATATAATGTGAATTGTGAACTATTTGTTGGAGTAGGGCATAATATAACCTACTTCGTAAGATTTTTACCTGAATAATTGAATTTGAGATTGTACAAATATAGTGTTGGGATAATAATCTTATACTACGCATCAAAATTATAATCGTCTTCATTTAGAAATCACCTTTGTCATATTCAACAAAATGGTGCTACAACAACAAGAAAAAAAGCTTCATGCAATTCGACAAAGAATTACATCTAGAGGGTTTGATGCCACTGTTAAGTTCGAAAATAAAGTACAAAAGAGACAAAAGAAAAGAGAAGCATATTTATCTTCCATCCCCAAAGCGAGCATCGCCGAGATAGGGAGAAGCAACACAGACTCGAAAGCTTAAATCCGGAATGAACACGTTCAAATTCCATCATACATCACAGACAACATAAGCGACCCATAGGCCCAATAGGCCCGGGAACCCCCGACCCATAGACTTCTACTATTCTAAAGGAGGCCCAATAGGCCCGGGAAGCACAGCAGGCCCAAATCACAGTGCCCCAAGTACTAAGCAACCCACGTGGTACACTAGGGATGCCTTCGGCCCCCTGGCCGAAGGCTCTAATTCTCACAGGATGGCCAACTCAAGCAAACAAAGTCACTGGGAGAAAACGGCGAAAATCAGTAGCCCTCGGCACCTAGAGCCCTCGGTATTTGGAGGTCCCCGGTACTCAGAGCCCTCGGCCAATCACCTGCAGCCGAGGGCACCTTTCTCGACATAATATCCTCTCCACATGCGCCTGAATCACCGTACCAAGTACGACGTCACATCCAACAACCGCATTAAATGCGGCCACATGCGACTGCCAGCGCCAACCAGTTGATGTGATCCCTCGGCCTTTGAATGCTTGACACGTATCCCTATCTGGCATTTATTACTACTATAAATAGCGCCCCTTTTCCCCATTTGTGATCCAAGCCAAATACGCTCACTACTTTCTCAGCAATATACTCTCTCTCTCTTACTTATGCTCTGACTTCTCTCTAGTTATTCCCCGCAATAACCCTTCATATACATACCCCCGGGTAGACTATCCATCATTTGGTGCTTTCATTGAGAGGTCGAATAATCAAGTAAGAAACCCTCCCCCTCGCCAAACACAAAACACCTAGCTAAAATGGTGAGAACAACTCGTGCCAACTCCAAGAACGTTGAGAACAAGAACCTGGCCCTCAGCGAAGTCGACGTCCCCGAAGCCTCTAACAGGGCTCCCGGGGGCGGCGTCATCGCCGGGTTGGACCAGACGGCTGTCGACCTACGCCATCAGATTCAAAAGAATGCCCCCAATGCCCGCCTCGGCATCGAGCCCAAGAAGAAGGACCAGAGCGAGAACCAAGTTAGCCCTCCGATCATCACTATCGACGTACAGTCGGCATTTTCCTCCTTCATCCAGACGCTCACCCAGAACCCGGGTGCCTTCGGCACTTTTGTTCCCCTCCAACCTCAGGTCGGGGAGAATATCATGCCTCCCCCTCATCCACACCCCCTCGGGAACCCTGTCCTCCGGATTGGGAACGTCGAGGGGGTCATGGCCCAAGATACGGCCTCCCAGGAAGTCCAATCCCGGGACCGCCACAACATGAACAAGGAACAACCCCGGACCTCCGCCCTCGAGAGACTCGGAGTGGCGCAAGACCGCCGAGGGGTCCAAGACCGCCTCGGGGGGGAAGGTACTCCAGAGGCCTCAGGAAAGTGGCGGATCCGTCTCCAGGGCTAATGAAAGACGTCCCCTTTAGGACAAGGGCAAGGCACCGCTCCATGCCAACGACGCCCGTCACCAAATCAACCAGGCCCACTCGGCCCGTGTCAATTCGCAGGGGGCGGAGGCCCTCCCGAAGGACCCCCGGGACGAAATCATTGCGGCCCTCCAGCGCCGACTTGACGAGATGGAGGCCACCAAAGCACACGCCGCCACTTCTACCCCCCATGCAGATCTGAAGTACGAGGCCATGTTGGCCAAGATGGAGGAAATGCAGAAGAAAATAACTGAGGGCACCGGGGAACCACCATACAACTCTGGACCCGAACGCCATTTACCCCAAGGATATTGGCGGCCCGGATCCCGGAAAAATACCGAGGGCAGCTCATCAAGCCCTACGACGGAAAAACTGACCCCCAGAAGCACTACAACAGATACCAAAACAGTATGATGATGGTGGGGGCATCAGATGAGTATTTGTGCCGCTGATTCCTCTCCACCTTAGAGGGGCCGGCTTACGAATGGTTCAATCGATTGCCCGAGGGCTGCATTGACTCATGGCAAGAACTCGCCCAGCGATTCTTGACACAATTTGCGGGAAGGCGCCGCGCAAGAAAACACTTCTCCCACTTGCTGACAGTGAGGCAAAGGAAAGAGGAGACCCTTCGGGACTTCTTGGAGCGTTGGAGAACGGAGGCTGATAAAGTTGATGGTGTAGACGACGGGACCCTCTTGGCCCTCCTCCAGACAGTGCTCGGCAATTTCTCAAGGAGCCTCATCGTCGAACCCCCCCGCGATTACATAAGGGCCCTACAGCGGGGGGACAGGTATGCCGAAGCAGAGGAAGTGGAAAAGTGCCATCACAACCCCGATCAGCAACGCCCTCGGCCAGACGACAAAGGCAACCGGGGGCCGGGGGCTCCCCGTAATCAACCCAAGGATTTGACACCCCCGGTGATCGCCCCCGGCATGGCCAAGCCAAGGCCGGGGGAGGTTACAAGGGGAACCCGAGGGCTTGGGCACAGCCTGTTCTCCTGGAGCACCCTCGGACACCTTTGACGCACCCTGCAGCGTCATCCTTGATTTCGCTGAGGAGAGGGGCCTGGTGGAGCGAGATTCCCGCGCACCCCCGAAGTATATGCCATCAATCCAAACTACCCCTACTGTCGGTTCCACCGGCATCAGGGGCACCAAACCGATGACTGCCATCAGCTGAAGACGTCCATCGAAAGGTTGATACAGGCGGGCCATTTGTCCCAATTTGTCCAAGGCCCTCAGCAACAGGGGACCCCCTTACCAGGGGCCACCCCGAGGGCACCCTGCGAAAGCGAACGCCTGGGTCAACCCCAACACCACCCCCCTTCGGCAAGAAGAGGGAGATTGGGAACCTGGAAGAAGAGGAGGAGGAGTACCCTCGGTACCAAGAAAAGAAGCGGCACATCCTCATGATCACTGGGGGCAATACCGGGGGCGACTCTACCAGTCAACGAAAGAAGTGGGCTCAATCACTTTACATGGGGGAAGTCACCCATATGCCCCCAGTAAAGCGGCTGAGGGAGGAGCCCATCACCTTCACTAAAGCTGATCTTCCCCCGGTGTCCTCTCCACACAGGGATGCCCTCGTCATCCGCACGGAAATCAATGACACTATCATTCATCGAACTTATGTTGATACGGGCAGCTCTGTCAATGTAATGTACCTCAACACCTTCAAAGAGCTGCATCTGGAGAGGGGGTCCCTTCGACCCATCAAGACCCCTCTTGCCAGCTTCACCGGCGACACCATTGATTCCGAGGGGGTCATAACCCTCCCGGTACTCTTCGGCGACGGGCTCCATAGAGCCAAGCTCGAAGTGGAGTTCTTCGTCGTCAACATCGACTGCGCCCACAACATCATCCTCGGCCGGCCAGCCCTCGAAGATCTCAAAGCCGTCATCTCCATGAGGCACCTCTGCCTCAAGTTCCCAGCCGAGGGAGGCATCGGTTACTCAAGGGGGAATCAAAAACTCGCCCGCGCTTGCTACCTTTAAATGAAGAAGACGGTTAGCAAGACAGTGTTCCGCGTTGACACCATCACTGGAACTGTGGAAGAGGAAGAAAGGAGACCGAGGGCTGAACCAGCCGAGGAGGTAGAAGACTTTACGCTCGATCCGGCCAAGCCGGAGAGAGTCGTGAAGATTGGAGCCAAGCTCCCCGAAGACTTGAAGACCGGCATCATCAGCGCCCTCCGCGCCTACTCCATTGTTTTTGCATGGGGGCCGGAGGACATGCCGGGGATCAGACGAAGGGTCATCACCCACCGCCTCTCGGTGGACCCTTCGGCTAAACCAGTACAACAACGGAGGAGACCCCTCTCGGCCGAGAGGAGGGAATTTCTGAAGAAGGAGGTTGCCATGCTCTTCTCCATCAAACACATCAAGGAGGTAAAATACCCCTCATGGCTGGCGAACGTAGTCCTCGCACAAAAACCGCCCTCATTCCGCATGTGCGTGGACTACACGGATCTCAACAAGGCGTGTCCCATGGATCCCTTTCCTTTTCCGAATATTGATCAACTTGTAGATGAGACCGCGGGGTGTGAAATCATGTCATTCCTCGACGCATTCCGCGGGTATCATCAAATCTTTATGCATGAGGAAGACGCTGAAAAAACAGCCTTCATGACTCCCGAAGGCATCTTCTGCTACCTTATCATGGCCTTCGGCCTAAAGAACTCAGGCGCCACCTACACCCGGATGGTGGCCAGGGTCTTTCAAGCTGTCCTAGGGCGCACCATGGAGGCATATGTTGACGACATGATCGTCAAAAGCAAGCAATCAGCAAGCCATGCTGACGACCTAAGGGAAATCTTCGCCATCATGCAGAAGTTCAACCTTCGGTTAAACCCGAAGAAGTGCACCTTCAGTGTACAAGGGAGCAAATTCTTAGGCTACATTGTGAGCCGAAGGGGTATCGAGGCCAACCCCGAAAAGATCCAGGCCATCATCAACATGGAGCCCCCACACAACGTGAAGGAGGTCCAACGGTTGATAGGCCGCTTGGCTGCCCTCAATCGCTTCCTATCAAAATCGGCGGAGAAGTCCTTACCCTTCTTCCAGATCATGAGAAAGACCGCCGGTTTCCAGTGGACTTCATAGTGTCAGGGGGCTTTCGAGGAACTGAAACGGTACTTATCTTCACCCCCTGTGCTCTCTAAACCCAAGGTGGGGGAGACCCTATACCTTTACCTGGGTGTTAGCCCGGTGGCCATCAGCTCAGTACTCATCCGGGAAGAGGATGACATCCAACATGCCATCTTCTATGTTAGCAAGACCCTCAGGGAAGCAGAACTCCGGTATTCCCCTGTGGAAAAGACGGTGTTGGCTATCGTGTGGACTGTCAAGAAGTTGGGCCATTACTTCCAAGCTCACCCGGTCCAGGTCCTCACTCACCAACCCCTCGACGCTTTGATGAGGAGCCCCACCAGCTCCTCCCGAATGGTAAAATGGGCTGTCTTCCTGAGCCAATACAACATCGACATCCGTCCTAGGCCCGCCATCAAGGGTCAGGCCCTAGCGGACTTCGTGACGGAGTGCACGGCCAGATCAGCCATGGACGAGGAGCCCTCGGCCCCCTCGGATGATTGGTGGACCCTCTACACTGACGGCTCCTCCGCTGCCAAAGCATGTGGAGGAGGGGTGGTTCTCATCTCACCCGAAGGCTTCCGGGCCTATTACACAGTCCGCTTCTCCTTCAAAGTCTCCAACAATGAAGCCAAATACGAGGCCCTCCTCTGTGGCCTTCGGCTGGCAGTGACGTGCACTCGTCGTTAGGTGCACTCAAAATAAATAATCAATACAACACTAATACGTAGTATAGTGTAGTAAGGTTCGTATCCACAGGGAAAGGAATACTTTTCTTTTATAAAAGTAGTAACAAAAGGGGGATTTAGATTTGTTTGTTTTAACAACACTAAGATAAACGACCTATATGAGTTTAATTCAATGAGATGGGGACTTGGTTTTGCTTTTATCCACTTAATGAAATGTTCGTCGATCCCGGTTATATCTTTAACTATCTTCCTCTCGAATACTCAATCGAGGAGTATATCCAGTTCATCGAGGGTAGTTATTAATAACGAGATGCGTTCATTAATAAAACTTACTATCGAGTCAATATAGAACAAGCGCTGTATATTAACTTGATAGTAGCAATAAACTTAAGATGAAAACGATTGAGATTGATAACCTCAACACAAGCGGTTTATTGGTTTAATCAATATAATTAATTCCCCTTGGCATATTAACCATGAGATGCATGCATTAATATTCCAAGTTTACTACCGTTGAAAGAACCGGATTAATAACAAGCGTATTAACCGATTGATTCTAGTAATAATTAATATGAGAAACAATACTAGTTGATACTTTAAGTAATGTTTAAGATATTAACATGAAATATGAATAGGAATTAATCAATACTCAAGGAAGAATATTAAAATATATGAATCCTACTATGATTAATATCAAGATGTTAACTAATTGTCATCTTAGTAACACTCCCCAATATTATCATAGAGGAAGAAATAGCTATTACTATAACCAATGTCAAGATGTTAACTAATTGTCATCTTAGTAACACTCCCCAACTTTGATATAGAGATAGTATTTTGAAAGAAAGAATTAATATTCAAGGAAGAAGATTAAAGAAAATAACTCACAACTTACAAATTCATTAAGCTTCAAAGTAGCAAAACCAAGATGGAAGAGTTTAGCTCCTCATTTGGAGACTAAACATGATGAAAAATATAAAGAAAGAGCTATTCTGTACTGAGCTTAGATGTACAAAGGGATTGGATATCTTTTTGTGAAGGAAAGGAGGTGTATTTATAGGTTTTTGGGATGGGATTCGGGTACTCGATCGGGTATATACATGGTACCCGATCGAGTATGTGTGTAACACCCGATCCGAGGCATACTCGACCGGTTTCAGGCTATTTTCTAAGTGTATACCCGATCGAGTATATATGAATACCCGGTCGAGTATGCTTAGAAAGTGGTATTCGGGCTATACTCGACCGATCTTCGTTTGCAATTCAAAGGCATACCCGATCGGGTATGTCGGTCTACCCGATCGGGTATGGACATAGAATCGTGGCCAAAATCTTCCCTGCATGTTCCTTTGTCTTCGGATCTGATCCGATTTGAAGTTCCAACCTAATACCCGATCGAGTATAGCTAATACTCGACCGAGTATAGACCAAAATTCAGGATCTTCTTTTGTCTTTGAACTTTTGCACCTTCTCTTCACTTTTTGGGTTCACCAACTGTACTTTGAGTGACCAAAACCTGCTTAAGCTCAGAATATATCTAATCTAACCTATTTACAAGAATTTAACAATCTAATCTATTACACCAAAAGTGTGTAATTTCCAAAGTAAAAGTCAAGCAAAACTAATTAAAAACATAAACATAGAAATGGAAATTACGAACGTATCAGAATGTTAGAAGAAGAAGTCTATGTCGCTCAGCCATAAGGATTTGTAGATCCAAGATACCTTGATCATGTATACAAGCTCAAGAAAGCACTCTATGGATTGAAGCAGGCACCGAGGGCCTGGTATGATGCCTTAACCGAATTTCTGATTGATTCAGGCTTCTCAAAAGATCTATGTTGGTGACATTATCTTTGCCTCTTCAAATCCCCGCCTGTGCAAATAGTTTGAAGAACTGATGAGAACCAGGTTTGAGATGAGCATGATGGGCGTACTGAATTTCTTCCTAGGCCTGCAGGTACGACAGCTACCAGACGACATTTTCATAAATCAGTCAAAGTATATTCTGGACATGCTTAAGAGGTTCAACATTGACAGCAAAACTTCCATGATGACCCCTCTGTCCCCCAATAATAAACTGGACTCAGACCCCTCAGGGAAACAGTTGATGCTACAAACTATGGGGCCATCATCGGATCCTTTGTTGTACCTCACGTCTAGCAGGCCTGATATTGTATTCTCCACATGCTTGTGTGTACATTTCCAAGCGAATCCGAAAGAATCTCATCTGACCGCTGTAAGAAGAATCTTGAGATACCTCAAAGACACTGTGAATTTAGGTCTGTGGTACCCCAAACATTCAGGTTTTGACCTTGTCGGATATTCGGATGCTGATTTTGTGGGTTGCAGAATGGACAGAAAGAGTACCTCGGGAGGCACCCAATTCTTGGGTGAGAAGTTAGTATGCTGGTCTTCCAAGAAGCAGAACCGTGTGTCAACATCTACAGCTGAGGCAGAATATGTCGCGGCTGCTAGTTGTTCTTCACAAATATTATGGATGAAGACCGAGTTGAAAGACTACGATTTCACATTCTGTCATATCCCGATCTACAGTGATTCACAAAGCGCCATTGCTATCACAAGCAACCCTGTTCACCACTCCCGAACCAAGCACATCGATCTGCGGTATCATTTCATTAAGGATCACGTGGAGAATGGAGACATTGATATGTACTTTGTAAGCTCAGAGCATCAACTGGGTGACTTATTTATTAAGGTGCTGGATGAAAAGAGATTCCAGTTCCCGGTCTCCAAGTTCAGCATGTTGAACCTCGAACCTGTGTAATTTTATCTCCACTGGTCTGTACAAAGTGTGTGTGTGGGACTTGTAATTAGTGTGCGTGTGTTGCATGTGTCAAGGGGGAGAAAACTCGGAAAAATACAAAAACAGTGTGCGTGTGTTGCATGTGTTGAAGGGGAGAGAAAGCAGAATAATCCCCAAAATGAGTGCGTGTGCTTCATGTGTGTGTATTTTTCGTCCTTGCATTTGTCTAGGGGGAGCTCTGATTTTTGACAGTTTGGGCCTTTGATACGTTTGTAATTTCTATATGTATGTTTGAGTTTTTAATTAGTTTTGATTGATTTTTACTTTGGAAATTACACACTTTTGGTGTAATAGTTTAGTTTGTTAAATTCTTGTAAATTGTTTAGATTAGGTTTATTCTGAGCTCAAACAGGTCTTGATCAACTCAAAGGACAATTGGTGAACCCCAAAAGTGGAAGGAAGGTGCAAAAATCAAAAGAAAGAAGATCCTGATTTTTTTGTCTATACCCGGTCGAGTATGACCTATACTCGATCGGGTATCTTGTTGAAATTTCAAATCGGATCAGATCCGAAGACAAAGGATCATGCAGAGAAGATTCGTACCACGATCGAGTGTCCATACCCAATCGGGTACACCGACACACCCGATCGGGTATCTCTTCAAATACAAACCTGAACTCGGTCGAGTATGCCCCGGATCTGAAGTTATAAGCATACTCGACCGGGTACAAAGGTATACTCGATCGGGTATGCTTATGAAATTTTCCCTTTGATCGATCGAGTATACCTCGAATTTAAGGTATTACACATACCCGATCGGGTACCTTGTATATACCCGATCGGGTACCCAAGCTACATCTCAAAAGCCTATAAATACACCCCCTTTCCTTCACAATTACACATCCAATTCCTTTATACATCTAAGCTCAGTCTATAATAGTTCTTTCTTTATATTTTCTTCATGTTTAGTCTCCAAATGAGGAGCTAAACTCTTCCATCTTGGTTTTGCTACTTTGAAGCTTAATGAATTTGTAAGTTGTGAGTTATTTTCTTTAATCTTCTTCTTTGAATATTAATTCTTCCTTTAAAATACTATTTCTATATCAAAGTTGGGGAGTGTTACTAAGATGACAATTAGTTAACATCTTGACATTGGTTATAGTAATAGTTATTTCTTCCTCTATGTTAATATTGGGGAGTGTTACTAAGATGACAATTAGTTAACATCTTGATATTAACTATAGTAGGATTCATATTCTTTAATATTCTTCCTTGTTGGAGATATTTTAATTGTGAATCAAGTTTGTCATAGATTAGCTTTATTATTATTCCTTGTATTAAATTAGTGCATGTATGAGATAGAATGTGGGCCAAGTGTTAGGCCCATATAAACAGGATAAAAGTCTTTCACGCCTAACCTAAACCTCGCCTATAAAAAGGGAGCCGAGGGTTTAGGATTAGGTTAACGTCGTACTTATTCACTATAGCCTTACGCGCATATCTTTCTGTGTACGAGTTCACGGTCTATCAAAGAGGGTTTTACATTGATTCAATCTGTGTTCATCCTTACGTTTAATCTTCTTTGTTAGATTGTTATTCATTGTTGTTACAGAAACAGGGACTATCAATTGGTATCAGAGCCGATCGAGAGCCGATCAGAAGAACGCCTGCAGAAGACTCTGTTTTTCTTTACGTTGTTCTTACTGTCGATATTTCACTCTGTAATCTTGTTTCTTGTTCAAAAGTTGTAAAAGTTACACCCTTAGAATCGTCTTTTCAAAGCGATCAAGGGGTATACATCAGATTTCGTTTTACGCATATTCTGTACTTGAGATATTTCGAGTAGCCCTTGTCGACATCCAGGTTTTTAACAGGTTCTGCTACGTTTTTCGAGCTGAAAACTTTATCTGAGGATCTCGACATTCTACTCTACAGGAAACTACCTTCAGATTTTGCTTATCTGATTTTTACAGTTTGCAGGATTTGGACATTGAGGATTTCGACATCTAGGATTTCGAGATCAAGATTTCGAGTTAAGGTTTCGACATCTGGTCTCGACATTTGATTTCTCAAAATTAGGATTTCGAGTTTTAACTTCTTGACATTTCAAATCTCGAGATCCCCTTCTCGAAATTTGAAATCTCGAGATCCTTAATCTCGAGATCTCTAATCTCGAGCTCAAATCTCGATACCGGGCCTCCTTTATCGAAATCTCAGATCTCGATATTCAGATCTCGACATCTGATTTTTCGACATTCTGCCTCTGAAAATCTTTTGATCAATTATCTCGAACGGTCAGTTTAAAACATCAATGGCCTCAGAATTCAATGCACAAGGGAACAACAGTACCCCTCCTAGTCTCAGGAAGGGAGTATACAAAATGTGGAGGAATCGATTCCTTAATTTCCTTGAGCACAAAGAGAACTCCGCTGCGATGCTTGAATCTTTGCTTGAAGGACCAGCTGAACTCTTGATTTCAGTTGGTGGTGATCCAGAAAACAACCCTCCTATTCTTCCAGAAATAAGGAGGAAAGTGGCATCTGAATACACGGAAGCTGACAAGCTCAGGCTTCGTGGTGATCTCATGGCCAAAACATACCTTCTTTAAGCAATCCATAATGAAGTATACGTTCTCATCGATAGCATGCAAACAGCTAAGGAAATGTGGGATGAGATAGAGAAACTGCTTCAAGGCACAAGCATTAGCCTCAAGACCAAGAAGACGACAATTCTTATTGCTTATGACTCCTTCAAAGCAGGTCCAGGAGAACCATTGAACGAGACTTACAACAGACTCGTTCAACTGGTCAATGAACTCAGAAAAATCAAAGTATTCAGGTCCAACTTGGAACTGAACATTAGATTTCTATCCAGCTTGCATCCTGCATGGGAAAAGACAGTGAAGGATGTTAGATCTCGGATTGACTTGGACGAGATTGACCTCTGCACTCTCTATGAACATTTGAAGCAATTTGTCAATGAGGTTGCTTGTGCCGAGGATCATCACACCACAAATCCTCTAGCTCTTGTGATGGAAGCTCAGCCCAGAAGGACAAACACACCACTGAAGAAGAAGAAGGTAGTGGTTGAATCAGACGATGATGAAAGTGATGACGACAAATCTGATCTGGAGGCTGAGCTTGCAGACTTACAGAAGAAAATGGCACTGCTTGCCAAGAGATTTGCAAAGAAGAACAGCTCCTCCAACAAGCTGAGAACCTCCTCATCTAACTACAAACAGAAGAACCATGAACAAGAATCTTCTAGAAAGGCGCCATCAGCTGAAGATGCTCCCATATGCTACAATTGTGGAAAGGCTGGACATGTCATCAAAGACTGCCGCCTCCCAAAGAAGAAAGATGCTAATTTCTACAAGCAGAAGATGCTGTGGAATAAGCAGAAAATGCTAATGGTGCAGAAAGAAGAAGAAACTTCTGCAATGATTGCTGAGAATGAGAACTGGGCAGAAGATTCTTCTGATGAGGAGGAGGAAGAAGAAAACTATGCCCTGATGGCACGAGTGGAGGAAGATGAAAGAAAGGGTGATGCTGCGATCCCCGAAAGCGAATGCTCAACAAGCTCTGTAAGTACCTCTCATACTCCTTTAAATAACCAAATGCAGTCCTTACTTGAGAAGGACAATCTAATTAAAGAACTAAAGGAGAGACTAGACAATAATCACAGGGTACTGAAACAGAATCTAGACCAAAAGTCTTCTTTAAGTGTTCAACTTGAAATTGCAAAAGATCAGGTCAAAAAGGTGTCCTCAGATTTTGAAAGTTTTGAACTTAAGATAGCTGAATTAACTAGGAAATTTGAGGATAGTGAACGAGAAAAAAGCACAGCAAAGGCTGAATGCGATTTTTTGCATAATAAAAGAAGAACACTTTTAAACAAAGTAAAAGAACTAGAGGATCTAGCTGCTAGAAGAGGTCAGTCTGAACAAACAATTTTTCTTAATCAAATAAAGGATGACCGATTCTACAATCCTAAAATAGGACTAGGCATAAAAAACCCATGTAATCTGAAGAAAGTTAACTGTCTTCAAATCTATAACAAAGATTACATGGGACTAGGGTTTGGTGAGAAAATGTATTTTTGAAGTGATGAAGAAAACACTGAAGCAGAAGAAGAAAAGAGAAAGAACCCTAAAGCTGTGATTTCTTGTGATTATCCCTCTGGAAATGAAAAACAACTTTCACAAGAAAAATCTACTTCCTGCTTTAGTGAATGCCTTGACCCTTATGCAAAAGATATTCCACACATAGGACATCCTCTAGATCCACCCACAAGAGTAGGTATCGCTAAAACTGGAGAGGAACCTTGTATTTTTCCCATGGCTCAAAAACTCAAAAACTTACAGAAAACTCTTGATAACGAGAGAGAGAGATTTGAAACTGAAAAGAAAGGTTTTGAGCGCAACTGGCAGGAACTTCTTCAAAAGTTTAATGAATTGAGTGAGCAGTATCATGATAAATTAGACCCTTCTACGTCTAAGACTGACAGCTCACACACCTCACCTGAGAAAAACAATGTTTTAAAAGGTTCGTCCACTCATCTCTCTTCTCCTTTGTTTACACGAAATGAAGTGAAGAAGGAAGGAGAAGAGAAGAATGAGTGGAGGAAAAAGAGGAAGGAAATCGCAGAAGGCAAAAAGAAAGTTTTTGAGAATAGTGCCAGTCCTAGATCTAGTTCTATTTTTTACTCTAAAGTTAATTGTAATTCTGTCTCTACAAAACAAACTTCTAGTAGTTCAGTCTTGAGTCCCAAGCTAAATATTTCTGAGACATCTTCTAGACATCGTTCTATTCATAATACAAGTATTGCTTATGGTTATTCTGTTCCAGACCCTCATGATTATGAATGTGATGTGAATGTTGTTAAAGCAAAGCCTCACAGAAAGCTCAAACCAGAAAGAGAAACCAAGAAAAGAACTTCTAAGGGAACATTTTGTATTCCTGATATGAAATATGCTCTTCGAGTTCATTCAAGGAAACATCTTAATCGGCTTTCTAAAGAGGAAATTTTCAAAACCAAACTTAAGAAACAACCATTCAATCACAAAGCGCATGTCTACTCTCCTCCCAAAGCTAAAACAGAAAGGTGGGTCCCCAAGATAAGATCCACCAAAACTGAAACGAAAAGGTGGGTCCCCAAGATGAGACCTACCAAACCTGAAACAGATAGGTGGGTCCCCAATCGCAGACCCACCAAAACTGAAACAGAAAGGTGGGTCCCCAAATTCAGACCCACCAGAACTAAAACGGAAAGGTTAGTTCACAACATTAGACCCACCAAAATGGAAACTGCTAAGTGGGCTCCAAAAACCAGACCCACTGCAAAAGCAGATCTGGCTATTGGAGAGCACACGAGAGAAAGATCTTTTGTTGAAAGAGCTGCTGACCTTGGATCACATCTAAAAGCAAGATTTAGAAAGGTGTTTTTTGATAATAAGGAAGGACCCACTCCAAGTTGGGTACCTAAACTTGTTTGATTGTTTTGCAGGACGGTCATGTGTGGCACTTAGACTCAGGATGCTCAACCCACATGACCGGAATAAAGCACCTATTGAGCAACTACACCAACTGCTACGGAGGCAATGTCAGATTCGGGAACGACGCCTCATCTCCTATTCTTGGGTATGGGGACGTCATCTGTGCCAGTGTCACTATAAAAGATGTTTCATTTGTCAAAGGGCTCAAACACAACTTACTGAGCATAGGACAATTCCGTGACAGCGGGATGGAAGTGAGGTTCTTTGCAAAACAATGTTGTGTTCTCGACAACACAGGGAATACATTATTAACGTGTTATAGAACATCAAATCTGTACACTATTGATCTGAAAAGCATCCAATCCACCACTTCCATCTGTCTGCTGTCCAAAGCTTCAACTGAACAGAACAACCTATGGCACATACGTCTCTCCCATCTGAACTTCAAACATCTATCAACCTTGTCCTCCAAGAAACTTGTCAAGGGGCTTCCTCTGCTAAAGTCTTCCGCTGAAAATCATTGTAGTGCCTGCAAAATGGGCAAAATGACGCGAAGCTCCCAAAAGTCGAAAACCAAACCATCATCTACACATCAGCTGCAGCTAATTCACATGGATCTGTGTGGACCTATGAGAGTCCAAAGCATCAACGGTCGCAAATACACTCTGGTGATCGTTGATGACTTCTCTAGGTACACATGGACAAAATTTCTCCGTTCAAAGGACGAGGCTGCAGAAAACGATATGACCTTTATCAGAACCATCCAGAAACTGCTACAGCACAGTGTTTGAATTGTGAGAACTGACAATGGTCCTGAGTTCAAAAATCAAACTCTCACTGAGTTCTATGAATCACTCGGTATCACTCAGCAATTTGCAGCAGCTAAAACTCCCCAACAGAACGGAGTTGTTGAAAGAAAGAACAGAACCCTTGTTGAAGCAGCACGCACCATTTTAATCCAATCCAGACTGCCTCACTTCATGTGGGCAGAGGCAATCAATACTGCGTGCTTCACTCAGAACAGAACATCCATCCATAAACGCTTCGACAAGACTCCATATGAAATCCTCTTCAACAGAACTCCTGACATCTCATTCTTCAAGGTTTTTGGCTGCAAGTGCTTCATACTAAATGATCGGACAGAGAGAAGTAAGCTGGACCCCAAAGCCAGAGAAGGCGTGTTTATTGGCTACTCACTGCAGTCCAAAGCTTACAGAGTCTATCTTAGAGACAAGCGCACTGTCATCGAGAGTGTAAATGTTACATTCTATGAAATGGCAGACTTCGCGATCGAACATCTACAGACTGATCCATCACATGCTGTACCAGTAGGTTCTGATAAAGCTGAACCAAACACCGAACACGAAGATGTGATTCTCGACTCTCTTTTCAGAAACTTCTACGAGAACTCACAACCTCCACCTCCTCCATGCACTCCAGCTTCATCATCAACTCCAACAGCAGAGATTCCGCTCCTCACAGGTCCAGACGATGTACCATCCACACCCTCAACCCCTCAATCCAATCTCAGAGGTGTCGATGATCACGGCTTTACTACGAGTCCAGAATCATCTCCATTACACACCATAGCTGCTCCAGAGCCTTCAACCTCCTATCAGGACTCGGATCAACCAATAATTACTCCAACTCCTCTAACTCATGAGAGGAAGTGGACGAGAGCACATCCCGTTGAACAGATAATAGGTGATCCGAGTCAAGGTGTGCACACAAGATCCGCAACGATGAATGAATGCCACTTCGCATGCTTCCTAAGCCAGTCAGACCCATCAAAAGTCTCCGATGCGCTACTTGATCCAGATTGGGTGATTGCAATGCAAGATGAACTCAATCAGTTTGACAGACTGGATGTATGGTCACTGGTACCCAAGCCACAGAAGAAGACAATCATTGGCACGAAGTGGGTATTCAAAAATAAAAGAGATGAAGAAGGAAAAGTTGTAAGGAACAAGGCAAGGCTGGTCGCAAAGGGATATAATCAACAGGAAGGCATAGACTACGATGAAACATTTGCGTCCGTAGCTAGAATTGAAGCAATCCACCTCTTTCTTGCGTACGCGGCGCACAAAAATTTCATCGTCTTTCAGATGGACGTGAAAACAGCTTTTCTAAATGGGACGTTAGAAGAAGAAGTCTATGTTGCTCAACCAGAAGGATTTGTAGATCCAAAATTCCCAGACCATGTATACAAGCTCAAGAAAGCTCTCTATGGGTTGAAACAGGCACCAAGAGCTTGGTACGATGCCTTGACCGAATTTTTGATTGATTCAGGTTTCTCAAAAGGGAAGATTGATACTACTCTGTTTATCAAGCGACAACAATCTGACATCATTCTGATTCAGATCTATGTTGATGACATCATCTTTGCCTCTTCAAATCCGCGCCTATGCCAACATTTTGAGAAACTGATGAAAACCAAGTTCGAGATGAGCATGATGGGCGAACTTAACTTCTTTTTAAGCCTGCAAGTGTGTCAAGTTTGTCATAGATTAGCTTTTTAGATATTTCTTGCATACGCGGCGCATCGCCCGAGGTCAAAACCCCTTTTTCAAGCACATTGAGTCTAGGTGTCACATTCCCTACATTTTCTTCTTTTTCTAGGACACCTACACTATTCACTGCACATACTGGTGCACTCACCCTGAAAGCAACAACCAGAGCGCAAGCTATGACGGTTGGAAGCCCTGCTATGCCCTCAATGATTCCATCATTGCACGCAGGCCACACATCAGCAATCTTCGCTGATGCTGTGACAACAGTTACAACCCCCGTAACTGGTCATCCAACCTTTGAAGATGTCAACGTTCTACTAAATCGCTTCCTAGATTCCACCATTAAACCATGGGTGCAAGATGCAATGACCGCTCTAGCACAGGAATTTAGGACCACCCAAGCAGTTCGGTCTGAACAAACCCCACCCCAACCTTCACCTGAACCTTTCATTTCCCATACACAACCCGTATCCTCCACCCCTCTATCTCACCAATCCATTAACCAAATACCCGTTCCTTCACACTCTCGGGGAACCCAGGATACAGAACTAGTATTCTCCCCACATCCGACCACACCCTCCATCGATCTCTCCTCACTATCCTTCGACACCCTTGCATCGGCTTTGCTGGACAACCTTCTAAACATCCCCGAAGCCAAACTTACCCTCCACCAGCAAGCCATTCTTGATGCCCTTCTTTCTTCCCCCAAAACCAAGAGCAACTGCAAGGAGAGTCCTCGTGGTCGCAAATGTTCCCATGAGGACCCTGATGATTCGGATCCTCATGAGGGGGAGAACAAGCGCCCACGATCACTTGAGCGAACCAACAGCCACCACCCGTCGCCAAAATATCTAGCCTGGTCGAGCTAGACTCAACAGCCTGAGGCATATCTCCTAGAGATACCAACCGAGGAGGGGATGGAAGTCCTGATGATGTTACCACTGGTACATCTTTTACATCAGGCCATCAGTTAGAACCTAGTTCTAAACTGATGTCAACGGGCAATCCAAGTGAACCCGGTTGTGCTACCCAGGAACAATCACCGCCCCAACAGCAGCAAATAGTTCCATACATTCCCCCAGGCAAGGACATCCACGATGCACTGGAGGAGGCGGTGATACATGATAAATGGCCAAGACAATGGACAGAATGGGATGATCTCCGCAATGAGGCTGAGGTAGATGACATGCAGAGAAATTGGTTGCTACGAGAGCTAATTAACAAATGTGCTGAAGATATCATCAGGCTCGAGGACGATGAACGAAAGGAAGGGGAGAATTACAAGGAATCTCAGAAAACTCTTGAATCCGTCGTTAGACAATCAGTGGGAAGACTTCCCAAGACAGAGAAACCTTGGGACAACGTTCGAATCAAAGCCCCCTTCACAGAGGAAATCAGAGAGCATATTTGGCGTAGACCAGACAAAGTCAAACCGTTGAATGAACTGAAGCTACGAGGCCTTACTCATCTAAAAGGAAAGCAGGCTGGAGGTCATCTACACATGCTATTACAAAGGTCAACCGGTACTCAGAGAGAGCTGATGGAACAAGACTTGAAGTTCAACATTCTCCCGATTCATCAAATTCTACAAGTGAAGGCCGAGGATTATCACGGAGTGACATTCTATTCCTACATGCTTCAACGCACTGACGGGAGTGAATTTACTTGCCAAGAGAATGATTTCATCATGCTTAAACCCGACGACATCTATCAAATGTTCATGTTCTATCGATACCTTCCAGTCAGGCAGAGCAAAACATAGAGCGAAGGTCTTGCAGCAATAAAGAGATTCATGCTCAGACAGATCAGAGTACATTCTTCACATGACCTACAGATGGCTATTGAGTGCAACTTGACAAAGACGAACCTTACAAAGCCAAGACTTTATGGTCCAGAACTCGAAGACTTCCCAGCTTACCACATCTTCTTCACACCGCCATCAGTCACTTATCTCAACTACAAGAACGAAAAATGTCTGATGGTGGTCAATGAAATCGAGAAGTACTGTGACGGAACGTTGAAGATAATCAAAGAACAGCTTCTAAAGATGAAGGCACAGCTAGAGGAAAATCTTCAGGAGGCATCGTCATATGTTCAAAAGGAACACTCTACAGTAGAGATAATTTTAAAGGCCATCGACGATCGCCTAGAAAAGAGAAATATGCTAAGGCAATACGAGCATGCACTGAATATGAGGAAGCACTACTTCAAGTCACAGAAGCAATAACAAAGTGGCACTTGATCACAAAGGGGGAGATTGTTGGAGATATTTTAATTGTGAATCAAGTTTGTCATAGATTAGCTTTATTATTATTCCTTGTATTAAATTAGTGCATGTATTAGATAGAATGTGGGCCAAGTGTTAGGCCCATATCAACAGGCTAAAAGCCTTTCACGGCTAACCTAAACCTCGCCTATAAAAAGGGAGCCGAGGGTTTAGGATTAGTTTAACGTCGTACTTATTCACTATAGCCTTACGCGCATATCTTTCTGTGTACGAGTTCACGGTCTATCAAAGAGGGTTTTACATTGATTCAATCTGTGTTCATCCTTACGTTTAATCTTTATTGTTAGATTGTTATTCATTGCTGTTACAGAAACAGGGACTATCATTCCTTGAGTATTAATTAATTCCTATTCATATTTCATGTTAATATTTTGAACATTACTTAAAGTATCAACTAGTTTTGTTTCTTATATTAATTATTACTAGAATCAATCGGTTAATACGCTTGTTATTAATCCGGCCCTCTCAACAGTAGTAAACTTGGATTATTAATGCATGCATCTCATGGTTAATATGCCAAGGGGAATTAATTATATTGATTAAACCAATAAACCGCTTGTGTTGAGGTTATCAATCTCAATCGTTTTCATCTTAAGTTTATTGCTACCATCAAGTTAATATACGGCGCTTGTTCTATATTGACTTGATAGTAAGTTTTATTAATGAACGCATCTCGTTATTAATAACTACCCTCGATGAACTGGATATACTCTTCGATTGAGTATTCGAGAGGAAGATAGTTAAAGATATAACAGGGATCGAAAAACATTTCATTAAGTGGATAAAAGCAAAACAAAGTTCTCATCTCTATTAATTAAATCACATAAGTCATTCACTATCACCTTTGTCTTTAGGCCGTCAGAATGAGCTAGTCTCTAGTATGATGAAAACGGTAAGTCTTTGTGACACCGGTGTGATATTACCCACTGCTATCACTTTTGAGAAAAATGATCCCCAGGTTCCTCAAGCTGAAAGAGCAACATACTCTTCAAAATCCACTTCTATTCCGATTCCAACCGATCAAGCATCAACATCATCAAGGAAGAAAGTTTCAAAGAGAAAAGAAAGAGATATCAAATAGAAAGTCGTTGATCTGATATTACTTGACTGGATAGAAGATAATGAGAAGGGCGAACTTCAAAAGCTGAACAATGAAGAAGCTCTCAAGCAGCTGAATTTCATTCGAGAAGTTAAGAGGACTGCTGCTGAAAAGTTAATGGAACTGGACTCTGAACAAATAGCTCAAGGTGGATTTTACGACAATCCATTTCCTGATTTTCACTTAGTCAAAGATCTGATCAAGACACTTCCTGATTTTCACTTAAGACAAGTTTGTGTTGAAGATCATTTAATTGTGAATCAAGTTTGTCATATGTTTTGTAATATATTAGCTTTTATTATATCCTTTGTATTTAATGTGTGAATTTATTAGGGTATAAAAGATATGGGGCCAATGTGTCAGGCCCATATCAGGCTGAAAGCCTTTACGCAAACCCAAACCTGCGCATATAAAAAGGCGCTTTAGGTTTAGGTTTGCGTTAACTTTGCATATCGATCTTATCAGCCTCAGAGCTCATCCTTGTGTTTGTAAAGTTCACGATATATCAAATACGAGTTTAAGAATCTTAGCGTGTATCTTTCTGCTTCTCTATCTTTGATATATAAATCTCTATTGCTGTAAATCGTATAAACAGGGACAAACAATTGGTATCAGAGCCGATCGAGAACTGATTCGAAGAATACTCTGCGTTTTTTTCGTTCATCTCAAGATAGCGAGTTTATCATCTGTAATGTTGTTTTTGTAATTAAAAGTTGTAAAAGTTATACAGATAGGATCGCATCTCTTAGACGATCAAGTAGTATATCTTCTTTCTGCTTTTCCGCAAAAAATTTCCTCTTTAAACTCGCAGGCAGGAACTCGCAACCCACTTTTAGCAAAGCTCCTTTCAGCTTTCTAAATTGAAACTTGGGCTTCAGAAACTCGACATCAAGAGCATCACAAAAACCTCGTTTTCACAAGAAAATTCTGATATTTGATTTTGTCAGGAACTCGCAGCTCAGGTGTTGAACGTCTAAACTCGCAACAGGAAACTCGAGTTTAGAACTCGCAATTTTAAACTCTCGAGTTAAGAACTCGAAACCAATAACTCGAGACATAAATTCGCACTTCAAAACTCGCAATTCCACTTCGAGTTTTGAGTTGCGAGTTTTACATCTCGACTTGTTGAAACTCAAATCACCTTAACTCGAGTTTATAAACTCGAGTTCTCACCTCGAGTTTCTCCGACCTCGAGTTTAGTCCTTCAAAACTTTGGTATAAACTCGCTCCTACTGATCAGATCTCGAACGGTCAGTTTATTACAGCAATGGCAACAGACTCTTCAGCACTTGGTAACAGCAACAATCCTCTCGTAGTTAGAAATGGGGAATATCAGATGTGGAAGACCAGATTTCTCAACATTCTAGAGAACAGGGATAACTCCTCTAATCTGCTAGAATCCCTCACTCAAGGCCCTACAGTGCTTTGGATTACAATCCCGGGGAATGAGGGCAATAATCCACCAATTGAAGAAGTAAAACGGGTTAAAACTCCCACTGAATACACAGCAGAGGACAGAGAGAGATTGAAGGCTGATCTCACTGTCAAAACTTACCTGCTACAAGCCATTCCCAATGATATCTACATCATGATTGACAGCATGCAGACTGCTAAGGAAATGTGGGATGAAGTTGCAAAACTTTTGCAGGGAACTTCCATTGGACTAAAAACAAAAAAGGCCAGTACTCTGATGGCCTATGACTCCTTTAAAGCCTTACCTGGCGAATCACTAATTTCAACTCACAAAAGATTCATGACTCTAATCAACGAACTCAGAAAGATCAAAATCTTCAAATCCAACATGGAAATGAACATCAGATTTATGTCAAGTTTGAATCCAGAATGGAGAAATCGAGTGAGAGACGCAAGAACAGGCCTAGACCTGGATGAAGTGGATCTCTGCACACTACGAGACCACTTGAGAACCTTTGAGAATGATACTGCGGAACTAGAAGGACAGTACTCAACTGATCCACTGGCACTGGTTATGGAAGCTCAACCACAGAGGTCCACGAAGGTCCAGAAGAAAAAGAAAAAGGTTGTAATTGAATCAGAAGAAGAAGAAAGTGAAGATGAAATTGACTTCGAGCATGAGATGGCAGAGCTGCAGAAGAAGATGGCACTCCTAACCAAGAAGTGGGGAAATAAGAACAACTCTTCAAACAAGCTGAGAACCTCATCTTCTAATTACAAACACAAGACTCCTGATCAAAGCAGCTCTGGCAGAGCAGCTGCAGCTGATGACTCTCCAAAATGCTATAACTGTGGAAAGTCCGGACATCTCCAGAAGGACTGTCGTCTTCCAAAGAAAAAGGATGTCAACTTCTACAGACAGAAAATAATCTGGAACAAACAAAAGCTGCTCCTAGCTAAGAAAGAAGAGGAGAATGCAGCGCTACTAGCTGAGAATGAACATTGGGATGAGGACTCATCTGACGAAGAAGATGAGGACAACAATGCACTTATGGCATTATTGGAAGGTGAAGAAGAAGAAGAAAAGGGTGATACTGCAATCCCCGAAAGTGAAGGCTCAAACACCACAGTAAGTACCTCTGACTCTCATTGCTCCTGTTCTAATCAAAGTCAATCCTTACAATCCAAGGATGACTTAATTAACGATCTGAAAGAGAAGTTAGACAATAACTATCAAGAGTTTGTTAAGTATCTAGACCAGAAAGCATCGTTAAGCATACAACTTGAAAATGAAAAGCAAGTTACCAAGAAGATGACACTTGAACTTGATGAGTTAACACTCAAGGTTGCTGATCTGACTGATAAAGTTTTTCAAACTGAAATAGAGTTAAATACAGCTAAAGGTGACAAAAATGTTCTTGAAAATCAAAGAAATTCTCTCTTTAGCAAAATCAAAGAACTAGAGGATCTAGCTGCTAAAAGAGGTCAATCTGAACAGACAATTTTTCTTAATCGAATAAAGGATGACCGATTTTACAATCCTAGAATAGGACTGGGCATAACCAACCCATGTAATCTAAAGAAAGTTAACTGTCTTCAAATGTATAACAAAGATTACATGGGACTAGGGTTTGGTGAGAAAATGTATTTTCGAAGTTATGATGAAAACACTGAAGCAGAAGAAGAAAAGAGAAAGAACCCTAAAGCTGTGATTTCGTGTGATTATCCCTCTGTTAATGAAAAACAACTTTCAAAAGAAAAATCTAGTTCCTGCTTTAGTGAATGTCTTGACCCTTATGCAAAAGATATTCCACACATAGGACATCCTCTAGACCCACCCCTAAGAGTAGGTATCTCTAAAACATGAGAGGAACCTTGTATTTTTCCTATGGCTCAAAAACTCAAAAACCTCCAGAAAACTTTTGATAATGAGAGATAAAAGTTTGCTTTAGAAAAGAAAGGTTTTGAGAGTAACTGGGAAACGCTTCTGAATGAATTCAACCAACTAAGCATCAAGTACCACTCTAAAAACAATCCCCAATCCACATCTAGTTCTGTGCATAAGGAACCTCACACCCCTCCTAAACAAACAAATTTTTCAAAAGAAACGCCCACTCATTCCTCTTCTCTTTTGTCCACAGGACAAGAAGTGAACAAGAGATGGAAAAAGAAGGAAGAGTGGAGGCAAAAAAGGAAGGAAATTGCTAATGGAAAGAAGAAAGTTTTTGAAGAAAAGAAGACCAGACCTTGTTCTAGTTCTCTTTTTTATTCTAAGAAAAATTGTAATTCTGTTTCAATCAAACATTCAGTCAGTAATTCAGCTTTGAGTTCCAAGCTGAATAATTCTGTTTCGACTTTCAAACAATCTTCTTCTTATTATTCAACTGATGCTTATGGCTATTCTGTTCCTGACCCTCACAACTATGAATGTGATTCGAATGTTGTTAAGGTGCGACCTCGAAGATAGGTTGATCAAAGAAAAGAAAACAAGAGCAGAACCTTTGAGGGAGTTTACTGTCTTCCAAATCTAAAATATCCCCTCAAAGTTCACTCTGAGAAACATGTTAACAGACTCTCAAAAGAAAATTTTTTTAAGTCTCAACTCACCAAACAACCTTTCAATCACAAAGCAAAAGTCTACACTTCTCTTAACACCAAACAAAAGTGGGTCCCCAAAAGTGGACCTATTAAAACTGAAACTGCAACTGCAAAGTGGGTCCCCAAGAATGGACCTACTAAACCTGACACTGCCAGGTGGGTCCCCAAAAACGGACTCATTAATACCGAAACTAAAAAGTGGGTTCCTAAGGGAAGACATTTTACAAAGTCAGAACTGTCTATAACAGAGCCCACAAAAGATAAATCTTTTGGTGAGAAGGCTGCTGACTTTGGATCACAGCTTAAAGCGAAATTAAAAAGAGTGTTCACTGTTGATAAGGAAGGACCCATTTCAATATGGGGACCTAAATCTGCTTAACCGTTTTTGCAGGGGGGTCATGTGTGGCACTTAGATTCTGGATGCTCAACCCACATGACCGTTAGTGCATGAATTAGATAGCAATCGGGCCAAGTGTTAGGCCCATATAAACAGGCTAAAAGCCTTGTACGCCTAACCTAAACCTCGCATATAAAAAGGGAGCCGAGGGTTTAGGATTAGGTTAACGTCGTACTTATTCTTCATAGCCTTACGCGCATATTTTTGTGTTGTACGACTTCACGGTCTATCAAAGAGGGTTTTACGTTGATTCATTCTGTGTTCATCCTTACGTTTAATCTTTGTTGTTAGATCGTTATTCATTGCTGTTACAGAAACAGGGACTAACAATTGGTATCAAAGCCGATCGAGAGCCGATCAGAAGAACGCCTGCAGAAGACTCTGTTTTTCTTTACGTTGTTCTTACTGTCGATATTTCACTCTGTAACTTTGTTTCTTGTTCAAAAGTTGTATAAGTTACACCCTTAGAATCGTCTTTGCAAAGCGATCAAGGGGTATACTTCAGATTTTGTTTTACGCATATTCTGTATTCGAGATATCTCGAGTAGGGGTTGTCGACATCTTGATTTTTCACAGGTTCTGCTACTTTTTTCGAGCTGAAAACTTTACCCGAGGATCTCGACATTCTACTCTACAGGAAACTACCTTCAGATTTTGCTTATCTGATGTTTACAGTTTGCAGGATTTCGACATTGAGGATTTCGACATCTAGGATTTCGAGATCAAGATTTCGAAAACAAGGTCTCGACATCTGGTCTCGACATTTGACATCTCGAAATTAGATTTCGAGTTTTAACCTCTCGACATTTCAAATCTCGAGATCAGCTTCTCGAAATTTGAAATCTCGAGATCCTTAATCTCGAGATCTTTAATCTCGAGCTCAAATCTCGATACCGGGCCTCCTTTATCGAAATCTGAAATCTCGATATTCAGATCTCGACATCTGATTTTTCGACTTTCTGCCTCTGAAAATCTTTTGATCAATTTTCTCGAACGGTCAGTTTAGTACAGCAATGGCCTCAGAATTCAATGCGCAAGGGAACAGCAGTACCCCTCCTAGTCTCAGGAAGGGAGAATACCAAATGTGGAGGAACAGATTCCTTAATTTCCTTGAGCACAAAGAGAACTCCGTTGCGATGCTTGAATCGTTGCTTGAAGGACCAGCTGAACTCTTGATTTCAGTTGGTGGTGATCCAGAATATAATCCTCCTATTTTTCCAGAAATAAGGAGGAAAGTGCCATCTGAATACACAAAAGCTGACAAGCTCAGGCTTCGTGGTGATCTCATGGCCAAAACATACCTTCTTCAAGCAATCCCCAATGAAGTATACGTTCTTATAGACAGCATGCAAACAGCTAAGGAAATGTGGGATGAGATTGAGAAGCTACTCCAAGGCACAAGCATCAGCCTTAAAACCAAGAAGACTACGATTCTTATTGCTTATGACTCCTTCAAAGCAGGTCCAGGAGAACCATTGAATGAGACTTACAACAGACTTGTTCAACTGGTCAATGAACTCAGGAAAATCAAAGTATTCAGGTCCAACTTGGAACTGAATATTAGATTTCTATCCAGTCTACATCCTGCATGGGAAAAGACAGTGAAGGATGTCAGATCTCGGATTGATTTGGACGAAATTGACCTCTGCACACTCTATGAACATCTTAAGCAATTTGTCAACGAGGTTGCCTGTGCCGAGAATCATCACACCACAAACCCCTTAGCTCTTGTAATGGAGGCTCACCCAAGAAGGATAACCACTTCACTAAAGAAGAAAAAGAAGAAGGTGGTGGTTGAGTCAGATGATGACGAGAGTAATGATGACAAATCTGATCTAGAGGCTGAGCTAGCAGACTTACAGAAGAAGATGGCACTGCTTGCCAAAAGATTTGCTAAGAAGAACAGCTCCTCCAACAAGCTGAGAACCTCTGTAACACTTGTGATTTAATTTAAATGGCTAGGAGCAAATGTTCAATTCATAGCAGGCATTTGAGGTAGCAGACTCATCATTGATAATTGTTTTTCTTCTCACTTGAGCCTTTTGCTTCCTAATGCTCATAATGTTCACTCACTCACTCGCTCACTTACGCACTTACGCTCGGCTTTGTCCCTTGGGTAAGCTTAGTTGGGTTTACTAAGCCATAGGGACATGTTCTCTCATTACTTTCTTCATTTTCTCTCTGTACTCCTCCTCAACTGGAGCATTCGGTATGCTTTGTTATTGTTAGGCACCGGGGAGGATATCATTGAATACTCCCCCTAAAATGTTGCATCCTTTGAGAGATTCCTTGCATTGTCGGTGTAAGGCGCCAGGAGGAGAAAACTGAAACTCCCCCTCAGAATGTGCAAGGATTGATTGCTCACAGCTTGTCATACCCGCCATGTGTGTGGAGCAATCTGAACATGTCCCACACATGACGGTTTTCCCTTAGCTCATCATGTAGAATTTCAGCATATTGAGGATCACATAATGTTGACGAGTCAGGGGAGGCTTCAGCAGTTGATTGTTGATTGTTGTAAGATGACCGTTGACGTGAGGTTGATTGAATTATCTACGATTTTCGGACCTTTACAGTTAGGTTTAGAAAATATTTGACCTCAGGGTTGACTTTGAAAGAATTTGAACAGATTTTCCTAAGTTTTGACCTGGACATCGGTGATTTACAATGTTTGTCGGAAAACTAACGTTTTGACCCTCAAGGGCTGCGAGTGAGGGCGCGTGAGATTGGTTTCTGAGGCCTAGCCCGAGAATTAATGTAGATCTTTTCGTTAGCTTTCCAACAAAAAAAGAACTGCTCAAATCGGATCACCGAGTCAAAAGTTATGGCCAAAACAGTGCGGTGTCGCAGAAAATCTCTAATTTTGAGCTTTTGAGGAAAATCTTCGAGGTTGAGGTTCTCGATGTTGAATTTCGAGAGCAGGTGAATTTAAACAAAATTCTAAGGCAAAAACTCGAAATCCAAATCTGGAGATTTTAATTTCGAGTTTGCCTTGAAGAGTAATGACGAAATCCACCTGCAAAACAGACCTCAGAATAACGAAATCTTCAGAATTTCAAAATGTTTGGAACCTCGAAAACTTTGGAGTTTCGAAAAACCTCATAATATCGAAAACTTGCTGTTTGAAAAACATCAGAACATCAAAAACTTCTAAAACTTTGATAACTAGGGAATCATTCAGATATCTAAAATGTAAAGCTTCGATGAACTGCAAAGGATGTCAAGATTCAAATTATGAGTTCCAAGAAACTGCAAACTTTGAAAGATTCAAAACATCGAGAAATTCCGAAAATTCTGAAATTTTTTAGAATGTCAAAATCCAAAACATCGAGTTCCTAAAAATCGAAATAAATTCTAAAACTCGCAATTCCAAAACTCTCAAATTTTAAAAACTCGAGGTTTAAAACTCGAGGTCAAAACTCGAGGTTTAAAAACTCGAGGTCAGAACTCGAGGTTTAAAACTCGAGTTCATGACCGCGAGTTTACAAACTCGAGTTCATGACCGCGAGTTCACAAACTCGAGTTCATGGCCGCGAGTTCACAAACTCGAGTTCATGACCGCGAGTTCACAAAACTCGAGTTCATGACCGCGAGTTCACAAACTCGAGTTCATGACCGCGAGTTCACAAACTCGAGTTCATGACCGCGAGTTCACAAACTCGAGTTCATGACCGCGAGTTCACAAACTCGAGTTCATGACCGCGAGTTCACAAAATCGAGTCCATGACCGCGAGTTTACAAAATCGAGTCCATGACCGCGAGTTTACAAACTCGAGTCCATGACCGCGAGTTTAAAACTCGAGTCCATGACCGCGAGTTTACAAACTCGAGTCCATGAACGCGAGTTTACAAACTCGAGTCCATGAACGCGAGTTTACAAACTCGAGTCCATGAACGCGAGATTAAAACTCTCGATTTTAAAAACTGTCGAATTTTGAGAATCTGAAAACTGTTCTGAATAGCCCTGAAGGTCGCGATCCCTCCTGTATCTGTTTCAAGTCAAAATCGTTTCTGCAGCAGTGTTAAAAGCATAAACTCGCAATTCATTGAGAGTTCTTCAAAAAATGAAAATTTGCAGAAATCGAAAAAGAGTATATGCTGCTGGATCGGCTTTGAAAGGCGATTCCAACAGTATAATTTTAACAGATTTTCGTTCACAAACAAGATTACAGGAGCAAAACTCTATATGAAGAGAAACAGAAGAAAAGCAGAGCATTCTTCGTTAGATCCAAGAAAATTGCAGATACATTCAACCTGTTTCACGCCTCGGCTTTGATACCAAATGTTTATCCCATAATTTAACAAACAACAATCATAACAAGAAGAATAAGAAGCAGATAGGAAGAAATCGACAAGATTGAACGCGAATCTAGTATACCGTGAAAACCGGCCGCTGCTCTCCCTGGAGAAGGAGAGCAGCGGCAACCCTAATCTCTCTCTATCTTTACGCCTCTGAACTCTAAGACTCTTTCGATTGTTAGGGTTCCCGTAAGTTAGCCTCCTTTTATAGGAGAAGGTGGCTAACTTACGGGTTACAAGGAAGCCCCCGGGCTGATACACATTTGTGGCCCGTATTACACGTTTAATTGATAACTACGCAAATACAAAGATAACTAACTAGATTGAACACCATAAAATATTCCCAACACTATCTTTGATATATAAATCTCTATTGTTGTAAATCGTATAAACAGGGACAAACAGTTTGAAATACCTTGGGAAAACGTCAAGATTATTGTGCCATACCAAGAAGATCTGAGACCACGAATTTGGAGAAGTGAGAAAGGAATCAAGAAGATTGATGAGCTTGAACTAAGGGGACTTGAACACTTAGAAGAAACTGTTGAAGATCATTTTATTGTGAATCAAGTTTGTCATATGTTTTGTAATAGATTAGCTTTTATTATATCCTTTGTATTTAATGTGTGAATTTATTAGAGTATAAAAGATATGGGGCAAATGTGTCAGGCCCATATCAGGCTGAAAGCCTTTACGCAAACCCAAACCTGCGCATATAAAAAGGCGCTTTAGGTTTAGGTTTGCGTTAACTTTGCATATCGATCTTATCAGCCTCAGAGCTCATCCTTGTGTTTGTAAAGTTCACGATATATCAAAGACGAGTTTAAGAATCTTAGCGTATATCTTTCTGCTTCTCTATCTTTGATATATAAATCTCTATTGCTGTAAATCTTATAAATAGGGACAAACAATTGGTATCAGAGCCGATCGAGAACTGATCCGAAGAATACTCTGCGTTTTTTTCCGTTCATCTCAAGATAGTGAGTTTATCATCTGTAATGTTGTTTTTGTAATTAAAAGTTGTAAAAGTTATACTGATAGGATCGCATCTCTAAGACGATCAAGCAGTATATCTTCTTTCTGCTTTTCCGCAAAATTTTTCCTCTGTAAACTCGCAGGCAGGAACTCGCAACCCACTTTTAGCAAAGCTCCTTTCAGCTTTCTAAATTGAAACTTGGGCCTCAGAAACTCGACATCAAGATCATCACAAAAACCTCGTTTTCACAAGAAAATTATGATATTTGATTTTGTCAGGAACTCGCAACTCAGGTGTTGAACGTCTAAACTCGCAACAGGAAACTCGAGTTTAGAACTCGCAATTTTAAACTCTCGAGTTAAGAACTCGAAACCAATAACTCGAGACATAAATTTGCACTTCAAAACTCGCAATTCCACTTCGAGTTTTGAGTTGCGAGTTTTACATCTCGACTTGTTGAAACTCCAATCACCTTAACTCGAGTTTATAAACTCGAGTTCTCACCTCGAGTTTCTCCGACCTCGAGTTTAGTCCTTCAACACTTTAGTATAAACTCGCTCCTACTGATCAGATCTCGAACGGTCAGTTTATTACAGCAATGGCAACAGACTCTTCAGCACTTGGTAACAGCAACAATCCTCCAGTACTTAGAAATGGGGAATATCAGATGTGGAAGACCAGATTTCTCAACTTTCTAGAGAACAGGGATAACTCCTCTAATCTGCTAGAATCCCTCACTCAAGGCCCTGCAGTGCTTTGGATTACAATCCCGTGGAATGAGGCCAATAATCCACCAATTGAAGAAGTAAAACGGGTTAAAACTCCCACTGAATACACAACAGAGGACAGAGAGAGATTGAAGGCTGATCTCACTGTCAAAACTTACCTGCTACAAGCCATTCCCAATGATATCTACATCATGATTGACAGCATGCAGACTGCTAAGGAAATGTGGGATGAAGTTGCAAACTTTTGCAGGGAACATCCATTGGACTAAAAACAAAAAAGGCCAGTACTATGACGGCCTATGACTCCTTTAAAGCCTTACCTGGCGAATCACTAATTTCAACTCACAAAAGATTCATGACTCTAATCAACGAACTCAGAAAGATCAAAATCTTCAAATCCAACATGGAAATGAACATTAGATTTATGTCAAGTTTGAATCCAGAATGGAGAAATCGAGTGAAAGACGCAAGAACAGGCCTAGACCTGGATGAAGTGGATCTCTGCACACTACGAGACCACTTGAGAACCTTTGAGAATGATCCTGTGGAACTAGAAGGACAGTACTGAACTGATCCACTAGCACTAGTTATGGAAGCTCAACCACAGAGGTCCACTAAGGTCCAGAAGAAAAAGAAAAAGGTTGTAATTGAATCAGAAGAAGAAGAAAGTGAAGATGAAATTGACTTCGAGCATGAGATGGCAGAGCTGCAGAAGAAGATGGCACTCCTAACCAAGAAGTGGGGAAAGAAGAACAGCTCTTCAAACAAGTTGAGAACCTCATCTTCTAATTACAAAAAGAAGACTCCTGATCAAAGCAGCTCTGGCAGAGCAGCTGCAGGTGATGACTCTCCAAAATGCCATAACTGTGGAAAGTCCGGACATCTCCAGAAGGACTGTCGTCTTCCAAAGAAAAAGGATGTCAACTTCTACAGACAGAAAATAATCTGGAACAAACAAAAGCTGCTCCTAGCTAAGAAAGAAGAGGAGAATGCAGCGCTGCTAGCTGAGAATGAACATTGGGATGAGGACTCATCTGACGAAGAAGATGAGGACAACTATGCACTTATGGCATTATTGGAAGGTGAAGAAGAAGAAGAAAAGGGTGATACTGCAATCCCCGAAAGTGAAGGCTCAAACACCTCGGTAAGTACCTCTGACTCTCAATGCTCCTGTTCTAATCAAAGTCAATCCTTACAATCTAAGGATGACTTAATTAACGATCTGAAAGAGAAGTTAGACAATATCTATCAAGAGTTTGTTAAGTGTCTAGACCAGAAAACATCGTTAAGCATACAACTTGAAAATGAAAAGCAAGTTACTAAGAAGATGACACTTGAACTTGATGAGTTAACACTCAAGGTTGCTGATCTGACTGATAAATTTTTTCAAACTGAAATAGAGTTAAATACAGCTAAAGGTGACAAAAATGTTATTGAAAATCAAAGAAATTCTCTCTTTAGCAAAATAAGAGAACTAGAGGATCTAGCTGCTAAAAGAGGTCAGTCTGAACAGACAATTTTTCTTAATCGAATAAAGGATGACCGATTTTACAATCCTAGAATAGGACGGGGCATAACCAACCCATGTAATCTAAAGAAAGTTAACTGTCTTCAAATGTATAACAAAGATTACATGGGACTAGGGTTTGGTGAGAAAATGTATTTTCGAAGTGATGATGAAAACGCTGAAGCAGAAGAAGAAAAGAGAAAGAACCCTAAAGCTGTGATTTTTTGTGATTATCCCTCTGTTAATGAAAAACAACTTTCAAAAGAAAAATCTAGTTCCTGCTTTAGTGAATGTCTTGACCCTTATGCAAAAGATATTCCACACATAGGACATCCTCTAGACCCACCCCCAAGAGTAGGTATCTCTAAAACTGGAGAGGAACCTTGTATTTTTCCTATGGCTCAAAAACTCAAAAACCTCCAGAAAACTCTTGATAATGATAGAGAAAAGTTTGCTTTAGAAAAGAAAGGTTTTGAGAGTAACTGGGAAACGCTTCTGAATGAATTCAACCAACTAAGCATTAAGTACCACTCTAAAAACAATCCCAATCCACATCTAGTTCTGTGCATAAGGAACCTCACATCCCTCCTAAACAGACAAATTTTTCACAAGAAACGCCCACTCATTCCTCTTCTCTTTTGTGCACAGGACAAGAAGTGAACAAGAGATGGAAAAAGAAGGAAGAGTGGAGGCAAAAAAGGAAGGAAACTGCTGATGGAAAGAAGAAAGTTTTTGAAGAAAAGAAGTCCAGCCCTTGTTCTAGTTCTCTTTTTTATTCTAAGAAAAATTGTAATTCTGTTTCAATCAAACATTCAGTCAGTAATTCAGCTTTGAGATCCAAGCTCAATAATTCTGTATCGACTTTCAAACAATCTGCTTCTTATTATTCAACTGATGCTTATGGCTATTCTGTTCCTGACCCTCACAACTATGAATGTGATTCGAATGTTGTTAAGGTGCGACCTCGAAGACAGGTTGAACAAAGAAAAGAAAACAAGAGCAGAACCTTTGAGGGAGTTTACTGTCTTCCAAATCTAAAATATCCCCTCAAAGTTCACTCTGAGAAACATGTTAACAGACTCTCAAAAGAAAAGATTTTTAAGTCTCAACTCACCAAACAACCTTTCAATCACAAAGCAAAAGTCTACACTTCTCTTAACACCAAACAAAAGTGGGTCCCCAAAAGCGGACCTATTAAAACTGAAACTGCAAAGTGGGTCCCCAAGAATGGACCCACTAAACCCGACACTGCCAGGTGGGTCCCTGACGTGCACTTGTCGTTAGGTGCACTCAAAATAAATACAATACAATCACTAATACGTAGTATAGTGTAGTAAGGTTCATATCCACAGGGTATCCACGGTCGGGAGTGTCACATTCTACCCTCCTTAAAAGATGTTTCGACCCGAAACATAAACTAAATCTAAGTACTCAAATTCTTAAGTATTACAGGGTATGTGCTCTTTTCTACTTTTGAGGCATGTACTCGGTCGAGTGTGGGAGTCAGTCTCCTTCAACTTTAGCATTTCTATACACACCCGACCGGGTGTATAGTGATACTCGATCGGGTATCCCTTGTTTTTCAATTTTGGAGCCCTGTACTCGACCGAATATGGGCATCAGTTTCCATGGTACTTCGACTTTCTGTACATACTCGACCGGGTATATAGTGATAACCGATCGAGTATGTCTATTTTCTTTCAAAAATCCATGTTTCCTCGATCGAGTAATGCCCGGTTCCCCTTCTTTTTGGCCATACCCGACCGAGTATAAGGTGGTACTCGATCGGGTATGTCCCCAGATGTTCCAAAACCTTCATTTTTATTTCTTTTCCTCCACAAACCTGTGATTAGTGCCCTCTCTCTAAACCTCCCAAAAACATAATTGAAAACTTTGACAGGGGAGGTAACAATAAAAGAAAAATGTACCTTGCTTGGGTTGCCTCCCAAGAAGCGCCTTAGTTAACGTCGCGGCACGACGCCATTGTTGTGTTCATTCTTCAAAGATTGGATCGATGAGATCCATGCATTCAATGCTTTCTTTCGGGAAACCTTCAAGGAATGGTTTGAGTTGATGTCCATTAACCTTGAGGATTCTTCCGGTGTCGAGGCTTTTTATTTCCACTGCGCCATGGGTGTAGACTTTGACCACCTCGAATGGTCCTTCCCATCGTGATCTCAATTTTCCGGGGAAAAGGCGAAGGCGTGAGAGAAAAAGAAGGACTTTGTCTCCAACTTGGAAATCCTTTCTTATTATCATTTTGTCATGCCATACCTTCGTCTTTTCCTTGTAGATGGCGGCATTCTCATAGGACTCCAATCGAAGCTCTTCTAGTTCTTGGAGTTGTAACTTCCTTTGCTCTCCCGCTTTAGCCATGTCGAGATTGAATGTTTTGACCGCCCAATAAGACTTGTGTTCGAGTTCGACCGGAAGATGACAGGCCTTACCGAACACGAGTCTATAGGGTGACATTCCAATTGGGGTTTCGAAAGCGGTCCTGTATGCCCATAAGGCATCATCCATGCGCAGGCTCCAATCCTTACGGTTTGGATTTACTGTCTTTTGAATAATAGATTTCAGCTCTCTGTTCGATACCTCAGCTTGACCGTTTGTCTGTGGGTGGTAGGCGGTGGACAGTTTATGTGCGACGCCATATTTTCTCAACAAGGCACTCACAGTTTTGTTGTAGAAGTGAGTGCCTCTATCGCTTATCAAGATGCGTGGTACTCCAAACCTTGAGAAGATGCGGGTTTTGAGGAATTCAGTCACCGCTTTGGCATCATCGGTCTTTGTGGCTTTTTCTTCCACCCATTTGGATACGTAATCTACCGCCAATAGAATGTATAGATTTCCATGGGAATTAGGAAAAGGTCCCATGAAATCTATTCCCCACACATCAAAGATCTCCACGTAGAGCATAGGAACTTGTGGCATCTCGTGCTTTCGAGAGATGTTGCCCATGTGTTGGCAATTATCACAAGATTGACAATAGACATGAGCATCTCGAAATAAGCTTGGCCACCAAAAACCACATTCATGTATCTTCATGGATGTTCGTTTCCCTCCAAAGTGGTCACCACATGCATGTGAGTGACAAAAAGTAAGTATGGATGCAATTTCTGTTTCGGGAATGCACCTTCGAATGACCTGATCTTTGCAATGTTTCCATAAATATGGTTCATCCCATACGTATTGCTTTGCATCATGCTGGAGTTTCTCTCTTTGAGCTTTAGAGAAGCTTGGTGGAAACCTGTTTAGAACAAGGAAATTAACAATGTGAGCGTACCAAGGACGAATTTCCTTAAGAGAGAAGAGGGTCTCATCGGGAAATTCGCCTCGCATATCATCTTTGATATGAATGTTTTCTTCACCCAAGACCAAACGGCTCAAGTGATCGGCCACCAAGTTCTCCATGCCTTTCTTGTCTTTGATATCAACATCAAACTCGCTCAGGAGTAATATCAATCGGATCAGCTGTGGTTTGGCCTCCTTCTTTGTCATCAAGAACCTAATAGCCGCATGATCAGTGTAAATGATCACTTTGGTACCAAGTAAATATGACCTGAATTTTTCAAGCGCATAAACGACGGCCAACATTTCTTTTTCAGTGGTGGCGTAGTTGCGTTGGGCATCATTGAGTGTGGTGGATGCATAATAGATCACATGAGATGCTCTTCCCACCTTTTTTTGTGTAAAAGTTCAAAAGTGATATGGAGAGATTTTGTTTAAAAGTGAAATGGGATGATTTGGTGAAGAAATGGAAGAGATATGGTAGAGAGAAGGTGTAAAAATGGAGGTTGGGGGCGTTTTGTTCGAATTGGGGTTAGGGATTGTGGGGAAGATGAAGTGTTTGGGGCTGATTTGGGGTTATAATGCCCGTATACCCGATCGAGTATGTGCTGTTACTCGGTCGGGTATGTCTGGAAAGTGGGGTTTTTGAGCAGCCTGCCTCCTGTACTCGATCGGGTATGTGCTGTTACCCGGTCGAGTATTGCTGGAAAGTTTAGTTTCTGAGCAGCCTGCCTCCGGTACTCGATCGGGTATTGTAATGTTACCCGGTCGAGTATTTCTGGAAAATGAAGTTCGTGAGCAGCCTGCCTTCGGTACCCGGTCAAGTATTATTCCATACCCGATCGCGTATGTGCTCTTTTCTACTTTTGAGGCATGTACTCGGTCGAGTGTGGGAGTCAGTCTCCTTCAACTTTAGCATTTCTATACATACCCGATCGGGTGTATAATGATACCCGATCGGGTATCCCTTGTTTTTCAATTTTGGAGCCCTGTACTCGACTGAATATGGGCATCAGTTTCCATGGTACTTCGACTTTCTGTACATACTCGACCGGGTATATAGTGATACCCGATCGAGTATGTCTATTTTCTTTCAAAAATCCATGCTTCCTCGATCGAGTAATTCCCGGTTCCCCTTCTTTTTGGCCATACCCGACCGAGTATAAGGTGGTACTCGATCGGGTATGTCCCCAGATGTTCCAAAACCTGCATTTTTATTTCTTTTCCTCCACAAACCTGTGATTAGTGCCCTCTCTCTCAACCTCCCAAAAACATAATTGAAAACTTTGACAGGGTAGTTAACAATAAAAGAAAAATGTACCTTGCTTGGGTTGCCTCCCAAGAAGCGCCTTAGTTAACGTCGCGGCACGACGCCATTGTTGTGTTCATTCTTCAAAGATTGGATCGATGAGATGCATGCATTCAATGCTTTCTTTCGGGAAACCTTCAAGGAATGGTTTGAGTTGATGTCCATTAACCTTGAGTATTCTTCCGGTGTCGAGGCTTTTTATTTCCACTGCGCCATGGGTGTAGACTTTGACCACCTCGAATGGTCCTTCCCATCGTGATCTCAATTTTCCGGGGAAAAGGAGAAGGCGTGAGAGAAAAAGAAGGACTTTGTCTCCAACTTGGAAATCCTTTCTTATTATCATTTTGTCATGCCATAACTTCGTCTTTTCCTTGTAGATGGCGGCATTCTCATAGGACTCCAATCGAAGCTCTTCTAGTTCTTGGAGTTGTAACTTCCTTTGCTCTCCCGCTTTAGCCATGTCGAGATTGAATGTTTTGACCGCCAAATAAGACTTGTGTTCGAGTTCGACCGGAAGATGACAGGCCTTACCGAACACGAGTCTATAGGGTGACATTCCAATTGGGGTTTTGAAAGCGGTCCTGTATGCCCATAAGGCATCATCCATGCGCAGGCTCCAATCCTTACGGTTTGGATTTACTATCTTTTGAAGAATAGATTTCAGCTCTCTGTTCGATACCTCAGCTTGACCGTTTGTCTGTGGGTGGTAGGCGGTGGACAGTTTATGTGTGACGCCATATTTTTTCAACAAGGCACTCACAGTTTTGTTGTAGAAGTGAGTGCCTCTATCGCTGACGAGCACTTTTGTCAAGGTGCGTCAAAATAAATTCAATACTAAACACTTATACGTAGTATAGCGTAGTAGAGTTCGTATCCACAGGGAAAGGAATGACTTTCTTTCTATGAAACTAGTAATTAAAAGGGAGGGTTTTGGTTTTGAGTGATTTAATTCAATTAAGAAACTAAGATGAACAACCTATATGTGTTTAATTCAAGAATAAAAGGGACTTGGCTTTGCTACTTTCCACTTGTTGATATATTTTAGTCGATCCTTGTTATATCTATAACTTATCCCCTCTCGAATACTCAATAGAAGAGTATCTCCAATTCATCGAGGGTAGTTATTAACAACGACCGTTCATTAATAACCTTTACTATTAATCAAATATAGAACAACGCTGTATACCGATATAATAGTAGCATTCAATCTTTTTAACTCCTTGATGAAATCAATTGAGATTGATAACCTTAACACAACGGTTTCGGTTTAACCAACAAAATCGATCCCTCTTAAGTCTATTAACCACGACCGTGCATTAATAAACTGAAGTTACTTACTTGTGAAACCACCAACGATTAACCATCGGTTCGTTGATCGTTTCTAGTAGTAATTAATGTCGGAACGTTAACTAATCGTCACTTAGCAACCCTCCAACATTAATATAGAATGAGATTAAGGGAAGAATTAATAATCAAGAGAAGAAGTTAAGAAAATAACTCACAACTTTAATAATCAACAAGCTTCAAGAGAAAAACCAAGAATGGAAGTTTAGCTCCTCATTTGGAGGCTAAACATAGCTAGAAAAATATAAAGAAATGCTATTCTAAACTGAGCTTAAGAGTATGGAAGAAGGGATGATGAAATGTGAAGGAAAATGGGGCTATTTATAGGTGTTTTGAACACCTAATGCCGGATACCCGGCCGGGTATTTTGACATACCCGACCGGGTATTTACCAAATCAAATATTTTCCCATGTTTTTGTGTCTTCTGCACGTTCTTTGGTCCGAAATCACAGAATACCCGACCGGGTATATGGAATACCCGACCGGGTATTTGCTAGTCTTGCAGCAGTTTCCTTTGTCACTTCATACCCGGCCGGGTAAAATCCATACCCGATCGGGTTTTGCACAAAACTCAGATTTCTTTATCCTTTTGCTTCCAAACCTATCCTAAACTTAAAACCAAACTAACTACAACTTACAACAAACAATAAAATGCTATAAATATGATTACAATCAAATGCAAACTCACAACTATAAACTTGCACAAGACTAGTAAATAAACACTACAAACAATAATAAAAATGTATATTTAGGCACTAACAACTAGTGCCTATCAAACACCCCCGCACTTGAACTTTTACTCGTCTTGAGTAAAACAAATCATGTCCATGAAGTTTCTAAACCAACAATTGTAGCAATTACAACCATTCACAAGTGTTTTTGAAAATCAACATAAAAGAATGTTTCAATGATCAAAACACATGAATAAAAGGTCTTCAGCATCATTGGGTTCCTCTTCTTTTGCTCCTTATGTGTACCCTTAGGATCCTTCAAATATAAAAGAAATACTTTCTCTCATTCTCTCATTTTACCTAGGTGCCCTTTCGGGTTTTCATCCCAGCTTCCCACATTTTCCTTTTTAATTCTCCCCAACTCACTCTTCTTTTTTGCTTTTATTTTGCTTAAGTTGCCCTTTTTGGGTTTTCAACCTAACAAGCTTAAATATATTTTTTTATAGCAAGAATAAAGAGTACGAAATGGGAGCATACCAGAATAGTTCTCCCCCCCAGCTAGTTCATGGCACTGCCCCTAGTGCTCGCCCGCATCTCCTCCATCAAAGAATCCACCCTGACCATAGTAGCTGTCATGAAATCCGCCTGTATATGGGCATTCATCATCGTTTGTGTCTGAGCTGCCGCCATATCCGACATCACCACCTCCGAAATCCCTGTCAACACCATCACCGCCAGCTTGTCCACCTCCTCCGGAGCTAGATCCTCCGAAATTACCCCAATGTGAGGGGTCATACCATGTAGAATGTTGGACTGGAGTGGGCATGTGGGAAAAGTACCCTTGCTGGTCAAAATATGCATACATAGGCCCGAAGGCCCGTCTTTGATCGTCTTCCACCCTTTGGTACGCACTGTAGAGATCGTCAATGCGTGTGTTCATTGCCGTTTGGTTAAGATTGTGTTGTTGTATACCGGCCAGCATTTTTTGTTCAAAGGGGGTGTATTGAGGGGGTTGGGGATCAGGTTGTGGCTCTTCTTGTGGTTGTTCAGGACTGGGTGGTGGCTCAAGTTGAGGGATGTCATAAAGATAGTGGTCAGGAGTAGTTCCGGGTAGGCAAAGGTGTCTTCTATCCCCGAGTTGATGGTTAAAGATGTTTGGAAGTTCATCGAAGGGGATTGTAAAAAGTTGTGTGGGTGAGGGTGTTAGTCCCTGTTTTCTATAACAGCAATATAATATGGCATACAGATGAAAGATTATCAACAAAGATGAACACATAAAGATCAAGTGTAAACCTTCTCTGATATACCGTGAACAGTTCGTACAAGAATGATAAGCGCTAAGGCTATTTTGAGCAGATACGAAAGTTAACCGCAAACCTGAGTCCTCCGCCCTCTTTTATAGGCGAGGCTCAGGTATGCGTAAAAAGGCTTCTCGCCTAAGTATGGGCCTAACACTTGGCCCATATTGAATACTATTCTAACAGATATATTTAATCAGTGCAGAACAGAAATAGTAAACATCTAAATTATTACAGACAAAACAGACAAACTTGATTCACAATAAAATAGTCTTCAACAATCTCCCCCTTTGTGATCAAGTGTCGTCTTGCATTTATTTTTGAGATCTGAAGTAATGCTTTCTGAAATTTAGCGCATGCTCATACTGTCTCAGCATTCTTCTCTTTTCAAGTTGCTCGTTGATGGGCTTTAGGATGGTCCACACCTTCTCGTATACTAGGAGCTCTTCCTCGCTGGCGTCCGCAAGTCTTGGATCTATATTCTCCTTGATCTCGTGCAGCTTAGTCTGGATGATCTTCAGAGTCCCATCACAATATTTGTGAATGTCTTCTACCCACATGAGTCTTTTCTGTTCCTCGTAATTGAGATATATGATAGAGACTGGGTCCTTGAAGATATGATATGGTCTGTACTTTTTGAGCTCTGGACCGTACAGAGTTGGCTTTACCAGATTTGCTTTTCTTACATTGTTTTCCAGGGCCATCTGTAGATCATGGGCAGCATAGAATCTGATCTGTCTCAGCATAAATCGTTTGATCGCCTCATAACCTTCTTCGTGTGTCCTGTTTCGACTCAGTGAGAGATACCTACTTACCATGAACATTTGGTAGATATCCTCCATCTTCATCATTATAAAATCATTTTCCTGGCAAATGAATATGCTGGAGTCTGTTCGTCGAACTTTGAAGCTGTAGAACGGGATGGTGTGATGATCTTCTCTGTGTATATCAAGGATAGCGTCAATAGGGTGGATGTTGGACTTCATGTCTCTTTCCAGTATCTGTCATTGTTTTCCAGATGATCTGTGCATCAGCATGTGAAGATGTCCGCCAGCCAGTTTGCCCTTAAGGTGAGTCAAGCCACGGATCTTCAGTTCATCGAGCTGTTTGAGCTTGTCTGCGGTTGTCCAAATTCCCTTTCTGATTTCCTCTTGGAAGGGGGCATTTATTCTGATGTTTTCCCAGAGCTTTTCTTTTGGGGGCAACTTGCCTGCCGTTTGTCTGATGACGGATTCTAGCTCCCTGGGTATCTTTTTGTAGTCCTCCCCTTCTTTGAGTTCCTCTTCATCAAGGCGTATGATATCTTCTGCGCATTTGGCCAGCAACTCTCTCAGCCACCAATTTTGCTGCATATCCTCTGTTTCAGCTTCGCATCTAAGATCATCCCACTCTGTCCACTTTCTCGGCCAAACGTCGTGTACCACAGCATCCTCGAGTGCATCATGAATGTCTTTGCCTTGGGGAATGTATGGGACTCTCAGCTGCGGTGATCTTTCTCGTGAAGCACAACCGGGTTCACTAGGATTGCCCGTTTTCATCAGCTTAGAACTGAGTTCTGGCTGATGGCCTGACTTGACAGATGAATCAGAGATAGCATCGTCAGGACTTCCATCCCCTCCTCGGACGGTATCCTTTGGAGACACGCCTCGGGATGTTGTCATCGATTTCGAACTGTGTTCTGATCGATGGCCTGAGCTTTGTGATGTACCAGAGGTAACCACTACAGAACTTCCATCCCCTCCTCGGACAGTATCTCTAGGAGATAAGCCTCGGGATGTTTCATCTAGCTCGACCAGGCTAGAGAGTTGGGCTTGGTTGTGGCTCGAGGAAGGTGGTGGTTGGTTGGTGGGCTGGTTTGATGAGGTGTTTGGCTGGGGTTCATGGCTGGTAGAGGCTGCTTGCTCAAGTGTCCGAGGTCTCTTGTTCTCCCCCTCATGAGGTTCCGAATCATCGGGATCCTTGATACGTTCGTAATTTCCATATCTATGTTTATGTTTTTAATTAGTTTTGCTTGACTTTTACTTTGGAAATTACACACTTTTGGTGTAATAGATTAGATCGTTAAATTCCTTTAAATAGGTTAGATTAGATATATTCTGAGCTTAAGCAGGTTTTGGTCACTCAAAGTATAGTTGGTGAACCCAAAAAGTGAAGAGAAGGTGCAAAAGTTCAAAGACAAAAGAAGATCCTGAATTTTGGTCTATACTCGGTCGAGTATTAGCTATACTCGATCGGGTATTAGGTTGGAACTTCAAATCGGATCAGATCCGAAGACAAGGGAACATGCAGGGAAGATTTTGGTCACGATTTTATGTCTATACCCGATCGGGTAGACCGACATACCCGATCGGGTATGCCTTTGAATTGCAAACAAAGATAGGTCGAGTATGGCCCGAATACCACTTTCTAAGCATACTCGACCGACCGGGTATTCATATATACTTGATCGGGTATACTCTTAGAAAATAGCCTGAAACCGGTCGAGTATGCCTCGGATCGGGTGTTACACACCTACTCGATCGGGTACCATGTATATACCCGATCGAGTACCCGAATCCCATCCCAAAAGCCTATAAATACACCTCCTTTCCTTCACAAAAAGATATCCAATCCCTTGTACATCTAAGCTCAGTATAGAATAGCTCTTTCTTTATATTTTTCATCATGTTTAGTCTCCAAATGAGGAGCTAAACTCTTCCATCTTGGTTTTGCTACTTTGAAGCTTAATGAATTTGTAAGTTGTGAGTTATTTTCTTTAATCTTCTTCCTTGAATATTAATTCTTTCTTTCAAAATACTATCTCTATATCAAAGTTGGGGAGTGTTACTAAGATGACAATTAGTTAACATCTTGACATTGGTTATAGTAATAACTATTTCTTCCTCTATGATAATATTGGGGAGTGTTACTAAGATGACAATTAGTTAACATCTTGATATTAATCATAGTAGGATTCATATATTTTAATATTCTTCCTTGAGTATTAATTAATTCCTATTCATATTTCATGTTAATATCTTAAACATTACTTAAAGTATCAACTAGAATCAATCGGTTAATACGCTTGTTATTAATCCGGTTCTTTCAACGGTAGTAAACTTGGAATATTAATGCATGCATCTCATGGTTAATATGCCAAGGGGAATTAATTATATTGATTAAACCAATAAACCGCTTGTGTTGAGGTTATCAATCTCAATCGTTTTCATCTTATGTTTATTGCTACTATCAAGTTAATATGCGGCGCTTGTTCTATATTGACTCGATAGTAAGTTTTATTAATGAACGCATCTCGTTATTAATAACAACCCTCGATGAACTGGATATACTCCTCGATTGAGTATTCGAGAGGAAGATAGTTAAAGATATAACCGGGATCGACGAACATTTCATTAAGTGGATAAAAGCAAAACCAAGTCTTCATCTCATTGAATTAAACTCATATAGGTCGTTTATCTTAGTGTTATTAAACAAAACAAATCTAAACCCCCCTTGTTACTATTTATATAAAAGAAAAGTATTCCTTTCCCTGTGGATACGAACCTTACTACACTATACTACGTATTAGTGTCGTATTGATTAATTATTTTGAGTGCACCTAACGACGAGTGCACGTCAAATTTGGCGCCGTTGCCGGGGAAAGGCAATTAATCTTTCTTTTATTTCTTTTCAAGAAAAATCAAAAAAATATATATATACCAAACAAAAAATATAAAGAGTGTTTATTTTTCTATTTTCTGAGCTTAGTGGAGTTTATGGTTAAACATCGTTCCATAAACGAAATCACATATCACAAAAACCCAGAAATAGAACAAACTTTCGAGCGGTTGAAAAGTAAATTTTCTAACACCGACTCGGAAGAATCATCTTCCAGAGATTCCTACACCGCTAGCTCTAGTTCTAGCGACACCGAAGAGCCAACCACAATGGCTCTTGAAACAAGAACACTGAGGGAGCTCACAGCTCCAAACCTCAACCAACAACCACTGTGTATTACCTTCCCTACACTTGATGAGGGTAATACGTTTGAGCTAAAATATGGGCTCATTCATCTGCTGCCATCCTTCCATGGCCTGAGGGGAGAAGACCCGAACAAACATTTATCGGAGTTCCACGTCGTTTGCACAAGCATGTGCCCAAACGGTGTGACAGAAGAACAAATCAAACTGCGGGCATTTCCATTTTCACTGAAGGATACCGCAAAGGATTGGCTATTCTATCTTCCTTCAGGAAGTATAGGAACATGGGCGGCCATGAAGAAAGCGTTCCTGGAAAGGTACTACCCTGCCTCTGTCTCATCCTCTCTAAAAAAACAAATTAGCAACGTGGAGCAGAAGGATGATGAATCGTTCTACGAATATTGGGAACGATTCAAGAAACTGTGTGCAAGCTGCCCTTATCATGGCTATTCGGAGCAAGACCTCATCTTATATTTCTATGATGGTCTTTGCAATGAAGATAGGCGGATGATAAACGCCGCATGTGGAGGAGGGATTGTCAACAAGACCCCTTCTCAAGCTACAAACCTCATCTCGGAGTTGGCCGAGAATTGTAGGCACTATGATCGGCGATAAACAAAACGAGTTATGGCGGCAGAATCCAACAACTCATTGGAAAGTCAAGTAGCCGGCTTGACTTCTTTGGTTAAAGATTTTCTCTTAAATCCGAAACCTCAAGAAGTCAAGGTCTGCAGCATATGCTCGACACAAGGGCACCCCACCGACTCTTGCCCAACACTACAAGAGGAGAACGTTGAACAGATCAATGTTTTGGGTTTCCAAAATCAAAAGAGGTATAATCCTCAAAGCAACACCTACAATCCGGGATGGAGGGATCATCCTAATTTAAGGTACGGAAACTCTCAACCTCCTCAACCATCAAATCCTCCTCCTCCACAATATAAACAACAAGGCCAAACTTCTAACTCGAATATGTCAACCGAAGACATGATTCGATCACTTGCCATGAATATGGCAACAATGCAACAAAGTGTGGTTCAATTCCAAGAAACAACAAAATCCAGCATCCACAACTTGGAAAACCAAATTAGCCAAATCTCAAATGCCGTGAGTAGGCTTGAAGCTAAGGATTCGGCAAGGCTACCATCTCAAACGGAGCCGAATCCTAGGCAACAAGCCCATGCAGTCACATTACGGAGTGGCAAGGAGTTGGTTATTGCCAAAGAGAAGGCAAAGAGCCACATTGGCGAAGAGGAGGAAGAAGAGGAGCTGGTGGAAGTGACTCAACCGGAGGTGGAAGCTCAAATCCCAACCCCACCACCGGTCATTCCCGAGATTGAAGCACCCTTCCCCGATGCTCTAAGGGAAACACGAAAGCTGGAGAAGGACAAGGACATCTATGAGACATTCTCCAAATGTGAGGTAAATATCCCTCTCCTTAACTTGATAAAGGGTGTTCCTAGATTCGCAAAATTTTTCAAAGAACTATGTACAATAAAAAGGAAACATAGACTCAATGGAAAACAAAAAGTCCAAGTTAGTGAACGTGTTTCGGCAGTTTTTCAAAAGAAACTTCCAAAGAAATACAATGACCCGGGCATGTTCACTATACCTTGCAAGTTGGGAGGAACTACGTTTTCAAAAGCCATGCTCGATTTAGGAGCATCAATTAATGTCATTCCTTACTCTTTATACAAATCACTTGAGCTTGGCCCTTTAAATGAAACCGGAGTAGTCATTCAACTTGCGGATAGATCAAATGCCTACCCTAAAGGTATTGTCAAAGACGTACTAGTTATGGTTGACAATTTGATTTTCCCCGCTGACTTTTATGTTTTGGAAATGGAGAATGATAAGAATGCGGTACCTATCCTTTTAGGAAGGCCATTTTTAAAAACCGTTAGAGCAAAGATTGACGTATTTAGCGGCTCTTTAACAATGGAATTCGATGGGGATAAAGTTGAATTCAACATTTATGACTCCATGAAATATCCAAATGAAAATCATTCTTTATTTGCCATTGATATTGTTGACCCCCTTGTACAAAATACTTTTGAAATCAATAAGGAGGACGAATTGTTAAGTATACTTGAAAATGACTTCGGGGAAAACTCTTTAGAACTTGCCTTGACCCCCAACACACAAGCTATGATAGTGGAATTGGATACTCACTTCCAACTCCCACTTATGCCACCGGGGTCTAGGGCATTTCCACTAACCATCCCCGAGGAAAAGCCTCTACCTTCAGTTTTGCAGGCACCCGACGTTGAGACGAAACCACTCCCAACACATTTGAAATATGTGTTTTTGGGGGAAAAAGAGACACTACTGATCATTATCTCAAACAAATTGACCGGAGAACAAGAAGGCAAATTGATAGCGGTGCTCAAGGAGCATAAACTAGCAATTGGATGGACTATAGCCGACATCAAAGGCATTAGTCCATCTACTTGCATGCATCGCATCTTAATGGAGGATGAAGCCAAGCTGGTACGACAGCCGCAACGAAGACTAAACCCACCTATGATGGAGGTGGTCAAAAAGGAGGTGATCAAACTACTACAAATGGGGATAATCTTCCCCATCTCCGATAGCAAATGGTTAGCCCAACCCAAGTGGTTCCAAAGAAGACCGGAGTCACGGTAGTGGAAAACAAACATGGAGAACTAATGCCCACCCGAATTCAAAATGGATGGATGGTATGTATAGATTACCGTAGACTCAATGCGGTAACTAGAAAGGATTTCTTTCCTTTACCCTTCATCGACCAAATGCTTGAGAGACTTGTCGGGCATAAGTTCTATTGCTTTCTTGATGGCTACTCCGGGTACTTTCAAGTGCCTATAGCCCCTGAAGATCAAGAGAAGACCACTTTCACCTGTCCATTTGGCACTTTTGCATACCGGCGCAATCCATTCGGACTTTGCAATGCCCCGGCCACATTCCAACGATGCATGATGAGCATATTCTCTGAATATGTTGAGCTATTTATGGAAGTCTTTATGGATGATTTTACAATCCATGGAGACTCATTTGATTCATGCCTACTTCATCTATCTCTTGTTTTGAAGAGTTGTTTAGAATTAAATCTTGTTCTAAACTCTGAAAAATGTCACTTTATGGTGGAGGAAGGAATTGTCCTAGGCCATGTAATTTCGTCCAAAGGAATAGAGGTGGACAAAGCAAAAGTGGAGGTTATCCAATCACTACCTTATCCTACCACCGTTAAGGAGATACGATCATTCCTTGGACATGCAGGTTTCTACAGGAGGTTCATCAAAGATTTCTCAAAGATTGCATCTCCTTTATGCACACTTTTGCAAAAGGAGGTGGAGTTCATATTCTCCGAGGACTGCAAGAAGGCCTTCAATGCTTTGAAGGAGAAATTAGTAACCGCACCTATCATCCAAGCCCCGGATTGGTCTCTTCCCTTTGAGATCATGTGTGCTGCTAGTGACTATGCGGTCGGGGCCGTTTTGGGCCAAAAGGTGGGAAGAGCATCTCATGTGATCTATTATGCATCCACCACACTCAATGACGCCCAATGCAACTACGCCACCACCGAAAAAGAAATGTTGGCCGTTGTTTATGCGCTCGAAAAATTCAGGTCATATTTACTTGGTACCAAAGTGATCATTTACACCGATCATGCGGCTATTAGGTTCTTGATGACAAAGAAAGAGGCCAAACCACGGCTGATTCGATGGATACTACTCCTGAGCGAGTTTGATGTTGAGATCAAGGACAAGAAAGGCATGGAGAACTTGGTGGCCGATCACTTGAGCCGTTTGGTCTTGGGCGAAGGAAACAATCATATGAAAGATGATATCCGAGGCGAATTTCCCGATGAGACCCTTTTCTCCCTTAAGGAAATTCGTCCTTGGTACGCTCACATTGTTAATTTCCTTGTTCTAAACAGGTTTCCACCAAGCTTCTCTAAAGCTCAAAGAGAGAAACTCCAGCATGATGCAAAGCAATACGTATGGGATGAACCATATTTATGGAAACTTTGCAAAGATCAGGTCATTCGAAGATGCATTCCCGAAACAGAAATTGCATCCATACTTGTTTTTTGTCACTCACATGCATGTGGTGGCCACTTTGGAGGAAAACGAACATCCATGAAGGTACTTGAATGTGGTTTTTGGTGGCCAAGCTTATTCCGAGATGCTCATGTCTATTGTCAATCTTGTGATAATTGCCAACGCATGGGCAACATCTCTCGAAAGCACGAGATGCCACAAGTTCCTATGCTCTACGTGGAGATCTTTGATGTGTGGGGAATAGATTTCATGGGACCTTTTCCTAATTCCCATGGAAATTTATACATTCTATTGGCGGTAGATTACGTATCCAAATGGGTGGAAGCAAAAGCCACAAAGACTGATGATGCCAAAGCGGTGACTGAATTCCTCAAAACCCGCATCTTCTCAAGGTTTGGGGTACCACGCATCTTGATAAGCGACAGAGGCACTCACTTCTACAACAAAACTGTGAGTACCTTGTTAAAGAAATATGGCGTCACACATAAACTCTCCACCGCCTACCACCCACAGACAAACGGTCAAGCTGAGGTATCAAACAGAGAGCTGAAATCAATTCTTCAAAAGACAGTAAATCCAAACCGTAAGGATTGGAGCCTGCGCATGAATGATGCCTTATGGGCATACAGGACCGCTTTCAAAACCCCAATTGGAATGTCACCCTATAGACTTGTGTTCGGTAAAGCCTGTCATCTTCCGGTCGAACTCGAACACAAGTCTTATTGGGCGGTCAAAACATTCAATCTCGACATGGCTAAAGCGGGAGAGCAAAGGAAGCTACAACTCCAAGAACTAGAAGAGCTTCGATTGGAGTCCTATGAGAATGCCACCATCTACAAGGAAAAGACGAAGGTATGGCATGACAAAATGATAATAAGGAAGGATTTCCAAGTTGGAGACAAAGTCCTTCTTTTTCTCTCACGCCTTCGCCTTTTTCCCGGAAAATTGAGATCACGATGGGAAGGACCATTCGAGGTGGTCAAAGTCTACACCCATGGCGCAGTGGAAATAATAAGCCTCGACACCGGAAAAATCCTCAAGGTTAATGGACATCAACTCAAACCATTCCTTGAAGGTTTCCAGAAAGAAAGCATTGAATGCATGGATCTCATCGATCCAATCTTTGAAGAATGAACACAACAATGGCGTCGTGCCGCGACGTTAACTAAGGCGCTTCTTGGGAGGCAACCCAAGCAAGGTACATTTTTTTTTATTGTTAACCCCCCTGTCAATGTTTTCAATTATATTTTCGAGAGGTTGAGAGAGAGGGCACTAATCAGGTTTGTGGAGGAAATTACAAAAAAAAAATGCAGGTTTTGGAACATCTGGGGACATACCCGATCGAGTATCACCTTATACTCGGTCGGGTATGACCAAAAAGACAAGGGACCGGGCATTACTCGATCGAGGAAGCACTCAAAAAAGTGAAAAACAAGGAATACCCGATCGGGTATCACTATACACCCGGTCGGGTATGTATAGAAATGCTAAAATTGAAGGAGACTGAGTCCCACACTCGACCGAGTACCCGCTTCAAAAAATGGAAAAAAAGCACATACCCGATCGAGTATGGAGGAATACTCGACCGGGTACAGGAGACAGGCTGCTCACAAAGTTCATTTTCTAAGCATACTCGACCGGGTAACAACACCCTACCCGATCGAGTACAGGAGGCAGGCCGCTAAAAAACTAAACTTTCCAGCAATACTCGACCGGGTAACCATACACTACCCGATCGAGTACAGGAGGCAGACTGCTCGAAAAAGCCACTTTCCAGACATACCCGACCGAGTACCAGCACATACTCGATCGGGTATACGGGTATTATAACCCCAAATCAGCCCCAAAACACTTCATCTTCTCCAAATTTCCAACCCTATCTCGAACAAAAACGCCCAAACCCCCATTTTTACACCTTCTCTCTACCATATCTCTTCCAAATCTTCACCAAATCCGCCCATTTCAACGCCAAAACACTCCCCTCATCCTCCTCTACACATTCATACCCACCAATCCCATTCTCCCCCAACTTTCGAGGGTCCGAAAAACCCTACCCCCCACCTTCCAATTTCGGTTTTCAAAGGCAAAATTCACTCCAAATGGCTCCAAGGAAAGAGAAAGGGCAAAGCTCAAGCACTAGGGCATCCATTCCGGGCTACGAGGACATCCTCTTCGTGGACAACGAACAACGCACACGCTTCATGTCCACAATTGAAAGGCAAGTTAAACCTTCCCGCTTTTTATGCCTTGATGCCCTAAAGGAATTAGGAGTGTACAAATTGATGAAGAAATTTTTTCATGAGTTGCACATGGATAAAATTTTCAAAATGCAATACAACTCAAATGAAAAAATTATCTATGAATTCCTAAGCTCTGTGCACTTTGAGAACAATGAAGAGGACTTTAGGGATGATAAACTCAGTTTTCGATTGTTTAATCACAATCACACCATCACGAAACTTGAGTTCGCCGAACACTTTGGTATTCCGGTCCCGTACCAAAAGTCTATATCCGACAATACCGCCTTCGGCCACACCCTATGGACCAAGATGACCGGGAGACTAAATTTAGCTCCTCCCAACTCTACATTAGTCATGTCCAACATCCCGTCCTATGCCTCTTTTTGAAATTCCTTGCCAACTCCTTGCTTGGACGTCCCAACAACCATCATACAAGGATGGGGGATGTATGCCTCATCTCGGTAGCTTTATTCCGCATCCACGTGGATTTAACCTATGTAATCTCATGTGGGCACATCTAAAAAAAGAGAGCGTGGCAAAGGGTGCTATTGTAGTGGGCGGGGTAATTATGCACTTGGCCACAAAGTTCGGGTATACGGATGACTCCCCTATTCCCGACTACTGTTTGATGAACATATCTTGGCTGGGCCACTCGGGCTGTACATCTTTTTCACACACCGTTTATGGTGAAGAAAGGTCCAGAAATATGTACAACTGGCACATCCACCCCAAACCCCTCAAATACTTCCTCTTGCCCAACCCAGAACTCCCCCAACTCCATTTCAAAACAGGAAGACCGGAGCAACATTACCTCTTCCCAAACGCCCTCCCACCACATCTCCAGGAACCGGAACAGGAACCTCCCCAAAACCAAGCAGATTACGAGCCCTATGAGCAACTCCATAGCCATCCAACCATGAGCCAAGACTTCCCAGAACAGAACCAAAACCCTCCATCACCCGACTTCTTTCAACAACTTATGGAGGGTCAACAACAACTTCTTTTGGGAATAGCCCAAATGGACAACCGGCTCAACCGATTAGAGGAGGAGCAAAGAGCCGGTTTTCAAAGATTGGAGGATGAGCAAAGGGCCGACTTTCAACGATTGGAGGAGCTCCGGGAGGCCGATAGACATCGGTATGAGGAAGACCAACATAGGTTCTACGGGCCTATGTACTCTTTTATGGCACAGCAGGGATCCTTCCATACCATGGCGAACCCTCCTCCACCACCCTCATGGTATGACCCCACTCATTGGGGTAACTTTGGAGGATCTGGCTCCGGAGGTGGAGGGTACGACGGCGGAGATGGCGGGGACACCTACATGGGAGATGGTGGCCAAGGGAGCGGCTTTGGAGGGAGCTACTACGGAGGAGAAGGCGGGCACTAGGGACAGTGCTTGATTCAAGTGCGGGGGAGACACTCATGATGGTATGTAATTTTCATTTCTACCTAGCACTATGCATGTAATTCTTTTGAACTTTTACAAAAATAAAAAACGAAAAAAAAATAAAGAAACAATAAACAAAAGAAAATAAATGCTAGTTAGGTTGAAAACCCAACAAAATGGGCAATCTAAGCAAAAAAGGCTTATAAAAAAATGAGTGAGTTGGAGAGAATGGAAAATGAAAAGAGGTGCTAGGATGAAAACCTGAAAAGGCTCCTAGGCAAAATGAGAGATATGAGAGAAATGTTTGTTCTTGCAGGCACTCATTGTATCCTTATGAAGAATATGAAGATTCAAGATAAAGAAGAAGAGAGGAGGAGAAAAGAAGACAACACTAGGAGGCCATTAAACCCAAGATGCTCTTTTGTAATTTGAGTTTAAAACTCATTTTTCTTTGTCATCCTTGGTGGTCTTTGTGTTTGTATTATGTTTTTGTTGAACTGTGGAATTTTTGGACAAACATTGACACTTGTAAACATTTGATCTTACTCGAGACGAGTAAAGGTTTAAGTGTGGGGGAGTTGATACGTTCGTAATTTCCATATCTATGTTTATGTTTTTAATTAGTTTTGCTTGACTTTTACTTTGGAAATTACACGTTTTTGGTGTAATAGATTAGATTGTTAAATTCTTGTAAATAGGTTAGATTAGATATATTCTGAGCTTAGAAATTACACGTATCTGTTGGGGAGTTTTGGCTGCTGCAAATTGCTGTGTGATACCGAGAGATTCATAGAATCCAGTGAGAGTTTGATTCTTGAACTCGGTACCGTTGTCAGTTCTGATGATTCGAACACTGTGCTGCAGCAGTTTCTGGACTGTTCTGACAAAGGTCATAATGATTTCTGCTGCCTCGTCCTTTTTACGAAGAAATTTTTTCCATGTGTACCTAGAGAAGTCATCAACGATCACCAGTGTGTATTTGCGGCCGTTGATGCTTTGGACTCTCATAGGTCCACACAGGTCCATGTGTATCAGTTGCAGCGGTAGAGTAGATGATGGGACAGGCTTTGACTTGTGGGAGCTTCTCGTCATTTTGCCCATTTTTCAGGCACTACTATGATTTTCAGCGAAAGACTTCAACGGAGGAAGCCCCTTCACAAGTTTCTTGAAATTGAGATGAGAAAGACGTTTGTGCCAGAGGTTGTTTTGTTCTGTTAAAGCTTTGGACAGCAGACAGATGGAAGTGGTGGATTGAACGCTTTTCAGATCAATAGTGTACAGGTTTGAGGTCCTGTAACACGTTAATAATGAGTTCCCTTCGCTGTCTAGAACACAGCTTTGTTTGGAAAAGAACCTCACTTCCATCCCACTGTCACAGAATTGTCCTATGCTCAGAAGATTGTGTTTGAGCCCTTTGACAAATGAGACATCCTTGATGGTGACACTGGCACATATGACATCCCCATATCCAAGAATAGGAGATGAGGCGTCGTTCCCGAATCTGACATTGCCTCCGTAACAGTTGGTGTAGTTGCTCAGTAGGCACTTTATTCCGGTCATGTGGGTTGAGCATCCAGAATCCAAGTGCCACACATGACCGTCCTGCAAAGCAATTAAACAGGTTTAGGTACCCATCTTGGAATGGGTCCTTCCTTATCAGTGAAAAACTATAACACTCCAAAAATTTAAATAAATAAATAGATAAATAGAAATAATTTTGTTAACCAAATAAAATGTTACAAGTGACATTTTAAACAGATAAAATTTTGACAACAAAAATGATGTTTTGGTACGATAAATTTTTAACTTCGTGAAAGTGATATTCTCTTAAAATTTGCAAATTAACTACATTTAAATACTACACATAAATACATACGGGAACACGTATACACATATATATATATACGAAATAATAACGAACTATTTTCTACACATATGTAAACATAAATACTACACTCACCCATACATACTCACACATGAAATAATACCAAAAGATACATACATATATGAATTAATAAAAGTAATAAACTGTTGGCATGCACTATACATATAACCCCATACATGCAGACGTAGGGATGCCTTAGATCAAAGAAAAAAAATATATATACGGTACTTAACAAATATAGACACCATATAACGATCAATAGAAAAAAAATCTGAGGATACGCTTCAGTCCATTCTATATATATATATACTCGCCGGATCCTCGACGTATAACGCATGCCTTAAAAAAAAACTAACGAAGGAAACTGCACTAAATGTGATAGACCCGTTTCCTTGTAAAATACCAACCTAGAACCTTCAGTCACTCCCTATAAATAGCAGCACATGTGGACGACGACCTATGTCGAGCAAGAAAGAAAAAAAATCAGAAAAAAAAAGAAATGAAGAACGAGCGAGAGAAATAGAAAGAGTGCGGGAGAAATATAGAAAGATCGGAGCCGGTGACGTCTCTTAGCACCATCTCCGTCGTAGGAAGGGCTCGCCGGAGCAGCAGTTGACCAAGCCAACGCCGGAGAAAACGAGCAGTAGCGAGGCTCGTCGGAGGAAGGGGAGGAAGCCGGAGTTGTCGCCGCCGGATCAAACCGCTGCCGCTGAGCGTCACTATCTGCGTCTGGACCTCGCCATCGTCAACCGGCATCACCGTCAAAAGACTACCACGTTGGGTTATCTCCTCCAGACAAGTAAGTCGTATCTTCACCGCGTTTTTTTTTTGGATTTCCGGCGAGCAGAGAGATACGTACGTATAGCTGGACTAAAAGAAAAATATATTTATATAGGCTGGTTATTTTAAACTGGACCAGGCATTCCGTAATAAAAATCTCTGACTACACTTATCAATTGTTAAAAACGAGACTTAGGATGTTATTGAATAAAAATAAAAGACCGACCCTTTGAATGTTAAACTACAATTGGAAGTTGTTATAACTGCAACGACAATAATAAAACTAATCAATAATAATTATAATAATAATTATTATTATAACAATAATAATAATAAAAAAAAATGATCATGGTGAACTAAACAAAATAGAATGACCATCGTCTTATAGTAGTAAGATGAGTTGTTCACTTCGTCACTTTTAGATTACCGATTTAATCAAGTAGAAATGATTCTTCTTATTATTATATTTAGAGCTGATATTCATTAAAATAGCTCGATGATTTTGTATAATGGAGCATATTTAAATGAGAATCTGATTAGAACAATTATAGGAGAAAAATAAAGTGAATTAACTCTAAATAAGGAATTAGTAAAATAAACCCGAAAGTTAAAACCGGAATTTTGAAGAATGGACTAATTAAACTAAAGTATAAATTTTGGCTACCTTAAGTTAAGGCCGGATTGATTGAACTATTGGTATACAATGGATCGTGTAATAATTCGATCAGACATATTAACTAGTAAATATTAGATCTTGATACTTGGAGTGATTACGGGATTATGAACTAAAACAGTAATAATTTGCATTAGTAGATTACGCAACTCTTGTCTAAATTAATTAACTAAATAATATTCAAATTATACCACTTACGAGATGTTTGCTAGTATAGGGAAATGTAAGAATAAATAATAAAAGGGATTTAACTATAATGTGGGTAGCGATTGATATTGGGTCTTTCTTTAACAAAAGGTGAATTGGGTGAAAGTGCATAGTTGGAGGATTAGCGATAACATATTTGGAGTTAAGGTAAGTTCCATGTCAACCAAAATCTTATTTTACCTCGTAAAGCTATATGTATGATTTGATACTATGTGAAAATATTTGTTATTTAATGAAATTATGAGATTCGGTGATGTATGAATTTAAATACGAAGTTGGCCATGAGAAGTCTTACAATAAGAAGGATCTTTTGGGATTATCTTTATTGAATTTTTGGAAAAAGAAGATCGAAACTAATTTTTTTTGTAATTGTGGGCATCACGGGAGAAATCCGGGGTGTCGGTCTCCTTCACGACCGTTAATTGTGAGGGGGTGGTTAGGGGCTACTACTGCTTTTTGGTGGATTTGATATTATGTGGATTATTTGATTATTGATTATTGTCCGGTAGACATCCCGGCATCTTTGAGGACTTTAAAAGTCCTTTGGTGGTCGCAGTAGCTAGTTCCTAATCACTTAATTGGGAGTATATCCTTTCCTGAAGTAGCGAGTACGTACTACTGGGCTACTTGGGCGACTTACTACTCAGAGGGCTTGGAATCCCTTTAGGGGGTGTGCACACTTAAGGTAGTCGTTCAGTTTCCAATAGATGGTCGGTGGGAACCGGAATTTCGGGATGAGTTGTAAATAACAACTACTCATTGGACTCGAGGAATCTTGAGTTTCGCTCACTCCTTAAAAGATACCTGAGTATTTTTTTTTAAAACAAGTGAATGTTTTGTACCGCAGGGCATACTATTTCCAACTAGAAGTAAATGACATATTCCAAAGTATTTTTTTCTCAACTATATTATTTTACGGGGTTGGGTGGGGCTTACTTAGCATAAGCTAATTTTTGTCCTGTTTTCCTTCCTTTCTTTCTCTACAATTACATATGATATTGCTGCGGATGATGTGCAAGGTTAGAGACTTGAGAGCGCACACTAGAAGAAACTAACAAGACTTTTATGTTATGAATTTATTTTAAGGACATGCTTTAGATCACCTTTGTTACTTTTATTTCAATCACGTTGATCTTGCTAAGTATATTTGTTTTGTTTGCCTGTGCACTTAGCCACGTTTTGCTAAGTGTGGCGGTAACACTCTAAATTTCCATTATTAAAGACTTCCGCTGGAATTATTCTAATAAAGTTATCATTTTATAATAAAGATTTCTCCAAGTTATTTGGGTGGGAAATTTTGGGGTGTTACAAGTTGGTATCAGAGCAACCCTGCGACAGTGTGTTGATCCGTTGGATATCGGGCAGGCACTTAGCGGGGGAAAAGATTCTGGGATTTGATTGAGATTGGTTGATGGGCGCAACGAGGACGATGCGTTCCTAAGTGGGGGTGATTGTAACACTTGAGATTTAATTTAAACGGATTAATAGTACTACTCATACCAACAGAGGTGCATCTCTTTTTAAGGGAGCTCATCACCCAAGAACTCCAAAGTTAAGCGTGCTTGCACGAGAGTAGTCTTGGGATGGGTGACCCCCTGGGAAGTTTCTCAGGGCGCGCATGAGTGAGGACAAAGTGCGCGGTAAAGGCTCGTGGTGGTTTGTGGGGATAGTACTAGAGGTCTGGAGTAACTACCTCGGGGCCTGTGGGGCCAGGGTGTTACAAAAACACCTTTTTAAATTTTGCTTTGAGCTGTGATCCAAGTTCAGCAGCTCTTTCAACAAAAGATCTATCTCTTGTGGGCTTTCCGATAGCCAGATCTGCTTTTGCAGTGGGTCTGATTTTTGGAGCCCACTTAGCAGTTTCCATTTTAGTTTTGGTGGGTCTGTATTTGGGGACCCACCTTTCCATTTTAGTTCTGGTAGGTCTGAATTTGGGGACCCATCTTTCTGTTTCAGTTTGAATGGGTCTTCGTTTGAGGACCCACCTTTCAGTTTTAGGTTTGGTAGGTCTCATCTTGGGGACCCACCTTTCAGTTTCAGGTTTGGTAGGTCTCATCTTGGGGACCCACCTTTCTGTTTCAGTTTGGGTGGGTCTTATCTTGGGGACCCACCTTTCCGTTTTAGGTTTAGGAGGAGAGTAGACAGGTGCTTTGTGATTGAACGGTTGTTTCTTCAGTTTAGTTTTGAAAATCTCCTCTTTAGAAAGCCGATTAAGATGTTTCCTTGAATGAACTCTAAGAGAATATTTCATATCAGGAATACAAAACGTTCCCTTAGAAGTTCCTTTCTTGGTTTCTCTTTCAGGTTTGAGCTTTCTGAACGGCTTTGATTTAACAGCATTCACATCACATTCATAATTTTGGGGGTCTGGAACAGAATAACCATAAGCAATAGTACAATTATACATTGAGCCATGTTCAAAAGATGTCACAGAATTTTTCAGCTTGGGACTCAAGACTGAACTACTAGAAGTTGAGTTTACATGGACAGACTTAGACTTAGTTTTAGAGTACAAAATGGAGCTGGATCTGGGACCAGGTTTATTCTCAAAGACTTTCTGCTTGCCAGCATCTATTTCCTTTTTTTTATCTCCCACTCTTCCTTCTCTTCTCCTCTTCTTTTCACTTCTTGTCCTGTGACAAAAGGAGAAGAGTGATGAGTGGCAGATTTTTCAGAAGATTTAGTTTTATCAGAAGAGGTTTGAGCAGTTTTTAAAACAGAATGATATTTTTTACTCAATTCATCAAATTTGCTTAACAGTTCTAGCCAATTGCTTTCAGAACTTTTCTTTTCAGTTTCAAAACGCTCTCTCTCATTGTCAAGGGTTTTCTGAAGATCCGCACATTTTTGGACCAACGGAGAGATGCATTTGTCCTGTCCGGACTTAAAAATTCCAGTTTTGGGAGTGGGACCCATTGGACATTCGAAATAAGGAACCCCTTTTGGGATATTAAACATGTCAAACCCCTCCTCGTTGTAGATTACTTTTTCTTTAGAAAGAGCTTTCTCAACCAGAGGAGTATAGTCAAAAGAAGTTTCAATTTTAGGATTACTCTTCTCTTCTTCTTCTTTAGCGGTTTCTTCTTCACTTCCAAATTTCATTTTCTTTTCAATGTCTAGAGTTAAGTAAGTTGCATCATACAACTGGCGGCAGTCAACTTTCTTTAAATGACAAGGGTTCGGCAATCCAAGACCAGCTTTTGGGTTGTAATGTTGAACGTCGTTTATTCGATTTAGAAAAACTGTATGTTCGGTTTGACCTCTTCTGACACACACGTCCTCAAGTTCCTTTACTTTGCTTAAAAGGCTGCTTCTTTTATTCCTTAAAAATTCACAGTCAGCTTTGGCTGTGTTTTTCTCAACTTCGCTGTCTTGCAGTTTCTTAGTCAGTTCAGCTATTTTAAGTTCAAGGCTTTCAAAGTCTGAGGACACCTTTTTGATTTGATCTTTGGCATTTTCAAGTTGAATGCTTAAGGAAGATTTTTGGTCAAGGTTCTGTTTCAGTACCCTGTAATTATTGTCTAATCTCTCCTGCAGCTCTTTAATGAGGTTGTCCTTATTGTGTAAGGACTGAGTTTGGATAGAGTGAGAGTGATTAGAGGTACTTACAGTGCTTGTAGAGCATTCACTTCCGGGGATCGCAACATCACCCTTTTTCTCTTCTTCATCCTCCATCCTTGCCATCAATGCGAAGTTTTCTTCCTCTTCTTCTTCTTCTTCAGTATCATCTTCCGCCCACTGGACCAGCTCAGCATGTTTTCCAGAGGCTTCTACTTCCTCCTGTTGTGCCAAGAAGAGCTTTTGTTTATTAATCAGAATCTTTTGTTTGTAGAAGTTTGCATCTCTCTTCTTTGGAAGCCGACAGTCTTTGCTGATATGTCCAGGCTTCCCGCAGTTATAGCACACAGAGGTGTTAGCAGTTGATGTAGCCTTCCTGGCTGAGCTTTGGTCCTGGTTCTTCTGTTTGTAGTTGGAGGAAGAGGTCCGCAGCTTATTTGAAGAGTTGTTCCTCTTGGAAAACTCTTGGCAAGCAGGGCCATCTTCTTCTGGAGATCTGCAAGCTCAGCTTCAAGATCAGTTCCTTCTTCATCACTTTCATCTTCATCAGATTCAACCTCCACTATCTTCTTCTTCTTCTTCTGCAGAGGTTTCGCTGTTCTTTTGGGCTGAGCTTCCATCAGTAGAGCCAGAGGATTTGGGCTTGATTGCTCCTCAGTGCATACAACGTCATTGACAAACTCCTTTAACAGCTCATTTAAGGTGAAGAGATCAATCTCATCCATGTCAATGCGTTGTCTCAAGTCCTTTACTGTTTTGCTCCAAGATGGGTGCAGACTGGACAGAAATCTAGTATTCAGTTCCAGGTTGGTTCTGAATATTTTGATTTTCCTCATTTCATTCATCAGCTTCACAAGTCTGGCATGAGTCTCGTGAAGAGGTTCTCCAGGAGCAGCCTTGAACGAGTCATAAGCCATTAGAATAGTAGATTTCTTGGTTTTTAGGCTTATGCTCGTGCCTTGGAGTAAATTTTCAATCTCATCCCACATTTCTTTTGCGGTTTGCATACTGTCAATCATCACGTACACTTCATTGGGGATGGCTTGGAGGAGGTATGTTTTGGCCATAAGGTCTCCTCTCAGCCTTAGCTTGTCTGCTTCGGTGTATTCAGACGGCCTCTTTCGTCTTGTTTCCGGAGGAATGGGTGGATTATTAGTTGAGTCCCCTCCTACGTCAATCATCAGAACAGCTGGTCCTTCCAGGAGCGATTCCAGCATTGCGTCGGAGTTTTCTTTGTGCTCTAGGAAGTTCAAGAAATGAGTTCTCCACATTTGGTACTCCCCTTTCCTCAAAGATGGAGGAGTATTGCTGTTTCCTTGCGCATTGGATTCAGAAGCCATTTCTGTAGCTGTAGAAAACTGACCGTTCGAGAAATAAGATCAGAAAATTTGCTAAGTCAAGAACTCGAGTTCCTGAGTATTAAAGACCTAAACTCGAGGTCTGGGGAACTCGAGGTGAGAGTTCGAGTTTATAAACTCGAGGTCAAGAGTGCGAGTTTCCAAAACTCGAGGTGTAAACTCGCAAGGTCAAAACTCGTGGTCAGACTGCGAGTTTGCAGACTGCGAGTTCGTAGACTGCGAGTTGTAGACTGCGAGTTTGTAGACTGCGAGTTCTTGAGCTCGAGTTTCTAACAGCGAGTTTCTCAATTCGAGTTTGCAGCTGCGAGTTTATGCGATAACACCTGGACTGCGAATTCCTGAAAAAATAAAACTTCAGATTTTCAGAAAAACAAATATGGTAAGTTGTAGCCCTTGCTGTAGAGATCCTTTCACCCAAGTTTCAGGTCAAAAAGCTGCACAGAACTTAGAGAAACGAGGGATGCGAGTTCTTGGATGCGAGTTTACAGAGAACAAGAAAGTGCGGGAATGAAAAAAGAAGATATACTGCTTGATCGTCTTTGAAACGAGATTCTAACAGTATAACTTTTACAATATTTGGTGCAGAAATAAGATTACAGATGATAAACTCGCTATTCTACAAAAAGGGAGGAAAAGCAGAGTCTTTCGCAGATAGTTCTTCTGATCAGCTCTCGATCGGCTCTGATACCATTTGTTAGTCCCTGTTTTCTATAACAGCAATATAATATGGCATACAGATGAAAGATTATCAACAAAGATGAACACAGAAAGATCAAGTGTAAACCTTCTCTGATATACCATGAACAAATCGTACAAGAATGATAAGCGCTAAGGCTATTTTGAGCAGATACGAAAGTTAACCGCAAACCTGAGTCCTCCGCCCTCTTTTATAGGCGAGGCTCAGGTATGCGTAAAAAGGCTTCTCGCCTAAGTATGGGCCTAACACTTGGCCCATATTGAATACTATTCTATCAGATATATTTAATCAGTGCAGAACAGAAATAGTAAACATCTTAATTATTACAGACAAAACAGACAAACTTGATTCACAATAAAATAGTCTTCAACAGAGGGGTTTATGGTCCAATGGTAAAATGCTGTGGTCCCAATGGTGTGGGAGTGACTCAAGTCATGTGCAGTGAGTAGAAACTTAAGATTAAGGAAATTTCAATCTTGAACTTGTCTATTTGCACAATAGCCAAATTTGGTACATATATGATGTATGTACCCTCCTATGAAAATTTCACCCATAGCTTCACATTCCTTTTTTAGATGGTCCCACAAACATGAAGCAAGATCTAATCTAGGAGCTTCTGGGAAGATACCCATAGCAAGAACGGCCAATTCACTAATCCTTGTTTGATGATTATTTGGCTTCCCAAAGACATAATACCCAAACCATTTTAGTGCGATTCGAAGGGCAGGGTGTTGAACATGTGTAATATGCATATGTGAAGATTTAAACACCCTAACCCCTGTCATTCTTCGCCACAAATCATGCACAATGGTTTTATCAATTCTTACCTTTCTTTCCTCCACACCTAAAACCGGTAGACCAAATAGCTCGGCAAACTCACGTTTCGTTAAAGTTCTTGGTATGTTGTTATACCGAAACGTGAGTTTGCTCTCATAGGTGTCCTCTATATCCTCAGTAAATTCAACCAATGCTAGGAACTCATACATAATTCTTTTGTAGATATTATAGGACATATGGAACAATGTAGTAAGTCCTATGTTGTTGCACAATTCTAGCATCATATCATACAACATCAATGCTCGCAATGTTTCATGACAAAGAAATCGTGTGGAATGTACCTCTCGGTTGAGTTGGGTGAGGAATTTCTTGTGATGAGCCCTAGACGTGAATTCGATGATTTCATACCCCGGAACTTGTGGAATTGGAGCACTTGAGTTCGAGGAAGATGCTCTAGTCCTTTTTGGTGCCATAGTTAACTTTTTCTTGGACTTGAGGGTTGGAATTTCGGACTTGGGACTTGGTGGAGTGAAAAATTTGGACTTTTTGAGAATTGGGTGTTTTTTAGGGTGTGGAGGTGTAGAGAATGATGTGGGGAAGAAGAAATGAGGTTAGGTTTGGGTTAATTTGAGGGAAAATCGGACCTTGAGGATTTTGGTATAGGGTTTTCGGATTTGGGGATTTTGGGGTGTGTGGGGTTTTTTGCGGGAGTAGAAATGGAGAGGATGATGTGGGGAAGTAGAAAATGGAGTTTATTTGGAATTTTGGTGGATGATTGGGATGGATTTGGAGCTTGGGGCGTTTGGCTATGGAGGTTTGGGGGGTTTGTTGTTTGGGAGAGAAGAAGAAGATGGGGGTTGGGGGAGGATTGGGGGAGGAAATCCAGTAAAAAGAGCTTCTTTCGCACAAATACCCGGCCGGGTATTTCGTGATACCCGAATGGGTATTCCATTTCCCGTAGGCAGAAGCCTTTTTGGCTAAATACCCGGTCGGGTTTTCGTAATACCCGGTCGGGTATTAGGCTATTTTTTTGCCTTTTCCTTTATTTATGCCCAGCCGGTTTTCTTGTAATACCCGAATGGGTATTTGCTTTTCCGGTAGGCAGAATGTTTTTTTAGCTGAATACCCGGTCGGGCTTTTGTAATACCCGGTCGGGTATTAGGCTATTTTACACCTTTTTTATTTTTTTGATGCCCGACCGGTTTTTTTGGTTGATACCCGAATGGGTACGCTTGACAGTAGCTCCCAGGGGCGAAAAAAATGCCAAAACCCAGTCGGGTTTTCTACATACCCGGTCGGGTTTTCGTTATTTTTTTTTATTTTTCATTTTTACCCGGTGGATGAGTTGCCCGGGTATTCCCCTTTTGTGTTGGTACCCGACCGGGTATTGGGTATACCCGGGCGGGTTTTACTCAAAATTATTTTTTTTTTTTGAAAAAAATGTAAAGGTAAAATAAAATAAATAAACGTACCTTGCTTGGGTTGCCTCCCAAGAAGCGCTTTATTTAACGTCGTGGCTCGACGATATCTTCTGTCATTCTTCATTCGTAGACCGGTTCAGAAAGGTCTACGACTTCCACTTTTTTGGGTTGAAAACCCTCGAAGAAGGGTTTTAGTCTCTGTCCGTTTACTTTCAGCACCTCTCCTGTCTCCAGGTCCTGAATTTCCACCGCCCCGTGTGGATATGTTTTGACCACTTTGTATGGTCCGGTCCAACGGGATCTCAGCTTTCCCGGAAATAGACGAAGGCGTGATTGGAATAGGAGGACTTTTTCGTCAAGTTTAAAGTCTTTTCGTTTGATCATTTTATCATGCCACTCCTTCGTCTTTCTTTTGTATATTTCTGCATTGTCATAAGAATCCAGGCGAAGTTCTTCCAATTCTTGTAATTGGAGCTTCCTATGTACACCGGCCTCGTCAAGATTGAGGTTGAATTCTTTAACCGCCCAATAGGACTTGTGTTCGAGCTCTACAGGGAGGTGACATGCTTTCCCAAACACAAGTCTATAAGAGGACATACCGATTGGGGTTTTGTAAGCAGTTCGATATGCCCATAGCGCATCATCGATGCGTATACTCCAATCCTTCCGGTTCGGGTTCACTGTTTTCTGGAGTATAGATTTCAACTCCCTGTTTGAGGTTTCCGCTTGGCCATTGGTTTGAGGGTGGTAGGCTGTAGAAATTTGTGAGACACCATATTTTTTTAGTAGGGATCCCACAATTTTATTACAAAAATGTGTGCCTCGATCGCTAATTAAAATTCGAGGGACCCCGAACCTTGAAAATATGTGTGATTTGAGAAAACTACCCACCACCTTGGCCTCCACCCATTTGGAGACGTAGTCTACTGCAAGAAGGATGTATATGTTACCTTGGGAATTTGGGAATGGTCCCATGAAGTCGATACCCCATGCATCGAAAATCTCACAGAAAAGCATGGGGTTTTGTGGCATCTCGTTCCTCTTGGAAATGTTGCCCGCTCTTTGGCAGTTGTCACAAGATCAACAAAAGCCATTTGCATCCCGAAATAGACTCGGCCACCAAAAACCGCTTTCAAGTATCTTCATTGCTATTTGTTTCGGGCCGAAATGTCCTCCACAAGCATAAGAGTGACAAAACTCTATGATGTGGGCTATCTCATATTCAGGGATGCATCTTCGGATTATTTGATCCTTACAATGTTTCCACAAATATGGGTCATCCCACACATAGAGTCTTGAATCCATTCTTAATTTTTCTTTTTGAGATTTTGAGAGTTGTGGAGGAAATTTACCGGAAACTAGGAAGTTCACGATATTTGCGTACCATGGTTGTGTGACTTTGATGGAGAAGAGAGTTTCGACCGGGAATTCTCCTTTGATGAGATTTGTGTGGAGGTCTTCGATGTCTTTGTGAGGAATGAGGCGGCTTAAATGATCAGCCACCAAATTCTCCGCTCCTTTCTTGTCTTTGATTTCCACATCAAACTCACTCAATAGAAGGACCCATCGAATGAGTCTTGGTTTGGCTTCTTTCTTTGTCATAAGGAATCGAAGAGCGGCATGGTCGGTGTAGACAATAACTTTCGTTCCAAGAAGGTAGGAACGAAACTTTTCCAAAGCAAAAACCATCGCTAGCATTTCCTTCTCGGTGGTGGAGTAGTTCTTTTGGGCTTCGTTGAGGGTTGATGAGGCGTAGTAGATGACATGGGAGGCTCTTCCAACTTTCTGGCCCAAAACAGCCCCCACCGCATAGTCACTTGCGTCGCACATGATCTCAAAAGGAAGAGACCAGTCGGGAGCCTGTATGATCGGGGCAGTCACCAATCTTGCTTTCAAAGTGTCAAAAGCCTCTTTGCATTCATCGTTTAGATTAAATTCCACCTCCTTTTGTAAAAGTTTGCAAAGGGGAGATGAGATTTTTGAGAAATCCTTGATGAATCTCCTATAGAAACCGGCGTGACCGAGGAAAGAGCGAATGTCCCGTACATTTGTGGGGGTACGGGAGCGTTTGAATCACATCGATCTTTGCTTTATCCACCTCGATCCCCTTTGATGAGATCACATGCCCAAGAACAATCCCTTGTTCTACCATGAAGTGGCATTTTTCAGAGTTCAGCACAAGGTTGGATTCAATGCAACTCTTTAGCACAAGAGTGAGGTGATAGAGGTAAGAGTCAAAAGAGTCCCCATGGATTGTGAAATCATCCATAAAGACCTCCATGAATACCTCCACAAATTCTGAAAAGATGCTCATCATGCACCTTTGAAAGGTGCCCGGTGCGTTGCATAATCCAAAGGGCATTCGTCGGTAGGCAAAAGTGCCAAATGGACATGTGAAGGTTGTTTTCTCTTGGTCCTCCGGGGCTATTGGTATTTGGAAATACCTGGAGTAACCATCGAGAAAACAATAGAACTTGTGCCCTGCTAACCTTTCTAGCATTTGATCAATAAAAGGCAATGGAAAGAAGTCTTTCCTAGTCACCGAATTGAGTCTTCGGTAGTCAATGCAAACTCGCCACCCGTTTTGAATTCGGGTGGGCACCATCTCGCCATCCTTGTTTTCAATAACCGTTACTCCGGTCTTCTTTGGCACCACTTGAGTAGGACTCACCCACTTGCTATCGGAAATGGGGAAAATGATTCCCATTTGAAGCAATTTGATTACCTCCTTTTTCACCACCTCCATCATGGGTGGGTTCAATCTTCGTTGCGGTTGTCTCACCGCTTTGGCCTCATCTTCGAGCAAGATCCTGTGCATGCATGTGGATGGACTAATGCCTTTGATGTCGGCAATAGACCATCCAATGGCCAATTTATATTCTTTCAAAACTGCGATCAATCTTTCTTCTTGTTCTTGGGACAGGGCATTTGAAATAATCACCGGTAGGGTGTGATTTTCACCCAAGAACACATGCTTCATATTTTCAGGGAGTGGTTTTAATTCCACCTCCGGTGCCTGCAAAACAGATGGTAGCGGCTTCTCGCTTGGAATGGTTAGTGGGAGGAGGGCTTTAGAGCCCGGTGGCAAAAGTGGGAGTTGATTTAACTCCGCCACCATAACCTTCATGTTATTTGACATAGAGTATTCTAATGTAAAATCTTCTATGTCGTTTTCTATTGAGCTTAGTATTTCATCCTTTCCCTCAATTTCAAATACAACTTGGACCCAAGTGTCGCAAGTGTCAATCGCAAACAGAAAGTGATTATCAGTGGGGTATTTCATGGAGTCGTAGATATTAAATTCGACTTTTTCACCATCGAACTCCATGGTTAACACTCCACTAAAAACGTCAATTTTTAGTAAAATTGATGGGCCGTTTTCAAAAAGGGTCGGCCTAGTAAAATTGGGACTGCATTTTTATCGTTCTCCATTTCAAGAACGTAAAAATCAGCGGGAAAGATTAAATTATCCACCATGACGAGAACATCCTCTACCACACCTTTTGGGTAGGCATTGGATCTATCGGCAAGTTGGATAACGACCCCCGTCTCATGTAAAGGTCCTAGTTCTAGGGACTTATATAGAGAATATGGGATGACATTGATTGATGCACCCAAATCTAACATAGCCCTAGAAGAACTAGAATTTCCAAGTTTACATGGTATAGTGAACATTCCCGGATCACTATACTTTTTAGGCAGTTTCTTTTGAAAAACGGCCGACACTCTTTCACTTACTTGGATTTTATGCTTGCCATTCAACTTGTGCTTCCTTTTAATTGTGCAAAGTTCTTTTAAAAACTTTGCAAACCTAGGAACACCTTTTATTAAATTGAGAAGAGGGATATTTACCTCACATTTGCTGAAGGTCTCATAGATGTCTTTGTCATTGTTGTATTTCCGGTTATCCTTGAGAGCCTCCGGAAAAGGTGGCACCGGCTCATATGAGTTGAGCGGTGGGAACTTTCTTTGAGGTGTGATCTCCTCCTCTTTTTCCTCTTCATTTTGAGGGTATGTGCTTGGCATCAAGATCTCCTCCTCCTCTTCTCCCACATGGCTCTTTGCTTTTGCCTTAGCCATAACCAATTCTTTGCCACTTCTCATAGTGACCGCATGAGCTTGTTGCCTCGGATTCGGCTCCGTTTGAGATGGGAGTTTTGCCGAATCCCTAGCTTCTAGCCTACACACGGCGTTTGAGATTTGACTCATTTGGCTTTCCAAATTGTGGATGCTAGACTTTGTGGTTTCTTGAAATTGGGCCACACTTTGTTGCATCGTAGTCATATTCATGGCTAATGCTCGAATCATGTCTTCGGTGGACATGCTTGAGTTCGATGTTTGGCCTTGTTGTTTATATTGTTGAGGAGGGGGAGGGTTTGATTGTTGAGGGGGTTGAGGGTTTCCGTACCTTAGATTTGGATGATCCCTCCATCCTGGATTGTAGGTGTTGCCGTGAGGATCGTACCTCCTTTGGCCTTGGAACCCCAAAGCATTGACTTGCTCGGAGTTCTCCTCTTGTAAAGTTGGGCAAGAATATGTGGGATGCCCTTGTGTTGAACAGATGCCGCAGACCTTGACTTCTTGGGTTTTTGGATTCAAGAGGAAATCTTTAACCAAAGAAGTCAAGCCGGCTACTTGATTCTCCAACGAATTGTTGGATTCCGCTGCCATAACTCTCTTTGTTGACCGCCGATCATAGTGTCTACAATTTTCGGCCAACTCCGAGATAAGATTCCTAGCTTGAGAAGGAGTTTTGTTGACTATTCCTCCTCCACATGCAGCATTGATCATCCGTCTATCATCATCGCAAAGACCATCATAAAAGTAAAGGATGAGGTCTTGCTCCGAGTAGCCGTGATACGGACAGCTCGCACAGAGTTTCTTGAATCGTTCCCAGAATTCGTAGAACGATTCATCATCTTTTTGCTCCACATTGCTGATTTGTTTCTTTAAAGATGAGGAGATGGAGGCGGGATAATACCTTTCGAGGAAGCTCTTCTTCATGGCCGCCCAAGTGTCTATGCTTCCCGAGGGAAGATAGAACAGCCAATCTTTGGCGGTGTCTTTGAGGGAGAATGGGAAAGCCCTCAACTTAATTTGTTCCTCAGTAACACCGTTTGGGCACATGCTTGTGAAAACGATGTGGAACTCCGAAAGATGTTTATTCGGATCCTCTCCTCTTAGCCCGTGGAAAGATGGAAGTAGATGTATGAGTCCGGATTTCAACTCAAATGTAGCACCCGCATCAAGAGTTGGGAAGGTGATACATAAGGGTTGTTGATTTAGATTGGGGGCTGTGAGCTCCCTCAGCGTTCTTGTTTCAAGAGCCATTGATATTGACTCCTCGGACTCGCTAGATTGAGAACTAGCACTTGAGGATTCCCCTGAGTCGGTATTTGAGAATTTATTCTTTAACCGCTCGAGAGCTTTTTCTATTTCGGGGTTTGTTTGGTAGGTGAGTTGGTTTATGGATCGGGTTTTTACCATATACTCAAACAAAGCTCAGCAAAAATAGAAAACTTTATATATATATATATATATATTTTGATTTTTCTTGAAATAAAATAAAAAGAAAATTCTTATACGTAGAATTCTAAAAGGAAAATTCTAATACATAATTTCTAAAAGGGGTACTTCTAAAGTCCAAATTAATATAGCATCATCAAAATCTAATTACAATTATTCCTTACAATTTCCCCCTTTTTGATGATGCCAAAACCCTTTAACTATTTCCAAAGAAGTGCCTTCACCAAAAAAAATATTAAGTTTTAAAAACTTCCATTAAAGTCTTGGTGGGCAACTTGGCATAGGAAAATAGTAAGAGTACGATACAATCAGATAGCAGAATATAACAGAAATAAACAAACACAAACAGAAGGCAAAAAGACAGGAATTTGAGGAAAAGCACTTCAAAGTAAGAAGGCAGAGATGTGATTTTATTAGATAGGTTGTACAGAGTTTAAACCTTACACATTCTCCAGATTAGCTGCCTGTAGAGCTTCTTCCTCTAGTCTTTGAAGCCTGAGCAGTTCTTCCATTATTTCAGCTCTGATTTTGAACAGATTGCCCGACCTTTGATAGGATGCCCATATTGGAGAGAGCTTGCAGTCCAAGTAGTTGAGGACACCTTCATGTACGGTCTTTCCAGGAACAATGTTCTTCTTGTACCATTCTTCTGCTTCTTCAAGAGATCCTCCATACCTAACTCTGACAACACCATCTTTGTCTAGATAAAGGTGCTATTGTTGGGTAGGAGTCATTTTAGCTTTCATTTCCTCAAATTGGGCTCTGTCAATATTCTGAGAGCCACCCAATCTCCATTCAGTAAAGTTGAAAACTTTCTTCTTCTTGGTGCTCTTCTTGACTGGAGATGGGGGTCTTGGTATGCCTGCTGCTCCTTTCTTTTGTAAGGCAGCCTCAGAGTAGGGAGCCGGATCTACTGCAGGCTCACCAGAGGAGGGTGCTCTGGTAGGAGTTCTGTGAGACCTAGGCCTGGTCTGTTGAGGGTCCTCTTCCCCCTTTTTGGCATCATTCAAGTCTTCTATCATAAGACTGATCTTCTGGAATTCTGATGCTTGGGTTGAGGCTATCTGCTCCAGGGCCTCTGGTAGTGTCTGGGTGACAGAGGTAAGGCCTTCAATCAGACCTTGCTGCTTCTGGATGGCAGAGAAGATGTCCTTGTTGTTGGCTTCAAGGAGCACCATCTTCTGATACCGGTCTCTGTCAGTAGATAGGAGGGCTTGGGCCTGTTCTTGATGAGTTCTGCACATTTGCTCAATAGAGGTCAGGTGCCTCTCTGTTCTGGCATCAGATTTCTTCAGAGCCTCAAGATGCTCTGAGATATGGTGGATTGCCTGTCCTTGACTCAGGAGAGTCTGCTGAAAGATTGACAAAGTGTTGTGGATGCCTACCACTTCTGTTGACAGGATATCTGTTCTGGCAGAGGAGGAGGCGATGAAGTTGTTGAGTGTCCCAGTAAGGTTCTCAAAGCGGTCAGAGATGAACTGCATCCCTGAATTCAGATTGTCATTCACATGAGCAAGATGCCCATAGTGCTTATCATTTATCTCTATCAGCTTGTCCAAGCCTTGGAGGATCTGTCCTCCAAATTCTTCTGCAGATTCAACAAACTTGTTGAAGGGAATGTCATTCTTTTGTCCATCTGCTTGAGGCATCTCTAGACCTCTTCCCCTAGGTAGTGGGTGATGTTCTTGGACAGATGACAGAGAGTGAACAAGCTGTTCATGTTCCAGTTGAGTCAGAGGAGGGGTCTTCTGTCTCTTGGATGTGGTCTTGTATGATTTGCTGATCATGAATCCATCCATGTCAGAGGATATCTCATATGGAGAGTAGATAGGTTTTCTGTTGCGAACCACCATCTTCTTCTTTCTCAGAGAGGGATTGGGAGCAACAGAGTCCCTAGAATACCCTTTGGGTGCAGAGATGGGGGAGACAGTTGTAGGATCTGAGTCTCTTAGAAACCATACAGGTTTTAGGTTTCCTGCAGGTTGTTGTGGAGGTGAGGATTCTGGAGGAGGAGATTGATGATCAGATTCTGATGAGGATTAGGAGGAGGAGATCTGTTGGGGTGAGGGGTTCTGGTGCTGGGGTGAGGAGTGAATAGGTGGGGCATTCTGTTGAGGGGGAGATGGGGGAGGTGAAGGTGAACGGTTTCTGTAGAGAACAATTGCTCTGCAAGGAGATGCAATTTTCAGTTTGGGTGATGGAGGAGGGGTGGGGGTGTTCTGTTCAGGAGATTTATGTTGAGGGTGTTCTGGTGGAGGGGTTTCTGTGCTGGTGGAAGGTGAGGGAATATGTGGTTCTGTTGGGATAGAAACAGAAGGGGTTGGAGAGTTTACCTCAATGATGTTGTCCACGAGCAAGGAAGTCCTCCATTCCTTGATTTGCTCCATCATTGCTTGTCCTTCTGTCTTGAGTACAGAGGACTCTCCTGGGTTGAAGTTGGGCTGAACAGAGTCAGTTGCCATCTTGGTGAACAACCATTCTTCAAAGGCTTCAATTTCCCCATCTTCAAGAGGTTTGACAGCTTCCTCTGAGGGTGAAGAAATGAGAATAGCCTTACCCTTGTAGCTGGCCTTCTACTTCTCAAGGACAGAGTGAAGAAAGTTGAGGGCAAAGCACTTTGAGACATCATCAGTCCCAACCCAATTCAGGATGGCTTCCTCTTCTGCCTCATAGTGATCAAAGAACTGGATTATTTTGGAGAGGGGTCCCATTCTCCACCTTCTCCATTCAAGGACCCGGGTAAACTGTCTGTCAAGCAGGGACAGATAACCATCTTTGACAGGACTGGGGTGCTCTGGTGGAGTTGGCACCCTGTTCTGTTCAGGAGATGCAGCAGAGGTGGGGATCTCTGGTTCCCCCTGAGTGTCTGCCACTCCTTCAGATTCTGAAACCATAGGTTGAGCAACCTTTTTCTTTGGTTTGGAGGTCCTCTTCCTCTTCTGTCCGGCCTTAGGGGGCCAAGAGGTGCTTCCCCTTCAGTCTTCTTCTTCTTCTTTTTCTTTTCTGCCTTCTTAGCAGAAGTGGCTACAGAGAGAGGTTTCTGTACCTTCTCTCCCTGTTTTCTCTTAGCTTCAAGTTGAAGCTGTCTCTTCAGCTCTGCCTTTATGGCTTTTTCCCTATTGGGAGAGGCAGTCAGGAAAATTACCTTGGTGTGATCCAAAGCTGTAGCCTTCCTCAAGCTTACCCCTTGTTTGAGGAGCACTTCAGAAATGAGCAGTCCATGCCCTAGCTTCCCAGAATAGAGGCTAGTCTTTGGATTCTTCTTCTTGATCACTTCAATCAGGGACTTCACCATGATTTGTCCCCAAATGATGTTCACCCCATGATGCACTGCATACAGGGCTTTAGCATTGGCCGTTGTAACATCATCAGTGGAGGTGTACTTGCACCATAAACATTTGTGGAAAATGTTTATAAGTAGCTCAAATTCCCTCTTGAGCAGGTGCTTCTTTATGTTGACCTTCTCAACTTCTTCCCCTTTTCTGCAGAACTTCTTCTTGAATTCTGACAGAGGGATGTCAATATCCTCCAAGTCAAGTAGAGAGTCCCTTCCTCCCTTTTGCTGAATATTGAAGATGTTGTTGATGACGTCAGCATCAACCACCACCTTTTCTCCTTGGACGACGGAGGAGATGACTTCATCCTTGAAGGATGCGTTGAGATAGAACTCAATTGTGTCAATGTTGCTGTATGCCTCATAATCATGAGAGATGATCTTGCTCAGTTGACATTGTGACAGTCCGTCAACAATGGAGGTCATCCTCTCCTTCTTTTCTGAGAACCTGGGTAGTACTTCCAGTTCGCATCTCAGGCCAGTCAAGACATTCTTGAGTAGTGTTGCCTTTTGTTCCTTTGATAGGTCGGAGAAGCTCAAGATGGCCATGGAGTTTACTGCGGTTAGAAAATTTCTGAGAGATAAGAGTTCAAAAGCTTGAGAGTTATGAGAGCAGTAACGGTTTAGGTTTGCGAAAGGGGGTTTTATGGATATGAGTTAGTGGACGTTTGAGATAATTTACGGTTCCAAGAAACCAATAAATGTAAAAAGGGGCGCAGTAAATAAACGGGGGCGCAGTAAATTTTATACGGCTGGGTACCGTTTTAAGGGTAAAAGGGTAAAAGACCTTTAATAAGTTACTAGGTCACCCGGTTTACAAAATTTTCTTTTCCAAGTCCACCACCTTCTGTTTGACAAGATAGGGTTCTCTGTAGAAAGGGTTTCTGTTGCATAGGTGTTCTGCCAGGGTAGAGAACAGAAGAGGTTGACAGAGGAGGTTAACAGAAGGGGTTCTGCTACAGGAATTCTGTCAACAGCAAAAGAGCAACAGAGGGCCTTCCTTTTCATCTTTCCCTTGGAATCTCATCCATCATTCCCAATTCTTCTCTCAGTTTGTTGAACCTAGCCTCAGGAAGAGGCTTTGTCAGGATATCTGCAAGTTGGTCTTCTGTTGGCACATGTTCCATGCAGATGTGCTTCTTCTCCACATGATCTCTGATGAAGTGATGTCTGATCTCAATATGCTTTGTTCTGGAGTGAAGAACTGGATTCTGAGTGATAGCAATGGCACTGGTGTTGTCACACAACAGCTTGATCTCCTTTGCTTGAATTCCATAGTCCTTCAGTTGTTGCTTCATCCAGAGTAGCTGAGCACAGCAACTCCCAGCTGCAATGTACTCTGCCTCAGCTGTACTTGTTGAGATGGAGTTCTGCTTCTTGCTAAACCAGGAAACAAGCCTTCCTCCTAGCAATTGGCAGTGACCAGAGGTGCTCTTTCTGTCTAGTCTGCAACCTGCAAAATCTGAGTCAGAATAACCAATTAGTTCAAAGTTACCTCCCTTGGGATACCATAGGCCTGCATTGGGGTTTCCTTTGATATATCTGATGATTCTCTTTGCAGCACTTAGATGGCTTTCTTTGGGCTTTGATTGGTATCTGGCACAGATTCCAACAGAGAATGAGATGTCTGGTCTGCTTGCAGTTAGATACAACAGAGATCCTATGATTCCTCTATATGTTGTTGCATCTACATCCTTTCCTTCTGTTGGTCCCGTTTGTAATAGGAACAATCTAGAGGGGGGGGGGTGAATAGACTGTTCAGAAATTTAAACTTTTCTCCAAGTCAAGTCTGACTTAACAGAGATGGTCGAAATCTGGTGACAGAGATGGTCAAGTTCTGATGGCAGGACTAGACCAGGCAGCGGATAAGTTTCTGTCCGGGTAGCCTCTAGGAGAAAGCTAAGGCAAAATGCCTTTCTGATAACTCTGAAGGAAGATCTGCTGGACACAGATTCCAACCTAAAGAGTTAGTCAGTAGAACCTTAAGTGCAGAAAGTAAAAGCTGAAAGTAAATGACACCGGGGTTTTTATAGTGGTTCAAGGAACAACTCGTTCCTCTAGTCCACTGTTCCACTAAGCTTGCAAAAACGACAGTTTACAACGCCTTAGTCCCTAGAACTTAAGAAGCACTCCTCGTCTTCTTCAAGTCTAGTTGCCACCCGGGATGCAGTCCTGCTTCCTGATGGCTGGTCTCGTTTCACTGAGTCTCTTGAAGTATCTCCACTTCACTTACTCCAGCTAATTTGAGACGTCCCTTCTTTTTCAAGAAGTGTTTGATATAGAGTCAGTTTTCTCCAACGTTGCTTCTTCACAAAAGATGAGTATATGAAGTTCTCGAAGTGTTGAAGAACTGAGTAACTTTGCCTTTTCTAGTTGGATGAAGGATAGGAATATTTATCTTCCAACTGTGGCCTTTTCTTGTTAGAAATGGAGTTTTTATCTCAAGAAAGTTGTTCACGCAAATCTATCTTGGTAAAGGTTATGGCAAAAGTTATTTTTCTTAGTTCTCCAGAGTGTATCTTATATACTGGGAGCGGTCTTCCCGTTGGAGTGTAGAAGACAGCTTCATTAAATGCATGTACTGTTGACTTGACCGTTTGGTCCTCCGACTTGCTATTTTGGGGGCGCAAAGATATTCGCATGGTCAATCATCGGCTTTAAATATCTCTTCGTACGTACATCATTAAATGTGCATTTAATGCGTGTACAGTGCCATGCTTCCATTGTAAGGTTCGTAACCGTTAGAGGATTTCCCGTTAGTTTAACGACCGTTAGAAGGGCTTTCGGATTCTGATGATACTTACCAGAGTCTCAAGAGGTTCTCTGGTCCAGTCTCTAAAGTCCGTCTCTGGTGCTAACTCTGGTATCTTTCTGATAACTAGTTTCTGATAGCTTCTCTGGTGAGCAACTCTGGGAGCAACTCTGGTAGAAGCAAGATGGAACTCTGGCAAGCAGACTAAGCTAAAACTTACAAAAGAAATTCTAATACACAATTTCTAATGGGGTACTTTCAAATTCTAATTAATCCTAGCATCATCAAAATCTAAATACATTTATTCCTTACAATTTCCCCCTTTTTGATGATGCCAAAACCCTTTAACTATTTCCAGAGAAGTGCCTTTCACCATAAAAAAATATAAAGTTAAAAACTTTTCATTAGAATCTTGGTGGGCAACTTAGCAAAGGAAAATAGTAAGAGTACGATACAGTCAGATAGCAATAATCAAGTATGATAACAGAAAATACACAAGAAAGTAAATGAGAACAGATATTTGAAAAGAGCCAATCAAACAGAGAGGCAGAGAAGGTATCTTATTAAACTGTTAGAGAAAGTACAGCATTACAGAGTTAGATAAAGAGAGTTAGAGATCTTCTTCATCTACCTGTGGTCCTGCTCTGTCAATCCTTTCAAGTTCAGCATTTACCTTCGCTCTGATTGAGGCTAAATCCCTAGGATTCTGATAGTCAGCCCAATGAGGTGCAAGTTTGCAATCCAGATAGTTTCTGACAGCTTCAGCGGAATTCTTGCCATTCAGAATTTTCATTCCGTACCACATCTCAGCTTCTTCTATCGAACCACCATGGTTGATCTGGACAAGTCCATCACTGTCCATGAACAGATTCTCTCTTTGAAGAGGGGTCATCAATTTTCTCATTTGTTCAAACTGAACTCTGTCTAGCCTTGACAGACCACTCTTCATCCAATCAGTGAATGAAAAGGATGAAGACTTCTTCTTTGAGCTTCTGGGAGGAGGAGGAGGAGGTCTGGTGCCTGTAGCAGCTAGCCTTTTCTTTCTGGTAGCATCAAAATAAGGAGCAGGATCAACAGAGGAGGGTTCTCTGATAGAAAGGGTTCTGGTGTTGGTGCCTTCTCCTTCTCTGGTATCTTCCCCCTTTTTGGCATCACAAAGATCACCAAGGAGAAGTTCAATCTTGGAAAACTCAGAGGCTTGAGCATCTCTGATTTCATCAAGGGTTTCTGGCAGTGTCTGAGTGACAGAGGCAAGACCTTCAATCAGGCTTTGTTGCTTGTCTACTGCAGATTGTAGATCTCTGGTGCTGACCTCTAGAAGCACCATCTTCTGGTACCTTTCTCTGTCAGATTTGAGAAGAGCCAGGCCTTGCTCTTGATGTTCCTTGCAGAGAGAATGTAAGATGTTGAGTTTCTGGGAGGAACTATCAGCAGATTTCTGAAGATTGTGAACAGATTCTGAGATCCTGTTGATTGTCTGATTCTGGGCAAGCAGAGCTTGAGAGTGAGAGTGGAGAACAGAGTTGAGTCCACTAACATCTCTGGAGACAGAATCAATCCTTGAGTTAGAGGAATGCATGAAGGTGTGCAAATTTTCTGTGAGAGCAGCAACTTTATCTGACAGGTGTTGAAAACCTATAGTGATTTGCAGATTGGTATGGGTGAGTTCCTCATGTTGTTTGTCATTTAATTCAATAATCTTGCTCAGATCTTGAACCAATATTCCACCAAAAGCTTCAGCAGACTTCACAAACTGGGTGAAGGGGATTTTGGATTCTTCAGGTGTAAAATCAGGCGTTTCCAATCCTCTGCCTTTTGGTAAGGGAGGAGCTCTGTTGGATGGTGGAGGGGAAGGAACTCTGGGGGGTGTCCTTCTCCTTTTGGAGGTTTCATCAGCAGCAATGGAGGAGGTGAGGAATCCATCATTGTCACTAGATGAGGAGGGAACCCTGAAGATAGGTTTCTTTTTGGGTGTAGATGCTGCAGAATGATGTGAGGATCTCTGAGGTGAGGCAGACTTGGATGCAGATGAAGGGTTCTGGTGCTGAGGTGAAGAGTGAATGGGTGAGGCATGCTGTTGAGGGGGGGATGGTGGAGGTGAGGGTGAACGGTTTCTGAAAGGGACAATTGCTCTGCAGGGAGATGCAATTTTTTGTTTGGGTGAAGAAGGTCTTGAGTTGGGTTTCTGGTGAGATGGTGTTCTGGTGGAAGGTGGGGTTTTCTGTTCTGGTGAAGGGGTTTTCTGTTCTGGTGAAGGGGTTTTCTGGTGAAGTGGGGATGAAGGTTTAGATGGAGATTTGGAGGGTGAGGGTAGAGTAATAGGAGATTGGGGAGGGGAAGGAGGAGGTGTAGGAATTACCTCAAGTACAATTTCGGAGTACACAGATTCTCTCCACTCCTTGATCAGCTGCTCCATGGTAATAGCAATGTCATTCGCAGTGGATGGCTCTCCTTCCTCAAGAGCACTATGGCGAAATTTGATCATTGACTCTTTCCTTTTCTTCTCCATCAGCCAAGCATCAAAAGTTTCCATTTCTTTTTCTTCTAAGGCTCTGACATGCCTTTCTGGAGATAGGTCAGATGTGGGAGCTTTACCTTGATATCTGTCTTTCTTCTTTTGTAGCACAGAAATCAGAAAGGTAAGGTTGAAGCACTTTGATACATCATCTGTGCCTACCCAATGAAGAACATCAGCTTCTTCTTCTTCATAGGCATCAAAGAATTGGATGATTTGTTGAAGAGGACCCATTCTCCATCTTCTCCAAGCTAGAACTCTGTCAAACTGCTTTTGCAGAATGATGTTGAAGTCTGTTTCTTGGTCCATTTCTGGTGAGGCTTCACGTTCTGGTGAGAGAGCAGAGTTGGGCAACTCTGGTGCATAATGTTGGTGAGTTTCTGGTAGAGTGCCAGATTCTGGTGCAAGTTCCCCCTGAATTGCTGAATCTTTGGCAGGTGAGACTACTTTGGTCTTCCTCTTCTTCTGCCTTGGTTTAGTGCTAGAGTTGTCAGAATCACCACTTAGCACAACCATCTTTCTTCTCCTCTTCTGCTTCAGTTTTCTGGCAGCAGATTTCTTGGTTGCCTTTGGGGAGGGCATCTCTGGTGCAGCCTCCTCTGCTGTTTCCTTCTCTGGTAGTGACAGATTGTCACTCTTCTTCTTCTGTCTAACCTCCCTTACAACCTGTGACTGCTCAGGTTGTTTGGACTTTCTGGCAATTTTCTTTGCAGGTTTGGCCTTGGCAGCCTGTTCTTCCCTTTTCCTTTCCAGTCTTTCCTCTCTCCTAAGTTCAGAAGAGATGGCAATGTTGAATTTTGAAGAGGCTGTGAGGAAGATGGTCTTGGTGTGGTCAACTGGGATAGGATCCCTGAGTTGAACTCCTTTTGCAGCAAGGATGGCAGAGATAAGAAGGCCATGTCCCATCTTGGTTGAGTAAAGACCTGTCTCAGAGTCTTTCTTCTTGATGAATTCAGTTATAGAGCCAAAAGTTACCTCTCCCCAGTTGATATTCATGCCATGGTGCACTGCAAAGATTGCCTTGGCATTGTTTGTGTTCATCTCATCAGTTGAGGCTATTTTGCACCATAAGCAACGGTGCAGAATGGTGACAAGCTTCTCATAGTCCTTCTTGAGTTGAAATTTCTTCATGTAGAGTTTATCCAGTCCGGCAGCCTCCGGACGGCAGTAAGTCTGGACAAAGCCTTCAGTGGAGACTTCCACTGATTCAAGAGCAATGAGATTGTTGGATTCTGGGTCTTGGGAGTCAAGTTGAACTCCAAAGAATTCATTCAGTGCATCTGCATTCAAGAAGATGTGTTGACCCTGCACGGATGAGTGAACTCCAGTCCTGGAGATGGTGGCGTTGAGGTAGAACTCAGCCACATCTTTGATGCTGAAATGCTCATAGGGATGAGCAACAACCTTAGATAACTGTGAATCAGTCATCCCTTGGATGATCTTCGTCATCCTCTTTTGATTTTCTGCCAGGAGGGGTAGAGAGGACATGTCAACTTTCATGCCGGATACTACGTTGGCAATGAGAGTTTTTGCTTCCTCCTTAGAAAGGTCGTTGATGCTCAGGAAGTTCATCTTGAGTGACGGTTAAGAAAATTTCTGGGTATTGGAAAGTTTTTGGGATCTGAGAGCTTTGAATGCTAGAGCAGTTTAAGAGAGAAGAAGTTGCAGTAGGGATTTGGGTCGAAGACGGTGGATATAAAGGAGTTAGGAATAGTGGACGTTTGGTATATTGGCAGTTTCGAGGCAGCATTTAAAGAAATGCGGGCGGAAACGTTTCCGTTAGAAGAGTAACGATCAGGGGTATTTTGGTAAAAGACCGTTTCAATTAATTAGGTCTAGCCCGTACCTCGAAATATTGTTAAGTCCACTTCCGTATCTATTGTCTTCGGTTGAGGAACTCTGGTCAAAGAAGAGGAGGTTCTCTGATGTGAGATTCTGATGACCAGAGATAGTGGATCTCTGATCCGAGTTTCTGGTGCAGAAGAAGGAAGTTCTGGTTCAGTGAATCTCTGGTTCATGCATCTCTGGGAAGATCATCCATCATTCCCAATTCTTCCCTAAGCTTGTTAAACCTTGCCTCAGGTAAAGGCTTGGTTAGGATGTCTGCAAGTTGATCTTCTGTAGGTACATGCTCCATACAGATATGCTTCTTTTCAACATGATCTTTGATGAAGTGATGTCTGATCTCAATGTGCTTTGTCCTGGAGTGAAGAACTGGATTCTGAGTGATAGCAATGGCACTAGTGTTGTCACACAACAGCTTGATCTCCTTTGCTTGAATTCCATAGTCCTTCAGTTGTTGCTTCATCCAGAGTAGTTGAGCACAACAACTCCCAGTTGCAATGTATTCAGCCTCAGCTGTACTTGTTGAGATGGAGTTCTGCTTCTTGCTAAACCAGGAAACAAGCCTTCCTCCTAGCAATTGGCAGTGACCAGAGGTGCTTTTTCTGTCTAGTCTGCAACCTGCAAAATCTGAGTCAGAATAACCAATTAGTTCAAAGTTACCTCCTTTGGGATACCATAAGCCTGCATTTGGATTTCCTTTGATGTATCTGATGATTCTCTTTGCAGCACATAGATGGCTTTCCTTGGGCTTTGATTGGTATCTGGCACAGATTCCAACAGAGAACGAGATATCTGGTCTGCTTGCAGTTAGATACAACAGAGATCCAATGATCCCTCTGTATGTTGTTGCATCTACATCTTTTCCTTCATCATCTGGACCAATCCCTTGTGAAGTGTTCATGGGAATCTTCACTGATGATTTGCCTTCCACTCCAAACTTCTTGATTAGATCTCTGGTGTACTTCCCTTGATTGATAAAGATCCCTTCTGGAACTTGTTTGACTTGAAGTCCTAGGAAGTAACTGAGTTCTCCCATCATACTCATTTCAAATTGACTCTGCATCACTTGAGAAAATTTCTTGCATAATTCTGGATTAGTACTTCCAAATATAATGTCATCAACATATATTTGTACTAACAGAATATGATTAGCAACAGAGATATGAAATAGAGTTTTGTCAACCTTTCCTTTAGTAAACTCATGGTTCACTAGGAAAAGAGACAATGTGTCATACCAGGCTCTGGGAGCTTGCTTAAGACCATAGAGGGCCTTTTTAAGCTTGTAGACACAAGAAGATTGAGTAGGAATGACAAAACCTGGTGGTTGTTCCACATAAACTTCTTCTTCAAGATCTCCATTCAGAAATGCACTCTTGACATCCATCTGGTAGACCTTGATGTTGTTGTAGGCAGCATAGGCTAGAAAGATTCTGATGGCTTCAAGTCTGGCAACTGGTGCAAAGGTCTCATCAAAATCTATTCCTTCTTCTTGACAGTATCCTTTAGCTACTAGCCTTGCTTTGTTCCTTACAATGTTGCCGTCTTCATCTGCTTTGTTCTTGAATACCCATTTGGTTCCAATGACATTCTGGTGCTTTGGCCTAGGAACAAGTTCCCACACTTTGTTCCTCTCAAACTGAGTGAGCTCTTCTTGCATAGCATTGATCCAATCTGAGTCTGCAAGAGCTTCTTCAACTGTCATAGGTTCCATCTGAGATATGTAGCAGGCAATCATTGCTTCTCTCCTTGATGTGGATCTGGTTTGGACTCCACTTCTGATTTGTCCAATTACTTGATTAGGAGGATGATCTCTTAACCAAGTAAGATCAGGTTCTGATAGGGGTTGCCTTCGATTCTCTTGTTCTTCTTCTGATTCTTCATCACTATCCTTGCTTTGCAGAATGGGATTCTGATGATTCATTGGTATGGCAGAGTTGGTCAGCAACTCTGGTGTATCTATCTCTGGTGGATCCAGTTTTGGAGATTCTTTGAGATTCGCTTTCTCCAAGTTTTCAGTTATGCTCTCAACAGAGTTGAGATCATCAAACTTGACATGAATCGATTCTTCAACAAGTAAAGTTCTCTTGTTGAGTATTCTGTAGGCTTTGCTGGTGCCAGAGTAGCCTAAGAATGCTCCTTCATCAGCTTTTTCTTGAAACACCTTGAGGTGATCCTTCCCATTGTTGAGTATATAGCATTTGCATCCAAATGCATGAAAGTAGCTGATGTTGGGTTTTCGTCCTTTCCATAATTCATAAGGAGTTTTCTGATGAGTCTTGTGAATCATGCTCCTGTTCTGGGTGTAACATGCAGTATTGATTGCTTCAGCCCAGTATCTGTAGGGTAGACCTGATTCAGCAATCATGGTCCTTGCAGCTTCCTTTAATGTTCTATTTCTTCTTTCTGCAATTCCATTCTGTTGAGGAGTTCTGGCTGCAGAGAGTTGATGCATTGTACCATTCTGGTCACAGAAATCCTGAATGACCTTGTTGACGAACTCTGTTCCTCTGTCGGATCTGATGGCTTTGACTTTCTGATTCTGCTCATTCTGTAATAGCTTTAGCAGAGATGGCAGTTTCTGCAGAGTTTCATTTTTCTTGGTCAGAAAAATAGTCCATGTGAATCTGGAGTAGTCATCCACCATGACTAAGGTGTATCTCTTGCCACCAACACTTGGAGTTTCCACTGGTCCAAATAAATCCATGTGAATTAGATTCAGGGGACCAGTAGATAGGTTTCCAGCAATGGGTTTGAAGGAATTCTTCACTTGTTTTCCTTTCTGACATGCACTGCATAGATTCTCCTTTTTGTATACAAGGTTGGGTAGACCTTCAACAATGTGATCCCTTGCCAATTTGTTGATTGTTTTGAAATTCAAGTGACTCAGTTTCTTGTGCCATTCCCAACTGAGTTTTGAATCTCCTTTGGCTATCAGGCAAATTCCATCTCTGGCAGTTGACCAATCAACCACATAGATATTTTTCTTTCTTGTTGCTGTTAGAACCACTTCTTTAGTTGTCTCATGTTTGACAGAACATCCTTCCTTGGAGAATTCAACTGTGTAGCCTTTGTCACAGAATTGGCTAGCACTCAGCAAGTTGAATTTCAATCCCTTGACATAAGAGACATCATCAATGATTATCTGGTTCTTTATCAGCTTCCCTCTTCCTTTTGTCTGGCCATCTTTATCATTACCTCCAAAGGTAACTCTGGGCCCTTTGACTTTCTGGAACTCTGTTAGGCAACTCTTGTCACCTGTCATGTGCCTGGAGCATCCACTATCAATGTACCAATCTTGCTCAGAGATGGCTCCAGCACACAGTTCCTACAAAATTAAAAGGAAGATTTAGGTACCCAAGCAATGTTGGGTCCTAGGGGGTTATGCAGTCTTGGCAGCCGGTACCACTTTGGTCTCATCAAGTGAAACCTTGGTGGGTGGTACCCATTGTCCACCTGGTAGTCATAGTAAACGGAAGTGTGATTCACTTTGGGCAGATGCTTGTGAGGATCATGCTTCCGGTTTACATACTTCTGCATAGCCTTTTTAGTTGGGTAGAAGTCCCATATACTATCAAGATCAGAGGAGCGATTAACTTTGGGCTTCTTAAGTTGACCAGCCAACCTTTTCTGTCTAAAGTTAATTTTCCCTTGATATCTGCCTTTCTGGTGATAATCTCTGACGCGATTATCATGAGTTTGTCTGTTATGGTTCTGTCTTTGATTTCTGATATTCTGAAAATCTTTCCTGTTGAGCCATAACCAAGACCAAAACCAGTGCCAATTTGTTGGTCAAGTATAATCTTTTCCATAGAAGACTGGGCCTTCTGGTAAGCTTTGTACTTAATCTCAAGAGGCTCCATCTCTCTTATTTTCTTTAGAAGAGAAACATTTTCAGCTTCCAGCTGATCTCTTTCCTCAATCAGAAGATTGATTTTGATCTCAACCTCCTTTCTTAAGTCAAGGATCTCAGCCTTAAGCTTACTGTTTTCTTCTTTAACAGAAGAATAAGTGGTTTGTATGGCTTGAAACCCTTCCCAAAATTCTGACATTGAATCAGAATCAAAGGCTCTGCCTACCGAAGAAAAACTAGAGTTGGAAGTAGAAGATACCTCATCATCAGATTGACCCATAAGACATAGGTCTTCAGTTTCTGTGTCCAGGCAACAGAATGCTTCATCAGATTCTGATTCCGAGCTGGACTCTGTCTCAGAGAGGGGGTCCTTCTCTGGTTGTTCAGTGATGAGTGCTTTCCTTCTTCGGTGTTCGTACTTCTTTTCTCCTTCCTGGCCTTGCCTTTTGGAGACTATGGGGTGTGGACAGTTGACTTTGAAGTGCCCTGGTTGTCTGCAGTTGTAGCAGAGAAGCTCTCCACTACTTTCTGATGGTTTGGACTTCTGGTGTGGCTTTCTGCTAGAGTGTGGACTTCTGCTATCCTTTGGCTTCAGAAATTTCCTGAACTTCCTAGCAAAAGCCGCCATATATTCGTCAGTTAAAAGAATAGAAGGGTCAAAATTATTTACCTGAGAGGTGCTGGCAGTGAGGGCAGTAGTTGTTCTGTCCTCAACTTCTTCTTTCTCTTCTTCATTCATTTCAAACTCATAAGACTTGAGATCAGAGATGAGTTTCTCAGTGCTGTAGGTTCTGAGGTCCTTGCTATCTCTCATGGCAGTGACCTTCATCTTCCATGGTGAAGGTAAACCTCTAAGAACCTTCAGATTAATTTCCTTGGGAGTAAGCTCCTTCCCAAGTTCTGATATCTCAGCAGTGAGGGTGAGCAAGCGTGCATACATCTCAGCTATGCATTCTTTGGGTAGAAGTTTGAAATCTTCAAACTTCTTCATGGCAATAGTGAGTTTGTTGTCCTTTTCTTGCTCATCTCCAGCTCCTATCAGGGTGAGAGTATCCCAGATCTCCTTGGCAGATTTGCACTTCTTGATCCTGGTGAAGTACTTGTCATCAATGGCCTTGTAGAGGATATCCTTGGCAATGTTGTCAAGGTTGTACTTTCTCCTTTCTTCATTAGACCATTCATGGCGCAGTTTGGTGATCATCTGGGGTTGACCACTACCAGTGATGTATTCAGGGTTGACCTTGGTGAACTCTGTGAAAGGTCCTGCATCAAGTACTTCCCACATTTCGTCATGGAGTGCGCAGAGGTGAGCTTTCATGCGGATCCTCCAATCATCAAACTTTGTTACTGAGAACATAAGATTCTTTGAAAGAGTGTTATCCATAATGTGAGATTAAAGAGGCTAAAACAAGTGGATCTCTTGTTTAGTAAGTAACCTAAAAGATTACAAGAACAAGGAGGCTCTGATACCACTTGTTGGTCCCGTTTGTAATAGGAACAATCTAGAGGGGGGGGGGGGGGGGGTGAATAGACTGTTCAGAAATTTAAACTTTTCTCCAAGTCAAGTTTGACTTAACAGAGATGGTCAAAATCTGGTGACAGAGATGGTCAAGTTCTGATGGCAGGACTAGACCAGGCAGCGGATAAGTTTCTGTCCGGGTAGCCTCTAGGAGAAAGCTAAGGCAAAATGCCTTTCTGATAACTCTGAAGGAAGATCTGCTGGACACAGATTCCAACCTAAAGAGTTAGTCAGTAGAACCTTAAGTGCAGAAAGTAAAAGCTGAAAGTAAATGACACCGGGGTTTTTATAGTGGTTCAAGGAACAACTCGTTCCTCTAGTCCACTGTTCCACTAAGCTTGCAAAAACGACAGTTTACAACGCCTTAGTCCCTAGAACTTAAGAAGCACTCCTCGTCTTCTTCAAGTCTAGTTGCCACCCGGGATGCAGTCCTGCTTCCTGATGGCTGGTCTCGTTTCACTGAGTCTCTTGAAGTATCTCCACTTCACTTACTCCAGCTAATTTGAGACGTCCCTTCTTTTTCAAGAAGTGTTTGATATAGAGTCAGTTTTCTCCAACGTTGCTTCTTCACAAAAGATGAGTATATGAAGTTCTCGAAGTGTTGAAGAACTGAGTAACTTTGCCTTTTCTAGTTGGATGAAGGATAGGAATATTTATCTTCCAACTGTGGCCTTTTCTTGTTAGAAATGGAGTTTTTATCTCAAGAAAGTTGTTCACGCAAATCTATCTTGGTAAAGGTTATGGCAAAAGTTATTTTTCTTAGTTCTCCAGAGTGTATCTTATATACTGGGAGCGGTCTTCCCGTTGGAGTGTAGAAGACAGCTTCATTAAATGCATGTACTGTTGACTTGACCGTTTGGTCCTCCGACTTGCTATTTTGGGGGCGCAAAGATATTCGCATGGTCAATCATCAGCTTTAAATATCTCTTCGTACGTACATCATTAAATGTGCATTTAATGCGTGTACAGTGCCATGCTTCCGTTGTAAGGTTCGTAACCGTTAGAGGATTTCCCGTTAGTTTAACGACCGTTAGAAGGGCTTTCGGATTCTGATGATACTTACCAGAGTCTCAAGAGGTTCTCTGGTCCAGTCTCTAAAGTCCGTCTCTGGTGCTAACTCTGGTATCTTTCTGATAACTAGTTTCTGATAGCTTCTCTGGTGAGCAACTCTGGGAGCAACTCTGGTAGAAGCAAGATGGAACTCTGGCAGGCAGACTAAGCTAAAACTTACAAAAGAAATTCTAATACACAATTTCTAATGGGGTACTTTCAAATTCTAATTAATCCTAGCATCATCAAAATCTAAATACATTTATTCCTTACACCTTCATCATCTGGACCAATTCCTTGTGAGGTGTTCATGGGAATCTTCACTGATGATTTGCCTTCCACTCCAAACTTCTTGATTAGATCTCTGGTGTACTTCCCTTGATTGATAAAGATCCCTTCTGGAACTTGTTTGACTTGGAGCCCTAGGAAGTAGCTGAGTTCTCCCATCATACTCATTTCAAATTGACTCTGCATCACTTGAGAAAATTTTTTTGCACAGTTCTGGATTAGTACTACCAAATATAATGTCATCAACATATATTTGTACTAGTAGAATATGATTAGCAACAGAGATTTGAAATAGAGTTTTGTCAACCTTTCCTTTAGTAAACCCATGGTTCACTAGGAAAAGGGACAATGTGTCATACCAGGCTTTGGGAGCTTGCTTAAGACCATAGAGGGCCTTTTTAAGCTTGTAGACACAAGAAGATTGAGTAGGGATGACAAAACCTGGTGGTTGTTCCACATAAACCTCTTCTTCAAGATCTCCATTCAGAAATGCACTCTTGACATCCATCTGGTAGACCTTGATGTTGTTGTAGGCAGCATAGGCTAGAAAGATTCTGATGGCTTCAAGTCTGGCAACTGGTGCAAAGGTCTCATCAAAATCTATTCCTTCTTCTTGGCAATATCCTTTAGCCACTAGTCTTGCTTTGTTCCTTACAATGTTGCCGTCTTCATCTGCTTTGTTCTTGAATACCCATTTGGTTCTAATGACATTCTGGTGTTTTGGCCTAGGAACAAGTTCCCACACATTGTTCCTTTCAAACTGAGTGAGCTCTTCTTGCATAGCATTGATCCAATCTGAGTCTGCAAGAGCTTCTTCAACTGTCATAGGTTCCATCTGAGATATATAGCAGGCAAGCATTGCTTCTCTCCTTGATGTGGATCTGGTTTGAACTCCACTTCTGATTTGACCAATCACTTGGTTAGGAGGATGGTCTCTTAACCATGTTAGGTCTGGTTCTGTCAGCTGCTGTCTTGGTCTCTCTGGTTCATCATCTTCAGAGTCTCCATCTTCATTCAACAGAAGGGGGTTTGGTGCAGGTGTTGGAAATGCAGGATTGTCTGCCACCTCTTCTGTTGGTTCTGGTGTTCTGTCTTCTATGCTGACATCCTTGAGAATCTCTATTACTTCTTCAACAGAGGTGCTTTCATCAAACTTCACATGTATGGATTCTTCAACATGTAGGGTTCTTCTGTTGAGTACTCTATAGGCTTTACTGGTGTTTGAATAACCTATAAAGACTCCTTCATCAGCCTTTTCTTGAAATACCTTCAGATGCTCCTTTCCATTGTTGAGAATGTAGCACTTGCATCCAAATACATGAAAGTAGCTGATGTTTGGCTTTCTTCCCTTCCAGAGTTCATAAGGGGTCTTCTGGTGATTCTTGTTGATCATGCTTCGGTTCTGAGTATAGCATGCAGTGTTGATTGCTTCAGCCCAATATCTCATAGGCAATCCAGATTCTGCAATCATTGTTCTTGCAGCTTCTTTTAGAGTTCTGTTCCTTCTTTCTGCTACGCCATTCTGTTGAGGGGTTCTGGCGGCAGAAAGTTGATGAAAAGTTCCATTCTGATCACAGAAGTCCTTTATGACTTGGTTGACAAATTCAGTTCCTCTGTCTGATCTGATTGTCTTCACTTTCAAGTTCTTCTCAGTCTGAAGTTGCTTTAACAGAGATGGCAACTTCTGAAGAGTTTCATTTTTCTTTGTTAGAAAAACAGTCCATGTGTATCTCGAGTAGTCATCAACCATGACTAAAGTATATTTCTTGCCACCAACGCTTGGAGTCTCAACAGGTCCAAATAAATCCATGTGAATCAGATTTAGAGGACTTGTAGATAGATCTCCAGCAATGGGTTTGAAGGAATTCTTCACTTGTTTGCCTTTCTGACATGCACTGCAGAGGGTCTCTTTCTTGTACACAATGTCTGGTAGCCCTTCTACAATGTGTTCTCTGGCCAGTTTGTTGATTGTTTTGAAATTCAAATGGTTGAGCTTTTTGTGCCAGTCCCAGTTCAGTTTTGAATCTCCTTTGGCTATCAGGCAAATTCCATCTTTTGCAGTGTTCCAATCAACTACATAGATGTTCTTCTTCCTTGATGCTGTAAGAACCACTTCCTTTGTTGTCTCATGCTTCACATAGCAGAAGTCCTTTGTGAATTCAACAGTGTAGCCTTTGTCACAGAATTGGCTAGCACTCAACAAATTGAACTTTAGTCCTTTGACATATGAGACATCATCAATGATTATCTGGTTCTTGATCAGCTTTCCTCTTCCTTTTGTTTGACCTTCTTTGTCATTACCTCCAAAGGTAACTCTAGGTCCTTTGCATTTCTGGAACTCTGTTAGGCAACTTCTGTCACCTGTCATGTGCCTGGAGCATCCACTATCAATAAACCATTCTTGTTCAGAGATGGCTCCAGCACACAGTTCCTGCAAGATCAAAAGAAAGATTTAGGTACCCAAGCAATGCTGGGTCCTGGGGGGTCATGGAGTCTGGGTAGTTGGTACCATTTTGGTCTCATCAAGTGAAACCTTGGTGGGTGATACCCATTGTCCACCTGGTAGTTGTAGTAGACAGAAGTGTGATTCACTTTGGGCAGATGCTTGTGAGGGTCATGCTTCCTGTTTACATACTTTTGCATAGCTTTCTTTGTTGGAAAGAAGTCCCATATACTATCAAGAGCAGAGGGACGGTTAACTTTGGGCTTCTGAAGTTGACCAGCCAACCTCTTCTGCCTGAAGTTAACTTTCTCTTGATATTTGCCTTTCTGGTGATCATTTCTGGCATGATTGACATGAGGTTGTCTGTCAATGAATGGTCTTTTATTTTTATTATTTTGAAAACCTCTTCTGTTGTTAGGTTTTCTGCCAGGTTCATTATTTTTGAAAAAGGGTTTCTGTTGAACCTTTATCTTACCCTTTTCTGGTGTGACTTCCTCATGAACAACCTTGGTGCCAGATACACCAGCTTGACAGATGGGGCTAGAGATCAGTGGCTCTATGACCTTATCTACCTTAGCAACTCTGGTGCTAGGCATTACAGAAGGCTCACCTGATTCTGTTGAGCCATAACCAAGACCAAAACCAGTGCCAATCTGTTGATCAAGCACAATCTTTTCCATGGAAGACTGGGCCTTCTGGTAAGCTTTGTACTTAATCTCGAGAGGCTCTATTTCTCTTATTCTCTTAAGAAGAGAAACATTTTCAGCCTCCAGTTGATCTCTTTCCTCAATTAGAAGGTTGATTTTGATCTCAACCTCCTTCTTTAAGTCAAGAATTTCAGCTTTCAACTTACTGTTTTCTTCTGTTACAGAAGAATAAGTGGCTTGTATGGCCTTAAACTCTTCCCAAAATTCTGACATTGAATCAGAATAAAAAGCTAAGCCTACCGAAGAAAAACTAGATTCAGAAGTAGAGGTTACCTCATCATCAGAATGAGCCATGAGGCATAGGTCTTCTGTCTCAGTATCAAGGCAACAGAAGGCCTCATCAGAATCTGAGTCAGAACTGGATTCTGTTTCTAACAGAGGGTCTTTCTCCAGCTGTTCTGTCACAAGTGCCTTTCTTCTTCTGGAGTTGTCCTCGTACTTCTTCTTTTCTCCATCCTGTCCTTGCTTCTTGGACACTCTAGGATGGGGACAATCAGCCTTGAAGTGACCAGGTTGTCTGCAGTTGTAACAGAGAAGCTCTCCACTGCTTTCTGTTGATTTGACCTTCTGGTATGGCTTTCTGTTGAAAGATGGACTCCTTCCATCTTTGGGATTCTTCATAAACTTTTTGAATCTTCTAGCAAAGGCAGCCATATATTCATCAGATAAAAGTACTGAAGGGTCAAAATCATTTACCTTAGATGTGCTGGCAGTGAGGGCTGTAGTGGTCCTCTCTTCTGGTACATCTTCCTTCTCTTCAATCATTTCAAACTCATGAGCTTTGAGATCTGAAATGAGCTTATCAGTGGGATAAGTCTTTACATCCTTGCTGGCTTGGACAGCAACTACTTTCATCTTCCATGCTGAGGGCAGTCCCCTCAACACCTTCAGGTTGATCTCCTTGGTTGTGAGATCCTTGCCAAGCTCAGAAATCTCTCCAGTGAGAGTGAGGAGCCTGTCATACATCTTGGAGATGCTTTCACCAGGGAGAAGTTTGAAGTCATCAAACTTCTTTTTGGCTATGGTTAGTTTGTTGTCCTTCTCCTGCTCATCACCAGCTCCAATGAGCTCAAGAGTATCCCAGATCTCCTTAGCAGTCTTGCACTTCTTGATTCTGTTGAAGTATCTATCATCAATGGATTTGTAGAGGATGTCCTTAGCAATATTGTCTAAGTTGTACTTTCTCCTCTCTTCAGTGGTCCATTCTGACTTGGCTTTGCTAATCATCTGGGGTCTGGTATTGTCTATGGCATGTTCAGGGTTGACCTTCTGGAAGCTAGTGAAGGGGCCAATATCTAGAACTTCCCACATCTCATCATGCAGGGCACAGAGATGTGCTTTCATCCGGATCCTCCAGTCATCAAACTTAAGATCTGAAAACATAAGATTCTTGGACAAGGAGTGATCCATTATATCAGATAGAAATGAGGTAAAACAGAAAAACAAGTGGATCTTTGTTCAACAAATAACCTAAAAGATTATTAGAACAAGGAAGCTCTGATACCACTTGTTGGTCCCGGTTATACTGGATACAGTCTAGAGGGGGGGGTGAATAGACTGTATTGGTTTTTAGCTTTTTAAACTAAGTACCAGATTTTCAGAATAGCCTGTTCTGTTGAAAGAACAGACTGGCAGCGGATGGGGTTCTGGCAGGGAGTTCTGTTAGCCTCAGAGAAGCAAAGGCAGAAGGCCTTCTGTTAACTCGTAGAACCAGTTCTGCTGAACACAGATACCAAGTCCAAGGAGTTATACAGTTCTATCTAAGTGCAAGTATTAAAAGCAGTAAGTAAATGACACCAGGGATTTTTATAGTGGTTCAAGGAACAACTCGTTCCTCTAATCCACTGTTCCACTAAGCTGTAAAAACTGCCGTTTACAAAGCCTTAGTCCTAGCACTTAAGAAGCACTCCACGTCTTCTTCAAGCCTAGATGTGTCCTGGGATGCACTGCCTGGCTTCCTTTAACACTGGTCCTTTCACTGAGTTTCCTTGAAGTATCACCACTTCACTACTCCAGTTATTTGGACGTCCTTCTTGTAGCAAGAAGAGTTTCTGTTGAAACTGAGGTTCCTCCAACTAGCTTCGTTACAAAATATTTGTATGTGATGAGCTTGAAGAGTTGAAGAACACTTGGAACTTTGCTTGAGTTGGAAAGAGTATTTTTCCAACTTCTGCCTTCTCTTGTAGAAGATATTGAGTTTGAATCTCAAGGAGGCTATTTGCTTTACAGAGTTTGAATATCTTGCTTGTGGTTAGCAAAGTTGTAGCAAAATAATGTAGGCAAAGTTATCCGGTTGTTCTTCGTAGTGTATCTTTTATACTGAGGTTGTCTTCCCGTTGGAGGAGTAGAAGGACAACTGCATTAAATGAGCGATCAGTTGACTTGACTAGTAGAGCCCGGTAAGGTTGGCGGGTTACTATTTTGGGATAAAGTATTCCTGACATTCCGGCCAATCATCTGCAATTACTCTACGTAGCATGGGGTGCATTAAATGAGCATTTTTTTTTGGATGAAATGTAAGTATATATTAACACCCAAAGAAATAACAAGTCAATGTTACAAAAAAAGTGCATATCCCGAAAAAAGGAATACCACAACATCAAGATGGAGATCATCAAAATTCAAACAAACAGAACCTAAAACCGATTAGGAACAAATAAAATCAACAAAACTAGTTCACCAAAAAAGTCCCTAGTTTAACATCCAAAGAAGACATGGAAAGGATTAGTAAACTTTGCGGCAAAGTCAACCTCCCCTTTCTTCATAGTAAACCCCGGCAACTTCTCAAGACAATGATCAGAGAACGTAAGGCCCCTCTTATCCAAATCAGCCGTAAGCCTTAGAAATCTATCCACTCTAGTGACACTAGCTTGGACGTTTTTAAACGGCTTGACAAAAAACTTAAACGTCTTACCATCTATGATCTCACACTTAATGACAACATCATCTTTTTTCAACTCACTTTCCTTGCTCACAAACCTTCCTAAAGCTTCGAAACCATTTGTTATAGCCGTGGCAGCATCATTATTAGCTGGTGCAGCAGCTTGAGTCAAAGCAGGTTCATCTAATGTAACAACGTCAACAGTAGGTCCCTGAATTTCAGATATGGCATCAAACTTCGGAGTGGCAGCAAGCTCCAAAGCCGGCATGGCAGTAGCTTCCGAGGCTGGAAGGGCAGATTCTGCCCGGATAGAAGTTAGCCCAACTTCATCAATTTCCTCAACAGCAACAACCTGTTTATCCTTTCCCCTACTTCCCCCCTCACCACAATTGGATAGCTTGTTGCAAATAAATGGGTGATGCCTAAATTCTTTGCAATGAAAACAATAATTAGGAAAAGTTTCGTAAAGCACACTTTGATTGAATACCTTTTTTGAAGGTAGTCGTATAGGAAAAGAGAGTGGCGGTGGCTTTGAAACATCAACCTCGATAAGCACTCTAGCATATTCATTATTCATCCTCTCTTTAGTGATCTTGTCCGTAGTTATGGGGACTCCAACCATGGATGCCACCTCACTCATAGCTTCATCGTTCCATAGCTTCATTGGTAGTTTGGGGAATTTGACCCAAATCGGCACTTTGAGGAACTCTTCATCTTCAAAAGAAAAGTCTTCCGAAAGTTCTTTGAGCATAAGGAGTTTCCCAAAGACCATATAAGGACCATCATGAAGAACTTTCATTCTATCCTCCTCATTTGTGAATTTAAAGATTACCCATCCCTTATTGTGGGATTTCACAAAACATTTCACACCCCATTTAGCTCTAAGATCATGAACTGCTTTGAGTCCGGGGAATTTCCCAGTAAAGTGCCCTACTAGGCAAAAACCCCACATTTCAACCATGGAAGGTAAAATGCGATCACCAAAGTCCAAAGTTGCTCCTTTGGGAGGAACGTATCTCAGTTTGATACCATGTGATGGGTCCCGATTATCCTTAAAAAGAGCACTCCAAGGTTTGGGATTTGTAGTCTTAGCCCCTACATTTACTGCTGCAGCAGTATCCTTAGCAGCAGGTGCTACAACCACTGCCCCAGTCTTTACTGCCCCAGCAGTAATTCCTTCAGGCCTGATTTCAGCATTGGTCACAACCCCACTTTGTGCAGCATCTGCGTTTGGGTCCAAAACCATTGTCATTGCTCTCTGTCCAGATTGTATAACCTTCCCAGGAGGTGGGAGTTCAATAGCAGCAACATTTTTTCCATCAGCATTTGCCTTTTTTGTCTTCTTCAGTGAGAGTCCTGGCAGCAGGGCAGGGAATTCAGCATCAGAATCCTACAGGACTGTGAAACTTGCCCTGGTGGTCCTTGGCTTGGTAGCTTCCCCAATAACCTGTGATTTTTTTCCAGACATGACAGTAAAATTCCGAAAAGAAACCAGATCGTAGGTCCTAACTATGAAATTCGGAAAATCAAAAGCAAACCATATGGGATACAGTCCACACTCGAAACCCAAACTTAAACAGAACCTACAACCAAACGACTCAGCAAATCAAACGAAACAGAGCTCCAAAAAATTATGTGAATAAAAAGAACCAAAAAGTCATGGAATGGCCGCAGATTAACGTCTAAATACAGAGGCGAGCACGGAACTGTAATCAGATGAAGTTCCCAACAGAAACACCCAAAAACAAACCACAAATCACCGCCGACGTGAACAGTGAATCTGCGCTCAAACCCTCGTTTCTGCGATTTGTTTTGGCCCCCGTAATCCTTCTAAAACCAAATCCAAGTCTGGACGATGGTATTAGTAAAGACCCCTGACCAAGAACAGCAAGAATCACCACCTGATTAAACCCCACGAATCATCGGAGAACCAGCCTTCGTACGCGCAAAAGAGCTGGGAAAAATTTTCCCATGAGAGAGAAGCTCTCAACTTTTTCAGGCTGGAATTGTTTTTTTTTTTTTTTTGTTCTGGAGTAGAGAACCAAAGGTCCTCTGATTCAATAAAGCCTTAAGAGGCACTTCTGCTCTGGGAGCCCTTCTGTTCTTGAAGCCCTTCTGCTCTTGAAGGTCTTGTGTCAAGTCGAATACATCTAAGAATTTTACAAAGGAAAATTCTAATACATAATTTCTAAAAGGGGTACTTCTAAAGCCCTAATTAATATAGCATCATCAAAATCTAATTACAATTATTCCTTACATCAAGTATACTTAACAATTCGTCCTCTTTATCGATTTCAAAAGTATTTTGTACAAGGGGGTCAACAATATCAATGGCAAATAAAGAATGATTTTCATTTGGATATTTCATGGAGTCATAAATGTTGAATTCAACTTTATCCCCATCAAATTCCATTGTTAAAGAGCCGCTAAATACGTCAATCTTTGCTCTAGCAGTTTTCAAGAATGCCCTTTCTAAAAGGATAGGAACCGCATTCTTATCATTCTCCATTTCCAAAACATAAAAGTCAGCGGGGAAAATCAAATTGTCAACCATAACTAGTACGTCTTCGACAATACCTTTAGGGTAGGCATTTGATCTATTCACAAGTTGAATGACTACTCCGGTTTCATTTAAAGGGCCAAGCTCAAGTGATTTGTATAAGGAGTAAGGAATGACATTAATTGATGCTCCTAAATCGAGCATGGCTTTTGAAAACGTAGTTCCTCCCAACTTGCAAGGTATAGTGAACATGCCCGGATCATTGTATTTCTTTGGGAGTTTCTTTTGAAAAACTGCCGAAACACGTTCACTAACTTGGACTTTTTGTTTTCCATTGAGTCTATGTTTCCTATTTATTGTACATAGTTCTTTGAAAAAATTTGCAAATCTAGGGACACCCTTTATCAAGTTAAGGAGAGGGATATTTACCTCACATTTGGAGAATGTCTCATAGATATCCTTGTCTTTCTCCAGCTTTCGTGTTTCCCTTAGAGCCTCGGGGAAGGGTGCTTCAATCTCGGGAATGACCGGTGGTGGGTTGGGATTTGAACTTCCACCTCCGGTTAAGTTACTTCCGTCAGCTCCTCTTCTTCCTCCTCTTCGCCAATGTGGCTCTTTGCCTTCTCCTTGGCAATAACCAACTCCTTGTCACTCCGTAATGTGACTGCATGGGCTTGTTGCCTAGGATTCGGCTCCGTTTGAGATGGTAGCCTTGCCGAATCCTTAGCTTCAAGCCTACTCACGGCATTTGAGATTTGGCTGCTTTGGCTTTCCAAGTTGTGGATGCTGGATTTTGTTGTTTCTTGGAATTGAACCACACTTTGTGGCATTGTTGCCATATTCATGGCGAGTGATCGAATCATGTCTTCGGTTGACATGTTCGAGTTTGAAGTTTGGCCTTGTTGTTTATATTGTGGAGGAGGAAGATTTGATGGTTGAGGAGTTTGAGAGTTTCCGTACCTTAAATTAGGATGATCCCTCCATCCCGGATTATAGGTGTTGCTTTGAGGGTTATACCTCTTTTGATTTTGGAAACCCAAAGCATTGATCTGTTCGACGTTCTCCTCTTGTAGTGTTGGGCAAGAGTCGGTGGGGTGCCCTTGTGTCGAGCATATGCCGCAGACCTTGAATTCTTGAGGTTTCGGATTTAAGAGAAAATCTTTAACCAAAGAAGTCAAGCTGGCTACTTGACTTTCCAATGAGTTATTGGATTCTGCCGCCATAACTCGTTTTGATGATCGCCGATCATAGTGCCTACAATTCTCGGCCAACTCCGAGATGAGGTTTATAGCTTGAGAAGAGGTCTTGTTGACAATCCCTCCTCCACATGCGGCGTTTATCATCCGCCTATCTTCATTGCAAAGACCATCATAGAAATATAAGATGAGGTCTTGCTCCGAATAGCCATGATAAGGGCAGCTTGCACACAGTTTCTTGAATCGTTCCCAATATTTGTAGAACGGTTCATCATCCTTCTGCTCCACGTTGCTAATTTGTTTTTTTAGAGAGGATGAGACAGAGGCAGGGTAATACCTTTCCAGGAACGCTTTCTTCATGGCCGCCCATGTACCTATACTTCCTGAAGGAAGATAGAATAGCCAATCCTTTGCGGTATCCTTCAGTGAAAATGGAAACGCCCACAGTTTGATTTGTTCTTCTGTCACACCGTTTGGGAACATGCTTGTGCAAACGACGTGGAACTCTGATAAATGTTTGTTCGGGTCCTCTCCCCTCAGGCCATGGAAGGATGGCAGCAGATGAATGAGCCCATATTTTAGCTCAAACGTATTACCCTCATCAAGTGTAGGGAAGGTAATACACAGTGGTTGTTGGTTGAGGTTTGGAGCTGTGAGCTCCCTCAGCGTTCTTGTTTCAAGAGCCATTGTGGTTGGCTCTTCGGTGTCGCTAGAACTAGAGCTAGCGGTGTATGAATCTCTGGAAGATGATTCTTCCGAGTCGGTGTTAGAAAATTTACTTTTCAACCGCTCGAAAGTTTGTTCTATTTCTGGGTTTTTGTGATATGTGATTTCGTTTATGGAACGATGTTTAACCATAAACTCCACTAAGCTCAGAAAATAGAAGAATAAACACTCTTTATATTTTTGTTTGATATATATATATTTTTTATTTTCTTGATATGAAATAAAAGAAAAATTAATTGCCTTTCCCCGGCAACGGCGCCAAATTTGACGTGCACTTGTCGTTAGGTGCACTCAAAATAAATACAATACAATCACTAATACGTAGTATAGTGTAGTAAGGTTCATATCCACAGGGAAAGGAATACTTTTCTTTTATATAAATAGTAACCAAAAGGGGGGTTTAGATTTGTTTGCTTTAAAAACACTAAGATAAACAACCTATATGAGTTTAATTCAATGAGATGTGGAGGCTTGGTTTTGCTTTTATCCACTTAATGAAATGTTCGTCGATCCCGGTTATATCTTTAACTATCTTCCTCTCGAATACTCAATCGAGGAGTATATCCAGTTCATCGAGGGTAGTTATTAATAACGAGATGCGTTCATTAATAAAACTTACTACGAGTCAATATAGAACAAGCGCCGTATATTAACTTGATAGTAGCATTAAACTTAAGATGAAAACGATTGAGATTGATAACCTCAACACAAGCGGTTTATTGGTTTAATCAATATAATTAATTCCCCTTGGCATATTAACCATGAGATGCATGCATTAATATTCCAAGTTTACTACCGTTGAAAGAACCGGATTAATAACAAGCGTATTAACCGATCGATTCTAGTAATAATTAATATGAGAAACAATACTAGTTGATACTTTAAGTAATGTTTAAGATATTAACATGAAATATGAATAGGAATTAATTAATACTCAAGGGAGAATATTAAAGAATATGAATCCTACTATGATTATTATCAAGATGTTAACTAATTGTCATCTTAGTAACACTCCCCAATATTAACATAGAGGAAGAAATAGCTATTACTATAACCAATGTCAAGATGTTAACTAACTGTCATCTTAGTAACATTCCCAACTTTGATATAGAGATAGTATTTTGAAAGAAAGAATTAATATTCAAGGAAGAAGATTAAAGAAAATAACTCACAACTTACAAATTAATTAAGCTTCAAAGTAGCAAAACCAAGATGGAAGAGTTTAGCTCCTCATTTGGAGACTAAACATGATGAAAAATATAAAGAAAGAACTATTCTATACTGAGCTTAGATGTACAAAGGAATTGGATATCTTTTTGTGAAGGAAAGGAGGTGTATTTATAGGCTTTTGGGATGGGATTCGGGTACTCGATCGGGTATATACATGGTACCCGATCGAGTACGTGTGTAACACTCGGTCCGAGGTATACTCGACCGGTTTCAGACTATTTTCCATAAGTATACCCGATCGAGTATATATTAATACCCGGTCGAGTATGCATAGAAAATGGTATTCGGACCATACTCGACCGATCTTCGTTTGAAACTCAAAGGCATACCCGATCGGGTATGTCGGTCTACCCGATCGGGTATAGACATAAAATCGTGGCCGAAATCTTCCCGGCATGTTCCCTTGTCTTCGGATCTGATCCGATTTGAAGTTCCAACCTAATACCCGATCGAGTATAGTTAATACTCGACCGAGTATAGACCAAAATTCAGGATCTTCTTTTGTCTTTGAACTTTTGCACCTTTTTTCCACTTTTTGGGTTCACCAACTGTACTTCGAGTGATCGATACCTGTTTGAGCTCAGAATATATCTAATCTAACCTATTTACAAGAATTTAACAAACTAATCTATTACACCAAAAGTGTGTAATTTCCATAGTAAAGATCAAGCAAAACTAATTAAAAACACAAACATAAGTATGGAAATTACAAACGTATCAGTCCCCAAAAACGGACTCATTAAAACCGAAACTGAAAAGTGGGTTCCTAAGGGAAGACGTTCTACAAAGTCAGAACTGGCTATAACAGAGCCCACAAAAGATAAATCTTTTGGTGAGAAGGCTGCTGACTTTGGATCACAGCTTAAAGCGAAATTAAAAAGAGTGTTCACTGTTGATAAGGAAGGACCCATTTCAATATGGGGACCTAAATCTGCTTAACCGTTTTTGCAGGGGGGTCATGTGTGGCACTTAGATTCTGGATGCTCAACCCACATGACCGGACTAAAACACCTGTTGAGCAACTACACTAACTGCTTTGGAGGAAATGTCAGATTTGGGAACGACGCCTCATCTCCAATCCTTGGCTATGGGGATGTCATCTGTGCCAGTGTCACCATTAAAGTTGTCTCTTATGTCAAAGGGCTCAAACATAACTTGCTGAGCATATGACAATTTTGTGACGGTGGGATGGAAGTGAGGTTCTTCTCAAAACAATGCTGTGTGTTGGACACCACAGGGAACTTATTATTAACGTGTAACAGGACATCGAACCTGTACACGATTGATCTGAAAAGTGTTCAATCCACCATTTCCATCTGTCTACTGTCCAGAGCCTCAACTGAACAGAACAGTCTATGGCACCGACGCCTTTCTCACCTAAACTTCAAGAATCTTTCCATCCTTTCTTCCAAGAAACTTGTGAAGGGGCTTCCTCTGTTGAAGTCTTCCGCTGAAAACCATTGTAGTGCCTGCAAGATGGGCAAAATGACGTGAAGCTCCCACAAGCCGAAAACAGTTCCATCATCTACTCATCCGCTGCAGCTGATTCACATGGATCTGTGTGGTCCCATGAGAGTACAAAGCATCAATGGTCGCAAATATTCACTAGTGATCGTTGATGACTTCTCAAGGTTCACATGGACTAAATTTCTTCGTACAAAGGACGAGGCAGCAGAAACTATTATGACATTTATCAGAACCATCCAAAACCTGCTACAGCACAATGTTCGAATTACCAGAACCGACAACGGTACCGAGTTCAAGAATCAAACTCTCACTGATTTCTATGAATCTCTCGGTATCACTCAGCAATTTGCAGCAGCCAAAACTCTCCAACAGAACGGAGTTTTTGAAAGAAAGAATAGGACACTTGTTGAAGCAGCTCACATCATGCTTATCCAATCCAAACTGCCTCATTTCATGTGGGGAGAGGCAATCAATACAGCGTGCTACACACAGAACAGAACATCCATCCAAACTGTCTCATTTCATCTGTCACACTTCCCACATTTTCTTCTTTTTCTAGGACACCTACACTATTCACTGCACAAACAGTTGCACCCACCCTGAATACAACGACCAGAGTGCAAACTATGACGGTCGGAAGCCCTGCTATTCACACAATGATTCCATCATTGCATGCAGGCCACACATCAGCTATCTTCACTGATGATGTGACAACAGTTACGACCCCTGTAACTGGCACCCTCAACCTCGAAGACGTAACTATTCTTATGCAGCGCTTTATGGATTCCACCATTAAACCATGGGTGCGCGAAGCATTCACCGCTTGGGCACAGGAATCCAAATCCACCCCAGCGTTGCATAGTGAACATAGCCAGCCCGAACCACATCCCTTACCCCCTCATACCCAACCATTACCTTCCCATGCTTTCTCTACCAAATCCACCCACCAACTACCGACATCTTCACCCACTCAGGGAACCCAAGATACACAGCCAGTATCTACCCCTGCATCGACCACACCTTATCCCAATCCTTACTCCATGCCTAGACCCGAACTAGCCGATATCCTTTTCCTCCGCCTTTGCTCCTCTGAAACCTGTACCCTTACCCCCTTTGAAAAGGACCTGATGGCGGTCTTCCTCAAACATAACCACCCACCGCCGAGCACTTTCCGTGACAGTCCCCGGGGCCACAAACGTTCCCATGAGGACTCCGACGATTCGGAACCTCATGAGGGGGAGAACAAGCGGCCCCGGACACTTGAGAAAGGTGCCTCTTCCAGCCACATCCCGCAACCAACTCAACAATCACCTCCATCCCCAACCAACCAACAGCCACCCACTTCAAGCCACAACCAAGCCAATCTAACTAACACGGTCGAGCTAGCTGAAACATCCCGAGGCTTATCTCCAAGAGATACTGTCCGAGGAGGGGATGGAAGTCCTGACGTTGCTATCTTCGATACATCCACTAAGTCAGGCCATCGGTCAGAACTCAGTTCAACGCCGATGACAACGGGCAATCCGAGTGAACCCGGCAGTGCCTCTCAAGCAACTTCACCGCTCCGACAGCAGCCAAGAGCCCCATACATTCCTCCAAATCAAGACATGCATGACGCGCTAGAGGATGCGGTAATACATGACAAATGGCCAAAGAAATGGACTGAGTGGGATGAACTTAAGTGTGAAGCTGAAGGTGAGGACATGCAACGGAACTGGTGGCTTCGTGAATTGCTTGCAAAGTGTGCTGAAGACATAATACGCCTTGATGAAGAGGAGCTCAAGAAAGGGGAAGACTACGAGAAAACTCCCAAGGAACTTGAATCGCTTATTCGACAATCAGCAGGTCAAATGCCAACAACAGCAAAGCCTTGGGAGAACCTAAGAATCAATGCCCCTTTCAAGAGGAAATCAGAAAGGGAATCTGGAGAAAACCAGACAAACTTAAGCAACTAAATGAACTGAAGATCCGTGGCCTCACACACCTCAAAAGAAAATTTGTAGGCGGACATCTGCACATGCTGCATCACAGGTCATCAGGCAAACAGCGAGAGCTTCTTGAACAAAACATGAGGTCTAGCATTCATCCGATCAGCGACATTCTCGATATTCACAAAGAAGATCACCAAATTGTGCCTTTCTATAGCTACAAAGTCCAGCGCACTGACTCAAGCATATTTTTTTTCCAGGAGAACGATTTTATTATGATGAAAATGGATGACATCTATCAGATGTTCATGGTATGCAGATTTCTTCCACTGAATCGAAACAGAGTCTACAGTGAAGGGTTTGAGGCGATCAAGCGATTTATGCTAAGACAAATCAGATTCCACTCCGCCCATGATCTACAAATGGCACTCGAGAACAATGTTCGGAAGGCAAATCTCACCAAGCCAATTCTCTATGGAGAAGAGATTGAGAAATATGAACCCTACCACATTTTTAAGGATCCGCTCTCAATTCTATATCTTAACCATAAAGAGCAAAAGCGCCTGATGTGGGTAGAAGACATACACAAATACTGTGATGGGACTTTAAAAGTCATCCAACAAAAGTTGTTGCCTCTCAAAGAAGATCTTGAAAGAAGACTTGCTGATGCAACTGATGAGGAGCTAGAAAAGTTTGACAGCCTGGAAACAATCCTGCAGCCCATCATCAAACAACTTGACAAGAGAAGAGCTCTGAGACAGTATGAGCATGCACTGAACATAAGAAAGCATTACTTCAGAGTTCAGAGATAAAAGCAAACGACACTTGATCACAAAGGGGGAGATTGTTGAAGATCATTTTATTGTGAATCAAGTTTGTCATATGTTTTGTAATAGATTAGCTTTTATTATATCCTTTGTATTTAATGTGTGAATTTATTAGGGTATAAAAGATATGGGGCAAATGTGTCAGGCCCATATCAGGCTGAAAGCCTTTACGCAAACCCAAACCTGCGCATATAAAAAGGCGCTTTAGGTTTAGGTTTGCGTTAACTTTGCATATCGATCTTATCAGCCTCAGAGCTCATCCTTGTGTTTGTAAAGTTCACGATATATCAAAGACGAGTTTAAGAATCTTAGCGTATATCTTTCTGCTTCTCTATCTTTGATATATAAATCTTTATTGCTGTAAATCTTATAAACAGGGACAAACATAAACTGCTGCTTCTGGACACATTTGGATGCTACAGAACATGTCTGCTGATCAGAATGATCCTTATGGACACCGGAAGAGATTAGTCATGCATTCGGATTCAATGATCATATCAATTAGAGCCATAGAGATACACCATATTGGAAAAGATACATTCTATCCAATCTATGAGTTAGAACGACAAAACGGCATGATCCAAAGAGCATATGAAGCTGACCTGTACTACTTGGTTTCTACTGATTTGATTCAATTATTCTACGAGTACAGATTTGTCAACTTCAAGGAACTTTCTCAAAAGGACAAAGATCTAAGCCTTAACGCACTTAAGAGATTTATAATGAGACAAGTCAAATACTATTCTCTCTTCGGTCTGCAAATGGCCATAGAAAACAATTTTCCGAAAGTGAACATGACTGCACCGAGGAATAGAGCTCCCTGGATTGAAAATTTTGAAGAAGGCACCATCGTCACACAACCAGAGATAGGACTGATCTACAGAGATTACAAAGGCATCAAGCGAGTCCTGCTCTTGAATGAAATTCACAAGTATTGCGATGGTACACTCAGAATCATAGAAGACCATCTGGGAGAAGCTGCACTGAAGCTACAAAATTCTGAAGATCCAGATGACTCGGTCCAGATTGCCAGGGCCGGCCCTGTGCCTGTCTGCCCAGTCCAACCGCACAGGGCCCGGTTTTTTGAAGGGCCCAAAAAAATAAAATATTAGTATTAAACCAAGCCCATTAGTTTTAGCCCAAATCTCTTTCCCCGAAATCCGCTGCTCCACGACAACACCCCTCAGGCCTCCGCTATTCCCCTGCGCAACAACCCACGCCCAAGGGCCAAGTCGATTCTGCCGATTCAGACCTCCGCAGCTCCGCCGCCTCCGCGTCTCCAGTCGAACCGCACACTGCACACCGCACACCTGCACGCCGCCGCATGCAGTCAACCAGCCGCCCGCCTCCCTCACTCCCTCAGACCCTCAAGCTCCCTGCTCGGTTGCTCCCGCCTGGCCACCTCTGGGCCTCCCTCAGTCCAGTCGTCCAGTGGAATTCCGGTCAGTCCACAGCATCCAGTTTCTTTTATTCATTTAGTTGCTAATTTGCTAATTCTTGTGAACTTTTGATTTATTGAATTGATGAATTGTTTGTTTAATTCTTGTAATTTGTTTATTTTCAGATTTAATGTTTGTTGAATTGTTGTATTGTCGTTATTTGTTGATTTTTTGCAGTTAAAGTAAATCATTATTTGAATTGATAATACAATGTATAATTTTGTAAATGTGTTTAGCAGTTAAAATTTAAGAAAGTAGTATAAATATATTATTAGGTAACTTGAGGTTGATAAATTATAGGGGAAAATAATTAAAATACCCCAAACTTTGAAGGGGTGTGAGATAAACACCCGAACTTTCATATGTAAGTTAAATACCCCAAACTTTATATAAAAAGTTATTTTAACATGGTTATGTATTATTTCTTTCAAAAATGTAAATTTATGGTGTTAATTGCATAATTTAAAATAGCAAATTGAAAACATTAGAATTATATATAGTGGTGGGTAATACTATTTATTTTACAATGGAAGCTTAGAATGTTAATAGTATTTTTATGAATGCTAAAAATTATCAAATTATGAAATAAACACCAAAAGTTAATATTTTTGAAAGAAATAGTACATGACCATGGTGCTAAAATATTTTTTTTGTAAAGTTTGGGGTATTTAAATTACATATGCAAGTTTGGGGTGCTTATCTCACACCCCATCAAAGTTTGGGGTATTTTATTTAATTTCCTCTAAATTATAATTATACGTACACTAGTATAATCATTCATGTTTTCACCCTAATTTTAAACTGAATATTAATTTAAAATTTATAAACATGTACATGATTAGAGGAGAATTTCAATAATTGGTAATAATGTTTCCATATAAACTGTAAGTTAATAATGACTTTTTTCATTTTAATCATTACGTTTATTAGTAACTTGTATTTTAAGACAATTTGCTTGTGTTGCAACTTGAAAAAAGGCCCAAATTTTATTGTTGCACAGGGCCTCCGTTTTCTCGGGACCGGCCCTGCAGAATGCTCTTATTGCAGATTTTCACGAAGTCGTAGGAGTTAGACTTGATTTCAGAAGTACCCTCAGACATTATGAAGTCATCCTAGGCTATCAGAAGTCATTATACAAGACTCATAGATAATCCGCGCTTCATTGACATTTGAACACAAAGGGGGAAAATGTTAGAATATTATTTTATTGTGTTCAAATTAATTGTAATTTAATTAATGAGTCTTTGTATTTAATTAGTTTAGCTGAGAGAGAATTAGGCCCATTTAATCTAGCTCTAATAAGCCCACACGCCTCATAAGCTGCATTCCTAATTGTATTAGGCAGTTCGAACATCTCTCCTATAAATATAGGTTGAGATGACCGAAAACTGCTAAATCTCTACACATTCTATTTCCGCATATCATTCTCTGTAGAGCCAGTAAAATAGAAATTCTCTCTCAAGCTTATTCGTTCAAATATTGTGTAATTGTTCTTCATGAATTCATCATATATTGACGGTCCACGTTATTGGTGAAATTTCTCTTTTACTGTTTAAATTGTTCAATTATTCTAAGAGTATTCGACTGTTTAAATCTGGACATTTTACACACAAGAGTTAGCAAACATATTCTATGGATTTTAATACCAGTATTTGGTACATCGTGTTGCAAAATCATTGAAACAATAGTTATAGAGAAATATCCAAATATATACCGGCAGATCAGAACAAGATCAAAGAAATTAACAAACATATTATATGAAGTTTAATAATTACCATTATATAGAAGCAGGGCACGTTCTAGCTATTTAACAAATACAGAGAGAAATCGTTCGAAAGAACAAGAGAGAATTCTCTAAATAGGAGTAAAAAAGTTTTGAAATTACAAAATAGGACTATCATGTTTTTTATACCCTGAATACGAGTAAATTTCTGCCAAGTTTGACATTACTAGGCTTTAAACATGACATTTTTTCCAAACTTGGCAGAATTACTCCTATTTAAGGAATAAAATATGAAAGTCCTATTTTGAAATTTCAAAACGTTTTTATTCTTATTTAGGACAATTTCTAAAAAAACAAATACAGAGAGAAATATAATATATCCACCAAAATAGCTGCTAACGGATATTTGATGTAACATTATTCTCCCAGAATGGCTCATCCCTTGGATCAATCAAATGGACCCTTCCTTCATCAAAGAACCAATTGACGAATGCCTCTTCTATTGTCTGATAGGTAGAAAAGAACAATAAAAATACGTTATTATTCTTTTGTATAATTATACTAATAGTATTAATTTTTAGTAAAAATGGACAAAAAGAATCTCAACTATTAGCGACCTGCTTTAAATAATCCAAAGTATCAATTATCTCAAAATAATCTCAACTATTCAATAAAATTCTTGAAATGATCCACTCACTTGTAATAACCCATAAATGACTTATAATATTTACGGATTAATGTAAGTTACTGGAACATTTTGAGAATTTTATTTAATAGTTGGGATTACTTTGAGATAATTGATACATTAAATTAGATTATTTAGAGCAGTGGAGTAATAGTTGGAATTATTCTTATTGTTTTTCCTAATTTTTATAGATTTTTATTCGTGCCAAGCACTATTATTATTAGAGGAAATTTTAAAAACGCATTTTAGAAAAGCCTTATTCCGACATTTGCAAACCCTTGTCTCGAATGAAATGGGGTTTAGAGAAAAGTTACTACGTACTATTTGGGAGTATGTGGAAACCCATTATCCTAATGCATTTGGTTAAGGGAGCTTGGGAGCAACTTGGTGAGGCAAAAATTAAAATTTTATTTTTAAATGTGTTGTTACTTAGCTATAATGCTATATATATGTATTCCAATTTTTACAAAAAACATATCAAAATTCATACTACATAATTTTTAACAATCTTTCATATGATTGCTTGAAAAAAAAGTCTTTCGTATGATATCAATATTGTGTATACAAAGTTTAAAAAACCAAGTTTCAATTATAGTATGTTTTCCAATCCAAAACGTTTCTTAAATAGATCCAAAGTGCTAAAAAAGAAGTTTCAGTTATAGGGACATATAGTTTACTTTCTCTTAATAACTATGGTATTATATATATATATATATATATATATATATATATATATATATATATATATATATATATATATATATATATATATATATATATATATATATATATATATATATATATATATATATATATATATATATATATATATATATATATATATATCGTATGTCTCAATTTTGGGGAATGGTTGAGCTGCTAATTATACTTCAAAAATAGTCAAAAAGTAAAAATATACCGTGATAAAAATGGATTATATATAAAACGTATTAATAGATAACAAAAAGTGAGGGAATACCTTTGAAGTTTTCTTTTCAGGAAACATGGGCTTCTTCAAATAACCGCCCAAGCCGAAGGTATGACCAAACTGGGAAGTGACCAAATACCCATTTGTGGCCCTTGGCGTAGGCAGTGCCTTTATTATTTGACGCCTAAACCCTAAACAAACATATTACTCGTTATTAAAAAGCATATGCTTATAAATTGCGTTTTCGCGCATATATACTAATTAAGATTGGGATCGTATATACTAGAAAAGATCATAATACTACCTATTATATAATTTATATGTTTATTACTCCATATTTTATAGTAGTATATCGTTGAACATTTTAACGATATATGGGATAGTATTATATAATCTATATGTTTATTACACACGAGCTTATTATTTTGAGATAATTGTAATTTTAATTCTGTAACTTTTGACTATCCCGTTATTAATCACGTAACTTTACTTGGTTGCACATTTGGTCCTTTAACTTATAAATGTGAGCAATTTAAGGACTTTTCCCCTTGAAAGCATATATAGTTCGACGTTTACAGAATCTTTCACGGCTAATTTACAGTCGAAGCTAAGAGTATATTTTTTATAAAAAAATCCCTAAATTGCAAATATTTATTTGTTACAAGACTAAATATGCAACTCAATAAATGTATAGGACTAGTAAAGATATAGCCAGAGCCGGCTCAGACATATAAAAGGCCCTGTGCAAAATTGAATATGAGGCCCTAAAGTGTAAAACACTATATTAATACTCTCACCGTTTTTAAATAATAGTCTCCTTAGATCTTTTGTGGATTTTATGAAGAAAATGGTAGGAGTAGTATAGAGGTGTAAGATAAATGAAAACGTAGAAAAGAGAATATATTAAGAAACGTAAATAATGACAAAGTATGAAAAAGAAAGTAGTTACAAGCTCGTTCCATTCTGTACGAGGGCTTTTGTGCTAATTAATGTAACTAGGTCTTGTGAAATAGATAAATTACACAATTGTAAAAGTACAATTATATTCTTCTTTACTAATATATCATATAGCCGAATGTTATGGAAGTAAAAGTACAATTATATTCTTCTTTACTAATACTCCGTATAAATTGTGTAGGATGCCAATTTCAACAACATATCACGAGTGTTAAATGTATGGTAAGTGCAATGCATACGTTATATTCTTAGTGGCTTGTTATTTTTCCATTCAATTCTTAAAGTGCATTCTAACATTTTCAGCTTTTGTAAATTACCTTAAACTAAAATTATGGAGAAAGTGCAGTGTTCAAAATTATGATAGAATTCGACTAATTTCGATGCATAACATTGACTGCAAATAGTAATAATCTGCTACTAATCGACTGTGCTGTGCGTAAAAAGAACACGTACATTTATATTGTAACAGAGAAAAAAATTGTAGTAATTTTTTAAAGAGTAGATAAATTGAAAATAAAAACTTACCTTTTAATATCTTCATATCACTTGGACTCACCGTATGATATTTTATACGATTGTATAAATCTTCAGAAAAGGAATTCCTTATCTTTTTGAAATAAAAATCAAAATTTTACAGTATTAGTCTTACAGTAGTAAAAAATTTAACCCATCAAGCAATAGTAATACGTAGTAATAAATATAAAAACAATAGGATAGGGTGCAAGGAGTTAGGTAACCTGATATGAGTCAAAGGCAGAATTCAAAAAGAAAATTGGACTTTTGATGTACTTCACCAAGATTTTAGGAAAGAAGCACTGCACATGCATATAGCGTTAATATATTTCATCACTTATATGTATTCGAGGGATTTAAGTATATAAAAGTTATAAATAAATTTTACGGAGTATATATGATGTACGTACCGATGTTGCACTTCTTTCCGATATACATTCTTGGGGAAGTGACTTGACACTTTCCTGCAATGCATATAATATTTTACAATTTAGTTATATTTTTTTTAAATAAAAAAATGGCATGAATTAACAATTACCGATTTAGTAATATATATAGAAATTACTCTAAATAGGAGCAAAAACGTTTTGAAATTCCAAAATAAGAGTATCATGTGTTTTTTATTCCCTAAATATGAGTAATCTGGCAAGTTTGGAAGAAAATGTCATGTTTTAAAGCCTACTAATGTCAAACCTGGCAGAAACTTACTCCTATTTAAGGAATAAAAAACATGATACTCCTATTTTGGAATTTCAAAACTTTTCTACTCCATTAGAACTCTTTATGCATAGAAATACCGATTTGAGTGCATATTAACAACTCCATTAATTTATTAATTACCTGCAATTTAACAACCATGCCAAAAACTGTTTTGAAGAACTTGGCATCCTTGGGGTTGTTCCTGCCAATATATGAATTAACAAACATAATTAAATTAACTAACTAATAAATATTGTTTCTAAATTATAAATACAAAAAATTACGATGTGACTACATTGGCTTACAATTTCAGGAAGAGTGAGCTATCAATGTAACACTTGACATTCACACTCAGGTGAAAGAGGCTTCGGAAATGATCACAATGAATCATTGCGCCTATTCCCCCGGCAGAACCTCCCGCAAGAATCACCTGTTAATTATATTTTACGGCCATAAACGTATGGAGCATGTGAAAATAATCATAAATTCACTTATCATTTAATTAATAATAGAGGACCCGATGTTTAGAAATATTACATTTTCAGCATCTTTCATGCCCTTGCTCATCAACTCCTTCACCACCGCTCTATAGATTCTTGCCCCCCTATAGAAAAGCTTGGTTGCCAAATAAAAGATGAAACATATGGTTATACATCAAATTTAAATGGTCGCATCTTACAACGGAGTACATACTACTATACGTGTTATTTAAGATATACGTATACATACCGGGTCGGGTTGATCCACATCTCCAGAGAATGACCCGCCGTCACAGTATCTTACTACTACACGGTTCCAATCGTAGAAGTAAGACTCGTTCTTTTTATCGCTGAAAATCCCCTTGAACAGAAAAGAATCACCCATATGGAAAGAAGATCCATCGCCACTTCGGGCACGGGCAGTGCAGTTCCCGGCATATGCGTAATCCCTGTTGTCGTAGATGGTGCTATTTATACACCACCCTCCTCCCTATGGCCGCCAGGGGAAAATATCTCAATTCAAGCTAATAATAATGAGATGTATATAAGCTTGAACTGTATTTAATTAAATGACGTACGTTCACTTAATTGAACCAAAACCAAATGACGTTGACGTTGACTTTATAGTATATGTCACAAAATATTTAAATGATGCACGTTGACTTCTTTTGACTTATATACGGCCGGAGTATATACGAAGACACGAAGTATATATTATTGGTTCAAATTAAAAAAAAAAACTGACCCCGAGGTGAACCAACCAGTTGCGGGTAGCAGAACCTTTTCCTGCATCCCAGTTGTACGCTGGTGGGCTTCCGTCCAAACAGACTACAATTTAAACACATCGAATTGAAGAGTTTAAAGCTTCTAATTATATATGCACATAATCTGCGAACAGCAAAAGATTAACATATATAATTAAGTACGTAGTTTACCAGCCCCCTCGGCCACAGCGCTGTTAAGTAGAATGGTGGTGACATTTTTGTCGGCCTTAGATGGGCCAACAAGCAAAGCAGCACAAAGAAGGAAGCAGTAGAGCATCGTGGTTGATATCTCCATTTAAGCTGCAAGGGTAAAAAGGAAAAAATTTGAAATGGAGAAGAACTTGGTGGAAAGATGTAAAAGATGATCGAGAAAACATTAAAAAGAAAAACAAAACTAAAGATGTTACGTACCTTTCGAGAAAAAGATTGAACGATTTGAAAAAGTGAAGTGAAGAAACGTAACGTTAGAAGTGATAGAAGCAAAGGCAGAAATTAAAGGTGGAGTTTTGGTTACGTTAGCAGCTGCTGGTGATCTGCGTGAAAGGTCGGAGGTTTGAATTTATACACATCTCGAAGATGTCTACTATACGCAATTATACGGCATGCATGCATGGGTATCTGGGATGGTTTTTTAAGGTTTCCAGATTTATTTTTTTGCGGTACCATTTTCGTAATTATTTTCGACGGGGTCTATAAGATGATTTATTGGTTAAAAGTTCGTGTTTTTAGTCTGTCCCCGGTATTTGCAGAGGCCCTATGTATTTTTTAGCATAGTAACCTCTCATCGCAGTTGCCGGGATTCGAACCCGGGACCTAACCCTTGTGGCACTCCCTTCCTACCAGTTGAGCTACGCCCACCCGTATACTACATGCTTTATTTTTGACGGGACATGTTATCAAATAAAAGTTATGATCACTTTACATTTAGGCTGAAAACGTTATCTGATGAATTAAAGTTGCAAGTGTACGTATATCGATATATAAAGTAATTGTTGTACGGTAATTCAAGGATTCAAGTCCTAGTTTATAGCTCAGTTCTTTTCGAGCTCAAGAAAATTAAATGTAGAACGTGCATTGCTTATTTCAAGACTTCAAGTTAAATAATTCCGATCCTTTTTGGGTCAAACGAATTTTAAGAGTGCATGACATGATATACCATAATGAGAAACTTCTGAACAATAGATCAGATGTGCAATGCTTCACACCATGTCACACTATACTACATATAAATATATCCCATACCTCTTCTTTAACTGTTATACATATTCTTACTCACCGGTGGGCGTAGCTCAACTGGTAGGAAGGGAGTGTCACAAGGGTTAGGTCCCGGGTTCGAATCCCGGCAACTGCGATGAGGGGTTACTATGCTAAAAAATGCATAGGGCCTCTGTAAGTACCGGGGACAGAGCCCCACTCTCTATCTGTCAGATTGGGATTATAGTCCAACTTACATCCTCCCAACGTACTGTCCGGTCGGGGTTGGGGGGCCCTCAGGGATGGGGTGTCATCCTTTTTTTTTTTTACATATTCTTACTCAATCCCTTCCCCATTAAATTTTCACTTTTTACTTTGCTTTCTCAAGATTAAATTTAGGAATTACTAAATTTACCTTTCGTTTTACTATCTCAACCTTTTAGGAAAGCATGCTCCCATGCACAATTATAATCTCAATTTTATTTAAAGTAGTATAACTTTTTTATTTGTATTTTAATTTTAATAAAAAAGTTTATTAAAATTCACAGCTTTTTATGATCTTTCATATGATACCAATATTGGATATATAAAGTTAAAAAAATGAAGTTTCAACTATTTGAGATTTTTAGACCTAATTTTTTTCTTGAATAGTTTCAAATGTTAAAATTAAGATCTCATGGTTAAAATGTTTTTTACATGTTTCAATTGTTGTTTTTAAAAAATAGTTCTCAATTAACCACTAAAAACTCAAACTCCAAATTTATTTATTTTTACATCTTTAGTTGTTATACTTATACGTATTCTTACTCAATCCCCATTAAATTTTCACTTTTTACTTTGCTCTCTCAAAATTAAATTTAGTAATTTACCTTTCCTTTTACCACCTATGAAAACTGAAAAGTAAATTATCGTTAATACTTATTTTTCTCTATTACTTCCTCCGTCCCATAAAATAAATCTCACTTTCTTTTTTGGGCCGTCCCAAAAAATTGTTCCCATTTCCCTTTTTGGAAAGTTTTGTGTGGTTAACATTCTGTAACGCCCGTACTTTTTGTACTTCTTATGCATTAATTAATGTTATATATGATCATATTTTAACTTATGTTTGGGTGCTATATGTGTGAAGTGTAGGGATAGCATGTGAGTATGAACTTTGTGATAATGATATTTGAACTTACATGCTTGTATTATCCGATGAGCAATAAAACTACACCGTAATAATCATTCGTATTTTTGAATGTAATGGTATATCAAGTTATTTTTCATGTTAGATAGTATTCGAATGTTTAAAATATAGTTTAAAAAGTCATCGGGGGTCTATGATGTGAACGATAACAATCAGGGTCGGTTTAGGGCGAAAAAATTACGTTTTCGGCACCCGATTGGCCTCAAACCGGCGCCGGTCCAAAACATAAGCTTTGGGGCGTCAAAAATACAGCACAACCGGCGCTGGTCAGGGGAAAACCGGCGCCGGTCGGGGTGATTTTTGCTCAGGTCGGTGTACGGCGTATTGAAACGGGAAAATCCCTTTTTCCCCAAAACGAAGCCCAGCTCGACCCCCTCTCTACAAATTCATTTCCAAACCCTACCTAGACTGATTCAAGCTCAAAATAAGTCTATTATTCATCAAGAATCATCACTTGGTGATGGTCCCTGATAGAGGTAAAAGTCTAGAGGGATGGGGGGGTGAATAGACTTTTAAAGCTTTTTCAACTGTAAAACGTTTCTCCCTCTAAAGAGTTGATCTATAATCTTTTGGGAGATTTATAGATGCACGGCGGAAGTCTTTAACCTCTTAGATAAATGGTGTATAACACTTTCTATGATGGATGAAGTTTGGGCTTTGTGAGGTGAGCTGTTGGCTTGGCAGTTGGTTAGAAAGCAGGGAATTGCTGAGGCAACTGCTAGTGAAATACTCAGTGTATGATGACAGTGCACTCAGAATTTTTCTTACAGTGGGAAGAGCTTTCTGATGATATAACAGAGTAGATTGATAATCAACCTTTAATGAGAGCAGTGGTCTCAGCAGTTGGGTGGTAACCATAGAACCTTTAATGACAAAATCTTAAATTGTGAACAAAACAAAACTTTTGGTGACGATTCACATTGTATAACTTACTTAATATAATATCGTTACATTTTATAACTTTTGGTGAGATTTCACATCATATAACTTAATATAATAATGATACCTTTATATAATTGAAAAAATAATTAGCTGACAAATTAAAGAGAACTATTTTTATTAACAAATCAAATTGCTATAAGAGTATTCAAACACATTAATATCAATCAAATACACAAGGGAACCGTGTAATCTATTTTCTTAATACCAACAAAATATACAATAGAATTGTACAATCTTATTTTCTACAACGTAACTACAACTCAACATGATACCATCATGCCTCATCTTACTAACTTGAATGACATATGTAATTCAAAATAGTAGCAGCACCAACATCTCGAATCTTTGGGCCTCTGGCTTTAGGTGCATCTAGATTCACCATCAGTATGCTTGCTCAATTGGGATTAAGAGACACCTAAATATTATGAGTACACAAACAATTAATAATGAAAACGTAAATTTCACATTCACGTAATTAATAATCTAGTAGGAGAAGAGAGTGAGACAAGAGGATCCATAATATATTATAGGCAAGTTCAAATCTTGGTACCATTCGCTCACCTAGGCTGAATAGCATAAATAAAAAACCATGAGAAACCATAGTAAATAATTATGCATCAGGAGAAACAATTGCTATCTATATCAAAAGAATTGCTAATTATATCAACCCTAGAAGAGAATCCATATGGTGTCAATTTCATAGACATTGAATTACTTGAACAGAAGATAGCTTTACATTTCCTATGATCATCAAATGGAGAAGAAAAACATATAAGCATTAGAAAAGTACTAAGAAGATTTAGAGGTTGCCCATGAAACTTAGGTGACTTGAAATAAATGGACTTAATACCACCTTGATTAACCTTACAAATTGCAAATGATCTCTGCTCCAACAAGAATGAGAAATTAAATAAACATTCAAGCACATCAATATATAAAACTCATTCCTAATGCATTGTATTCATAAGCTACAACCTTCTAAAGGGCATAAATTGTAGAAAATATCGAGCAAAGGAACAAGATGATTTTTAAAGAGAAAATTGTAATCAAATATTAGAATATAGTAGATGGAAACCTACTAATATTCACCAAAAATCCAGATCATTGATGCCTGTCACTAATAATGAAGATAGCTGAAAAAATTAACAGTATTTTGAGTGAGTAGACATCCCAAAAGGAAGAAATGTTAACACAGCTGAACAGTACCTTTGCTTCAGGCACATCCAAACTGTCCAAACTCTCAAAAAGTGTAGCAATTATGGACTCATATCTAAACGAGAGAAGACACAGATGGCCTTAGTAAGTTAGTACTCAATAATTATTCAAGGATATATGATAATTATTATATGAAATCTAGGAAAATATGGTGCTGAAACACACGTATTAGGATATCTTCTGAAGATGTCTTTGATTACTATAATGGCTTCTTGAACAACATAGTTAACTTTAGTTTTGATCAACTCAAGCAACACACTGATGCAACGCAGCTGCTCTCTCCAATTTCATCAGTGCACCCCATAGATGAACAATGCAAGAAAGTACCTAAGAGAATAGTAATAATAATTTCCAAAACCTAATAAACGAAGTGATTTATCAGCTTACAAAGGTCAATGCATACAACATACCATGTCAGCATCTTGAACAAAAAATCCCAACAAGGCAAACATTGCAAGCCTGGCATTCTTGAACTCTACAAGCTAAAGCCAGAACTTTTTCTCCACTGCAGTGACAAAGACATTTCAAACAAAAAACTGCAATTTCAATAAAAAACCGCTGTCACGCCCCGGACCGCATCCGAGCCACGTAGACAACCGCCGTACAACCCGATAGGAACAACAAAAGTTCATCCCTATTGGATTGTACAAGGCGTCCGATTGATTCTATTGTCAAACCGATTAGTAAACACATACAATCAACATCAATATCATAATCAAACAAATGCGGAATAATAAAATGTTTGATACTTAGCCACACGTGGCAAACACGGGCACGCAGGCCCCCAACTGTTTTAATGAAAATATTGTTCAAAAATCCATGAGCAGTTTATACATTTGAAATAAGAATGGAAGCACGAACCACGTTTTCCTTCTCGATCAATCACCCTAGGCAAAGGTGCAGTAGTAGGACTCTAGCCTCAACCTGAAAAATGTGAGGGCCCCCGGAGGGGTCAGTACTCCATAGAAGTACTAGTGACAAGCAGGCTATATGAAGAATAACTAATGTTTCAGACACGAGACCCAAAAATAGGGTGATATATATACATATAGATGTCCCTCATCCACCCGATGATACATACTGTATATATACTCGTAAAATACTCAACTCGTAGGTCATTTACCTTAAAGAGTCTTTGAGAGATAAAGTTTTTACCTGACTTTTCTCACTCCTTTCCCGGTTACCTAGCTCACAAGCTATAGTCTACCTTTGATTCATACTACCGAGTGTTTTAGGATCATTTACCGTCCAAGGCACTCAACCCATCCTGGAGTACTTAAGATCATTTACCGTCCAAGGGTACTCGGCCCCACCTGGAGTATTCTGGATCATTTACCGTCCAAGGGTACTCGACCCCACCTGGAGTATTCTGGATCATTTACCGTCCAAGGGTACTCGACCCCACCTGGAGTATTCTGGATCATTTACCGTCCAAGGGTACTCGACCCCACCTGGAGTATTCTGGATCATTTACCGTCCAAGGGCACTCAATCCCCAGTCTATTCGCTACCAAATCCTAACCTGGATATGGCTAACCTTTCATTCCTTTAACTATGGACAATGCCTAGCCCTATAGTCATATAACAATCCTTAGGATCCAACGTGGGCGGGTCCCACCCGAACGGCCCACGTTACCCTACTCAAAACTGCCCATTCTGAGCTTAACCCAAGACCCAGTCGGGTATCCCACCTTACCCGGTCGGGTGGGGTGAGGCAGTAGCCCCTGGAGCCAACTTTACTTGAGACCCGGTCGGGTCTACACCCATACCCGGTCGGGTCTAGTGTGGCAGTGGCTTCTGGAGCCATTTTTAATCAAAACCCGGTCGGGTATTCACCCATATCCGGTCAGGTATCACCTTTGTCTTGGCGGTCAACGTTTGTTTGACTACCCAAACGAAGTCCGATTAACGTGAAATTTTATACACTTATACTTCTTGACGTCCTTGATCCAAAAATACCATTTTGGACCCCTGGAACATCACACATAAGAAGTTATCACATTTTTGATCACCAAACCTACATAACATGCTTTTCAATTATGTTTTATGTATAATCATGGCATAAACACACACTTGGTTATCTTTAATCATTCCACAAAACATATTCCTGATTAGTTTAGGTAATCTCATGCCTCACGCAAAAGTTATAAAGCATAAAGCCGTCTTCTCACCTTAATGAAGCTTATGAAGTTCTAGCCTTCCCGATTTAGCTCCGACGAAACTCCGGCGAACTTCAACGAACTCCGGCGACAACTCCGGCGACCTTTTCAACTCCGTGAAAGTTCCTTGAATACCTTAGACAAGTTACTAACAAGGTTTTATCATCATAAAACCCATAGTAATACAAATAACCTCAAAAAGGTTATTTTCCGGCGAACCGGTCACTTTGGCTTCTAAGTCCGTTCTTGGACTTAGAACTACCTTCCAACCCCTCTTTCTACACATCCCAACGTGTAGAAAATTACTAGGGTGTGAACAATGATTGAATAATCATAAAAGAGTATTGAAGAACAAGAAATGGGATTAATGGAGTCCTTACCTTGCTAAACACAAGTTTTCCTCTCCAAAACCAACTTTTCCTCTTCTCTTTTCCCCTCCTTCTTCCTCCTTTGTTCTTGGTGCGTGTATGGATGATAACAATGAAGTTTGCAGACCTTCTTTCTCCTCTTTGAGTAGGCTGGCCGAGATGCATCAGTTGTGGGGTGAGGGAGATAGCCCTTTTGGCTTATTCCCCAAATAATATGGGGGGAGGGTCCCCTCAACTTACATATTTGTCCCCCAATCACTTCCCAACCAATTCCAGCTCCATGATGCGGCTCCCTCCTTCATTTGAAAGCCTAAAAACGTGGGTTGGCCCCCACTCATGTGGGAGGTCAACCCTTTGTGTCCCGGGTTGTACAATCGGTCCCGAAAGTTGTATTTTCCGGACTGTTTTAAGTATATTTTATTTTATCGGGTCAAATAAAATATAACACTCGTTCCCAATCCTTATTGGGACTTAGGATCATTATGAAATCCCCAACTTTAATTTATAGGTTCTCGGAATCCCTTTTTGGGCTGTTATCTGATAAATTGCCGATACCGATAATTTGGCCCGTTTGACCAACCGGTCAACCTTGTGCCATTGTCATGGCCCAATTAGGATATCCTCCACCATATACATATTATCTAGTCCAAGATTAATATAATATGTGGTCCCGATAATATCGGGCGGCCCCACATCCGGTGTGGGCCCCACGTGAATTTTACTATTCACGTAATAGAAATGATAAAAATTTACAATCACGTAAAAATGCTTTTATACATTTCTCAAGGTTCAATACATAATTTGGTACAGTACAAATACTCGGGGGCGGTGTTACAAGTTCTACCCCCCTTATTTGGGATTTCGTCCCCGAAATCCATGTGTCTAATCAAACAGAAATGGATATGGTTCCCTCATTAGGGTCTCCACTTCCCACGTTTGCTCCTCGACACGATCACTCTTCCAAAGTACCTTTACCATCGGCACCTCTTTGCTCCTTAGCTTCTTTACCTGTCGGTCTATGATCTTTACCGGCTGTACCGTATAATGTAGGTCCTCTCGGATTTCTACCGGTGGTTTCTCAAGAATATGTGACGGGTCCCGCACATACTTCTTGAGCATAGAAACATGAAATACATTATGAATCTTTTCTAACTCTGGAGTCAACTGAAGTCGGTAAGCTACAACCCCAATCCTTTCAAGGATTTTGAACGGGCCTATGTATCGTGGGTTAAGCTTACCCCGACTGAGGAACCTGATGATCCCTTTCCAAGGTGATACCCTCAGAAATACCTCGTCACCAACCTCAAACTCCAACGTCCTTCGACGTTTATCAGCATAGCTCTTCTGTCGGTCTTGGGCAGCCTTGAGCCTATCATGTATGACCTTTATCTTCTCCTTAGTGATCTCGACTAACTCGGTGCCCTCAAGCTTAGCCTCGCCGACCTCGTCCCAACACAATGGTGTCCTGCATTTCCTCCCATACAATGCTTCGTATGGAGGCATGCCTATACTTGCCTGATAACTGTTGTTATAGGCGAATTCCACCAAAGCCAACTGATTGTCCCAGCTCCCCTGGAACTCCAAGGCACATGCCCTCAACATGTCCTCCAAGATTTGAATCACCCGTTCAGATTGCCCATCCGTTTGAGGATGAAACGCGGTGCTAAACCTCAATTTCGTACCCATGGATTCCTGGAACTTAGGCCAAAACCGTGATGTGAACCGTGGGTCTCTATCCGATACTATAGTAACCGGAACCCCATGCAGTCTCACAATCTCATCTGTGTACAATTTGGCCAACCGCTCGAGCATATAAGTAGTGTTGATGGGTAGGAAATGAGCGCTCTTGGTCAGCCTATCGACTACCACCCATACTGCGTCGTAGTTCCTAACCGTCCGTGGTAGACCCACCACGAAGTCCATGGTAACATGCTCCCACTTCCATTTTGGAATGGTAAGTGGTTGCAATAACCCTGCCGGGTGTTGGTGCTCTGCCTTAACCTGTTGACAAGTAAGGCAACGGCTCACGTATTCTGCAATCTCTCTCTTCATCCCCGACCACCAGTAACTTTCTTTTAAGTCCCGGTACATCTTTGTACCGCCCGGGTGCATGGCATACGCAGATGAGTGAGCCTCCTCAAGGATAGACTTTCGGAGCTCCTCATCCGATGGCACACACACTCGTTCCTTAAATAGTAGAAGTCCATCTTCTCTCTCACGGAAACCCTCGACTGGCCCCACAAGCATCCGTTCCCGGATTTTCTGACATTCCCCGTCATTGCCTTGACATGTTCTGATTTCATCTAACAAGGTGGGTCTCACCTCAAATCTGGCCAATAGCGCCCCATCCGTGGATACCTCCACGCGTGCCCTCAGTGCCCGTAAGCATGTGAGTAAAACCCCCGATGATGAGCTCTTCCTGCTCAATGCATCGGCTACTACATTAGCCTTGCCTGGATGATAGTCAATGACCAAGTTGTAATCCTTGATCAACTCCATCCATCTTCTCTGTCACATGTTCAACTCCTTCTGAGTGAACACATACTTCAGGCTCTTGTGGTCGGTGTAAATGTGACACAACTCTCCGTAGAGGTAGTGCCTCCAAATCTTCAATGCAAATACCACAGCACCTAGCTCCAGATCATGTGTGGGGTAGTTTACTTCATGCTTCCTCAACTGCCGAGAAGCATAAGCAATTACCTTCCCTGATTGCATCAGTACACATCCCAGTCCCAGAATGCTAGCATCGCTATAGATGTCATACCCTAGCCCTTGCACGGGCAAGGCAAGCACTGGTGCTTCGGTTAAACGTTTCTTTAGCTCAAGAAACCCCTTCTCACACTTGTCATCCCACACAAACTTAGCCCCCTTTTTAGTGAGCTTCGTGAGTGGAGATGCTATCACCGAGAACTTTTCCACGAATTTGCGGTAATACCCCGCTAAACCGAGGAAACTCCTTATCTCCTTCACGTTCTTGGGCCTCTCCCAATTAGTGACCGCCTCAATCTTTGAGTTATCAACTGAAATGCCCGAGCCCGATACCACATGCCCGAGAAAACCGATCTCCCCAAGCCAAAATTCACATTTAGAGAATTTAGCAAAGAGTTGCTTCTCCCGCAGTGTTTCAAGCACAAGCCTTAGATGTTTTTCGTGTTCCTCTTCATTCATGGAGTATATCAAAATGTCATCAATGAACACTATGACGAACTGGTCTAAGTATTGGTGAAATACTCGGTTCATGAGGTCCATGAATGCCGCGGGGGCGTTCGTAAGCCCGAACGACATCACTAGAAACTCATAGTGACCATACCTTGTACGGAATGCACTTTTGGGTATGTCACTCTCCTTGATCTTCAGTTGATGGTAGCCTGACCTCAAGTCAATCTTAGAGAACACCGTTGCCCCCCGTAGTTGATCAAACAAGTCATCGATCCTTGGCAAAGGATATTTGTTCTTTATCGTGACCTTGTTCAACTGACGGTAGTCGATACACATTCTGAGTGTACCATCCTTCTTCTTTACAAATAGTACCGGTGCTCCCCATGGTGAATGACTCGGCCTGATGAATCCGCTGTCCAGCAATTCTTCCAATTGCACCTTCAACTCTTGAAGTTCAGCCGGTGCCATCCGATATGGAGGAATCGAGATGGGTTTTGTACCGGGTTCTACTTCAATGGTGAACTCAATTTCTCGATCTGGTGGGAGTCCCGGGAGTTCTTCAGGGAAAACTTCTGGGTACTCACTCACCACTCTCACCTCAGTGAGACTCTTTTCCTTGCCCTCCTTGCCTATGACATAGGCCAAGTATGCTTGACACCCTTTCCTCATCATACGCCTTGCTCTTATGGCCGATATGATACAAGGGTTGAATTTCCCTCTATCTCCCTCGAAGCATAGAGTGTTCCCTTCTCCATCCTTTAGTTCTAACACCTTGGTGTAGCAATCTACCTTCGCATGGTGTTTTTCGAGCCAATTCATGCCAAGTATAGCATCAAACTCGAGCATATCTAATGGCACAAAGTCACCCGTTAGACAATGCCCCCCTATCCCTACATTACACGAGGGATAGTAGTGTTTCCGCTCTACATCATCTCCCAATGGCGTAGAGACCAGCAAAGGTTGCATCATTGCTACCAAAGGCATGTTCAATCCCTTGGCAAACGCTTCGCTCACAAATGAACGTTGTGCCCCGGTATCGATGAGAATTCTCGCATCCCTATCGTTGATCTTTAGTGTTCCTACATATATAAGTCATGTAAGACACCCTATTCGTCATCCCGACAGAAAAGGACCGGACGAAAAAATTTCAGCCTAGAATTACCCTATACCCGGTCGGGTAGGGTCTTCTACCCGGTCGGGTATCACTCGAATTCTTAAGGGGAAACCCCCCTGTCTTCCTTGCTCGGTCGAGTACCAGCCTCGAATTCGGGCAAAATGTCAATACCCGGTCGGGTATATACCTATACCCGGTCGGGTATCACTCAAAATCCACAAATAAAAGCTCCCTGTCTTCTACGCTCGATCGAGTACACACTTCGAAGCTCAAAATATACACATACCCGACCGAGTATATAGCCATACCCGATCGGGTATTGCTCGAAATGTCAAAAATAAAGCATCCTGCCTTGGCTGCCCGAACGGGTGCACACTTCAAACTCGAAGCATAGCTTATACCCGGTCGGGTCTATAGGAGTACCCGATCGGGTCCTTCATATTTTTGAAGATTTTTTCAACCCATTACATGATCAAATACGTGTGAAATCAAGAGATTACCTGCAATGGAGTCCGGGTTGGCCCGAGCATCAGCCTCGGTCATTGCATACACCCGTGCTTGGGTCCTCCCTTGGTTAACGGACGCGGCGTTGCTAGCCGTGGGTCCGCTCCTTCCCGTGCCGGCCTGAGACGGCCCCGTACGTCCCCTACTAGTCGTAGGTCCTCCCATGGCTCCCGATGGTCCTCCCCCGTCCAGCATTGGACATGAGGATTTGAGGTGGCTCGTGCTACCGCATTTGTAACACCGGGGTGGTTCATTGCACTTCCCCGCATGACTCTTGCCGCAGTTTGCACACCTCGGTGACCACGTACTCCCTGGTCTGGCCCCTTGCCCTCCTGAGCCTTTATTCCTTTTCGCCGGTGGTGCCGGCGCCCTGAATGAACTGCCACCCCCAGCATGGTGCTTCCGGGAGTGGTCTTGGGGTCCAGCGTTTCCTCATCTTCTTTTCTTCGCCTCCTCGGCGTCCCTCAACTTCCTCTCGTTCCATTGGGCTTCCCCAAGGAGCCCCTGATCAACGATTTGGCTAAATGTCATACTGTGATGGTAAGTAGCCCGGTCACGGATGTCCAACTGTAGAGCATCCCAAAAGTGATTGGCCATACGATTTTCATCCAATGAGTATTCTGGGATGAATCGTGCCAAGTCACGGAACCTTTGTTCCAATTGCCTCACCGAGCAACCATCCTCCTGTTTCAGATTCGTGTACTCTCTTCTTTTGAGATTGACTTCAAAAGTTGAGTAGTACTGATTATAGAACTCCACTTCGAATTTCTCCCAAGTGGCTTCACCGTGGAACTTTCCCTCCACGCCTTCCCACCATACAGCGGCTACCCCTTCTAGTAACCTGGTGGCAACCCTCAACTTCACGTCGAGTGAAATTTGCATGTCCCTAGAAGCATCATTCAGCTTCTTAATCCAGTCGGCGGCCTCAGATATGTCGCCCTTGCCATCAAATGATTTGCACCCCAAGGCCCTGGCCTCCTTGAGGTACTTGGAGATACGCACCATCGTGTCTCCTCCAAATGCCCCCGATGGAGCACTAGAAGCACCTCAGCTTCCTTGCCCCATGGTCTGCCTAGCCTGTCTAGCTTGGCGCCGCTGTTCTCTCTTTGCCTTATTCTTGAGGTACCATTCTAGTACCTCACTCATACGGTCATAATGAGGATCATCATCCTCATCTTCTTCCTCAAAGTCCTCCCCGTTGTACGGGGTCTCCTCTTGCTCCGTGCTTGGAGCATAGGTGAAGTCTTCCGGTTCGGTGGCCCATGACGGGTGCACGGAACCGACGCGTGTGCTACTTGTCGGCGGCGTGGTAGAACGCCCACGACCCCTGCCTTGGCCTCCTCCTCGGCTTTGGCCCCGGCCTCTACCCCTAGAGGTCCGTGATTCCGCCCGAGTGGCATGCCCGGTGGCCCCCGGCACATGCCCTGTCGGGTTCCTCCTAGTTATCCTGCGTCCACCCTCCATTTCTGAAAGAAATAAGGAATGAGTCATTAGACTCGTTTCAATGTCAATTGACGGAGTAGTACAAAAGACACCTCTTGGTCCAACATTATGGCCAACAAACTGTTAAGGGTACCGTCTTAACAATAAGAGGTCAATAACTTGGTTTCCAACGGTTCCTTAAGTACAAAAACTGTTGCTCATGGTTTTATTCAAAACTTTTTTAGGATAACTATATTGAGAGGTTAATTATATAGTTTAGAAATCGATGGCTCTGATACCACTTAGTTGTCACGCCCCGGACCGCATCCGAGCCACGTAGACAACCGCCGTACAACCCGATAGGAACAACAACAGTTCATCCCTATTGGATTGTACAAGGCGTCCGATTGATTCTATTGCCAAACCGATTAGTAAACACATACAATCAACATCAATATCATAATCAAACAAATGCGGAATAATAAAATGTTTGATACTTAGCCACACGTGGCAAACACGGGCACGCAGGCCCCCAACTGTTTTAATGAAAATATTGTTCAAAAATCCATGAGCAGTTTATCGAGCAAACGATAAAAATAAAAGATTGAGTTCTCTCTAATTAACGACGAAGGGAGCAGGGATTGATTCCGGGGTAATCAGATTTCTGGCAGATCAGGCCTAATTACATGAAATTAATTTAATTGAGCCTAGCTAATCAATACTAAGTTCTTACCGCTCTCGCGGCGTAGAGTACAATAATTTAGGGGACCAGGCAGATCTCTCATGCGACAAGATTCTAAATTATTGCCAAAATGAGCGAGCTTACGGCCCCTTAATCGCTACTAATCTCTTAGCCAACGATTAAGTGTGTGTGAATGTGTCCTAGAATAAACTAGATCTCTCTTAATTTATTCTATGTGCAATTGTAATTCTAGCCACGCTTCCAGGTTACAAAAGATATCAGTTAAATTATTCAAACACAAATTAAACGGCATTCATGCAATTAAATTGAAAAGAATCTAGCCATCAATCATGATTAACCCCTTCATCAATCCCAAATCCCCAATTAAACTACTCACAATTTATAATTGAAGAATAACCAGAATTGGGAAGAATAGAATAAATTGTCATTAATTAAAAAGATGAACTTACAAATAATCTCAGGGTCTTGGAAGAAAATAGCGTAAAAACGGTGTTAAATTCGTCCCTAGGCCTCTCCGTAATGTTCGTAACCAATAAAAAGGGTTAGGGAGGCCTTATTTATAGAAAACAAGGGAAAAATCGCAATTCTGGTCGATGTGGGAAATTTCAGCGCGTAACTCGGGGCTACGCACGATCGTGCATCCTTGGCTACGCACGATCGTGCGTAGCAGGCAGACAGTACTTCGTGATTTCGTATCCGACGCACGATCGTGCGTACCAGACGCACGACCGTGCGTCCCTTTTTTTTTCTTTTTCTTGTTTTCTTGCCCCAAACGCTCCCGCATGCAAACGAGGTCAATCCAAATGCTCTTTCTTCATCAAAATTTCGTCGTGAATCACTCGGTGACCTCCAAATCTCTCAAATCTTTCTTGAATGCTCTCTAGCTCCTCCCGATTGTCTCTCAAGCGCCGATTGTCGGACTCTAACTTCTTCAATTTGACTCCAAATGCAACAAAACTCGACTCAACGTCTGGTAATCACAACTTGAGCTAAAATTGAGACTTGCAACACCTTAAAGCTAGGAAAACCATCAAAATCCAACCTGAACACGCATCAAATGCGTGTCTAAATACGGACTTATCAGACTCCCCCACACTTAAGCTTTTGCTTGTCCTCAAGCAAATTGAACAACGGGACTTATGATAATCACCACACGGAATTAAAACAGTTAGCATGCACACGTAGCTAAAGGAATATTCACAGAATAGACAAAATACCAAGAAAATTCTTCCCTAAACTATATCTTTGTACTCAAGTTAAACTATTTGACAAAAGTATTCACAACATCCTTAAAGTAATGACAACATACACAAATAAACTAGCTATTGATCAGAAGGACTTGTGAAGGTGATGGTGAATGGTGAATGGTAATAAACGGTCCCTTTCTTATGAGAGATTGGAATATTCTAACAAAGACTCAATGCATTCAGGAACTTTAGGGCTATTCTTAGGATCAAGGAACTCAGTAGGCCACAATTTCGGAACAATCATCTAAACCTATGCAAATAGTAGACATGGTGTGTACAACTAAGCTAAACCGCCGCGACACATTGGTGCTTTGACGTATACTTGAAGTACGCAGAGGACTAAAGCTAATTTTGCTAAAGCCTCCAAGTTCATTAAATAAGTTCAGTTTTCCTTGTCATGTTGGCACGAGAACGCCATTTCTTTCGAAAGATACCCAAGGTCTCATCTTATTGTGCAAAACACTTACGCTTTTTGACCGGGGCTCCCATTCTCTTTTTCGCAAGGTAAGAGGTCTAGCTATATTAATTTTTCACCTTTCGGATTCTTACTAGACATTACCCCATTCTAATCTTGGCCTCACCAAGGAAAAATAGCAATTAAAGTTTATTTATTAATGTGAATCCATGCCTACAATGCAATTCTCGAAAGTATCAAATTCCTAAAAAGTGATTGCTCTTACCCCATTTGGGGCATAAGAACAGTGCCAAAAATGGCTCCTACACAAATTATCTGAACTTGGCAAATTAATCCCCTAGTTCCCTAAACACCAAGACTAAGTCAGACATATTCACGGGTAAGAAAATAAAGGCCATTTGGCTATGGAGCTCAATTAATTGAATAAACAAAGAACGGTCATGCTCAAAATGGCTTCTCCTAAAGGACTTTTTCAGGTGGGTTGGAAGATCTAATTAATTAAATCGGAGACTAATGTCTTCATCCTTTCAACAACTAAATCACAATGCAAGAAATTTAAGCCTAAACACTTCAAAGATGTTTTAAAAGCATAGTCAAAATGTTAGCCAGCTCACAAAAACATAGTTTAAAGAAAAAATTTCAAAAAATTGACATGAATTTCCTATGAATATACAACTAACACCTGCGCATGCTAACTCTAGTAATTCCATGTGACAACTACTGCCCAAATGCCCAATTCACTCCCCCACATTTAAACTTTGGCATCGCCCTCGATGACCAAATATGCACTATGCACAAGGGGGTAAAGAGGAAAGGGTCACATGTGCTCAATCTCAACTCAAGTCAACATTACACAGGCGATTAAAAGAGTTGCAGAAACTTCCCTAAGGCGCTGGTCGGTGCAGAACTGAACTGAGTCAAGTGATCCTCGGCACATCATCCCCAAAGCAAGACCTTGAGCTGCAAAAACAAAACACACAAAACAAACAAAACAACAACAAATGCAGAAGTAAGCTCGGGTTGCCTCCCGAGAAGCGCTATTTTTAACGTCGGGTGCCCGATGATACATCATAAGCTCTCAAATAACAAAGACTGCAGTGGTGCACTAATAATCAATGTCTCCAGCTTCCTCTCAACAAATGCCATTAGGTGGCGCAGATCCTTAAACTCCTTGAACCACGAAGGAATCACATGGTCTTCAAAAACCGTATCAGCACAGAACTGAAGGATCAACCTCACATCCTCCTTGAATGGACATATGTCATGAGTCAAAACTTTGATTACTCCCGGCATCAGTGGAAGCTCAAAAGATATTTCGAAGCAAGGATCTGAAGCAACATCAAACTCGAACTGCAGCATGGAAAAGTATTTTTCTTCCTCACAAATATATTGAAAATTCACAGCATCTCCTCTGGACTCTATATCACTCCCCATGTGAGTATCCCAACTCTCGGTAATACCGTTCTCATGAATGTCTTCTTGCATGATGTTGTCACTTTCCAGACAAAAAGGAATATCATCCTCAAGGAGTGAATCAAAGAAATCCAAACCTGGACTAACGTAAGAGGAGTAATCTTGTATGTGGAGCGGGACTTCTTCGTCATGGAGATCATCTACCTTGCTATCACTCTCTTGGAGCTCGTGATTATCTTTTCCCAACTCATCTTCAATACCTAAACCTACCTCAGTAGCACCATCATCATGACTGATCTTCTCCTTGCCCTCCTCAGGTGTTGAGACTAATGGTAAATCAAACGGCTGGTGAGTTTCTGTATGGAAATCACAGTGATTTGTGACTTCATCCGTTACATCTTGTGTCGTTACAAACTTTTTCATGTATTCTTCGAAAAACAACTTGACACTATTATCTTCTTCTTCATCTTCAAACATAGGTGAGTCTTCAACATCATCAGGAAGTGTATATCATCCATCATATTCCCACCATCATTGTCTGACTCACTCACGTGATCATCCCTATTGGTCTCCTCGGATTGGTCTTCTACCAGATGGCTCCTTATGGTAATTATATCCTTCATCATGGCAGGAGTGCTCTACATTATGGCTGAAGTGCTCTCCGTTATGGCTGAAGTGCTCTCCCTCATCATCTCTGTGTACTCAGACAGAATCTCTAAAAGTGTCTTCTTAAATTGATTATGTTGCTCATTATTCGGCAAAGATGTAGGAATGGATGAAACATTTGTGTCTGTAAGTTGTAGGGAGGACGAAGTGAGGTATGCAGTTGCCCAGTAAGGATGGTCATATGGAGATTTAACGGGGCAAAAAGATATATGGTGGCATCCTCCACAGAAGGGACAAATATTATTCTTATGCAGACAAGGTTGCGTGGTTGGAGGGTATGAATAAGAGAACTGATAATTTTGTGGTGTAGGAGAGTAATTTTGATGAGGTGTGTAAAATCCGGTTCTGTGAGACTTCCGTGGCCGACGAGGGCATGGCCGACGAGGGCATGGCCGATGAGTACCTCGGCCGATGAGGGCATGGCCGATGAGGGCATGGCCGATGAGGGCACTCGGTTCTCCGGGCTTCTGGATCATATTCTGGGTGGCCTTCTTTCTGGCCGATGAGGGCATGGCCGATGAGAGCATGGCCGATGAGGGCACCCGGTTCTCCGGGCTTCTGGATCATATTCTGAGTAGACCTTTTCCTGGCCGATGAGGGTATGGCCGATGAGGGCACCCGGTTCTCTGGGCTTCTGGATCACATTCTGGATAGATCTTTTCCTGGCCGATGAGGTCACCCAGTGATCATGGTACCTTCTGTTCTTCTGAGTATGTGGGTCCTGGGGTCTAGACCCATATACTCCATCAACATGCAAAGAGTATGGAATGTTAAAAGAAAAATGCTCAATTTTCTTCATTTACTTAACTTTCATTTGTTTAAAGTTATAAGATACATACCTTCTCTTAATTCTCACCTACACCCATGGAAATGAGTCAACTTTGACTACCATAGAAATACTCTAGTTTAAATTTATGGATTATCCAGGATAAATTGTATTTTCCTGAACATGGTGTATCTAAAATGGAGTGTCCAATTCCATTCAAGTGGATGCTACAATTTATTCTGAAGAAGCTCTTTCTTGAGTGGAATTGTTTTTCTTTTTTTTGTGTGCATGCGTTTGAAGGCGGATATGAAACTTGAGTAAAGATCCATGTGATGTTGATGTGAGTATAGATGTTTTATTACTAATACTTTAGAAAAAGATGTACACATTTTTGTGAATCCAAAAGGCTAATTCAATATTTAAATGCTTCGAGAAGCTCAAGACACAATATTTAAACATAGTAGCCTTTTTATTCATCCAAGACCTAGATAAATGGAAAGAAATCATTGCAACCAAACGTTTTTTCACTTGGATTGGAGTGAAGCTAATGTCCCTATTTATAGAAAAAAAATTGTTACACTTGACTCCTATTTAATGTTGAACTTAAGATGCACATTTTTAGAAGACCAAAAAGCACCTCAAAAATCTCACAGACACCTCATTTGAAGCCGCACGTTTTCCTAAAACACTCTAGAAGCCATTACCATTCTAATTAACGTTGCACACTATCTGAACAATACATTTATGTAGAGATATCGTGGGAAGTTCAAACGACAAATTAATACTCCCTCCGGTCCTTAATTAACTTTACATTTTCCTTTTTGGGTCATCCCATATTAAACTTTACACTTCCTATTTTGTCTTGTTTGGCAAACAAATCTACACCAAACAGTGCAAAACAGTGCAAAACAGTGTCAAACACTGCAAAACAATTTAGTCTACAGTAAAGTCAAATTAATTTTCTTAATATGTGTGAAGTCAAAGTGTAAAGTTTAATAAGGACCCGAGGGAGTAATTGACAACAACCTTCTAATTAATGGTTGCACAATATTGGAACAACACATTTATCTAGAGACATCTTGGGAAGTTCAAAGACTAATTAATAATTGACAACACATTTATACTTGCACAATATTCGAACAAAAGACATTATTGCACCAAAACGTTTTTTTTCTCACTCGTGTTACATCCATTACACACACTAACCGCCCAAAATCCCGCCAAAAACTCCCCCACACTTTTCCGTTTTACTATTGTGTGTCTATATATATATATATATGTATATATATATATATATATATAAATATATATATATATATATATCTTACTATACTATTAAAATGCCTAAGGATGTTAGTTGGCCTATTTCTGTTTATACAGTACCGATGGAAACTAACCGCGAATGCTTGCTCTCGTTTATTCCTGTTTGCTCCTGCACCAGTGACGTGCACTTGTCGTGAGGTGCACTCAAAATAATTACAATACAACACTAATACGTAGTATAGTGAAGTAAGGTTCGTATCCACAGGGAAAGGAATACTTTTCTTCTATATAAGTAGTAACAAGGGGGGTTTAGATTTGTTTGATTTAAAAACACTAAGATGAACAACCTATATGAGTTTAATTTAATGAGATGAGGACTTGGTTTTGCTTTTATCCACTTAATGAAATGTTCGTCGATCCCGGTTATATCTTTAACTATCTTCCTCTCGAATACTCAATCGAGGAGTATATCCAGTTCATCGAGGGTAGTTATTAATAACGAGATGCGTTCATTAATAAAACTTACTATCGAGTCAATATAGAACAAGCGCCGTATATTAACTTGATAATAGCAATAAACTTAAGATGAAAACGATTGAGATTGATAACCTCAACACAAGCGGTTTTTTGGTTTAATCAATATAATTAATTCCCCTTGGCATATTAACCATGAAATGCATGCATTAGTATTCCAAGTTTACTACCGTTGAAAGAACCGGATTAATAACAAGCGTATTAACCGATCAATTCTAGTAATAATTAATATAAGAAACAATACTAGTTGATACTTTAAGTAATGTTTAAAATATTAACATGAAATATGAATAGGAATTAATTAATACTCAAGGAAGAATATTAAAGAATATGAATCCTACTATGATTAATATCAAGATGTTAACTAATTGTCATCTTAGTAACACTCCCCAATATTAACATAGAGAAATAAATAGTTATTACTATAACCAATGTCAACATGTTAACTAATTGTCATCTTAGTAACACTCCCCAACTTTGATATAGAAATAGTATTTTAAAGGAAGAATTAATATTCAAGGAAGAAGATTAAAGAAAATAACTCACAACTTACAAATTCATTAAGCTTCAAAGTAGCAAAACCAAGATGGAAGAGTTTAGCTCCTCATTTGGAGACTAAACATGATGAAAAATATAAAGAAAGAACTATTCTATACTGAGCTTAGAAGTATGGAAGAAGGGATGCCTAAAAGTGTAGGAAAATGGGGTTATTTATAGGTGTTTTACAACACCTTTGGCCGGGTAAAGTGCCCACCCGACCGGGTGCATGTCAAAATCAAATATCCTCCACGTTCTGGTGATCTTCAACATGTTAAAGTGTCCCGGGTCAAGTCAGACCCGACCGGGTGGGGTAGGGACCCGACCGGGTGAGTGCACTTTCCAGGCACTTTCGTTTGTTGAATCAGACCCGACCGGGTGAAGTCTTCTACCCGGTCGGGTATTTGCTCCTGGGCAGTAAAAATTCCTTTTTCTTCACTTCAAAGTCCTCCTTTCCAAAACCATAATTCCTAATTCTACTTTACAACTACTAAATGAAGATTAAAATACAATTACAACTAAATTCACACAAATGTTTACAATCTAAATAAAACGGTAAACAATACACACAAATCAATCATAAAAATATATATTTATGCACTACTAGTTAGTGCATATCAAATACCCCCACACTTAAATCTTTACTCGTCTCGAGTAAATCAAATTCGGTCCAAGAAGTCCTTAAAATGACACAATATCAACACACACATCCACGAGTGTTTTTAGAAACACATAAAGTATATCCCCAAAAATATAACAGTAAAGAGGGTCTTCAACTCCATATTTCTTTATCAACCTCAACCTTTTTTTTCCGATACCGTTAGGATCCTGCAGAAATAAAAAAATACTTTCTCTAGTTCTCTCATTTTACCTAGGTGCCCTTTCGGGTTTTTATCCCAGCTTCCCACATTTTTCTGTTTTAATCCTCACAACTCACTCTTATTTTTGCTTTATTTTTGCTTAAGTTGCCCTTTCGGGTTTTCAACTTAACAAGCTTTTATATTTTTTTTTTTATAAATATTTTTGTTTTACAAGAATAAAGAGTGTGAATGTGAGTATTCCATAAAACTCTCCCCCCAAGCTACTCAAAGCATTGTCCCTAGTGCTTGTGTCTGAGATGAATGTGTTTTTTTTTTGTTACTTTTTGGGAGGTTTTGTTGATGATTTGTGGTGTGGAGATGAAAAGGGTGAAGAGGTGATGAATGAAATGGGTTTAATTGGTGGATGGATGTACGAGATATGAAGCTTTTGACTGTTGGAAATGGAAGAAATTTGGGGTGTGGTTCGAATGGGAAGAAAAGAGAATGGGGAAGAAAAGCTGCCCGCCCGCACCCTTATCGGGCTTTTGCCCGACCGCCCGACCGGGTATAGTGACTGACCTGGTCGGGTGTAAGCTGTTCACCGCAGGCAGAAACTTTTTACTAGGTTGCCCGACCGGGTATAGTTACTGACCCGGTCGGGCGTATGCTGTTCACCGCAAGCAGAGAACTTTTTTGCTGGGTTGCCCGGCCGGGTATAGGGGTCTACCCGATCGGGCGAAAAATTTATTCTTGTTCCGCTCTTGCCTCTCCCGGGTGATTGCCCGGGTGTTTTGTTTTTAGAGGTAACCCGACCGGGTTAGGGTTTATACCCGGCCGGGTCCAATCCCAGTCCATTTTTTTTTGAAAAGTGTAAAGATAAAATAAAACAAGTAAACGTACCTTGGTTGGGTTGCCTCCCAAGAAGCGCCTTAGTTAACGTCGCGGCACGACGCCATGCTTGTGTTCATTCTTCAAAGATTGGATCGATGAGGTTCATACATTCAACGCTTTCTTTTGGGAAACCTTCAAGGAACGGTTTGAGTTGATGTCCGTTAACCTTGAGGATTTTTCCGGTGTCGAGGCTTTTTATTTCAACTGCTCCATGGGTGTAGACTTTGACCACCTCGAACGGTCCTTCCCATCGTGATCTCAATTTCCCGGGGAAAAAGCGAAGACGTGAGAGAAAAAGAAGGACTTTGTCTCCAACATGGAAATCCTTTCTTATTATTATTTTATCATGCCATACCTTCGCCTTCTTCTTGTAGATGGCGGCATTCTCATAGGACTCCAATCGAAGCTCCTCTAGTTCTTGAAATTGCAGCCTCCTTTGCTCTCCCGCCTTTGCCATGTCGAGATTGAATGTTTTTACTGCCCAATAAGACTTGTGTTCTAGTTCGACCGGAAGGTGACAGGCCTTACCGAACACGAGTCTATATGGTGACATTCCGATTGGGTTTTGTAAGCGGTTCTGTATGCCCATAAGGCATCATCCATGCATAGGCTCCAGTCCTTACGGTTTGGATTTACTGTCTTTTGAAGTATAGACTTCAGCTCTCTGTTTGATACCTCGGCTTGACCGTTTGTCTGTGGGTGGTAGGCGGTGGAGAGTTTATGTGTGACACCATATTTCTTCAACAAGGCACTCACAGTTTTGTTGTAGAAGTGAGTGCCTCTATCGCTTATCAAGATGCGTGGGACTCCAAATCTTGAGAAGATGCGGGTTTTGAGGAATCCAGTCACCACTTTGGCATCATCGGTCTTTGTGGCTTTTGCTTCCACCCACTTGGATACGTAGTCTACCGCCAAGAGAATATATAGATTTCCATGGGAATTAGGAAAAGGTCCCATGAAATCTATTCCCCACACATCAAAGATCTCCACATAAAGCATAGGACCTTGTGGCATCTCATGTTTTCGAGAGATGTTGCCCATGCGTTGGCAATTATCACAAGATTGACAATAGACATGGGCATCTCGAAATAAGCTTGGCCACCAAAAACCGCATTCAAGTACCTTCATGGATGTTCGTTTCCCTCCAAAGTGGCCACCACATGCATTTGAGTGACAAAAAGCAAGTATGGATGCAATTTCTGTTTCGGGAATGCACCTTCGAATGACCTGATCTTTGCAATGTTTCCATAAATATGGTTCATCCCATACATATTGCTTTGCATCATGCTGGAGTTTCTCTCTTTGAGCTTTAGAGAAGCTTTGTGGAAACCTGTTTAGAACAAGGAAATTAACAATATGAGCGTACCGAGGACGAATTTCCTTAAGAGAGAAGAGGGTCTCATCGGGAAATTCTCCTCGAATATCATCTTTGACATGTTTGTTTCCTTCATCAAAGACCAAACAGCTCAAGTGATCGGCCACCAAGTTCTCCATGCCTTTCTTGTCCTTGATCTCAACATCAAACTCGCTCAGGAGTAGTATCCATCGAATCAACCGTGGTTTGGCCTCCTTCTTTGTCATTAAGAACCTAATAGCCGCATGATCGGTGTAAATGATCACCTTGGTACCAAGTAAATATGACCTGAATTTTTCAAGCGCATAAACGACGACCAACATTTCTTTTTCGGTGGTGGCGTAGTTGCGTTGGGCATCATTGAGTGTGGTGGATGCATAATAGATCACATGAGATTCTCTTCTCACCTTTTGGCCCAAAACGGCCCCGGAAAGCATTGAAAGCCTTCTTGCAGTCCTCGGAAAAAATGAACTCCGCCTCCTTTTGCAATAGTGTGCATAAAGGAGATGCAATCTTTGAGAAATCTTTGATGAACCTCTGATAAAAACCTGCATGTCCAAGAAATGATCGTATCTCCTTAACGGTGGTAGGATAAGGTAGTGATTGGATAACTTCCACTTTTGCTTTGTCCACCTCTATTCCTTTGGACGAGATCACATGGCCTAGGACAATTCCTTCCTCCACCATAAAGTGACATTTTTTAGAGTTTAGAACATGATTTGATTCTAAACAACTTTTCAAAACAAGAGATAGATAAAGTAGGCATGAATCGAATGAGTCTCCATGGATTGTAAAATCATCCATAAATAGCTCAACATATTCAGAGAATATGCTCATCATGCATCGTTGGAATGTGGTCGGGGCATTGCAATGTCCGAATGGCATGCGTCGGTACGCAAAGGTGCCAAATGGACAAGTGAAAGTGGTCTTCTCTTGATCTTCAGGGGCTATAGGCACTTGAAAGTACCCGGAGTAGCCATCAAGAAAGCAATAGAACTTATGCCCGGCAAGTCTCTCAAGCATTTGGTCGATGAAGGGTAAAGGAAAGAAATCCTTTCTAGTACCGCATTGAGTCTACGGTATTCTATACATACCCTCCATCCGTTTTGAATTCGGGTGGGCATAAGTTCTCCATGTTTGTTCTCCACCACTGTGACTCCGGTCTTCTTCGGAACCACTTGGGTTGGGCCAACCCACTTGCGGTCGGAAATGGGGAAGATTATCCCCATTTGGAGTAACTTGATCACATCCTTTTTGACCACCTCCATCATAGGTGGGTTTAGTCTTCGTTGCGGCTGTCGCACCGGCTTGGCTTCATCCTCCATTAAGATTCGATCCATGCATGTAGATGGACTAATGCCTTTGATGTCGGCTATAGTCCATCCAATTACTAGTTTATGCTCCTTGAGCACCGCTATCAATTTGCCTTCTTGCTCCACGGTCAATTTGTTTGAGATGATGACCGGTAGTGTCTCGTTTTCCCCCAAGAACATATATTTCAAGTGTTTTGGGAGTGGTTTCATCTCAACTTCGGGTGCCTGCAAAACTGAAGGTAAATGTTTTTTTTCGGGGATGGTTAGCGGGAATGCCCTAGACCCCGGTGGCATAAGTGGGAGTTGGAAGTGAGTATCCAATTCCACTATCATAGCTTGTGTGTTGGGGGTCAAGGCAAGTTCTGAAGAGTTTTCCCCGAAGTCATTCTCAAGTATACTCAACAATTCGTCCTCTCCATTGATTTCAAAAGTATTTTGTACAAGAGGGTCAACAATATCAATGGAAAATAAAGAATGATTTTCATTTGGATATTTCATGGAGTCATAAATGTTGAATTCAACTTTATCTCCATCAAATTCCATTGTTAAAGAGCCGCTAAATACGTCAATCTTTGCTCTAGCGGTTTTTAAAAATGGCCTTCCTAAGAGGATAGGAACCACATTCTTATCATTCTCCATTTCCAAAACATAAAAGTCAGCGGGGAAAATCAAATTGTCAACCATAACTAGTACGTCTTCGACAATACCTTTAGGGTAAGCATTTGATCTATCCGCAAGTTGAATGACTACTCCGGTTTCATTTAGAGGGCCAAGCTCAAGTGAATTGTATAAAGAGTAAGGAATGACATTAATTGATGCTCCTAAATCGAGCATGGCTTTTGAAAACGTATTTCCTCCCAACTTGTAAGGTATAGTGAACATGCCCGGATCATTGTATTTCTTTGGGAGTTTCTTTTGAAAAACTGCCGAAACACGTTCACTAACTTGGACTTTTTGTTTTCCATTGAGTCTATGTTTCCTTTTTATTGTACATAGTTCTTTGAAAAATTTTGCAAATCTAGGTACACCCTTTATCAAGTTAAGGAGAGGAATATTTACCTCACGATTTGAGAATGTCTCATAGATGTCCTTGTCCTTCTCCAGCTTTCGCGTTTCCCTTAGAGCCTCGGGGAAGGGTGCTTCAATCTCGGGAATGACCGGTGGCGGAGTTGGGATTTGAACTTCCACCTCCGGTTGAGTTACTTCCACCAGCTCCTCTTCTTCCTCCTCTTTGCCAATGTGGCTCTTTGCCTTCTCCTTGGCAATAACCAACTCCTTGTCACTCCTTAATGTGACTGCATGGGCTTGTTGCCTAGGATTCGGCTCCGTTTGAGATGGTAGGCTTGCCGAATCCTTAGCTTCAAGCCTACTCACGGCATTTGAGATTTGGCTGATTTGGATTTCCAAGTTGTGGATGCTGGATTTTGTTGTTTCTTGAAATTGGACCACACTTTGTTGCATCGTTGCCATATTCATGGCAAGTGATCGAATCATGTCTTCGGTGGACATGTTCGAGTTTGAAGTTTGGCCTTGTTGTTTATATTGTGGAGGAGGAAGATTTGATGGTTGAGGAGGTTGAGAGTTTCCGTACCTTAAATTAGGATGATCCCTCCATCCCGGATTATAGGTGTTGCTTTGAGGGTTATACCTCTTTTGATTTTGAAACCCCAAAGCATTGATTTGTTCAACGTTCTCCTCTTGTAGTGTTGGGCAAGAGTCGGTGGGGTGCCCTTGTGTCGAGCATATGCCGCAGACCTTGACTTCTTGAGTTTTTGGATTTAAGAGAAAATCTTTAACCAAAGAAGTCAAGCTGGCTACTTGACTTTCCAACGAGTTATTGGATTCTGCCGCCATAACTCGTTTTGATGACCGCCGATCATAGTGCCTACAATTTTCGGCCAACTCCGAGATAAGGTTTATAGCTTGAGAAGGAGTCTTGTTGACAACCCCTCCTCCACATGCGGCATTTATCATCCGCCTATCTTCATTGCAAAGACCATCATAGAAGTATAAGATGAGGTCTTGCTCCGAATAGCCAAGATATGGACAGTTTGCACATAGTTTCTTGAATCGTTCCCAATATTCGTAGAACGATTCCTCATCCTTTTGCTCCACGTTGCTAATTTACTTTTTTAGAGAGGAGGAGACAGAGGCGGGATAATACCTTTCCAGGAAAGCTTTCTTCATGGCCGCCCATGTACCTATACTTCCTGAAGGAAGGTAGAATAGCCAATCCTTTGCGGTATCCTTTAGAGAAAATGGAAACGCCCGCAGTTTGATCTGTTCTTCTATCACACCGTTTGGACACATGCTTGTGCAAACGACGTGAAACTCCGAGAGGTGTTTGTTCGGATCCTCTCCTCTCAGGCCATGGAAGGATGGCAGTAGATGAATGAGCCCAGATTTTAGCTCAAACGTATTACCCTCATCAAGTGTAGGGAAGGTAATACACAGTGGGGTTTTGATTCAAGTTTGGAGCTGTGAGCTCCCTCAGCGTTCTTGTTTCAAGAGCCATAGTGATTGGCTCTTCGGTGTCGCTAGAATGAGAACTAGCACTTGATGATTCCTCCGAAGAAGTATTCGGAAATAAATTCCTAAACCTTTCGAAGGCTTGTTCTGTTTCGGGCTTTGTTTGGTAGGTGATTTGGTTTATAGATCGGTGTTTAACCATATACTCAAAGCTCAGAAATAGAAAAATTAAGCACTCTTTATATTTTTGTTTAATATTTTTTATTTATTTTTCTTGAAATGAAATAAAAGAAAAATTAATTGCCTTTCCCCGGCAACGGCGCCAAATTTGACGTGCACTTGTCGTGAGGTGCACTCAAAATAATTACAATACAACACTAATACGTAGTATAGTGAAGTAAGGTTCGTATCCACAGGGAAAGGAATACTTTTCTTCTATATAAGTAGTAACAAGGGGGGTTTAGATTTGTTTGATTTAAAAACACTAAGATGAACAACCTATATGAGTTTAATTTAATGAGATGAGGACTTGGTTTTGCTTTTATCCACTTAATGAAATGTTCGTCGATCCTGGTTATATCTTTAACTATCTTCCTCTCGAATACTCAATCGAGGAGTATATCCAGTTCATCGAGGGTAGTTATTAATAACGAGATGCGTTCATTAATAAAACTTACTATCGAGTCAATATAGAACAAGCGCCGTATATTAACTTGATAGTAGCAATAAACTTAAGATGAAAACGATTGAGATTGATAACCTTAACACAAGCGGTTTATTGGTTTAATCAATATAATTAATTCCCCTTGGCATATTAACCATGAGATGCATGCATTAATATTCCAAGTTTACTACCGTTGAAAGAACCGGATTAATAACAAGCGTATTAACCGATCAATTCTAGTAATAATTAATATGAGAAACAATACTAGTTGATACTTTAAGTAATGTTTAAAATATTAACATGAAATATGAATAGGAATTAATTAATACTCAAGGAAGAATATTAAAGAATATGAATCCTACTATGATTAATATCAAGATGTTAACTAATTGTCATCTTAGTAACACTCCCCAATATTAACATAGAGAAAGAAATAGCTATTACTATAACTAATGTCAAGATGTTAACTAATTGTCATCTTAGTAACACTCCCAAACTTTGATATAGAAATAGTATTTTAAAGGAAGAATTAATATTCAAGGAAGAAGATTAAAGAAAATAACTCACAACTTACAAATTCATTAAGCTTCAAAGTAGCAAAACCAAGATGGAAGAGTTTAGCTCCTCATTTGGAGACTAAACATGATGAAAAAAATAAAGAAAGAACTATTCTATACTGAGCTTAGAAGTATGGAAGAAGGGATGTCTAAAAGTGTAGGAAAATGGGGTTATTTATAGGTGTTTTACAATACCTTTGGCCGGGTACCCGACCGGGTAAAGTGCCCACCCAACCGGGTGCATGTCAAAATCAAATATCCTCCACGTTCTGGTGATCTTCAGCATGTTAAAGTGTCCCGGGTCAAGTCAGACCCGACCGGGTGGGGTAGGGGACCCGACAGGGTGAGTGCACTTTCCAGGCACTTTCGTTTGTTGAATCAGACCCGACCGGGTGAAGTCTTCTACCCGGTCGGGTATTTGCTCCTGGGCAGTAAAAATTCCTTTTTCTTCACTTCAAAGTCCTCCTTTCCAAAACCATAATTCCTAATTCTACTTTACAACTACTAAATGAAGATTAAAATACAATTACAACTAAATTCACACAAATGTTTACAATCTAAATAAAACGGTAAACAATACACACAAATCAATCATAAGAATATATATTTATGCACTACTAGTTAGTGCATATCATCCAGCGTGCGGGCCTTCAATATCTCTTTCGAAGCCGGACATAAACTTCATTTTCGTTGTTTCTGCGCTCTTAGAATTCAGAGACTAGGGTTCACAAAAATCCTACCGCCAATCTTCGAAGTGTCGATGCCCGATATCTCCTTCTCCGGCTTCCAAGCAGGGCTGGGTGACACTCCATCTCTCCCTCGGGCTTCATGCTTCAGAGGTATTTCTAGATTGGCTTCTTTGCACCCCTTTGCCCTAATCTGCTTGTTCCATTATGGCCACCCCTCCCTCGCCAATCTTTGAAAATCAATGGAGGGGTTGGGCTTCTATGATTCTTTCTCTATTGGATTAATTGGCCGTAAACATTTTCTAATGGAGTTTACAAATAAAACTGATTTCCATAGATTCTGGATTATGAAAACTTGTTTTTTTGTGGCTTTGAACTAAGAGGCCGTTTGGCAACCCTCATTTCAGGCTTATCAGGCTTATCAGCCAACTTTTTTACCAAACACGTAAACTTTGCTTTCACGCGCTGAATTGTATAATAAGCCGAAAAAGTAAGGCTGAAGTTACTTTTCTGGCTGTATTGGCTGAAGTTACTGTAGATGATCATTTTAGCTATTTTCACATATAATTTTTTCTTTATTTTATTAATAAAATATATTTTAAAAATAATTTTTTCTTGTATCAGCAGAATCAGCCAATGCAGTCACTTCAGCCAGAACTTCGTAAATTTCAGCAGAATCAGCCAAAACAGCCGATTTTCGTGTTGCCAAACGGGCTCTAAGAGTAACCAAGTGGACCCCATAGTTTCTCCGCGACACAGGATCTCCTTTCACATCGGTTTTGATTTCCTTGGATGGTCTCCCGACCAATTGGGAATATGATACTGAAGTACAGTTTGGGAATAGAGGGGTCGTCAGGGGAATCAGACGGTTTAATTCGTTACCGAGGGTACCTTAATAATGGACTAATAAACTGTTGTAGCGTGTCTGTGATTTATTGCAATAGAATATACTGTGTAAGATCTTTAATCCTCAAATTGTACATGATATATCGACCATCTGCATAATCAATTTGATGGAAGATGGTAATCAATAATCAATTTGATAGAATATACGGTGTCTTCCACGATGACCTTTGATGGAAGATGGTAATCAATTTGCTTTTTCTTTTAACATCTTTATTATGGATTGAGAGATTGTACATATAGAAAATTGTTGAATTGATCTTCATTGGATACACTTGAGTCGTACTTGGAGATGAGCAACCCAGAAATAAGGTCGGATTCAGTCTCACTGCTTTGTCTTTTATTCAATTGAAAACCTTCTCTAATATTAATTGAACCAGCCTTGCCCTCCATCAACTCATCTCAAGTCGAGAGCCAATAACCGAGTTTATAACATACCTAACCAACTGTTTGGATGACGTATGAGATAATGCTGCTGCTGCAATGGATACCCTGGCTTAGAATTGATTCTACGTTCTATGCTAATCCCACTCTTTTTTCCATCTATTCTACTATGCACTTATTCGAACAAACCTTCTGGAATTTTCACCCCCTTCTTCCTATACCATATTTCTTCAGTTTTGTTGTTGACATGATTTCTATTGCCTTTCGATTCTCATTAATCATGTTTTGTATAGGTGTTTATGCGGCTGAATTTTTATTTGTCAATTGTATGTCCCACAGAGAAGTTTCAAGTAATATGTTTTGGGATTTTGATTGTCTTCGTATTTTGATATGTCTTATTAGGATATTAGGATTTTGTTTTGCTCAGATTCCAGATTAGCTGTAGCTGCTTCCCGATTAGCAACAACTCATATTCTTCTGTAGGCCTGGTAATCTTCTCCCACTGAATCTCTACCTCCTCTTACTTCATGTGATTGTTACTTTTAAATTTTCAGTCAACTGTCAATTTTATATCGATTTCTTGCAAATTCAAGTAAGCTTTCATTTGTTCTTTCCTCACTGATATTAATTACTTCTTGTGAATTATCTTCTTGTATTAGATTTTTATCTCAATAGTCCAAATGAGTTTCAAAGTTATTGAATCTCATATTGATTAGAGAGCTTGCCGGTTTTGCTTAATTGCTTTTGTGGATTTCATATTGCTTCCTTTAAGGTCAAGAAATTGATTTTGGTTGTGTTGATTTAGTCTCCAACTATATGTTGGAGAGGATCATGTGGCTGTTTATAATCCATGTACATGTATGATTAATGTTTTTTTTTGTTTTTTTTTTTGGCAACTGCTTTTGTGTTTAATAAACTCCAATACTACTTGTCTGCAATTAAAAGCTGGGCATTTTTTGCTCATAGAAAAATAAAAAACTAGAAAATAAGAAGTAAATTAGATTCTATGTGGAGCTTCTATGATAAAAGGGCATGTTTGGCTAAAGGGGTTTGCTAAATTAGTGTTTTTTGCTGCTTTTTTTAACCGATTGACATCGTATTTTTGAAGGAATTAGTGCAGTTTTTTATATCGGTGGTAACTTGGAGTCTCTCCACAGGTTTCAAGTGGTAACTTGAAGGTGTTAGTGCAGCTTGCAAAAATTATGGTTGACACATAGAAGGCAAGTAGTCTTAATTATTCATGATGACTAATTCCACTCTTTAAAACAATAACTTTTCTCATATTTGGCATTATTGAATATTCTATGTGGTTTTAATCCTATTAACTATAAGTTATGATATTTTCTGTCTTTATACTTTCTAAAAATGTTATTTCTCAAAATTAACCCACAACCAAATGAAAAATAAAACAATCTCTACCAGACTTGGCTCTACGTCTTTCTCGAAAAAAAATGTGAAATGCCTTGAATTTTGCATTGAAAAGACTGGTTAATCCATTTCGAATTTGTTTGTTTTTAACACAACAGTTCAGTTACGTTGCTTTTAATCCCTTCATTTCTTCACTATTGCATTCTCTTTCTCTGTGTAATTTAGTTTGCTTACAGAATTCACTATTGCATTATCTTTCTGTGTAAATTCTTAGGTTGAAAGCATTGTTATTGATGCACGAGTAAAATTAAGCTGGGGTTTTTTGGCATCTGCTTTTCTGTTTGGTTCGAGCGACCGAACTTGCATGAGAAGCACTTTTGTTGGTAACCTATATATTACTATAATCTTTTGTTCTTTTGGTATCTACTTATGTTTGAGTGTCTTGAAATTATATATACTTATTGATGTTGATCAAGCTATGCCTAACTGAGTGATACTAAATTAGTAATTTGCTGTGAATCATCTTTCACAATGACAGGATATTAGATCGTACAGAGTTACTCCTTATTTACAAGAGTCAAATTTTTGATGGGCCGGTCCTCGTCTAAAGGTTATATTCTCACTCTGATCTCTTTCTCTCTTTGAACTTTAATTCTTTGATGCTCCATATTGAATTATAAAGAGGGTTAATTGATCTTTATTCTTAGACTTGATACAAAACTGATGATGTCCTAGCATATATAGTTACCTGAGGAGGTTTATGCCTTGGGTTAAACACATTGATTAGGGAATTAGTGTACGGTCTGCACCACGTGTATGGTATGAACAATGTTCTCGGGATAGAGGTAAGCAACTGTTAAGATTTGGGTCTTTTAGTGAATATATACATATATTCTCTCTGGAAGTTTTTCTCAATGTGTTAATAGTTTAGCATTGGGCTCCCTCCAGGGATTTAAAGGTTTTTACTCAAGCAATGTAGTTAATGAGATTCATAAACGTGGTGGTGCACTTCTCAAGACATCTAGAGGGGGCTATGTGACATAAACAAAGTTGACAACATTCAAGACCGCAACATAAATTAGGTATTTACATTTCTTTGTTAGATGTTGCAATATAGCACTTTGTTTGCCGAGGTTTACGATGAGCGTGAAGGTATTTGATAGTCCTTGTTTCTGTAACAGCAATGAATAACAATCTAACAAAGAAGATTAAACGTAAGGATGAACACAGATTGAATCAATGTAAAACCCTCTTTGATAGACCGTGAACTCGTACACAGAAAGATATGCGCGTAAGGCTATAATGAATAAGTACGACGTTAACCTAATCCTAAACCCTCGGCTCCCTTTTTATAGGCGAGGTTTAGGTTAGGCGTGAAAGGCTTTTAGCCTGTTTATATGGCCCTAACACTTGGCCCACATTCTATCTAATACATGCACTAATTTAATATAAGGAATAATAATAAAGCTAATCTATGACAAACTTGATTCACAATTAAAATATCTCCAACAATCTCCCCCTTTGTGATCAAGTGCCACTTTGTTATTGCTTCTATGACTTGAAGTAGTGCTTCCACATATTCAGTGCGTGCTCGTATTGCCTCATCATATTTCTCTTTTCTAGGCGATCGTCGATGGCCTTTAAAATTGTTTCTACTGTAGAGTGTTCCTTTTGAACATATGACGATGCCTCCTGAAGATTTTCCTCTAGCTGTGCCTTCATCTTTAGAAGCTGTTCTTTGATTATCTTCAGTGTTCCGTCACAGTACTTCTCAATTTCATTGACCACCATCATACGTTTTTCGTTCTTGTGGTTGAGATAAGTGACTGCTGGCGGTGCGAAGAAGATGTGGTAAGCTGGGAAGTCTTCGAGTTCTGGACCATACAGTCTTGGCTTTGTAAGGTTTGTCTTTGTCAAGTTGCACTCAATAGCCATCTGTAGGTCATGTGAAGAATGTACTCTGATATGTCTGAGCATGAATCTCTTGATTGCTGCAAGACCTTCACTGTATGTTTTGCTCTGCCTGACTGGAAGGTATCGATAGGCCATGAACATTTGATAGATGTCGTCTGGTTTAAGCATTATGAAATCATTCTCTTGGCAAGTAAATTCACTCCCGTCAGTGCGTTGAAGCCTGTATGAATAGAATGTCACTCCGTGATAATCCTCGGCCTTCACTTGTAGAATTTGATGAATCGGGAGAATGTTGGACTTCAAGTCTTGTTCCATCAGCTCTCTCTGAGTACCGGTTGACCTTTGTAATAGCATATGTAGATGACCTCCAGCCTGCTTTCCTTTTAGATGAGTAAGGCCTCTTAGCTTCAGTTCATTCAACGGTTTGACTTTGTCTGGTCTCCGCCAAATATGCTCTCTGATTTCCTCTTGGAAGGGGGCTTTGATTCGAACATTGTCCCAGGGTTTCTCTGTCTTGGGAAGTCTTCCTGCTGATTGTCTAACGACGGATTCAAGAGTTTTCTGAGATTCCTTATAATTTTCCCCTTCCTTTCGTTCATCGTCCTCGAGCCTGATGATATCTTCAGCACATTTGTTGATTAGCTCTCGTAGCCACCAATTTCTCTGCATGTCATCTACCTCAGCCTCATTGCGGAGATCATCCCATTCTGTCCATTGTCTTGGCCATTTATCATGTATCACCGCCTCCTCTAGTGCATCGTGGATGTCCTTGCCTGGGGGAATGTATGGAACTCTTTGCTGCTGTTGGAGCGGTGATTGTTCTTGGGTAGCACAACCGGGTTCACTTGGATTTCCCGTTGACATCAGTTTAGAACTAGGTTCTAACTGATGGCCTGATGTAAAAGATGTACCAGTGGTAACATCATCAGGACTTCCATCCCCTCCTCGGTTGGTATCTCTAGGGGATATGCCTCGGGATGTTGAGTCTAGCTCGACCAGGCTAGATATTTTGGCTACGGGTGGTGGCTGTTGGTTTGTAGAGGTTTCGGGTTGGATGGGCTGTGAAGTTTGGCGAGGTGAAGCAGTTTGCTCAAGTGATCGTGGGCACTTGTTCTCCCCCTCATGAGGATCCGAATCATCGGGGTCCTCATGGGAACGTTTGCGACAACGAGGACTCTCCTTGCATTTGCTCTTGGTTTCGGGGGAAGAAAGGAGGGCATCAAGAATGGCTTGCTGGTGAAGGGTAAGTTTGGCTTCGGGGATGTTTAGAAGGTTGTCCAGCAAAGACGATGCAAGGGTGTCGAAGGATAGTGAGGAGAGATCGATGGAGGGTGTGGTCAGGTGTGGGGAGAATACTAGTTCTGTATCCTTGGTTCCTCGAGAGTGTGAAGGAACGGGTATTTGGTTAATGGATTGGTGAGATAGAGGGGTGGAGGATACGGGTTGTGTATGGGAAATGAAAGGTTCGGGTGAAGGTTGGGGTGGGGTTTGTTCAGACCGAACCGCTTGGGTGGTCCAAAATTCCTGTGCTAGAGCGGTCATTGCATCTTGCACCCATGGTTTAATGGTGGAATCTAGGAAGCGATTTAGTAGAACGTTGATGTCTTCAAAGGTTGGGTGACCAGTTACGGGGGTTGTAACTGTTGTCACAGCATCAGTGAAGATAGCTGATGTGTGGCCTGCGTGCAATGATGGAATCATTGAGGGCGTAGCAGGGCTTCCAACCGTCATAGCTTGCGCTCTGGTTGTTGCTTTCGGGGTGTGTGCACCTGTATGTGCAGTGAATAGTGTAGGTGTCCTAGAAAAAGAATAAAATGTAGGGAATGTGACACCTAGACTCAATGTGCTTGAAGAAGGGGTTTTGACCTTGGGCGATAGGTCAATTGTACGCTCAACTGATTCGGAAGGAACCAGTGAGGGGGATGAGTCCCGTTCTTTTGAAACAATAACCTGTTGAGAGGCTATCGAGTGGCTGGGTGAGGGTTGTGCTTGCGGAGTTGAGCCAGATGCTGCGACTTCTACCCGGGAACCGAAAAGATCGGCTCCTGTACTTAAGGATTCAGCTCGGCTTATTTGGATAAAGGTATCGCAGCCAGCGAAGATGTGCTCGTCTGCCTTATCAATTAGGCTCTTTCTGACTCGGGGCTGGGGCTTTGACTTAGCTTTGTCATTCTTAATCTTAGCCCTTTTCTCCCGGATGACAACGTCTTTGGAATTCTTTATCGTATGAGCTGCTTCGTCGTAGTCATCGTTAGAGCAGTTTGTTTCGCTGGGATTGGCTCTTGGTTTAGCTAGATCTTTGATAGTGAAGACTTGGGGTGTGCCTGCTATTATCGGTGCTGCGTCTTCAGCAGTGCTCCTCTTCTTTTGTGGAGATTCAACAGGCAGCTTTCCTTTTCTGATCAGAGCATATGTGTGCTCAACATCTTCACTGTCATTGTCGTCATCATCATCATCATCCGAGCCAGATTCCTCGCTATCCGTGCCCACGCTCTCGGATGCCTCATCGTCAGTGTTTGTTTGGGCATCACTTGACGACTCATTGGCAGTTTCCTCAGCGTCTGTTTCGGTGCCCTCAGTCGCCTGACTCGTCTCTAGAGAGTCGTCAGACTTTCCTTCTTTGGGCGAACCGGCCACTGGTTTCTGTGGCTTTGGGGCTCTCTTAGGACCCTTACCTACACTCGGCTTTGCCCCCGGGGTAGGTCCAGCTGGGTTTTGCTGAACCATAGGGACAGTTCTCTTAGTGGCTTCCTTGTACTGCTGAACTGCTAGATTTGAAGATTTGACAAGGTTGAGCAGAAACCCAGGGATCCTCAGACCGAAGACAGGATTCTTGTCTGCTTTGAAGTACTACAGCTTCGGTGCATTGTAGTGTGGATCTGAGCTGCGTTTTAAGATTGAAGAATGCTCTGCCATGCAGTCGTTGATGATCAGCCCGAGCCACCGTGCATATGGGATGGTACCTGGTTCGTTCTTCTCTTTCGCTTTGACCAGGTCCATTAGCTCTGAGAAGAAGAGCTGTGCCAAGTCGTAGTTCTAATTGAATGCGATGCCATGAAATATTAGCAGGATCTGCTTGTTGCACTTGTCGAATCCGGCATGCTTAGGCGACAGGCACTTGTTCACCAGCCCGAAGAGGCTCTTCCACGGATGATGAAGATATGCTCCGTTGAAGTTGGAGAGCTGTGGCAGTAATGAGGTGTAGCCGAGGGATGCCACGTCTTTTAGTAGATCTGGGATGGATGGCAGTGCATCATACGTGTCTCGGACTGGCAGCGCTAGTGTAGTACGCAGAGTTGATGGTGTCAGAACCACGCGCATGCCGTTCAGTTTGGACTTTATCTTTGAGCGATCCTTCGGTGATTCCGTATGCATGTGACCCCAAAACTGTTGTAGGTATATCTCTGGCACTGGTTTTGCGTTGTGAAGTGTAGGCCAGAGATAGTGACCTTTCATGATTGGTGGAATTACTGGATTCTGGCACTTGAACACTGTAAGGTCTAGCTGGAAATTGTTGTCCAACACCTTGATCCATTTCCCCTTAAGGGTAGATGGCATCGTCAATCTGCATTAGAGTTGTTCCTGCCATTATAAACTGTAGAAGCAGGGGGTCAGCATACGAAATATACCGGTTTGATTTCTCTGTGATTAGATTGAAAGAGTTTGGTTTGCAGGTTTCAGATAAGTTTATGCAGGTGGAATTTTGAAAAAAATTGCAGAGTCCAAATCTTGAGATCTGAATCTCGAGATCATGATTTCGAGATTCAAATCTCGAGATCTTGATTTCGAGATTCAAATCTCGAGATCAAGATGTCGAGCTGCAAATCTCGAGATCTTGATTTCGAGATTCAAATCTCGAGATCAAGATGTCGAGATGCAAATCTCGAGATCTTGATTTCGAGATTTAAATCTCGAGATCAAGATGTCGAGATGCAAATCTCGAGATCAAGATGTCGAGATGCAAATCTCGAGATCTTGATTTCGAGATTCAAATCTCGGGATCAAGATGTCGAGATGCAAATCTCGAGATCTTGCTCGAAGATGAATCGACGATCTCGAGATCTTGAAAAACAAAATCTCGAAATCATGATTTCAAAGAGATGAATCCACCTGCAAAGACATAAACGCGATATATCAAAACGATAAATAACAAGATTTCGACCTTTTATCAAATGAAAACCCCTTTTTGGTTTTTGATTTTGAGAAATTTCAAAGGGTTTGCGAGAACAATCGTTCGTTTTTGGATTTCGAACACGAACAAATTTCAAAGGGTTTTCGAGATCGATCGTTCGTTTTTGGGTTTTGAACACAAACAAAGAACTACCTTCTTACGGATGTCGTGAAAAAGAAACGAGGGATTGAGATTGCGAAATCGGAAGTTTGGGAAGAAGAAGAAGGACAGTCTGAGAGCTCTGAAGTGCGAAAGGTTCTGGCCTTCGTGAAAAATTTGAATGGGAAGAGAAGGGTTTTTCGCGAGGCTTATATACGAGAGAAAATTTTGGACCTCCTTCGTAACAGTTGAGCCCGAATGTTTGGGCTAGCTCACAATGCCTTTTTAAAAGATTTTCGAGGCCCAAAACCAGTAAAAATTAGAGCTCCCCCTCAATCAGTGAAAAATTTCTCCCCCCCCCCCCCCCAAAAAAAATGCAACAAACAATATGTACAAATGCAACGCACACACACTATTTTTGTTCTTTTTTATTTTTCTCCCCCTCAACACATGCAACGCACACACACTATTTTTTGTTCTTTTTCTGGTTTTTTTCCCCCTCAACACTTGCAACACACACACACTATTTACATATCACACTCACACACACTTTTTACAAGTCCCACACACACATACTTTTCAGACCAGTGGAGACAAAAATTAAACAGGCTCGAGGTTCAACATGCCCAACTTGGAGACCAAGAACTGGAATCTTTTTTCATCCAATGCCTTAGTAAACAAGTCAGCCAGTTGAAGCTCTGAGCTTACAAAGTACATATCGATGTCTCCTTTCTCCACGCGATCCTTGATGAAATGATAGCGCAGATCAATGTGTTTGGTGCGGGAGTGGTGAACAGGATTGCTTGTGATGGCGATGGCGCTTTGAGAGTCACTGTAGATCGGGATGTGGCGGAATGTGTAACCGTAGTCCTGGAGCTGAGTCTTCATCCATAACATTTGTGAACAACAACTAGCAGCCGCGACGTATTCGGCCTCAGCTGTAGATGTTGACACACAGTTCTGCTTTTTGGAAGACCAGCATACTAGCTTCTCGCCCAAGAATTGGACGGCTCCCGATGTACTTTTGCGGTCCATCCGGCAACCAGCAAAGTCAGCGTCCGAGTATCCGACTAGATCAAAGCCTGAATGCTTGGGATACCAAAGGCCTAGATTCATCGTACCTTTGAGGTATCTTAAAATTCGTCGTACAGCGGTCAGATGAGATTCCTTCGGATTGGCTTGAAAGCGAGCACATAAGCATGTGGAGAAGACAATGTCAGGCCTGCTTGACGTGAGATATAGCAAAGATCCAATGATGGCCCTGTAATTCGTAGCATCAACTGGCTTCCCGGAGGGGTCTGAGTCCAATTTATTGTTTGGGGACATGGGGGTCGTCATGGAGGATTTGCCTTCAATGTTGAATCTCTTTAGCATATCCAGAATGTATTTGGACTGGTTCATAAAGATGCCGTCAGAGAGTTGTCTTACTTGCAGGCCTAAGAAGAAGTTAAGTTCACCCATCATGCTCATCTCGAACTTTGTTTTCATCAGTTTCTCAAAATGTTGGCATAGGCGCGGATTTGAAGAGGCAAAGATGATGTCATCAACATAGATCTGAATCAGAATGATGTCAGATTTCTGTCGCTTGATAAACAGAGTAGTATCAATCTTTCCTTTTGAGAAACCTGAATCGATCAAAAATTCGGTCAAGGCATCGTACCAAGCTCTGGGTGCCTGTTTCAACCCATAGAGAGCTTTCTTGAGCTTGTAGACATGGTCTGGGAATTTTGGATCTACAAATCCTTCAGGTTGAGCAACATAGACTTCTTCTTCTAAAGTCTCATTTAGAAACGCTGTTTTCACGTCCATCTGAAAGACGGTGAAGTTTTTGTGCGCCGCGTATGCAAGAAAGAGGCGGATTGCTTCAATTCTAGCTACGGGCGCAAACGTTTCATCGTAGTCTATGCCTTCCTGTTGATTATATCCCTTTGCGACCAGCCTTGCCTTGTTCCTTACAACTGTTCCTTCTTCATCTCTTTTATTTTTGAATACCCACTTCGTGCCAATGATTGTCTTTCTCTGAGGCCTGGGTACCAGTGACCATACATCCAGTCTGTCAAACTGATTGAGTTCATCTTGCATAGCAATCACCCAATCTGGATCAAGTAGTGCTTCGGAGACCTTTGATGGTTCTGACTAGCTTAGGAAGCATGCGAAGTGGCATTCATTCATCGTTGCGGATCTTGTGCGCACACCATGACTCGGATCACCTATTATCTGTTCAACGGGATGTGCTCTCGTCCACTTCCTCTCATGAGCTAGAGGAGTTGGAGTAATTATTGGTTGATCCGAGTCCTGATAGGAGGTTGAAGGCTCTGGAGCAGCTGTGGTGTGTAATGGAGATGATTCTGGACTCGTAGCAAAGCCGTGATCATCCACACCTCTGAGATTGGATTGAGGGGTTGAGGGTGTGGATGGTACATCGTCAGGACCTGTGAGGAGCGGAATCTCTGCTGTTGGAGTTGATGTTGAAGCTGGAGTGCATGGAGGAGGTGGAGGTTGTGAGTTCTCGTAGAAGTTTCTGAAAAGAGAGTCGAGAATCACATCTTCGTGTTCGGTGTTTGGTTCAGCTTTATCAGAAGCTACTGGTACAGCATGTGATGGATCGGTCTGTAGATGTTCGATCGCGAAGTCTGCCATTTCATAGAATGTAACATTTACACTCTCGATGACAGTTCGATTGTCTCTGAGATAGACTCTGTAAGCTTTGGACTGCAGTGAGCAGCCAATAAACACGCCTTCTCTGGCTTTGGGGTCCAGCTTACTTCTCTCTGTCCGATCATTTAGTATGAAGCACTTGCAGCCAAAACCCTTGAAGAAAAAGAGATGTCAAGAGTTCTGTTGAAGAGGATTTCATAAGGAGTCTTGTCGAAGCATTTATGGATGGATGTTCTGTTCTGAGTGAAGCACGCAGTATTGATTGCCTCTGATATGCACTAGTTTTTAGTGCATAAATGTATGTTTTTATGTTGATTGGGTGTGGATTTTCCATCGCTTTTAGTTAGTTTGTAAGTAGTTGTTTTATTTTGTTTGTAATTGCTTTCTCCTTCTTTTCGTAGTTATAGAATAGTGATAGAGTTTGTAGCAAGGAAAAGGGGAGAAAAGCTGAAGACAAAAATACCCAGGAGCACAAAAACCCGACCGGGTCAGACCTTGAACCCGGTCGGGTCAGTTGAAGACCGGATCTCAGAAGAAAAAGTAAGACCCGGTCGGGTCCCTTACTCGACCCGGTCGGGTCAGATATGACCCGGAACACCAGAACATAGTGAAGATCACAAAGATTTGGAAAAATCTGATTTAGACCAAACCCGGTCGGGTCCCTTACTTGACCCGGTCGGGTCTGACTTGACCCGGGACAATTTAACGTGCTGGAACACAAAAACATGGAAGACTATCTGATTTTGACCGGTACCCGGTCGGGTATGTACCTATACCCGGTCGGGTACCCGGCCAACGGTGTTGAAAAACACCTATAAATAGCACTCCTTTTCTCCTCTAAAAATAATCCCTTCTTCCATACTCTTTAGCTCAGTTTAGAATAGCATTTCTTTATATTTTTTCAGCTATGTTTAGTCTCCAAATGAGGAGCTAAACATCCATTCTTGGTGTTGCTCTTGAAGCTTGTTGATTATTAAAATTGTGAGTTATTTTCTTAACTTCTTTCCTTGAATATTAATTAATAGTTCTTTCCTTAATACCATCTCTATATTAATGTTGGGGAGTGTTGCTAAGATGACAATTAGTTAACATCTCGACATTAGTTAGAATGGTAGTTTCTTCCTCTATATTAATATTGGGGAGTGTTGCTAAGATGACAATTACTTAACAACTTGATATTAATTATAGTAGGATTCATCTTCTTTAATAATATTCTTCCTTGAATATTAATTAATCCCTACTCATATTTCATATTAATATTTTGAACATTACTTAAAGGATCAACTAGTTTTGTTTCATATATTAATTATTACTAGAAACGATCAACGAACCGATGGTTAATCGTTGATAGTTTCACAAGTAAGTAACTTCGGTTTATTAATGCACGGTCGTGGTTAATAAACTTAAGAGGGATTAATTTTGTTGGTTAAACCGAAACCGTTGTGTTCAGGTTATCAATCTCAATTGATTTCATCAAGGAGTTAGAAAGATTAAATGCTACTATTAAATCGATATAAGGCGTTGTTCTATATTTGATTAATAGTAAGGGATATTAATGAACGGTCGTTGTTAATAACTACCCTCGATGAAGTGGATATACTCCCCGATTGAGTATTCGAGAGGGAATAAGTTTTAGATATAACAATGATCGACTAAAATATATCAACAAGTGGAAAGTAGCAATGCCAAGTCCCTTTTATCCTTTAATTAAACACATATAGGTTGTTCATCTTAGTTTCTTAATTGAATTAAATCACTCAAAACCAAAACCCCCCTTTTAATTACTAGTTTCATAGAAAGAAAATCATTCTTTTCCCTGTGGATACAAACTCTACTATGCTATACTACGTATAAGTGTTTAGTATTGAAATTATTTTGACGCACCGTGAGAAAGTGCACGTCAAATTTGGCGCCGTTGCCGGGGAAAGGCAATTATTTTTCTCTCTATTTTATTTCAAGAAAAATAAAAAAAACATTTAAAAGATTTCTATTTTGGCTGAGCTTTGTTTGAGTATATGGTTAAACACCGATCTATAAACCAAATCACCTACCAAACAAAGCCCGAAACAGAACAAGCCTTCGAGAGGTTCAGGAATTTATTTCCGAATACTTCTTCGGAGGAATCATCAAGTGCTAGTTCTCATTCCAGCGACACCGAAGAGCAAATCAATATGGCTCTTGAAACAAGAACGTTGAGGGAGCTCACGGCTCCGAATCTAAATCAACAACCCTTATGTATCACTTTTCCAACTCTTGATACAGGGGTCACATTCGAGCTAAAATCCGGGCTCATTCATCTACTTCCCTCTTTCCATGGCCTACGAGGGGAAGATCCAAATAAACACTTGTCAGAGTTCCCTATTGTGTGCACAAGCATGTGCCCTAATGGCGTGTCCGAGGAGCAAATCAAGCTGAGAGCTTTCCCATTCTCTCTCAAAGACACCGCCAAAGATTGGTTATTTTATCTTCCCTCGGGGAGCATCAACACATGGGCTCAAATGAAAAAGAGCTTCCTTGACAGGTACTATCCCGCATCTATCTCTTCAAGTCTCAAGAAGCAAATCAGCAACATTGAGCAAGCAGATAATGAGACCTTGTATGAATATTGGGAGCGCTTTAAAAAATTATGTGCTAGTTGTCCATATCATGGGTATTCAGAACAAGATCTCATCCTCTACTTCTATGATGGACTTGTTGATCAAGATAGACGCATGGTGAATGCGGCATGCGGAGGGGGTATTGTTAACAAAACCCCTTCTCAAGCAAGAGACCTCATTTCGGAGTTGGCCGAAAACTCGAGACATTACAACGGAAGGTCATCATCGAAACGAGTCATGGCAGCGCAATCCAACAACTCGTTGGAGAGTCAAGTAGCCGGCTTGACTTCTTTGGTTAAAGATTTCCTTTTAAATCCAAAAACCCAAGAAGTCAAGGTCTGCGGCATCTGTTCAAAGCAAGGGCATCCCACAGATTCTTGCCCAACGCTACAAGAAGAGAACTCCGAGCAAGTCAATGCTTTGGGGTTCCAAGGTCAAAGGATGTACGATCCTCAAGGCAATACTTACAACCCGGGATGGAGGGATCATCCGAATTTAAGGTACGGAAATTCTCAAACAAATCCTCCTCCTCAACAATATAAATCACAAGGCCAAACATCGAACTCGAGTATGTCCACCGAAGACATGATTCGAGCGCTGGCCGTTAATATGGGAACAATGCAGCAAAGCATGGGGCAATTCCAACAAACCATGATGCAATTCCAACATGAAACCAAGTCGAGCATTCAAAATTTGGAAACTCAAGTTAGCCAAATTTCAAATGCCGTAAGTCGACTTAAAGCAAAAGATTCGGGTAGGCTCCCCTCCCAAACTGAGCAAAACCCAAGACAACATGTCAATGCAATCATGTTGAGGAACGGTAAAGAATTCCAACCACGGGAAGTTGAGGAGGAGAAGCAAGAGGTTGATCTTGAAGAAGGCTTTCAACAAGAAGAGGAGAAGCCAACGAAGACTAAATTACCTCCACTGTCATCATATGAACCACTCCCTCTATTCCCTGAGGCATTGAAAGACACGAGGAAGCTGAAGAATGATCGGGACATCTACGAAACATTCGTCAATTCTGAGGTAAACATCCCACTCTTCAAACTGATCAACAGTGTTCCCCGTTATGCAAAGTTCTTAAAGGAACTATGCACAATGAAAAAGAAAAATAAACTGGAAGGGAAACAAAAAGTTGAAGTGAGTGAACGTGTCTCGGCCATTTTTAAAAAGAAACTCCCTGAGAAATGTAGCGATCCAGGCATGTTCACTATTCCTTGCAAAATAGGGGATACCTTATTTTCTAAGGCCTTGTTGGATTTAGGAGCGTCAATAAATGTCATTCCTTATTCCTTATATAAATCCTTACAACTCGGCCCACTACATCAAACTGGTGTAGTGATTCAACTAGCGGATCGGTCTAATACTTACCCGAAGGATGTAGTAGAAGATGTGCTAGTAGAAGTAGAAAATTTGATTTTCCCTGTTGATTTTTATGTTCTGGAAATGGGAGATGATAACCAAACTACACACATCCTCTTGGGTAGGCCTTTTCTAAAAACCGCAAAAACAAAAATAGACGTGTCTAATGGTTCATTAACTTTAGAGTTTGATGATCAAAAGGTAGAATTCAACATTTTTGATTCTACGAAAAAACAAATTAAAGATCAATCTCTTTGTTCTTTAAATGTTTTTGAACCACCACCGACACTAAATATTTTTGTTGGAGAGGAAACTGAAATTTTTTTAATTTTTAATGAAATAAAAATTAAGCCAAAAAAATCTATTTTGAAAGGAGAAGAACTTAAAAAGTCACCTCGGTGCGAATTAAAACCACATACGATTGAGGTGGTAATGAGAAAGAAATCTCGACCTTACTGGAAAAGGCAGAGGAAGAAAAATGAAACAAGGGATGCTCACGATCCCACTTAAAACAGAAAATAAAATAAAAATAACGTCGTGTCGCGACATTAAATCAAGCGCTTCTTGGGAGGCAACCCAAGTTTTTATTTTTAATTTCATATTTTTTCAGTTGTGTGTGTTATAATTTTTTTTTTCTTCAAAAAAAAAATGAGCCTGGGCTGAAACCCGGCCGGGTATCTCAAACAGCCTGGTCGGGTTTATTAATAAAAAAGAATACCCGGGCAACACGGCCACCGGGTTGCTAACGAAAACAAAAAAAAAGCATATGCCCGACCGGGAGCTTCCAAAACCCGACCGGATCTGCGCATATTTTTGGCTCTGAACACACTGGAATGCATACCCATTCGGGTATTTCTGAAATTCGGGCGGGTACGCATTTAATTTTTAAAAAATCAGCAAGACCCGACCGGGTACCCTAAAGCACCCGACCGGGTAGTCGTTCCAGTAGCTACTGGATAAGAAACAACGCACAGCCCGACCGGGCAGAAGACCTCACCCGACCGGGTGAACTGTGAATTCGAACTTAACCAGGTCGGGCGACCAACTCCCCAGCACACTTCATCTTCCTCCCCACGAAAAAAAACCTCAAAACCCTCCATTTTTACACACCAAAACCTTCGATTCTACACCATTTCTCCACCAAATCCACTAAATAACACCATAATCTTCATCTCCTCAATCTTCTAAACACACCCATACCCATAAAATCCCATTTTCTTCCCCATTTGAAAAAATCCGAAACCCTAACCCCATCCCCCAAAGTTCCGATTTTTCCACTAAAAATCCCAAGAAATCCCAATTTCTTCTCCTAATAATCATCCTCTCCACTCTCACAACCCCAGAATACCCAAGACCCACCAAAATTCCAAAGTTCCAAACCCCACCCTACCCAAGTCCGAAAATCACAACAAAAAAAATCCAAAAAAAAAGTGGACTTCAATGGCTCCAAGAAAGTCAAAAGCCTCTTCCTCAAGGGGAAATCGAGCTATCCCACCGGTAGCGGGCTATGAGAGCGTGGAGTTTGCTACGGAGGCTCAACGGAACAACTTCATCAACCAAGCAAAGAGGGAGGTAAAACAATCCCGTTTTATGTGCTTAACTACTTTAGCACTACTATGGATTGATAATGTGATGTGTGACATATTTGCAAGAATTGGAATATCTAGAATGTTTGAAATGCAATATGTGACATATCCTCATTTGGTGTATGAATTTTTTAGCTCATTTGCGTATACAAAAGATGTGAATGATCATGCAAATGACATAATCACCTTTCGTTTACTAAATGAGGATCGTTCATTAACCAAAAGAGAATTTGTTCAACATTTTGGTCTCCCATGGTTTGATGAAGCACGTACATATGATTCTCTTGTGGGGTATGAATTGTGGAGAAGAATGACCGGAAAGAATGTGGTTGATCTATCTAAACTGAGTGTGAATCGTGTGCAACATCCGGTCTTCCGACTATTCTTAAAATTTTGCTCAAATTGTTTCCTCGGAAGACCGAATAATCATCACACATGTATCTGGGATGTGTGTGTTCTAGCACAAGCTGTTTTGCCGGGCCCAGATCAAGTTGATGTTGCCACCATCTTATGGACTCATTTCAACAACGTGGCAACATCAACAGGACCAATTGCTATGGGGGGCCTAATCACACATCTAGCCACTTTATATGGTTTTATAGACCCCGGCCCCATCACCTCAAGACACCTTATTTGCACTGAATGGCTTTTACAAAAGATGCTAGACTTGTTCCCCTCGCACACAACACCAACTGGGGCACACATCTATAATTGGCGCATTCTCCCACGCACTTCCATCTACCTCCAGATACCCTCGGCTGACGTCCCCCTGGATATCATCAATCACCAAATCGGGGATGGTCATCACTATTGTCTTCCCGGGGCAATCCCGGATCATTATGAAGAACCCATCCAAGATGAAGATGATGAAGAACCCCCAATCATACCCGAACAACCACAACCTCAAGCATTCCACTACACACCTTTCGAGCAACAAATGCTCGATAACATGGTCACGCTCAACCAGAGCATTGAGAGGATGGAGGAGCAGCGGCAAGCAGACTAGCGTAGGTATGAGGAGGACAGGCGGAGATCTGAGGAGGATCAGCGTAGGACCTATGGCGCTTTATATTCCTATGTGGCACATCAGAATGGATTTGCATCTATGGCAAATCCCCCTCCCGCACCCTCTTGGTACGATCCGACTACATGGGGGTATTTTGGAGACTCGAGTTCCGGTGGTGGAGGCAATGATGGTGGTTATGGCGGGGACCACATGGATGAAGACAGACACCATGGTGGAGGTATGGGCGGGCACTAGGGACAGTGCCAGGTACTAAGTGTGGGGGTGTTAAGCTTATTCTGGTAAGCTCACAATCCTAATCTTTTCATTTTTAACTTCAAAAAAAAATATAAGAGTGAGTTGTGAGATTCATTAAAGAAAAATGTGGGAAGCTGGGTTGAAAACCTGAAAGGGCACCTAAGGCAAAATGAGAGAATGAGAGAAAGTTATTTCTTTTGATTTTGCAGGATCCTGAGGGTGATTACTATAGAGAGTTCGTCGGATGAGGAAATTGAAATTGAAGACCCATCTTTACTCTTTTTGTTTTGGAGATACTTTATGTATTTGTTATAAACACATGTGGATGTTGGTGCTGCTACTCTTGTCAATTAAGGACTTCTTGGACAGAATCTGTTTTACTCGAGACGAGTAAAAATTCAAGTGTGGGGGTGTTTGATATGCACTAGTTTTTAGTGCATAAATGTATGTTTTTATGTTGATTGGGTGTGGATTTTCCATCGTTTTTAGTTAGTTTGTAAGTACTTGTTTTATTTTGTTTGTAATTGCTTTCTCCTTCTTTTCGTAGTTATAAAATAGTGATAGAGTTTGTAGCAAGGAAAAGGGGAGAAAAGCTGAAGACAAAAATACCCAGGAGCACAAAAACCCGACCGGGTCAGACCTTGAACCCGGTCGGGTCAGTTGAAGACCGGATCTAAGAAGAAAAAGTAAGACCCGGTCGGGTCCCTTACTCGACCCGGTCGGGTCAGATATGACCCGGAACACCAGAACATGCTGAAGATCACAAAGATTTGGAAAAATCTGATTTAGACCAAACCCGCTCGGGTCCCTTACTTGACCCGGTCGGGTCTGACTTGACCCGGGAAAATTTAACGTGCTGGAACACAAAAACATGGAAGACTATCTGATTTTGACCGGTACCCGGTCGGGTATGTACCTATACCCGGTCGGGTACCGGGCCAAAGGTGTTGAAAAACACCTATAAATAGCATTCCTTTTCTCCTCTAAAAATAATCCCTTCTTCCATACTCTTTAGCTCAGTTTAGAATAGCATTTCTTTATATTTTTCCAGCTATGTTTAGTCTCCAAATGAGGAGCTAAACTTCCATTCTTGGTGTTGCTCTTGAAGCTTGTTGATTATTAAAGTTGTGAGTTATTTTCTTAACTTCTTTCCTTGAATATTAATTAATAGTTCTTTCCTTAATACCATCTCTATATTAATGTTGGGGAGTGTTGCTAAGATGACAATTAGTTAACATCTCGACATTAGTTAGAATGGTATTTTCTTCCTCTATATTAATATTGGGGAGTGTTGCTAAGATGACAATTAGTTAACATCTTGATATTAATTATAGTAGGATTCATCTTCTTTAATGATATTCTTCCTTGAATATTAATTAATCCCTACTCATATTTCATATTAATATGTTGAACATTACTTAAAGGATCAACTAGTTTTGTTTCATATATTAATTATTACTAGAAACGGTCAACGAGCCGATGGTTAATCGTTGATAGTTTCACAAGTAAGTAACTTCGGTTTATTAATTCACGGTCGTGGTGAATAAACTTAAGAGGGATTAATTTTGTTGGTTAAACCGAAACCGTTGTGTTTAGGTTATCAATCTCAATTGATTTCATCAAGGAGTTAGAAAGATTAAATGCTACTATTAAATCGATATAAGGCGTTGTTCTATATTTGATTAATAGTAAGGGTTATTAATGAACGGTCATTGTTAATAACTACCCTTGATGAAGTGGATATACTCCCCGATTGAGTATTCGAGAGGGAATAAGTTATAGATATAAGAATGATCGACTAAAATATATCAACAAGTGGAAAGTAGCAATGCCAAGTCCCTTTTATCCTTTAATTAAACACATATAGGTTGTTCATCTTAGTTTCTTAATTGAATTAAATCACTCAAAACCAAAACCCCCCTTTTAATTACTAGTTTCATAGAAAGAAAATCATTCCTTTCCCTGTGGATACGAACTCTACTATGCTATACTACGTATAAGTGTTTAGTATTGAAATTATTTTGACGCACCGTGACAAAGAGCACGTCACTCTGCCCACATGAAGTGATGCAGTCTGGATTGGATTAACATGGTGTGTGCTGCTTCAACAAGGGTTATGTTCTTTCTCTTAACAACTCTGTTCTGTTGGGGAGTTTTAGCTGCTGCAAATTGCTGAGTGATACCGAGTGATTCATAGAACTCAGTGAGAGTTTGATTTTTGAACTCGGTACCATTGTCAGTTCTTACAATTCGAACACTGTGCTGTAGCAGTTTCTGGATGGTCATGATAAAGGTCATAATGTTTTCTGCAGCCTCGTCCTTTGAACGGAGAAATTTTGTCCATGTGTACCTAGAGAAGTCATCAACGATCACCAGAGTGTATTTGCGACAGTTGATGCTTTGGACTCTCATAGGTCCACACAGATCCATGTGAATTAGCTGCAGCTGATGTGTAGATGATGGTTCTGTTTTTGACTTGTGGGAGCTTCGCGTCATTTTGCCCATTTTGCAGGCACTACAATGATTTTCAGCGGAAGACTTTAGCAGAGGAAGCCCTTTGACAAGTTTCTTGGAGGACAAGGTTAATAGATGTTTGAAGTTCAGATGAGAGAGACGTCTGTGCCATAGGTTGTTCTGTTCAGTTGAAGCTTTGGACAATAGACAGATGGAAGTGGTGGATTGGTCGCTTTTCAGATCAATAGTGTACAGATTTGATGTTCTATAACACGTTAATAATGTATTCCCTGTGCTGTCAGGAACACAACATTGTTTTGCAAAGAACCTCACTTCCATCCCGCTGTCACAGAATTGTCCTATGCTCAGTAAGTTGTGTTTGAGCCCTTTGACAAATGAAACGTCTTTTATAGTGACACTGGCACATATGACGTCCCCATACCCAAGAATAGGAGATGAGGCGTCATTCCCGAATCTGACATTGCCTCTGTAGCAGTTGGTGTAGTTGCTCAATAGGTGCTTTATTCCGGTCATGTGGGTTGAGCATCCTGAGTCTAAGTGCCACACATGACCGTCCTGCAAAACAATCAAACAGGTTTAGGTACCTATCTTGGAGTGGGTCCTTCCTTATTATCAAAAAACACCTTTCTAAATCTTGCTTTTAGTTGTGATCCAAGGTCAGCAGCTCTTTCAACAAAAGATCTTTCTCTTGTGTGCTCTCCAATAGCCAGATCTGCTTTTGCAGTGGGTCTGGTTTTTGGAGCCCACTTAGCAGTTTCCATTTTGGTGGGTCTGATGTTGTGAACCCACCTTTCCGTTTTAGTTCTGGTGGGTCTGAATTTGGGGACCCACCTTTCTGTTTCAGTTTTGGTGGGTCTTCGGTTGGGGACCCACCTATCCGTTTCAGGTTTGGTAGGTCTCATCTTGGGGACCCACCTTTATGTTTCAGTTTTGGTGGGTCTTATCTTGGGGACCCACCTTTCAGTTTTAGCTTTGGGAGGAGAGTAGACATGTGCTTTGTGATTGAATGGTTGTTTCTTAAGTTTGGTTTTGAAAATTTCCTCTTTAGAAAGCCGATTAAGATGTTTCCTTGAATGAACTCGAAGAGCATATTTCATATGAGGAATACAAAATGTTCCTTTAGAAGTTCTTTTCTTGGTTTCTCTTTCTGGTTTGAGCTTTCTGTGAGGCTTTTCTTTAACAACATTCACATCACATTCATAATTATGGGGGTCTGGAACAGAATAACCATAAGCAATACTTGTATTATGAATAGAACGATGTCTAGAAGATGTCTCAGAAATATTCAGCTTGGGACTCAAGACTGAACTACTAGAAGTTTGTTTTGTAGAGACATAATTACAATTAACTTTAGAGTAAAAAATAGAACTAGATCTAGGACTGGCACTATTCTCAAAAACTTTCTTTTTGCCTTCTGCGATTTCCTTCCTCTTTTTCCTCCACTCATTCTTCTCTTCTCCTTCCTTCTTCACTTCATTTCCTGTAAACAAAGGAGAAAAGAGATGAGTGGACGAACCTTTTAAAACATTGTTTTTCTCAGGTGAGGTGTGTGAGCTGTCAGTCTTAGACGTAGAAGGGTCTGATTTAACATGATACTGCTCACTCAATTCATTGAACTTTTGAAGAAGTTCCTGCCAGTTGCGCTCAAAACCTTTTATTTCAGTTTCAAATCTCTCTCTCTCGTTATCAAGAGTTTTAGTAGGTTTTTTAGTTTTTGAGCCATGGGAAAAATACAAGGTTCCTCTCCAGTTTTAGCGATACCTACTCTTGGGGGTGGATCTAGAGGATGTCCTATGTGTGGAATATCTTTTGCATAAGAGTCAAGGCATTCACTAAAGCAGGAAGTAGATTTTTCTTGTGAAAGTTGTTTTTCATTTACAGAGGGATAATCACAAGAAATCACAGCTTTAGGGTTCTTTCTCTTTTCTTCTTCTGCTTCAGCGTTTTCTTCATCACTTCGAAAATACATTTTCTCACCAAACCCTAGTCCCATGTAATCTTTGTTATAGATTTGAAGACAGTTAACTTTCTTTAGATTACATGGGTTTTTTATGCCGAGTCCTATTTTAGGATTGTAGAATCGGTCATCCTTTATTTGATTAAGAAAAATTGTCTGTTCAGACTGACCTCTTCTAGCAGCTAGATCCTCTAGTTCTTTTACTTTGTTTAAAAGTATTCTTCTCTTATTATGCAAAAAATCGCATTCAGCCTTTGCTGTGCTTTTTTCTCGTTCACTATCCTCAAATTTCCTAGTTAATTCAGCTATCTTAAGTTCAAAGCTTTCAAAATCTGAGGACACCTTTTTGACCTGATCTTTTGCAATTTCAAGTTGAACACTTAAAGAAGACTTTTGGTCTAGATTCTGTTTCAGTACCCTGTGATTATTGTCTAGTCTCTCCTTTAGTTCTTTAATTAGATTGTCCTTCTCAAGTAAGGACTGCATTTGGTTATTTAAAGGAGCATGAGAGGTACTTACAGAGCTTGTTGAGCATTCGCTTTCGGGGATCGCAGCATCACCCTTTCTTTCATCTTCCTCCACTCGTGCCATCAGGGCATAGTTTTCTTCTTCCTCCTCCTCATCAGAAGAATCTTCTGCCCAATTCTCATTCTCAGCAATCATTGCAGAAGTTTCTTCTTGTTTCTGCACCATCAGCATTTTCTGCTTATTCCACAGCATCTTCTGCTTGTAGATATTAGCATCTTTCTTCTTTGGGAGGCGGCAGTCTTTGATGACATGTCCAGCCTTCCCACAATTGTAGCATTTGGGAGTATCTTCAGGTGATGGCGTCTTTCTAGAAGATCCTTGTTCATGATTCTTCTGTTTGTAGTTAGATGAGGAGGTTCTCAGCTTGTTGGAGGAGCTGTTCTTATTTGCAAATCTCTTGGCAAGCAGTGCCATCTTTTTCTGTAAGTCTGCAAGCTCAGCCTCCAGATCAGATTTGTCGTCATCACTTTCATCATCGTCTGATTCAACCACCACCTTCTTCTTCTTCTTCGGTGGTGTGTTTGTCCTTCTAGGCTGAGCTTCCATCACAAGAGCTAGGGGATTTGTGGTGTGATGATCCTCGGCACAAGCAACCTCATTGACAAATTGCTTCAGATGTTCATAGAGAGTGCAGAGGTCAATTTCATCCAAGTCAATTCGAGATCTAACATCTTTCACTGTCTTTTCCCATGCAGGATGCAGGCCGGATAGAAATCTAATATTCTGTTCCAAGTTGGACCTGAATACTTTGATTTTTCTGAGTTCATTGACCAGTTGAACGAGTCTGTTGTAAGTCTCGTTCAAAGGTTCTCTCGAGCCTGCTTTGAAGGAGTCATAAGCAATAAGAATTGTGGTCTTCTTGGTCTTAAGGCTAATGCTTGTGCCTTGGAGCAGTTTCTCTATCTCATCCCACATTTCCTTAGCTGTTTGCATGCTATCGATGAGAACGTATACTTCATTTGAGATTGCTTGAAGAAGGTATGTTTTGGCCATGAGATCACCACGAAGCCTGAGCCTGTCAGCTTCCGTGTATTCAGATGCCACTTTCCTCCTTATTTCTGGAAGAATAGGAGGGTTGTTTTCTGGATCACCATCAACTGAAATCAAGAGTTCAGCTGGTCCTTCAAGCAAGGATTCAAGCATCGCAGCGGAGTTCTCTTTGTGCTCAAGGAAATTAAGGAATCGATTCCTCCACATTTGGTATTCTCCCTTCCTGAGACTAGGAGGGGTACTGCTGTTCCCTTGCGCATTGAATTCTGAGGCCATTGCTGTATTAAACTGACCGTTCGAGATAATTCATCAAAAGATTTTCAGAGGCAGAAAGTCAAAAAATCAGATGTCGAGATCTGAATATCGAGATCTGAGATTTCGATAAAGGAGGCCCGGTATCGAGATTTGAGCTCGAGATTGGGATCTCGAGATTAAGGATCTCGAGATTTCAAATTTCGAGAAGAGGATCTCGAAATTTGAAATGTCGAGAAGTTAAAGCTCGAAATCTTAATTTGAGAGACCAGATGTCGAGACCTTATATTCGAAATCTTGATCTCGAAATCCTAGATGTCGAAATTCTCAATGTCAAAATCCTGCAAACTGTAAAGTAGAATGTCGAGATCCTCAGGTAAAGTTTTGAGCTCGAAAAATGTAGCAGAACCTGTTAAAAACCTAGATGTCGACAAGGGCTACTCGAAATATCTCAAGTACAGAATATGCGTAAAACGAAATCTGAAGTATACCCCTTGATCTCTTTGAAACGACGATTCTAAGGGTGTAACTTTTACAACTTTTGAATAAGAAACAAGATTACAGAGTGAAATATCGACAGTAAGAACAACGTAAAGAAAAACAGAGTCTTCTGCAGACGTTGTTCTGATCGGCTCTCGATCGGCTCTGATACCAATTGATAGTCCCTGTTTCTGTAACAGCAATGAATAACAATCTAACAAAGAAGATTAAACGTAAGGATGAACACAGATTGAATCAATGTAAAACCCTCTTTGATAGACCGTGAACTCGTACACAGAAAGATATGCGCGTAAGGCTATAGTGAATAAGTACGACGTTAACCTAATCCTAAACCCTCGGCTCCCTTTTTATAGGCGAGGTTTAGGTTACGCGTGAAAGGCTTTTAGCCTGTTTATATGGGCCTAACACTTGGCCCACATTCTATCTAATACATGCACTAATTTAATACAAGGAATAATAATAAAGCTAATCTATGACAAACTTGATTCACAATTAAAATATCTCCAACAGTATTGTTTGAATATCATTCCACAGTGGATCTGTGAGTATTCTATATCTTCTGAGTCAAATTTCTTACTAATTTGGTAAAACAAGTTATGCTACATTTGCTTTTTATTCTTCAGTCCACTCAAATCACATTATGTGATGTAAACACCAAGCTTATTTATGCTAGACTCCAGTAAAATGTTTGTCTTTGTTTTATATGCTTTTCTATGAGGGTATGTAGGGAAGTTCAAGTTTTCAGTTAAATGAGTTTTTTTTACAGTTAAATGAGATGTAACGGTGTATGTTTTTCTACTAGCTAATTCATTGTTCAAAGCTTACCTAGCATAAAAGAATGTAAGTTGATATTGTATATTTTTCTAATACTCATGTGATATTATGATACATCAAATCTTACTTTTCTATTTTAGTGTATGTTTAACTAACTTGTTCTCATTTTATAATCTACTTCATTATCTACAATGTTTATTTTCATTTTCTTGGAAAACCTCAAGGTTAAACCTATGGGGCTATTGGCTTGTATGGATAACCTGATTATAGGAGCTAAAGAAGAGGCCCTGGGCAGAAAAGAATATTGGATAAGGTTACGAAATGGGTGTTTGTTTGCAAAGAAGAGGGCTGGCTTGAGGACTATAATCGGGTAATTAAGTTTTACTCCTTCCTCATTGTTTATGCATAATAAACACCCAATTGAACTATTTAAAATGCAAACAATTGGTTTTCCATTTGTTTTTCTGATTTTCGAAAAAGATGTATACTTTCTAGATCAAAACAGATTTAGTCTATATGTAGAATGGCTTCTTTTCTTGGAAAACATTCCGAAACAGGTGTATGCTTGCCATTTCATCTTGTGGTATAGAGGACGTACCAAAACGCAGCAACACATACGAGATCAGTAACGGTGCATGCTATGATGGTTCTAGCTCTTCTTGAACTCGCACCCGTTTGATGTTTTGTCTAATCTTCCTACTGCTATAACATCTTGTTGCATCTTACTGGGCCAACATTTCAACTAAACTTTTTATTCCCATTGTTACCGTAATGGACATCATTAGCTTTGTTTTACCACCTACCTTTCATAATGTGTTTGCATGTGTTCTTGTGCACTTCAAATTTCCTGCTTTTTCCAAAGCTTGGACAGCAACAGTCGCGCAAAGCGCGCGCCAGGCTAGTGTGTGTGTATATATATATATATATATATATAACATATGTTAATACGGTTACTTTTACATCCAAATTCAAAAATATTAGTAGTAACATACGTCAAAAAGCTAGTAGAGTAGCATATTAGATAAAAAAGCAGGACGATCAGTGATAACCTCCACACTGTCTCAGTATAGGGGCGAGCAGGAAAGGATCAATTATAATCAAAAGTACAGAAAAGAGAACAGCACCATAGCCGAATAAAATTGTCTGACTATAGAAAAGCAAGGTCGGTCGACTATGATTGAATACATACTCATTTTTCAGGGGGGAAATGGATACTAATAATCCAACTTTTAACGGTGTTCTTACAATAATAATATTTTATCGTAATTCAGAAATAATCCAACATTTACACCCCATCTTCATTTGCCGGTCCCTGACCGGTTGATAACCTGCTATTTCTGTTTTTTTTTTCATTTTTTAAATCATTAAATCATAAATCTTGCCTTCTAAAAATATGATTTCTATTTTTTCTTCTTAAAATTTTTCATTACTTTTTATATATTCCTATTCCTTGTAGTCTCTTTTTATAATTTTTTTTGGACTACTTGTTTGTATTTTTCCTTTGATTTTTTAAGAAAAGAGAAACATATAGGGGACATTAATTCATATTTCATTAACAATTTAAACATAAAAGTAATAACATAACCTTATTTATAAAAAAGTGTTTAAAAATAAAAATACGAAAAAATAAATATAAAAATAAAATTAATTAAATTAAAACATTAGAAAAATAAAATTATAAAATTAAACTCAAAAAATTAAACTTAAAAAAATAAAAAAGGAAAAAAATGCCAAAATTGTTGCAGGCATCTACTGCTGCTTCAACAACCTCCCAACACCATCAGCTCTTACCACCGGAGAAAATGCCAACATGTGTTAGTAATGCCATCTTGATCACGGGTTTTTAACAAATTTTTGGCATTTTCAAGAATAAAAATTTCATATTCATGGCATTTTAAGAGAAAAAAATGCAGTTTTTACACAAAATGACAATTTTTTCACCGATCGAAGTTGTCATTGTTGGGAGGTTACGATGTTGCGGGAAAGCCGTCCAATTTTTTAATAGTTCTAATGTGTTTTATCTATTTTTATTTATTTTTAAAGTTTTTAAATTAATTTTTATTACTATTTGTTATTCTATTATTTTTAAAAATATCTTTTGACTTTTTTATATTTTTTATTTTATTTTTATAAACTGAAATAGTTTTTATTCTTAGTTTTAAAAATAAGTGTAAGTATAAAGAAACTAAATTAAAAAGTTAGTACGGTGAGAAATAGATCTTTTATAAGAAGGAAACTAATCCGGAAATATTTATAAAAATGAAAATGAAATAATAAAGGGAAAGAAGAAAAAGAAGGAAAATGGAATACATAAACATTATTGGTAGAAAAAAACTGAAAAGACATCAAAATGCGAATAAGAAGACCAAAAGGGGGAATAAAAAAGTCAAGACGATAAAAATAAAAAGAGAACAATTTTAGGGAGAAAACAAAAAAATGATATGTCGGACCGCTTGGAGAATATTTGTGAAATGTGAGATTTATGATTTAAAGTTTTGCAAAGAATCTAAAGTAACCTAAAATAGCAAGTCATCAACGGTCTAGGGACTAACAAATGAAGATAGTGCAAATGTCGGATCATTCTGGAATTCCAATTAGGTGGGACTAGGGGTGGGCAAACAGGTACAAAAATCGCAGGTCGGGCCGGGTAATTCAGGGTCCGGATGGGTTAGGGATGGATCCTAATTTTAGAAAACCCAAACGGTTCGGGGCGGTGCGGGTCCTTAAAAGCTTAGAAACCGAACGGGGCTTAAAATTTCAAAAACGGGTACCCAGACCGACCTGTTTTATAATGTTATTTTCAAAAAAATCATTACATGAAATAAATGAAATATACTAATAACAGAGAGTTTTTCATGTTCTTGTGTCTAGACAAAAACTCTCATTTAAAGAAATTTGGGAGTTTATTAAAAAGAGTTTCAAAGTCCATATAAACTCATAAATTATTTCCTCCAATTGAATATGAAATCATTTTGCATAAAAAGAGAAACAACTAATAAATTAAAGATGACTACTCGGCTAAACAAGAGGAACTGAGTAATCATAGGAGTGATAATTGTACTAGGTATTTTTATGAAGGAATTGTTTTAAAAACGAGGAAACCCCTTTATGAATTTCAAAATTTAACTGTGTTTATTCTCCAAATATGAGAATACTGCCATATTTTAACATTATCAGATACGTAGTATTAAACATGACAATGTTTCCAAATCTATCAGTAATTACTCATATTAAAGGAATAAAAACATGACAGTCACTTTGAAATTTCAAAATATTTTTACTCTCATTTCAAGATTTTTTCATTGGAAAATAAATTGTTTAAAATAGAATTAAAACATAGCTAGACAATGTAACACAAATAAGATTTTGTACAATATTGATCGAAAAGAATATTACAATAAAAACAATCTTAATTATAAGGAATTAAAACGTTATGGCACTAGTGGAAAAACGTCAAATAGAGGCGCTTCATTTGAGGCGCTTTTCAGTACAAGTACAAGCGCCTCTGTAAGGCGGGTATTTTTTTTTATTTTTTTTTCGAAAGCGTGCGGCGCTTATAGGCAAAAAAGCCTCCATTGTATTTCCGAAAATATTTTTTTTTTAAAAAAAATTGTTTCCCGTGCAGCGCTTTCTTCATAGAAGCGCCTCCATTTGGCTTCTCGGTTTTTTTTGAAATTAATTAGACGCGTGCGGCGCTTAGGCAAAGAAGCGCCTCTGATGTTCCGTTTTTTATTTAAATTGGCCGATGCGTGCGGCGCTTTTCGCTAAGAAGCGTCTCCAATATTAACCCTAACCTATTCGACACCAGACGCGGATTTGACGACCAAATCCCTAGCTTCAACGTTGATGTATGAAAAATACTGCCATGATTGAAAAATAATGTCATTAATTATAATAAATACAGTCATGTTAAATGCACTGTACTGCAACTATTTGGCAGTTACGGCTACAAGATGACAGTAAATACTGCCATGTTAGTCTCATTTCGGGAATAAAAACAAAGTAATCCTATTTCGGAATTTCAAACTTCATTTACTCCAATTTTGGGAAATCTCTCAATAAAATATAATCAGATTAAACATAATCAGATATAATACAATCAGATAAGTTTAATCAGATAAAATATAATCACATCAAAAATTTCGTCTATCAAATTGCTAAAATTAATTTCGTATCTGTCAAGTTGCTATAATCAGATAAATATTAATTTCCCTGTACTCTCCAACCCAAATTAATTTCTTCACCAACTAAAGAAACATATCCAACGGTCTTAAACAAATCAGGAAGCATGCCCACCCTTGGATTCCTGTAGTCGGAATGGTCAAATCCGACAGGAATTTTATTTTAAAAATTACTAAAAATCAAAATTTCTAAAAAAACATACCCTGGTCGGATTTACCCTTTTCGACAGGAATAAATTTATTTTTTTTGGTTTTAATTCATCCGCAATAAAAATCAACCAACAAATTGAAACAATAAAAAATTTTCGAACACCTCCTAGTCGGATCAACCAAATCCGACCATGTGCTAACACTATTTTATTCTCTCCTGTCGGAATTGGAGATTCCGACTCCCCCAAATTGATAACCTAGTCCCGTATTTTGGCTTGTCAGGCACAAAAGTCCCGCAAATTGGTAATTTCCTCGATTTATAAGGGCACTAAATAATCTGATATTAGCAAGCCACTACCACCTAGAAACACTGAAGAACTTGTTTTAGTCCCTGATCAAAACACTTAGATAAGTTAGATTTAAAATCCATATTCGGGTCCCAGCAAAATGAAACTACTTTGTCTTGATTTAGGTGTTTTTGTCTAGTATTTTTGCATTTCACAGAACTCCAATTGAACTTCTTGTGAAATTGGAGTGGTGTTTTTGCAGTTTCCAACTCCATTTCAAGACGATTAGAATTGAATGTTATAGTGGATCCTAATGTTATATAGAGCTGCTGTAATAAACTTAAGTCAGGAGTATGTGATAACAAAAAATCTTTTTGTACACCTGACGTGCACTTGTCGTGAGGTGCACTCAAAATAAATACAATACAACGAATATACGTAGTATAACGAAGTAAGGTTCGTATCCACATGGAAAAGAATATTTATCTTTTATGTAACTAGTAACAAGGGGGGTTTTGTTGGATGATTTAATTTAATTTAAAACTAAGATGAACAACCTATATGAGTTTAATCAATAGAGATGAGGACTTGGTTTTGCTTTTATCCACTTAATGAAATGTTCGTCGATCCCGGTTATATCTTTAACTATCTTCCTCTCGAATACTCAATCGAGGAGTATATCCAGTTCATCGAGGGTAGTTATTAATAACGAGACGCGTTCATTAATAAAACTTACTACCGAGTTAATATAGAACAAGCGTCGTATATTGGCCCGATAGTAACAATAAACTTAAGATGAAAACGATTGAGATTGATAACCTCAACACAAGCGGTTTATTGGTTTAATCAATATAATTAATTCCCCTTAGATTATTAACCATGAGACGCATGCATTAATAATCCAAGTTTTACTACCGTTGAAAGAACTGAATTAATAACAAGCGTATTAATCGATTGATTCTAGTAATAATTAATATATGAAACAAAACTAGTTGATCCTTTAAGTAATGCTCAAAATATTAATATGGAATATGAATAGGAAATAATTAATATTCAAGGAAGAAGATTAAAGAAAATAACTCACAACTTACAAATTCATTAAGCTTCAAAGTAGCAAAACCAAGATGGAAGAGTTTAGCTCCTCGTTTGGAGACTAAACATGAAGAAAATATAAATAAAGAGCTTGTCAAAACTGAACTAAGAAGTATATAGGAATTGGTGATCTTTATGGGGAGGAAAGGGGGGTATTTATAGGCTTTTTAGGCTTGCAGGGTCTTGTACCCGATCGGGCTGTAAGGGCACTCGATCGGGTACTTGGTTGCTTCGGGGAAGTATAAAAAACTGGCTTATACCCGATCGGGTATGTCGGCCACCCGATCGGGTATGAACACTCGATCGTGCCAAAATCTCCCCTGCATGTTGCCTTGTCCCGGATCTGATCCGATTTTATTTTTCAACAAGGTACCCGATCGGGTATAGGTCATACCCGACCGGGTACAACACCAAAAATCAGAATCTTGAGATTTTTTGCACCTTCCTCCCATTTGTGATGTTCACCAATGGTCCCAAGAGTGATCTTGGACCTGTTTGAGCTCAGTATAAACCTAATCTAAACAAACTACAAACATTTTTACAACTTAAACTATTACACCAAAAGTGTGTAATTTCTAAAGTAATAATCAACCAAAACTAATTAAAAACACAGAAATAAATATGTAATTTACATGAATGTCAACTCCCCCACACTTAGTTTATTTACTCGACCTCGAGTAAAACCAAATGTTTATACAATGTTCATCAAAAGATCATATGTTCAAAGATAGTAAGAAATAAGAAACTAAGACCACCAAGTATTGTCAATGAGTTTACAGAACAACATTTCCTTGGGTTTAAGGGTCTTCTATGCTCCTTACTTCTTCTTTTCCTCTTCTCCTTTTCTTCTTCTTCTTTCTTCAACAGATGATGTCCTGCAATAACAAATTTCTCTCATATCTCTCTTTTTGCCTAGGAGCCTTTTCAGGTTTTCATCCTAGCATCTCTTTTTGTTTTTCCTTCCTTTCCGACTCACTCATTTTTTTTATTTTTTATTTTTAGCCCTTGTTGCTTAGATTGCCCGTTTTTGGGTTTTCAACCTAACTAGCATTTATTTCCTTTTTTTTGTGTGTGTACAAAGAGTATAAGAAAATAATGCTTAGTATGAGGTAAAACAAAAGGGATTTTAACATACCAAAAAAATGAGTCTTCCTCCCCCACACTTGGATCAAGGCACTATCCTTAGTGCCCGCCTTCACCGCCATAAAAACTGCCTCCAAAGCCTCCACCGGTGCTGCCCTCATTGCCCCCTTCACCCATGGTAGTGTCGTCTCCCATCCCGTCATCATAGCCCCCACCACCGTAGCTCGAACCTCCAAAGTTACCCCATTGAGAGGGGTCATACCAAGACGGTGGTGGTGGAGGAGTGGCCATAGAAGAGAAGTTTCCGTGATGGGCCATATATGAGTACATAGGACCATAAGTCCTACGATAGTCCTCTTCGTAGCGGTGGAGGTCGGCTTGCCGCAGCTCTTCCATTCTTTGGAAGCCCACCCTTTGCTCCTCTCGGACTTGTGCAAGTTGTTCATCCATGTTTGTGTAGTTGAGGTTCATTGTGTTGAACCCGGCAAGTAGTGCTTGTTGGCCCTCCAAGAGTTGTTGGAAATAGTCGGTTGGAGGAGGGTTGTAAGGAGGATTGGGGATGTGTTGTGGTGGTTGGTTTTGAGGGGGGTCGGGAATATCATGTTGTGCATTTCCTTGGGGGTCTTGATGCTCAATTTGTTCGGGTTGTTCGGCTTGGGCTTGAAAATGTGGTGGTATGGCATTAGGAAGTAGGTAATGTGTGATTTCAAAACTTGCCCTTTTATACCTAAGTTTAGGTATTTCTTTGGAGGGGATGGGGAAGTAGATGGTTAGTTTGGGTAGGATATGCCACTTGTAGTGGTTTCTCCCGTTGTAGTCTTTGTGGGCGAAGGAGATGCACCCCGCGTTTCCAAGCCAAGTCAAATTCATCAAACAATGATCGGCTATTGGTTCATTATCCACATAGCCGAATTTTGAGGCCAAATGCATAATAACCCCCCCGACAACAATATTACTCGTTTTGTTGCAAGTTTTCTCCAAATGATCCCACATTAGGTTGCAAAGGTTGAATGGCACGGGTATTTGGAAGAGGGCTAGGGTGAGGATGGCCACGTCCCCCATCCGAGTGTGGTGGTTGTTAGGGCGACCGAGCAAACAATTGGCCAAAAACTTTAGGAAAAGTCGGAGAATAGGATGTTGAACGTGACTAATTGAAAGTTTAGACGCGCTCACATTCAATTCTCCAGTCTTTTTAGCCCATAAAGTGTGGCCATCTATTGTATTTTCCGGTATTCGCCTCTCATGGGCCACGGGGATGCCAAAATGTTGGGCAAACTCACGTCTCGTTATCGTGTATTCATTGTTGAATAAACAAAACGTGAGTGTGTCGTTATTGAACTCCTCCCTTTCCTCACGTTCAACAAACTTAGCCGAGCTCAAGAATTCATAAATCACCCTCTCATTACAATTATACTTCATATCAAAAATCAAGTTCATATCCAACTCATGAAATAAATTGCACATTCTTTTCAACAGGCCTAAAGCAGTGAGAGCATCATGACATAGAAATTTGGAGGGGATTACTTGCCTTTTTATTTGAGCCAAGAACCGTTGCCTTTGATTCCCCGGGCCGAACCGGACATCCTCAAATCCGGGAATTGGTCCCCTTGCATTTGAACTCTCTGCCCTGTCCCTTTTGGGTGCCATTGTTGAGCTTTTGGAGCTTGATTTTTCGGAGAAGGGGTGAGATGGGTAGGGTTTCAGTTTTTGTGTTATATGGTGAGAGGGTTGGTTTTGTGGGTATGAGGTTGTAGAGGAGAGTGAGGGGAAGATTTTGGTTGTTGTAGGAGGTGATTTGGGTGAGAGATGAGGGAGTATTTGAAGAAAGAAGGTTCGAAAATGGTGGGTTTGGGAGAGAGGGTTCGAATTTGGGAAGTTGATTTGGGGAAGATGGTGTGTTTGGGCTCTGAAATGAGTTAAAAACTCGTGTACTCGACCGGGTACCCCGACATACCCGATCGGGTATGCGTGTATTTCTTCAAAATCCGAGCTGCTACCCGATCGGGCAATTTGGTGCGAACTAAATTCCATGTTAAAAATTTAATTTACCCGACCGGGTGTATGGGTGTACCCGATCGGGTATTTTGCAACGAACAAAATTAGCCTTTTTTCAAAATACACCCGACCGGGTGCATGTGTACACCCGATCGGGTATGTGTTTGTTTTATTAAATTCAGCCCAGGGGTTGATACCCGATCGAGTTATAGGGGTACTCGATCGGGTAAAACCTGACGAAGAAAATTCCCAATTTTTTTCATTTATACCCGATCGGGTTGCCCGACATACCCGATCGGGTACCCTCTTGTTTTTAGCCCTAACTCGATCGGGTATGGGGTTTTTCCTCCGCATACCTGGTTTTTTCATCAATACCCGATCGGGTGCAGTGATGGGGCCCGATCAGGTACACTTCCCTGGGGTGTGATTTTGTCCAATTTTATCCTCTTCTTTGGCATGGATCCGCCCGGATAAGTGATGATGACCGATCGGGGATTTTCCCAGCCTTTCAAAAACATGATTTTTCCCTTAATTTCTTTTGAGAATCTCCCCATTTTCTCAAAGTTGACATTCCAAAACTAAAATTGAAAAGAAAAGATAAAAAATGCGTACCTTGGCTTGGGTTGCCTCCCAAGAAGCGCCTTATTTAACGTCGCGGCACGACGCCATGGTAGTGTTCATCCTTATTAGATTGGATCGAAGAGATCCATGCATTCAGCGCTTTCTTTTTGGAAACCTTCAAGGAACGGTTTGAGTTGATGCTCGTTAACCTTGAAGATTTTATCGGTGTAAAGGCTTTTGATCTCAACCGCTCCATGTGAGTAGACTTTGACCACCTCGAATGGTCCTTCCCACCTTGATCTCAACTTACCGGGGAAAAGACGAAGGCGTGATCTAAAAAGGATGACTTTGTCTCCAATTTTGAAATCCTTTCTTGTTATCATTTTGTCATGCCATACCTTCGTCTTCTCTTTGTAGATGGCTGCGTTCTCATAGGACTCCAGTCGAAGCTCCTCTAGCTCTTGGAGTTGTAGCTTCCTTTGTCTCCCCGCTTGCTCCATGTCAAGATTGAATGTTCTCACCTCCCAATAAGACTTATGTTCGAGTTCGACTGGGAGATGACACGCTTTCCCGAATACAAGTCTATAGGGTGACATCCCAATAGGGGTCTTGAAAGCGGTTCTATATGCCCATAAGGCATCATCCATGCGAAGACTCCAATTTTTTCGGTTAGGATTCACTGTCTTTTGGAGTATAGACTTCAGCTCCCTGTTTGAGACTTCGGCTTTCCCGTTTGTTTGTTGGTGGTAGGCGGTGGAGAGTTTATGAGTGACGCCATACTTCTTCAACAAGGCACTCACAGTTTTGTTGTAGAAGTGAGTACCCCTGTCGCTTATTAAAACTCGTGGAATTCCAAACCTTGAAAAATACGGGTTTTGAGGAAGTCCGTCACTACTTTGGCATCATCGGTCTTGGTGGCTTTTGCTTCCACCCATTTTGACACGTAGTCCACCGCCAAGAGAATATACAGATTTCCATGGGAATTAGGAAAAGGTCCCATGAAATCTATTCCCCACACATCAAAGATTTCAACGTAGAGCATAGGAACTTGTGGCATTTCATGTTTTCGAGAGATGTTGCCCATGCGTTGGCAATTGTCACAAGATCGACAAAAGGCATGGGCATCTCGAAATAAGCTCGGCCACCAAAAACCGCATTCTAGCTCCTTCATTGATGTTCTTTTTCCTCCAAAATGACCACCGCATGCATGTGAGTGGCAACATGAGAGGATGGATGCTATCTCTGTTTCAGGAATGCATCTTCGAATCACTTGATCCTTGCAGTGTTTCCATAAGTATGGTTCATACCACACATATTGTTTTGCATCGTGTTGGAGTTTCTCTTTTTGAGCTTTGGAGAAGCTTGGCGGGAACCTGTTTAGAACAAGGAAATTAACAATATGTGCATACCAAGGGTGAATTTCCTTTAGAGAGAAAAGGGTTTCATCGGGAAATTCCCCTCAGATATCATCTTTGATGTGATCGTTCCCCTCATCAAGAACTAAACGGCTCAAGTGGTCGGCCACTAAGTTCTCCATGCCCTTCTTGTCTTTGATCTCCACATCGAACTCGCTCAAAAGAAGTATCCACCGTATCAACCTTGGTTTGGCTTCCTTTTTTGTCATTAAGAACCTAAGAGCTGCATGATCGGTGTAAATTATCACCATGGTTCCAAGTAAGTATGACCTGAATTTTTCAAGTGCATAGACGACGGCCAACATTTCTTTTTCGGTGGTGGCGTAGTTGCGCTGGGCATCATTGAGGGTGGTGGATGCGTAGTAGATAACATGAGAGGCCCTTCCAAACTTTTGGCCCAAGACGGCCCCTACCGTATAGTCGCTGGCGTCACACATGATCTCAAAAGGAAGAGACCAATCGGGTGCTTGAATGATAGGCACGGTTACTAGTTTTTCCTTCAACGTTTTGAAGGCCATTTTGCATTCCTCGGAAAAGATGAATTCCACCTCCTTTTGCAAAAGTGTGCACAAAGGAGATGCGATCTTTGAGAAATCCTTAATAAATCGTCGATAGAAACCTGCATGTCCAAGGAATGATCGTATCTCCCTAACGGTGGTAGGATAAGGGAGTGATTGGATGACTTCAACTTTGGCCTTGTCTACCTCTATCCCCTTTGATGAGATGACATGGCCTAGAACAATTCCTTCTTCCACCATGAAGTGACATTTTTCCGAGTTCAAAACCAGGTTTGATTCTAAGCAACTTTTTAATATAAGAGATAGATGGTATAGGCATGAATCAAATGAGTCTCCATGGATTGTAAAATCATCCATAAAAACTTCCATAAATAGCTCAACATATTCAGAGAATATGCTCATCATGCATCTTTGGAATGTGGCCGGGGCATTGCATAGTCCGAATGGCATGCGTCGATATGCAAAGGTGCCAAATGGACAAGTGAAAGTGGTCTTCTCCTGATCTTCGGGGGCTATGGGTACTTGAAAGTACCCGGAGTAGCCATCAAGGAAACAATAGAACTCATGCCCGGGAAGTCTCTCAAGCATTTGATCAATGAAGGGTAAAGGAAAGAAATCATTTCTAGTCACCGCATTGAGTCTACGGTAATCTATGCACACCCTCCACCCATTTTGAATTCGGGTGGGCATAAGTTCTCCATGCTTGTTCTCCACCACCGTGACTCCGGTCTTCTTAGGAACTACTTGGGTTGGGCTAACCCATTTTGAATCGGAAATGGGGAAGATGATCCCCATTTGTAGTAGCTTGATGACCTCCTTTTTGACCACCTCCATCATAGGTGGGTTCAATCTTCTTTGGGTCTGCCTCACCGGCTTTGCTTCGTCCTCCATCAAGATGCGGTTCATGCAAGTGGATGGACTAATGCCCTTGATGTCGGCTATAGTCCATCCAATTGCAAGTTTATGCTTTTTGAGCACCGCAACCAGCTTTCCTTCTTGCTCTTGGGTCAATTTGTTGGAGATTATAACCGGCAAGGTCTCTTTTTCTCCCAAAAACACATATTTCAAATGTTTTGGGAGTGGCTTCATCTCAACTTCGGGGGCCTGCAAAATAGAAGGCAAAGGCTTTTCTTCGTGGATGGTTAGTGGAAATGCTCTTGACCCCGGTGGCATAAGTGGATGTTGGAAATGGTTATCCAACTCCACCATCATGGCTTGTATGTTGGGAGTCAAGGCAAGTTCTAGAGAATTGTCCCCGAAATCATTCCCAATCACGCTCAACAATTCATCCTCTCCATTTATTTCAAAAGTGTTTTATACAAGAGGATCAATAATATCAATGGCAAACAAGGAATGATCTTCATTTGAGTATTTCATGGAGTCATAAATGTTGAATTCAACCTTATCTCCATCAAATTCCATTGTTAAAGATCCGCTAAAAACATCAATTTTTGCTCTAGCGGTTTTTAAAAATGGCCTTCCTAAAAGGATAGGAACCGCATTTTTATCATTCTCCATTTCCAAAACATAAAAGTCAGCGGGAAATATCAAATTATCAACCATAACCAGTACGTCTTCGACAATACCTTTAGGATAAGCATTTGATCTATCCGCAAGTTGAATGACTACTCCGGTTTCATTTAGAGGACCAAGCTCAAGTGATTTGAATAAAGAGTAAGGAATGACATTAATTGACGCTCCTAAATCTAGCATGGCTTTTGAAAACGTAGTACCTCCCAACTTACAAGGTATAGTGAACATGCCCGGATCATTGTATTTTTTTGGGAGTTTCTTTTGAAAGACCGCTGAAACACGTTCACTAACTTGGACTTTTTGTTTTCCATTGAGTCTATGTTTCCTTTTTATTGTACATAGCTCTTTAAAAAAATTTGCAAATCTAGGAACATCCTTTATCAAGTTAAGGAGAGGAATATTTACCTCACATTTGGAGAATGTCTCATAGATGTCCTTATCCTTCTCCACCCTTCTTGTTTCCCTCGGAGCCTCGAGAAAAGGGGCTTCAATTTCTGGGATGACCGGCGTTGGATTTGAGGTTTGAGTTTTATCCTCCTCCGGTTGAGCTTTTTCTACAAACTCCTCTTCTTCCTCTTCTTCACCAATGTGGCTCTTGGCTTTTTCATTGGCAATAACCAACTCCTTGCCACTCCTCGATATGACCGCATGGGCTTGTTGCCACTCCTCGATATGACCGCACTTGAGATTTGGCTCATTTGGTTCTCAAGGTTTTGTATGCTGGATTTTATCTCATGTTGAAATTGAACCATGTTTTGTTGCATGGTTGAGACATTAGTGGTGAGTGCTCGGATCATGTCAACGGTGGACATATTTGAGCCTTGGCCTTGGGATTTAGAGTATGGTTGTTTTTGAGGAAATTGATTTTGTGGAGGGTTATTTTGTTGTGGGTTTCCTTGCGGATTTCCATATCTCAAATTGGGGTGATCTCTCCACCCGGGATTATAAGTATTGCCATAAGAATCATACCTCTTTTGGTTGGGAAATCCCAAAGCGTTGACCTGCTCGGTGTTGTCTTCTTGGAGAGTTGGGCATGAGTCGGTGGGGTGCCCTTGTAGTGTACAAATGCCGCAGACCTTGACTTCTTGGGTCTTGGAATTCAAAATAAAATCCTTAACCAAAGAAGTCAAGCCGGCAACTTGACTCTCCAATGATGATGATGATTCCGCCGCCATGACTCTTTTTGTTGATGATCGCCCGGTGTGATGTCTACAATTCTCGGCCAATTCCGAGATAAGATTTATAGCTTGAGAAGGAGTTTTGTTGACGATCCCCCCTCCACATGCGGCGTTGATCATCCGCCTATCATCATTGCAAAGATCATCATAAAAGTATAGGATGAGGTCTTGCTCCGAGTAGCCATGGTATGGACAGCTCGCACAAAGTTTCTTGAATCGTTCCCAATATTCGTAGAACGATTCATTATCTTTTTGCTCCACATTGCTGATTTGCTTTTTGAGAGATGAGGAGACAGAAGCAGGATAGTACCTTTCAAGGAAAGATTTCTTCATGGCCGCCCATGTACCTATACTTCCCGAAGGAAGGTAGAATAGCCAGTCTTTGGCGGTATCTTTTAGGGAGAATGGAAAGGCCCTCAATTTTATTTGTTCCTCGGTGACTCCATTGGGGCACATGCTTGTGCAAACAACATGGAACTCCGAGAGGTGTTTATTTGGGTCCTCCCCTCTTAACCCATGGAAAGATGGGAGTAGATGTATGAGTCCAGATTTCAACTCATATGTAGCACCCTCATCAAGAGTTGGGAAGGTGATACATAATGGCTGTAGATTTAAGTTTGGAGCTGTGAGCTCCCTCAAAGTTCTTGTTTCGAGAGCCATAGTTATTGGCTCTTCGGTCTCGCTAGAATGAGAACTAGCGCTGGATGTATCTCCGGTAGATAATTCCTCCGAGTCGGTACTAGAAAATTTATTTTTCAACCGCTCGAAAGTTTGCTCTATTTCCGGGTTTGTTTGATATGTGATTTCGTTTATGGAACGATGTTTAACCATATACTTCACCAAGCTTAGAAATAGAAGAAATAAGAACTCTTTATATTTTTATTTATTTTTTTTTCTTGAAATACAATAAAAGAAAAAAATAATTGCCTTTCCCCGGCAACGGCGCAAAATTTGACGTGCACTTGTCGTGAGGTGCACTCAAAATAAATACAATACAACGAATATACGTAGTATAACGAAGTAAGGTTCGTATCCATAGGGAAAGGAATATTTATCTTTTATGTAACTAGTAACAAGGGGGTTTTGTTGGATGATTTAATTTAATTTAAAACTAAGATGAACAACCTATATGAGTTTAATTAATAGAGATGATGATTTGGTTTTGCTTTTATCCACTTAATGAAATGTTCGTCGATCCCGGTTATATCTTTAACTATCTTCCTCTCGAATACTCAATCGAGGAGTAAATCCAGTTCATCGAGGGTAGTTATTAATAACGAGACGCGTTCATTAATAAAACTTACTACCAAGTTAATATAGAACAAGCGTCGTATATTGGCCCGATAGTAGCAATAAACTTAAGATGAAAACGATTGAGATTGATAACCTCAACACAAGCGGTTTATTGGTTTAATCAATATAATTAATTCCCCTTAGATTATTAACCATGAGACGCATGCATTAATAATCCAAGTTTTACTACCGTTGAAAGAACCGAATTAATAACAAGCGTATTAATCGATTGATTCTAGTAATAATTAATATATGAAACAAAACTAGTTGATCCTTTAAGTAATGCTCAAAATATTAATATGGAATATGAATAGGAAATAATTAATATTCAAGGAAGAAGATTAAAGAAAATAACTCACAACTTACAAATTCATTAAGCTTCAAAGTAGCAAAACCAAGATGGAAGAGTTTAGCTCCTCGTTTGGAGACTAAACATGAAGAAAATATAAAGAAAGAGCTTGTCTAAACTGAGCTAAGAAGTATATAGGAATTGGTGATCTTTATGGGGAGGAAAGGGGGTATTTATAGGCTTTTTAGGCTTGCAGGGTCTTGTACCCGATCGGGCTGTAAGGGCACTCGATCGGGTACTTGGTTGCTTCGCGGAAGTATAAAAAACTGGCTTATACCCGATCGGGTATGTCGGCCACCTGATCGGGTATGAACACTCGATCGTGCCAAAATCTCCCCTGCATGTTGCCTTGTCCCGGATCTGATCCGATTTGATTTTTCAACAAGGTACCCGATCGGGTATAGGTCATACCCGACCGGGTACAACACCAAAAATCAGACACTACAACAAAATATAGCTTTTGTAGCATACGCAAAATGTTGCAATAGTGTAAAAAATGTCGCAATATATCAAATGCGGCATTTTTAGCATGCTGCATCCGACTGGTGTTACAATAGATGTATTGTAGCATTTTTATCATCTTTTTGTAACATTTTTTGGTACAATAATGTTACAATAGATACTATATTGTAGCAATTTATGTGATGCTACAAAATAGATGCTGCAATAAACACTTTTTGTGCTAGTGAGAATCTTGAGATTTTTTGCACCTTCCTCCCATTTGTGATATTCACCAATGGTCCCTAGAGTGATCTTGGACCTGTTTGAGCTCAGTATAAACCTAATCTAAACAAATTACAAACATTTTTACAACTTAAACTATTACACCAAAAGTGTGTAATTTCCAAAGTAATAATCAATCAAAACTAATTAAAAACACGGAAATAAATATGTAATTTACATGAATGTCAACACCTTCTTATACACATCAGTACACCCCGTGTCTGTGAGAGTTTTTTTTTTGTGAATCCCAGTCCACAGACAAAAATAGGCTTGTTTTGTCGGTAGAATTTTTCATAGACAAAACAAGCATGTTATTATCTGTGGACTGGGATTCACAGACAAAAGAAAACTCTCACAGACATGAGGGTGTACTGATGTGCATAAGAAGGTGTATACCAAGAATTGTTGATGTGATAAATAGTTACTACTACATGTTAGAGAATTAAATTGTGTTGGGGTATGGGGGGCTCATGGGGTGGGAGATTCCACCCTTTGGACCAAGAATTAAACTGTGTTAGGAGGCTAGACTAGAGGCTAGACTAGAGTACTAGACTAGATCTGATTAGATGTTTTGTCACAAATGATTTACTCCCTCCGTCTCCCAGTCATGTTGGACTTTTGCCAATTAAATTTTCCTTTGTACCAAAAAACTTTTTCAATAAAGAAATTTGTGGTTTTGTACATTTCTCAATTTATTAATTGTTTATTTGACATGGATATCAGTGTGTTTAATTTGATTATAGTTAATGAATTAGCTCTGGCTCACAGTTAATTGTATTTTATCAATTGTTTATTTAGGGATATTGATTAAACTTATTTAGGGATCGGATTGGAATGTGCGTGTTTTGTATTGTTATTGTACAACAAAAGAACTACTAGTCGTTGTTATTGTTCTGTGTCTCTCTAGATTTGATATAGTATAGTTTAATTGAACTTGGTTGTTGAATTATGTTAAGGTGCATATAATGCCATAATTATTATATTTATTGTATTATTATTTGAAAAGTATAAAATATTTGGTTTTTTTGCTAAATTTTTTATATGCAGTTAGCAAATATGTGATATTGCTTATATGCACATTATATGATATATATGATTATTAGAAAAAAGTAGAATTTCGTTCAAAATGGATCGTTCTTGGATGTATGGACGTCGAGACACGTCTGAGTTTTTCATTGGTGCGAATGGGTTCATCAAAGCTGCCGTTACATACCAGAAACAACAAGGACATAAAGGAATTGTATGTCCTTGTTTAAAGTGTCGGAACTTGAGAAGAGAGAGTGACACCAATGTTATACTTCAACATCTGTTTGAAAGAGGCTTTAGAGAAAATTATATCATTTGGACATTACATGGAGAGACTTGCCAGGATGGTGATAATGTTGTTCCGTGAGCCACCGCTAGTAATTTAAAGTGCAAAGCCTCCGATACTACCACCAACTTAAATTGGAACAATGGCAGTATTGGGGATGATGATCTCAATGATGATCAAATGGATGAGTTTTTGAAGGATGTACATGATAATTTTGAACAACAACCAAAATCATATGAAAGTATGGTTGATGCCGCCAGAATACCTTTGTATTCTACCTCTACTTTTAGCTGAAATTTGGTATGGGTAAACTGCACAGAAATATACTGCGCTATTTAACTGCACGGTTATCTTCAAACATTTATTTGACTTCCTTCCCGATTTCATTTTTAACTGAAATTTGGTATGGGTAAACTAGAATTAATGAAGAAGATGCTCAAAAGCATTCATCAAAAAATTCTACCGGTAACTGCCCCAAATGGCGATGGCCAGACAGAGCCTCCTATAAAAGGGGCGATTTGCAGTTTTTCGGTTAGTTCGAGGACTTATTTGCCCCTTTTCGCAAAAGGAAGTACTCCCTCCGTTCCTAAAAATTCTTCCTGGTTTGACTTGGCACGCTTATTAAGAAAGTGGAATAAAGTGTAAATGTATGGTTGTGGTTGTGTAAGAAAAAGGTAAAATGAATGTGAGCCACACAAATTGTCCAAAATGGGAAATTGGGAAGTATTTTTGGGAACAGCCCAAAAAGGAAAGTGGGAAGTATTTTTGGGAACGGAGGGAGTAACTCTTTTTTTGTTGTAGCAAAATTACATATTGAGAAACTGTATTAAAACATATACAAAGTCGCAAAAATCATATTTAAATTTGATAAACATTCGAAATATAAAGTAAGAGTGATTTGTGTTGACCAAGTGAATAGTATCTAGGACAATCGTAGCAGGACGGACGGAGTATATTTTAATTTGGATATAGTATTAATTAATTGTCTTTTGAAATAAATGTCAATCGTGGTTTAATACGCCATAACTAATAAAAGAATGTATGTTACATACGGAGTATAAGGATGGCTATCATTAATCCACATTTAACACCTGTAGTTAATTTTTTTGCAAGAAAACACATGTAGTTAATAAGAACCGTTATTGAATACTTTGTATACAGCATAAACTACGTACACATACGACGTGATCAACGGTTACTAGGTACTTTATATATAGAGTTCCCGATAAAAATGGTCATATATTAACAAAGGAGCTAACATAAGGCAAATATTATAAGTTTATATCGAAGGAAAATTGGACCAGTAATAAAGTATATATGGCTTATAATAAGCACATAACTATGGTGTTTGTGTTGGTTATTCTTTTGCCTTTGTTAACATTCGCACGAGATTCACCATCGTCCCGAACCCCAGATGAGGCTGCAAATGATCGTGCTGAAAATAGGCATCATTGTATTATGGCTAGTCTGACTCGGTACATTGCTTATCCGTACAATCCTATTACTCTTGAAAACATAAAACACCTTGAAGATATGTGTGGAGGATCTGCAATTGATGATGTACATAACTAAGAAAGATTTTTCATCCCATAAAATATTTACAATTTGAACCACCCCCAACAGTCCAACACCACTATATAACTAGATTCATGTTGCAAAAACTAATCATCTATATATAAAGTTTGAATTGTCATTACTATGTTATGACGTAAATTATTGAGTATTATTTCTTGAAACAATTAGTGAAGACATTTTTGTTATTATGTCCTAAACGTCGCCTAGGGGTGGCAGCGGGTCGGGTTTATACCGGGTGAAGGCTCATCCGTCGTTCACCCGTTAATTTTTCATAGTCCAACCACTCGTCCATCATATATTAAAATCTACATCCAACCCATCCATCATGAACGGGTTTTCGATTGGATCGGGTGAGTAACGAGTGAATATAAAGGTCAAACTTGAAAGACAATGTAAATAAATTATAAAGTGAAATCATGACAAAAATTAAGAATTCATTGAAAAATTACTACAAAAAATTGAGCAATTAAGAATATTACAATCATTAATTCATTGACGATGATAAAGAAAAAAGTAATTGTCAAACAAAATAGACATAAAATTTCTTCAAGTTGTCAATTCTACATTTCTGCATCAACACAAAACTATCACTTCTTGAAACTCTCCAATTGTCTTTATTTCATCAACTCAAAGTCATAGATATGTGTCTTCTCCATCCTGTCATTATTGACAAAAAATATAAAATTCATTATATAAAATTCACTGCCATTGCTTAGAGGGAGAATTAACAAAAAAAATGAATAAAAACTGAAGAATTTAATCATATTACAGAGTCAAAACATTCATTGGTAGCATTTTGATCCCCTTCCATATCCAAATCTTCCATGATAGTAGCACATGCTTGGGTATTAGCCAAAGAAGTTTCTGAAAAATATTAAATAAAAACATGTCAATTGTCACTATAATTAAAAAAACAACTCAAAAACATATTTAATGAATACTCCCTCCGTCCCAAATTATTTTGCAAAGTCAACATTTTTTGATCAGCCAATAAAAAAAGTCAATGCTCCCTATCGATAATTAATTCAATTTTTAATAATTAAACTTTATATATTCAGAAACTACATTAAAATCTCTTCAAAGTTGTAAACTCCAAATTATAATATAATTAAAAATTGACATCCTAATTAAGCAAATAAAATGAAACTGTTTGACCAAGAAAAGTCAAATTTGCAAATCAATTTGGGACGGAGGTAGTATTAAATAAGTAGTATTTGTTAATATATTAATATTAATTATTATTATTATTATTACTGTTATTAATATATATTATTAAATAGATATTATAATATAAATATATATATATTTATATGCGGGTCGGAAGGTGTGGGTGGATGGAGCGGGTGACGGGGTGGATAAGTGTTCATCCACACCCGATCCAACCCATCTTTCAATCCACCCGTCATCCATTTTTCATCCATATTTCTTTGGGTTTTCATCCATTTTTTCGGTTCGGGTTGACCGGGTATCCGCGGGTGCGGGTGATATTGCCAGCCCTAACACCGCCTAATATAAGGTATTTTCTCAAAATTCGGGGAAAACCAACACTGAGTGCAAAAATATGAGAATTTTATTAGGTTTTTAATAAAATCAGATTCAAAAAGAGGTATTCCTATAGTATTAAGGTTTTTCTATAAACTTAGTCCGAATGGTGTTTTCTCTCAATACGGGACTTGGCCGCCAACAAGTAAAAAATACGGGATTTATTGTCGTGGTTCTGATAATACGGGAAAGATTCTGTTGTAAAATGATGCATTTGAGTGACTTATTATTGACTTGTTCGTTCCTGATTAATTTGAGTGGATTGTTGCTCTTGTCACCAATTTTTGTGCGAGTTGGTACAATCAGGTAATTTTGTAATTATTTACAAAAACCAGGCAACTAATTAGAGAGAAGGGTATCTTCTTTCTTTATTTTCTTTCCGTTGCTCCTTCCTCCTCCGATTTGCTCTTCCCATTTGCTCTTTGGTTTTTCTTTTTTCATTTCTATATAATTTACATTTTTTCTATTCCACTCCACTTATCATTTGTTTGCAGCTTCTTTTCTTGTTTTTTCTCTCTTTTGTCGGGTTAAATGCGTCAAACCCTCTCGTGAAATATAAATTCGGCGCATTAGCCTCTTGTGATTTAAAAAATGCGTCAAATTCCTCTGTGTTTTAATTAATCATGCGCAAAATCCCCTTCAAGAACAAATTTTTCAATTTTGAATTCACGTTTTTAATAATATAGTTGAATATGCAAGTAACTTTGTCAAAATTTCTAAATTATACAAAGCAAACTAACTATTTTTCATCTTTTTTGAAATTAAATTTGTTCTTGGAGGGGGTTTGGCGCATGATTAATGATAACACATGGGGGTTTGACGCATTTTTTAAATCACAAGGCGCTAATGCGCCGAATTTATATTTCACAAGGGGGTTTGGTGAATTAAACCCAACTTTTGTCTGCTACTCTTTTTTCTCCTTTTAATTTTGAAACTTTAATTTTTCTAATTTTTAACTTCTTTTCCTTGTTTCTGTTTTCATTTTTCTTTTTTTCTTTTCCTTTAATTTTGAACTTTAATTTTTCTAACTTTTTCTTTCTCTTTTTTTCTTTTTCTGCTTTTTTTTTCTTTTTATATACTCCCTCCGTCCCATATTTAACTCCGGTTTTGACCGGACATGAGTTTTAAGATAGTGAGATTTGTGTGGTGGAGAGTTATGCAGAGGAGAGAGAAATATGTAAGAATGATTGTGAACCACATATTCTTTACCAAAAAGGGAAAAAGGAGATAAATTTGGGACGGACCAAAAAGGAAAGAATGAAGATAATTCCGGGACGGAGGGAGTATAACTTTTGTCTCTGCTCCTCTAATTTTGAACTCCTATTTCTTTTTCATTTTAATGTAAATTTCCTACAAGAATTTTTTCAGACAATTTTATCATAAATTCATATCGAATGACAGTTCAATAAAAACATATACCTCTCTCACTTTTCTATTAAAAGCTCCAACTTTCTAAATAATTATGAGTATATTATGTAAATTAAATGTGCATTTAATTTAAGGAATTGGTTGGTCTGAAATAAGGAATTGGTGTTTCTTTATGTTATACTAATATGAGCATACACAAATTTATGTTATGCTCATTTTTAAAATGTTATCAATGCAGATTTCAAAAGTACCATATTACATTAGATTTAAAATTCATAAGAGTTGAGCATAGATATAATTTAATATAATTTTTTATAAAAGAAAAATTAAAAAAGTAAGTGAGATAGAATATATGAAGCAAGGATCATGATGCTCATTGTTAGACTCCTGATACTCAACATAATAACTCTAATGCTCACTAAAAATGCATTAATACTCGTTTAGTGGAAGTCAAGAGTTTTACTTAACTTACTAAAATGCCAGTGGTTGTACAATGTTTACTGTATAGCCGGTTGTACCATATATGAATCCACACTACTCCATATTTTATACTTTTAGGGTTACATTTTGCTTCTATTTTTTTTTTAAATTGATGTTAAAATTAAATTTTAATATATCACTACTAGATAAATCGCTATTTGTTGCGGTTAATTTAAGCTATTTGCTGCGGTTCTAAACCGCAACAATTGGCAGGGCAGCAAACAGTAGGAAAACTTATTTGCTGCGGTTCTGAACCGCAGCAATTGGCAAGGCAGCAAATAACTATTTTAAAAAATGGATTTTGACTTATTGATGCGGTTCCGAACCGCAGCAAATAGTTAAAAAACGAAAACCATATTCTTTTGTTTTGTTATATTACCCAATTGATGACGTTTTGATCCAAAACGTGCCATGTTTATGAAATAATAAACACTCATTTTTAAAATATTTGCATCTCATAACACAAATCAAAATCATAATTTTAATACAATTAAATTATACATCACCAAAGTTCAAAATACATACATGTATTGCCATCCTTTTGTAAGTTTATCAAACCTAATAATTTTACAATAAATCATCACATATATCACCAATGCATTGGAACTTCACATACTTCATCATTCAACAAATGTTTTTCTCTTCTGGAACCTTGATAAACCTAAAATACTTATAAAAAACAATTAGAGAAAAAGATGTATAAAAAAACTATGCAATGTTTATACATGCACACAGATTTAATGTTCAAGAAATCACCTCAAAGCTAGCATGTTCAAAATAAAAGGGTTAGAGGATAGCACATCAAAATACTATAACTAAGGGCCCCTTTGGAAGTAGGAACATTGAGAGGAAAGAAAAGTGAGGACAATTTAATATACCAACTTTAGAAATTTGTTGATATTTATTTTATTTAAATGTTTATTAAGGAGAAGAAGAAGAAAGAAAAATTTTAAAATTGCTTCAACTTAATATACCCAACTCCGGATATTTGGCAGCGTTTTAGAGTGACCAAGAAAAGAAGTTCTAGGTGTATATGTATATATAATGTGTGGTCAGTATGACATTTTAATCATCTTCTATTCCTTTTTAACTCATCAAAATATAGACTAATCCCTCCAAAGACATCACTTCCCTTCCATAACCCTCCATCTAACAGATCCTAAATAATGATTGGTAGAGTTTTAGATGAACACAATTCATGCAGCTATTTATCAAGTGTTAAAAACAACTGGGAAAAAACTATGTATTAAACATGGAAAAGTCATACTGCATTTTGGAGGAACTATCCTTGAAAGCATATTAAAAAATCAAATTCCGTGATTAGTGCAAACATTTACCTTATCCTGTTGTTTCACTAATTGCGAGAATTGGTCCACTGCGTGAAACGCTTTTGACCTCACATCGTTGTAGCATAAAAAAGAAGAACATATCAGATAAACAAGAAAACAGTGACGTAAATTATTAGGAGCAACAACAAATTACCAAGGAACCATCAAATAAACAATATCAGGGAAAGGGATCTGTGACTATTACTTCAGCTTCTATTGATACCTGTCAGGATCAATACTAAGAACAACAATGTTTGGCAAAATTCATGTTGCGATCTCAGTTACGTCATAACACCTGTCGCCAAAAGAGTATCCACATTTGTAAATATTGAAGTCAGAAGCAGCCGGTGAGAGAGGAATTTGGGCCATGGGAAGAAGTCAAGGAGTTTCATCACGAAAAATAAATTTCAAATATACTCCCTCTATCCCATTTTGTACGATGCATTTTTCTTTTGGGTTGTCCCAAAAATATGAATATTTCCTAAGTTCAACACTATTAACTTTTGTCTTCCCACTTTTGTTTTTTGGTCCCGGTGGGCAAACCACCAAAATCGGTGGGGTAAATATCGAGGAATATTTACCGAGTTTTATTAAAAAAGGAAGAAAGATACAACAGAAGAGGGGGACTAGACCAAACCTCTTCAGAGAAGGCATTCCTTCTCGAAATACAAAATCCAGAGAAAAAACGAGAGCAAAAATAATTTGGGGGACTAGACCTTACCCAAAAGTACAATTCAACAAAATCTAAAGTAACTAAGTCCTAGTTTATCAGCTAACAAAAAGCGTCGAATATAAGATGGGATTCGTCTCTAATTGAGTCAAAAATAATAAAATCATCTGAAAATTGTTTAGCCATTAAATGCGCTGGCCAGTTGGCCTCTTGTCAACCATCCATCTTCTCAACTCCAAAACCAGCTTCCTCCACCTTCCCGCCAAACTGATATTTTCAATAGCCACAACCACCTGCTGCGAATCGGATTCAATCTCAAAAGACCGATATCCCTTTCCAATAGCCCAAGACACCGATCTATGTAGCGCAATAAACTCTGCCTCCAAAGAGGAAGATGCCGAGATATGAAAATGAAGAGCAAACAGGAACTCCCCTGACCTGGATCTCATTACCGCCCCTCCTGTCGCTTTACCATCGAAGAAAGAAGCGTCAACATTAAGCTTATAATCTAACTCAGGTACTTCCCACTTTACTAATTGTAGAACGGGCTTAGCAGACTTAAAGGATTTAGGTAAGAGATGTTTTTCGTAAAGAATAGGATCAGGAGACCCAACCTTAAGTTTAGAGAGTTTCACCTCTGACCATTGTCGGCTGAAAAACTTTATTTGCTGAATAATCAGCCTATAATCTGGGATTGTGTTGGCTTCGCCTCAACTGATCTGACAATAGATCTTTCATATGTGCCATGTTATAATTCCTGGGATGTTATGCTTGTAGATATCCATTAGATTCTTAGATCCTGCCTCCAGCCACCTGGATAAATATCCCTTAATTTGCCTTTTTTACGTTGTGTGGACCAGTGGACCCATACTACTTTTTCTTAGACTTTGAAGGTTACAACTGTAAAACATCAACTACATTTATTATTTTCTTAGAACCCGTGTAAAACCTAAATGTATCTTACATTATGGGGTGGATGGAGTACCATATTTTCAGATGCTATTTTCATGTAGTCATGCAGAAAGACTCGGGAGAAAATCAACTTGCAAAGATGTCCTAAAATATAAAAATGAAATGTGGAATATCTACCTGCTCCTCGGGCTGGCGAAAATGTGTCACGCAGAGCGCATGCAGTGAATGCATTCATTTATAAGAACTCTTTTCCTTGTCTGCATGAAGAAAATAAATTAGATTTCCGTTTAACAAGAATATCAGTGAAACCAATAGAAACTCAATCAACAGAATATCATTTAACAAGAATAAATATTAAACGATATTAACAGGTGACTTCAATCTCAAAGTTTACCCCTTCGTTGAGGTGACTGGCAATATTTCCACCTACATCATGAACAGAGAACATGTAAGGAAACAACACACCACAAAAAGAATCACATGAAACTTCCTCCATCCGTTGATAAGGTTCACACTTGGACTTGGCATGCTTTTTAATAATTTTTTTTTATGTTTTGCTTTTGAACTTTCAAGTTTCCCCTAGGAACATGTGGTAGAGAGTATTAGTAGTGGCAGGGGTGGAGATATTAAATGAGGGAAGTAGCTAAAGTTAACAACTCCTTTCCAAATAGATTAGGATTTAGGATCATAAAGAAAAGATGACCTTATTTGGGACAATCCCAAAAAAGAAAGTATGAATATTGTTTAGGTTCGAAGGGCGGAGTGTGTTGAAAGCTGACCAAGCTTCGTGTGCATGAGTGATACACGCAACATACATACGTGGCTTTGAGGAAAAGAAATGATCTTTTCATTTTATTTAAAATAAGATTTAGTCTTCATGTTTAGCTACTTTTGTGGAGTCAGTTCAGCACTTTAGTTTATTGCTTTTGAACGTGTGATCAGGCCTAAATACTAGGAGTTAGTTGAGTCATTAGTGGATCACTTTGTTTAACATTATTATGGCTATATATAGCCTTGTTACTTCAATAAAATATATGATTAGATACAGCAGATTATTAGCTCGTTTATGCTTAAGCTTTCAGTTTATATTTCCTTCTGTATCCCAGTTTTAGACTACATTTGGTATCAGAGCCTTAAGGTGATAAATCCTTTGGTAGTGTGAGTGTTTTCGTGAGAGTAAAACACATTCTACGAGTCAGTTCTTCACCATGCAAAATACTAATGGTACTGGGAATTCTTTGAATCAATTGCCCATCTTCAAAGGGATCAACTTTCATTTTTGGAGTCTAAAAATGAAAACCCTTTTCAAGTCACAAGAGCTGTGGCATACGGTTGAGCATGGGTTTGAGGATGATGGTGCTGATGAGCCAGATCAAGCACTCAGGGAAAGGAGGAAAAAGGATGCTAAAGCACTTTATATCATTCAACAATCCTTGGATGATGCTATCTTTCCACACATTGCAGCAGCTTCTACAGCAAAAGAAGCATGGAGTATTCTAAATAAAGAGTATGTTGGTGACAAGAAGGTAGTTGTTGTACGCCTACAATCTCTCAGAAGGGAATTTGAAAATTTCCAAATGAAGCAGAAGGAAACAGTCCCAGAATATCTTTCAAGAGTGTCCACAATCGTTCAGGAAATGAAAACCTTAGGAGAAGAGATCAAGTCAAGTCAAGTTGTGAGTAAGGTTCTCAGGAGCCTCACCAAAAAATATGAGCATGTAGTGGCAGCAATTGAAGAATCAAAAGATCTGGAGACTTACACCTTTGAAGATTTGAAGGGTTCTCTTCAAGCCCATGGAGAAAGGATATGCAAGGAAGAAGATTCAACAGAAGAAAAAGCCTTCCAAGCTAGAGGAGAATCTTCAAATCAACAAAGGTCTCATCAACAAGCTGGCAGAGGTAGAGGGAGAGGAGGCTCTAGAGGAAGAGGTAGAGGCAGTGGGGCAAGGAATGAGGGGAGAAATCAGTCCTCTCAACCTAGCAAAAGCCCTGTCAAGTGCTACTATTGCAACAAATCTGGCCATAAGGAAGTAAATTGCTGGAAGAAGGCAGAAGATGAACAAAAAGAAGGTCAGAAATCCAACTTTGTAGAGCAAGAAGAAGAGAAATTGTTCTTGGCTCAGGATGCAGCAAATGGAGTGGAGGAGTGCAGTGTATGGTATATTGACAGTGGTTGTTCAAACCATATGTCAAGTGCCAGGGCTATGTTCAGGAATCTGGATGAATCAATGAAGAACATGGTCAGGCTGGGAGATGGAAAACAGCTTGAGGTACAAGGCATGGGAACAATTGCTATCACAACTGAGAAGGGCAACACCAAACTCCTTTGTGATGTGCAATATGTACCCAAACTGGCTCATAATCTACTGAGTGTAGGGCAGCTGGTGAACTCAGGATACTCAGTAGTATTTGAAAATGGAACTTTGTTAGTCCCTGTTTCTGTAACAGCAATGAATAATCGATCTAACAAGGAAGATTAAACGTAAATATGAACACAGAATGAATCACCGTAAGACCTTCTTTGATAAACCGTGGAACGTACAGCAGAATGATAAGCGTAAGGCTATGAATAATAAGTACGACGTTCAGCCTTTTCCTAAACCTCGACTCCCTTTTTATAGGCGAGGTTTAGGTTAGGCGTACCAGGCTTTTGGCCTGTTTAAATGGGCCTAACACTTGGCCTGATTTCTATCTAATTTATGCACTATTTAAATACAAGGATTAAATATAAAGCTAATCTATGACCAACTTGATTCACAATTAAATATCTCCAACAATCTCCCCCTTTGTGATCAAGTGCCATTCTCTTATTGCTTCTGTGATTTGAAGTAGTGCTTCCTCAAACCAAGTGCATGTTCATACTGCCTCAGCACATTTCTCTTTTCGAGGCGATCGTCAATGGCCTTTAAAATTGTCTCTACAGTAGAGTGTTCCTTTTGAACATAAGACGATGTCTCTTGAAGATTTTCCTCTAGCTTTGCCTTCATCTGTAGAATCTGCTCTCTGATTATCTTCAGTGTTCCGTCACAGTACTTCTCGATTTCACTGACTACCATCAGACGCTTTTCGTTCTTGTGGTTCAGATAGGTGACTGCTGGCGGTGTGAAGAAGATGTGGTAGGCTGGGAAGTCTTCAAGTTCTGGACCATACAGTCTTGGCTTTGTCAGTTTTGTTTCTTCAGATTGCATTCAATAGCCATCTGTAGGTCATGTGAAGAGTGTACTCGGATCTGTCTAAGCATGAATCTCTTGATAGCTGCGAGGCCTTCGCTGTATACTATGCTCTGCCTGACTGGAAGGTATCTGTAGGCCATGAGCATTTGGTAGATGTCATCCGGTTTCAGCATAATGAAGTCGTTCTCTTGACAAGTGAATTCGCTCCCATCGGTGCGTTGAAGTCTGTAAGTGTAGAATGTTACTCCATGATAGTCTTCAGCCTTCACTTGTAGAATTTGATGAATCGGGAGAATATTCGACTTCAGATCTTGTTCCATTAGTTCTCTCTGTGTACCGGTTGACCTTTGCAGCAACATATGCAGATGACCTCCAGCCTGCTTTCCTTTCAAGTGAGTAAGGCCTCTTAGCTTCAGTTCGTTCAGTGGCTTGACTTTGTCTGGTCTACGTCAGATATGCTCTCTGATTTCTTCTTGGAAGGGGGCTTTGATACGAACATTATCCCAGGGTTTCTCTGTCTTGGGAAGTCTTCCCGCTGTTTGTCTTACGACTGATTCAAAAGTCTTCTGGGATTCCTTGTAATTCTCCCCTTCCTTGCGTTCATCGTCCTCGAGCCGTATAATATCTTCAGAGCATTTGTTGATCAGCTCTCGTAGCCACCAGTTTCTTTGCATGTCCTCTTGCTCGGCTTCAACCCGAAGATCATCCCATTCTGTCCATTTTCTTGGCCATTTGTCGTATATCACCGCCTCTTCCAGTGCATCATGGATGTCTTTGCCTGGGGAAATATATGGAATTCTTTGTTCAGGCGGTGATTGTTCCTGTGTAGCACTACCGGGTTCACTAGGATTGCCCGTTGACATCAGCTTAGAACTGGGTTCCAACTGATGTCCTGATGGAGAAGATGTACCAGTGGTAACATCATCAGGACTTCCATCCCCTCCTCGGTTGGTATCTCTGGGAGATACGCCTCGGGATGTTATTTCTAGCTCAGACCGAACCGCTTGGGTGGTCCTAAATTCCTGTGCTAGAGCGGTCATTACATCTTGCACCCATGGTTTAATGGTGGAATCTAGGAAGCGATTTAGTAGAACGTTTACGTCTTCAAAGGTAGGGTGACCAGTTACGGGGGTTGTAACTGTTGACACAGCATCAGTGAAGATTGCTGATGTGTGGCCTGCATTTAATGATGGAATCATTATGGGCGTAGCAGGGCTTCCAACCGTCATAGCTTGCGCTCTGGTTGTTGCGTTCAGGGTGAGTGCACCTGTATGTGCAGTGAATAGTGTAGGTGTCCTAGAAAATGAAGAAAATGTGGGAAATGTGACACCTAGACTCGATGTGAGAGAAGAAGGGGTTTTGACCTCGGGAGATGGGTCAATTGTATGCTCAACTGATTCAGAAGGAACCAGTGAGGGGGTTGAGTCCCGTTCTTTTGAAACAATAGCCTTTTGAGAGGCAATTGAGTGGCTGGGAGAGGGCTGTGCATGCGCAGTTGAGCCAGATGCTGCGACTTCTACCCGGGAACCGAAAAGATCGGCTCTTGTGCTTAGGGATTCGGCTCGGCTTATCTGGATAAAGGAGTCGCAGCCCGCAAAGATGTGCTCGTCTGCCTTATCAAACAGACTCTTTTTGGTTTGGGACTGGGGCTTAGCCTTGGCAGCCTTGTCATTTTTTACCTTAGCCCTGGTCTCTCGGATGACAACTTCTTTCGAGTTGATTGACGCTTTAATCGTATGAGCCGCCTCGTCATAGTCGTCCTTTGAGTAGTTTGTCTCGCTGGAAACAACTATCGGCTTAGCTTTCTCCTTGATGGTGAAGACTTTGGGTCTGCCAGCGATTATTGGTGCTGCATCTTCAGCAGTTATTCTTTTCTTCTTAGGAGATTCAACTGGCAGTTTCCCTTTTCTGATTAGAGCATATGTTAGCTCCACATCATCACTGTCATTGTCGTCGTCGTCATCATCCGAGCCAGAATCTCCGCTCTCTGTGCCCACGCTCTCGGAAGCCTCGTCGTCAGTGTTCGTTTGGGCTTCACTCGACGATTCATTGGCCGTCTCCTCAGCGTCTTTTTCGGTGCCCTCAGCCGCCTGACTCGTCTCTAGAGAGTCGTCAGACTTCCCTTCATTGGGCAAACCGGCCACTGGTTTCTGTGGCTTTTGGGCTCTCTTAGGACCCTTACTTACACTCGGCTTTGTCCCTTGGGTAGGTCCAGCTGGGTTTTGCTGAACCATAGGGACGGTTTTCTCGGTGGCTTCTTTGTATTGTTGGACTGCTGGATTTGAAGATTTTACCAGCTTTAGCAGAAATCCAGGTATCTTCAGACCATAAGTAGGATTCTTGTCTGCTTTGAAGTACTGTAGCTTCGGTGTTGTGAAGTGAGGATCTGTACTGCGTCTTGGTATGGAGGCGTGCTCTGCCATGCAGTCGTGTATGATCAGCCCGAGCCATCTAGCGTACGGAATGGTACCTGGCCTATTCGTTTCTTTGGCTTTGACTAGGTCCATTAGTTCTGAGAAGAAGAGCTGTGCCAGATCGTAGTTCTTGTTGAACGCGATGCCATGAAAGACCAGCAATATTTGCTTGTTGCACTTGTCGAAGCCGGCATGCTTAGGCGACAGGCACTTGTTCACCAGCCCAAATAGATTTTTCCACGGATGGTGAAGATATGCTCCGTTAAAGTTGGAGAGCTGTGGCAGTAATGAGGTGTAGCCTAGGGACGCCACGTCTTTCAATAGATCTGGGATGGACGGCAGTGCATCGTATTCGTCATGTATCGGCAGCGATAGAGTAGTCCGTAGAGTGGATGGTGTCAGAATCACCCGCATGCCGTTCAACTTGGTCTTGATCTTGGAGCAATCCTTCAATGAATCCGTGTGCATGTGACCCCAAAACTGTTGTAGGTATATCTCTGGCACTGGTTTGGCGTTGTGAAGTGCAGGCCAGAGATAGTGACCTTTCATTATGGCCGGAATGATCGGGTTCTGGCACTTGAAGACGGTGAGGTCTAGCTGGAAGTTGTTGCCCAGCACCTTGATCCACTTGCCCTTAGGGTAGATGGCGTCGTCAATCTGTGTTTGAGTGTTTCCTGCCATTTTAAACTGTAGAAGCAGGGGTCAGCACATGAAGTTCAACTGTTGATTTGATTTTGAAAGAATTTAATTTGCTGTTTTCAGATAAGTTTATGCAGATGGAGTTTTGAAAAAAAATTCTAAGTTCAAATCTCAAATCTCGAGATTCATATCTCGAGATCAAGATGTCGAGATGCAGATCTCGAGATCTTGATTTCGAGATTCACATCTCGAGATCATGATTTCGAGATTCAGATCTCGAGATCTTGATTTCGAGATTCAAATCTCGAGATCAAGATGTCGAGATGCAGATCTCGAGATCTTGATTTCGAGATTCAAATCTCGAGATCAAGATGTCGAGATGCAGATCTCGAGATCTTGATTTCGAGATTCAAATCTCGAGATCAAGATGTCGAGATGCCCATCTCGAGATCTTGATTTCGAGAAGATGAATCGACGATCTCGAGATCTTGAAATCCAAAATCTCGAAATCGTGATTTCGAAGCGAAGAATCCACCTGCAAATACAACGATATAACAAAACGATAACAAGCTATTTCGACCTATAATCTAACAAAAACCTTTTTTTTTATTTTTATTTTGAAAAAAAACGATCGATTTGCGAGAATGATCGTTCGTTTTCGAACGATGTTGAAGATTATGATTTCGAACGAAGAACTACCTTCGTAAGTAGTTGTGAATAAGAAACGGGAGATGGAGATTGCGAAAACGGTCTGAGGGGATTTCGAAAACGGTATTTCAGGAAGAAGAAGGAGAAACGGTCAGGAGCTCTGAGATGCGAAAAGTCCGTGCCTTTGCGAAAAGATTTTAGAAACATAAGAATGAAGGGTTTCACGAGGGCTTATATATGCGAGAAGATTGGGCCTCTTTCGAAATAGATGAGCCCGAACCAGTAAAAAATAAAGGCTCCCCCTCAATCAGTGAAAATTAGCTCCCCCTCAAACAGTGAAAATGTTCTCCCCCTCAAAAAATGCAACGAACAAATATGTACAAATGCAACGCACACACACTATTTTTTTTGTTCTTTTTGATTTTTCACACACACTCAACACATGCAACACACGCACACTATTTTTTGTTATTTTTCTGGTTTTCTCCCCCTCAACACATGCAACGCACACACACTATTTACAAATCCCACACACACACACTTTTTACAAGTCCCCCCCACACACACACTTTTTAGATCAATGGAGACATAATTAAACGGGCTCGAGGTTCAACATGCCCAACTTGGAGACTAAGAACTGGAATCGTTTTTCATCCAATGCCTTAGTGAACAAGTCAGCCAGTTGAAGCTCTGAGCTTACAAAATACATGTCAATGTCTCCTTTTTCCACATGATCCTTGATGAAATGATAGCGCAGGTCGATGTGTTTGGTGCGGGAGTGATGAACCGGGTTGCTGGTGATGGCTATGGCGCTTTGTGAGTCACTGTAGATCGGGATATGGCGGAGAGTGTAACCGTAGTCCTTTAGCTGGGTCTTCATCCATAATATTTGTGAACAACAGCTAGCAGCCGCGACGTATTCTGCCTCGGCCGTAGATGTTGACACACAGTTCTGTTTCTTGGAAGACCAGCAGACTAACTTATCGCCCAAGAATTGGACTGCCCCCGATGTGCTTTTGCGGTCCATCCGGCAACCAGCAAAGTCAGCATCCGAGTATCCGACTAGGTCAAAACCTGAGTGCTTGGGATACCAAAGGCCTAGATTCACAGTGCCTTTGAGGTATCTCAGAATTCTTCGAACAACGGTCAGATGGGATTCCTTCGGATTTGCCTGAAAGCGTGCACATAAGCATGTGGAGAAAACAATGTCAGGCCTGCTTGATGTGAGATATAGCAAAGATCCAATGATGGCCCTGTAGTTTGTAGCATCAACTGGCTCCCCGGAGGGGTCTGAGTCCAGTTTGTTGTTTGGGGACATGGGGGTCGTCATGGAAGATTTGCCATCAATGTTGAATCTCTTAAGCATTTCCAGAATGTACTTTGACTGATTGATGAAAATGCCGTCAGAGAGTTGTCTTACTTGCAGGCCTAGGAAGAAATTCAGTTCGCCCATCATGCTCATTTCGAACTTGGTTTTCATCAGTTTCTCAAAGTGTTTGCACAGGCGTGGATTTGAGGAGGCGAAGATAATGTCATCAACATAGATCTGAATCAGGATGATGTCAGACTTCTGTCGCTTTGTGGGCCGCGTACGCAAGAAAAAGGCGGATTGCTTCAATTCTTGCTACGGGTGCAAATGTTTCATCGTAGTCTATGCCTTCTTGCTGATTATATCCTTTAGCGACCAGTCGTGCCTTGTTGCGTATCACTATGCCTTCTTCGTCCTTCTTGTTCTTGAACACCCATTTAGTGCCAATGATGGTTTCTGAGGGGGTTTAGGCACGAGTGTCCACACATCTAGTCTGTCAAACTGATTGAGCTCATCTTGCATGGCAATCACCCAATCTGGATCAGCGAGTGCCTCTGAGACTTTGGACGGTTCATTCTTGCTTAGAAAGCATGCATAGTGACATTCATTTGTTGTTGTTGATCTTGTTCGCACACCTTGACTTGGATCACCTATTATCTGTTCAACAGGATGTGCTCTCGTCCACTTCCTCTCATGAGCTAGAGGAGTTGGAGTAATTATTGGTTGATCTGAGTCCTGATATGAGTTTGAAGGCTCTGGGGCAGCTGTGGTGTGTAGTGGAGATGATTTCGGACTTATGGCAAAGCCGTGATCATCCACACCTCTGGGATTGGTTTGAGGGGTTGAGGGTGTGGATGGTACGTCATCTGGTCCTGTGAGGAGCGGAATCTCTGTTGTTGGAGTTGATGTTGACTCTGGAGTGTATGCAGGAGGTGGAGATTGTGAGTTCTCGTAAAAGTTTCTGAAGAGAGAGTCGAGAATCACATCGTCGTGTTCGGTGTTTGGTTCAGCTTTATCAGAAGCTACTGGTACAGCAGTGGATGGATCGGTCTGGAGATGTTCAATAGCAAAGTCTGCCATTTCATAGAATGTAACGTTTACACTCTCGATGACAGTCCGCTTGTCTCTGAGATAGACTCGGTAAGCTTTGGATTGCAGTGAGTAGCCAATGAACACGCCTTCTCTGGCTTTGGGATCCAGCTTACTTCTCTCTGTCCGATCATTGAGTATGAAGCACTTGCAGCCAAAAACCTTGAGGAAAGAAATATCAGGAGTTTTGTTGAATAGGATCTCATATGGAGTCTTGTCGAAGCGCTTGTGGATGAAGGTTCTGTTCTGTTCTGAGTGAAGCACGCAGTATTGATTGCCTCTGCCCACATGAAGTGAGGCAGTCTTGATTGAATTAACATGGTGCGTGCTGCTTCAACAAGGGTTCTGTTTTTTCTCTCAACAACTCCGTTCTGCTGGGGAGTTTTAGCTTCTGCAAATTGCTGAGTGATACCGAGTGACTCATAGAACTCAGTGAGAGTCTGATTTTTAAACTCGGTACCATTGTCAATTCTCACAATTCGAACACTGTGCTGTAGCAGTTTCTGGATCGTTCTGATAAAGGTCATAATGTTTTCCGCAGCTTCGTCTTTTGATCGGAGAAATTTTGTCCATGTATACCTAGAGAAGTCATCAACGATCACCAGAGTGTATTTGCGACCGTTGATGCTTTGTACTCTCATAGGTCCACACAGATCCATGTGTATTAGCTGCAACTGATGAGTAGATGAAGGTTCGGTTTTTGACTTGTGGGAGCTTCGCGTCATTTTGCCCATTTTGCAGGCACTACAATGATTTTCAGCGGAAGACTTTAGCAGAGGAAGCCCCTTGACAAGTTTCTTGGAGGACAAGGTTGATAGATGTTTGAAGTTCAGATGGGAGAGACGTCTGTGCCATAGGTCGTTCTGTTCAGTTGAAGCTTTGGACAGCAGACAGATGGAAGTGGTGGATTGGACGCTTTTCAGATCAATAGTGTACAGATTTGATGTTCTGTAACACGTTAATAATGTATTCCCTGTGCTGTCAAGAACACAGCATTGTTTTGCAAAGAACCTCACTTCCATCCCGCTGTCACATAATTGTCCAATGTTCAGTAAGTTGTGTTTGAGCCCTTTGACGAAAGAAACATCTTTTATTGTGACACTGGCACAGACGACGTCCTCATACCCAAGGATAGGAGATGAGGCGTCATTCCCGAATCTGACATTTCCTCCGTAGCAGTTGGTGTAGTTGCTCAAAAGGTGCTTTATTCCGGTCATGTGGGTTGAGCATCCTGAGTCTAAGTGCCACACATGACCGTCCTGCAAAACAATCAAATAGGTTTAGGTACCCAACTTGGAGTGGGTCCTTCCTTATTATCAAGAAACACCTTTTTAAATCTTGCTTTGAGCAGTGATCCAAGGTCAGCTGCTCTTTCAACAAAAGATCTATCTTTGATGGGCTTTCCAATAGCCAGATCTGCTTTTGCAGTGTGTCTGGTTTTTGGAGTCCACCTAGCAATTTCCATTTTGATGGGTCTGATGTTGTGAACCCACCTTTCCATTTTAGTCCTTGTGGGTCTAAGTTTGGGGACCCACCTTTCAGTTGCAGTTATGATGGGTCTTCGATTGGGAACCCACCTTTCAGTTTCAGTTTGGATGGGTCTTCGTTTGGGGACCCACCTATCCGTTTCAGATTTGGTAGGTCTCATCTTGGGGACCCACCTTTCCGTTTCAGTTTTGGTAGGTCTCATCTTGGGGACCCACCTCTTAGTTTCAGCTTTGACGGGTCTTATCTTGGGGACCCATCTTTTCATTTTAGGTTCAGGAGGAGAGTAGACAGGTGCTTTGTGATTGAACGGTTGTTTCTTAAGTTTGGTTTTGAAAATCTTCTCCTTAGAAAGCCGATTAAGATGTTTCCTAGAATGAACTCTAAGGGCATATTTCATATCAGGAATACAAAACGTTCCCTTAGAAGTTCCTTTCTTGGTTTCTTTTTCAGGTTTAAGCTTTCTGGAAGGCTTAAATTTAACAACATTCATATCACATTCATAATTATGGGGATCTGGAACAGAATAACCATAAGCAACACTTGTATTATAAATAGAACTTTGTCTAGAAGATGTCTCAGAAATATTCAGCTTGGGACTCAAGACTGAACTACTAGAAGTTTGCTTTGTAGAGACAGAATTACAATTAACTTTTGAGTAAAAAATTGAACTAGATCTAGGGCTGGCATTATTCTCAAAAACTTTCTTTTTGCCATCTGCGATTTCCTTCCTCTTTTTCCTCCACTCATTCTTCTCTTCTCCTTCCTTATTCACTTCATTCCCTGTAAACAAAGGAGAAGAGAGATGAGTGGACGAACCTTTAAAAGCATTGTTTTTCTCATTTGAGGTGTGTGAGCTGTCAGGCTTGGTCGTAGAAGGGTCTGTTTTAGCATGAAACTGCTCACTCAAATCATTAAATTTTTGAAGAAGTTCCTGCCAGTTGCGCTCAAAACCTTTCTTTTCAGTTTCAAATCTCTCTCTCTCGTCATCAAGAGTTTTTTGTAGGTTTTTGAGCTTTTGAGCCATGGGAAAAATACATGGTTCCTCACCAGTTTTAGCAATACCAACTCTTGGGGGAGGGTCTAGAGGGTGTCCTATGTGAGGAATATCTTTAGCATAAGGGTCTAGGCATTCACTAAAGCAGGAAGTAGGTTTTTCTTCTGAAAGTTGTTTTTCATTTACAGAGGGATAATCACAAGAAATCGCAGGTTTTGGTTTCTTTCTCTTTTCTTCTTCTGCTTCAGCATAATCTTCATCACTTCGAAAATACATTTTCTCGCCAAACCCTAGTCCCATGTAATCTTTGTTATAGAATTGAAGGCAATTAACTTTCTTAAGATTACGTGGGTTGGTTATGCCCAGTCCTGTTTTAGCATTGTAGAATCGGTCATCCTTTTGTTTGCTGTTAAGCAGAAAAACAGTTTGTTCAGATTGACCTCTTCTAGCAGCTAGATCTTCTAGTTCTTTTACTTTACTTAAAAGCGTTCTTCTTTTGTTATGCAAAAAATCGCATTCAGCCTTTGCTGTGCTTTTTTCCCGTTCACTGTCCTCAAATTTCTTAGTTAATTCAGCTATCTTAAGTTCAAAGCTTTCAAGATCTGAGGACACCTTTTTGACTTGATCTTTTGCAATTTCAAGTTGAATACTTAAGGAAGACTTTTGGTCTAGATTCTGTTTCAGAACTCTATGATTATTGTCTAGTCTCTCCTTTAGTTCTTTGATTAGATTGTCCTTTTCAAGTAAGGACTGCATTTGATTATTTAAAGAAGTATGGGAGGTACTTACAGAGCTTGTTGAGCACTTGCTTTCGGGGATCGCAGCATCACCCTTTATTTCATCTCCCTCCACACTTGCCATAAGAGCATAGTTGTCTTCCTCTTCCTCCTCCTCAGAAGAATCTTCTGCCCAGTTCTCATTTTCAGCAATCATGGCAGAGGTTTCTTCTTCTTTCTGCACCATCAGCATTTTCTGCTTATTCCACAGCATCTTCTGCTTGTAGAAGTTAGCATCTTTCTTCTTTGGGAGGCGACAGTCTTTGATCACATGTCCAGGCTTGACGCAATTATAGCATTTAGGAGCTTCTTCTGCTGAAGATGCCTTCCTAGAAGATCCTTGATCATGGTTCTTCTGCTTGTAGTTTGAGGAGGAAGTTCTCAGCCTGTTGGAGGAGGTGTTCTTCTTAGCAAATCTTTTGGCCAGCAGTGCCATCTTCTTCTGTAAGTCAGCTAGCTCAGCCTCTAGATCAGATTTGTCATCATCACTCTCATCATCATCTGATTCAACCACCACCTTCTTCTTTTTCTTCTTTAGTGAAGTGGTTGTTCTTCTTGGCTGAGCCTCCATTACTAGAGCTAAGGGGTTTGTGGTGTGATGATCCTCAGCACAGCCAACCTCGTTGACAAATTGTTTCAGATGTTCATAGAGTGTGCAGAGGTCAATTTCGTCCAAATCTATCCGAGATCTGACATCCTTCACTATCTTTTCCCATGCAGGATGCAGGCTGGATAAAAATCTAATATTCAGTTCCAGATTGGACCTGAATACTTTGATCTTTCTGAGTTCATTTACCAGTTGAACAAGTCTGTTGTAAGTCTCATTCAATGGTTCTCCTGGACCTGCTTTGAAGGAGTCATAAGCGATGAGAATCGTAGTCTTCTTTGTTTTGAGGCTGATGCTTGTGCCTTGTAGCAGCTTCTCTATTTCATCCCACATTTCCTTATCTGTCTGCATGCTATCTATGAGAACATAAACCTCATTTGGTATTGCTTGAAGGAGGTACGTTTTGGCCATAAGATCACCACGAAGTCTGAGCTTGTCAGCTTCTGTGTATTCAGACGGCACTTTTCTCCTTATTTCTGGAAAAATAGGAGGATTGTTCTCTGGATCTCCACCAACTGAAATCAAGAGTTCAGCTGGTCCTTCAAGCAAAGATTCGAGCATTGCAGAAGAGTTCTCTTTGTGCTCGAGGAAGTTTAGAAATTTGTTCCTCCACATTTGATATTCTCCCTTCCTGAGGCTAGGAGGGGTACTGCTGTTCCCTTGTGCATTGTATTATGAACCCATTGCTGTACTAAACTGACCGTTCGAGAAAATTGATCAAAAGATTTTCAGAGGCAGAATCTCGAAAAATCAGATGTCGAGATCTGAATATCGAAATCTCAGATTTCGATAAAGGGGGCCCGGTATCGAGATTTGGGCTCGACATTAAGGATCTCGAGATTAGGGATCTCGAGATTTCAAATTTCGAGATGCTGATCTCGAGATTTGAAATGTCGAGAAGTTAATCTCTCGAAATCTTAATCTGATAAGTCAAATGTCGAGACCAGATGTCGAATCCTTTTCTCGAAATCAAGATTTCGAAATCCTAGATGTCGAAATCCTCAATGTCGAAATCCTGCAACCTGTAAAAATCAGATAAACAAAATCTGAAGATAGTTTCCTGTAGAGTTGAATGTCGAGATCTTCTGGTAAAGTTTTCAGCTCGAAAAACGTAGCAGAACCTGTGAAGAAGTAGGATGTCGAGATGCCTAGCTCGAGATATCTCGAAATCTAAAATTGCGTAAAACACAAACTGAAGTATACCGTTTGATCGCTTTGAAAAGGCGATTCCAAAGGTGTAACTTTTACAACTTTTGAACAAGAAACAAAATTACAGAGCAAAAAATCGACAGAATGAACTTCGTTAACAAAAACAGAGTATTCTGCAGGAGTTCTTCTGATCGTTCTCGATCGGCTCTGATACCAATTGTTAGTCCCTGTTTCTGTAACAGCAATGAATAATCGATCTAACAAGGAAGATTAAACGTAAATATGAACACAGAATGAATCACCGTAAGACCTTCTTTGATAAACCGTGGAACGTACAGCAGAATGATAAGCGTAAGGCTATGAATAATAAGTACGACGTTCAGCCTTTTCCTAAACCTCGGCTCCCTTTTTATAGGAGAGGTTTAGGTTAGGCGTACCAGGCTTTTGGCCTGTTTAAATGGGCCTAACACTTGGCCTGATTTCTATCTAATTTATGCACTATTTAAATACAAGGATTAAATATAAAGCTAATCTATGACCAACTTGATTCACAATTAAATATCTCCAACAAACTTGTCAAATCATTGACAAGAAATCCAAGGAGACTGTGATAAGCATTGAAATGGGGAGGAACAAGATGTTTCCTCTTAATCTATCAGGCAGATCAAGCAAAGTTCTGATAGTTAAGGGGGATGATGATGCAAAGTTATGGCATTTGAGGTATGGTCACCTACATTTGCAAGGGCTGAGGCTACTGCAATCCAAAGAATTAGTAAGAGGACTACCTAAAATAGGTGAACTTGAATTGTGTGAGGGTTGCCTCTATGGAAAGCAGTCAAGAGGATCATTTCCAGTTGGGAAAGCATGGAGAGCAAGTCAGTGTCTTGAGCTACTTCATGCAGATCTTTGTGGACCAATGCAGACAACATCTTTGGGAGGAAGTAAGTATTTCTTACTCATTACTGATGATTTCAGTAGAATGAGTTGGGTGTATTTTCTCAGAGCTAAATCAGAAGCTTTTGATAGCTTCAAAATCTTTAAAGCTATGGTAGAAAAACAATCGGGTTTATGTGTGAAAGCTTTGAGAACAGACAAAGGTGGTGAGTTTCTTTCAAATGAATTCATCAAATTCTGTGAAGAAGAAGGAATCAGGAGGGAACTTACTACACCCTATACTCCTGAGCAAAATGGAGTAGCTGAGAGGAAGAACAGGACTGTGGTTGAGATGGCAAGGAGCATGCTTAAGGCTAGAGGAGTTCCAAACTGCTTTTGGAGTGAAGCTGTAGCAACAGCTGTGTACATTCTGAACATATCACCAACAAAAGCAGTCCTGAATAGCACACCTTTTGAAGCTTGGAGAGGAAAGAAACCCTCAGTAAGTCATTTAAAGGTATTTGGATGTACAGCTTATGCTTTAGTTGATTTAAGGTCTAAGCTAGATGATAAAACTGTCAAGTGTGTTTTCATTGGCTATTCCTCTCAATCTAAAGCATATAGACTGTATAACCCTCAAACTGGCAAGATCATTGTTAGTAGAAGTGTTGTTTTTGATGAAGAATCAGGGTGGAATTGGGAAGCAAGAGAATCTAGTAAAGATTTGCAAAACTCAGTACAGTTTGATGGTACTGAGAATGAACCTACTGAACCAGAAAATGTTAATAATGGAAGTCCTCCCTCAACACCCTCTTCACACAATCAGAATTCCAGTTCATCAAGTTCATCAAGAGATTCAACTCCTAGAAGGTACAGGTCTCTAGCTGATATATATGAAAATTGTGACTTTGCTCTACTGGCTGCAGATCCAACTAACTTTGATGAAGCAAAGGAAATCTTGGAATGGCAATCATCCATGAAAGATGAAATCAGATCAATAGAGAAGAATGAAACCTGGGAGTTGGTGGATCTTCCTGAAGGGAAGAATGTTATTGGTCTAAAATGGGTGTTTAGGACCAAGTTTAACACTGATGGAAGTATTCAAAAGCACAAGGCCAGGCTTGTAGCAAAAGGCTATGCACAGGAGGAGGGGATTGATTTTGAAGAAACCTTCTCTCCTGTAGCAAGAATGGAAATTGTGAGAGTGGTTCTTGCTTTAGCTGCTCAAATGAAACTCAAAGTGTTCCAGTTAGATGTGAAGTCTGCCTTCCTTAATGGAGATCTGCAGGAGGAAGTGTTTGTTGAGCAACCACTTGGGTTTGTTAAAAAGGATGCAAGGGAGAAGGTATATAGGCTGAAGAAGGCCTTATATGGTTTAAAGCAAGCTCCACGTGCTTGATATGGTAAAATTGACTCCTTCTTTCTTGAAAACACGTTTGAGAGAAGTGAGAATGAACCAACACTCTACATAAAGAAGCAAGGTACAAATGATTTCATAGTAGTTTGCCTTTATGTAGATGACATTATATATTTCAGTTCCTCTTGTAAGATGTTGGCAGAGTTTAAGAATGCTATGATGAAGCAATTTGAAATGACTGATCTTGGTTTACTTAAGTACTTTCTTGGCCTGGAAGTATACCAAGGAGATGATGGTACCTTTCTGTGTCAAAGAAAGTATGCAAGTGATCTGCTCAAGAAGTTCCAAATGGAGGAAAGTGAAACTGTGAAAACTCCTATGAACATATGTGAGAAATTGCAATGGGAGGATGGAACTGGTAATGCTGATGAAAGAACTTTCAGAAGTCTAGGAGGTTTGAACTATCTCACTCACACTAGACCTGATCTAGCCTATAGTGTGAGTGTGATATCAAGGTACATGCACTCTCCAACCAAACAACACTTAGGTGCAGCAAAAAGAGTACTTAAGTATGTAGCAGGTTCAATGGAGTATGGGCTACTCTATGAAAGTGTGAAGGCTGGCAGGCTGGTTGGGCATACTGACAGTGATTGGGCAGGTTGTTTGGATGATAGAAAGAGCACATCAGGGTCTGTGTTCAACCTTGGATCAGGAGCAATCACCTGGAGCTCCAAGAAACAAGAAACAGTTGCTTTGTCCTCTTCAGAGGCAGAGTATGTTGCAGCAGGTGCTGCAGCTAGGCAGGCTATTTGGCTAAAGAAACTGCTAAAAGACTTGGGGCATGATCAGAATGAGGCTATAGAGTTATGGTGTGATAACAAATCAGCCATAGCTATGACCAAGAATCCAGTATACCATGCAAGGACAAAACATATTGAAGTACAACATCATTTTATAAGGCAGCTAGTTGCAGAAAGGAAAATCATTATGAAGTTCTGTGGAACTAATTTTCAGAATGCAGATTTGTTCACTAAAGCCTTGAACCAAGCCAAGCATCAATACTTCATGGAGAAAATAGGCATGTGCAAGCTTGGATCAAGGGGAGGTGTTGAAAGCTGACCAAGCTTCGTGTGCATGAGTGATACACGCAACATACATACGTGGCTTTGAGGTAAAGAAATGATCTTTTCATTTTATTTAAAATAAGATTTAGTCTTCATGTTTAGCTACTTTTGTGGAGTCAGTTCAGCACTTTAGTTTATTGCTTTTGAACGTGTGATCAGGCCTAAATACTAGGAGTTAGTTGAGTCATTAGTGGATCACTTTGTTTAACATTATTATGGCTATATATAGCCTTGTTACTTCAATGAAATATATGATTAGATACAGCAGATTATTAGCTCGTTTATGCTTAAGCTTTCAGTTTATATTTCCTTCTTTATCCCAGTTTTAGACTACAGAGGGAGCATTCAAAAGAAAGAATGATGAATTTTTTTTAGTATTTTAACTTGCCTTCATACTCCGTATTTTTCAAGCAGAATATGTTGGGCTAGACTTTTTTGGCTGAGATAAAATTTGCTAAACAATTTTGCCTTCACAAGTTTCAGGAGATTCAACAGTTTCAGCAAGATAACCCTTAACAAACAGGCCCTTTTGACAAATTTTAATTTAAATTTCAAGTAAAATCAATCAAAACAAGCTCTCTTTTACAACAATCAATTTTTTTCAAAACCCTAAATACACATTACCAATTTTAAATATACATTGAAACATAAATAATTTACCTGAGAGGATGAGAAGAATTAAACGTGGAGGCGTGAATTGTCTTTGCTAGGTGAAGAAGCAACAAGGCAGGGTTGCGAGGGCGATGCAGTGCGAGTTGGAAGCGCGAGGCGAGGCTGAGATGGTGCGAGCTGGAGGCATGAGGTGGCGTGGCCGTGGCTGCGTGAATCTGAGAAGCGAGGCGGATGGAATGCGAGACTGGGGCGGTGCGAGAAGGCGGGGTCGGTTGGCTGATGCAGTTGTGAGGAGGCGGTGTTGGTCGGCTGATGCTGCTGCGAGGTTGCGGCGCGGTCAGCTGATGTTGTTGTGAGCGGAGGGGTTCGTAAGCTGAGGCGACTGCGAGGCGCGTCACAGGAACCATCACTCTGGGCGTCCAAAGTATGGATCGGAGAAGAGAGAAAGATGTTCTTTCGCTGTGTATGCAACCTAACCGCGGTAGATATCGGAAAAAAGGGGCTTTATTGCTGCGGTCAACTATCAACCGTAGCAAACATATGCAATTTTGTGGAGCATTTGCGGCGGTTCAACTAAAACCGCAGAGATTAGATATTTGAATTAATCTATCTATTTATATATAAGAAAAGAGATAGCTCTTCCAATTACTATTTTGTCCTTCGTTAAGCCTAGGTGGAGCTCATACCATATTTTTCTCCTTTTCTATACTGCAGCCATGTGGCTCTCAATTTTTTCTCCTTTTTTCCCGTTTCTATCTTCTCCCCGTCCCCTTTTTTCGCCAAAGTTTCCTCACATCTCCCCCAAGCGCGCAGATCGTTAATCTCAGAATTTCACCAAATATAGGATTCTTCAATAGCCAAATTACCGCACACAACTCTTCACTGAATCTTGGAGGCTCCAAATAATATCTTCGCTATATATACAAATGAAGATCGACATTAGGGTTCATACTCCCTGCACGAGTACACAGGTTTTTGGTAATTCTTCGTTTTCTATATAATTCAGCAATGCTTATCTCTTTCTAAAACCCTTTTTTTGTCTCGGTGTAGTTTTCATTCTTCCTTTCTGTAGCAGAGGTAACGAATTTTTTCAAAACAGTTGTTGCTAGAGACTTCGGCAACTGAGAGTGTAAAAGTTTTGTTTGGGATCGGTAATTTTGTTCTGTAACGAATTTTTGTTCTGTAATTTTGTTTGGGATCGGTACTTTTGTTCTGAAACGAAATTTTGTTCTGTATTTTTGTTTGGGATCAGTACTTTTTTTGTTAATAGCATTAAACAAAGTTTAGACTTTTACTTTTCTACATATAAGGTGTTTGATGAAATGCTTGAATGAGTTTTTACTTTTACACTCTCAGGTTTAGTATTGTTATTATTATTAGTTGTAACCTGTGAGAGTCTGAGTAAGATATGTATCTATCTCCCCCTGTTTTCATTGGTTTATAACATAGAGGTCATATCACTTCCATGAATCTGCCTTTAAGAAGCGTTACATGTCATGTTCTTTTTCTTATGAAGCCTATTGTCCTTCATTAGGCGGTAAATACAAGTTTGAGAAATGAATTACTCTTGCTTCATTCATTAGTTTTCATAGTACTAATGTGGCTGCCATGAAACTTTATTAGGCATTATATGTTCTATTCTTTTTCTTTTTTAGCCTATTGTTCTCTTAGGCAGCAAATAGAAGTTTGAGAAATTAATTACTCTTGCTTGATTCATGAGTTTTCATAGTGCTAATGTGGCTGCCATGAAACTGCCTTTTATGAGGCATTACATGCCCTATTCTTTTTCTTTTTCTCTCAGTACTGCCTTTTATGCTCCAGAATCTTAAACCAATAAGACAAAGAAGTATTGATGTAAAGCAAATAACTATATTAATCTTCATGTTATGCTCAACAAATGGTATGCTAGGAATAGCAGTAGGAACATGTCCAGTTGTGTATATATGTTCTCTTACTATATTTTCAGTTCTGTTACCTTTTTAACAAATCAATGTTTCAGGCTACTTCTATAACAGGTCAGGCTTTGAACTGTACTATTTTGTTCTGTTTGTGTTCTGTATTTTTTTAACCGTGTTTTTTTTTGTTAATAGCATTAATTAAATAAAGTTTTTACTTTTACTTTTCTACATGTAAGGTTTTTGATGAAATGCTTAAGTGAGTTTTTACTTTTACTTTTGTTTGTAGTCTCACTTCCGATTCATCTATGGCTGAATAAATAAAATAAACAACAAGCTGAAATTAACCTGCTAATTAACCTGCAAATTAGCTTCAGATAAACAATGCCATGGACCAAAAATTTAATGTATCAACATCAGAATATTTTAAATGGATACAAGCTATTTAATGTATAAAAAATATTTCCACACATTTATTCTTAGAATGTTATCTACATTCATGGCACTCATTCTCATTTTTTGAAACACATTTTGAATTGATCCTAAATTTCTGTAATTGTGCATATTGAGCTGTTTCTGAGTATCTATAGTGTTAATGTTGTCAATAGATTTTTTTAAATGCTATTATATTTCTAAATAGAGGACTACTTATAGTCAATATGTTTAGCCTAATATGACTCTTTGTGTTTAAATGTGCATTAGTCCCATCAATATGGCACGTAAAATAAGCACCATTGAAGAGATCAATGACACCAAAGAGACATGGAAGATTGCAGTGAGGGTTATATCACTTTGTTCTGTCCAGACTCCTTCGAAGTTCATTGAAATGGTGTTAATGGACGCAAAGATCTGATTATCTTATTTTTTAATGCTTAAATGAAATTAAATGCTCCAACAATTAAAGTGATTAATAACTTATCAACAATTCTCATAAATTAGGGATATAAGATACAGGCGGTTGCAAGAAATGCAGAGGTGCTAACCTGGAAGTCAAAGCTCAAAGAAAATGAAACTTATGTGATGCAAAACTTCAAAGTACTGTGCAATGAAGGACAGTTCAAGGCATGTGATCATCCATTCAAGCTCCAATTTACAAGTTGTACAACACTAAAACATCAAGAACTGCCTGATATACCCAAAGATTACTATAGCTTTAAAAAATTCAGTGAGATATTAAGTGGTAATCTCCGTACTAATGTTTTAGTTGGTAAGTGTTTATGTCAAATTACAAGCCTCCTTTTTTACCACATAATAAAAAAGTAAACATTACTATCTAACCTTAACACTTGCATTTTTTAACAAATAGATGTAATTGCAGCTTTCCATGATATTGTGCGTTCTGACATTAGTACTCCTTTGAAAAAGGTAGCATTTTGGATGAAAGATCTCAGGTGATGTCATTCACTGTCGTTGTTTTTCATACTGCATTAATTAAGTATCTTTACAACTTGAAAAGATTTCTTTATTAATTAATTAAATGTATTATGCTATAATGTAGTGGTGAAATGATCATGTGTACTTTATGGCAAGACTATGCTTCAAAGTTCTTGGAGTTTCATGAGAATCATAAATCTGAGCTAATTGTTATCATATTAACACAAGCAAAAATTAAAGAACCTGAAGGTAAGGTCGAATTGTTACATTACATTACATTGTATTATATTATATTGATGATGTTGTGATTTATTTACTTTGTTGAAATGTTAGGAATAAATCCCATGTTCATTCAAAACAGTAAGTTCGGATCTAAATTGCTCATTAATGAGGACATTGTGGATATTCAGAAATTCAAAGACACGTTCATTGTGCTTATTGGTGTTATCACACTTATGATTATGTAGTACACGTACTTCATTTTTTTCTATTTTCATTGTTAAATATTTAATCCATGTTTGGAATAATGGCAGCTATTGCTTAGTTCAAGCAAAAGAAAGACCCAGTCAGAGTCAAAGTCAACTTTCAAATTCAAAATTTACTGAGCAAGAGAAGCTAACCTATAGAGCCAGTGTTATGAGTATTTCTGATATCAATTGCCTTACAGAGGTTTAAATAAATCTCAATTATTTTAAACATAATAATACACTAATAATATAGCATTCTATTCTATTTAAAATGTAGTTATTTTCTTGAAATTTTACTTTTAAGAGGATTTCCTAAATATATATTTATTCAAAATCTGCCCTTCCGCTTCATTTTTTTTAAATGCCCAAAATCTACACAGTTTTCAGCAACAAAGATTGAAAAGCGTTTAAAAAAGGAGTAAAAATTAAGTTCAATGGATGGGCATGGGAACATTATGAGATTACCTACTGCTTTCTTCTTAAATTTAGTCTTTCTTTTATAGTTGGTTGACAATAAATTATGAAGTAACACTATTTTTTAAATTGATTTTTTATACTTTTACTTATACCTTGATTTTTTATATGCACTACAAAAGAGAGTAAAATGGGCAGCTGGAGAAATCGTTTAATACTACGTTTAATTGAAAATAGATGGTATAAATTCTGATGTTAAAAATTCCATCCAATTGGAGAAAGATCTTTATGAATTAAAAATATGGATCCACAAACTAGCAGTAATTATTTTCCAATGTGATTTAATTACATCTTCGGTCTACATCACGTTTATGATCTAAAAATGGTCCAAGGATGACATATATTATGTTTTTGAACCGTTATATTGTTAAATATCCAGGTATTTAGAGGTAGTGAGTAAGAGTTCTCCTCGATTGGGTGAATTATTAAAACCATAAGTGATGAGTCAAAATAACTGTAAATACATTCAGACGATTGTCGTAGAAATACAAAAAATCCAACACAAAAATTTAGACTTAGTGCGCTTAATTGTATATGAATAAAACTGTACAATAACACTAATTTTCTCAAGCCGATTTGTTTAAGTGTAATGCTATGTACTCCCTCTGTGCCGAAAAAAGTTTGCCAAATTGACTTTTCATGGTCAGTTACCATCAACTTTGACTAACGATATCTTTTAATACGTATTTAATTTGAACTATGATTGTATGTTTTTTAAAAATACAATTTTATTGAAAAAATTACATAATATATACAATTCTAAGTTTTGTTAGAATGCATTCAACATTTTAAAATTTCATTCGTGAAATAAATAAAATTACCTCAAGTATAATTTCATTTTAATTGCATCCTCATAAATAATTGGTGTAATTTAAGTATGTACTTAATACCACAAAATTACATTTCTGAAAACTTTATGATCAATCAATTTGTGATACTTAACACACACCCCTTCACTTTAAAAAAAAAACATACCCCTTCAAAGTTTCATACGGAGTACATTTAAATTATTTCCCCTTTAATCAATCAATTTGTGGTTTCTATCAATTTTCTTTCCTTTACACAAATCTTAAACAAAGGTTTTTACGATATTACTCTTCATGCCGGTTAAACGCGACAAAGTTTTGAAGGACGAAGTTAAATTAAGAACCTGTTTGGTAGCCTCTTTTTTTGGCTTATCTGGCTTATCAACCAGCTTTTTCACCAAACACATAATTAAATTAAGAGCTTTCCTCTTTTTTGGCTTATTATGAGTTGCTTTTCTGGTTGTATTGGCTGAAGTTACTCTAGAGTATCATTTTAGCTACTTTTTCATATAATCTTTTATTTTATTTTATTTATAATAACAAATATTTTAAATATAACTAGTTTATAAATTAACAGAATCAACCAAAACAGCCACTTCACCCAGAACTTCATAAATTTCAGTAGAATCATCCAATTCAGCCAATTTTAGTATTACCAAATGGGCTCTAAAAATACAAACTTAACAATTTTATAAACGTGTCGGTGTTGTAAACAACATATCGAACATAATTTTAAAAACATAAAGAATCAAATTAAAAAATTGAACATACAATTTAAAAAACGTAACAATTGCACGTGTAATTCTTAAAAAAATAAACAATCAAATGAAAAGTGAAGATGCTGGAATATGAAAAGTAGTAAATAAAAATCGGCTAACCCATTAAATGGAGTTGGAGCCATAATAGGAAACATATGGAACTTAATTGAACGTCAATTAGACTTTGCCTATACTCGAAGTATTAGCCTCATGAAACCTAGCAGCCGTCATATACTTGAAGTGCACTATACTATGCACTACACACCTTGCCTCATACATATGACATTGAATTGCCTTGTACTATTCACATAGCAGCCGCCAGCCGTCATATGTCTTCACACTTTTCTACACATGGGATTTCTCTTTATTGAAGGGAGCAAGTATGTACTTCTTTTTTATTTTGCAAACATGTAATAATTTAAATTGATGAATTAGGGATATGAGCAGTTGGCACAATATGGTCCGATAAATGTCTAATCTACGTGTATTTTATAAATAGACAAGTGTGATCTGGTCTGGTGTGGTCTGGTTTAATCTGATCTGGTCTGGGACTGAAACTGGTCCAAATAAAAATAACCTTAATTGTAAATCTCATATTGGCCATCAATGTTTTATACATAGTAATTCACAGTATTTGGACATTCACTTTAAATTGATGAATTAGGGATATGAGCAGTTGGCACAGTATGGTCCGGTAAATGTCTAATCTACGTGTATTTTATAAATAAACAAGTGTGATCTGGTTTGGTGTGGTCTGATTTAATCTGATCTGGTCTGGGACTGAAACTGCTCTAAATAAAAATAACCTTAATTGTAAATCTCATATTGGCCATCAAAGTTTTATAATTCGCAGTATTTGGACATTCACTTACGATCTTCTTCTTCCTTTAATAAAATTCGTTAGTTTTATTTTTGCTTTCTTTGTTTGAGTCAATAAACTAACTTAATCGATCTATATAAATTTGGAAGATTTCATTTGAGGTTTTAGAATATATAATTTTATTTTAATTAATAACTTCTTATATATAACAAGTTAAATGCTATCTTTCGTATCACATTAATTGCAACATTGGAATATATACACTATTCATATACTTTACTTTGGCTACATTTTATTTATTGATGTATGTGAATTATTATGTTTTACAAATATGGTTAAATTCGTCTTGAAATGTTGACTATTGCAACTAAAAAGAGACGGAAGAAGTATATATTTACAATTTTTTCATTCAAAGGAAAAAGGGAATACAAATAGCTTTCAAATGTGAAAAATCTTTAGTGGGTGTCTAAAAAAGATCATAAAACCGTTCAATTTCATTCATTTGAACCTTAATGTCCATTTAACCATATTGTCCAATTTGATCCATAAGCAACCTTAGTGTCCAATATGAGATTCACTTATAACCGTGATGTCCAATTCACAAAAATACTTTTCAAAATAAAAGTAAAGCATTAATAAAAATGGAAAAAATATTTAATACAATTTTCCTACTTTTGCCATCAAATACTACACTCCGTTCTTGAAATTAAATTTAAACTTCAATATTATTTACATTACTGCAGACACTTCTTTTGTTGAAAATTATTGAAATTTAGTCTTCTTAATCTTTTATATGTGTCCATCTCAGTGCAATAAGAAAAAATGGATGCATCAGAAGCACGTCGCAAAAGAAAAACCATTCTATTTAAGAATGATGCTCATTGTAACAAAAGGGCCACGTTGTTATGAGGATATTAGGACCGTTGCCAACATTCAATATCCGAGCTTTAGAGAAGCGTGTTTTGCGGCGGGATTGCTTGGTGATGATAAAGAATACATTGGAGCATTAAAAGAAGTTAAAAACTGGGCATCAGGACACTACTTGAGAAAATTATTTGTAACTCTGCTCTTATCATGTCCTGTGAGCAGACCCGAGCATGTATGGGAACAAACTTGGCAGATGGAATTTTGTATCAACAGCGAAGGCTCTCAAACATCCCAGGTATACAAATCAATTAAAAATTAGATTTACACCTATCATTTGTATCATGACAAGTTATTCATGGCGTTTACTCTACCAACAAAATTATAAGATTTGTCATAAAAAGTATTACCCTAAATTCAATTCACCTTATATTAGAATTCACATAGAGTACATATGATTAGTTTACCAGATCTTTCTTACCCTTTTTAGATTTTCACTAATTATATAATTAAAAATATTACTAAATGATGAAATTAAATATTTACTAATACTATAAATAAACATTATTTTCTATTTACCCCAAACAACTTTTCTTACCTTAAGTATTAAAATTACATCACGTATCTAGTAACATATAAAAATAAAATATATTTTTAAATTAATACATTGATATTTTTTATTTCATAAATCAACATAATCAAATAAAACTATAGCATAATTTTAATTTTGTGCACATCTCATTTGTCATTCATTTGCATTGTAGTAAAAGATGAAATTAATTACTTCTTATTACCATAAACAAACAGTATTTCCTGATTACCCCAAACAACTTTTCTTACATTCAATATTAAAATTAGTTGACATATCAATTAACATATAAAAATAAAATATATTTTTAAATCAATATATTAAAATTTTTTATTTCATAAATTAACATATTCAAATAAAACTATTTCATAATTTTAATTTCATGCGTATCTCATTGGTCATTCATTTTCATTGATGTGACAAAATAAATTATTTACGATAAAGACATAATGGCAGTGGACACATACACATGAACATCTTCTTACAATTACTGATATAATTGTGTTTATTACATTTATAGATTTACAACTTAGTGATCAAGAGTTGCAAAATTTAACTCTTGTGGAGCTTGAGAAATTGATGCAAAAAAAAGAGAAAAAGTCTAAAAGACTTTCCCTCAATACCATATCCAAATGGATATATCACGGAACAACTAGGAAATAAGCTTATATATGCAGAACGTGATTATGATACATCCAAGTTGCGTGAGGAGTTTCAAAGTTTGTATGCTTCTCTTACCGGTAAGACAACTACAAATAATATGATTTATAAGTCATATTAAATGGTTTTGAGTGTCAAGAGAAAAATGATTTCATTCATACATTTTGATGCTAATATTGCAGATGAACAAAAAGCCATATTTGACACAATAATGGAAGTTGTGACTAACCAAAAAGGCGGGGTATACTTTTTATATGGTTATGGTGGTACAGGAAAAACATTTATGTGGAGGACACTAGCGCGCTTCTGCCTTACGTTCTCAACGTCATATCGTTTTAACTGTCGCATCCAGTGGTATAGCTTCTCTACTCTTACCTGGAGGCAGAACTGCACATTCTAAGTTTTCAATCTCAGTTCCTACTTTGGAGAAGTCTACATGAAATATACATCAAGGGAGTGAACTTGCAGAGCTATTGAAACAGACTAAATTGATAATATGGGATGAAGCAACAATGGCTCCTAAATTTTGTTTTGAAGCATTAGACAGAAGCCTAAGTGACATCATTAATAATGATGGTGATTCTAATTCACCATTTGGAGGAAGAGTGATTGTCTTTGGAGGAGACTTTAGACAAACTTTACCCGTTATTCCTGGAGGAAGCCGTTCAGACATCGTTAATGCTACAATAAATTCTTCATATCTATGGGAAGATTGTCAGGTATTAAACTGACTTTTTAGTATCATAACCAATATGTTTAATTTTGCGATACTTTAGAAAACACTAATTATCAATTTAGAAGTTTTTTCTTGGAATAATTACTTTATAAGGTATGATAATCAAATATAAGTATTTTTTTGTTTATTCATAGGTATTGTCTCTTACTAAAAATATGCGACTCCAAAATAGTTTGGATATGACAAGTGCTACTGAGCTCAAAGAATTTTCAAACTGGATATTGGATGTGGGGGATGGAAAAATATCAGAGCCAAATGATGGTTATGCAGAAATAAAAATTCCAGATGAATTCTTGATTAAAGAATTTGATGATCCAATAGATGCAATAATCCGAAGCACATATCCTAACTTGCTGGAGCAATACAAAAATGAGGAATTCCTCAAGTGTAGAGCTATCTTAGCATCGACTATTGAAATTGTCGATAAAATTAACGACTATGTTCTTTCCTTGCTCCCAGGTAATATTATACAAATGCTACTTTGCTTATTTACCGACACAATAAAATCTTAAGCAAATTTAATATTAAAATTACGTCCATTGAAATTTTATAACTACAGGTGAAGACAGAGAATATTTAAGTTGTGATTCTGTAGATAAATCAGATGTAGTCGAAGCAGAAGCATTTGAAGCGTTGACACCAGAGTTTCTAAATTCCTTGAGAACATCAAGTCTCCCAAATCATAGGATACGACTTAAGGTTGGGACTCCAATAATGTTGTTAAGAAATATAGACCAGTCAGAAGGACTATGTAATGGAACTAGATTGATTGTCACCAGACTGGGAAATCATGTCATTGGAACAAGAATCATATCTGAAAGTTATGATGGAGATGAGATTTACATACCTCGAATGTGTATGTCTCCTTCTCAATCACCATGGCCTTTTAAACTTATCAGAAGACAATTTCCTACAATGGTCTCATATGCAATGACAATCAATAAATCTCAAGGACGGTCACTGGAAAGAGTTGGATTATACCTGCGTAGACCTGTTTTTAGTCATGGACAATTGTATGTGGCATTATCTAGTGTTCAAAGAGGTTTTCCAAAATCTCTAACATGTAAGTTTAATATTTAACTTTTAATATTTATTTTATTAACTTAATTTAACTTTATGGTATTGACTTATTGTACTCACTTTTAAGAATTATCCCAATTTTTTAAAATTAATTTGCTTTTCTAATTAATTAGATCATGATTACAAGTGTATCCATCGATTATTTCCCGTGCGTATGCACAAGTACTGAACTAGTTTTGAAATAGAAAGACATCCTTCTTTGTTGCGCATGCATCAGAACCGCAGCAAATACATAACAGCAAATATGATATATTCAACTTTTTGCTGCGGTCGTGAAGGAATCGTGATAAGCACTAATTAGTAGGACATAAGTGTATGTTTTTATGTTGGATTTGTGTGTATTGTTTATCATTTTACTTAGTTTGTAAACATTTGTGTGATTTTAGTTGTAGTTGTATTTTAGTCTTTATTTGTAAGTTGTAAAGTTTAGTTAGGATTTGTGGTGTTGGAAAGGAAGACTTTGAAGTGAAGAAAAATAAGATTTGGCTGCCCAGGAGCAAATACCCGACCGGGTATAACGCTTGACCCGGTCGGGTAAGAAGTGAAAAACGAAAATGCAAAGAAAGTGCATGGCCCGGTCGGGCCCACTACCTCACCAGGTCGGGTGAGTAGTGACCGGGGACAACCCGGCGTGCAAAGATCACCCGAACGTGAAGAATATCCAATTTTTGCACTCACCCGGTCGGGTCCTCTACCCCACCCGGTCGGGTCTGACTTGACCCGGATACTTTAACATGCCGAAGATCGCCAGAACGTGGAGGATATTTGATTTTGACATGCACCCGGTCGGGTAAGTACTATACCCGGTCGGGTACCCGGCCAAAGGTGTTGAAAAACACCTATAAATAGCACTCTTTTTCTCCTCTAAAAATCATCCCTTCTTCCATACTCTTTAGCTCAGTTTAGAATAGCATTTCTTTATATTTTTCTAGCTATGTTTAGTCTCCAAATGAGGAGCTAAACTTCCATTCTTGGTGTTGCTCTTGAAGCTTGTTGATTATTAAAGTCGTGAGTTATTTTCTTAACTTCTTTCCTTGAATATTAATTAATAGTTCTTTCCTTAATACCATCTCTATATTAATGTTGGGGAGTGTTGCTAAGATGACAATTAGTTAACATCTCGACATTAGTTAGAATGGTATTTTCTTCCTCTATATTAATATTGGGGAGTGTTGTTAAGATGACAATTAGTTAACATCTTGATATTAATTATAGTAGGATTCATCTTCTTTAATAATATTCTTCCTTGAATATTAATTAATTCCTACTCTTATTTCATATTAATATTTTGAACATTACCTAAAGGATCAACTAGTTTTGTTTCATATATTAGTTATTACTAGAAACGATCAACGAACCGATGGTTAATCGTTGATGGTTTCACAAGTAAGTAACTTCGGTTTATTAATGCACGGTTGTGGTTAATAAACTTAAGAGGGATTAATTTTGTTGGTTAAACCGAAACCGCTTGTGTTGAGGTTATCAATCTCAATTGATTTCATCAAGGAGTTAGAAAGATTAAATGCTACTATTAAATCGGTATACGGCGTTGTTCTATATTTGATTAATAGTAAGGATTATTAAAGAACGGTCGTTGTTAATAACTACCCTCGATGAAGTGGATATACTCCCCAATTGAGTATTCGAGAGGGAATAAGTTATAGATATAACAATGATCGACTAAAATATATCAACAAGTGGAAAGTAGCAATGCCAAGTCCTTTTTATCTTTGAATTAAATCTCATATAGGTTGTTCATCTTAGTTCTTAGTGTTTTTAAAGCAAACAAATCTAAACCCCCCTTTTGTTACTATTTATATAAAAGAAAAGTATTCCTTTCCCTGTGGATACGAACCTTACTACACTATACTACGTATTAGTGATTGTATTGTATTTATTTTGAGTGCACCTAACGACAAGTGCACGTCAAATCGCAAAAAATACATATTGATTTTGAGTATTTGCGGCGCTTTAGCTAAGAACCGCTGCATCAGCTCCCAGCCCGGGCCAAAAATGCTTATCTTATGGATCTGTTTGGAATTCCCTCTCTTCGTATTATGTATTAATTATTTTACACTTTTTCCTTCCGCAATGTAATACTCTTTTATTTCAATAATATCCCGGTAAATGGTCTCCGACATTTACCCCACTGATTTTGGTGGTTTGCCTTCCGGAGTACAAAAAAAAAGCTAAGAACCGCTGCAATTAGGTAGCAGCAAATAAGGAAAATTCTAGTAGTGTATCTAAATTGTGTAATCATCAATTTAATAAAGTTGGAATTATATTTGTAATTGAATTGGATTAAGCTACTTAGAAGATCATTTTAGCCGTTTTTTATATTTTTCCTTATATAATTACAAAATAAACTGTGTATTTTAAATATAATTTTTCATAATTCATCATATATTAGCCAAGTTTAGGTTACCAAATAGGCTCCACATTTTAAAGTAAACTATTAAAAGTTTACATTTATACTATTTAGAGCTCATCTGGTAACTCTGAAATTTACTGAATCGACGTAATCTATTGAAATTGATGAAGTTCGGGTTGAAACATTGAAATGGCCGAATTTACCATATTATGGAAAGTAATATTTAAGTATATAGAAAAATAGTTAAAATGATACTATATAGTAACTTCACCCAATTCAGTTGGAAATGTAACCCGAACTCTACTAGTTTTGAATACACTACGATGCAGAGCGCGAAATTAAAAATTATGTGTTTGGTGAAAATTTGATTGATAATGATAAATAAACAAAAAAATAGTCAGCATAATCAGCTGATTTGATCAATGATCTCTAAGTAATAAAAAATCATACTCCGTATTTACTAATGTAATCTACTGAAATGAAGAAACTTATGAATATTATAATAGTACATGACATCACATAACAAACTTATTAACAAAATAACGAAATATAAAATAGGAAAAATTACCCTAAATAGGACTAAAACGTTTATATATTGCAAAATAGGACTATCATGTTTTTATTCTTTCAATAGGAGAAATTACTACAATGTTTTGGATACTAGACCTTAAACATGCCAGTATTTTTCAAACTTGATTGTAATTACTCATATTTAGAGAATAAGAACATGGCAATCTTGTATTGAAATATAACACATTTGTACTCCTATTTTGGGAATTTTCCTTAAAAAATATTTTAATCCTTTTTTTGAAGAAGAAAAATAATTTTAAATGAAGTTCAATAAAAATAATAACATATTTAAAATAGACATTAGTTAAAAAATTTATAACCTCAAATAACTTTAAAGATGTTGAAGGAAATTACTTTAATGTGCATTCGTTATAGATAGAAAGTGCATCTACAGATTATATGTATGAAAAATTTCCACTTTTGGTTCCATGACTATTATGCCACTTCCACATTTAGTCTCTTACTTTCAGATTGTCCACATTTAGCTCGTTACCATTATCCCCTCACCACCCTCGGTCCTTCTGGCCAAAATTCCGGCAAATTTAGTCCACTTCTCAGCCTCAGAATCAGTCTTTGCATTTAATTTTGTATCAGGTTGGGTTTTTCGTATCAGTCTTTGCATTACCTTTGGTTTTTCATATCTAAAATTTGCATTAAATTTGCCAGAATTTTGGCCGGAAGGACAAGGGATGGTGAGGGGATAATGGTCACGGACTAAATGTGGACAATCTGAAAGTAAGGGACTAAATGTGGAAGTGATATAAAAGTCATGAGACTAAAAGTGGAATTTTTTCTTATATGTATTGAGCTAATTGGCCCATTGGCTCATTCCTTGTAAAATCATAATCCCCCTATTGAAAGGGGGCTTACTAATGGAATGAACACACCTCTCTCACTTCCCTACAACACGTTATCACCACGTAGCCCTAAACCTATTTTTTTCTCCTGTTCTCCCTACACTCAATCCGTAGCCGCGCCTCCAGCAGTTCAGCAGCGCCGCCAGTAATCCAGCCACGCCTGGCCGCCTCCCAACGCACTGACCGTCGCCCGGCCTCCCCCTTCCTAGCCTGCGACTCACCAATTCCCGGATCTCTGTTGAGGAATTTTTTTACTCAAAAATCATTGCAGAATCTTATGTATATGATTTATTGCATCATGTTTACCATTGTGATGAACATCATTGATTTTTTTTTTTGAGATTAAGTTGTCATTTTTTTAAGATCCATTTCTTGCACACCAAGTGTTTGATGATATGCCTCATCCATTTTTTGAGAGAGAGATGCAATTTTTTTATTATAATTCCGTAATGCTATATGTTATAATCATATAGTTGGAATCAATATCACATTATGCATCCCTCTTCGTTTTTATACATCCATGCGATCATACTTTTTCGTAAAATTATATGTCATATACATACAGTTGGAATCAAAGATCACACGATTAATCTTATTTTAATGTATTTTATATGATTATATGATTATACTTTCCGTAAAGCTATGTGTTAGATACATATAGTTGGAATTAAAATCATATTATGCACTTTTTTAATTATTTTATACATATTATGTCACTTACATATAGTTAGAACCATAATCACGTAAGATTACTATATTTTATGCCTAATCTGTTCATTAGACCAATATTAATACTTTCTATGGAAAATGTGGTATATGTGCCCTATTTTTCTCCATGAAATAGATGAAGATTTATTTAGCTATTTGACATCTGCACCATGTTGCAGACTAAGTAGAGAAGAAGTTGAGATTCCCGTATTTTAGATCATGAAAAAGAATCTTCGTATTTTGGGAATGACAATGAGAAACTCCCGCTAATCCGTCCTTCTCTCTCCCACATTCCATATGAAATTTTTTCTTACTTGGAGCATCCACGAGGATGTAATCTCTAGTCTATTTATAAAGTAGGGGTGGGCAAAAATCCCGGTCCCGGTATCCCAAACCGAAAAATCCCGATATCTTTCCGAAACTATCCCGGTCCATTTAGGATGCAATTTTTTCATCTCGAACCGGTCCTGTATCGATATTAACCGGGACGGGACCGGGATAGCTATAAAATATCATGTCCTGTCCCGGTGTCCCGTTTAAAATTAGTAGATTATTTTAAATTTCTAATACTATGTAATAGCCAAACTCAATAAAAACATTGTAGCCCTTAGTCTCTCTAGTGTAATTTTATCTTATTTTGTGTCACTCTTAGTCTCGTTTCTTTTGTTTCTTTTGATTAAAATTTGTTTAGTTCTCCTTCCGATACTATTTTATACTACCTTCGTCTCATAAAATTCTTCTCACTTTCTTTTTTGAGCCGTCCCAAAAAATTCTTCCCACTTACCATTTTTGGACAATTTGTGTGGTTCAAATTCATTTCACTTTTTTCTTACACAACTACAACCACACATTTCCATTTTATTCCACTTTCTTAATATCCGTGCCAAGTCAAAGTGGGAAGAATTTTCTGGGACGGAAGGAGTAACATATTATTACGTGCGGAATATTATTTATAATGGAATAACTATTACTCCAAAGTGTAGTGTTGTTATACATTTAATATTTTCCAAAATAACTAATAGAAAATCTATATATATACATATATATATATATAGTCTTTACAGATATGATATTTAATTTAATGTGGTATTGAAAAAATACAAGTCTACTATAAAGTATAAAAATATTTTGTGCTACTATTCTACTAGAGGAAACACAAGATTAGGGGGGAAAAAATTACAATACAGTAATTAAAAATAGTTAATTAGAGGATACTTAACTTTTTAGAGAAGCTGAATTAGCAAAAAATAGTTACGTCTTTATTTTGATGTTATGTTTATTTTTATATCACATTTCACAAATGTATATTTTATGGGATGTCTCCCGAACCGTCCCGGTTTTTCTCGAGTTGTACCGTTCCCGTTTTAAATGAGACAACATTGGGATACTTATCCCGAACCGTACCGGACCGTTATTATAAAACCGGATCAGGATCGGGATAAGCCAAATCCCGAACCATCCCGGACCGCGCCCACCCCTATTATAAAGTGCCAAATATCAAATACTCCCTTCGTCCCAAAAACAACTTCACACTTCGTTTTCCATACATATTAAGGAAATAAACTTACGGGCGGGTAAATTTACCTGTTTTGACACTGTTTGGATACTGTTTAGCACTGTTTGACACTGTTTTGATGTAGATAATTTGCCAAATAAGGAAGTGGGAAGAAGTGTGAAGATAATTTTTGGACATTCATTTAAGGAAAATGGGAAGTTGTTTTTGGGACGGAGGGAGTAATTAAATGGCTTTCTAGTCCACAAAATAAAAAGTGAAGTGCATGGATAGTGGGGGTTAAAATTAGGTCTGGATTCGGTTCGGTTACTGAACCGATCCAGTGAATATTGGGACCGAACCAAAAATTCGGTTTTTTTAATCACACCACCCCAAACTGAACCATCCATCAAACAAGTCTCAATTTATTGGAAACCGATTTTTCGGGTCAGATTATCAAAAACCAAACATACTGATTTATTTAAATAAAAAAATGAAAATTAAGCCCAAAATGTGAATATTAGAATATTGAGGCCATTAGGACCCATTTTGGAGGAGTAAAGTCCTTTTGTTTCCGGTGTGGGACGAAGTATCCGAGAGAAGAGCTGAAAACATAAATGTTGAACAAAAAATCATCAGATGGGATCGAATTTGACGGAGAGCTGATGCCCTACGCTACCAACGAACTAGCGCATTCAGTATGTGTTTTGTTCTCTCCGAACGTAAATGTATTTTTTCGAAACGTAATTAACTATGATCAGTGCAAATAATACAAATTATTATTATTAATAAAATCGGTTCGGTTCGGTCCACACCGTTTTTTGAGATTATAAATCGATTCCAAACCAATTTTTTTCGGGTCTCGATTTTCGGGTTCCAAAATTTATCGGTTCGGTCCGGTTCAGGTTTTTTTCAATGCTGTTCAGTTATTTTTGGTTCGGTTTCGGTTTTTTGGTTCAAAATGCCAGCCTTAGTTAAAATAGGTCTCCAATGCATTTAATCTTGCGGCTCATCACAGTTGCCATGTGGAAAATATTATATTAAAATAAAAAGATTATTTTGTTTGGTTTAACCTCTTCCCTATAAGGCTATAACCCTACGTATATTTAAGGTTGTATTCAACCCCTTTTCTTTTGTCCAAATATATCAATCTTTTTCCGCAAATTATATGGTGCAACCGGCGCACCATGAGGATGGTGCGCCCGGTTGCAAAAATGACGCAGCATCTGTTTTTTTTTTTGCTTTTGATGTTAAAAATGATAATAACTTTTTTATTTTTGATCCGATTTTTATAAACTTTATATCAACATTTTTTATTTTTCATGATCTTTCAAATGAGACCAATATTGTGTATGTAATTTTAAGAAATTATCGAACTATTATATTAATGAGTATTGGATTATAAGAAAAATCAAATCTGTTTGGGAGATGATAGGTTTGTGAAATAGAAGATCGAATCTGTTTGGGAGTGGATCAGTGGCCTCAGTTACATTTCATAATACATTGAGTTACATCTTTTTATGAGCGAGTTACATCTTTTTATAAGCAAGTTACATCTTTTTATAAGCGAGTTACATCTTTTTATAAGCAAGTTACATCTTTTTATAAGCGAGTTACATATATATATATATATATATATATATATATATATATATATATATATATATATATATATATATATATATATATATACACACACGAGTTGCATTTGACATGTCTGAACGCGACTTACATATATTTACACGTAAAGTTACATATTTTTACACGTAAAGTTACATATTTATACACGCGAGTTACATATTTATACACACGAGATGCATGTGACCTGTCTGAATGCGAGTTACATATTTTTTTACGTAAAGTTACATATTGTTACACGTAGAGATACATATTTATACACACGAGTTGCATTTGACTTGACTGAACGTGAGTTACATATTTTAACACTTAAAGTTACATATTTCACACACAAATGTTAATATGTTAAAATTACATAGGCAATATTAGTCTCATTTGAAAGATCATGAAAAATAAAAAATGTTGATATAAATTTTATAAAAATCGGATCAAAAATAAAAAAATTATTACCATTTTTTAAAAACAAAAGGAAAAAAAAAATATAAATCCGTCCCGGTATACGGTGTACGCACTCATCTTTTTCATATTCTGGTTTTGCATGCGGTGAAATTTCACGTGATAATTAACTCCAGTCACAAAAAAATTACGATTATGTTTTTTCTTTTTTGTTTTTTTACTTTTAATTTTTTCATCATCAAAACTTTAAAAGTTATCATGTTTCCAACAATTTTTTATTTAATTTAAGAACACCAGAAAGTATTACAATTATTTGTTCAAATTTTTATCCTTTTGAATAAATTAATTACTTTTTCTTTCTCTCTTACTCCTTATTGCTAAACTTTTCCTTTTTTTATTCAACTAAAATTACAACCTATAATTAATTATTTTTTATTCAAAATAATTATTTTCTATATTTATACACTTATTTGTAATATATTTTTTCATATTCATACTTTTTCCTATAATATACGGAGTATTTATTATCTCTCTTATATGTTTCTAGTGTTTTTTAGACATTAAATTTGGTTATTTTGATTTACAATTGATAAAATATGAGATTACATTTTCATGTGTGTGATTTATGTTTCTACATGTGTGAGTGATGTTTATTGACAATATTTGGAGTTACATTTGATAGTCTATGAAGTTACATCTTCTTGTACATGAGTTACATCTTTTTATGAATGAGTTACATCTTCCAACGCGCGTGAATAACATTTAGTCTTGACTCAACAAGTTACATTTTGCATACACTTAAGTTAGACTTTCTATCAACACGAGTTACATTTTTCATAATACGAGTTACATCACAAAATAAACATATGCTATTGAAACAAAAAAAAACATTTCTTTGCATAAAAATGATTTTTTTGGCAAACATTTTTTTCCCAAAAAAAAGTTTTGCCAAAAAAAATTGTTTAGGAAACATTTTTTATGGCCTTAAATATTAAAAACAAAACATATTCACTATTAGGTAATGTAATTGATACGCTTGTAAATTCCATTTGTATGTTTGTGTTTTTAATTAGTTTTGATTGATTTTTACTTTGGCAATTACACACTTTTGGTGTAATAGTTTAGTTTGTTAAATTCTTGTAAATTGTTTAGATTAGGTTTATTATGAGCTCAAACAGGTCTTGATCAACTCAAAGGACAGTTGGTGAACCCCAAAAGTGGAAGGAAGGTGCAAAAAATCAAAAGAAAGAAGATGCTGATTTTTTTGGTCTATGCCGAGATGAGTATGACCTATACTCGATCGGGTATCTTGTTGAAGTTTCAAATCAGATCAGATCCGAAGACAAAGGATCATGCAGAGAAGATTCGGGCCACGATCGGGTATGCTTATGAAATTTAGGCAATGATCGATCGAGTATACCTCGAATTTGAGGTATTACACATACCCAATCGGGTACCTTGTATATACCCGATCGGGTACCCGAGCTGCATCTCAAAAGCCTATAAATACACCTCCTTTCCTTCACAATTAGATATCCAATTCCTTTATACATCTAAGCTCAGTCTAGAATAGTTCTTTATATTTTTCATCATGTTTAGTCTCCAAATGAGGAGCTAAATTCTTCCATCTTGGTTTTGCTACTTTGAAACTTAATGATTTTGTAAGTTGTGAGTTATTTTCTTTAATCTTCTTCCTTGAGTATTAATTCTTCCTTTAAAATACTATTTCTATATCAAAGTTGGGGAGTGTTACTAAGATGACAATTAGTTAACATCTTGACATTGGTTATAGTAATAGTTATTTCTTCCTCTATGTTAATATTGGGGAGTGTTACTAAGATGACAATTAGTGAACATCTTGATATTAACTATAGTAGGATTCATATTCTTTAATATTCCTCCTTGAGTATTAATTAATTCCTATTCATATTTCATGTTAATATTTTGAACATTACTTAAAGTATCAACTAGTTTTGTTTCTTATAATAATTATTACTAGAATTAATCGGTTAATACGCTTGTTATTAATCCGGTTCTTTCAACAATAGTAAACTTGGATTATTAATGCATGCATCTCATGGTTAATATGACAAGGGGAATTAATTTTATTGATTAAACCAATAAACCGCCTGTGTTGAGGTTATCAATCTCAATCGTTTTCATCTTAAGTTTATTGCTACTATCATGTTAATATACGGCGCTTGTTCTATATTGACTCGATAGTAAGTTTTATTAATGAATGCATCTCGTTATTAATAACTACCCTCGATGAAATGGATATACTCCTCGATTGAGTATTCGAGAGGAAGATAGTCAAAGATATAATCGGGATCGACGAACATTTCATTAAGTGGATAAAAGCAAAACCAAGTCCTCATCTCTATTAATTGAACCACATACGTCGTTCATCTTAGTGTTAATTAAATTAAATTAAATCAAACTCAAAACTCTCCCTTTTGTTACTCATTATATAAAAGAAAAGTATTCATTTCCCTGTGGATACGAACCTTACTTCGTTATACTACGTATAATCGTTGTATTGTATTTATTTTGAGTGCACCTCACGACAAGTGCACGTCAAATTTGGCGCCGTTGCCGGGGAAAAGCAATAATTTTTCTTTTATTTCATTTCAAGAAAAATCAAAAAAAAATATTAAATAAAAATATAAAGAGTTCTTTTTTTTTAACCCCCGGAAGGCAAACCACCAAAATTAGTGGGACAAATGCCGGGGGACATTTGTCGGGTTTTATTAAAGAAGAAGAAAGATAACAAAAAGAGGGGGACTATACCAATACCTCTTTCACCAAAAAATACAATTTAAGTCATAAATCTAAAAGAAGGTAAACCAAACAGATCTAAAGTAGCAGCACTCTTAACGGGCCCAGGTAACAAATTCAGATCAGACCAATGCCTAAAATGGGCTGAAGAGAGTCGAGCAAGCAAATGGGCCAGCTCGTTAACCTCTCGCAAGATATGTCGGAATCGGATGCCTTTCCTAAAACATAACCGCCTGAAGCCATCAATCTCCTCCATCCACCGATCCCTCTTCCTACCTGAAACGTAATCCACAATCTCCTTAGCATCACATTCAACCTGAAAGCTCCCAAATCCTTCATTAATAGCCCATGTTGTTGCCCTTAGGAGTGCAAGCAGTTCTACGTGAAGATTGGAGCAAGTTACCATGGGAAACGAGATAGCTCCGATGAAAACTCCAAGTTCATTTCTCAAGATTGCGTCACCGGAAGCTTTTCCAGGTAAATACGCCGCATCAACGTTGAGTTTAAGACCTCTCTTAAGCTTAATCCATCGAATAGGTTGAAGAACCATATTAGATTTAAAGTTACTGGGGATGAGATTTTCCTCATAAAGAATCTTATCGATGGAACAAAATTTAGAAGAATTGAAACTCTGAACCCAGGTTTGAGTATAAAGTTTGATTCTCCAGATAATATTTTCAACCGTAGGGATAGAAAGAAGAGAACCCCAGATTAGGTCAGTGTAAACCTTCCAAATATGCCAGCTGATAATGCCCGGAAGATTATGTCTGAAAACATCAGTGAGGGTTTTGCTTCCTGCTTCAAGCCACCAAACAAAAAATATATTTCTGACTGAAAGAAGATTAGTGGGGATAGGAATATTTAAGATCCTAGCAAAGTAATTCCAAATATTATTAGAGAATGAGCAACCATAGAAAATATGATCGGTAGTATCATTATTTCTTCTACAAATAGGGCACATTGAGGGTTGAAGCACCATCTGAAATCTTCTAAGATTGTCTGAAATAGGTAAAATGCCTCTAAAGAGCTTCCATTGAAATATAAAGAGTTCTTATTTTTCTATTTCTGAGCTTTGAAGTATATGGTTAAATATCGCTCACTGAACAAAATCACCTATCACACCAACCCCGAAATAGAACAAACTTTCGAGCGGTTGAAAAGTAAATTTTCTAATACCGACTCGGAAGAATCATCTACCAGAGATTCATACACCGCTAGCTCTAGTTCTAGCGAATCCGAAGAGTCCTTTCACATGGCTCTTGAAACGAGAACACTGAGGGAGCTCACAGCTCCGAACTTGAATCAACAACCACTGTGTATTACCTTCCCTACACTTGATGAGGGTAATACGTTTGAGCTAAAATCTGGGCTCATTCATCTGCTGCCATCCTTCCATGGCCTGAGAGGAGAGGATCCGAACAAACACCTCTCGGAGTTTCACGTCGTTTGCACAAGCATGTGTCCAAACGGTGTGACGGAAGAACAAATCAAATTGTGGGCTTTTCCATTTTCTTTAAAGGATACCACAAAGGATTGGCTATTCTATCTTCCTTCGGGAAGTATAGGTACATGGGCGGCCATGAAGAAAGCTTTCCTCGAAAGGTATTACCTTGCCTCTGTGTCCTCATCTCTAAAAAAGCAGATTAGCAATGTGGAGCAAAAGGATGATGAATCGTTCTACGAATATTGGGAACGATTCAAGAAACTTTGTGCAAGCTGTCCATACCACGGCTATTCGGAGCAAGACCTCATCTTATACTTCTATGATAGTGCTTGCAATGAAGATAGGTGGATGATCAACGTCGCGTGTGGAGGGGGGATTGTCAACAAGACTCCTTCTCAAGCTAGAAACCTTATCTCGGAGTTGGCCGAGAATTGTAGACACTATGATTGGCGGTCATCAAAACGAGTTATGGCGGCGGAATCCAATAACTCGTTGGAAAGTCAAGTAGCCGGCTTGACTTCTTTGGTTAAAGATTTTCTCTTAAATCCAAAAACTCAAGAATTCAAGGTCTGCGGCATATGCTAGACACAAGGGCACCCCACCAACTCTTGCCCAATGCTACAAGAGGAGAACTCCGAACAAGTCAATGCTTTGGGGTTTCAAAATCAAAAGAGGTATAACCCTCACAGCAACACCTATAATCCGGGATGGAGGGATCATCCTAATTTAAGGTACGGAAACTCTCAACCTCCTCAACCATCAAATCTTCCCCCTCAACAATATAAACAACAAGGCCAAACTTCGAACTTGAACATGTCCACCGAAGACATAATTCGATCAATTGCCATGAATATGACAACGATGCAACAAAGTATGGTCCAATTTCAAGAAACAACAAAATCCAGCATCTACAACTTGGAAGAAAGAGTTAGCAAACGAGTTTTTTCCCGAACATGGGTACTTTTCAAACTTATTTCCCGAATAGGGGTACTTTTAAACTTATTTCCCAAATGAGCGTCTTTTCGCTATGTCATCATCCCAGCAATTCCACATCATGTTAACTATTTCATGTCATCCCAAGTATTCCACCTCATCCAATTGAAGTAATTAAGGATACTTTTTTGAAAGAAAAAAAATTGAAAATTGGAATTCGAAAGATTTTGAACCTTCGACAGCAGCAAGGCATGCCTTTTCATTTGTAGAGATGACCACTACACCAGAGGCGTCAAGTGGTGTACAGTCTCGTTTTAACAAATTTGAATAATCGACCTCTATTTTATTGATTATATTCATTAAAATGCTCGAATTTGAGTTAAATTGTTACATGTTATGTTTTAGTTAAATTTGAAATACTAAGATTTAAATCCCAGAACATAAATATTTACCTTCCTGTGTATTACTCGTTCATTTAGAGATATATGCTTCTTTCTAAAGTAATTATATAATAAAATAAATTGTAAATTTGAGATACTCAATTAAAGAATAAAAACCTAATTAAAATTTATAATAACTAAATGACATGAAAGGCTCTAGCACCCTAATAAATATAGAATTTTGTTAATATGAAAACAATTGTATGAAGTTTATCTAAGAAAAAAATCTTTATTTTTTTTAAAGAAAAAAATCTTTATTAATTAAAATTAGGAAAAAAATTGGTGCCGAGCTTAGATCAGTCCTGAACTTTTTTTGGAAGAAGCTCAATCCTGAACTTTAAAAGCGGTATTCAAATATGTTAAAAAGAGAATGGATGCCATCCCAAGGTACTAGTTTAATGTTAATCGCTACAAATTAAAAGGCATGCTTAATTAGCCGCTAGTCGAAGGTTCAATTCCTTGTGATGTTCCGATTTTTAATTTTTCAATAAAAGTATCCTTGAACACTTAAATTGGATGACGTGTAATACTTGGGATGACATGGAATAGCTAGTATGATGTGGAATTGCTGGAATGATGACATTGCGAACAGTACCTTCATTTGGGGAATAAATTGAAAAGTACCCATATTCGAGAAATAAGTTTGAAAAGTACCTCTGTTCGGGAAAAAACTCTTTACCAAACATATTCTATGAACTTTAATACTAGTATTTACCATCGTGTTGCGAAATCATTGAAACAATAGTTATAGAGAAATATCCAAATATATACCGACAGATTCTAGCTATTGGGCACGTTCGAGCTATTTCACAAATACCGAGAGAAATCGTTCGAAAAAACAAATACAGAACGAAATATAATATATCCACCAGAATGGCTCGTCCCTTGGATCAATCAAATGGACCTTTCCTTCATCAAAGAACCACTTGACGAGTGCCTCTTCTATTATATGATTATACTATTAGTATTAATTTTTAGTAAAAATGGACAAGAATCTCAACTATTAGTGACCTGCTTTAAATAATAGAAAATACCGATTATCTCAAAATAATCTCAACTATTTAGTAAAATTCTTGAAATGATCCACTCATCACTTGTAATAACCCATAAATGACTTATAATATTTACGGGTTAATGTAAGTTACTAGAGCATTTTGAGAATTTTATTTCATAATTGGGATTACTTTGAGATAATTGATACATTAGATTAGATTATTTAGAGGAGGTGAGTAATAGTTGGAATTATTCTTATCGTTTTTCCTAATTTTTATGGATTTGTATTCGTGTCAAGCACTATTATTATTGAGCAAATTTTCAAACGCATTTTAGAAAAGCCTTATTCAGACATTTGTAAACCCTTGTTTCGAATGAAATGGGGTTTAGAGAAAAGTTACTACGTACTAGAATCCTAATGCATTTGGTTAAGGGGGCTTGGGAGCACCTTGGTGCAGCAGGGTGAGCGAAAAACTAGAATTTCATTTTTTATTGTGTTGTTTCTTAGCTATATGTATTCCAATTTTTACAAAAAGTATATCAAAATTCATACCACATAACGTTTAATAATCTTTCGTATGATTGCTTAAAAAAAGTCTTTCATATCATATCAATATTGCGTATACAAAGTTTAAAAAACGAAGTTTAAATTATAGGATGTTTTAAGATTCGAAATGTTTCTTAAATAGATCGAGTTCTAAAAAACGAAGCTTCAGTTATAGGGACATATAAGTTTGCTTTCTCTTTTTTTTTGACAGCAAGTTTACTTTCTCTCAATAAATAATAACTATGGTATTGTTGTATATATATACTTCGTATGTCTCAATTTTGTGGAATGGTTGACCTGATAATTATACTTCAAAAACAGTCAAAAAGTAAAAACATGCCGTCATAAAAATGGAATATACAACGTATTAATAGATAACAAAAAGAGGGAATACCTTTGAAGTTTTATTTTCAGGAAACATGGACTTCTTCAGATAACCGTCCAAGCCGAAGGTCTGACCAAATTGGGAAGTGACCAAATACCCATTCGTGGCCCTTCGTGTAGGCAGTGCCTTTAGAGAGAATGACAAATATACAGGACTTTTGAGATGTCACTCACAAAATGTGGGAGTCAGAATTTGGGTATTAAATTACGGGAAACGTGGGCTTTGAATCCGAGTTTCTTAGGGTTGTATGAGGACCTTTACACTTTCTGATTCCTCAAATCCGAATAGGTGATTCAATTATTTTATACTCCCTCCGTTCCCAAAAATTCTTCCCATTTTCCTTTTTGGGCTGTTCTCAAAAATACTTCCCACTTTCCCCTTTTGGACAATTTGTGTGGCTCACATTCATTTTACTTTTTTCTTACACAACCACAACAATACATTTCCATTTTATTCCACTTTCTTAATAAGTGTGCCAAGTCAAACCGGGAAGAATTTTTAGGAACGGAGGGAGTACACAAGAATTGTGCATGGCTACAGGAATTCATCACGAGGGTGCAAATTGTATTATCTCATTCCCTATTTTCAGCCTTAAGATTAGAAGAAAAAAATCCTAACCCTCAAATTTTTATGTGGTAGTCTCCTTCCCAACCTCAATCCTTGCCTCTTTAAATACCTTCAACATCATATTGAAAAAATTCCACTTTTTATGTGGTAGTCTCCTTCCCTTAAATTGAAAATAAAAACTTACCTTTTAATATCTTCATATCACTTGGACTCACCGTATGATTTTTGATACGATTGTATAAATCTTCAGGATCTGCGTGAAAGGTCGGGGTTTTAATTTATACACATCACGAAGATGTATACGATAAGCAATTATGCCGCATGCATGCATGGGTATCTGGGATGGGCCGGAGCTGCTTTAGGGGAGTATTTACGAGCTCATATATGTCATTATCAATTGATGGCAATCTCATTTATTATTTCCTTTGCTTTTATTTATGAGAAAATTATTCACCATGCATGCATGGGAATAGGGGATGCTGGGAGCTGCTTTAGTATTTACGAGCTAGCTGAGCTGAGCTAGCGGAGCCCGTTTGGTAGCACGAAAATCGGTTGATTTGATTGATTCTGGTGAAATTTATGAAGTGCTGACGGAAGTGTCTACATTGGCTGATTCTGTTGATTTAAATAAAAAATAATTTTAAAATACTACGTATATTTTATTAATAAAATAAAGAAAAAATTATATGTAAAAATAGCTAAAATTGTCATCTACAGTAACTTCAGCCAATACAGCCAGAAAAGTAACTTCAACCTTACTTTTTCTGCTTATTACACAATTCAGCCCGCGAAATCAAAAGTTACGTGTTTGGTGAAAAAGTTGGCTGATAAGCCCGATAAGCCTGATTAGCCGAAAAACAGTGTTGTCAAACACCCTCGTAGTTTAATTACCAATTTTAATAAATAAACATTTATGTATTCAAAATTCAAATTAATTAAGAAAATTCAAAAGTTTTATGAATTTCAAAATTCAAATTAGAATATGATAAAATTTTGATAGTTTAATTAAGAAAATAAAATCAAATAGTGTGATCAAGAAGACAACAAAGTATTATATCAAACTTATGCTAACCAATAATACCTCCGCAACATATATATCTGCCCATTTAAAAGTAAGTGAGATCAAGAATAATGAAAAAGAATATAAATTATTAAGGATATGATAGGAAGAGAATGAAATAGTGTGCAAAAACGAAAGATAAATTCAAAAAGTAGTTTTTATAGTATACTAGTATTATTTTCCAAATTATTGGGATATAATGAGAAGATCGATTTAGAAATGAGAATATATGAATGTTACTATTAAAAAAGGAAAGAGAGAAGATGTAAAACAATTTTCTTATTTAATTAGATCATGAATAAAAATATATATGGACCAACTATTTTTCCCATGCATATGCACGGGTACTATATATGCTAGTATGTAAGAACTTAATTTCCTTTCAAAAAACAGATCAATAAAATAAATTTATAGTAAATACGAACGTTTTCTATAAAAAAATCGAGATTATTCTAGAGATATATATAATTATCAAAAGTGGAGTAAAACATAGTGTTGGGATATTGATCCAGAGGCCCAATACCCGGATCAAAAAGGCCCAGGATACCCGGCCCAAATAACGGGTCCATTACTCTGTGAGGAGCAGGCCCAGTGAAGAATCCATACCGAACGGGGTTCGGTCCGAGTAAAGGCCGGCCCAAAAAGAAGAGATACCGAACGGAGTTCGGACCATATATCATAGTTGGGCCAATTTGACATCGTCATTTGCAAGCTCCAGCATCCCGTTCGAGCAACGTGCAACCAGCAAGTGGCCAGATGCAAATAATGCCAGATTGTGACATCAGCAACTGGAAACATGGGTGATCAAGTCGGTGGAACAACGGCCAATCAGCATAGAGCAGCCCATGCTCTCCATTAGTATAAATAAAAGGTTTAAAATCATTGTAAGGGTTAACATTTCAATACTCAAGCTCTAGAATAGCATTATTACTCTTGTTTCCTGTATTAAAGCACTGTTCCGACCTACCGATCGGGAAGTTTCCTTGTAATCAGACAGGTTAATTAATACAAGTGGGCTTTTGGGTATTAGTGAATTCATATTTTATATTTTATTATACACTTCGATTCTGGTCCATTCCTGATATATCCAAAGTTCGTGTTGGGCTTTCGGATCTACGGGACTTACCTTCAACATTGGCGCCGTCTGTGGGAAACTATTCAAAAAGTTTCACATTCAATTATCCCAAAACAACTATTTTTTAAAATGGTCAGAATCAGTTCTTATCACACAAACGATGGTTCACGCCGTCACGGAAGGAGTCACACCCCAGGAAATCAAGCCCCTCACGGACAATCCAGCCGAGAATCATATCCTCATTTTGACGGGGACTTTGTAATTCCTGAAGCTCTGAGGAGGAATCCTCAGGCCATGCGAGATATGGCCCAGGTCATGCAACACATGGCAAACGAGGAAGAAGGAGGATCCAATTTTACAGGGGAAACTCCATACACAGAAACGACGACAGCGTCATCCCGCTCGCAGGCCCATCGGGATAACCGCCGTGACGCTCCACCAACAGCGCATCATACTCCCACTGACCGGACCCCGATCGGGTCACAAGCCAGGGGACCTACTCCTATTGGTCGTCATTTCCAGCATGACGAACGGAATAATACTAGGGCTGCTCAAAGGCATTGGGATCGGGAGTATACAGATTTGAGGGCTCCACCACCGCCCCATTTGACGGCCCAGGAGGAAGAAATGGCTGAAATGAGGAGGCAGATGAACGAGATGAGAGATCAGATGAATAGGGCGCCCGTACAGCCTGTCCCAATTCAGCTCGGGATTACTTCCCCTTTCACCAGGGAAATTATGTATGCGGACATCCAAGGAGGTGCGAAACCACCGGCCGGTCAAATTTATGACGGGGTGGGAGATCCCCATGTGCATTTAAGGAGTTATCAAAGAGGACTAATGCTACTAGGAGCACCTGAGGCTGCTATATGCCGGTTGTTTTTCAGTACGCTCAAAGGGCCCGCCAAGGAGTGGTTCGGGACCCTGAAACCCGGGTCGATCAACAGTTTCGCCGAATTATCGACGTTATTCTTGGCCCAATTTGCTTCCAGTGCCAACCCAAAACGGCATTTCAGCTACCTGACCAGCGTGAAGCAGAACTCCAAAGAAACCCTCAATCAATTCTTAAAAAGATGGAGGGACGAAACTCTGACAGTTGGAAACATGACGGATGATACCGCCATCACCCTATTCACAAACGCTCTCCGAATGAGAGAGTTATATAAGGATTTGAAGAAGAATCCAGGTACAGCATATGCCGAGGTGTTAGACAGAGCTCGCAAGCATGCTGCCCTGGAAGAAGAGATAATGATCAGGGACAAGGTCGTTGCGCCTACTGCCCCAATCAAGATGGCCGATCGGCTGGGTCCTAGCCCAGTGGCCGCTCTCCCTCCTAAGCAAGGGCAATTTACTCCCCTGGTCCTGTCCGTGGCAACCATTTATCAGAACGAGAAGGACAACATTCCCCTTCCGACTGATTCTTCACAGTATATGGGAGCAGACGAGTCTGCTTTTTGTTAATATCATAACAGGAAAGGTCATGCCACCAACGCCTGTAGGGCACTACAAACGGCTATTGAGGACTTGATCCGGCGGGGTCATCTGGGCAAATATGTGAGTAAGGATCTAAGTGCGGTAGACACTTTAAAACCGATCAGGAAACCCAATAGCTGGTGACGGGATGCCCAACGTGATGCCCAGCCCCAGAATGACGTATATATTCCCCCCAGGGATGAACCAGAGGGCTCGGGAGGCCCCAGAAAGAAACCTCGAATGGAGGTCAAGGTTATATTTTGGGGCGGGGAAACAGGGGATTCGAACGCCGAACGGAAAGGGTTCGAGCGAAGTCTTTATGTAGGATCCATCTCCACTCCCCCAGAAGAAAGGAAGGACGGACCCGATCACATTCGGGCCAGCTGATTTACCCAACTCGCCAAGCCCGCACAAGGATGAATTGGTGGTGAGCATGTGCATTGACAATGCTTTGATACGCCGGGTACTAATCGATACCGGGAGCAGTGTGAATGTATTGTATTTACAATCATTCGAGAAAATGGATCTACAGAGAAGTCAATTAACCCACTGATGTGAGTTTTCTCGCACTTAAAAAGATTGTAATATAGCAGTGAAAGTACGAGTATCGTCTCCACAGGGACGGTAAAAGGGAATTAAGAATTAACTAAAAATCAGCGATAAAGAATAAATAAAATAAATGCGGTCGTGCGAGATTTGGTTGCTTGAGAAAACTAAAATTGCAAATAAACGATTAAAAGTAAATGATTGGGTTCTTCTTAATTAACAACGAAAGGAACAGGGATTGATTCCGGGGTAATCAGATTTCTGGCAGATCAGGCTTAATTACATGAATTTAATTTAATTGAGCCTAGCTAATCAATACTAAGGTCTTACCGCTCTCGCGGCGTAGAGTACAATAATTTAGGGGACCAGGCTGATCTCTCATGCGACAGGATCCTAAATTATTGCCAAGACGAACGAGCTTACGGCCCCTTAATCGCTACTAATCTCTTAGCGAACGATTAAGTGTGTGTGAATGTGTCCTAGAACAAATTAGATCTCTCTTAATTTATTCTATAAGCGATTGTAATTCTAGTGGCCATTCTAGGTTACAAAAGATATCAATTAAATTATTCAAACACAAATTAAATGGCATTCATGCAATTTACACCATCAAGAACCTAACCATACATCATGATTAACCCCTTCATCAACCCCAAATCCCTAATTAAAACTACTCACAACTCATAATTGAAGAATCAATAGAATTGCGAAGAATAGAATTAATTGTCATTAATTAAAAAGATGGAACTTACAAATAATCCAAGGGAATTGAAGAACAAGATGGAAAAGTAGAAGAAATTTCGTCTCTAGGGCTCTCTCTAAGCTCCCCCTTTAATTAGGGTTAGAGAGGTGTTATTTATAGGAAACAAAGCAATTCGGGTTGAATTAGGAAACAAGGAAATTCGCACTTAAATTAGGAAACAAAAACGGGGCACGCACGGCTTGGGTAAAACGTCCGAGTTTGACTTTACTTCCTTCTTGAAAGTTGTAGATAATGAAGTCATCTATCCACCTCAATTTTCCGAATTGGATTTGAATCATCCAATAAACAGATATGAATACAATGGTGGACTGTCGCATTCTGAAATCGCAACAGGGATCATCTGACTTCGTCGTCTGTTTTCACATTCTTCCTGTCAGATTCTCGGAAAGGTGTCTTCGCATGATTTGTAGCCTTTGAAGTTGGCTTTCATATGGAACTTGAAACGTGTACATTGGATGTCTCTACAAGGAGATATGCTTGAATGATTAACAGAAGGTCATCCTGATCGTCATTTTCAAGCTCTATTTGTCTTCTTTTGATCCCGTAGCCAATCCTAGAGCTCTTTTATCTTCAACTCTTCATCGTAAACCTCCCAGTGAACTCCAAAGCTCTCAAATCAATCTCTAATGTTTCTCAACTCGTCCCGATTGCTTCTCAAGCGCCGGTGTTGGTGTCTAAAATCCTGATTTTGACTCCAAATGACACAAAACTCGAACCAACGCCCGGTAAACATAACTTGAGTTAAAATTGAGACTTGCAACACCTTAAAGCTAGGAAAACTATCAAAATGCAACCCCAACACGCATCAAATGCGTGTTGTAATATGTGCTTATCAGAATTCCCCCACACTTAAGCTTTTGCTTGTCCTCAAGCAAACAGAACAACGGGACTTACGATAATCACCACACAGAATCAAAACAGTTAGCAGGCACACGTAGCTAAAGGAATATTCACAGAACAGACAATCTAAACCTAGAAAATTCTTCCTTAAACTACATCTTTGTACTCAAGCTAACTATTTGACAAAATTATTCACAACATCCTTAAAGTAATGACAGCATACACAAATAAACTAGCTATTGATCAGAAGGACTTGTGAAGGTGATGGTGAATGGTGGATGGTAATAAATAGTCCCTTTCTTTTGAGAGATTGGAAAATATTCTAACAAAGACTTAATGCATTCAGGAATTTCAGGACTATTCCTAGGATCAAGGAACTCAGTAGGCCACAATTTAGGAACAATCATCTAAACCTATGCAAAGAGTAGACATGGTGTACAACTAAGCTAAACCGCCGCGGCACGTTGGTGCTTTGACGTATACTTGAAGTACGCGGAGAACTAAAGCTAATTTTCAATAGCCTCCAAGTTTATTAATTATGTTTAGTTTTCCTTGTCATGTTGGCACGGGAACGCCATTTCTTTCGAAAGATACCCAAGTCTCATCTTATTGTGTAAAACACTTACGCTTTTTGACCCGGGCTCCCATTCTCTTTTTCGCAAGGTAAGAGGTCTAGCTATATTAATTTTTCACCTTTCGGATTCTTACTTAGACATTATCCATTCTAATCTCGGCCTCACCAAGGAAAAATAGCAGTTAAAGTTCATTTGTTTTAGAAGTGAATCCACGCCTACAATGCAATCCTCGAAAATATCAAGATCCTAAAAAGTGACTGCTCTTACCCCATTTGGGGCATAGGAACAGTGCCAAAATTGGCTCCTACACAAAATTCCATAAACTTAGCAAATTCATCCCCTAGTTCCCTAAACATGAAGACTACGTCAGAAATATTCACGGGTAAGAAAACAGGTCATTTGGCTATGGAGCTCAATTAATTGGGTAGACAAGGAATAGTTAGGCTCAAAATGGCTTCTCCTAAAGGACTTTTTCAAGTGGGATGGATGATTATGAATTAATTCAACGAGTGACTAATGCCTTCATCCTCTCAATAACTAGATTATAGTGCAAGCAATTTAAGCCTAAACACTTCAAAGATGTTCTACAAGCATAGTCAAGATGTTAGCCAACTCACAAAGACACAGTTTAAAGAAAAAATTTCAAAAATTTTGACATGACTTTTCTATGAATATACAACTAACACTTGCGCATGCTAACTCTAAAAATCCCATGTAACAACTACTGCCCGAATGCCTAATTCACTCCCCCACACTTAAACTTTGGCATCGCCCTCGATGACCAAAAATGCACTATGCACAAAGGGGTAAAGAGGAAAGGGTCACGCGTGCTCAACTTCAACTCAAGTCAACAATTAACACATGCGAGTAAGAGTAATAGGAACTTCCCTAAGGCGCTGGTTGGTGCAGAATTAAACTGAGTCAATGTAAACTGTGGCGCATCATCCAGAAAAGACCTGAGCTACAAAACAAACACAGAAACACAAAAAACACACAAAACAAAAACAAAAAAACATGCAGAAAACAAAAGTGCAGAAATAAGCTTGGGTTGCCTCCCAAGAAGCGCTATTTTTAACGTCGTTTGCCCGACGATACCTCGTAAGCTTTCAAATAGCAAAGACTGTAGTGGGGCACTAATTTTCAAAGTATCCAGGTTTCTCTCAACAAATTCCCTTAGGTGGCGCAAATTCTTAAACTCTTGAAACCATGTAGGAATCACATGGTCTTCAGAAAACTTATCAGCACAGAACTGGAGGATCAACCTCACTTCCTCCTTGAGTGGACATAAAATATGAGTCAAATATTTGATTACTCCAGACTCAAAAGATGTTTTGATGCAAGGATCTGTAGCAACATCAAACTCGAACTGCAACATAGAAAAGTATTTTTCTTCCTCACAATTATACTGAAAATTCACAACATCTCCTCCGGACTCCATATCACTCCCCATGTGAGCATCCCAACTCTCGGTAACACCGTTCTTATCAATGTCGTCTTGGAAAGTGTTGTTACTCTCCACACAAAAAGGAATATCATCATCAAGGAGTGAACAAAGAAATCCAAATCTGAACCCACGTAAGATTGAATCGGTGCATGTGTACAAGAGGGGTAATCTTGCTTGTGGAGTGGGACTTCTTCATTATGAACACCATCTACCTCACCCCCACTCTCTTGAAACGTGTAATCATCTTTTCCCAACTCATCTTCAATACCCAAACCTACCTCAGTAGCACCATCATCATGACTGATCTTCTCCTGGCCCTCCTCAGGTGTTGAGACTAATGATAAATCAAACGGCTGGGGAGTTTCTGTATGAAGATCACAGTGATTTGTGATTTCATCACTTACAGCTTGTACCGTTTCGAACCTTTTCCTGTATTCTTGGAAAAATAATTTGACACTATAATCTTCTTCTTCATCATCTTCAAACATAGGTGGGTCTTCAAATGCATTAGGAAGTGTATCATCCATCACACTCACACCTTCGCTGTCTGACTCAATGCCATGATCATCCTTATTGGTCTCCTCAGGTTGGGCTTCTGTGTCGTTAGGATGAGATCTCCTGGGCTCCTCAGATAGGGCATTAAACAGCTGATCCAAGTGATTTTCCATGTTCTGCATCCTTGCATTTGCTTGTTGATTATTTACCTCAGAAGCCTGTATGAATTGCTTGAGTGTTTCTTCCAGGTCAGATAGCTTCTCTGAAATTATCTCTTCCAATTCGTCGTCTGAATCTTGCGGCTCATAGCTCAGCAAAGACGTAGGAGTGATTGAAACATTTGTATTTGTAAGTTGTGGGGAGGACGAAGTGGGGTATGCAGTTGCCCAGTAAGGATGGTCGTATGGAGGAATGGGGCAAAGACATGAATGGTGACCACCTCCACAGAAGTTACAAATGCTATTTTTAGGAAAGCAATCAACCAATTCCTCAGGACTTTTAGTTCGAATGAGAAATTCTAGAATGGAGCCACGTTGTGCCCTTGGATATTGTGGATAAGGATAATGATTAGGAGAATGAGATTGGGAGAATTGCGTATTTGGAAGAGGGTAAGAATAGGAAGATGGAAATTTTTGTGGTGTTGAAGAGTAATATTGGCGAGTTGTGTAGAATTGAGGAGGAGGAGGAGGAGGAGTGTAAGGAGGAGGGTATGACGTATTGTGTGAATATTCCATGGAGGTGAATGGGTGCATCTCATGCCTTTTAGAAAAATACCTGAAAGGTTAGTACAGAAAAATCCTACGGAAAACTAAAAAAAAATCTAACAAAAAAAAAATCTCGCTGAAATTAATTAACCCTTAAAACCGACACCGTCCCCGGCAACGGCGCCAAAAACTGATGTGAGTTTTCTCGCACTTAAAAAGATTGTAATATAGCAGTGAAAGTACGAGTATCGTCTCCACAGGGACGGTAAAAGGGAATTAAGAATTAACTAAAAATCAACGATAAAGAATAAATAAAATAAATGCGGTCGTGCGAGATTTGGTTGCTTGAGAAAACTAAAATTGCAAATAAACGATTAAAAGTAAATGATTGAGTTCTTCTTAATTAACAACAAAGGGAACAGGGATTGATTCCGGGGTAATCAGATTTCTGGCAGATCAGGCTTAATTACATGAATTTAATTTAATTGAGCCTAGCTAATCAATACTAAGTTCTTACCGCTCTCGCGGCGTAGAGTACAATAATTTAGGGGACCAGGCTGATCTCTCATGCGACAGGATCCTAAATCATTGCCAAGACGAACGAGCTTACGGCCCCTTAATCGCTACTAATCTCTTAGCGAACGATTAAGTGTGTGTGAATGTGTCCTAGAACAAATTAGATCTCTCTTAATTTATTCTATAAGCAATTGTAATTCTAGTGGCCATTCTAGGTTACAAAAGATATCAATTAAATTATTCAAACACAAATTAAATGACATTCATGCAATTTACACCATCAAGAACCTAACCATACATCATGATTAACCCCTTCATCAACCCCAAATCCCTAATTAAAACTACTCACAACTCATAATTGAAGAATCAATAGATTGCGAAGAATAGAATTAATTGTCATTAATTAAAAAGATGGAACTTACAAATAATCCAAGGGAATTGAAGAACAAGATGGAAAAGTAGAAGAAATTTCGTCCCTAGGGCTCTCTCTAAGCTCCCCCTTTAATTAGGGTTAGAGAGGTGTTATTTATAGGAAACAAAGCAATTCGGGTTGAATTAGGAAACAAGGAAATTCGCACTTAAACTAGGAAACAAAAACGGGGCACGCACGGCTTGGGTAAAACGTCCGAATTTGACTTTACTTCCTTCTTGACAGTTGTAGATAATGAAGTCCTCTATCCACTCCAATTTTCCGAATTGGATTTGAATCATCCAATCAACAGATATGAATAAAATGGTGGAATGTCTCATTCTGAAATCGCAACAGGGATCATCTGACTTCGTCGTCTGTTTTCACATTCTTCCTATCAGATTCTCGGAAAGGTGTCATGATTTGTAGCCCTTGAAGTTGGCTTTCATATGGAACTTGAAACGTGTACATTGGATGTCTCTACAAGGAGATATGCTTGAATGATTAAAAGAAGGTCATCCTGATCGTCATTTTCAAGCTCTATTTGTCTTCTTTTGATCCCGTAGCCAATCCTAGAGCTCTTTTATCTTCAACTCTTCATCTTAAACCTCCCGGTGAACTCCAAAGCTCTCAAATCAATCTCTAATGTTTCTCAACTCGTCCCGATTGCTTCTCAAGCGCCGGTGTTGGTGTCTAAAATCCTGATTTTGACTCCAAATGACACAAAACTCGAACCAACGCCCGGTAAACATAACTTGAGTTAAAATTGAGACTTGCAACACCATAAAGCTAGGAAAACTATCAAAATGCAACCCCAACACACATCAAATGCGTGTTGTAATATGTGCTTATCACCCACCTAAGAACCCCGCTGGCAAGCTTCACCGGTAACTGTATTGAGGCTGAGGGGACCATCCAATTGTTAGTTGAAATTGAGGATGAAACGCACAAGGCATCACTCCGAATGACGTTTGTGGTGGTGGACATAAAATGTGCCCATAATGCCATCTTGGGTCGACCAGGATTGGAAGATTTGGAGGCAATAGCCTCTGTCCGCCACTCGTGCATCAAATTCCCCATGGACACCGGGGTTGGGGTGGCCAGAACTGATCCGGCGACAGCCCGAACATGCTACCGGGAGGCCCTGAAGCAGATGAACACCCATGGAATGCGGGTTAACAGTATTGAGGTGGAGACCCACCGAATGGAGTTCGAGGCACATCCAGAACCTGCCACTCTCCTCGAGCAAATTGACTTGGATTTCCCCCCGAACCGCAAGGTAGCTATCGGGGTGGATCTGGATGCTAACATTCGGGATGGCGTGATTGTTGTCCTAAAAAAGTTCCTGGTATTATTCGCCCGAGGGAAGGAAGATATGCCGGGTGTTGACCCAGAGATAATCTGTCACAAGCTTGCCGTTCGGCCTGATGCAAAACCAGTCCAGCAAAAGAAACGATATCAAGCAACCGAACGGCGGGATTTCACAAAACAGGAAGTGGCCACCTTGCTCAGAATTAAACACATCCGTCCAGTAATCCACGTCGAATGGCTATCCAATGTGGTCTTAGCTCCAAAACAATCTACTTGGAGGATGTGCGTGGATTACTCGGATCTGAATAAAGCTTGTCCCATGGACCCTTATCCAGTGCCGAGGATCGATCTGTTAGTAGATGAAACGGCCGGATGTGAATTGTTGAGCTTCATGGATGCATTCCGGGGATACCATCAGATCTTCATGCACCCAGATGATGCAGAGAAAACAACGTTCGTTACTTCGGATGGTGTGTTTTGCTATATTGTCGTGTCATTCGAATTAAAGAACGCAATGGCAACTTTTCAGAGGATGATCGGGATGCTATTCAAAGAAGTGTTGGGAGTCACAATGGAATCTTATGTTGATGATATCCTGATCAAAAGCCGGAAGAAGAAGAATCATATCCTGGACATAGAAAAGGTGTTCGGGATAATGCAGAAAGCTAGCATGAGGCTGAATCCCAAAAAATGTGCTTTTGCTGTGAAAGGGGGCAAATTTTTGGGATACATGATGAACGAGAAGGGGATTGAGCACAATCCTGAAAAGGTAAAGGCAATTGTGGATAGGGAGGCTCCTAGAAACCTCAAGGAAGTGCAGAGATTGACCGGTCGGTTAGCAGCTCTGAGCAGATTCCTATCCAAGCTAGCCGATCGAGCTATTCCATTCTTCCAGATCATGAAAAAAGCCAACCCCTTTGAATGGACAGTCGAATGTCAAACAACTTTTGAAGATTTCAAGGCATATCTGTCTTCTCCCCTGGTCTTGACAAAACCCTATCCAGGGGAACACCTGTATATGTACCTTGCTGTAGCTGACCTGGCCGTGAGCACGGTATTATTGAAAGAAGAAAATGGCATCCAACGGCCAATCTATTTTGTAAGCAATGCTTTGAACGGGCCGGAAACCATGTATACCTTACTAGAGAAAATAGTACTGGCCTTGATAGCTGCTATTAAACGTCTAGCACCATATTTCCAGACCCATCCGGTAACTGTGTATACTACTCAGCCACTCGCCACCATCTTGAGAAACCCAATGGCAAGTGGGCGCATTACAAAGTGGAGTCTTCTGATCGGGCAATATGAGGTGGATTTCAAGCCTCGACCTACTATCAAAGGGCAGGCCCTGGCAGATTTAATTACAGAATGTACCGCTCAGCCCTCAGAAATAGATTCAGAGAACAATGTGCTGGATAACTGGTAGGAAATGTATGTGGATGGTGCAGCTAGTGCCAAGGGTTGTGGAGCCGGAGCTGTGATCACATCGCCAGAAGGTTTCAAAGCATATTACTCCATTCATTTTGACTTCAAAGTAACCAACAATGAGGCTGAGTATGAGGCCCTTATTGCGGGTTTAAAATATGCGAAGAACCTGGGCGCCGATCGGTTAAAAGTCCGGTCGGATAGTCAATTGGTGGTAAATCAAGTAAATGGCACGGCTGAAGCTAAAGAGGAAAGAATGAACGCTTACAAAGAGGTAGTCGAGGAGCAGATAAGCAAATTTGAACAGGTGGTGCTCGACCAAATATCCAGAATAGAAAATACTGAAGCGGACATCTTATCCAAATTAGAAAATGCAGCGCTCGACGATCGGGCACAGGAGATTCCAGCTCATATCCAACGGTTTGCCCATCGAGAAACATTGGCAACCCCAGCAATCATGGTGCTCCAGATCGAGGCCATATCTTATGCCGTCCCCAGTTGGGTCATAGATATGACCAACTACCTGAAAGACGGAACCCTCCCACAAGATAAAAATCCTGCTTATCAGATAAAATGCATCCTGAGGAGGGCTTCCATGTTCGAATTGGTGGACGGACAGTTGTACAAAAAGACGTTTGGTGGGCCATATTTGAAATGCCTTCCACCTGATCTAGCGGCAGCCGTAATGGAAGAAATTCATGAGGGTATCTGCTCAAGCCACCAAGGGCCTAAGACACTGGCCAGAAAAATCATCCTACAAGGGTATTACTGGCCGACTATCCAACAAGACTGCTTTGCACATACTAGAAAATGTAAAGTATGTCAACTATACACACCGGTCCCCGGACGGCCAGCCACTTTCTACACTCCAATGACGGTGGCCCTTCCGTTCGCAAGATGGGGGATCGACCTGCTAGGTCCTCTACCTACGGCCCCTGGGAACAACAAGTATATCATCGTTGGGATATATTACTTTACCAAATGGGTAGAGGCCGAGCCACTGGCCAGCATCACAGATGTCAAATGTCAAAAGTTTGTCTGGAAGAATATCATTTGCCCTTTCGGAATCCCCGAACAGATTGTAATTGATAATGGAAGGCAGTTCGTAAGCCGGAATTTTGAGAACTACCTTGTCAAATGGGGAATCAAGCATTCCAGAGCATCCGTGGCATACCCTCAAGCGAATGGCCAAGTAGAGAATATGAACCGTACCATCATGGACGGTATGAAGAAGAAGCTGGAAGAATACTCCTCATCATGGCCTGATCAGTTAAATTATATCTTATGGACTTACAGGACTACACCCCGAACGGCCACAGGAGAAACTCTGTTTGCCCTTGCTTACGGTTTCCAGGCCAAAGTACCAACGGAGATCCTAGTTCCCACACACCGAACGGTGCATTATAGCCCAGAGCGGAATGAGGACAACCTACGGGCCGAATTGCACTTCATAGAAGAAAGAAGGGATCTGGCAGCTGCACGAATGAAAGAGTATCACAGGGCCACGAGAAGATACTTTGACAAACAGGTAAAAATTCATTCAATCGAAGTAGGGGACCTGGTGCTAAGGAAGCGAGAAAAAAGCAAACCTCTCGAAGGTGGAAAAATGGCACAAAATTGGGAAGGCCCCTATCAAATATGCAAGAAGTATGCTTCAGGAACGTTTGGCCTACAATGTACCGAAGGTCGACCGGCAGGCACATGGAATACAGAACATTTAAGGAAGTTTTACCAATAAAAACGGCTGTTGCCACCTCTAAAAAAATGCGTGTATATATGTATATAGAGAGGGAGACATAACTTCCAGAAAATCTCAGCCCATGGTTAACACGATCATTCCGGATGACCGAATGACAAAGGGGTAACAACATGGAAGGAAAATCATTCTCGGCTAATAAAGTTTTGACCCTAGATTTATGAACGGATAAAGGGATCAAAACGGCTTGAAGAATCGATGCTCAGAAAATCTCATCCCATGGATAACACACAGTCATTCCGGATGACCGAATGACAAACGGGTTAACAACATGGAAGGAAAGTCATTCTCAGCCAACGGCTTGGAGTTTGACACTCAGATAGTCTCATCTCAGCGGTTAACATGAGAATCGTTCTGGACAACCGAATGAGGAACATGTTAGCAGTTTGGAGGGAGCCATTATCTCAGCTAATAGAATTTGACCCTGTAATTACGCATTGTTAAAGGGATCAAAATGGCCTGGAGTTTGATGTCAGTGATTCTCACCTCAGCTTTTTAACACGTAAAATCATTCCGGATGACCGAATGAGGAACGGGTTAACAGTTTGGAGGGAGCTGAGTCATCAACTTAGCTAAATTCGACCATGTAATTACGTACGGGCAAAAGGATCAAAACGGCTTGGAGATGGTGTCAAGACTATAAGTATGGATGAACCGAGCGACGTTCGGATAAGGTACGGATTGTCGTCCGGGGAATCGGAACTATGGTTTTGAAAAATCTCGCCTCAGTCATTAACTTGATTTGGAAGCGAGTCGCCCTTTTAGCTATAAATAAGGAATGACCCGATCCGGTGACCTTGCTTACAGTTTGAAAAGGGTTACCTCAGACCCCTAATATGGATGATACGAGCCAGAGAGAATAGTTCGGAATGCATCAGAATTATGGGTTTGGAAGGGAGATAGTCTCACCTCAGCTTGTTAACACATGGGATCATTCCGGATGACCGAATGACGAACGGGTTAACAGTTTGGAGGGAGCCGCCATCTCAGTTGAGAGTTTGACTTTGTGGTCACGATCAAAACGGCTTGGAGGGATTCACCTCAGCTAAAAGAGTTTTGACCCTGTGGATCACGAACGATAAAGGGATCAAAACGGGCTTGGGAAAGGTGTCAGAACAAATATGGAAAGGACCCCTAATATGGATGATACGAGCCGGAGAGAAAGGTTCGGAATGTATCAGAATTATGGGTTTGGAAAGGAGATAGTCTCACCTCAGCTTGTTAAGCACGTGGGATCATTCCGGATGACCGAATGACGAACGGGTTAATAGTTTGGAGGGAGCCACCGTCTCAGCTGAGAGTTTGACCTTGTGGTCACGATCAAAACGGCTTGGAGGGATTCACCTCAGCTAAAGGAGTTTTGACCCCGTGGATCACGAACGATAAAGGGATCAAAACGGGCTTGGGAAAGGTGTCAGAACAATTATGGTCAAAACGAACGACGTTCGGTAACATGGATTGTCATCTGCAGAATCAGAATTCCATTTGCGGGGAACCAGGCCGTCCGGGACAGACACAAAGAAGAACCGACCTTTCCACCCCTTGATTGAAGTCGGATTGCCCTTGAACAGAATATGTCCCGTTCGGGCACTAGTGGCCAGATAGTCGTGTGTTTGTTGAGGGGCTACCTTAAAAAATTGGTGGAAGAGATCTAAGGTCGGTCGGGCACCGGCATCTTTACAACGGCAAATAAAGCGCCATTGCTCGGTAGGAGTTCGGCATAATTTGGGCCGGTACAATTTCGTAGAAATTAAAAAATGAAATGAAAAAAGAATGTAGGGGAAACCTAAGCCTGGCCCTAATTGAATCAAAGTGGACTACAACCATCCCAGGGGTATGGCGCATTGGGTGAAGCCCAGTGTAACACCCCGGCCCCACACGGACCCGAGGTAGTTACTCTAGACCTCTAGTACTGTCCCCACAAACCACCACGAGCCTTTACCGCGCACTTTGCCCTCACTCATGCGCGCCCTGAGAAACTTCCCAGGGGGTCACCCATCCCAAGACTACTCCCGTGCAAGCACGCTTAACTTTGGAGTTCTTGGGTGATGAGCTCCCTTAAAAGGAGATGCACCTCTGTTGGTATGAGTAGTACTATTAATCCATTTAAATTAAATCTCAAGTGTTACAATCACCCCCACTTAGGAACGCAACGTCCTCGTTGCGCCCATAAACCAATCTCAATCATATCCCAGAATCTTTTCCCCTGCTAAGTGCCCGCCCGATATCCAACGGATCAGCACACTGTCACAGGGTTGCTCTGATACCAATTTGTAACACCCCTAAATTTCCCGCCCAAAAACAATGATATATTTAAAAGAAATACTTTATTTATTCATCAAAGAGTTGAAGAAATACAGCGGAAGTCTAAACTAGGGAAATAGGTGTCACCGCCACATTCGGTCATCTCTTAACCGAATGCACAGGCAACTCAAAGTAAAACAATAAAAACTAAGGAAATAATAAGTAAATGTTTATTTCAGACTAGATTTAACTAAGGCATCTTCTAATTCGCACTCAAGCTCGAGCAATCCGTCAATCCACATAGGTATCCAACTCATCACCTGATAAAATTTAAGGGAGAAGAGAGAGACAAGAAAAATAACAAAAATTAGCTTTAGAGCTAAGTAAGTACTACCCAACCCCGTAAAATAATCAGGTTTGGCTAAAAATAGATTTTTATATAATAATATATAAAAATACTCACACCATCAAAATTCTTTTCACTTTGATTTTTCTCAAACTACTTCTTTACAAAAATGCTCAACTTCTCTTTAAAACATCATAATAACTCTTCTCTTTGATTTCCTAAAAAAAAATCACTTCTTCTCTAACTTCCTAGTAATTTAGAAGGGCGGTGCTTAACCTTTCGGTAGAGCCCGGTGAACCGTGGTTACGGACGGCCACCTCGAACAAGTGCCGGTACCACAACTGCTCTGTTGGAAACGAAACGACTACCTTAAGTGTGCACACCCCCTAAAAGGGATTCCAAGCCCTCCGAGTAGTAAGTCATCCCGAGTGGTCGGAACCCAACCACCCCAATTCTAAAATTCTTGAATGATTAGGGACTACTACTATAACTTCTTCTTAAAAGGGATCATAGATCCAAATCTCACTTTAAAAGGGATCATAGTTCCAAATCTCACTTTAAAAGGGATCATAGATCCAAATCTTGCTTAAAGGGATCATAGATCCAAACTGTACTTCTTAGTAGTAGTAGCTCTAATCACCCTCCACATTTATCCGGATGTGGAAAAACCGACACCTCGGATTACTCCCGAGATGCTATCTTCTTATGAAAATGTAAATTTTATCTTTGCTTAACAATACTTCAAAAATACTTCTTAATTTCTCTAAAAAGTCTTGAAGGTATTTAAAAATATTTAATACCCCAAAAGTACTTGATTTATACTTCTTAACTACTATATATATAATATCTTCTCAAAATCACATACACAAAATTCACAATTCACACTTAATCACATAATGCATAATAAACATATAATACGAGGAAACAATTTTGGATTGGCAGAGAAACTTACCTTAAGTCCTGTTGCTCCTAGTTATCCTCCTCTAATCCAATGCTCCTAATTCTCTTCCTCTACTCCGGTCTCTAAATAATCACCTTTTTAATTAAGATGATATAATTAGTCACTTATTCTATTTTTAATAATTTATCCAAATTTTCCCTTTTTATATTTCAGCCTGACTTGATCAGCTTTTAACCAAATCTGTCCGGCCCAGCTAATATTTTTAAAGTAACCCAGTTCATTAAATTTTAACAGCCCAGCCCAAGAACTAATATTTCAGCCACCTACTTTACTTCATTGATTAATACCCCAGGCCCAACTTACAACTCCCGGTCATTAGGATACAACGTAACATAATACGGAGATAAAGGAAAGACGTACAGTACGCTTTCACGATTGTCAAAGCTAACAGAGTAACGGTGATCTCCGCTCTCAGCGTCAGGTAGCAGCGAGCCACGAGTGTGACCTCTTCTCCCTGTGGTTTCTCCTCCTACGTCGTCACTCGTCGTCAGCCTAGAAGTTCGTCGGTCGGCAGCGGCATGGCGGTGTGCTTCTCCTTAGCGGTTCTTCTTCTTCTTCGCAGAATCGCAGACTAACTCCGGCGAAGTCGTGAAGGCATTCCGACGTCTATCCCACGCTGCAGACGACACAAAGACCTGGAGACAAGGCTGGCCAACACATTTTCCGTTTCAGCAGTCCGACGGCCCGGTGTAGCAGCTGGGTTACTTCTCCAGCGAGCTCCGTTTCAGCTCCTTCGGTGGCGGCGACGTTCGTTCTTCCCTCTTCTTCTCTCATGATGCCGGTCGTCCTTCTTCTTCTTGTGCGCCGGCGGTAAAGCAGTCTTCTTCTCATTGGGTTTTGTGGAACGACGTGGAGTGTTTTCCGGGTTTATGTATATATATGTGTAGTGTACGTGTGATATATGGGGTGGAGTTATATGTTTGTGTGCGGCGGTGACGCTTCATGCGTGTGTAAGCTTGTATGCAAGTTATGAAACTGCTGCGCAGGTTTATATATATGTGCGTAACCGACTATTCTAGGTCTAGGGTTTCTAGGTCTAGGTATTGGTTTCCCTAGTTAATTACAATACGAAGCTTCCTCCGATCAATTCGTATGTTTCCTTAGAAACTTAGAATTCGAGTAGGTAACTTAATGGTAGGATTCTCTTTTGTATAATAATACGGTTTTCCTATATAAGTTGAAAAGTCAACTTTTGTATATTTAGAGTTAGTACTTGACTTGTATGCATGGTACGTAATTCATAAACATTACTTAAAACGTGTCTTTTAATAATTATTAAGTCAGAAATTTAAGTGGCTAAGAATGTCATAAATATTTTTTTAAGTAACAAGATTTATCTTATTAATCTAATTACTAAAAATATCATTTTTCTAATAAAAACGTTACTTCTACTATCGAACCATTTTTATTTGACTAAAATGTCATAACTTTTGAAAATTTTATCTGATTAAAATGTCACATCTGTTGAATTTTTGTCTGACTCAATTATTTATAAAAATGTTATTTTCGTAATATTTTATCTCACTAATAAAAATTATTTTTATTTTTATTTAAATTTTTGGAGTGTCACATTCTACCCTCCTTAAAAGATGTTTCGTCCCGAAACATTAACTAAATCTAAGTACTCAAATTCTTAAGTATTACATTCTACCCCCCCTTAAAAAGAGGTTACGTCCTCGTAACTAATATTTTACCTTAGTCAAATAACTCTGGATAACGTTTGCGCATATCCTCTTCAGTCTCCCATGTGGCATTTTCGGCCAAATGGTTAGACCACAACACCTTCACCATCTTAACCACTTAACTTCTTTTCTCACAAGTCTCTTAAATACTAAGGCATTCAAAAAGTCCCTACACTATTTGAACCGCAAAGTTCTTCACTAAGTTCATACTAAGCTCTAGCACATGTAGACATTCAAAGATGTCATCAAAATTCATATATTTCACACGAGCAAGCAACTACATAAATTTCACTACTCAATCATATAAATCAATAATTTGAAAATCTCACATTATATCCTCACCACGTTCCTAACAGGTCTTTTTTTCCTAGTATATTCATTCTCCTAATTTTACAAAAACATTTTGAAAATCCCCGCATCGAAACTATAGTTTTCGTCGAAGATTTCGAACAACGAAGTTTCAGCACAAGGAGAAATTCCCAGTTAGTTGGACGAGCGCAAGGCTCAATTATGCACCAACCAGCTTAGACTGTTATCGTCTTTGTGACAGAATTCCTCCCTACGACCTATTACCTCGTGTTCTAGTCCCTTCGGAAAACTTTAAGTCTCTGATACCAATTTGTAACACCCCAGCCCCACACGGACCCGAGGTAGTTACTCTAGACCTCTAGTACTGTCCCCACAAACCACCACGAGCCTTTACCGCGCACTTTGTCCTCACTCATGCGCGCCCTGAGAAACTTCCCAGGGGGTCACCCATCCCAAGACTACTCCCGTGCAAGCACACTTAACTTTGGAGTTCTTGGGTGATGAGCTCCCTTAAAAGGAGATGCACCTCTGTTGGTATGAGTAGTACTATTAATCCATTTAAATTAAATCTCAAGTGTTACACCCAGCTCGCAGTCGGAAATTTACTGGGTCTGGGATTAGGGCCGGAATTTCGGCCCTATTGTGGGAGGTCAGTTTTTGCCGCCTCTCCCTAATCAGTTTTAGGTCAAGTGTATGACGGGGGAAATCGTTGGGACGTCCGGCCGCCAGGGAAATTAACTCATCTTAAGACTTGGTATCATCGGAATCTTCACTGGAGGAAGAAGAGCTGTCGGAGGAATCATCCATCTCCACCCTAACCTCCGCCGTTGTCGCCTTGGAACCCTCATCAAAAGGGACGGTGATAATCTCCACATCACGGTCCTCCCCTTGAGAAGCCATTTCTGAATCGGAACACCGTTGGGAATCCATCTCGACCAAGCGAAGAATGAGGCGAGAAAGTAGAGGGAGGGAAAGTACCTGAACAGCGAAAGCTTGAAGAAAATTCAAGGAGAGCAACGATGCGAAGGAAATTGCAGAATCGAAACCCGGATTTGAAAAGTTAAAGGCTAATTTATAGCCTTTAAACCGCCGTATCGAGGACCAATCAGGAAGCGACACGTCACTAGAAGCATTTAAGCTAAACGCGTGTCCAATGAGAAGACTAAACGACGGTTATCATAATGAATATGGGGAAAATAAAACGACAGCCGTCAAATCACAGCATGAGGGACTGACCACTCCTGTACCCCGATCGCCATTCGGCAGTGCAACGTTTGTGTTCATACTTCGTAATGCAGTCACTGTCATTCGAGACATCGGAAGTGGGGGAGTTGTGTTGGGATATTGATCCAGAGGCCCAATACCCGGATCAAAAAGGCCTAGGATACCTGGCCCAAACAACGGGTCCATTACTCTATGAGGAGCAGGCCCAGTGAAGAATCCATACCGAACGGGGTTCGGTCCGAGTAAAGGCCGGCCCAAAAAGAAGAGATATCGAACGAAGTTCGGACCATATATCATACTTGGGCCAATTTGACATCGTCATTTGCAAGGTCCAGCATCCCGTTCGAGCAACGTGCAACCAGCAAGTGGCCAGATGCAAGTAATGCCAGATTGTGACATCAGCAAGTGGAAATATGGGTGATCAAGTCGGTGGAACAACGGCCAATCAGCATAGAGCAACCCATGCTCTCCATTAGTATAAATAGAAGGTTTAAAATCATCGTAAGGGTTAGCATTTCAATACTCAAGCTCTAGAATAGCATTATTACTCTTGTTTCCTGTATTAAAGCACTGTTCCGACCTACCGATCGGGAAGTTTCCTTGTAATCAGACATGTTAATTAATACAAGTGGGCTTTTGGGTATTAGTGAATTCATATTTTATATTTTATTATACACTTCGATTCTGGTCCATTCCTGATATATCCAAAGTTCGTGTTGGGCTTTCGGATCTACGGGACTTACCTGCAACACATAGGAATTGTGCAAAAATAGGAGTAGGGTTTTAAAATTCTCCAAATAGGAGTATTTTCTTCTAAATGGACAAAAATGCCCCCCCCCCCCCACCCCGATCTGCCTGCCACCGTCGCAGTCTTCAGAGCACCTCCTCCGATCGCTGCCGTCACCACCACTGGACTGTCCCGCTACCAACGAACTACCCCGGTTACCCAAGAGAACTAGGGGCGGGCAGTTAATTAGTTAATTAGATTAGGGTATTAGTGGTAGAAAAACAATGCTTACTCTTATTTAAGAAAGATTAGAATGGTACTCCTAGCCGACAATTATTTTTTATTCTAGTCAACATATTTCATTTTTATATATTTAATTATGACAATTAATTACTCACGTTACCGTCCTTTACCTTAATACTTATAAAATATAACAAGTGCTATATGCACTCTTATTCACACTTTACTGTCATTAAGGCCTTACCTCTTGTTAACCGTATATATTAAAACCGAATTGATCATTCTCAGAAATGATTTAACCTTACTGTCGGTCATCTTCGAGAACCACAAATTGCAAATCAATTCAAATCAAAGGAAAATATGCTTTCTTTTTGACAAATACTATCTACGTGTGTGTGTAATTTAAGTTATTTGAGTGACAGACATTTGGCAATTCAGCCATGTCATACCACATACGTTCATATCATACTACATTTATTACTTTGCTTTATTTTTTGACCGAACATGTTATCAGTTATGATTACTTTACATTTAGGCTGAAAAAGTTATGTGATGAATTAAAGTTGCGATTGTACGTCTATGATATACTACGTATAAATATGGTGGCAAACAGATGTTAGTTTTCTCGCACCTAAAAATATTGTAGAATAGTGGTGAAAATACGAGTATGTCTTCATAGGGACGGACAAAAGGGAATTAAAGATTAACTAAATTCAACGATTAAAAAGAAATAAAATTAAATAAATGCGTCGTGCGAGATTGATTGGTTGAATTGAAATTAAACTAATGCGAATGAGCGAATAAAAGTAAAGATTTGGGTTTTTCTTAATTAACGACGAAGGGAACAGGGATTGATTCCGGGGTAATCAGATTTCTGGCAGATCAGGCTTAATTACATGAATTTAATTTAATCGAGCCTAGCTAATCAATACTAAGTTCTTACCGCTCTCACGGCGTAGAGTACAATAATTTAGGGAACCAAACTGATCTCTCATGCGACAGGATCCTAAATTATTGCCAAGACGAACGAGCTTACGGCCCTGATGTGAGTTTTCTCGCACTTTAAAAGATTGTAGAATAGCGGTGAAAGTACGAGTATCATCTCCACAGGGACGGACAAAAGGGAATCAAGGATTAATTAAATTCAGCGATTAAAAAGGAAAAAAATAAAATAAATGTGTCGTGCGAGATTGGTTGGTTGAATTAAAATTAAACTAATGTGAATGAACGATTAAAATAAAAGATTGGGTTCTCTCTAATTAACGACGAAGGGAGCAGGGATTGATTCCGGGGTAATCAGATTTTTGGCAGATCAGGTCTAATTACATGAAATTAATTTAATTGAGCCTAGCTAATCAATACTAAGTTCTTACCGCTCTCGCGGCGTAGAGTACAATAATTTAGGGGACCAGGCAGATCTCTCATGCGACAGGATTCTAAATTATTGCCAAAACGAACGAGCTTACGGCCCCTTAATCGCTACTAATCTCTTAGCCAACGATTAAGTGTGTGTGAATGTGTCCTAGAATAAACTAGATCTCTCTTAATTTATTCTATGTGCAATTGTAATTCTAGCTGCGGTTCCAGGTTACAAAAGATATCAGTTAAATTATTCAAACACAAATTAAACGACATTCATGAAATTAAATCGAAAAGAATCTAGCCATCAATCATGATTAACCCCTTCATCAATCCCAAATCTCTAATTAAACTACTCACAATTCATAATTGAAGAATCAACAGAATTGGGAAGAATAGAATAAATTGTCATTAATTAAATTCGTCCCTAGGCCTCTCCGTAATGTTCGTCACCCTTAAAAAGGGTTAGGGAGGCCTTATTTATAGAAAAGAAGAGAAAAATCAGAATTCTGGTCGATGTGGGAAACGACCGCGCGTAACTTAGGGCTATGCACGATCGTGCGTACCTGACTATGCACGATCGTGCGTAGCAGGCAGAGAGTTTTTTGTGATTTCGTATCCGACGCACGATCGTGCGTACCAGACGCACGACCGTGTGTCCACTTTTTTTCTCCTTTTCTTGTTTTCTTGCCACAACGCTCCCGCATGCAAACGGGGTCAATCCAAATGCTCTTACTTCATCAAAATTTCGCCGTGAATCACCCGGTGACCTCCAAATCTTTCAAATCTTTCTTGATTGCTCTCTAGCTCCTCCCGATTGTCTCTCAAGCGCCGATTGCCGGACTCTAACTTCTTCAATTTGACTCCAAATGCAACAAAACTCGACTCAATGCTGGTAATCACAACTTGAGCTAAAATTGAGACTTGCAACACCTTAAAGCTAGGAAAACCATCAAAATCCAACCTGAACACGCATCAAATGCGTGTCTAAATACGGACTTATCAGACTCCCCCACACTTAAGCTTTTGCTTGTCCTCAAGCGAATCGAACAACGGGACTTACGATAATCACCACACGGAATTTAAAACAGTTAGCATGCGCACGTAGTTAAAGGGATATTCACAGAACAGACAATATTAATCCAGAAAATTCTTCCCTAAACTGCATCTTTGTACTCAAGCTAAACTATTTGACAAAATTTTTCACAACATTCTTAAAGTAATGACAACATACACAAATAAACTAGCTATTAATCAGAAGGACTTGTGAAGGTGATGGTGAATGGTGAATGGTAATAAACGATCCCTTTCTTTTGAGAGATGGAAATATTCTAACAAAGACTTAATGCATTCAGGAACTTCAGGGCTATTCTTAGGATCAAGGAACTCAGTAGGCCACAATTTAGGAACAATCATCTAAACCTATGCAAAGAGTAGACATGGTGTACAACTAAGCTAAACCGCCGCGACACATTGGTGCTTTGACGTATACTTGAAGTACGCGGAGAACTAAAGCTAATTTGCAATAGCCTCCAAGTTCATTAATTATGTTTAGTTTTCCTTGTCATGTTGGCACGAGAACGCCATTTCTTTCGAAAGATACCCAAGTCTCATCTTATTGTGCAAAACACTTACGCTTTTTGACCCGGGCTCCCATTCTCTTTTTCGCAAGGTAAGAGGTCTAGCTATATTAATTTTTCACCTTTCGGATTCTTACTAGACATTACCCCATTCTAATCTCGGCCTCACCAAGGAAAAATAGCAATTAAAGTTCATTTATTAATGTGAATCCATGCCTACAATGCAATCCTCGAAAGTATCAAATTCCTAAAAAGTGACTGCTCTTACCTCACTTTAAGGCATAGGAACAGTGCCAAAATTGGCTCCTACACAAATTCCCTAACTCAGCGAATCAATCCCCTAGTTCCCTAAACACTCAGACTTTGTCAGAATTATTCACGGGTAAGAAAACAGGCCATTTGGCTATGGAGCTCAAATAATTGGGTAAAGAATAAACGGTCAGGCTCAAAGTGGCTTCTCCTAAAGGACTTTTTCAGGTGGGATGGAAAATTTATGAATTAATTAAATGAGTGACTAATGCCTTCATCCTTTCAACAACTAGATTATAGTGCAAGCAATTTAAGCCTAAACACTTCAAAGATGTTCTAAAAGCATAATCAAAATGCTAGCCAGCTCACATAGACACAGTTTAGAGAAGAATTTTCAAAAATTTTGACATGAATTTCCTATGAATATACAACTAACACATGCGCATGCTAACTCTAATAATCACATGTAACAACTACTGCCCGACTGCCCAATTCACTCCCCCACACTTAAACTTTGGCATCGCCCTCGATGACCAAATATGCACTATGCACAAGGGGGTAAAGGGAAAGGGTCACGCGTGCTCAAAATCAGCTCAAGTCATTATCACGAGTACAAGAGTCAAGGAAACTTCCCAATGTTGCTGGTCGGTGTAGAACTCAACTGGGTCAAATGAACTTGGCAATTCATCCAATGAACTTGTAGGCTGCAATCATCAATCCAAACACAATATCCAAGCAATAAAGAGAAAGAGTAAAGAGTTAATGTGGGTGAGTGTGAGAGTGAAAATAGAGGTACAGTCATCCAATAAAATCAGAACACAGAGGCTATCAGAAGACAGTCTACGCAATCAACTACTGCTCCGGAGGTGACGGTGGTCGCCATGCATCAAAGAATGAACTCCGACTAGTCTCCAAAGATGTGACACGAGTGTCCAACTCGGCGTACTAGATGCGCAGGTTGGAGAACCCGGTCGAAATTTCATCGTGAATGGTCTGCTGGAGCTCTCTACGGTATGTCTTCCTCTCCTCCCGGACCTCCCGAAGGAACATCTGCTGGTCCGCCCTCATTTCACGAAAGAACTCTTGCTGACGCTGGTGTGCCTGACGCATATCCTGGAAGAATAGACTCTGACTCGCGTGCATCGTTGAGTAATAGCGATGTTGTCGCTCTCGCCACTCCTCATGGTACTCCTGTTGCTCCTCGTGCCATCTTTGAAAAGCATCCTCAAAAGCAGGAGGCATGCCAGGAAATGCATGGGCAGCGTCATGGTCCATGGCTGCCCCACCCCCATCAATGTGTCCAGTATCCTCAGCTGCTGCTCCACCTCCCTCCTGAATGTGGATACCTGCCTGATGTGGTACCCCTTCCTCTCCATTAGCTGGTTGCTCTGCTAGGCGCCTCCTTCTGGCCACTCCGGTGTTCAACTCTGGAAGCTTGGTCAACGGCTCATAGTAAGAACTCTCCTCCATATTTTCAAAGTGGACGCCGTAACCCATTCCCCGTAGAAGGCGGGTGATGTAGGGTCAAGAAAAGATGGCCTTGATCTGGTATGTGGACTGGCGGTGGAAGAGGCCAGCAATGAGAGCACCCATGTGTGGCAGCTTGTTGTTGATCATGCAATAATGACTCGGTCCTCCCAATGATGGTGGATGAAAGGAGGGAATGGATGACTCGGTATGCTCGTGGGTACAACAAGGTGCTAGGGGTGTCTCGGGGGTTGTAGTCGCCGCCATTTCTAGAAAATCAGTGGAAAATCTCTGGCGGTCAACATCTGGTGGAAAATCAGTCAAGTCTGTCTCGTTATCTGCTCTGTCCTCTATCCGGGTAAAGCCTAAATGTCGCTTGATGTCGTAAATGGAGATGGTATGGTCTTCACTGAATGCCCGGAATGTGATCATGGGTTAGTGGATATCTGAAGAACGGATGGATCGGGGCACCTTAATTGTGGCCAAAACCTCGCAAGTCAATTCCTTGTATGTCGGCTCTCGGATGCCAAAGAAAAGGTGTTGCCACCATCCCCTTCGCAGCAGCGTCATCACCTCATCACGTAGCCCAGCGGCTGTCAATGTGTGCTCATCAGGATAATGAAAAGTGCCCACCTCCTTCGTCAGTGAGTCAAGGTATGTGATCCACTGTTTGTCTTCCGGGAACTAAGGCTGATAGCGGGCCCTCGTTGCCCGACTAGAGCTGGTTCCAACATTCTTAGTTCGCTTCTTTGGTGGCATCTGTCAAAACAATTCAACAACAACAATGCCAACGGGGCTTCCAAGTATTAGAATAAGATGCACAAGTCAAAAATTAATGACCCCGTCAGCTATTAGTCTATCAAGAGCATCAACATAACTAGGACAAAACCAAGTTTAACCAGAATAGTTGAAAATTTTGTATAAAAGACAAAATTTCAACGACACACGGTATAAACAAGGTCACACGCAAGAATCATTCATTAAAACAGTGTTTGAGAATAGAGTTCTGTACAGAAATAATTGACAACAAGATCAAAATTGGGGGAAAATCCAAAATTCTCAAATTAGACAAAGTTTAGCTTCAAAAATTGGGGTTTTATGCTCAAATGGAGTTAAAAAAAATTGATAGACCATCATAAGCATATATTAGGCATCATAGGAAGCAAAGAAATCAAAAACCCCCAAATTATTTTCACATTGGCAAAATTTACCCTAAATTGGCAAAATCAACTCAAAAACTAGGGATTATAGAGGCAAAATTCATTCACTAAGAGCATTCAAATCATCAACACACGCCTCATATTAAACATACTAAACAAATCTCTAATTTTCGAGCATAAATTTTCGGATTTTGTTTTGTTAGAAAAAGCTTGGAGAAACCTCCATTAATGGAGAAGAGAAGAAGAGGGAAGAAGGAGGTTACCTTGAATGAAAAGAGGAGAGAGAAGAGAGTGGTGCGGTGGTCGACGAGGGCGGTGGTCGGCGAGGGTGGCGTTCCGTCGGTCGCAGGTGGAGAAGGGGAGACGTCCGGTCGAATTTTTGCTCTGGTCGCGTAAGGGAGAAGTGGGCGGCGCTGGGAACCTTTTTAAAAAACGCGTAAAATTTTCTACGCACGATCGTGCGTATGGGGAGACGCACGATCGTGCGTCAGTGGTAGAAGCCTCTCTCAGCTATGTGGTTACGCACGATCGTGCGTAAGCGGGGTCGCACGATTGTGCGTCAGTGGCAGTAGCCTCCCTCGCGTTACTTTCAATGACGCACGGCGTGCGTACCGGGACGCACAACCGTGCGTCCGTACAAACAGTTTTTTTTTGGGTTTTTTAGAAAGCAGTAAAATTACACTAAAGAAGCAAAAAAATAAGCTTGGGTTGCCTCCCGATAAGCGCTATTTTTAACGTCGTTTGCCCGACGCAACTACGCACTCATCTCTCAAAATTCGTGACAAAGGTCACCTCACGTTCGCGGTCTAATGGTCCTCCGTAGTACTTCTTCAGGTGGTGGCCGTTAACTTTAAAACGACCTTTCTCAAGATGGTCTATCTCAACTGTACCGTATGAAAAAACTTCACTTACTACGAAGGGGCCAGACCACCTAGACTTCAAATTTCCTTTAAAAACTTTCATTCGGGGATTGAATAGCAGAACTTGATCCCCCTTACAAAACTCTTTGCCCTGTTTGATATGCCGGTCGTGATAGGTTTTAGTACGCTCCTTACTAATCTTAGAGTTCTCATAGGCCATAAGCCTCCACTCATCCAATTCGTTGAGCTTCCAAAGCCGCTCACGACCCGCCAATGAAAGATCTTTATTCAACGTTTTCAAGGCTCAGTAGGCCTTATGCTCAATCTCTACCGGAAGGTGGCACGCCTTCCCATAAACCAAGTGAAATGGAGTGGTGATTTGCACTAATTAGTAGGGCATAAATATATGTTTTTATGTTTGATTTATGTTGATTGTTTGACGTTTTATTTAGTTTGTAAACATTTATGTGATTTCAGTTGTAATTGTATTTTAGTCTTTTTTTATAAGTTGTAAAGTATAGTTAGGATTTGTGGTGTTGGAAAGGAAAACTTTGAAGAGAAGAAAACAAGAAATTTGACTGCCCAGGAGTAAAACCCGACCGGGTAGAAACCCCCACCCGGTCGGGTATGATTTAACAGACGAAATTGCCAAGAAAGTCACTGGACCCGGTCGGGTCCCCTACTTGACCCGGTCGGGTCAGATGTGACCCGGGACAAAACGACGTGCGAAGATCACCAGAACGTGGCGGATTATCTGATTTTGACCAGACCCGGTCGGGTAAATACTTGACCCGGTCGGGTACCCGGCCAAAGGTGTTGAAAAACACATATAAATAGCACACTTTTTCTTCTCTAAAAATCATCCCTTCTTCCATACTCTTTAGCTCAGTTTAGAATAGCATTTCTTTATATTTTTCTAGCTATGTTCAGTCTCCAAATGAGGAGCTAAACTTCCATTCTTGGTGTTGCTCTTGAAGCTTGTTGATTATTAAAGTTGTGAGTTATTTTCTTAATTTCTTTCCTTGAATATTAATTAATAGTTCTTTCCTTAATACCATCTCTATATTAATGTTGAGGAGTGTTGTTAAGATGACAATTAGTTAACGTCTCGACATTAGTTAGAATAGTATTTTCTTCCTCTATATTAATGTTGGGGAGTGTTGCTAAGATGACAATTAGTTAACATCTTGATATTAATTATAGTAGGATTCAACTTCTTTAATTATATTCTTCCTTGAATATTAATCAATCCCTACTCATATTTCATATTAATATTTTGAACATTACTTAAAGGATCAACTAGTTTTGTTTCATATATTAATTATTACTAGAAACGATCAACGAACCGATGGTTAATCATTGATGGTTTCACAAGTAAGTAACTTCGGTTTATTAATGCACGGTCGTGGTTAATAAACTTAAGAGGGATTAATTTTGTTGGTTAAACCGAAACCGTTGTGTTGAGGTTATCAATCTCAATTGATTTCATCAAGGAGTTAGAAAGATTAAATGCTACTATTAAATCGGTATAAGGCGTTGTTCTATATTTGATTAATAGTAAGGGTTATTAATGAACGGTTGTTGTTAATAACTACCCTCGATGAAGTGGATATACTCCCCGATTGAGTATTCGAGAGGGAATAAGTTATAGATATAACAATGATCGACTAAAATATATCAACAAGTGGAAAGTAACAATGCCAACTCCTTTTTATCTTTGAACTAAACACATATAGGTTGTTCATCTTAGTTCTTAATTAAATTAAATCACTCAATCCAAATCCCCCCCTTTTTATTTACTAAGTATCATAAAAAGAGAATTATTCCTTTCCCTGTGGATACGAACTCTACCACGCTATACTACGTATAAGTGTTTAGTATTGAATTTATTTTGACGCACTGTGACAAAGTGCACGTCAAATTTGGCGCCGTTGCCGGGGAAAGGCAATTATTTTTCTTTTTATTTTATCTCATAAAAATCAAAACAAAAAAAATAAAATAAAAAATTATTATTAAAAAAAAATCTTGATCTTCTATTTTCTGAGCTTATATGAGTAAATGGATACCAACACATCATCGCTAGGGAGTCAAATTTCTAGCTTAACATTTTTAGTAAAGGAGTTTCTCTTATGCTCAAACGTTCAAGATACCAAGGCCTGCAACAGTTGCATGTCACAAAGGCATCTTACGGATTTTTGCCCCAAGCTTCAAGAAGAATACTTTGAACAGAGTGATGATGTTGCTTTCCAAGAGAGGTATGATTCATTCTCCAACACATATAATCCATACTCAAGTTCTTATTCCAGCATGTCCACTGAAGACATGATCCGAGCTCTCACTATCAATGTGACAAAAATGCAACAAGATATGTCGCAATACCCGCAAGAAACAGTTCTCAAAGAACTGAACTTGGAGAATCAATTGAAACAAGTGCCAAACATTGTGAACCACATTGGCGAGGTGGAAGAAGAAGAGGAGCTTACGGAGGGAGCTCAACCAGAGGAAGAGAAACTTCAAAACTCAACTCCATCACCGGCCATTCCTGAGAATATGCCACCATTTCCTGAGGCTCTAAGGGAAACAGAAAGGGTAGAGAAGGACGAAGATGAAATCCTCAGCAAATGTGAGGATAATTCAAATGCACTTTTCGCGGTTGCAAATAAACCGAGAGAATATCATTTGGATTTCTTTTCATTCACCAATATGTAGGAAATGACAGTGGAGTTAAGTAAACATTTGATACCCCCTCTCATGCCACCAAAATCAAAACACTTTCCATTGACCATGCTAAATGATAATTTCTTTCCCTCACTCTCACCACATGAGTCAATGAAAATCTGGATATTTGATCCTGGAAAGATTTTCAAAATGAAGGGTCAGAAAATCAAGCATTCCTATGGAAGTCCGAGGAGTGAAATTGTGGCGAAGATAAACTATCATGATCCCATTTTGAACGACTGAACACAATGATGGCGTCGTGCCGCGACGTTAACTAAGGCGCTTCTTGGGAGGCAACCCAAGCAAGGTACGTTTACTTGTTTTATTTTATTTTTACACATTTCAAAAAAAAATTACCTGGGATTGAACCCGGCCGGGTATAAAACCCCACCCGGTCGGGTTACCTCTAAAAACAAAACACCCGGCCAACCACCCGGGCGAGGCAAGAGCGGAACAAGAATAAATCAAACACCCGACTGGGTAGACCCCCATACCCGGCCGGGCAACCCAGCAAAAGCTTTCTGCCTCGGGTGAACAGTTTACACCCGACCGGGTAGACCCCTATACCCGGCCGGGCAACCCAACAAAAAACATTCTGCCTCGGGTGAACAGTTTACGCCCGACCGGGTACACTACCCCACCCGACCGGGTATCTCGATTTTTTGGAAACCAGGCCATTTCTCAAAAAAAATGAATCACCCCCCTTTGTCTTCCCTTTCGAACCACACCCCAAATTTCCTTCATTTCCAAAAGTCAAAAGCTTCATATCTCCTACATCCATCCACCAATTAAATCCATTTCATTCATACCCTCTTCACCCTTTTCATCTCCACACCCACGAATCACCAACAAAACCTCCCAAAAAGTAACAAAAAAAAACATTCATCTCAGACACAAGCACTAGGGACAGTGCTTTGATTAGCTTGGGGGAGAGTTTAATGGGATACTCACATTCATACTCTTTATTCTTGTAAAAAAAATATTATAAAAGCTTATTAAGTTGAAAACCTGAAAGGGCAACTTAAGCAAAAATAAAGCAAAAATAAGAGTGAGTTGTGAGGATTAAAACAGAAAAATGTGGGAAGCTGGGATGAAAACCCGAAAGGGCACCAAGGCAAAATGAGAGAACGAGAGAAAGTATTTTCTTTTATTTCTGCAGGATCCTAAGGGTAACGAAAAAAAAGGTTGAGGTTTATAAAGAAATATGGAGTTGAAACCCCTCTTGACTGTTATATTTTTGGGGATATACTTTGTGTGTTTCTAAAAACACTCGTGGATTTTTTTGTTGATACTCTTGTCATTTTAAGGACTTCTTGGACTGGATTTGGTTTACTCGAGACGAGTAAAGGTTTAAGTGTGAGGGTATTTGATTTGCACTAATTAGTAGTGCATAAATATATGTTTTTATGTTTGATTTATGTTGATTGTTTGACGTTTTATTTAGTTTGTAAACATTTATGTGATTTCATTTGTAATTGTATTTTAGTCTTTTTTTATAAGTTGTAAAGTATAGTTAGGATTGGTGGTGTTGGAAAGGAAAACTTTGAAGAGAAGAAAACAAGAAATTTGACTGCCCAGGAGTAAAACCCGACCGGGTAGAAACCCCCACCCGGTCGGGTATGATTTAACAGACGAAATTGCCAAGAAAGTCACTGGACCCGGTCGGGTCCCCTACTTGATCCGGTCGGGTCAGATGTGACCCGGGACAAAACGACGTGCGAAGATCACCAGAACGTGTCGGATTATCTGATTTTGACCAGACTCGGTCGGGTAAGTACTTGACCCGGTCGGGTACCCGGCCAAAGGTGTTGAAAACACCTATAAATAGCACACTTTTTCTTCTCTAAAAATCATCCCTTCTTCCATACTCTTTAGCTCAGTTTAGAATATCATTTCTCTATATTTTTCTAGCTCTGTTTAGTCTCCAAATGAGGAGCTAAACTTCCATTCTTGGTGTTGCTCTTGAAGCTTGTTGATTATTAAAGTTGTGAGTTATTTTCTTAATTTCTTTCCTTGAATATTAATTAATAGTTCTTTCCTTAATACCATCTCTATATTAATGTTGGGGAGTGTTTCTAAGATGACAATTATTTAACATCTCGACATTAGTTAGAATAATATTTTCTTCCTCTATATTAATGTTGGGGAGTGTTGCTAAGATGACAATTAGTTAACATCTTGATATTAATTATAGTAGGATTCATCTTCTTTAATTATATTCTTACTTGAATATTAATTAATCCCTACTCATATTTCATATTGTAACACCCCGACCCTCCAGGACCCGAGGTAGTTACTCCAGACCTCTAGTACTGTCCTCACAAACCGCCACAAGCCTTTTCCGCGCACTTTGTCCTCACTCGTGCGTGCCCTGAGAAACTTCCCAGGGGGTCACCCATCCCAAGACTACTCTCGTGCAAGCACGCTTAACTTTGGAGTTCTTGGTTAATGAGCTCCCTTAAAAGGAGATGCATCTTGTTGGTATGAGTAGTACTATTAATCCTTTTTAAATTAATCTCAAGTGTTACACATATTAATATTTTGAACATTACTTAAAGGATCAACTAGTTTTGTTTCATATATTAATTATTACTAGAAACGATCAACGAACCGATGGTTAATCATTGATGGTTTCACAAGTAAGTAACTTCGGTTTATTAATGCACGGTCGTGGTTAATAAACTTAAGAGGGATTAATTTTGTTGGTTAAACCGAAACCGTTGTGTTGAAGTTATCAATCTCAATTGATTTCATCAAGGAGTTAGAAAGATTAAATGTTACTATTAAATCGGTATAAGGCGTTGTTCTATATTTGATTAATAGTAAGGGTTATTAATGAACGGTTGTTGTTAATAACTACCCTTGATGAAGTGGATATACTCCCCGATTGAGTATTCGAGAGGGAATAAGTTATAGATATAACAATGATCGACTAAAATATATCAACAAGTGGAAAGTAGCAATGCCAAGTCCTTTTTATCTTTGAACTAAACACATATAGGTTGTTCATCTTAGTTCTTAATTAAATTAAATCACCCAATCCAAATCCCCCCCTTTTTATTTACTAAGTATCATGAAAAGAGAATTATTCCTTTCCCTGTGGATACGAACTCTACTACGCTATACTACGTATAAGTGTTTAGTATTGAATTTATTTTGATGCACCGTGACAAAGTGCACGTCAAATTTGGCTCCGTTGCCGGGGAAAGGCAATTATTTTTCTTTTTATTTTATCTCATAAAAATCAAAACAAAAAAAATAATAATAAAAAATTATTATTAAAAAAAAATCTTGCTCTTCTATTTTCTGAGCTTATATGAGTAAATGGATACCAACACATCATCGCTAGGGAGTCAAATTTCTAGCTTAACATTTTTAGTAAAGGAGTTTCTCTTATGCTCAAACGTTCAAGATACCAAGGCCTGCTAAATATTTTCCTCTAGTTGTGCCTTCATCTTTAGAAGCTGTTCTTTGATTATCTTCAGCGTTCCATCACAGTATTTCTCAATTTCATTGACCACCATCAGACGTTATTCGTTCTTGTGGTTGAGATATGTGACTGCTGGCGGTGTGAAGAAGATGTGGTAAGCTGGGAAGTCTTCGAGTGTAACACCCCTAAATTTCCCGCCCAAAACATTGATATATTTAAAAGAAATACTTTATTCATTCATCAAAGAGTTGAAGAAATACAGCGGAAGTCTAAAAGGGAAATGAGTGTTACCGCCACATTCGGTCATCTCTTAACCGAATGCACAGGCAACTCAAAGTAAAACAATAAAAACTAATGTAATAATAAGTAAATGTTTGTTTTATGACTAGATTTAACTAAGGCATCTTCTAATTCGCACTCAAGCTCGAGCAATCCGTCAATCCACATAGGTATCCAACTCATCACCTGATAAAATTTAAGGGAGAAGAGAGAGACAAGAAAAATAACAAAAATTAGCTTTAGAGCTAAGTAAGTACTACCCAACCCCGTAAAATAATCAGGTTTGGCTAAAAATAGATTTTTATATAATAATATATAAAAATACTCACACCATCAAAATTCTTTTCACTTTGGTTTTTCTCAAACTACTTCTTTGCTAAAATCTTAAACTTCTCTTGGAAAATCTCTTAGTAACTCTTCTCTTTAAACTTCTTAAGAAAATCACTTCTTCTCTAACTTCCTAGTAATTTAGAAGGGCGGTGCTTAACCTTTCGGTAGAGCCCGGTGGACCGTGGTTACGGACGGCCACCCCGAACAAGTGCCGGTACCACAACTGCTCTGTTGGAAACGAAACGACTACCTTAAGTGTGCACACCCCCTAAAAGGGATTCCAAGCCCTCCGAGTAGTAAGTCATCCCGAGTGGTCGGAACCCAACCACCCCAATTCTAAAATTCTTGAATGATTAGGGACTACTACTATAACTTCTTCTTAAAAGGGATCATAGATCCAAATCTCACTTAAAAGGGATCATAGATCCAAATCTTGCTTAAAAGGGATCATAGATCCAAACTGTACTTCTTAGTAGTAGTAGCTCTAATCACCCTCCACATTTATCCGGATGTGGAAAAACCGACACCTCGGATTACTCCCGAGATGCTCACTTCTTATGAAAATGTAAATTTTATCTTTGCTTAACAATACTTCAAAAATACTTCTTAATTTCTCAAAAAAAATCTCAAAGGTATTTAAAAATATTTAATACCCCAAAAGTACTTGATTTATACTTCTTAACTACCATATATATAATATCTTCTCAAAATCACATACACAAAATTCACAAATCACACTTAATCACATAATGCATAATAAGCATATAATACGAGGAAACAATTTTGGATTGGCAGAGAAACTTACCTTAAGTCCTGTTGCTCCTAGTTATCCTCCTCTAATCCGGTCTCTAGATAATCACCTTTTTAATTAAATATGATAAAATTAGTCACTTATTCTATTTGTAATTACTTTACCCGATTTCCTCCTTTTATTTTATTATTTGCATTTATTAACTTAATTTATTAGTTATCCGAATTTATTTGATTACTCACGTTCTATTAATAAAATTACCTTATTAATTCAGCCATTAATTACAATATTCGAATTCTAATATTAAATAAAATATCCGAATATTATTGACTACAACATCCAATTTTTATTCCATAATCACCATTAATTTTCTTTAATTATTATCTAATTACTTTATTTACATAACCGAAAATATTTATTTTCCTTATTTTATTCAAACATTATTTTTAGTCCAGAATGTTATTTTTCAACCTTAGTGATTTATTTATTTCACCATTAATACTAATATTTCCTTATTTAATTACTTAACTAGTTTTATATGGCCTAATTTAAATAAATAGACTAAAAATCGACTTTATAAATTAGTAACCGTCCATAAATATATTTTGGGTCTATATTCGACCTAGGTTGTCCAGATATTTATTTTATAATTATTCCCATAATTATTCCTTTAATTTCATATATCTATTAACTGGTTTAATTACAACTAAATATACTAAATCTTATTTTTTATTAATTATAAATGGTCCATAAGGTCCTAGTTAGTCATATATTTATCCTAGTTTACTCCAATATTTATTTCATAATTATTTTCGTTATTTAGTTAATTATTTACTAAATGTGTATAAATTGGCCCAATTACCATTAAATCCATTAAAAATAGATAAAAAATTTATTTTCCAATTCTGGTTGGTCCGAATATGTATATTTATAATAGGTATTTAATTTATATTTTTCCAGATTTTATTTATTTTATTTACTATTTTATTTTTAATTTTTATTGCAACTGGGCCGAACTGGGCCAAATTTAATTTTCTGGCCCAAAAAAAATCAGGCCCAAGAGGGACAGACCCCAGCTCAGCTGGGTTGTCTTCCTCACATGGTCGCCGGAAAAACGGGGAGGCAAGGGGGAAAGAACTCACCTTGTCGGACGGCCGTAACGGCGGCGATATCGGCTCCTTCTGGGTCGTCGGTGATCAGGGATGGTACGGCGGCGGCGGCAGCTCCTCCCTCCTCTCCGTTTTCCGTCGAAAAGTTTTTCCTCGGCGAAACTCCGGCGAGCTCTTTCTCCCTCGTTTCACGACCGTTTTCGACGATTCTTTTTCCGTTGGATTCGTCTCACGAAGGGGAAGGTTTGAGGGGTGTTTTCAGGGTTTGTTTCTGGCTAAAACGGTGGGTCTGAAAAAAAAATATATATATATACGTATATATGTATATTTCGCAGATTTTGGGATGAAGAAAACGCAGATTCTGGCCTATTATTTATAGGTGTAGGTCGAGGGTTTTAAACTGAGATGTTAGATTTTGATTTGAACTAAAACAACTCCTCCCATCCTTGGTTGTGTTGGTTTGCCGGCCAAGAAAATCTAACGGGAGTATTATACGTATTATAGTAGGAGTATTATAAATATGTTGTAGTAGTTATTTAGGAGTAATATAATTATACTTACTATATAAGTATATTACTTACGTAGGTTATACTATTATTATTACTTACGTAGGTTATACTATTATTATTACTTACGTATATATATATATATATATGTATTATGAGTATTATTTAGTTTACACTTTGTATATTATACAACCTAAAATAGTTATATAAAAATTAATTTTATACTAAAACATTACTTCTATTATCGGGCCATTTTTATCTGATTAAAAATGTCGTAAATGTAAATTTTTCTGTCTGGTTCACTTGTTTACTAAAATGCTGTTCTTATTACTGAAATATTTTTATCTGACTAAAGCATCATAATTTTTGAAATTTTTATCTGATTAGAATGTTACAACTGTTGAATTTTTGTCTGACTCAATTAATTCTAAAATTGTTATTTTCGTAATATTTTATCTGATTAAAAATTATTTTTATTTTTATTTTTTACAATCACCCCCACTTAGGATCGCAACGTCCTCGTTGCGCCCTTAAACCAATCTCAATAAAACCCCAGAATCTTGCTCCGCTAAGTGCCCGCCCGATATCTAATGGGTCAGCACACTGTCGCAGGGTTGCTCTGATACCACCTGTAACACCCCAGCCCCACCCGGACCCGAGGTAGTTACTCTAGACCTCTAGTACTGTCCCCACAAACCACCACGAGCCTTTACCGCGCACTTTGTCCTCACTCATGCGCGCCCTGAGAAACTTCCCAGGGGGTCACCCATCCCAAGACTACTCCCGTGCAAGCACGCTTAACTTTGGAGTTCTTGGGTGATGAGCTCCCTTAAAAGGAGATGCACCTCTGTTGGTATGAGTAGTACTATTAATCCTCTTAAATTAATCTCGGGTATTACATCGAGTTCTGGACCATTCAGTTTTGGCTTTGTGAGGTTTGTTTTTGTCAAGTTACACTCAATAGCCATCTGTAGGTCGTGTGACGAGTGCACTCTGATTTGTCTGAGCATGAATCTCTTGATTGCTGCAAGACCTTCGCTGTATGTTTTGCTTTGTCTGACTCGAAGGTATCGATAAGCCATGAACATTTGATAGATATTGTCTGGTTTAAGCATGATGAAGTCATTTTCTTGACAAGTAAATTCACTCCCGTCAGTGCGTTGAAGCCTGTAAGAATAGAAAGTCACTCCGTGATAATCCTCGGCCTTCACTTGTAGAATTTGATGAATCGGGAGAATATTGGACTTCAAGTCTTGTTCCATCAGCTCTCTTTGAGTACCAGTTGACCTTTGCAACAACATATGTAGATGACCTCCAGTCTGCTTTCCTTTTAGATGGGTAAGGCCTCGTAGCTTCAGTTCATTCAACGGTTTGACTTTGTCTGGTCTACGCCAAATACGCTCTATGATTTCCTCTTGGAAGGGGGCTTTGATTCGAACGTTGTCCCAAGGTTTCTCTGTCTTGGGAAGTCTTCCCGCTGATTGTCTGACGACAGATTCAAGAGTTTTCTGAGATTCCTTGTAGTTCTCCCCTTCCCTTCGTTCATCGTCCTCGAGCGTGATGATATCTTCAGCACATTTGTTGATTAGCTCTCGTAGAAACCAGTTCCTCTGCATATCTTCGCACTCTTCATCCTGCATTATTTGATCCATCTCCGTCTACTGTCTGGGCCATTTGTCATGAATAATGATATCTTCTAGCTGATCATGCATTTCATCTGACGACAGAATGGTAGTGGCAGGTTGACCTTTTGGAGACGGAGGCCTGTTAATCGAAACACCGGGTTCACTAGGATTTCCCGTTGTCATCAGCTTTGTACTAGGTTCTAACTGATGGCCTGATGTAAAAGATGTACCAATGGTAGCATCATCAGGACTTCCATCCCCTCCTCGGTTGGTATCTCTAGGAGATACGCCTCGGGATGTTGAGTCTAGCTCGACCAGGCTAGAAATTTTGGCTGCGGGTGGTGGCTGTTGGTTGGTAGAGGTTTCAGGTTGAATGGGCTGTGAAGTTTGGCTAGGTAAAGCAGTTTGCTCAAGTGATCGTGGGCGCTTGTTCTCCCCCTCATGAGAATCCGAATCATCAGGGTCCTCATGGGAACGTTTGCGACCACGAGGACTCTCCTTGCATTTTCTTTTGGTCGTTGGGGAAGAAAGGAGGGCTTCGAGAATGGCTTGCTGGTGAAGGGTAAGTTTGGCTTCAGGGATGTTTAGAAGATTTTCCAGCAAGGCCAATGCAAGGGTTTCGAAGGGTAGTGAGGAGAGATCGATGGAGGGTGTGGTCAGGCATGGGGAGAATACTAGTTCTGTATCCTGGGTTCCCTGAGAATGTGAAGGAACGGGTATTTGGTTAATGGATTGGTGAGATAGAGGGGTGGAGGATACAGGTTGTGTATGGGAAATGAAGGGTTCGGGTGAAGGTTGGGGTGGGGTTTGTTCAGACCGAACCGCTTGGGTGGTCCTAAATTCCTGTGCTAGAGCGGTCATTGCATCTTGCACCCATGGTTTAATGGTGGAATCTAGGAATCGATTTAGTACAACGTTGACGTCTTCAAAGGTTGGGTGACCAGTTACGGGGGTTGTAACTGTTGTCACAGCATCAGTGAAGATAGCTGATGTGTGGCCTGCGTGCAATGATAGAATCATTGAGGGCGTAGCAGGGCTTCCAACCGTCATAATTAACTTGCGCTCTGGTTGTTGCTTTCAGGGTGTGTGCACCTGTATGTGCAGTGAATAGTGTAGGTGTCCTAGAAAAAGAAGAAAATGTAGGAAAAGTGACACCTAGACTCGATGTGATTGAAGAAGGGGTTTTGACCTCGGGCGATAGGTCAATAGTACGCTCAACTGATTCGGAAGGAACCAGTGAGGGGGTTGAGTCCCGTGTTTTTGAAACAATAACCTGTTGAGAGGCTATCGAGTGGCTGGGTGAGGGCTGTGCTTGCGCAGTTGAGCCAGATGCTGCGACTTCTACCCGGGAACCGAAAAGATCGGCTCCTGTACTTAAGGATTCGGCTCGGCTTATCTGGATAAAGGTATCACAGCCGGCGAATATGTGCTCGTCCGCCTTATCAATTAGGTTCTTTCTGACGCGAGGCTGAGGCTTTGACTTAGCAGCTTTGTCATTCTTAAGCTTGGCCCTTGTCTCCCGGATGACGACGTCTTTGGAATTCTTTATAGTATGAGCTGCTTCATCGTAGTCATCCTTCGAGCAGTTTGTTTCGCTGGGATTGGCTCTTGGTTTAGCCAGCTCTTTGATAGTGAAGACTTGGGGTATGCCTGCGATTATCGGTGCTGCGTCTTCAACAGTGATCCTCTTCTTCTGTGGAGATTCTACAGGCAACTTTCCTTTTCGGATCAGAGCATAGGTGTGCTCAACATCTTCACTGTCATTGTCGTCATCATCATCATCATCCGAGCCAGACTCCTCGCTATCCGTGCCCACGCTCTCGGATGCCTCATCGTCAGTGTTTTGTTGGGCATCACTTGACGACTCATCGGCAGTTTCCTCAGCGTCTGTTTCGGTGCCCTCAGCCGTCTGACTCGTCTCGAGAGAGTCGTCAGACTTTCCTTCATTGGGCAAACCGGCCACTGGTTTCTGTGGCTTTTGGGTTTTCTTTGGACCCTTACCTACACTCGGCTTTGTACCCGGGGTAGGTCCAGCTGGGTTTTGCTGAACCATAGGGACAGTTCTCTCAATGGCTTCCTTGTACTGTTGAAGTGCTGGATTTGAAGATTTGACAAGGTTGAGCAGAAACCTAGGGATCCGCAGACCAAAGACAAGGTTCTTGTCTGCTTTGAAGTACTGCAGCTTCGGTGCAGTGTAGTGTGGATCTGAGCTGCGTTTTGGGATTGAAGAGTGCTCTGCCATGCAGTCGTTGATGATCAGCCCTAGCCATCTTGCGTATGGGATGGTACCTGGCCTGTTTTTCTCTTTGGCTTTGACCAGGTCCATTAGCTCTGAGAAGAAAAGCTGTGCCATGTCGTAGTTCTTGTTGAATGCGATGCCATGAAAGATGAGGAGGATCTGCTTGTTGCACTTGTCAAATCCGGCATGCTTCGGCGACAGGCACTTGTTCACCAGCCCGAATAGGATCTTCCACGGATGATGGAGATATGCTCCGTTGAAGTTTGAGAGTTGTGGTAGTAAGGGGGTGTAGCCGAGAGATGCCACGTCTTTGAGTAGATCGGGGATGGATGGCAACACATCATACGTGTCTCGGACTGGCAGCGCTAGTGTAGTACGCAACGTTGATGGTGTCAGAATCACGCGCATGCCGTTCAGTTTGGTCTTTATCATGGAACGATCCTTCGGTGATTCCGTATGCATGTGCCCCCAAAACTGTTGAAGGTATTTCTCTGGCACTGATTTTGCGTTGTGAAGTGCAGGCCAGAGATAGTGACCTTTCACTGGGTTCTGTCACTTGAAAACTGTAAGGTCTAGCTGGAAATTGTTGTCCAGCACCTTGATCCATTTCCCCTTGGGGTAGATGGCATCGTCGATCGGTGTCTGAGTTGTTCCTGCCATTATAAACTGTAAAAGCAGGGGGTCAGCATATGAAATTCAACGGTTTGATTTCTTTGTGATTAGATTGAAAGAGTTTGCAGGTTTCAGACAAATTATGCAGGTGGAATTTTGGAAAAACTGTTTAAGTCCAAATCTCGAGATCCAAATCTCGAGATCATGATTTCGAGATTCAAATCTCGAGATCATGATTTCGAGATTCAAATCTCGAGATCTTGATTTCAAGATTCAAATCTCGAGATCAATATGTCGAGATTCAAATCTCGAGATCTTGATTTCGAGATTCAAATCTCGAGATCAAGATGTCGAGATGCAAATCTCGAGATCTTGATTTCGAGATTCAAATCTCGAGATCAAGATGTCGAGATGCAAATCTCGAGATCTTGATTTCGAGATTCAAATCTCGAGATCAAGATGTCGAGATGCAAATCTCGAGATCTTGATTTCGAGATTCAAATCTCGAGATCAAGATGTCGAGATGCAAATCTCGAGATCTTGATTTCGAGATTCAAATCTCGAGATCAAGATGTCGAGATGCAAATCTCGAGATCTTGCTCGAAGATGAATCGACGATCTCGAGATCTTGAAGAACAAAATCTCGAAATCATAGATTTCGAAGAGATGAATCCACCTGCAAAAACATAAACACGATATACCAAAACGATAACAACAAGATTTCGACCTGTATTCAAACGAAAAACGTTCTTTTGATTTTGATTTTGAGAAAAAAATGATCGTTCTGCGAGAACGCTTTTCCGTTTTCGAAGTATGTTTGATGGATTCCGATTCTGGGTAATGAACTACCTTGGTAAGTAGTCGAGAAAGAGAAACGGAGAAGGAGAAGTAATTTTGGGAAGACAAGGGGGAAACGATCAGGAGCTCTGAGATGCGAAAGTTCCGAGCCTTTGCGAAAAGATTAGAATGGGAAGAGAAGGGTTTTTCCGAGGCTTATATACGTGAGAATATTTTGGACCTCCTTCGTAACAGTTGAGCCCGAATGTTTGGGCTAGCACACAATGCCTTTTTAAAAGATTTTCGAGGCCCAATACCAGTAAAAATTAGAGCTCCCCCTCAATCAGTGAAAAGTTTCTTTTTCTCCCCCTCAAAGAATGCAACAAACAATATGTACAAATGCAACGCACACACACTATTTTTGTTCTTTTTGATTTTTCTCCCCCTCAACACATGCAACACACGCACACTGTTTTTTGTTCTTTTTCATGTTTTCTCCCCCTCAACACATGCAACACACGCACGCTAATTTTTGTTCTTTTTCTGGTTTTCTCCCCCTCAACACATGCGACGCACACACACTATTTACAGATCACACTCACACACACTTTTTACAAGTCCCACACACACACTTTTCAGACCAGTGGAGACAAAAATTAAACAGGCTCGAGGTTCAACATGCCTAACTTGGAGACCAGGAACTGGAATCTTTTTTCATCCAATGCCTTAGTAAACAAGTCAGCCAGTTGAAGCTCTGAGCTTACAAAGTACATATCTATGTCTCCTTTCTCCACGTGATCCTTGATGAAATGATAGCGCAGATCAATGTGTTTGGTGCGGGAGTGGTGAACAGGATTGCTTGTGATGGCGATGGCGCTTTGAGAGTCACTGTAGATCGGGATGTGGCGGAATGTGTAACCGTAGTCCTGGAGCTGAGTCTTCATCCATAATATTTGTGAACAACAACTAGCAGCCGCGACGTATTCGGCCTCAGCTGTAGATGTTGACACACAGTTCTGCTTTTTGGAAGACCAGCAGACTAGCTTCTCGCCCAAGAATCGGACGGCTCCCGATGTACTTTTGCGGTCCATCCGGCAACCAGCAAAATCAGCGTCCGAGTATCCGACTAGATCAAAGCCTGAATGCTTGGGATACCAAAGGCCTAGATTCACAGTGCCTTTGAGGTATCTTAAAATTCGTCGTACAGCGGTCAGATGAGATTCCTTCGGATTGGCTTGAAAGCGAGCACATAAGCATGTGGAGAAGACAATGTCAGGCCTGCTTGACGTGAGATATAGGAAAGATACAATGATGGCCCTGTAATTCGTAGCATCAACTGGCTTCCCGGAGGGGTCTGAGTCCAGTTTATTGTTTGGGGACATAGGGGTCGTCATGGAGGATTTGCCTTCAATGTTGAATCTCTTTAGCATATCCAGAATGTATTTGGACTGATTGATGAAAATGCCATCAGAGAGTTGTCTTACTTGCAGGCCTAAGAAGATGTTAAGTTCACCCATCATGCTCATCTCGAACTTTGTTTTCATCAGTTTCTCAAAATGTTGGCATAGGCGCGGATTTGAAGAGGCAAAGATGATGTCATCAACATAGATCTGAATCAGAATGATGTCAGATTTCTGTCGCTTGATGAACAGAGTAGTATCAATCTTTCCTTTGGAGAAACCTGAATCAATCAAAAATTCGGTCACGGCATCGTACCAAGCTTTGGGTGCCTGTTTCAACCCATAGAGAGCTTTCTTGAGCTTGTATACATGGTCTGGGAATTTTGGATCTACAAAACCTTCAGGTTGAGCAACATAGACTTCTTCTTCTAAAGTCCCATTTAGAAAAGCTGTTTTCACGTCCATCTGAAAGACGGTGAATTTTTTGTGCGCCGCGTATGCAAAAAAGAGGCGGATTGCTTCAATTCTAGCTACGGGCGCAAACGTTTCATCGTAGTCTATGCCTTCCTGTTGATTATATCCCTTTGCGACCAGCCTTGCCTTGTTCCTTACAACTGTTCCTTCTTCATCTCTTTTATTTTTGAATACCCACTTCGTGCCAATGATAGTCTTTCTCTGAGGCTTGGGTACCAGAGACCTTTGATTGTTCTGACTGGCTTAGGAAGCACGCGAAGTGGCATTCATTCATCGTTGCGGATCTTGTGCGCACACCTTGACTCGGATCACCTATTATCTGATCAACGGGATGTGCTCTCGTCCACTTCCTCTCATGAGCTAGAGGAGTTGGAGTAATGATTGGTTGATTCGAGTCCTGATAGGAGTATGAGGGCTCTGGAGCAGCTGTGGTGTGTAATGGAGATGATTCTGGACTCGTAGCAAAGCCGTGATCATCCACACCTCTGAGATTGGATTGAGGGGTTGAGGGTGTGGATGGTACATCGTCTGGACCTGTGAGGAGTGGAATCTCTGCTGTTGGAGTTGATGTTGAAGCTGGAGTGCATGGAGGAGGTGAAGGTTGTGAGTTCTCGTAGAAATTTCTGAAAAGAGAATCGAGAATCATATCTTCGTGTTCGGTGTTTGGTTCAGCTTTATCAGAAGCTACTGGTACAGCATGTGATGGATCAGTCTGTAGATGTTCGATCGCGAAGTCTGCCATTTCATAGAATGTAACATTTACACTCTCGATGACAGTTCGCTTGTCTCTGAGATAGACTCTGTAAGCTTTGGACTGCAGTGAGTAGCCAATAAACACGCCTTCTCTAGCTTTGGGGTCCAGCTTACTTCTCTCTGTCCGATCATTTAGTATGAAGCACTTGCAGCCAAAAACCTTGAAGAAAGAGATGTCGGGAGTTCTGTTGAAGAGAATTTCATACGGAGTCTTGTCGAAGCGTTTATGGATGGATGTTCTGTTCTGAGTGAAGCACGCAGTATTGATTGCCTCTGCCCACATGAAGTGAGGCAGTCTGGATTGGATTAACATGGTGCGTGCTTGTGACACTAAGAAAAATTTAAACAATACATATATATATAATTTCATTGATCACATAAAGTTTTATCAAATAAAATTTTGATAATACATTTTAACTTGTTTTTCTTAATTTAAGAAAGTTGACAATTAAATGCATGGGTAATATACATATACGTATAAAACACTAAACACCAAATGATGAAGTTGACTTTTCAAAAACAAAATGTAGTTTTATTTATAACACCTCATATACTCGTACGGAGCATAATATACTACACACTCAAATAAGGTATACTTCATACGTTATACGCACTATGCGGTAGACATAATAAAAAAATATTAATGAGGAAGACGAAGGGCGATATATACGGAATGACGCCGGTTATTATTGAAGAAGATTCTGGTAAGTGGTAACGCTCCTCTAAAACCATCAACGACGCATATAAATAGAGTTGCTGCGATCTACCGTACGAGCACAAACGACATGTGAAACCTGAACACTCATATACACCATGCCGCCGTATGCATACATACATACATATATATATATATATATATATATATATATATATATATATATATATATATATATATATATATATATATATATATATATATATATGCATGGATGAAGACCGTCGTATATATATGGGCACCTGCAAAACTAACCCCCGTATGTATGCATCCTTTGCTGCAAACGCTTCACACACGTAAAATAGAGGAGAAGGGTTGCATCCCCGCAATGCTATGGAACTGCCAGAACCGGACTACCACGTCGCCGGAATTACGTGAAGGACCCACGCTCGGTGGCAGTCATCGCCGGAGAAAGGGAGAAGAAGGCTGCCAGCAGTTCTTGCTGGTGTGCATCTCCGTTACCCTGTGCGGACCTGGGGAGGAATAACGAACGCCACGGAGGTGCTGCTGCAGAGTGGCTGAACCAACCGGACGCCAGAGCAAGTTTACTGTTGACGTCGGACCACCGTACGTTGTTGTGGATTCTGGAAACTGAGGTCGCCGCTGGGAGACACCGTAGTGTCTCCAAATCGCTGCACACTGCTGAGCATGCTCTCACCAGTCACCACCGGAGGAGCTACAACGGAACGCCAGAGAAGGACCCAAACTTGTACGCCGGAGAAGGCGCCGGTTGCTGTCGTCGGACCAAACTGCTGCCGCCGCCACTTAACACAACCTGCGCACCACTGCTGCTATTGGAGGGAAGGTCGTCGGAGGGTTACAAGCTCTCGCCGTGACTGCTGCAATCCCCGACTGAGAGAAATCGATGAGGAAGACGAAGCCACGCCCTGACGTACTCTACGCCTTCTTTCCTTCTTTTCACCTGAGCGTTTGTTTTCAGTCTAGGCCGGCACTTTTATTTTTTTTTTATTACTGGGCCGAAGCTCTTGGGCATAATAAGAATAATAATAATAATAATAAGTTATTTTGATATTTTGATTTAGTACCATAATTAGATTAAACAAAATTGGATGGATTTTGTTTTCGTTAATTATTGGACTAATTGAGGTATAGTAATATAAAATTTACAAAATTACGGACTTTAAAATATTAAGTGTTTAAGTAATTAATAAAATCAGAATATGTTAGTTAATTCGGATTTATTAATGCTAATAATGTTAATATAAACTAATTTCGATATTTGATTAGTTAGATTAAAAGTAATTCGGATATAATATTAAGACATACCAAATGCTTTAGGAGTTGAGTAAATAAAAAGATGATTATTTAATTAGAAATTTGATATTGTAATTAATTATATTCGTATGTTTTAGAATTTAAGTATTTTAATTAACGACTGAATTAATAAGGTAATTGAATTAGTGAATTCGAAAAAAATAAAATAAAAGGTAAAAATCGAGTAAAATAATTATTAAAGAGTAAGTGACTAATTATATCATCTTAATTAAAAAGGTGATTATTTAGAGACCGGAGTAGAAGAAGAGAATTAGGAGCACCCGGACTAGAGGTAAGTTTCTCTGCCAATCTAAAATTGTTTCCTCGTATTATATGCTTATTATGCATTATGTGAATAAGTGTGAATTGTTGAATTTGTGTATGTGATTTTTGGGATGATTCATGAAACTAAGTGCTTTTGGGGGTAAATATTTTATCTAAATACTTTTAAAGCAGGTTGAGAAGTTGAGAAATATTTTGAAGTATATTAATTCCAGATAAAAGAATGATTTCATAAGAGGTGAGCATCACGGGAGAAATCCGTGGTGTCGGTTTTCCACGTCCGGATAAATGTGGAGGGTGATTAGGTTTGCTACTACTAAGAAGTACAATTTGAGTGATATTTGGATCGATGATCCCTTTTAAGAAGAAGTTATGGTAGTAGTAATCCCTAATCATTCAAGATATCTTATTCAGGGGTAGTTGGTAGACTGAGTCCCGACTACTCGTTACGACTTACTACTCGGAGGGCTTGGAATCCCTTTTAGGGGGTGTGCACACTTAAGGTAGTCGTTTCGTTTCCAACAGAGCAGTTGTGGTACCGGCACTTGTTCGGGGTGGCCGTCCATAACCACGGTCCACCGGGCTCTACCGAAAGGTTGAGCACCGCCCTTCTAAATTACTAGGAAGTTAGAGAAGAAGTGATTTTTGAGGAAATCAAAGAGAAGAGTTATTATGAAGTTTAAAAGAGAAGTTGAGGATTTTCGTAAAGAAGTAGTTTTGAGAAAAATCAAAGTGAAAAGAATTTTGATGGGTGAGTATTTTTATATATTATTATATAAAGATCTATTTTAGTCAAACATGATTATTTTACGGGGTTGGGTAGTACTTACTTAGCTCTAAAGCTAATTTTTGTTTTCTTTTCCTTGTTTTGTTTCTGCACTTTATTTGTGCAGGTGAGGATGACTTTGTCGATTGATGATTGCTTGCATGGCCCGAGAACGAATTAGTAGTCGCCTTAGTTATACTAGTCATGAAATAAACATTTACTTTACAAACACTTTATTTTTATTAAATTAGTTGTTATGTTTTAGTTGCCTGTGCATCCGGTTGAGAGATGACCGGATGTGGCGGTAACACCCATTTCCCTATTTTAGACTTCCGCTGTATTTCTTTAACTCTTTGATGAATAAATAAAAGTTTTATTTCAATTATGTCAACGTTTTGGGTGGGAAATTTGGGGGTGTTACAAATTGGTATCAGAGCTTTTGGGACTCGGGTTGCAAAGTCTCTGGTTGTTAAGATGGTACCCTTAGCAACTGGTATGACGGCAACTAGAGTCAGAAGTATCTAAAAAGTTTTATAAATAATTATTATTATTATTTTTGTTAGGTTTTCTAAAGAGGTTTTCAAAACATTTCTTTTAACAATTTTTCAAGGGAGTTTTCAATATGTTTTTTTTTCTTTTCTAAAATATTTGAAGAATGATTAAGAGTTTCTAGGACTAAAATAAAATTTTAGGCCGCGGTGAGGTTGTGAGATTTGGATTTTTGGTTTTTGGTTGATTATGTGATTCTTTTGAATTGTTTGAGATATTCTTTTGGGTTTTGGATATATCCTAAGTGACTTATTTAAGGAGTATTTTGACCTTATAGAAGAACATTTGAGATTGTTGGACTAGTAAGTTATTGGTTATGAGGTGGTAAAATTGCGAATACTACTGGATGGATTCCTTATACGTGGTTTACACGCTATCCTTTTCAAGGAGATGGTGACGCTCACGAGTGACAACATCAAGAATAACTATGTCGCATCGACGAACGCGAAATTGACTCAACTCATCGAGACTATCGAAAATGTGTTACTTCAAAATCAACACCAACATCGTCTCTACAATGCGGTGATGTAACAAAAACTCGTAGCGAGGCATAATTTCTCGTTTATAGACCAAGAGGATCTTCTCACCCTTGAAGATTGGGTTCACAATTTCGACAAACTTTTCGACAAAATGAACTTCCCTACGGATCAACGAATTGTTACGGCTGCATATATACAACAAGGGCGAATAACTAGTGGATCACGACTGAACCAACGTTGAATCAACAACCCGACTTTCGTGGGAGACGTTTAAGGAAGGCAATGCGAGAAAGATTCTACCCAGAGCATGTGAGAGCTGAGAAGTATGAAGAATGCTTACACTTGAAGCAAATGGGTATGATCGTCCAAGACCACTATACTAAATTCTTGGAGCAACCACGATTTTCACTCCCGCAATATTCTTGAATAAGTTTAGTGCTTCGGGGACGAAGCATCCTTTTTAAGGGGGGTAGAATGTGACACTTCGAAAAATTTAAACAATACATATATATATATATATATATATATATATATAATTTCATTGATCACATAAAGTTTTATCAAATAAAATTTTGATAATACATTTTAACTTGTTTTTCTTAATCTAAGAAAGTTGACAATTAAATGCATGGGTAATATACATATACGTATAAAACACTAAACACCAAATGATGAAGTTGACTTTTCAAAAAAAAATGTAGTTTTATTTATAACACCTCATATACTCGTACGGAGCATAATATACTACACACTCAAATAAGGTATACTTCATACGTTATACGCACTATGCGGTAGACATAATAAAAAAAAATTAATGAGGAAGACGAAGGGCGATATATACGGAATGACGCCGGTTATTATTGAAGAAGATTCTGGTAAGTGGTAACGCTCCTCTAAAACCATCAACGACGCATATAAATAGAGTTGCTGCGATCTACCGTACGAGCACAAACGACATGTGAAACCTGAACACTCATATACACCCTGCCGCCGTATGCATATGTGTGTGTGTGTATATATATATATATATATATATATATATATATATATATATATATATATATACACGACGGTCTTCATCCATGCATACATGCATATATATATATATATATGCATGGATGAAGACCGTCGTATATATATGGGCACCTCCAAAACTAACCCCCGTATGTATGCATCCTTTACTGCAAACGCTTCACACACGTAAAATAGAGGAGAAGGGTTGCATCCCCGCAATGCTATGGAACTGCCAGAACCGGACTACCACGTCGCCGGAATTACGTGAAGGACCCACGCTCGGTGGCTGTCATCGCCGGAGAAAGGGAGAAGAAGGCTGTCAGCAGTTCTTGCTGGTGTGCATCTTCGTTACCCTGTGCGGACCTGGGGAGGAATAACGAATGCCACGGAGGTGCTGCTGCAGAGTGGCTGAACCAACCGGACGCCAGAGCAAGTTTACTGTTGACGTCGGACCACCGTACGTTGTTGTGGATTCTGGAAACTGAGGTCGCCGCTGGGAGACACCGTAGTGTCTCCAAATCGCTGCACACTGCTGAGCATGCTCTCACCAGTCACCACCGGAGGAGCTACAACGGAACGCCAGAGAAGGACCCAAACTTGTACGCCGGAGAAGGCGCCGGTTGCTGTCGTCGGACCAAACTGCTGCCGCCGCCACTTAACACAACCTGCGCACCACTGCTGCTATTGGAGGGAAGGTCGTCGGAGGGTTACAAGCTCTCGCCGTGACTGCTGCAATCCCCGACTGAGAGAAATCGATGAGGAAGACGAAGCCACGCCCTGTACGTACTCTACGCCTTCTTTCCTTCTTTTCACCTGAGCGTTTGTTTTTAGGAGATTTCTATGGTACCTCTTCAAATTTGGAGTGTACCATACATTTGTCTTTCTCACCCAATAGCATTCCAAGTCAATTCATTAATGACACTATTTCATGTCCCACTATTTCCATGTGTCACTATTTCATTTGCCCACACAATGAGATGCACCATACCTTCCAAATTTTCAAAGGCACCATAGCATGACCCTTTGTTTTTAGTCTAGGCCGGCACTTTTATTTTTTTTTATTATTGGGCTGAAGCTCTTGGGCATAATAAGAATAATAATAATAATAATAATAATAATAATAATAATAATAATAATAATAATAATCAGTTATTTTGATATTTTGATTTAGTACCATAATTAGATTAAACAAAATTGGATGGATTTTGTTTTCACTAATTATTGGACTAATTGAGGTATAGTAATATAAAATTTACAAAATTACGGACTTTAAAATATTAAGTGTTTAAGTAATTAATAAAATCAGAATATGTTAGTTAATTCGGATTTATTAATGCTAATAATGTTAATATAAACTAATTTCGATATTTGATTAGTTAGATTAAAAGTAATTCGGATATAATATTAAGACATACCAAATGCTTTAGGAGTTGAGTAAATAAAAAGATGATTATTTAATTAGAAATTTGATATTGTAATTAATTATATTCGTATGTTTTAGAATTTAAGTATTTTAATTAACGACTGAATTAATAAGGTAATTGAATTAGTGAATTCGAAAAAAATAAAATAAAAGGTAAAAATCGAGTAAAATAATTATTAAAGAGTAAGTGACTAATTATATCATCTTAATTAAAAATGTGATTATTTAGAGACCGGAGTAGAAGAAGAGAATTAGGAGCACCCGGACTAGAGGTAAGTTTCTCTGCCAATCTAAAATTGTTTCCTCGTATTATATGCTTATTATGCATTATGTGAATAAGTGTGAATTGTTGAATTTGTGTATGTGATTTTTGGGATGATTCGTGAAACTAAGTGCTTTTGGGGGTAAATATTTTATCTAAATATTTTTAAAGCAGTTTGAGAAGTTGAGAAATATTTTGAAGTATATTAATTCCAGATAAAAGAATGATTTCATAAGAGGTGAGCATCACGGGAGAAATCCGTGGTGTCGGTTTTCCACGTCCGGATAAATGTGGAGGGTGATTAGGTTTGCTACTACTAAGAAGTACAGTTTGAGTGATATTTGGATCGATGATCCCTTTTAAGAAGAAGTCATGGTAGTAGTTGTAACACCGACCCCCAGCATATTTACTTTTAGTAAATTATGTAATAAACCTTGAAGGATGATTTATGAATTTACGTAATTGTTAAATTTCATTATTTCTTTTACGTGAATAGTAAATTGCATGTGGGGCCCACAGCGGGAACGTGGACCGCCCGATAATTCCCGAACCACATATTATATTCATCTTGGTCTAGATAATATGTATATAGTGGTGGATATTTTATTTGGGCCATAAGGAAGGCATGGAGTTGACGGGTTGGTCAAACGGGGCCCAATTACCGGTATTGGCAAATTAACGGATAACAGCCCGAAATGAGTTTCGGAGGCTCCTAAATTAATGTTGGGGAATGTACATCGTTTCTAAAGGCCCATAATTATTAGGAACACGTGATATATTTTATCTGGCCCGATAAAATAAAATATGACTAAAACAATCCGAGAAATACAACTTTCGGGGCCGATTATACATACCGGAACTTAATGGGATGACCTCCCACATGAGTGGGGGCCACCCCACGTTTTTATGTACCACAAATGACTGAAGGAGAGCTGGGAGGGACAACCAAACATGGTTGGTGCGGACTAAAGGATGGGAAGCCTCCTAGGGACAAAAACCCACACCTCATGTCCCATTCCTTGGCTTATCTTGAGGGTGGTTGTGTGGAGATACTCCTCCCCTATCCCTCACAATAATTTCGGCCAGAACAAGAGGAGGAACTCCAGGAAAAAGCCAGAGCTCAAGCCTTAGTTGGAGGGAGGGAAAATCTAGGAAAAATCCCCAAGAAATAGTTGAGTTCAAGGTAAGAACTCCACAACTATTAGTTAACTAGTTTATTGTTGTATGATTTTTAAGAAATCATATGGTGGAATAAACAAGATGTTCTACACGTTTAAAAGTGTAGAATATTGATATAAATTGGTGATATTTAACTTAGAAGAGTTGGTGAATCGATAGGAGTCGAAATCGCCGGAAACCGCCACTTTTAAGGGAGCTGCTCGTTTCTGCAGAACACGAAAGCCGCCCGGCTTTCGTGAAAGCCGCCCGGCTTTTGCCCAGGCAGTCCAGTTTTGCCTTTCATCGGTTTAAAACGAGGATTTATCGGGGAGCTCAACGAAGGCAACTATTTCAGCACATCATAAGGTGAGGATGGCTGACTATATTGCTTATAATTAGTGAGTTAATTTCATGAGATTACCGAAGGTAATTAAATGTGTTTTTATGGATTATTAATGATTAATAATGCCTAAAAATGAAAAGACTAAATGTCTAGAGAAAAAGTAGCATGATATACAAATTTAGGAGTAAATTGTGCATGTTCATGTGTTATGAGTATGTTGACTTGAAAGTGGAATTTATTATGAAACATGTGTTGAAATATACTTTTTCTTCATATTAGAATATATGAGTGATTAAAAGTGATATTTTGGATATGGAGATAAATGATATTTTCAAAGGAAAATCAGTTGGAGTTGTCTATATGACTATGAGTTGAGAACTTGGTTTGTTGATATTAATTTGACTAGTATTAAGATACTAGTTGGACATTAAGATGAAATGTTGTTAAGATTGATCCTAAGGTTGGATTGTGAAATGTTATGCCTTAAGTAGTCTTAAGAGATGCTTTAAGGTAGGAAAGTATGAACTAAAGTAAATAATAAATTGATCCTAAGTATAGGATTGGTCTACGGGTGTGTTCGGTAGTCCTTGTGGATAGCCGGTTGAATTATGGAAATAGTAAGGACCATGGCCCTTCCCGACTCTAGAGAGCGGGGTTGGATAGCATGGACTTACATCGTGATCACGGGTTAGGGTGGAATCCGAATCGGAGACCTAACTAGGTTCCGGTAGCGGTAACACATAAGATAGGACCCCGAAGGGCCTTACCTTCCTACGGGATGATGGGTATGAGTCCAGGGGCGGGATGTTGGAGTCCGAACCGGGAGCCTCATGAGGTCTCGGACAGCGGTAGCAAGTCCCGTAGAAATAATAGGACCCAAGGGTTGGGTTGTGCAAATGATAAATGAAAAGGGATATATAAAAGGGCCGTGTGCGGACAAATAAATAAATTTACTTATTATAAAGATAATAAGTGGGAATATAAATTATTATTGATATTATGATATCACCCTATATTGAGGGTCTTGGAAATTAAAACGTTGATTATACTTAGTATAGTTGCTATTGTACTTGTCAAATATTTCCAAGTACTGACCTCCCCTTCACGGGGGAGGCCACCTCACAGTTTCAGGTAGAACTTGAAGTTGCTACCATTGCCCGTTGCTTCGGGAGGCTCAAGGGAGGAAGACGTGGTTCGTGCTTCTTCCGTTCTGTTTTAAAAACAATTAAGTTAATGCTCATGGATACTATTTTTATTAATGATTACTTTGGGGGCTTGTATGCCTAGTTATGCCAAGTGTGGCTTGAACAATTGTAATAACGCTTCCGCTACTTTAAATGCATGTTTTACATTATGTTTGTTTATGGATGTACTATGTGTGAATGATATTCACGACGCCTTGTATGGTATGGATGAGTTGGACTACGGTTGACTATTCGTACTGTACGGCGGGTTGTTGACGTGTCCGGCTAGGTCCGGGGCGTGACAATTTAATTGGTATCAGAGCCTTAGTCCGTAAACATCATAATGAAGCTTCAAAATTTCTTTTTGAAAACGAATTTGAAAACCATGAGCATAAGGTTGTGTACTTATAGAACTTTTGGTACTTGAGTTGCAATGTCTCTAATTGTTAAGATGGTACCCTTAACAATTGGTATGGCGGTGATTTGAGCCAAAGGATGTCTTTAAGTGCCTATCCGTCAATTGACATTTGATACGAGTCTAATGACTCATTCTAAATTTCTTTCAGAAATGGAACGTACCGGTAAAGTTACTCGACAGAACCCGACTGGCCAGGCACCGGGAAGATCCCAACGTGGCAGCCGGGGAGGGTCGAGGGTGTCTCGGAGACAGGGCCGTGCAGCCCACTCACTGACGGTGAGTGACGGTCATGTGGAGACGAGTGATGAACAATATGAGTCCGAGGAGGATTCAACTTACAACCCGGGAACTGAGCCGGTTGAGACCCCATATGATGGGGAATACGATGATGCGAGTGACTAGAGCGATGATAATGAAGCTCTCGAACGGATTGAGGAATTGCTCCGGCAATACCACCAGGATCGCCAAAGGCGCCGAGCAAGGCGTGCTTTGGAAAGAGCTTCAAGGAGAGGAAGCCGCGTGACTCCCTGGGAGATCATAGAACCCCGAGGAGGGGGAGGTGCTGAGGTCCCTATAATAAGGATCTCAAAGTACCTCAAGGAGGCAAGAGACTTGGGATGTAAACCGTTTGATGGAACGGGGGACATCTCTGTGGCGGCCGAGTGGATCAAAAGATTCAACGAGGCGGCCCTCGACATGCAACTACCACCCCACATGAAGCTGAGAGTAGCCACGAGGCTACTAGAGGGCATGGCATCCACGTGGTGGGATGGAACAAAAGGGAAGTACGGCGAGGCCGTCACTTGGGAGAATTTCAGACAGGAGTTCTTCAGCCAATACTACTCCGACTTCGAGGTGAAATTGAAGAGGAGGGAGTACACGAATCTGACCCAAGGAGGTGAATGTACGGTGAAGGAACTTGAGCACAAATTCAGAAGGCTGGATGAGTTCATACCGGAGTACATTTGTGATGAAAACCGGATGGTGAACCACTTCTGGGATGCCTTGGACCTTGACATACGCGAGAGGGCAACACAATTGCCTAACATGACGTTTAGTCAAGTGGTTGAACAAGGCTTGAAGGGGGAGAAAGAGTGGGAGGAAAGGAAACGAAGGAATGCCGAGGAGGCAATGAAAATAAAATGGGAGAACCATGGCCCTCAAGGTTCCAACAAGAAGGGGAACCATGGGGGAGGCGGATCCTTCAAAACCCCTGCACCACCGGTAAGGGAAATCAAGGCCCGAGCGGGCAAAGCTCTATGTCACAAGGCTCAGGCGTGAAGAAGTGCATCAACTGCAAGAAGAACCACTTTGGCAAGTGCCGCGATCCCCCGAGGTGCTATCAATGCGGGGAGGTCGGGCATTTGAAGGTGAGTTGCCCACAACTTGGGCGAGCCATGGGGGCCGGACCGAGTAGTGCAACGACGGTGAGCAGGAACCGAACCGGAGCACCAAATGCTAGCGGTGGGCACGGTGGGGCGAGTGCGAGCAACGCGCCATCCGTAAACCAAGGAAGGACCCAAGCTCGGGTCTATGCTATGACGGAGGCGGATGCTCGTGCCAACCCGGACTCCGTTGCGGGTAATTCCTTAAACCCACTTATTAGTCTATTATAAAAAAAATTGGAGTGTGGGACTTGTAAATTCATAACCCCGACGAGTTTGGTCGGGTTTGAAGGGAAAAAGGGGAGGAGAACCCTCGCCCTGGGCGGAAACCGCTCGGCTTTGACGAAAGCCGCCCGGCTTTCGTCTTGATTTAATTGGGATAATACCACGGCAACGAATGCCGGCCGGCTTCCACCGAGAACCGCCCGGCTTTCGTCATGATTAGATCAAAAATTTTCTCGCAACCAAAAACCGGCCGGCTTTTGGTGAAGACCGGCCGGCTTTCGTAAACACCTCACCTGGAAAATTTCTCGCAGCTGAAAGCCGCCCGGCTTTCGCGAAAGCCGCCCGGCTTTCGTTAAGCTTAGGGATTCCTACGTTGCTGAAACCCGGCCGGGTTTCGTAGAAACCGGCCGACCTTCGAAACCATTCCACGAATAAAACTGCGGCGACGAAAACCGGCCGGCTTTCGTGAAAGCCGCCCGACTTTCGTGATTTTCATAGGTGGATTTTTCTCGCAGACGAAAACCGGCCGGCTTTCATGAAAAGCGGCCGGCTTTCACCTGGATTTGTCCTAGAACGGTCCTAAAGGCTAGAAACCGGGAATTTTCAGACGGGATCAAACGGACCCCACCTGAACCTCAACCAACATACTCTGCGACTTAAAAAACAAGCCTATTAATTAGATAATGTGTCTTACATTACTTATGAATGTAGGAACACTAAAGATAAACGGGAGAGACGCAAGGATCCTTATCGATACCGGGGCGCAACGATCATTTGTGAGTGAGGCGTTCGCCAGCGGATTCAACGGACCACTTGTACCGATGACTCAAACCCTATTGGTGTCCACGCCTCTAGGGGATGATATCGAGAGAGATAGCCACTATCCATCGTGTGAGGTGGAGGTGGAGGGACAGAACTTGACGTGTGACTTCGTACCGCTGAGCATGATCGAGTTTGATGCAATCCTCGGGATGGATTCGCTTGAGAAACATCATGCTAGGGTCGATTACTACACGAAGATTCTTGAACTCGAAGGAGGTGAAGGGTTGACTTTACGCTTCGAGGGGGATAGAGGCAAATCGAACAGTTGTATCATATCCGCCGTGAGAGCGAGGAATATGATGAGAAAAGGATGCCACGCATATCTAGCTTACGTGGTGGACAAAACCAAAGAAGAAGTAGACATCAATGATGTGAAAATAGTGTGCAAGTATCCGGATGTCTTCCCAAAAGACTTGCCGGGGCTTCCACCCGATAGGGAGATTGAGTTCGTGATCGAGGTTGAACCCGACACCAAACCAATCTCTATACCGCCATACAGAATGGCACCCGCTGAACTTAACGAGTTGAAAACCCAATTGCAAGAGCTAATGGACAACGGTTTCATAAGGCCGAGTCACTCTCCGTGGGGAGCACCGGTCCTTTTCGTGAAAAAGAAAGATGGAACACTTCGAATGTGCATTGACTATCGTCAATTGAACAAGGTCACAATCAAGAATTGGTATCCCTTACCTAGGATTGATGACTTGTTTGATCAGCTTCGAGGAGCGACGGTGTTTTCGAAGATTGACTTGAGGTCGGGGTACCACCAACTGAAAATAAAGGAGGATGACATACCGAAGAGTGCATTCCGCACAAGGTATGGTCATTTCGAGTTCCTAGTTATGTCGTTCGGGCTGACAAACGCCCCGGCGGCATTTATGGACTTGATGAACCGAGTATTTCATAAATACTTGGACCGATTTGTGATTGTGTTCATAGATGATATCTTGATTTACTCGAAGAGTGAAGAAGAGCATGAAGAGCACTTGATACTGGTTCTTGAGACACTACGGGAGAAGCAACTCTATGCCAAGTTTTCCAAATGTGAATTTTGGCTAAGGGAGATTGGCTTTCTCGGGCATGTGGTTTCAGGATCAAGGATTGCCGTAGATAACAAGAAGATTGAGGCCATTACTGAATGGGAGAGGCCAAAGAACGTCAAGGAAATTCGTAGCTTCCTTGGATTGGCAGGGTACTACCGAAAATTTGTGGAGAAGTTCTCAGTTTTGGCATCGCCATTGACAAAGCTCACTCGAAAGGGGGCCAAGTTTGTATGGGATGACCGATGCAAGAGCTAATGGACAACGGTTTCATAAGGCCGAGTCACTCTCCGTGGGGAGCACCGGTCCTTTTCGTGAAAAAGAAAGATGGAACACTTCGAATGTGCATTGACTATCGTCAATTGAACAAGGTCACAATCAAGAATTGGTATCCCTTACCTAGGATTGATGACTTGTTTGATCAGCTTCGAGGAGCGACGGTGTTTTCGAAGATTGACTTGAGGTCGGGGTACCACCAACTGAAAATAAAGGAGGATGACATACCGAAGAGTGCATTCCGCACAAGGTATGGTCATTTCGAGTTCCTAGTTATGTCGTTCGGGCTGACAAACGCCCCGGCGGCATTTATGGACTTGATGAACCGAGTATTTCATAAATACTTGGACCGATTTGTGATTGTGTTCATAGATGATATCTTGATTTACTCGAAGAGTGAAGAAGAGCATGAAGAGCACTTGATACTGGTTCTTGAGACACTACGGGAGAAGCAACTCTATGCCAAGTTTTCCAAATGTGAATTTTGGCTAAGGGAGATTGGCTTTCTCGGGCATGTGGTTTCAGGATCAAGGATTGCCGTAGATAACAAGAAGATTGAGGCCATTACTGAATGGGAGAGGCCAACGAACGTCAAGGAAATTCGTAGCTTCCTTGGATTGGCAGGGTACTACCGAAAATTTGTGGAGATGTTCTCAGTTTTGGCATCGCCATTGACAAAGCTCACTCGAAAGGGGGCCAAGTTTGTATGGGATGACCGATGTGAGAAGGGATTCTTTGAACTGAAGAAGAGATTGACCGAGGCACCGGTACTCGCACTACCCAAACAGGGTGTGGGGTACGATGTCTACAGCGACGCAAGCATCCAAGGGCTTGGATGTGTCTTGATGCAGAATGGGAGGGTGATTGCCTATGCTTCACGACAATTAAAGAAGCATGAGGTAAATTATCCCACTCATGACTTAGAGCTGGGGGCGGTGGTGTTCGCATTGATGATTTGGAGACATTATCTCTACGGGGAAACATGTCATATATACACCGACCACAAAAGCCTGAAGTATGTGTTTACTCAGAAAGAGTTAAACATGAGACAGAGACGGTGGATGGAGTTGATAAAAGACTACCACCTAGTTATCGAGTACCACCCCGGTAAAGCCAACGTGGTAGCGGATGCCTTGAGCCGAAAGAATTCATCTGGGGCATTATTGACTAGCTTGAGGGCATTGAGAGTCAAATTGGAGGTATCTAGCGATGGTGCCTTATTAGCCAGATTCGAGGTGAGACCTACATTACTTGATGAAATCAAGAAGGGTCAAGAAACCGACGAAGAAATTATGAAGATCCGTGAACGCATGCTAGCGGGACCGGTTGAGGATTTCAGGGAGAGAGAAGATGGTCTCTTATTATTTCATGACCGAGTGTGTGTACCGCTGGATGATGAGCTCCGAAAGTCCATGTTAGAGGAGGCTCATTCATCGGCGTATGCCATGCACCCGGGAGGCACGAAGATGTACCGTGATTTGAAGGAAAGCTACTGGTGGTCGGGTATGAAGAGGGAAATAGCCGAGTACATCAGTAGGTGTCTTACTTGTCAGCAAGTTAAGGCAGAACATCAGCATCCGGCTGGATTACTACAACCACTTTCCATTCCTGAATGGAAGTGGGAGCACGTGACTATGGATTTCGTGGTGGGGCTGCCACGAACGGTTAAGAATTATGATGCCGTATGGGTTGTGGTCGATAGGCTCACGAAGAGTGCACACTTTCTACCTATCAACACTACCTATGCATTGGAGAGGTTAGCCAAGTTGTATGTGGACGAGATCGTGAGGCTACACGGGGTTCCTATAACCATTGTATCCGATAGAGATCCGCGATTCACATCACGATTTTGGCCGAAATTCCAAGAATCTATGGGGACAAAGTTGAAATTCAGTACAGCTTTTCATCCACAAACGGATGGGCAATCTGAGCGGGTTATACAGATATTAGAGGATATGCTGAGAGCCTGTGCATTGGAGTTCCAAGGGAGTTGAGACAACCATTTATCACTTGTGGAGTTTGCCTATAACAACAGTTATCAGGCAAGTATAGGCATGCCTCCATACGAGGCATTGTATGGGAGGAGATGTCGTACACCGTTGTGTTGGGATGAGGTTGGCATGGCCAAACTCGAGAGCACGGAATTGGTGGAGATCACCAAGTCTAAGGTGAAGATGATTCGTGAGAGACTTAAGGCGGCCCAGGATAGACAGAAAAGTTATGCCGATAAGCGCCGAAGAGCCTTGGAGTTTAAGGTGGGAGATGAAGTATTTTTGAAAGTTTCACCTTGGAAGGGAATCATCCGATTTCAGAGCCGAGGGAAACTTAACCCACGATACATAGGGCCATTCGTGGTTCTTGAGAGGATTGGGGCCGTGGCATACCGATTACAGTTGACTCCAGAATTGGAGAAGATACATAACGTATTCCATGTGTCTATGCTTAAGAAGTATATGCCGGATCCATCTCATGTATTAGAAAACCCACCCGTGGAGATACGGGAAGACTTGAATTATGCCGTGCAACCGGTGAAGATACTTGACAGGCAAGTCAAGAAATTGAGAAGCAAGAAAGTTCCAATGGTTAAAGTCCTTTGGAAAAGTGACCGAGTCGAAGAGGAAACTTGGGAAACGGAAGCTTTGATGAAAGAGCAATACGCGTTTTTGTTTGAATGAGCATCGTGAATTTCGGGGACGAAATTCCCGTTAGGGGGGGGGGGGGGGGTGAACTTGTAACACCGACCCCGAGCATATTTACTTTTAGTAAATTATGTAATAAACCTTGAAGGATGATTTATGAATTTACGTAATTGTTAAATTTCATTATTTCTTTTACGTGAATAGTAAATTGCATGTGGGGCCCACAGCGGGAACGTGGACCGCCCGATAATTCCCGAACCACATATTATATTCATCTTGGTCTAGATAATATGTATATGGTGGTGGATATTTTATTTGGGCCATAAGGAAGGCATGGAGTTGACGGGTTGGTCAAACGGGGCCCAATTACCGGTATTGGCAAATTAACGGATAACAGCCCGAAATGAGTTTCGTAGGCTCCAAAATTAATGTCGGGGAATGTACATCGTTTCTAAAGGCCCATAATTATTAGGAACACGTGATATATTTTATCCGGCCCGATAAAATAAAATATGACTAAAACAGTCCGAGAAATACAACTTTCGGAGCCGATTATACATACCGGAACTTAATGGGATGACCTCCCACATGAGTGGGGGCCACCCCACGTTTTTATGTACCACAAATGACTGAAGGAGAGCTGGGAGGGACAACCAAACATGGTTGGTGCGGACTAGAGGATGGGAAGCCTCCTAGGGACAAAAACTCACACCTCATGTCCCATTCCTTGGCTTATCTTGAGGGTGGTTGTGTGGAGATACTCCTCCCCTATCCCTCACAATAATTTCGGCCAGAACAAGAGGAGGAACTCCAGGAAAAAGCCAGAGCTCAAGCCTTAGTTGGAGGGAGGGAAAAGCTAGGAAAAATCCTCAAGAAATAGTTGAGTTCAAGGTAAGAACTCCACAACTATTAGTTAACTAGTTTATTGTTGTATGATTTTTAAGAAATCATATGGTGGAATAAACAAGATGTTCTACACGTTTAAAAGTGTAGAATATTGATATAAAGTGGTGATATTTAACTTAGAAGAGTTGGTGAATCGATAGGAGTCGAAATCGCCGGAAACCGCCACTTTTAAGGGAGCTGCTCGTTTCTGCAGAACACGAAAGCCACCCGGCTTTCGTGAAAGCCGCCCGGCTTTTGCCCAGGCAGTCCAGTTTTGCCTTTCATCGGTTTAAAACGAGGATTTATCGGGGAGCTCAACGAAGGCAACTATTTCAGCACATCATAAGGTGAGGATGGCTGACTATATTGCTTATAATTAGTGAGTTAATTTCATGAGATTACCGAAGGTAATTAAATGTGTTTTTATGGATTATTAATGATTAATAATGCCTAAAAATTAAAAGACTAAATATCTAGAGAAAAAGGAGCATGATATACAAATTTAGGAGTAAATTGTGCATGTTCATGTGTTATGAGTATGTTGACTTGAAAGTGGAATTTATTATGAAACATGTGTTGAAATATACTTTTTCTTCATATTAGAATATATGAGTGATTAAAAGTGATATTTTGGATATGGAGATAAATGATATTTTCAAAGGAAAATCAGTTGGAGTTGTCTATATGACTATGAGTTGAGAACTTGGTTTGTTGATATTAATTTGACTAGTATTAAGATACTAGTTGGACATTAAGATGAAATGTTGTTAAGATTGATCCTAAGGTTGGATTGTGAAATGTTATGCCTTAAGTAGTCTTAAGAGATACTTTAAGGTAGGAAAGTATGAACTCTAAGTTATACTAGGGGTAGGCCTTAAGGGATACCCAAGATAAAGTAAATAATAAATTGATCCTAAGTATAGGATTGGCCTACGGGTGTGTTCGGTAGTCCTTGTGGATAGCCGGTTGAATTATGGAAATAGTAAGGACCATGGCCCTTCCCGACTCTAGAGAGCGGGGTTGGATAGCATGGACTTACATCGTGATCACGGGTTAGGGTGGAATCCGAATCGGAGACCTAACTAGGTTCCGGTAGCGGTAACACATAAGATAGGACCCCGAAGGGCCTTACCTTCCTACGGGATGATGGGTATGAGTCCAGGGGCGAGATGTGCAAATGATAAATGAAAAGGGATATATAAAAGGGCCGTGTGCCGACAAATAAATAAATTTACTTATTATAAAGATAATAAGTGGGAATATAAATTATTATTGATATTATGATATCACCCTATATTGAGGGTCTTGGAAATTAAAACGTTGATTATACTTAGTATAGTTGCTATTGTACTTGTCAAATATTTCCAAGTACTGACCTCCCCTTCACGGGGGAGGCCACCTCACAGTTTCAGGTAGAACTTGAAGTTGCTACCATTGCCCGTTGCTTCGGGAGGCTCAAGGGAGGAAGACGTGGTTCGTGCTTCTTCCGTTCTGTTTTAAAAACAATTAAGTTAATGCTCATGGATACTATTTTTATTAATGATTACTTTGGGGGCTTGTATGCCTAGTTATGCCAAGTGTGGCTTGAACAATTGTAATAACGCTTCCGCTACTTTAAATGCATGTTTTACATTATGTTTGTTTATGGATGTACTATGTGTGAATGATATTCACGACGCCTTGTATGGTATGGATGAGTTGGACTACGGTTGACTATTCGTACTGTACGGCGGGTTGTTGACGTGTCCGGCTAGGTCCGGGGCGTGACAGTAGTAATCCCTAATCATTCAAGATATCTTATTCAGGGGTAGTTGGTAGACTGAGTCCCGACTACTCGTTACGACTTACTACTCGGAGGGCTTGGAATCCCTTTTAGGGGGTGTGCACACTTAAGGTAGTCGTTTCGTTTCCAACAGATCAGTTGTGGTACCGGCACTTGTTCGGGGTGGCCGCCCGTAACCACGGTCCACCGGGCTCTACCGAAAGGTTGAGCACCGCCCTTCTAAATTACTAGGAAGTTAGAGAAGAAGTGATTTTTGAGGAAATCAAAGAGAAGAGTTATTATGAAGTTTTAAAGAGTAGTTGAGGATTTTCGTAAAGAAGTAGTTTTGAGAAAAATCAAAGTGAAAAGAATTTCGATGGGTGAGTATTTTTATATATTATTATATAAAGATCTATTTTAGTCAAACATGATTATTTTACGGGGTTGGGTAGTACTTACTTAGCTCTAAAGCTAATTTTTGTTTTCTTTTCCTTGTTTTGTTTCTGCACTTTGTTTGTGCAGGTGAGGATGACTTTGTCGATTGATGATTGCTTGCATGGCCTGAGAGCGAATTAGTAGTCGCCTTAGTTATACTAGTCATGAAATAAACATTTACTTTACAAACACTTTATTTTTATTAAATTAGTTGTTATGTTTTAGTTGCCTGTGCATCCGGTTGAAAGATGACCGGATGTGGCGGTAACACCCATTTCCCTATTTTAGACTTCCGCTGTATTTCTTTAACTCTTTGATGAATAAATAAAAGTTTTATTTCAATTATGTCAACGTTTTGGGTGGGAAATTTGGGGGTGTTACAGTGCTGCTTCAACAAGGGTTCTATTCTTTCTCTCAACAACTCCATTCTGTTGGGTAGTTTTAGCTGCTGCAAATTGCTGAGTGATACCGAGCGATTCATAGAACTCAGTGAGAGTTTGACTTTTGAACTCGGTACCATTGTCAGTTCTTACAATTCGAACACTGTGCTGTAGCAGTTTCTGGATGGTCCTGATAAAGGTCATAATGTTTTCTGCAGCCTCGTCCTTTGAACTAAGAAATTTTGTCCATGTGTACCTAGAGAAGTCATCAACGATCACCAGAGTGTATTTGCGACCGTTGATGCTTTGGACTCTCATAGGTCCACACAGATCCATGTGAATTAGCTGCAACTGATGTGTAGATGATGGTACTGTTTTCGACTTGTGGGAGCTTCGCGTCATTTTGCCCATTTTGCAGGCACTACAATGATTTTCAGCGGAAGACTTTAGCAGAGGAAGACCCTTGACAAGTTTCTTGGAGGACAAGGTTGATAGATGTTTGAAGTTCAGATGGGAGAGACGTCTGTGCCATAGGTTGTTCTGTTCAGTTGAAGCTTTGGACAGCAGACAGATGGAAGTGGTGGATTGGACACTTTTCAGATCAATAGTGTACATATTTGATGTTCTGTAACACGTTAATAATGTATTCCCACCGCTGTCTAGAACACAACATTGTTTTGCAAAGAACCTCACTTCCATCCCGCTGTCACAGAATTGCCCTATGCTCAGTAAGTTGTGTTTGAGCCCTTTGACAAATGAAACGTCTTTTATAGTGACACTGGCACAGATGACGTCCCCATACCCAAGAATAGGAGATGAGGCGTCGTTCCCGAATCTGACATTGCCTCCGTAGCAATTGGTGTAGTTGCTCAATAGGTGTTTTATTCCGGTCATGTGGGTTGAGCATCCTGAGTCTAAGTGCCACACATGACCGTCCTGCAAAACAATCAAACAGGTTTAGGTACCCATCTTGGAGTGGGTCCTTCCTTATTAACAAAAAACACCTTTCTAAATCTTGCTTTTAGCTGTGATCCAAGGTCAACAGCTTTTTCAACAAAAGATCTTTCTCTTGTGGACTCTCCAATAGCCAGATCTGCTTTTGCAGTGGGTCTGGTTTTTGGAGCCCACTTAGCAGTTTCCATTTTGGTGGGTCTGATTTGGTGAACCCACCTTTTCGTTTTAGCCTTGGTGGGTCTGTTCTTGGGGACCCACCTTTCAGGTTTAGTTTTGGTGGGTCTGAGTTTGGGGACCCACCTTGCAGTTTCAAGCTTGGTAGGTCTCATCTTGGGGACCCACCTTTCGGTTTCAATTTTGGTGGGTCTTATCTTGGGGACCCACCTTTCAGTTTTAGTTTTTGGAGGAGAGTAGACATGAGCTTTGTGATTGAATGGTTGTTTCTTAAGTTTGGTTTTAAAAATTTCCTCTTTAGAAAGTCGATTAAGATGTTTCCTTGAATGAACTCGAAGTGCATATTTCATATCAGGAATACAAAATGTTCCCTTAGAAGTTCTTTTCTTGGTTTCTCTTTCTGGTTTGAGCTTTCTGTGAGGCTTTGCTTTAACAACATTCACATCACATTCATAATTATGGGGGTCTGGAACAGAATAACCATAAGCAATACTTGAATTATGAATAGAACGATGTCTAGAAGAAGTCTCAGAAATATTCAGCTTGGGACTCAAGACTGAACTACTAGAAGTTTGTTTCTCAGAGACAGAATTACAATTAACTTTAGAATAAAAAATAGAACTAGATCTAGGACTGGCACTATTCTCAAAAACTTTCTTTTTGCCTTCTGCGATTTCCTTCCTCTTTTTCCTCCACTCACTCTTCTCTTCTCCTTCCTTCTTCACTTCATTTCCTGTAGACAAAGGAGAAGAGAGATGAGTGGATGAACCTTTTAAAAACTTGGTTTTCTCAGGTGAGGTGTGTGAACTGTCAGACTTAGAAGTAGAAGAGGCTGTTTTAGCATGATACTGCTCACTTAATTCATTGAACTTTTGAAGAAGTTCCTGCCAGTTGCTCTCAAAACCTCTCTTTTCAATTTCAAATCTCTCTCTCTCGTTATCAAGAGTTTTCTGAAGGTTTTTGAGTTTTTGAGCCATAGGAAAAATACAAGGTTCCTCTCCAGTTTTAGAGATACCTACTCTTGGGGGTGGGTCTAGAGGATGTCCTATGTGAGGAATATCTTTAGCATAAGGGTCAAGACATTCACTAAAGCAGGAACTAGATTTTTCTTGTGAAAGTTGTTTTTCATTTACAGAAGGATAATCACAAGAAATCGCAGATTTAAGATTCTTTCTCTTTTCTTCTTCTGCTTCAGCATTTTCTTCATCACTTCGAAAATACATTTTTTCACCAAACCCTAGTCCCATGTAATCTTTGTTATAAATTTGAAGACAGTTAACTTTCTTTAGATTACATGGGTTTTTTATGCCCAGTCCTATTCTAGGATTGTAGAATCGGTCATCCTTTATTCGATTAAGAAAAATTGTCTGTTCAGACTGACCTCTTCTAGCAGCTAGATCCTCTAGTTCTTTTATTTTGTTTAAAAGTGTTCTTCTCTTATTATGCAAAAAATCGCATTCAGCCTTTGCTGTGCTTTTTTCTCGTTCACTATCCTCAAATTTCCTAGTTAATTCAGCTATCTTAAGTTCAAAACTTTCAAAATCTGAGGACACCTTTTTGACATGATCTTTCGCAATTTCAAGTTGAACACTTAGAGAAGACTTTTGGTCTAGATTCTGTTTCAGTACCCTGTGATTATTGTCTAGTCTCTCCTTTAGTTCTTTAATTAGATTGTCCTTCTCAAGTAAGGACTGAATTTGATTATTTAAAGGAGTGTGAGAGGTACTTACAGACCTTGTTGAGCATTCACTTTCGGGGATCGCAGCATCACCCTTTCTTTCATCTTCCTCCACTCGTGCCATCAGGGCACAGTTTTCTTCTTCCTCCTCCTCATCAGAAGAATCTTCTGCCCAGTTATCACTCTCAGCAATCATTGCAGAAGTTTCTTCTTCTTTCTGCACCATCAGCATTTTCTGCTTATTCCACAGCATCTTCTGCTTGTAGAAGTTAGCATCCTTCTTCTTTGGGAGGCGGCAGTCTTTGATGACATGTCCAGCCTTTCCACAATTGTAGCATTTGGGAGCATCTTCAGCTGATGGCGCCTTTCTAGAAGATCCTTGTTCATGGTTCTTCCGTTTGTAGTTAGATGAGGAGGTTCTCAGCTTGTTGGAGGAGCTGTTCTTCTTTGCAAATCTCTTGGCAAGCAGTGCCATCTTTTTCTGTAAGTCTGCAAGCTCAGCCTCCAGATCAGATTTGTCGTCATCACTTTCATCATCGTCTGATTCAACCACCACCTTCTTCTTCTTCTTCTTCTTGAGTGGTGTGGTTGTCCTTCTGGGCTGAGCTTCCATCACAAGAGCTAGGGGATTGTGGTGTGATTATCCTCAGCACAAGCAACCTCATTGACAAATTGCTTTAAATGTTCATAGAGAGTGCAGAGGTCAATTTCATCCAAGTCAATCCGTGATCTAACATCCTTCACTGTCTTTTCCCATGCAGGATGCATGCTGGATAGAAATCTAATATTCAGTTCCAAGTTGGACCTGAATACTTTGATTTTTCTAAGTTCATTGACCAGTTGGACGAGTCTGTTGTAGGTCTCGTTCAAAGGTTCTCCCGGGCCTGCTTTGAAGGAGTCATAAGCAATAAGATTGTAGTCTTCTTGGTTTTAAGGCTAATGCTTGTGCCTTGGAGCAGTTTCTCTATCTCATTCCACATTTCCTTAGCTGTTTGCATGCTATTGATGAGAACGTATACTTCGTTAGGGATTGCTTGAAGGAGGTACGTTTTGGCCATGAGATCCCCTCGAAGCCTGAGTCTGTCAGCTTCCGTATATTCAGATGCTACTTTCCTTCTTATTTCTGGAAGAATAGGAGGGTTGTTCTCTGGATCACCGCCAACTGAAATCATGAGTTCAGCTGGTCCTTCAAGCAAAGATTCAAGCATCGCAACGGAGTTCTCTTTGTGCTCAAGAAAATTAAGGAATCGATTTCTCCACATTTGGTATTCTTCTTTTCTGAGATTGGGAGGGGTACTGCTGTTCCCTTGCGCATTGAATTCTGAGGCCATTGCTGTATTAAACTGACCGTTCGAGATAATTGATCAAAAGATTTTCAGAGGCAGAATGTCGAAAAATCAGATGTCGAGATCTGAATATCGAGATCTGAGATTTCGATAAAGGGGGCCCGGTTTCGAGATTTGAGGTCGAAATTGGGATGTCGAGATTAAGGATCTCGAGATTTCAAATTTCGAGAAGAAGATCTCGAGATTTGAGATGTCGAGAAGTTAAAACTCGAAATCTTATTTCGAGAAGTCAAATGTCGAGACCAGATGTCGAAACCTTAAACTCGAAATCTTTGATCTCGAGATATAGATGTCGAAATCCTCAATGTCGAAATCCTGCAAACTGTAAAAATCAGATAAGCAAAATCTGAAGGTAGTTTCCTGTAGAGTAGGATGTCGAGATCCTCAGGTAAAGTTTTCAGCTCGAAATACCTGGCAGAACCTGCTTAAAACCTAGATGTCGACAAGCCTATTCGAAATATCTGAAGTACAGAATATGCGTAAAACGAAATCTGAAGTATACCCCTTGATCGCTTTGAAACGACGATTCTAAGGGTGTAACTTTTACAACTTTTCAACAAGAAACAAGATTACAGAGTAAAATATCGACAGAAAGAACAACGTAAAGAAAAACAGTGTCTTCTGCAGGCGTTCTTCAGATCGGCTCTCGATCGGCTCTGATACCAATTGATAGTCCCTGTTTCTGTAACAGCAATGAATAGCTGTCTAACAAAGAAGATTAAACGTAAAGATGAACACAGATGAATCGATGTAAAACCCTCTTTGATAGACCGTGAACTCGTACACAGAAAGATATGCGCGTAAGGTTATAATGAACAAGTACGAAAGTTAACCTAATCCTGAACCCTCGGCTCCCTTTTTATAGGTGAGGTTCAGGTTAGGCGTTAAAGGCTTTTAGCCTGTTTAAATGGGCCTAACACTTGGCCCACATTCTATCTAATACATGCACTTATTTAATACAAGGAATAAGAATAAAGCTAATCTATGACAAACTTGATTCACAATTAAAATATCTTCAACATGTTCTATATTTGATTAATAGTAAGGGTTATTAATGAACGGTTGTTGTTAATAACTACCCTCGATGAAGTAGATATACTCCCCTATTGAGTATTCGAGAGGGAATAAGTTATAGATATAACAATGATCGAATAAAATATATCAACAAGTGGAAAGTAGCAATGCCAAGTCCTTTTTATCTTTGAATTAAACACATATAGGTTGTTCATCTTAGTTCTTAATTAAATTAAATCACTCAATCCAAACCCCCCCTTTTATTTACTAAGTATCATAAAAAGAGAATTATTCCTTTCCCTGTGGATACGAACTCTACTACGCTATACTACGTATAAGTGTTTAGTATTGAATTTATTTTGACGCACCGTGACAAAGTGCATGTCAAGTGGTGCCAATGAGTGTCTTATACGTTGTACGGAGTGCCCACAGCGCATCATCTAACTTATCGGACCAATCCTTCCTATGGGTCTCAACGATTTTCTCAAGGATGGTCTTAATGTCTCTATTCGAATTCTCAACTTGGCCACTAGTTTGAGGGTGATATGGGACGCCCCCTTTATGAGTGACCCCGTACTTTGCCAGAAGGCGTGTCATGGGATCATTCCTAAAGTGAGTGCCCCTGTCACTAATCAACACTCGCGGCACTCCAAATCTAGAAAACAATTTTTTCACAAAACGAATTACAACTCTAGCGTCATTCGTGGGTAGGGCTTCGGCCGCAACCCACTTAGAAACATAATCTACAACAACAAGAATGAATTTATTACCTTTAGAACCCGGAAACGGTCCCATGAAGTCAATGCCCCAAACATCAAATACCTCACAAGCCAATATAAAATTCTGGGGCATCTCATCCCTCTTGGTAACCGCCCCGATGCGTTGACACCTGTCACATTCCTGCACAAACGTTAGAGCATCTTTAAACAAAGTGGGCCAGAAGAAACCACATTCCAAGACCTTACGGGCTGTCCGGTTGAAAGAGTAGTGTCCCTCGGTTGGTCCTGAGTGACAATGTTTAAGAACCTGATCAGCACAAATACGAAACAGATATGGTTCCTCCCAGAAATAATATTTCAGATCAGCAAAAAATTTCCTTCGTTGATGAGGTGTATAATCAGAAGGAACAACACCCCTAACCAGATAGTTGGCGATGTCTGAAAACCAGGGCACCTCATCAACAATACGCAAAAGTCTCTCATCAGGAAAAGTACCCTCAATATCTCTCTCACTCAAGGAATCAAGAAAGGGGTTCTCTAACATACTCAAGTGATCAGCTGCTAAATTCTCAGCCCCTTTCTTATCCCTTATCTTAATATCAAACTCCTGGAGTAGTAATATCCACCGAATCAATCTAGGCTTAGCATCCACTTTTTGCATCAAATATTTAAGAGCATAATGATCGGTGAATATCACTACCTTAGACAAAATCAAATAAGGACGAAACTTGTCAAGAGCAAACACAACAGCAAGCAATTCTTTCTCGGTGGTAGTGTAATTTTCCTGGGCACGATCGAGAGTCTTAGAAGCATAAGAAATAGGTTGAAAATGTTTCTCTCGACGCTTTCCAAGAACGGCTCCTACCGCAAAATCACTAGCATCACACATAATCTCAAAGGGCAAAGACCAGTCAGGAGCTACTACCACTGGTGCCTTGACCAGTTTCTCCTTCAAACACTCAAAAGCCTCTAAACACTCCTTTGAGAAGTCAAACGGTGCGTCCTTCTCAAGGAGCTTAGTCATGGGTCGGGCTATCTTAGAAAAGTCCTGGATGAACCTACGGTAGAAACCTGCGTGTCCTAGAAAACTCCTAATGGCACGGACCGAGGTAGGGGGAGGCAATTTAGAAATTACATCAACCTTAGCCGGATCAACCTCAATCCCCCTACTCGATATCTTATTCCCTAGGATCACTCCCTCACTAACCATGAGGTGGCACTTCTCCCAGTTAAGCACCAAGTTCACCTCTCGAAACCTAACCAGGACTTTCTTCAAATTCTCTAAGCACTCATCAAAAGTGTCACCATACACAGAAAAGTCATCCATGAAAACCTCCATAAACTTCCCAATAAAATCCCCGAAAATAGCAAGCATACATCTCATAAAGGTAGCAGGGGCATTACATAATCCAAACGCCATCTTCCGATATGCGAAGGTACCGAATGGACATGTGAAAGTGGTCTTATCCTGGTCCTCTGGGGCTATGGGGATCTGGAAGTATCCAGACATCCCGTCAAGGAAACAATATAACTTATGCCCTGCTAACCTCTCTAAAATCTGATCAATGAAGGGGAGGGGGAAGTGGTCCTTCCGGGTGGCGGAATTTAATTTTCGGTAATCAATGCAGACCCGCCATCCGGTGACCATACGCGTCGGAATCAACTCATCTTTCTCATTTTTAACCACAGTCATCCCCCCTTTCTTGGGAACCGCCTGGGTCGGGCTGACCCAAGGGCTGTCTGAAATCAGATAAATAATGCCGACATCTAACAGACGGATGACTTCCTCCCTAACCACCTCCTGCATGTTAGGATTCAGTCTTCTTTGTGGCTGCACTACCGGTTTAGCATTATCTTCCATCAAAATTTTATGAGTGCAGAAAGCAGGGCTGATTCCTTTCATGTCAGAAAGTTTCCGGTCTAGAGCTTCCCTTTGTTCACTAAGTAGATCAAGACATGCAGATTTTTGGGATGGCTCAAGCCCGAATGCAAGAATAACAGGGAGGTCAGGACTATCATCAAGAAAAGCATACTTAAGGTGGGAGGGAAGATGTTTTAGATTTAATGGAGAAGGTGTTATAATGGAAGAATCAGTTTGAAAATTTTCCTTCTCCACCTCATCTAAATCTTCTTCCTTCCCCTTCACATCACTAGCATCACTTGAGTCCTCCTCTCCACCTATCATGAGACAATCAAAACTAGGGAGGAACTCAAGATCCTCTGCTGAAAGATTATCATCCAAAAGAAGATCAAAGAAGGCTTCATCAGAAAGCATGTTAGGAATGCAATCCTCCACCAAAGAATCCATCACATCCATGTAAAAACACTCTCCACTATCTTGACAGGGCCTCTTTATTATTTTGGACATGTCAAAGGTGGCAGACTCATACCCAATGCGGAGGACAAGCTTACCGTCTCCAACATCAATAAGCGCTCGGGCAGTTGCCAAAAATGGTCTGCCCAAAATCAATGGTACCTCCCGATCCTGATCCATGTCCAAAATAACAAAGTCTACCGGAAAAATAAATTGGTCCACTTTAACCAACACGTCTTCAATAATCCCTTGGGGATATTTTACGGATCGATCAGCCGACCGAATGCACATACGTCTAGGTTTAAGTGGACCGAGTGCAAGCTTTTCATATAAAGCAAGAGGCATCAAATTAATGCTTGCACCCAAATCAGCCAAGGCCCTATCAAAAGTAAGATCTCCTATAAAGCAAGGAATAGTAAACGAACCTGGATCCTTAAGCTTCTTCGGAAAATCTGTCCGTATCACGGCCGAACACTCCTCATTAAGCATCACAGTTGACGCTTCTTCCAGCCTCCTCTTGTTCGTCAGTAGATCCTTCATGAATTTCGCGTACTTGGGCATTTGTGCCAGTGCATCCACGAATGGTAAGTTAATTTGCACTTGTTTCATGAGATGCAAAAACTTACCAAACTGGTCACTGTCATTCTTTCTAGTCAATCGCGCCGGATAGAGGAGAGGTGGGGTGTAATTCTTAACTGAAACGGGCTGTTTTGGTGCAGCCCCCACCTCTCTTCCCTCATCTTTCTCTGTTTCTTTTTCACGGACAGCTGGTTCAGTTTCAACTTCATCGGGCTTCTTTTTCGTGGCACCAGGCTCTAGCTCTTTTCCATTCCTCAAGGTGATTGCCTGAATATGTTCACTTGGGTTTGGCTCGGTATTACTAGGGAGGGATCCCTGTGGTCTTTCAGACATGGTTTTAGCGAGCTGCCCAATTGTTTTTTGCATGTTTTGCATCCTTGTGTCCGCTTGTTGTTGACTTTGCATTTGTTGCTGCTGAATTTGCAATAATTTCTTGAGTGTTTCTTCTATGCTAGAAAATCTTTGTCCAGTCTCTCTCCTAAAGCTCCCTTGCACTGGTTGAGAAGCTTGTTGCTGGCCTTGAGGTGCTTGGGGTTGATTATAGTTTCTAGACTGTTGCTGCTGATTTCCTTGCCCGTAATTTCCTTGATGCTGCTGTCTGTAGGGCTGATTGTAGTAGCCTTGTCGCTGATAATACATCGCATCCACTTGCTCTACTCCAGGGGCTGCCGAGTGTGCCATCATAGTACATTCATGTGGTGAATGGAGTCCCCCACACATAGTACAAGAGGGACTAAAAGGGCCGGGGGCTACCATGTTTACACTGGACACTGAGTGAGCAAGTTCCATCTTCTTCTGATTATTTTCCACAGTGGTAGCTAGCTTCTGAATCATACTAGTCAAAGTATCTACCCTTGCAGAAAGGGCAGAATTATCACCGATCTCATACAAACCCGGGGCCTTCTAGTGAGGTGTACTCCTATCGCTGTACCAGGATGCATTGTTCGAAACAATTTTCTCCACTAGTTCTTCCCCCACCTCGGATGGTAAATCAGGAAAGGCTCCACCACCCGAAGCATCAAACATCATCTTCCCTTCATTGCTGAGCCCGCTATAGAAATAGAAAAGAACCTCACAATCAGTCAAATTGCCCTGAGGGCAAGCTCTCCTCAGCACCTTGAATCTTTTCCACGCTTCAGCTAAAGTCTCCAGCGATCTCTGTTTGAACTCTTGTAGCTGCTTCTTCAATTTCAGAGCTTTTGATGTGGGGAAGTATTCTTTAATAAAGGCACTATGCAGCTGGTCCCAAGTCTGGAGGTGGTGGTGAGGATTGCTGTCCAACCACCTCTCTGCATCATCCCTTAGTGAGAACGGGAAAAGCATCATTCTGACCTGATCATCAGTTAACCCAGGTATCTTGAAAGTCTGGCACATCCTCAGGAAACGGGTAATATGCGCCATTGGGTCTTCAGTAGGGCCTCCTCAAAATTGATTATTAGATACCATGCTTATCACCGCCGGCTTGATCTCGTAACGGTTGGCAGTAATTCCCGGTACTTGAATACTATCGTACTTCGAAACGTTTGATGTAAGGAACTCTGCAATGGTCTGGCGCTGATAGAGTGGATTATTGTGCGGTATATAGGGATTGGGTGGAGGCTCCTGATATCTAGGTTGAGGGGCTGGTTGTGGCTGAGTAGGTGGGACTTGAGTGTGGTTTTGAAATTGATTGGGGTATGGGTTTTGGTACTGGGGTTGATTTTGGAATGTAGGTTGATTGATTGGAAGTGAGTTTTGTCTCGGTTGAAAGACGGGAATACTCTGCCCTGCTCCTTGCATCCCATAAACTTGATTTTGAAAATTGGTTTCAGGAGCAATAGAGGTATTTTGAAAGAGGTGAAATAATGGAGGGAGATTAAATTGTGGTGAAGGCTGATTTTGGGGGAAAATCGGAGTACGGTAATTTTGAAAACCAGGAGGGTTTCTAGGTGAAATTGGTGGTGAAGATTGGGGTGGCATGTTCACATAGAAATCTTGCTGAGATGTGGGGTTAGGGTTACCCGACATCCCTTCGGTTCCAGATGAAGACTGATGGTCCATGTTATTCTTTTCCTTTTGAGCTTTGCGGTTTTGTCTAGCGAGCTTTTCAATCTCAAAGTTAAGAGGGATTAGCGGTTCTCCCCTCTTAGAACGTGTATGCATAAACAGAGCTGACCTGCAAGGTTAGCCAACAAAAATCCTACGAAAAACTAAAAACGAATCGCTGTGTAAAATTAACCCTTAAGATCGACACCGTCCCCGGCAACTGCGCCAAAAACTGATGTGAGTTTTCTCGCACTTTAAAAGATTGTAGAATAGCGATGAAAGTACGAGTATCGTCTCCACAGGGACGGACAAAAGGGAATCAAGGATTAATTAAATTCAGCGATTAAAAAGGAAAAAAATAAAATAAATGTGTTGTGCGAGATTGGTTGGTTGAATTAAAATTAAACTAATGCGAATGAACGATTAAAATAAAAGATTGGGTTCTCTCTAATTAACGACGAAGGGAGCAGGGATTGATTCCGGGGTAATCAGATTTCTGGCAGATCAGGCCTAATTACATGAAATTAATTTAATTGAGCTTAGCTAATCAATACTAAGTTCTTACCGCTCTCGCGTCGTAGAGTACAATAATTTAGGGGACCAGGCAGATCTCTCATGCGACAGGATTCTAAATTATTGCCAAAACGAACGAGCTTACGGCCCCTTAATCGCTACTAATCTCTTAGCCAACGATTAAGTGTGTGTGAATGTGTCCTAGAATAAACTAGATCTCTCTTAATTTATTCTATGTGCAATTGTAATTCTAGCCGCGGTTCCAGGTTACAAAAGATATCAGTTAAATTATTCAAACACAAATTAAACGGCATTCATGTAATTAAATCGAAAAGAATCTAGCCATCAATCATGATTAACCCCTTCATCAATCTCAAATCCCTAATTAAACTACTCACAATTCATAATTGAAGAATCAACAAAATTGGGAAGAATAGAATAAATTGTCATTAATTAAAAAGATGAACTTACAAATAATCCCAGGGTCTTGGAAGAAAATAGCGTAAAAACGGTGTTAAATTCGTCCCTAGGCCTCTCCGTAATGTTCGTCACCCTTAAAAAGGGTTAGGGAGGCCTTATTTATAGAAAATAAGAGAAAAATCAGAATTCCGGTCGATGTGGGAAACGACCGCGCGTAACTCGGGGCTACGCACGATCGTGCGTACCTGACTACGCACGATCGTGCATAGCAGGCAGAGAGTTTTTCGTGATTTCGTATCCGACGCACGACTGTGCGTCCAATTTTTTACTCCTTTTTCTTGTTTTCTTGCCCGAACGCTCCCGCATGCAAACGGGGTCAATCCAAATGCTCTTACTTCATCAAAATTTTGCCGTGAATCACCCGGTGACCTCCAAATCTCTCAAATCTTTCTTGATTGCTCTCTAGCTCCTCCCGATTGTTTCTCAAGCGCCGATTTCCGGACTCTAACTTCTTCAATTTGACTCCAAATGCAACAAAACTCGACTCAATGTCTGGTAATCACAACTTGAGCTAAAATTGAGACTTGCAACACCTTAAAGCTAGGAAAACCATCAAAATCCAACCTGAACACGCATCAAATGCGTGTCTAAATACCGACTTATCAGGCCCCTTAATCGCTACTAATCTCTTAGCGAACGATTAAGTGTGCGTGAATGTGTCCTAGAATAAATTAGATCTCTCTTAATTCATCCTACATGCGATTGTAATTCTAGTGGCCATCTAGGTTACAAAAGATATCAGTTAAATTACTGACATGCACTAATTAGTAGTGCATAAATGTATATTTTTATGATTGATTTGTGTGTATTTGTTTACCGTTTTATTTAGTTTGTAAACATTTGTGTGAATTTAGTTGTAATTGTATTTTAATCTTCATTTATAAGTTGTAAAATAGAATTAGGAATTATGGTGTTGAAAAGGAGGACTTTGAAGTGAAGAAAAAGGAGATTGGACTATCCAGGAGCTGAAACCCGACCGGGTAGAAGACTTCACCCGGTCGGGTCTGATTTAACAGACGAAATTTCTTGGAAAATCACTAGACCCGGTCGGGCCCACTACCTCACCCGGTCGGGTGAGAAGTGACCGGGGACAATCCGGCGTGTGAAGATCACCAGAACGTGGCAAATATTTGATTTTGACTGATACCCGGTCGGGTATGACAGACACTTTACCCGGTCGGGTATCCACCCCAGGGTGTTGAAAACACCTATAAATAGCACACTTTTCCTTCACTTTTAATCATTCCTTCTTCCATACTCTTAAGCTCAGTTTAGAATAGCATTTCTTTATATTTTTCTAGCTATGTTTAGTCTCCAAATGAGGAGCTAAACTTCCATTCTTGATTTTGCTCTTGAAGCTTGTTGATTATTAAAGTTGTGAGTTATTTTCTTAACTTCTTCTCTTAATTATTAATTCTTCCCTTAATCTCATTCTATATTAATGTTGGAGGGTTGCTAAGTGACGATTAGTTAACGTTCCGACATTAATTACTACTAGAAACGATCAACGAATCGATGGTTAATCGTTGGTGGTTTCACAAGTAAGTAACTTCGGTTTATTAATGCACGGTCGTGGTTAATAAACTTAAGAGAGATCAATTTTGTTGGTTAAACCGAGACCGTTGTGTTAAGGTTATCAATCTCAATTGATTTCATCAAGGAGTTAAAAGATTGAATGCTACTATTATATCGGTATACGGCGTTGTTCTATACTTGATTAATAGTAAGGGTTGTTAATGAACGGTCGTTGTTAATAATTACCCTCGATGAATTGGAGATACTCCTCGATTGAGTATTCGAGAGGGGATAAGTTATAGATATGACAAGGATCAACTAAAATATATCAACAAGTGGAAAGTAGCAAAGCCAACTCCCTTTTATTCTTGAATTAAACACATATAGGTTGTTCATCTTAGTTTCTTAATTAAATTAAATCATTCAAAACCAAAACCTCCCTTTTTAATTACTAGTTTCATAAAAAGAGAATCATTCTTTTCCCTGTGGATACGAACTCTACTACGCTATACTACGTATAAGTGTTTAGTATTGAATTAAATTTGACGCACCGTGACAAAGTGCTCGTCAATTACTCAAACACAAATTAAATGGCATTCATGCAATTTACACCATCAAGAACCTATTCATACATCGTGATTAATCCCTTTATCAATCCCAAATCCCTATTTAAAACTATTCCCGACTGATAATTGAAGAATCAATAGAATTGGGAAGAATAGAAATAATTGCCATTAATTAAAAAGTAGGAACTTACAAAGAATCTCAAAGAATAGAAAAACAAGACTTGAAAAGCTCTCAAAATTCGTCCTTAAGTTGCTAAATCTGTTCCACCCCCTCTTATTAGGGTTATGGGGGTGTAATTTATAGGAAACAAGGCAATTTGGGCTGAATTAAGACAAAACGGGGTCAGGCACGGCGCCAGGCACGACCGTGCCTGCGGAAGCATCCCGTTTAAACGCGTCCGGGCACGGCGTGCCTAACTGCCAGGCACGACCGTGCCTGGCCTCCAATAACTTGTTCCTCGTTTCTCTTCAGGCACGACGTGCCTTCCTGCCAGGCACGACTGTGCCTGGGTTCCAGTAGCTCATCCGCTTCATTCCTAGGCACGCACGGTGTGCCTAACGCCGGGCACGACCGTGCGTGACCTTATTCTTCACTTTTTCTTCGTTTTCTTGTTCCAAACGCTCCCGGATGCATACGAGGTCAATCCAAATACTCGTTCTTCATCAGAATTTCGTCGTGAATCTCCCGATGACCTCCAAATATCTCAAATCTTCTTCGAATGTCTTCAAATGCTTCCTGAATGCTTCTCAAGCACTGATTGCCGGACTCTAACTTCTTTAATTCAACTCCAAATGCAAAGAAACTCGACCCAACGTCTGATAATCGCAACTTGAGCTAAAATTAAGACTTGCATCACCTTAAAGCTTGGAAAACCATCAAAATCCACCCGGAACACGCATCAAATACGTGTCTAAATACGGATTTATCACCAACATCAAGTAATTGTTGTACGGTTATTCGAGGATTCAACTCCTAGTAGCTCAGTTCTTTTCCAGCTCAAGAAAATTAAATGTAGAACGTGCATTGCTTATTTCAAGACTTAAACGTAAATAATTCCGATCCTTTTTGGGTCAAATGAATTTTAAGAGTGCATGACATGATATACCATAATGAGAAACAATAGATCAGATGTGCAATGTTTCACACCATGTCACACTATATATACGGAGTATTAAATATACCACATACCTCTTCTTTAGTTGTTATACATATTCTTACTCAATCCCTTCCCCATTAAATTTTCACTTTTTACTTTGCTCTCTCAACATTAAATTTAGTAATTTACCTTTCCTTTTACCACCTATGAAAACTGAAAAGTAAATTATTTTTAATAATTAATTCTCTATTATCTTTTAGGAAAAGCATATTCGAAAAATCAAGAAAAATCATTTACAAAAACCAATTTGTTAATTAAAATAGGAACCTAATTGCAGTATAGATAGAGTCTATTAGTTTGCCTATAATCTCCCATCTTCTTTTAAAATAACATATGTTAATGCGGTTAGTTTTAGATCGAAATTTAAAAAATTAGTAATAACATACGTCAAAAAGCTAGGAGAGTAGCATATCAGATAGAAAAGCAAGACAATCAGTGATCAACTCCACACTGTCTGGGGCGAGTAGGAAAGGATCAATTATAATCAAAACTCAAAAGTAGAGAAAAGAGAACAGCACCATAGCCGATTAAAAGGGTCTTTTACCAAAAAACGGGAAAACTTGGATGGGGTTGCCAAAATACGGGGATTTGTTTAGGGTTTACCAAAAGGGGGAGTCGGAACACCCATATCCGACTAGGGATAGGGTTTCGAAATAAAATACCTCCCCTCCTGTCGGATTAGCCACTTCCGACAAGGGATTTATATATATATATATTTTCTTTTTGACGAATTCTTAAGTTTTTGATTTTAAAAGTTTTTAAAATCAAAGGTTTCAAAAAAAAAAAACTCCTGTCGGATGTAAGAGTTCCGACTGAAGGAGTGTTTGTGGATTAAGTTTTAAAGTTTTTTAAAATTCCATAAATTAAGTTGCTACTGAAGTGTAATTAATTGTAAAGTTTTGAAATCAGGTTTTTTAAAATTCCCTCCTGTCGGATATGCCACTTCCGACTAGGAGGTTGGCCGAATTGTAAAAGTGCTTCCTGTTTTAAATTAAAATTTTTAATTTTTAAACACTTCAGAAAGTTTTAAACTAAATTGGCCAATTTAATTCCTGTTTTAATTTTTAAAATGGCTGTTTTTTTTTTTAAATTAGTGGCGGAATTGTAAAAGGTTTTGATTTTCAAAGTAGTGACAGTTTAGACTAGTTTTTTCGCTATTTTGCTCAAGACCTTGGGATTATTTGTAATTTTCATCTTTTTAATTAATGACAATTATTTCTATTCATCCTAATTCTATTGATTCTTCAATCATGAGTCGAGAATAGTTTTAATTATGGATTTGGGATTGATAAAGGGCTTAATCACGATGTATGACTAAATTCGTGATGGTACTACTACTACTACTACTCTTACTACTCCTCCTCATCATCATCATCATCCTCCTCCTACTACTCCTACTACTCCTCTTCCTCTTCCTCCTACTACTACCCCTGCTACTCCTCCTACTACTCCTAGTGCTCCTCTTCCTCCTCCTCCTACTACTCCTACTCCTACTACTCCTCCTCCTACTACTACTCCTACTATTGCTATTCCTCCTCCTCCTTCTACTACTACTCCTCCTCCTACTACTACTACTACTATGACTACTACTACTAGTACTCCTACTACTCCTCCTACAAATACTACTACTCCTACTCCTACTAGTGCTACTACTCCTCCTCCTACTCCTCCTCCTCCTACTCCTACTAATACTCCTCCTCCTCCTACTACTACTCGTACTACTACTCCTACTACTCCTACTACTACTGCTACTACTCCTCTTCCTCCTCCTTCAACTACTCCTACTCCTACTACTATTACTACTACTCCTACTGCTGCTGCTGCTACTACTACTACTACTCCTACTCCCTCTACTACTCCTCATACTACTACCACCACTCCTACTGCTACCACTACTACTACCACCGCCGCCACCACCACCATCACTACTACTACTCCTACTACTGCTATTATTACTATTACTACAACTACTACTACTACTACTCCTGCTCCTCCTCCTTCTCCTCCTACTACTACTACGACCACCACCACCACCACCACCACCACCACCACCACTACTACTACTACTGTTGTTGTTGCTACAACTACTACTACTCCTCCTCCTCCTACTATTACTACTATTTTGAGTTGAAAAATATGTCCTCACTGCTCGAACACTTTGTAAATGCCTTGCTTCGAGTATCGCTTGTTGTTCATAATCAAGCGTGTATACACGATTCCAACGGTCCGCCCGCAATTGCCATATTAGGACCCTAGTGTGCTAGGTGACCTCTTCGTCTTTATTGTGAGGTAGGATTGTACTCTTCATCTTTGGATTCTAGTTCATACCATACACGGTCCGCACGATGGGAATTCGGTGGCAATGTCAGTAGTAAACGATCATCAGTAGTCTAGAATTTGATAGCTAAATTTAACTCTAAAATTCCAATTTCCCAATCTAAATTAAAAATTTACAAATTACTAAAATACGTTTTTCTAAAGTCCTAAAACCGAAATTTAAGTCAAATTCTAAATTTAACACACTTTTTAACTATACAGAATTTTATAGCTAAATTTAACTCTAAAATTACAATCTAATACTAGTATAAAATTCTAAAAAATCACCAATAGCTAAAATTCGAAAGTTAACTAAAAAATCCCATATTACTAAAATAATTAACTACTTCTGAATTCCTAAATTCGAAATTTAACTAAAATTATAAATTTAACTCAATTTCTAAATTTCTATAATTTCATAGCAAAGTTTAACTCTAAAATTCCAATTTCACAATCTAAAATTTAAATTTTAAAAGTTACTAAAATAAGTAATTAATAATTATACGGAATCCGTAATTTATAATTTTAAAATTTTAGTAATTTTAAAGGTTACTAAAATAATTAAAATCTAAAATCAAGATTCTACACAAGTGATAAACTTTGAGTTGATTGAGCAATGATTGAGCAATAAGATTTCTACACAATTAGTAATTTATAAAATCAGACCATTTTACTCCTAGTCGGATTAGGGAGTTCCGAGAGGAGAGTTTGTGTTGGTTTAATTTCGCAGCTTTCCTCCAGTCGGAATTCGGGAATCCGACTCCCGTATTTTGGTAACCTAATTGGAACTCCCGCTATTTGGCTTGTCAGACGCCAAACTCCCGTATTTTGGTAATTTCTTCCGATTAAAATGGGTGATTGATGAGAATACGGGAATTCATAACACGAGGTGCCAAATTACTGGGATTTTCCTAGGGTTTCCTAAATAGCGGGAGTCGGAAGACTGAGTTCCGACTAGGGGAGCGGTTTGAAGGAAAAAACCTTCAACCTTATTTATCAAATCCGAATGGAATTTATTATTATTATTCTTTAGTTAGTGTCAGAATTTGAAGATCCGACATTGGCCTCGTTTGGATATCGGCATTTCAGCCGTAAAACAACATTTTTGACCATTTTAACTTGTTTGACCATTGCAACCGCTGTTCTTTTTGTGTTTGGCAAATAGAGACTGGAGGAAGCGATTGGGATAAAACCGCCAAAAATGAACACGCTACTCACCGGAGTGTTCTGGTATTGGCGATTTGAAGCAATTACTGAATTCCACTAATGCCCTCTTATTTTGTTGCCGCTGCAACCCTTTTCCGTTTCAATCTTGTTTCGGTGCTCCTCTCTAATTTCTCCTCTGCAAGACGCACACCGGATTGACACTTGCAGATAAATCTCAAATACACGTATTACTCTTCTCCTCTAGAATAATCCATTGGATTAATCCATTGGATCTCAATTGATTTGAATGTGTATTGAAATTTGTAAATACATATCTATATACTTCGTAATACTCTGCGGATATCTCAAGCTATTTATCCTTCTATTTTTGATTTTTCTGAATAGCTATGAATTCATTAATTTTTATTATTATGTTCTTATTTAGTTAATTTTGAAGTACAACTTACATATATTATGTAGGTATATATTAGTATAGTACTAAATTTAAATTAAGTATGTGACGGAGGCAATAATGCTTTGAAACTTGTGGCGATCTGAACTCCGACAATCCTCTAAATGCACTTTCAATTCATGCATGATGATCGAAAATAATGCACACACTACGACGACTTCCAATGTATCTTAGGCACTCGGTGGGTGAAAACCATATGCTTTTTTATTTTTTTTGAATTTAAGTTTATTATTTATTTGTATTCCTAAAGTTTATTAAGTATTTGTATTTCTGAATTTTAAAAGTAATATTGTCACTTTATTTTATTTTTAAATCCATGAGTATTGTGAATTAAATTCATAAAATGAAATACAAATTTGATTTTGTTTAAAATGCAATTTTTGTAATTTCAATGAAAAGGAACAAAACAAATGTATTTTTCAATGTAATTTATTAATAAATATATACATACAATAATAACTTTAATACTACATATAATGATAAATTCTGTCAGGGTTTGCGTCTTTGTTTAATGATAGGTTGGGTGCTCGGACCGGATATATGTAACGTCCGTACTTTTTCTACTTCTTATGCATTAATTAATGTTATATATGATCATGTTTTAACTTATGTATGAGTGCTATATGTGTGAAGTGTAGGGATAGCATGTGAGTATTAACTTTGTGATAATGATATTTCAACTTACATGTTTGTATTATGTTTGAACGTGACATGTGACGGTATCCGATGAGCAACGAAACAACACTGTAATAATCATTTGTATTTTTGAATGTAATGGTATATCAAGTTATTTTTCATGTTAGATAGTATTTGGGTGTTTAAAATATAGTTTTAAAAGGTCATTGGGGGTCTAGGATGGGATCGGCAATGATCGGGGTCGGTTTAGGACGAAAAATGACGTTTTCGGCACCCGATTGGCCTCAAACCGGCGCCGGTTGGACCCGGACCGGCGCTAGTCCAAAACAGAAACTTTAGGGTGCTGGAATGGCTGGGCAACCGGCGCCGGTCAGGGTCAAACCGGCGCCGGTTCGGTCGGTTTTGGCTGTGTCGGTCAAACACGTTTTTAAGCGCAAAAAACACTCGTTTCAACCCAAAATCGATTCCAGCTCGTCTTTCTCTCTACAAATCAATCTCAAACCATTTCTAGGGTGATTCAAACTCAAATTAAACATATTCTTCATCAAAGATCATCACTTGGTAAGATTTTTACATTTTACATGAAGAATTCTTTTATATTTGATCCATAGTTCTTGTTTTGGGATTTAACTAGGGTTGAGTGAACTTTGGGTTGATTCTAGGAAAATTAATGGATTTTCTTGATAGTAAGATTGTTTTGAAGTTGTTGTTTAGCCTGGATTTAACAAACTTCAATTTGTTCTTGTATAACTAATTATTCCAAAATTTTACTAGTAATTATTTATTTTATACTTATTAAGACATGTTTGATAAAATCTTACGATTTGAGATTCGATTTTACGATTCATTTTCAAAAACATCTACAGATTCGATTCAAAAATATGATTTTAACAACCTTGCCTCCAAGTCATGCTCCCTGCAATTTTCTCTTTTTTCGGATTCTCTATTCTTAGACTTTTGTTTTTTGTTGTTCAATTCATTATATATCTGTTTGGAGACACTCAAATTGGCTGAATTAGCATAGTTTACTGAAATTCATAAAGTTTTGGTGGAAGTGGGTGGATTGACTCATTCTGTTCATTTATGAAAAAATTAAATTCAAAATATATCTTATCATGAAACAAAGAAATAGTTATATGACAAATAGCTAAAATGTTTCCATATAGTAACTTTAGCAAATGCAGTCTAAAAAGTAACCACAACCTTACTTATTTTGCTTATTACATAATTCAAAGCGTAAAATAAAAAATACTCCCTCCGTCCCGATTTGAGGTGCAAATTTTGACCGGCACGGGAATTAAGGAAGTGTAGAGATAAAAGTTAACTTTACCATTTTACCCTTTATATTAAGATTTAAGAGTAAGCAAAAGTGCGAACAAGTAATCGTACATATATACGGAGTACTATTCAAATCACTGAAATGATGAATCAGTACAAAACCAATTGGTTTTCAAAAATGGAAGATAATACAGAGTAGTTCGCCCCTGCCCAATTTTGAAAAATGATGAACAAGATATTCAAACAAAAAAGGTACAAGAACATTATTAGCCCTCATATTCTTTAAAATCTCGAAGTTCTTGGGACATGTTGCAACACACCCAATGGACATCAGGACTCCCCATATGTTTCTGTTTGGTCTCTGTCGGACAGCAACCTCTCCCGTCGCTTAAACGATTCGACAAGTATCTGGTTCAACGACGGCGGCGACGACTGATTTGCGAGGTTGTCCGACGGCGGCGCGGCGGCGCGGTGGCGAAGGAGAAGGGCAGAGACAGAGCTGATGGACCAAGCAAGGGAGGTCCGGTGCTGATTCTTCCTTGAGCCGGAGCTGATGAACCGAGCTGAAGCCCCCTTCTAGGGGTGAGCATGGGACGGTACGGGACAATTATTTTGAAAAACCTGTCCCGTCCCAAAGTACGGTTCTTTTAAAAATCAAGAACTGGTACCGTCCCGCGTATATGTAGATTCTGTCCCGTTCTGTACCAATTTTCGGTACGGTCCGGTACGGTTCGGTACGGTTCTTAAATAACTAAATAACCCCCATGAAAAATAAAAAACTTTAGATTTTAACATTTATAAATAAATCTACAAAAATTGAAGGGAAGAACTTGCAAGATTATATTAAACTGATATTGTGTGATCAAACTAAAATATGAAACTAATAGTCAAACTATATTAAAGAAAAGTAACATCCAAACTAAAATGCAAAAGTGATCGTCAAACTGAAAAAGAAAAAGTATCACATCACATGACAAAATCAGGGCGATTTCTGTCAACAATCAATATTAAGCCTTGGCATCAGGGGCTCAACAACTTCAGCATCTTGGGCCCAAATAAGATGTAAGAGTAATATACGGACAATTATACTCGGTATATAATATATTATACATATTATTATATTATATATAATATATTATTATATTATAACACTAGTTTTCGGGACAATTCGGGACGGTGCAAGACGATCCGGTTCGGTACGGTTCCGGGATGGTTACGGTACGGTTTTCACTAAGAACCGGTACCGTACCATATTATTAAAAAAGCTCGGTACGGTACGGTACGGTATTACATTTTTCCGGTTCTATCAATTCTGAAATGGTTCGGGACAGTTCTTCGGTACGGAACGAGAATTCCCATATTCGTGCTCAGCCCTACCCCCTTCTTTTGTCCGTCTTCATCTTGAAAAGCGAAGAGAATCTGGCCTTGAAAACTTGAAAGAGCCCATTTTACAGACTGTTGTTTCGATTGAGAAAATGGGGGGAGAGATGGTGGGTACAGTGAAAGTGATGGGATAGTGATAAGAGAGAGAAGGGTGGGAAGGCGAGTGGGAAGGCAGGTTAGAAGGTAGGAGCAAGGGCAAACTTGTCACTATAATGATATTTCTGTACCTAAAATGGAAAGTGGAAAATCATTTTGGAACGATCCAAAAAGGAAATTTTGCAAAAAAAAATTGGGACGGAGGGAGTATGTGTTTGGTCCATCTCAATTGATATAGTATCCTATTTAATTTTGAATATATGACCCTACATGAAATAAATTGCAAAATTAAATAAAGTTGGATTCAGATATTTAAAGGCGAAAGAATATTGGAATTAAATATGAGTTGTGCTATAGATACCCCATTTTGGAGTACCTCATTTTTACCTCACACTTTATGTGGTTTAAATGATGCCACATTTAAATGAGTTATCCCACTTAAACGTATTGCACTATTTGGGCTGCACAATTGGGAGTGTGAGAATGGGATACCTCAAAATGAGTGATATTCTATAAAAACGATAGCAGTTTTTATTAAATATATGGGTGATGATCTATACAAACTTTCTTTACTAGGGAGTATAAGGTACAATAGCAATTTACAAATTTCACCTTGTTATGTTCCAATCATTAAATAAATATTGTCATTCAAATTTGAAATATACTAAAAAGTTTAGGTCAATATAGTTCGACCATCACGTTTGACAACGTACAATTTTGATTGTAAATTTTTTAATTATATATTAGAAAACATTGTGAAAAAGTTAATTAATACTATGAAAATTCACATTAGTATATATATAATAATATTTTATAAATAATGATATGATATTACAAAGTATTTTTAGTAGAAAATCATGATCAAGATAAAGTATGTGATTAATGCAAAAATTTCAATGTTAAAACTATTAAATATTGGAAAAAGTATAAAAACCACTTTAATTATATAATCGCACAAGATGTCAGTCTCATAAATTAAAGATTGGTTACCGAGACCCGCACGGGTAGCTCAGTTGGTCGAGTGGTGGGAGATTTGGAACAATGGACCAAGGTTCGAATCCCCGCAGCGACCGGGTGGAGGTCACAGAACCTGAAATAAGGCTGGGCTGGGCCTCTGGTGCGCACGGAGGTATGAGCCTACTGTCATTCTGCTGATTGAGTCACCGTGACTAACCTCCCCACCATCCTGTCGGGTCAGGGTGGGGAGGCTCCTGGGATGGGAGATTCCACCTTTTGGATTGGTTACCGAGTGAACAGGCATGATCACACTTCACAGGCCGAAAAAGTGGTTAAAAATGAGTGGACGCCCGTTGTCGTCAATGGTGATACTAGCAGCAGGTCATTCCATCACATTAAAAAGGAAATAACTTTTTTTTTGTGGTAGCAAAATTATATATTCAGAAACTATAATAAAAGATTTACTAAGTCGCAAAAACTAGATTCAAATTTGATAAAAATTCGATATATAAAGTAAGAGATTAAGACTGGTTTGTGTTGATCAAGTGAATAGTGTCTGAGACAATCTTAGCGGGACGGATGAAGTATATTTTAATTTGGACTTTGCAACTTTGAAAAAGATTTAATATAGTTTCTGAATATATGTAAATTCTAATTATTAAAAAATGAACTAGTTATGAATAAGGAAGATTTTTAACTTTAAAATTGGTTGACCAAAATTTTTAACTTTGCAAATCAATTTGGAATGGATAGAGTATTAATTAATTGTGTTTTGAAATAAATATCAATCGTGGTTTAAAACTCCATAACTAATAAAAGAATGTATGTTACATACGGAGTATAAGGATGACTATAATTAATCCGCATTAAACACCTGTAGTTATTTTTTTGCAAGGAAACACCTGTAGTTAATACGAACCGTTATTGAATACTTTGTATACAGTATAAACTACGTATACACACAACGTCGTCAACGGTTACTAAGTACTTTATATATAGAGTTCCCGATAAATATGGTCATATCTTAACAAAGGAGCTAACATAAAGAAAAATATTATAAGTTTATAGCGAAGGAAAATAGGACCAGTAATAAAGTATATATGGCTTATAATAAGCACATAACTATGGTGTTTGTGTTGGTTATTCTTTTGCCTTTGTTAACATTCGCAAGAGATTCACCATCGTCCCGAACCCCAGATGAGGCTGCAAATGATCGTGCTGAAAATACTCATCGTTGTGTTATGGCTTCTCTGACTCGGTACATTGCTTATCCGTACAATCTTATTACTCTTGAAAAGATAAAACACCTTGAAGATATGTGTGGAGGATCTGCAATTGGTGATGTACTTAACTAAGAAAGATTTTTCTTCCCATAAAATATTTACAATTTGAACCACCCCAACACCACTAGCTAGATTCATGTTGCAAAAACTAATCATCTATATATATAAAGTATGAATTGTCGTTACTATGTTATGGCGTAAATTATTGAGTATTATTTCTTGCAACAATTAGTGAAGACATTTTTTGTTATTATGTCCTAAACGCCATCGGATATAAGGTGTTTTCTCAAAATACGTGGAAAACTAAGAGTGAGTGCAAAAATATAAGAGTTTTATTTCTTGCAGTTTTTGCACATGGCGGCAGCCGTAGTTTTGGCACCGGACGTGCAGCTAGGGTTTTAAAAAAGATTTTTTTATCTACAAATATGTTTATAATTTAATTTAAGGGTAATTTTGTCAAGCTAATGCATTTTTAGTCCTATAAAACATGGAAGTCCTATTTGTGCATTTGTTCATTATTTTAGTCCTATTTAGGGAATTAACTCTTGATTATTTCACTTGTCACCAATTTTTTTTGGAGTGAACGATTTACACTTTATAGTACTCCGTATTTTATACTTTTAGGGTTTTTACACTTGTACGATCATTTTAACCGTTTTTATATTCTTCCTTATTTAATTACTAAAATAACTGTGTATTTTAAATATAATTTTTCATTTTTTTTTAAATATAATTTTTCATAATTCATCATATATTAGCCAAGTTTAGGTAACCAAATAGGCTCCACGTTTTAAAGTGAACTATGAAAAGTTTACATTTATACTATATATTTAGAGCTCATCTGGTAACTCTAAAGTGACTGAATTGATGTAATCTGTTGAAATTGATGAAGTTATGGTTGAAACGCTTGAAATGGCCGAATTTACCAAATTATGGAAAGCTATATTTTAAAATGATACTATATAGTAACTTCGTCCAATTCAGCTGGAAGTGTAACTCGAACTCTACTAGTTTTGATTATTCTACGATTTAGAGCGTGAAACTAAAAATTATATGTTTGGTGAAAAATTGATTGATAAGGCTAAATAAACAAAAAATAGTCACCAGAATCAGCCGATTTGATCAATGATCTCTAAGTATTGAAAAATCATACTCCTTATTGACTAATGTAATCTATTAAAATGAAGAAACTGACTAGAACATAACTTATGAATATTATAATAGTACATGCATGACATCAGTTAACAAACTTATTAACCTAATAAAGAAATAAAAAATAGGAAAAATTACCCTAAATAGGACTAAAACGTTTATATATTGCAAAATAGGATTATCGTGTGTTTATTCCTTCAATAGGAGGAATTACTGTCATGTTTTGGGTACTAGACTTTAAAAATGCCAGTATTTTTCAAATTTGATAGTAATTACTCATATTAAGGGAATAAAAACATGACAATCCTGTATTGAAATATTAAACATTTGTACTCCTCTTTCGGGAATTTTCCTTAAAAAATACTTTAATGCTTTTTTTGAAAAAGAAAAATAATTTAATACAAAGTTCAATAAAAATAATAATAAACTTAATATGGACATTAGTTAAAAAATCATAACCTCAAATAACTTTAAAGAGTAAATAATTACTTTGGGGGTGGATGGGAAATGTGGTATATGTGCCCTATTTTACTCCATAAAATAGATGAAGATTTATTTAGCTGTCTGACATCTACACCGTGTTGCAGACTAAGTAGAGAAGAAGTTGAGATCCCTGTATTTTAGATCATGAAAATGAATCTTCGTATTTTGGGAATGAGAATGAGAAACTCCCACTAATCCGTCCTTCTCTCTCCCACATTCCATGTGGAATTTTTTCTTACTTGTAAAATCACTAGTAGAAAAAGAGCTTATAGTGACACTAAATTAGTGTCGCTGAAAGTTTCTGTGACACTAAAAAAGCGTCGGGGAAATGGCGGCTAGTGGCGTCGGGGAAAAGCTTGGAAGTGCTCAGAAAATTGGTGCATCTGATCAGACCCAAACCGGTCGTCGACCAGCATGGCATCAAATTGGTCCTGATGGACCTGTTGCAGGGGCCGTGGCTCTGGAAAGTGTTGAGAAGACCCAGCGTCCTGAGCAGTAATAGTGGAGGGAGTAGGTCGGGGGTTTTTTCTGGCTTTCTTCCGCTTGCCAACCCCACCAGCTGCAAGAACTCTGATGTTGTCCATAGGGTACATCTGGATTTGGAGCTGAAAAATGACAAAGGAGAATGTTAGTACCGAGCGGCCCTAGCATGTGAGAAACTAGAAAAAAAAAGAAAAGAACGTTTCTCGCACGGGAAGGACCGCCCGGACCATGGCACTTGATTTCTCAAAACAAGTAAACCCAATAGAACGGGCAGTACCTATCCCGACTTCGATTAGCCGATCGGAAGTCAGATAACTCATGATATCCACACATTTATCCTTCTCCACAACAAGCACATCCTTGTAAATTTCCTCAGTAAGGACTGGATCAAGAGATTTACGGGGAAAGGCATTCCATTTGCGGGGAACCAGGCCGTCCGGGACAGACACAAAGAAGAACCGATCTTTCCATCCCTTGATTGAAGTCGGATTGCCCTTGAACAGAATATGTCCCGTTCGGGCACTAGTGGCCAGATAGCCGTGTGTTTGTTGAGGGGCTACCTTAAAAAATTGGTGGAAGAGATCTAAGGTCGGTCGGGCACCGACATCTTTACAACGGCAAATAAAGCCCGCCATTGCCCGGTAGGAGTTCGGCATAATTTGGGCCGGTACAATTTCGTAGAAATTAAAAAATGAAATGAAAAAAGAATGTAGTGGAAACCTAAGCCCGACCCTAATTGAATCAAAGTGGACTACAACCATCCCAGGGGTATGGCGCATTGGGTGAAGCCCAGCTCGCAGTCGGAAATTTACTGGGTCTGGGATTAGGGCCGGAATTTCGGCCCTATTGTGGGAGGACAGTTTTGCCGCCTCTCCCTAATCAGTTTTAGGTCAAGTGTATGACGGGGGAAATCGTTGGGACGTCCGGCCGCCATGGAAATTAACTCATCTTCGGACTTGGTATCATCGGAATCTTCACTAGAGGAAGAAGAGCTGTCGGAGGAATCATCCATCTCCGCCCTAACCTCCGCCGTCGTCGCCTTGGAACCCTCATCAAAAGGGACGATGATCGATAATCTCCACATCACGGTCCTCCCCTTGAGAAGCCATTTCTGAATCGGAACACCGTTGGGAATCCATCTCGACCAAGCGAAGAATGAGGCGAGAAAGTAGAGGGAGGGAAAGTACCTGAACAGCGAAAGTTTGAAGAAAATTCAGGGAGAGCAACGATGTGAAGGAAATTGCAGAATCGAAACCCGGATTTGAAAAGTTAAAGGCTAATTTATAGCCTTTAAACCGCCGTATCGAGGACCAATCAGGAAGCAGCACGTCACTAGAAGCATTTAAGCTAAACGCGTGTCCAATGAAAAGACTAAACGACGGTTATCATGATGAATATGGGGAAAATAAAACGACAACCGTCAAATCACAGTATGAGGGACTGACCACTCCTGTACCTCGATCGCCATTCGGCAGTGTAACATTTGTGTTCATACTTCCTAATGCACTCACTGTCATTCGAGACATCGGAAGTGGGGGACTTGTGTTGGGATATTGATCCAGAGGCCCAATACCCGGATAAAAAAGGCCCAGGATACCCGGCCCAAAGAACGGGTCCATTACTCTATGAGGAGCAGGCCTAGTGAAGAATCCATACCGAACGGGGTTCGGTCCGAGTAAAGGTCGGCCCAAAAAGAAGAGATACTGAACGGAGTTCGGACCATATATCATACTTGGGCCAATTTGACATCGTCATTTGCAAGGTCCAGCATCCCGTTCGAGCAACGTGCAACCAGCAAGTGGCCAGATGCAAGTAATGCCAGATTGTGACATCAGCAAGTGGAAACATGGGCGATCAAGTCGGTGGAACAACGGCCAATCAGCATAGAGCAGCCCATGCTCTCCATTAGTATAAATAGAAGGTTTAAAATCATTGTAAGGGTTAGCATTTCAATACTCAAGCTCTAGAATAGCATTATTACTCTTGTTTCCTGTATTAAAGCACTGTTCCGACCTACCGATCGGGAAGTTTCCTTGTAATCAGACAGGTTAATTAATACAAGTGGGCTTTTGGGTATTAGTGAATTCATATTTTATATTTTATTATACACTTCAATTCTGGTCCATTCCTGATATATCCAAAGTTCGTGTTGGGCTTTCGGATCTACGGGACTTACCTGCAACACATAGGTATTGTGCAAAAATAGGAGTAGGGTTTTAAAATTCTCCAAATAGGAGTATTTTCTTCTAAATGGACAAAAATGCCCCTCCCCCCTCCCCCGATCTGCCTGCCACCGTCGCAGTCTTCAGAGCACCTCCTCCGATCGCTGCCGTCACCACCACTGGACTGCCCCGCTACCAACGAACTACCCCGGTTACCCCGGGCAGTTAATTAGTTAATTAGATTAGGGTATTAGTGGTAGAAAAACAATGCTTACTCCTATTTAAGAAAGATTAGAATGGTACTCCTAGCCGACAATTATTTTTTATTCTAGTTAACATATTTCATTTTTATATATTTAATTATGACAATTAATTACTCACGTTACCGTCCTTTACCTTGATACTTATAAAATATAACAAGTGCTATATGCACTCTTATTCACACTTTACTGTCATTAAGGACTTACCTCTTGTTAACCGTATATATTAAAACCGAATTGATCATTCTCAGAAATGATTTAACCTTAGTGTCGGTCATCTTCGAGAACCACAAATTGCAAATCAATTCAAATCAAAGGAAAATATGCTTTCTTTTTCTTTTTGACAAATACTATCTACGTGTGTGTGTAATTTAAGTTATTTGAGTGACAGACATTTGGCAATTCAGCCATGTCATACCACATACGTTCATATCATACTACATTTATTACGTTGCTTTATTTTTTGACCGAACATGTTATCAGTTACGATTACTTTACATTTAGGCTGAAAAAGTTATGTGATGAATTAAAGTTGCGATTGTACGTCTATGGATATACTACGTATAAAGAAGTATGGTGGCAAACTGATGTTAGTTTTCTCGCACCTAAAAATATTGTAGAATAGTGATGAAAATACGAGTATGTCTCCACAGGGACAGACAAAAGGGAATTAAAGATTAACTAAATTCAGCGATTAAAAAGAAATAAAATTAAATAAATGCGTCGTGCGAGATTGATTGGTTGAATTGAAATTAAACTAATGCGAATGAGCGGATAAAAGTAAAGATTTGGGTTTTTCTTAATTAACGACGAAGGGAACAGAGATTGATTCCGGGGTAATCAGATTTCTGGAAGATCAAGCTTAATTACATGAATTTAATTTAATCGAGCCTAGCTAATCAATACTAAGTTCTTACCGCTCTCACGGCGTAGAGTACAATAATTTAGGGAACCAAACTGATCTCTCATGCGACAGGATCCTAAATTATTGCCAAGACGAACGAGCTTACGGCCCTGATGTGAGTTTTCTCGCACTTTAAAAGATTGTAGAATAGCGGTGAAAGTACGAGTATCGTCTCCACAGGGACGGACAAAAGGGAATCAATGATTAATTAAATTCAGCGATTAAAAAGGAAAAAAATAAAATAAATGTGTCGTGCGAGATTGGTTGGTTGAATTAAAATTAAACTAATGTGAATGAACGATTAAAATAAAAGATTGGGTTCTCTCTAATTAACGACGAAGGGAGCAGGGATTGATTCCGGGGTAATCAGATTTCTGGCAGATCAGGCCTAATTACATGAAATTAATTTAATTGAGCCTAGCTAATCAATACTAAGTTCTTACCGCTCTCGCGGCGTAGAGTACAATAATTTAGGGGATCAGGCAGATCTCTCATGCAACAAGATTCTAAATTATTGCCAAAACGAACGAGCTTACGGCCCCTTAATCGCTACTAATCTCTTAGCCAACGATTAAATGTCTGTGAATGTGTCCTAGAATAAACTAGATCTCTCTTAATTTATTCTATGTGCAATTGTAATTCTAGCTGCGGTTCCAGGTTACAAAAGATATCAGTTAAATTATTCAAATACAAATTAAACGGCATTCATGCAATTAAATCGAAAAGAATCTAGCCATCAATCATGATTAACCCCTTCATCAATCTCAAATCCCTAATTAAACTACTCACAATTCATAATTGAAGAATCAATAGAATTGGGAAGAATAGAATAAATTGTCATTAATTAAAAAGTTGAACTTACAAATAATCCCAGGGTCTTGGAAGAAAATAGCGTAAAAATGGTGTTAAATTCGTCCCTAGGCCTCTCCGTAATGTTCGTCACCCTTAAAAAGGGTTAGGGAGACCTTATTTATAGAAAAGAAGAGAAAAATCAGAATTCTGGTCGATGTGGGAAACGACCGCGCGTAACTCAGGGCTAGGCACGATCGTGCGTACCTGACTACGCACGATCGTGCGTAGCAGGCAGAGAGTTTTTCGTGATTTCGTATCCGACGCACGATCGTGCGTACAAGACGCACGACCGTGTGTCCACTTTTTTTCTCCTTTTTCTTGTTTTCTTGCCCCAACGCTCCCGCATGCAAACAGGGTCAATCCAAATGCTCTTATTTCATCAAAATTTCGTCGTGAATCACCCGGTGACCTCCAAATCTCTCAAATCTTTCTTGATTGCTCTCTAGCTCCCCCCGATTGTGTCTCAAGCGCCGATTGCCGGACTCTAACTTCTTCAATTTGACTCCAAATGCAACAAAACTCGACTCAATGCCTGGTAATCACAACTTGAGCTAAAATTGAGACTTGCAACACCTTAAAGCTAGGAAAACCATCAAAATCCAACCTGAACATGCATCAAATGCGTGTCTAAATACGGACTTATCAGACTCCCCCACACTTAAGCTTTTGCTTGTCCTCAAGCGAATCAAACAACGGGACTTACGATAATCACTACACGGAATTTAAAACAGTTAGCATGCGCACGTAGTTAAAGGGATATTCACAGAACAGACAATCTTAATCCAGAAAATTCTTCCCTAAACTGCATCTTTGTACTCAAGCTAAACTATTTGACAAAATTTTTCACAACATTCTTAAAGTAATGACAGCATACACAAATAAACTAGCTATTAATCAGAAGGACTTGTGAAGGTGATGGTGAATGATGAATGGTAATAAACGGTCCCTTTCTTTTGAGAGATGGAAATATTCTAACAAAGACTTAAGGCATTCAGGAACTTCAGGGCTATTCTTAGGATCAAGGAACACAGTAGGCCACAATTTAGGAACAATCATCTAAACCTATGCAAAGAGTAGACATGGTGTACAACTATGCTAAACCGCCGCGGCACATTGGTGCTTTGACGTATACTTGAAGTACGCGGAGAACTAAAGCTAATTTGCAATAGCCTCCAAGTTCATTAATTATGTTTAGTTTTCCTTGTCATGTTGGCACGAGAACGCCATTTCTTTCGAAAGATACCCAAGTCTCATCTTATTGTGCAAAACACTTACGCTTTTTGACCCGGGCTCCCATTCTCTTTTTCGCAAGGTAAGAGGTCTATCTCTTTTTGACCCGGGCTCCCATTCAAATCTCGGCCTCACAAAGGAAAAATAACAATTAAAGTTCATTTATTAATGTGAATCCATGCCTACAATGCAATCCTCGAAAGTATCAAATTCCTAAAAAGTGACTGCTCTTACCTCACTTTAGGGCATAGGAACAGTGCCAAAATTGGCTCCTACACAAATTCCCTAACTTAGCGAATCAATCCCCTAGTTCCCTAAACACTCAGACTTTGTCAGAATTATTCACGGGTAAGAAAACAGGCCATTTGGCTATGGAGCTCAAATAATTGGGTAAAGAATAAACGGTCAGGCTCAAAGTGGCTTCTCCTAAAGGACTTTTTCAGGTGGGATGGAAAATTTATGAATTAATTCAATGGGTTACTAATGCCTTCATCCTTTCAACAACTAGATTATAGTGCAAGCAATTTAAACCTAAACACTTCAAAGATGTTCTAAAAGCATAGTCAAAATGCTTGCCAGCTCACATAGACACAGTTTAGAGAAGAATTTTCAAAAATTTTGACATGAATTTCCTATGAATATACAACTAACACCTGTGCATGCTAACTCTAATAATCACATGTAACAACTACTGCCCGACTGCCCAATTCACTCCCCCACACTTAAACTTTGGCATCGCCCTCGATGACCAAATATGCACTATGCACAAGGGGGTAAAGGGAAAGGGCCACGCGTGCTCAAAATCAACTCAAGTCATTATCACGAGTACAAGAGTCAAGGAAACTTCCCTATGCTGCTGGTCGGTGTAGAACTCAACTGGGTCAAATGAACTTGGCAATTCATCCAATGAACTTGTAGGCTGCAATCATCAATCCAAACACAATATCCAAGCAATAAAGAGAAAGAGTAAAGAGTTAATGTGGGTGAGTGTGAGAGTGAAAATAGAGGTACAGTCATCCAATAAAATCAGAACACAGAGGCTATCGGAAGACAGCCTACGCAATCAACTACTGCTCCGGAGGTGATGGTGGTCGCCGTGCATCAAAGAATGAACTCCGGCTAGTCTCCAAAGATGTGACACGAGTGTCCAACTCGGCGTACTGGATGCGCAGGTTGGAGAACCCGGTCGAAATTTCATCGTGAATGGTCTGCTGGAGCTCTCTACGGTATGTCTGCCTCTCCTCCCGGACCTCCCGAAGGAACGTCTGCTGGTCCGCCCTCATTTCACGAAAGAACACTTGCTGACGCTAGTGTGCCTCAAGCATATCCTGGAAGAATAGACTCTGACTCGCGTGCATCGTTGAGTAATAGCGTTGTTGTCGCTCTCGCCACTCCTCATGGTACTCCTGTTGCTCCTCGTGCCATCTTTGAAAAGCATCCTCAAAAGCAGGAGGCATGCCAGGAAATGCATGGGCAGCGTCATGGTCCATGGCTGCCCCACCCCCATCAATGTGTCCAGCATCCTCAGCTGCTGCTCCACCTCCCTCCTGAATGTGGATACCTGCCTGATGTGGTACCGCTTCCTCTCCATTAGCTGGTTGCTCTGCTAGGCGCCTCGTTCTGGCCACTCCGGTGTACAACTCTGGAAGCTTGGTCAACGGCTCATAGTAAGAACTCTCCTCCATGTTTTCAAAGTGGTCGCCGTAACCCATTCCCCGTAGAAGGCGGGTGATGTAGGGTCCAGAAAAGATGGCCTTGATCTGGTATGTGGACTGGCGGTGGAAGAGGCCAGCAATGAGAGCACCCATGTGTGGCAGCTTGTTGTTGATGATGCAATAAAGGCACAGAAGGTCTGTGGTGGAGACCTTACCTGCTACCTCGGCCCTCCCAATGATGGTGGATGAAAGGAGGGAATGGATGACTCGGTATGCTCGTGGGTACAACAAGGTGCTAGGGGTGTCTCAGGGGTTGTAGTCGCCGTCATTTCTAGAAATGCTCTCCCAAAATCTCTGGCGGTCAGCATCTGGTGGGAAATCGGTCAAGTCTGTCTCGTTATCTGCTCTGTCCTCTATCCGGGTAAAGCCTAAATGTCGCTTGATGTCGTAAATGGAGATGGTATGGTCTTCACTGAATGCCCGGAATGTGATCATGGGTCGGTGGATATCTGAAGAACGGATGGATCGGGGCACCTTAATTGTGGCCAAAACCTTGCAAGTCAATTCCTTGTATGTCGACTCTCAGATGCCAAAGAAAAGGTGTTGCCACCATCCCCTTCGCAGCAGCGTCATCACCTCGTCACGTATCCCATCGGCTGTCAATGTGGGCTCATCAGGATAATGAAAAGCGCCCACCTCCTTCGTCAATGAGTCAAGGTATGTGATCCACTGTTTGTCTTCCGGGAACTAAGGCTGATAGCGGGCCCTCGTTGCCCGACTAGAGCTGGTTCCAACATTACTAGTTCGCTTCTTTGGTGGCATCTGTCAAAACAATTCAACAACAACAATGCCAACGGGGCTTTCAAGTATTAGAATCAACATAACTAGGACAAAACCAAGTTTAACCAGAATAGTTGAAAATTTTGAATAAAAATCAAAATTTCAACGACACACGGTATAAACAAGGTCACAAGCAAGAATCATTCATTAAAACAGTGTTTGAGAATAGAGTTCTGTACAGAAATAATTGACAACAAGATCAAAATTGGGGGAAAATCCAAAATTCTCAAATTAGGCAAAGTTTAGCTTCAAAAATGGGGGTTTTATGCTCAAATAGAGTTAAAAAAAATTGATAGACCATCATAAGCATATATTAGGCATCATAGGAAGCAAAGAAATCAAAAACCCCCAAATTATTTTCACATTGGCAAAATTTACCCTAAATTGGCAAAATCAACTCAAAAACTATGGATTATAGAGGCAAAATTCATTCACTAAGACCATTCAAATCATCAACACACGCCTCATATTAAACATATTAAACAAATCCCTAATTTTCGAGCATAAATTTTCGGATTTTTTTTGTTAGAAAAAGCTTGGAGAAACCTCCATTATTGGAGAAGAGAAGAAGAGGGAAGAAGGAGGTTACCTTGAATGAAAAGAGGAGAGAGAAGAGAGTGGTGCGGTGGTCGACGAGGGCGGTGTTCGGCGAGGGTGGCGTTCCGTCGGTCGCAGGTGGAGAAGGGGAGACATCCGGTCGAATTTTTGCTCTGGTCGCGTAAGGGAGAAGTGGGCGGCGCTGGGAACCTTTTTAAAAAGCGCGTAAAATTTTCTACGCACGATCGTGCGTATGGGGAGACGCACGATCGTGCGTCAGTGGTAGAAGCCTCTCTCAGCTATGTGGTTACGCACGATCGTTCGTAAGCGGGGTCGCACGATCGTGCGTCAGTGGCAGTAGCCTCCCTCGCGTTACTTTCAATGACGCACGGCGTGCGTACCGGGACGTACGACCGTGCGTCCGTACAAACAGTTTATTTTTTTGGGTTTTTTAGAAAGCAGTAAAATTACACTAAAAAGCAAAAAAATAAGCTCGGGTTGCCTCCCGAGAAGCGCTATTTTTAATGTCGTTTGCCCGACGCAACTACGCACTCATCTCTCAAAATTCGTGACAAAGGTCACCTCACGTTCGCGGTCTAACGGTCCTCCGTAGTACTTCTTCAGGTGGTGGCTGTTAACTTTAAAACGGCCTTTCTCAGGATGGTCTATCTCAACTGTACCGTATGGAAAAACTTCACTTACTACGAAGGGGCCAGACCACCTAGACTTCAATTTTCCTTTAAAATTTTTCATTCGGGGATTTAATAGCAGAACTTGATCCCCCTTACGAAACTCTTTGCCCTGTTTGATATGCCGGTCGTGATAGGTTTTAGTACGCTCCTTACTAATCTTAGAGTTCTCATAGGCCATAAGCCTCCACTCATCCAATTCGTTGAGCTTCCAAAGCCGCTCACGACCCGCCAATGAAAGATCTTTATTCAGCGTTTTCAAGGCCCAGTAGGCCTTATGCTCAATCTCTACCGGAAGGTGGCACGCCTTCCCATAAACCAAGTGAAATGGAGTGGTGATTTGCACTAATTAGTAGTGCATAAATATATGTTTTTATGTTTGATTTATGTTGATTGTTTGACGTTTTATTTAGTTTGTAAACATTTATGTGATTTCAGTTGTAATTGTATTTTAGTCTTTTTTTATAAGTTGTAAAGTATAGTTAGGATTTGTGGTGTTGGAAAGGAAAACTTTGAAGAGAAGAAAACAAGAAATTTGACTGCCCAGGAGTAAAACCCGACCGGGTAGAAACCCCCACCCGGTCGGGTATGATTTTACAGACGAAATTGCCAAGAAAGTCACTGGACCCGGTCGGGTCCCCTACTTGACCCGGTCGGGTCAGATGTGACCCGAGACAAAACGACGTGCGAAGATCACCAGAACGTGGCGGATTATCTGATTTTGACCAGACCCGATCGGGTAAGTACTTGACCCGATCGGGTAAGTACTTGACCCGGTCGGGTACCCGGCCAAAGGTGTTGAAAAACACCTATAAATAGCACACTTTTTCTTCTCTAAAAATCATCCCTTTTTCCATACTCTTTAACTCAGTTTAGAATAGCATTTCTTTATATTTTTCTAGCTATGTTTAGTCTCCAAATGAGGAGCTAAACTTCCATTCTTGGTGTTGCTCTTGAAGCTTGTTGATTATTAAAGTTGTGAGTTATTTTCTTAATTTCTTTCCTTGAATATTAATTAATAGTTCTTTCCTTAATACCATCTCTATATTAATGTTGGGGAGTATTGCTAAGATGACAATTAGTTAACATCTCGACATTAGTTAGAATAGTATTTTCTCCCTCTATATTAATGGTGGGGAGTGTTGCAAAGATGACAATTAGTTAACATCTTGATATTAATTATAGTAGGATTCATCTTCTTTAATTATATTCTTCCTAGAATATTAATTAATCCCTACTCATATTTCATATTAATATTTTGAACATTACTTAAAGGATTAACTAGTTTTGTTTCATATATTAATTATTACTAGAAACGATCAACGAACCGATGGTTAATCATTGATGGTTTCACAAGTAAGTAACTTCGGTTTATTAATGCACGGTCGTGGTTAATAAACTTAAGAGGGATTAATTTTGTTGGTTAAACCGAAACCGTTGTGTTGAGGTTATCAATCTCAATTGATTTCATCAAGGTGTTAGAAAGATTAAATGCTACTATTAAATCGGTATAAGGCGTTGTTCTATATTTGATTAATAGTAAGGGTTATTAATGAACGGTTGTTGTTAATAACTACCCTCGATGAAGTGGATATACTCCCCGATTGAGTATTCGAGAGGGAATAAGTTATAGATATAACAATGATCGACTAAAATATATCAACAAGTGGAAAGTAGCAATGCCAAGTCCTTTTTATCTTTGAATTAAACACATATAGGTTGTTCATCTTAGTTCTTAATTAAATTAAATCACTAAATCCAAATCCCCCCCCCCCCCCCCCCCCCTTTTATTTACTAAGTATCATAAAAAGAGAATTATTCCTTTCCCCGTGGATACGAACTCTACTACGCTATACTACGTATAAGTGTTTAGTATTGAATTTATTTTGACGCACCGTGACAAAGTGCATGTCAAGTGGTGCCAATGTGTGTCTTATACGCTGTACGGAGTGCCCACAGCGCATCATCTAACTTATCGGACCAATCCTTCCTATGGGTCTCAACGGTTTTCTCAAGGATGGTCTTAATGTCTCTATTCGAATTCTCAACTTGGCCACTAGTTTGAGGGTGATATGGGACGCCCCCTTTATGAGTGACCCCGTACTTTGCCAGAAGGCGTGTCATGGGATCATTCCTAAAGTGGGTGCCCCTGTCACTAATCAACACTCGCGGCACTCCAAATCTAGAAAACAATTTTTTCAGAAAACGAATTACAACTCTAGCGTCATTCGTGGGCAGGGCTTCAGCCTCAACCCACTTAGAAACATAATCTACAGCAACAAGAATGAATTTATTACCTTTAGAACCCGGAAACGGTCCCATGAAGTCAATGCCCCAAACATCAAATACCTCACAAGCCAATATAAAATTCTGGGGCATCTCATCCCTCTTGGTAACCGCCCCGGTGCGTTGACATCTATCACATTCCTGCACAAACGTTAGAGCATCTTTAAACAAAGTGGGCCAGAAGAAACCACATTCCAAGACCTTACGGGCTGTCCGGTTGAAAGAGTAGTGTCCCCCGGTTGGTCCTGAGTGACAATGTTTAAGAATTTCAGCTCCTTCACAAAGAGGGACACATCTTCTAACAACCTGATCAGCACAAATACGAAACAGATATGTGATAGGCACTAGTTGTTAGTGCCTAAGTATACATTTTTATTATTGTTTGTAATGTTTATTAACTAGTTTTGTGCAAGTTTATAGTTGTTAGTTTGCATTTGATTGTAATCGTATTTCTAGCATTTTTATTGTTTGTTGTAAGTTGTAGTTAGTTTGGCTATAAGTTTAGGATAGGTTTGGAAGCAAAAAGGATGAAGAAACCTGAGTTTTGTGCAAAACCCGGTCGGGTATGGACTTCACCCGGCCGGGTATGAAGTGACAAAGGAAACTGCTGCAAAACTAGCAAATACCCGGTCGGGTATTCCATATACCCGGTCGGGTATGAAGTGATTTCGGACCAAAGAACGTGCAGAAGACACAAAAACATGGGAAAATATTTGATTTGGTAAATACCCGGTCTGGTATGTCAAAATACCCGGCCGGGTATCCGGCATTAGGTGTTGAAAACACCTATAAATAGCCCCATTTTCCTTCACATTTCATCATCCCTTCTTCCATTCTCTTTAGCTCAGTTTAGAATAGCATTTCTTTATATTTTTCTAGCTATGTTTAGTCTCCAAATGAGGAGCTAAACTTCCATTCTTGGTGTTGCTCTTGAAGCTTGTTGATTATTAAAGTTGTGAGTTATCTTCTTAACTTCTTTCCTTGAATATTAATTAATAGTTCTTTCCTTAATACCATCTCTATATTAATGTTGGGGAGTGTTGCTAAGATGACAATTAGTTAACATCTCGACATTGGTTAGAATGGTATTTTCTTCCTCTATATTAATGTTGGGGAGTGTTGCTAAGATGACAATTAGTTAACATCTTGATATTAATTATAGTAGGATTCATCTTCTTTAATAATATTCTTCCTTGAATATTAATTAATTCCTACTCATATTTCATATTAATATTTTGAACATTACTTAAAGGATCAACTAGTTTTGTTTCATATATTAATTATTACTAGAAACGATCAACGAACCGATGGTTAATCGTTGATGGTTTCACAAGTAAGTAACTTCGGTTTATTAATGCACGTTCGTGGTTAATAAACTTAAGAGGGATTAATTTTGTTGGTTAAACCGAAACCGTTGTGTTGAGGCTATCAATCTCAATTGATTTCATCAAGGAGATAGAAAGATTAAATGCTACTATTAAATCGATATAAGGCGTTGTTCTATATTTGATTAATAGTAAGGGTTATTAATGAACGGTCGTTGTTAATAACTACCCTCGATGAAGTGGATATACTCCCCGATTGAGTATTCGAGAGGGAATAAGTTATAGATATAACAACGATCGACTAAAATATATCAACAAGTGGAAAGTAGCAATGCCAAGTCCTTTTTATCTTTGAATTAAACACATATAGGTTGTTCATCTTAGTTCTTAATTAAATCAAATCACTCAATCCAAATCCCCCCTTTTTATTTACTAAGTATCATAAAAAGAGAATTATTCCTTTCCCTGTGGATACGAACTCTACTACACCATACTACGTATAAGTGTTTAGTATTGAAAATTATTTTGACGCACCGTGACAAAGTGCACGTCAAATTTGGCGTCGTTGTCGGGGAAAGGCAATTACTTTTCTTTTTATTTTATCTCATAAAAATCAAAAACAAATATATATATATATATATATATATATATATATATATATATATATATATATAATTCTTGCTCTTCTATTTTCTGAGCTTACATGAGTTATGAGTATATGGATACCAACACTTCATCCTTAGAGAGTCAAATTTCCTTCTTGACTTCTCTAATAAAGGAATCTATCTTTAACTCAAAAGCTCAAGATGCCAAGACATGCAACATTTGCATGTCTCACAGGCATCTTACGGACTTCTGCCCAAAGCTCCAAGAAGAATACCTTTCACAAATTGATGATGTACCTCACATGAGGTATGATCCATTCTCCAACTCTAATATGTCCACGGAGGACATGGTTCGGGCTCTTACTAACAGTGTGACCGACATGCAACAAAACATGGTGCAATTCCAAAATGAGACCAAGTCTAGCATTTTGAACTTGGAAACTCAAATGAGTCAAATAGTCTGAGTCCTGAGTAGGCTTGATGCAAGGGATTCAGAAAAACCTCCTTCTCAACTAGAATGTGATCCTAAACAGCAAACTTTTGCAATCACATTGACAAATGAAGAGGAAATGCAAAAGGAGATCCAGAATCCAGAAGAAGTAGAGGAAGAAAAAGACACGGAGCTCCAACTCGTCAAAGAAGAGGATAATCTAAGCTTCAAGGTTAAATATCTATCCTTGTCATCTTTTGAGGTACCCCCATCAATTCTAAAAATTTTGAGGGAAACTCATAAACTTGGAAAGGACAATGACATTTCTGAAATCCTCTTCAAAATTGAGGGATCGAAAAACTTTTCATTGACCATAGTAAACGATAATTTCTTCCCTTTCCTCCCACCGCATGAATCAATGACAATCTGGATATTTGATCCTGGAAAGATTCCCAAATTGAAGAGTCGAGAAGTTGAGCACTCCTATGAACGTCCTAGGAGTGAAAGTGTGAAAAATATAAACTATCATGATCCAAGTTTGAATGACTGAACACAATGATGGCGTCGTGCCACGACGTTAAATAAGACGCTTCTTGGGAGGCAACCCAAGCAAGGTACGTTTACTTGTTTTATTTTATCTTTACACCTTTCAAAAAAAATCTGGGAGGAAAAACCAGCCCGAGCATATCCCACACCCGGTCGGGTAACAGAACAAAAGGATTATACCCGGGCAACACAACCACTGGGTAAAAAAAAAAGCTGAAAAAATCAAAAAATAGCCTAATACCCGACCGGGTATTACAAAAACCCGGCCGGGTTTTTGGCCAAAACAGCCACTGCCAAGCGAAAAACAGCATACCCATTCGGGTATTACTAAAACCCGGCCGGGTAATCGGGATTTCAGTCCGATTTGGTCCCAAATCAGCCCACAAAACACCCATTCTCTTCCCTAATCTCCCAAACTCAAACCCTCAACCTCCATTGACAATCACCTAAACTTCAAACCACTCCAATCTCAACCAAAACATCCAAATTAACCCAACATTCTTCTTATCCACATCATCCTCTCCAACCCCAAAACCTCCAAAACAAAATGTCATTTCTTTTTCTCCTCACCCTACTTTCCAAACCCACACACACAAAACCCACCAAATTTCCCAAATACCCTACAAACCGAATTCCTTAACCCCCCAAGCTCAACTTTGGAATTCACTCAAAAAAAAAAACAAAAAAAGCACCAAAAAGAACACATATCTTCAACCACCAAGGGTACTTCTCCAACATGCCCACTTAGTACAACAACCGACGTGGTATTATCCCTCATATTAGGGCGATTGGGAGTTTCTAGCTCCGGTGAAAATAGTCTTGGTGGCGATGGTGGTTATAGAGGGTACGACGATGATCATGGTGCTGAACACTAGGGACAGTGTTTCGAAAAAAGTGTAGGGGAGACACTCATTTGGTATGTACTCATTTTTTTTAACATTGTAACTTGCATTATTTTTCTTCAAAAAAAAATAATAAAAGAAAAAAAAAATGCTAGTTAGGTTGAAAACCCCCCAAACAAATGGGCAATCTAAGCTAAAGTGGCTAAAATGAGTGAGTTGTGAGAAACAAAAAATAAAAAGAGACCTGAGTTTTGTGCAAAACCCGGTCGGGTATGAAGTGACAAAGGAAACTGCTGCAAAACTAGCAAATACTCGGTCGGGTATTCCATATACCCGGTCGGGTATGAAGTGATTTCGGACCAAAGAACGTGCAGAAGACACAAAAACATGGGAAAATATTTGATTTGGTAAATACCCGGTCGGGTATGTCAAAATACCCGGCCGGGTATCCGGCATTAGGTGTTGAAGACACCTATAAATAGCCCCATTTTCCTTCACATTTCATCATCCCTTCTTCCATTCTCTTTAGCTCAGTTTAGAATAGCATTTCTTTATATTTTTGTAGCTATGTTTAGTCTCCAAATGAGGAGCTAAACTTCCATTCTTGGTGTTGCTTAATTAAAGTTGGTTATTAAAGTTGTGAGTTATTTTCTTAACTTCTTTCCTTGAATATTAATTAATAGTTCTTTCCTTAATACCATCTCTATATTAATGTTGGGGAGTGTTGCTAAGATGACAATTAGTTAACATCTCGACACTGGTTAGAATGGTATTTTCTTCCTCTATATTAATGTTGGGGAGTGTTGCTAAGATGACAATTAGTTAACATCTTGATATTAATTATAGTAGGATTCATCTTCTTTAATAATATTCTTCCTTGAATATTAATTAATTCCTACTCATATTTCATATTAATATTTTGAACATTACTTAAAGGATCAACTAGTTTTGTTTCATATATTAATTATTACTAGAAACGATCAACGAACCGATGGTTAATCGTTGATGGTTTCACAAGTAAGTAACTTCGGTTTATTAATGCACGGTCGTGGTTAATAAACTTAAGAGGGATTAATTTTGTTGGTTAAACCGAAACCGTTGTGTTGAGGTTATCAATCTCAATTGATTTCATCAAGGAGTTAGAAAGATTAAATGCCACTATTAAATCGATATAAGGCGTTGTTCTATATTTGATTAATAGTAAGGGTTATTAATGAACGGTCGTTAATAACTACCCTCGATGAAGTGGATATACTCCCCGATTGAGTATTCGAGAGGGAATAAGTTATAGATATAACAATGATCGACTAAAATATATCAATAAGTGGAAAGTAGCAATGCCAAGTCCTTTTTATCTTTGAATTAAACACATATAGGTTGTTCATCTTAGTTCTTAATTAAATCAAATCACTCAATCCAAATCCCCCCTTTTTATTTACTAAGTATCATAAAAAGAGAATTATTCCTTTCCCTGTGGATACGAACTCTACTACACCATACTACGTATAAGTGTTTAGTATTGAAAATTATTTTGACGCACCGTGACAAAGTGCACGTCAATATGGTTCCTCCCAGAAATAATATTTCAGATCAGCAAAAAATTTCCTTCATTGATGAGGTGTATAATCAGAAGGAACAACACCCCTAACCAGATATTTGGCGATGTCTGAAAACCAGGGCACCTCATCAACAATACGCAAAAGTCTCTCATCAGGAAAAGTACCCTCAATATCTCTCTCACTCAAGGAATCAAGAAAGGGGTTCTCTAACCTACTCAAGTGATCAGCTGCTAAATTCTCAGCCCCTTTCTTATCCCTTATCTCAATATCAAACTCCTGGAGTAGTAATATCCACTGAATCAATCTAGGCTTAGCATCCACTTTTTGCATCAAATATTTAAGAGCATAATGATCGGTGAATATCACTACCTTAGACAAAATCAAATAATTACGAAACTTGTCAAGAGCAAACACAACAGCAAGCAATTCTTTCTCGGTGGTAGTGTAATTTTCCTGGGCACGATCGAGAGTCTTAGAAGCATAAGAAATAGGCTGAAAATGTTTCTGTCGACGCTGCCCAAGAACGGCTCCTACTGCAAAATCACTAGCATCACACATAATCTCAAAGGGCAAAGACCAATCAGGAGCTACTACCACTGGTGCCTTGACCAGTTTCTCCTTCAAACACTCAAAAGCCTCTAAACACTCCTTTGAGAAATCAAACGGTGCGTCCTTCTCAAGGAGCTTAGTCATGGGTCGGGCTATCTTAGAAAAGTCCTGGATGAACCTACGGTAGAAACTTGTGTGTCCTAGAAAACTCCTAATGGCACGGACCGAGGTAGGGGGAGGCAATTTAGAAATTACATCAACCTTAGCCGGATCAACCTCAATCCCTCTACTCGATATCTTATGCCCTAGGACCACTCCCTCACTAACCATGAGGTGGCACTTCTCCCAGTTAAGCACCAAGTTCACCTCTCGACACCTAACCACGACTTTCTTCAAATTCTCTAAGCACTCATCAAAAGTGTCACCATACACAGAAAAGTCATCCATGAAAACCTCCATAAACTTCCCAATAAAATCCCCGAAAATAGCAAGCATACATCTCATAAAGGTAGCAGGGGCATTACATAATCTAAACGCCATCCTCCGATATGCGAAGGTACCGAATGGACATGTGAACGTGGTCTTATCCTGGTCCTCTGGGGCTATGGGGATCTGGAAGTATCCCGACATCCCGTCAAGGAAACAGTAGAACTTATGCCCTGCTAACCTCTCTAAAATCTGATCAATGAAGGGGAGGGGGAAGTGGTCCTTCCGGGTGGCGGCATTTAATTTTCGGTAATCAATGCAGACCTGCCATCCGGTGACCGTACGCGTCGGAATCAACTCATCTTTCTCATTTTTAACCACAGTCATCCCTCCTTTCTTGGGAACCACCTAGGTCGGGCTGACCCAAGGGCTGTCTGAAATCAGATAAATAATGCCTACATCTAACAGACGGATGACTTCCTCCCTAACCACCTCCTGCATGTTAGGATTCAGTCTTCTTTGTGGCTGCACTACCGGTTTAGCATTATCTTTCATCAAAATTTTATGAGTGCAGAAAGCAGGGCTGATTCCTTTCATGTCAGAAAGTTTCCGGGCTAGAGCTTCCCTTTGTTCACTAATAGATCAAGACATGCAGATTTTTGGGATGGCTCATGCCCGGATGCAAGAATAACAGGGAGGTCAGGACTATCATCAAGAAAAGCATACTCAAGGTGGGAGGGAAGAGGTTTTAGATTTAATGGAGAAGGTGTTATAATGGAAGAATCAGTTTCAAAATTTTCCTTCTCCACCTCATCTAAATCTTCTTCCTTCCCCTTCACATCACTAGCATCACTTGAGTCCTCCTCTCCACCTATCATGAGACAATCAAAACTAGGGAGGAACTCAAGATCCTCTGCTGAAAGACTATCATCCAAAAGAAGATCAAAGAAGGCTTCATCAGAAAGCATGTTAGGAATGCAATCCTTCACCAAAGAATCCATCACATCCATGTAAAAACACTCTCCACTATCTTGACAGGGCCTCTTTATTATTTTGGACATGTCAAAGGTGGCAGACTCATCCCCAACGCGGAGGACAAGCTTACCGTCTCCAACATCAATAAGCGCTCGGGCAGTTGCCAAAAATGGTCTGCCCAAAATCAATGGTACCTCCCGATCCTGATCCATGTCCAAAATAACAAAGTCTACCGGAAAAATAAATTTGTCCACTTTAACCAACACGTCTTCAATAATCCCTTGGGGATATTTTACGGATCGATCAGCCAACCGAATGCACATATGTGTAGGTTTAAGTGGACCGAGTACAAGAGGGACTAAAAGGGCCGGGGGCTACCATGTTTACACTGGACACCGAGTGAGCAAGTTCCATCTTCTTTTGATTATTTTCCACAGTGGTAGCTAGCTTCTGAATCATACTAGTCAAAGTATCTACCCTTGCAGAAAGGGCAGAATTATCACTGATCTCATACAAACCCGGGGCCTTCTGGTGAGGTGTACTCCTATCGCTGTACCAGGATGATTTGTTCGAAACAATTTTCTCCACTAGTTCTTCCCCCACCTCGGATGGTAAATCAGGAAAGGCTCCACCACCTGAAGCATCAAGCATCATCTTCCCTTCATTGCTGAGCCCGCTATAGAAATAGAAAAGAACCTCACAATAAGTCAAATTGCCCTGAGGGCAAGCTCTCCTCAGCACCTTGAATCTTTTCCACGCTTCAGCTAAAGTCTCCAGCGATCCCTGTTTGAACTCTTGTAGCTGCTTCTTCAATTTCAGAGCTTTTGATGTAGGGAAGTATTCTTTAATAAAGGCACTATGCAGCTGGTCCCAAGTCTGGAGGTGGTGGTGAGGATTGCTGTCCAACCACCTCTCTGCATCATCCCTCAGTGAGAATGGGAAAAGCATCATTCTGACCTGATCATCAGTTAACCCAGGTATCTTGAAAGTCTGGCACATCCTCAGGAAACGGGTAATATGCGCCACTGGGTCTTCAGTAGGGCCTCCTCCAAATTGATTATTAGATACCATGTTTATCACCGCTGGCTTGATCTCGTAACGGTTGGCAGTAATTCCCGGTACTTGAATACTATCGTACTTCGAAACGTTTGGTGTAAGGAACTCTGCAATGGTCTGGCGCTGATAGAGTGGATTATTGTGCGGTATATAGGGATTGGGTGGAGGCTCCTGATGTCTAGGTTGAGGGGCTGGTTGTGGCTGAGTAGGTGGGACTTGAGTGTGGTTTTGAAACTGATTGGGGTATGGGTTTTGGTACTGGGGCTGATTTTGGAATGTAGGTTGATTGATTGGAAGTGAGTTTTGTCTCGGTTGAAAGACGGGAATACTCTTCCCTGCTCCTTGCATCCCATAAACTTGATTTTGAAAATTGGTTTCAGGAGCAGTAGGGGTATTTTGAAAGAGGTGAAATAATGGAGGGAGATTAAATTGTGGTGAAGGATGATTTTGGGGAAAAATCGGAGTACGGTAATTTTGAAAACTATGAGGGTATCTAGGTGAAATTGGTGGTGAAGATTGGGGTGACGTGTTCACATAGAAATCTTGCTGACATGTGGGGTTAGGGTTACCCGACATCCCTGCGGTTCCAGATGAAGACTGATGGTCCATGTTATTCATTTCTTTTTTAGCCTTGCGGTTTTTTCTGGCGAGCTTTTCAATCTCAAAGTTAAGAGGGATTAACGGTTCTCCCCTCTTAGAACGTGTATGCATAAACAGAGCTGACCTGCAAGGTTAGCAGACAAAAATCCTACGAAAAACTAAAAACGAATCGCTGAGTAAAATTAACCCTTAAGACCGACACCGTCCCTGGCAACGGCGCCAAAAACTGATGTGAGTTTTCTCGCACTTTAAAAGATTGTAGAATAGCGATGAAAGTACTAGTATCGTCTCCACAGGGACGGACAAAAGGGAATCAAGGATTAATTAAATTCAGCGATTAAAAAGGAAAAAAATAAAATAAATGTGTCGTGCGAGATTGGTTGGTTGAATTAAAATTAAACTAATGCGAATGAACGATTAAAATAAAAGATTGGGTTCTCTCTAATCAACGACGAAGGGAGCAGGGATTGATTCCGGGGTAATCAGATTTCTGGCAGATCAGGCCTAATTACATGAAATTAATTTAATTGAGCCTAGGTAATCAACACTAAGTTCTTACCGCTCTCGCGGCGTAGAGTACAATAATTTAGGGGATCAGGCAGATCTCTCATGCGACAGGATTCTAAATTATTGCCAAAACGAACGAGCTTACGGCCCCTTAATCGCTACTAATCTCTTAGCTAACGATTAAGTGTGTGTGAATGTGTCCTAGAATAAACTAGATATCTCTTAATTTATTCTATGTGCAATTGTAATTCTAGCCGCGGTTCCAGGTTACAAAAGATATCAGTTAAATTATTCAAACACAAATTAAACGGCATTCATGCAATTAAATCGAAAAGAATCTAGCCATCAATCATTATTAACCCCTTCATCAATCCCAAATCCCTAATTAAACTACTCACAATTCATAATTGAAGAATCAACAGAATTGGGAAGAATAGAATAAATTGTCATTAAATAAAAATATGAACTTACAAATAATCCTAGGGTCTTGGAAGAAAATAGCGTAAAAACGGTGTTAAATTCGTCCCTAGGCCTCTCCGTAATGTTCGTCACCCTTAAAAAGGGTTAGGCAGGCCTTATTTATAGAAAAGAAGAGAAAAATCAGAATTCTGGTCGATGTGGGAAATGACCGTGACGAGCACTTTGTCACGGTGCGTCAAAAAAAAATTCAATACTAACACTTATACGTAGTATAGCGTAGTAGAGTTCGTATCCACATGGAAAGGAATAATTCTCTTTTTATGATACTTAGTAAATAAAGGGGGGGGGGGGGGGTTTGGATTGAGTGATTTAATTTAATTAAGAACTAAGATGAACAACCTATATGTGTTTAATTCAAAGATAAAAAGGACTTGGCATTGCTACTTTCCACTTGTTGATATATTTTGGTCGATCATTGTTATATCTATAACTTATTCCCTCTCGAATACTCAATCGAGGAGTATATCCACTTCATCGAGGGTAGTTATTAACAACGACCGTTCATTAATAACCCTTACTATTAATCAAATATAGAACAACGCCTTATACCGATTTAATAGTAGCATTTAATCTTTCTAACTCCTTGATGAAATCAATTGAGATTGATAACCTCAATACAACGGTTTCGGTTTAACCAACAAAATTAATCTCTCTTAAGTTTATTAACCACGACCGTGCATTATTAAACCGAAGTTACTTACTTGTGAAACCATCAACGATTAACCATTGGTTCGTTGATCGTTTCTAGTAATAATTAATATATGAAACAAAACTAGTTGATCCTTTAAGTAATGTTCAAAATATTAATATGAAATATGAGTAGGAATCAATTAATATTCAAGGAAGAATATTATTAAAGAAGATGAATCCTACTATAATTAATATCAAGATGTTAACTAATTGTCATCTTAGCAACACTCCCAACATTAATATAGAGGAAGAAAATACCATACTAACTAATGTCGAGATGTTAACTAATTGTCATCTTAGCAACACTCCCCAACATTAATATAGAGATGATATTAAGGAAAGAACTATTAATTAATATTCAAAGAAAGAAATTAAGAAAATAACTCACAACTTTAATAATCAACAAGCTTCAAGAGCAACACCAAGAATGGAAGTTTAGTTCCTCATTTGGAGACTAAACATAGCTAGAAAAATATAAAGAAATGCTATTCTAAACTGAGCTTAAGAGTATGGAAGAAGGAATGATTTTTATAGAAGAAAAAGTGTGCTATTTATAGGTGTTTTTCAACACCTTTGGCTGGGTACCCGACCGGGTCAAGTACTCACCCGACCGGGTCCGGTCAAAATCAGATATTTCCCCACGTTCTGGTGATCTTCGCACACCGGGTTGTCCCCGGTCACTTCTCGCTCGACCGGGTGAGGTATGGGGCCCGACCGGGCCCAGCTCTTTCCTCACTGCTTCGGTTTTCAAATCAGACCCGACCGGGTGAAATTTCCTACCCGGTCGGGTATTTGCTCCTGGTCAGTTAAAATTCCCTTTTCTTCACTTCAACATCCTCCTTTCCAACATCCTAATTCCTAATTCTACTTTATAACTTACAAATGAGAACTAAAATACAATTACAACTAAAATCACACAAATGTTTACAAACCAAATAAAACGTCAAACAATCACCATCAATGAAACATAAAATCATACAATTATGCACTACTAATTAGTGTGCATCAAACACCCCCACACTTAAACCTTTACTCGTCTCGAGTAAATCAAATCAAATCCAAGAAGTCCTGAATGACAAGAATATAAATACAAAACATCCAAGAGTGTTTTTTACCACAATATAAAGCATCCCCAATAGTAATTAAATTAAATTGGGGTCTTCAACTTCATCCTTATCTCCATTTCTCTTTTGAATTTATCACCTTCAGGATCCTGCAAAATAGACATTTCTCTCATTCTCTCGTTTTGCCTAGGTGCCATTTCAGGTTTTCATCCCAGCTTCCCACATTTTTCTTTTAATTCTCACAACCTCACTCTTTATTTTATTGCTTTATTTTTTGCTTGAGTTGCCCTTTGTGGGTTTTCAACTCAACAAGCTCTTTTTTTCTTTTTGTTTTTAAAATAAAATAAAACAAGTAGGATTGTGAGCATACCAGAACAATCTCTGCACCCCCACACTTAGGATCTGGCACTGTCCCTAGTGTCCGCTTAGACCTCCACCTTGGTGTCTGTCCTCATCCATGTGATCCCCGCCATAACCACCATCGTCGCCTCCACCACCGGAACTCGATCCTCCAAAGAAACCCCACTGAGAGGGGTCATACCATGATGGTGTCCCAGTAGGTGTCATAGATATGGATAGATATGTTTTGACGTGGGATGATAAACCAGTTGTAGATTGGTGTCCCAGTAGGTGTCATGTGAGATAGAGCCAAATCTTTGGTCTTTTGCACAAGCCATGACGTGCAAATGAGCTGTTTCGGGGTAATGGGGCCTGGGTCTACAAAGCCATATAAAGTGGCTAGATGTGTGATTAGGCCCCCTATCACAATATGTCCGGATGGCGTTGCCACATTTTTGAAATGGGTCCATAAGATAGAGACAACGTCAACTGGTTCTGGTCCAGGTAAAACAGCTTGTGCCAGAACACACACATCTCACATTCTTGTGTGGTGATTGTTCGGTCTTCCGAGGAAACAATTTGAACGGAATTTTAGGAAAATACGGAAGACCGGGTGTTGAACACAGTTCACACTCAACTTAGAAAGGTCCACCACACCTTGTCCTATCATTCTTTTCCATAACTCGTACCCCACAAGCGTATCATAAGCACGAGCTTCATCAAACAGAGGGAGGCCAAAATGATGTGCAAATTCTCTTTGGTCAATGAACGATTTTCATTGAGTAAACGAAAGGTGATGGTGTCATTTGCATGATCATCATCATCCTTTGTATACACATATCAACTAAAGAATTCATAAACCAAATGAGGATAAGTCACATATTGCATTTCTAGCAACCTAGTCATTCCAATTCTTGCAAATATACCACGCATGATCACATCAATCCAAAGGAAGGCTAGAGTAGTAATGCACATGAATCGGGATTGTTTTACCTCCCTTTGTGCTTGTCCCTCGAAGAGTCGCTTTTGTGTCTCCGTTGCAAATTCCACGCTTTCATAGCCCGCTACCGGTGGGATTGCCCTTGAAGAAGAAGCTTTGGATTTTTTTGGAGCCATGGGAATTGATTTTTTTTTTTGTTTTTTTAAGGGGATTTTCGGACTTTGGGGTAGGGTGGGATTTGGATGGCCTTTATGGGTATGGGGTTGAAGAGAATGGTGAGAAGAGTAAGAATATGGTATTGGTTGAGGATTTTTGGGGAGATTTCGGACCTTGAATGTCCAAGAATGGGGATTTTCGAATTTTGGGTAGGGTTTTTGGGTTTGGTTGATTTGGAAGGTTTTGGGGGATTTTATGGGTATAGAGATGAAGAGGGAAGTGAGGAGATGAAGAAAATGGGGTTTTTAGTGGATTTGGTTAAGGAAATGGGGAGATTCGAAGGTTGGGGTGTTTGAAAATGGTGGAATTTGGGTGTTTTGGGTGTTGGGAGGAAGAAGAAGTGGGAGGGGAAAGGTTGAGCCCGACCTGGTATAGCTGTGTTTTCCCGTTCGCCCGGTCGGGTGGGGTAGTTTACCCGGTCGGGTGAACGCTATTTACCCGAGGCAGAATGTTTTTTGCTGGGTGGCCCAGCCGGGTGAAGTGGTCTACCCGGTCAGGTGTAAACTGTTCACCCGAGGCAGAAAGGTTTAGCTGGTTTGCCCGGCCGGGTATTAAAGTCTACCCGGTCGGGCGCAAAATTAATGTTTGTTTTGCTCTCGCCTCGCCCGGGTGGTTGCCCGGGTGTTTTGTTTTTAGAAGTAACCCGACCGGGTTGGGGTTTATACCCGGCCGGGTCCAATCCCAGTCCATTTTTTTTTCTTTTTTTTTTCTTTTCTTTAGAATAAACACACACTACTGAAAAAAATTAAAAATAAAAATTTAAAAAATTGGGTTGCCTCCCAAGAAGCGCTTGATTTAATGTCGCGGCACGACTTTATATATATATTTTTTCTTTTATGTGGGATCGTGAACATCCCTTGTTTCATTTTTCTTTTTCGGTCTTCTCCAGTAAGGCCGGGATTTCTTCTCTGGTATCACTTCAATCCCAGGTGGTTTTAATTCGCACCGAGGTGACTTTTTAAGTTCTTCTCCTTTCAAAATAGATTTTTTTGGCTTAATTTTTATTTCATTAAAAATTAAAATTTTTTCAGTTTCCTCTCCAACAAAAATATTTAGTGTCGGTGGTGGTTCAAAAATATTTAAAGAACAAAGAGATTGATCTTTAATTTGTTTTTTCGTAGAATCAAAAATGTTGAATTCTACCTTTTGATCATCAAACTCTAAAGTTAGTGAACCATTAGACACGTCTATTTTTGTTTTTGCGGTTTTTAGAAAAGGCCTACCCAAGAGGATGGGTGTAGTTTGGTTATCATCTCCAATTTCCAGAACATAAAAATCAACAGGGAAAATCAAATTTTCTACTTCTACTAGCACATCTTCTACTACACCCTTCGGGTAAGTATTAGACCGATCCGCTAGTTGAATCACTACACCAGTTTGATGTAGTGGGCCGAGTTGTAAGGATTTATATAAGGAACAAGGAATGACATTTATTGATGCTCCTAAATCCAACAAGGCCTTAGAAAATACGGTATCCCCTATTTTGCAAGGAATAGTGAACATGCCTGGATCGCTACATTTCTCAGGGAGTTTCTTTTTAAAAATGGCCGAGACACGTTCACTCACTTCAACTTTTTGTTTCCCTTCCAGTTTATTTTTCTTTTTCATTGTGCATAGTTCCTTTAAGAACTTTGCATAACGGGGAATACTTTTGATCAGGCTGAAGAGTGGGATGTTTACCTCAGAATTGACGAATGTTTCGTAGATGTCCCGATCATTCTTCAGCTTCCTCGTGTCTTTCAATACCTCAGGGAATGGAGGGAATGGTTCATATGATGACAGTGGAGGGAATTTAGTCTTCGTTGGCTTCTCCTCTTCTTGTTGAAAGCCTTCTTCAAGATCAACCTCTTGCTTCTCCTCCTCAACTTCCCGTGGTTGCAATTCTTTACCATTCCTCAACATGATTGCATTGACATGTTGTCTCGGGTTTTGCTCAGTCTGGGAGGGGAGCCTACTCGAATCTTTTGCTTCAAGTTGACTTACAGCATTTGAAATTTGGCTAAGTTGAGTTTCCAAATTTTGAATGCTCGACTTGGTTTCATGTTGGAATTGCATCATGGTTTGTTGGAATTGCACCATGCTTTGCTGCATTGTTCCCATATTAACGGCCAACGCTCGAATCATGTCTTCGGTGGACATACTCGAGTTCGATGTTTGGCCTTGTGGTTTGTATTGTTGAGGAGGAGGATTTGTATGAGAATTTCCGTACCTTAAATTCGGATGATCCCTCCATCCCGGGTTGTAAGTATTGCCTTGAGGATCGTACCTCCTTTGACCTTGGAACCCCAAAGCATTGACTTGCTCGGAGTTCTCTTCTTGTAGCGTTGGGCAAGAATCTGTGGGATGCCCTTGCGTTGAACAGATCCCGCAGACCTTGACTTCTTGGGTTTTTGGATTTAAAAGGAAATCTTTAACCAAAGAAGTCAAGCCGGCTACTTGACTCTCCAACGAGTTGTTGGATTCCGCTGCCATGACTCGTTTCGATGATGACCTTCCGTTGTAATGTCCCGAGTTTTCGGCCAACTCCGAAATGAGGTCTCTTGCTTGAGAAGGGGTTTTGTTAACAATACCCCCTCCGCATGCCGCATTCACCATGCGTCTATCTTGATAAACAAGTCCATCATAGATGTAGAGGATGAGATCTTGTTCCGAATACCCATGATATGGGCAACTAACACATAATATTTTAAAGCGCTCCCAATATTCATACAAGGTCTCATTATCCGCTTGCTCAATGTTGCTGATTTGCTTCTTGAGACTTGAAGAGATAGATGCAGGATAGTACATGTCAAGGAAGCTCTTTTTCATTTGAGCCCATGTATTGATGCTCCCCAAGGGAAGATAGAATAGCCAATCTTTGGCGGTGTCTTTGAGGGAGAATGGGAAGGCTCTCAGCTTGATTTGCTCCTCAGACACGCCATTGGGGCACATGCTTGTGCACACAATATGGAACTCTGACAACTGTTTATTTGGATCTTCCCCTCGTAGGCCATGGAAAGAGGGAAGTAGGTGAATGAGCCCAGATTTTAGCTCGAATGTGACCCCCGTATCAAGAGTCGGAAAAGTGATACATAAGGGTTGTTGATTTAGATTCGGAGCCGTGAGCTCCCTCAACGTTCTTGTTTCAAGAGCCATATTGATTTGCTCGTCGATGTCGCTAGAATGAGAACTAGCACTTGATGATTCCTCCGAAGAAGTATTCGGAAATAGATTCCTGAACCTCTCGAAGGCTTGTTCTGTTTCGGGCTTTGTTTGGTAGGTGATTTGGTTTATAGATCGGTGTTTAACCATATACTCAAACAAAGCTCAGCCAAAATAGAAATCTTTTAAATGTTTTTTTTTTTGCTTGAAATAAAACAGAAAGAAAAATAATTGCCTATCCCCGACAACGGCGCCAAATTTGACGAGCACTTTGTCACGGTGCGTCAAAATAATTTTCAATACTAACACTTATACGTAGTATAGCGTAGTAGAGTTCGTATCCACAGGGAAAGGAATAATTCTCTTTTTATGATACTTAGTAAATAAAAGGGGGGTTTGGATTGAGTGATTTAATTTAATTAAGAACTAAGATGAACAACCTATATGTGTTTAATTCAAAGATAAAAAGGACTTGGCATTTCTTCTTTCCACTTGTTGATATATTTTAGTCGATCATTGTTATATCTATAACTTATTCCCTCTCGAATACTCAATCGGGGAGTATATCCGCTTCATCGAGGGTAGTTATTAACAACGACCGTTCATTAATAACTCTTACTATTAATCAAATATAGAACAACGCCTTATACCGATTTAATAGTAGCATTTAATCTTTCTAACTCCTTGATGAAATCAATTGAGATTGATAACCTCAACACAACGGTTTCGGTTTAACCAACAAAATTAATCCCTCTTAAGTTTATTAACCACGACCGTGCATTAATAAACCGAAGTTACTTACTTGTGAAACCATCAACGATTAACCATCGGTTCGTTGATCGTTTCTAGTAATAATTAATATATGAAACAAAACTAGTTGATCCTTTAAGTAATGTTCAAAATATTAATATGAAATATGAGTAGGAATCAATTAATATTGAAGGAAGAATACTATTAAAGAAGATGAATCCTACTATAATTAATATCAAGATGTTAACTAATTGTCATCTTAGCAACACTCCCCAACATTAATATAGAGGAAGAAAATACCATACTAACTAATGTCGAGATGTTAACTAATTGTCATCTTAACAACACTCCCCAACCTTAATAATCAACAAGCTTTAAGAGCAACACCAAGAATGGAAGTTTAGTTCCTCATTTGGACACTACACATAGCTAGAAAAATATAAAGAAATGTTATTCTAAACTGAGCTTAAGAGTATGGAAGAAGGAATGATTTTTATAGAAGAAAAAGTGTGCTATTTATAGGTGTTTTCAACACCTTTGGCCGGGTACCCGACCGGGTCAAGTACTCACCCGACCAGGTCCGGTCAAAATCAGATATTTCCCCACGTTCTGGTGATCTTCGCACAACGGGTTGTCCCCGGTCACTTCTCGCCCGACCAGGTGAGGTATGGGGCCCGACCGGGCCCAGCTCTTTCCTCACTGCTTCGGTTTTCAAATCAGACCCAACCGGGTGAAATTTCCTACCCGGTCGGGTATTTGCTCCTGGACAGTTAAAATTCCTTTTTCTTCACTTCAACATCCTCCTTTCCAACATCCTAATTCCTAATTCTACTTTATAACTTACAAATGAGAACTAAAATACAATTACAACTAAAATCACACAAATGTTTACAAACCAAATAAAACGTCAAACAATCACCATCAATGAAACATAAAAACATACAATTATGCACTACTAATTAGTGTGCATCAGACCGCGCGTAACTCGGGGCTACGCACGATCGTGCGTACCTGACTACGCACGATCGTGCGTAGCAGGCAGAGAGTTTTTCGTGATTTCGTATCCGACGCACGACTGTGCGTCCACTTTTTTACTCCTTTTTCTTGTTTTCTTGCCCCAACGCTCCCGCATGCAAACGGGGTCGATCCAAATGCTCTTACTTCATCAAATTTTCTCCGTGAATCACCTGGTGACCTCCAAATCTCTCAAATATTTCTTGATTGCTCTCTAGCTCCTCCCGATTGTCTCTCAAGCGCCGATTGCCGGACTCTAACTTCTTAAATTTGACTCCAAATGCAACAAAACTCGACTCAATGTCTGGTAATCACAATTTGAGCTAAAATTGAGACTTGCAACACCTTAAAGCTAGGAAAACCATCAAAATCCAACCTGAACACGCATCAAATGCGTGTCTAAATACGGACTTATCAGGCCCCTTAATCGCTACTAATCTCTTAGCGAACGATTAAGTGTGCGTGAATGTGTCCTAGAATAAATTAGATCTCTCTTAATTCATCCTACATGCGATTGTAATTCTAGTGGCCATCTAGTTTACAAAAGATATCAATTAAATTACTGACATGCACTAATTAGTAGCGCATAAATGTATATTTTTATGATTGATTTGTGTGTATTTGTTTACCGTTTTATTTAGTTTGTAAACATTTGTGTGAATTTAGTTGTAATTGTATTTAAATCTTCATTTATAAGTTGTAAAATAGAATTAGGAATTATGGTGTTGAAAAGGAGGACTTTGAAGTGAAGAAAAAGGAGATTGGACTATCCAGGAGCTGAAACCCGACCGGGTAGAAGACTTCACCCGGTCGGGTCTGATTTAACAGACAAAATTTCTTGGAAAATCACTAGACCCGGTCGGGCCCACTACCTCACCCGGTCGGGTGAGAAGTGACCGGGGACAATCCGGCGTGTGAAGATCACCAGAACGTGGCAAATATTTGATTTTGACTGATACCCGGTCGGGTATGACACTTTACCCGGTCGGGTATCCACCCCAGGGTGTTGAAAACACCTATAAATAGCACACTTTTCCTTTACCTTTAATCATTCCTTCTACCATACTCTTAAGCTCAATTTAGAATAGCATTTCTTTATATTTTTCTAGCTATGTTTAGTCTCCAAATGAGGAGCTAAACTTCCATTCTTGGTTTTGCTCTTGAAGCTTGTTGATTATTAAAGTTGTGAGTTATTTTCTTAACTTCTTCTCATGATTATTAATTCTTCCATTAAACTCATTCTATATTAATGTTGGAGGGTTGCTAAGTGACGATTAGTTAACGTTCCGACATTAATTACTACTTGAAACGATCAACGAATCGATGGTTAATCGTTGGTGGTTTCACAAGTAAGTAACTTCGGTTTATTAATGCACGGTCGTGGTTAATAAACTTTAGAGGGATCAATTTTGTTGGTTAATCCGAGACCGTTGTGTTAAGGTTATCAATCTCAATTGATTTCATCAAGGAGTTAAAAGATTGAATGCTACTATTATATTGGTATACGGCGTTGTTCTATATTTGATTAATAGTAAGGGTTGTTAATGAACGGTCGTTGTTAATAACTACCCTCGATGAATTGGAGATACTCCTCAATTGAGTATTCGAGAGGGGATAAGTTATAGATATGACAAGGATCAACTAAAATATATCAACAAGTGGAAAGTAGCAAAGTCAAGTCCCTTTTATTCTTGAATTAAACACATATAGGTTGTTCATCTTAGTTTCTTAATTAAATTAAATCATTCAAAACCCAAACCCTCCTTTTTAATTACTAGTTTCATAAAAAGAGAATCATTCTTTTCCCTGTGGATACGAACTCTACTACGCTATACTGCGTATAAGTGTTTAGTATTGAATTAAATTTGACGCACCGTGACAAAGTGCTCGTCAATTACTCAAACACAAATTAAATGGCATTCATGCAATTTACACCATCAAGAACCTAACCATACATCGTGATTAATCCCTTCATCAATCCCAAATCCCTAATTAAAACTATTCCCGACTGATAATTGAAGAATCAATAGAATTGGGAAGAATAGAAATAATTGCCATTAATTAAAAAGTAGGAACTTACAAAGAATCTCAAAGAATAGAAAAACAAGACTTGAAAAGCTCTCAAAATTCGTCCTTAAGCTGCTAAATCCGTTCCACCCCCCTCTTATTAGGGTTATAGGGGTGTAATTTATAGGAAACAAGGCAATTTGGGCTGAATTAGGACAAAACGGGGTCAGGCCCGACGTCAGGGACGACCGTGCCTAACTGCTAGGCACGACCGTGCTTGGCCTCCAGTAACTTGTTCCTCGTTTCTCTTCAGGCACGACGTGCCTTCCTGCCAGGCACGACTGTGCCTGGGTTCCAGTAGCTCATCCGCTTCATTCCTAGGCACGCACGGCGTGCCTAACGCCGGGCACGACCGTGCGTGACCTTATTCTTCACTTTTTTTCGTTTTCTTGTTCCAAACGCTCCCGGATGCATACGAGGTCAATCCAAATACTCGTTCTTCATCAGAATTTCGTCGTGAATCTCCCGATGACCTCCAAATCTCTCAAATTTTCTTCGAATGTCTTCAAATGCTTCCTGAATGCCTCTCAAGCGCTGATTGCCGGACTCTAACTTCTTTAATTCAACTCCAAATGCAAAGAAACTCGACCCAACACGTGATAATCGCAACTTGAGCTAAAATTGAGACTTGTATCACCTTAAAGCTTGGAAAACCATCAAAATCCAACCGGAACACGCATCAAATACGTGTCTAAATACGGACTTATCACCAATCAAGTAATTGTTGTACGGTAATTTGAGGATTCAACTCCTAGTTTATAGCTCAGTTCTTTTCCAGCTCAAGAAAATTAAATGCAAAGAAACAATAGATCAGATGTGCAATGTTTCACACAATGTCACACTATATATACGGAGTATTAAATATACCACATACCTCTTCTTTAGTTGTTATACATATTCTTACTCGATCCCTTCCCCATTAAATTTTCACTTTTTACTTTGCTCTCTCAATATTAAATTTAGTAATTTACCTTTCCTTTTACCACCTATGAAAACTGAAAAGTAAATTATTTTTAATAATTAATTTTCTCTATTATCTTTTAGGAAAAGCATATTCGAAAAATCAAGAAAAATCATTTACAAAAACCAATTTGTGAATTAAAATAGAAACCTAATTGCAGTATAGATAGAGTCTATTAGTTTGCCTATAATTTCCCATCTTCTTTTAAAATAACATATGTTAATGCGGTTATTTTTAGATTGAAATTTAAAAAATTAGTAATAACATACGTCAGAAAGCTAGGAGAGTAGCATATCAGATAGAAAAGTAAGACAATCAGTGATCAACTCCACACTGTCTGGGGCTAGTAGGAAAGGATCAATTATAATCAAAACTCAAAAGTAGAGAAAAGAGAACAACAACATAGCCAATTAAAATGGGTGATTGATGTTAATACGTGAATTCATAACACGAGCTGCCAAATTACTGGGATTTTCCTAGGGTTTCCTAAATAGCGGGAGTCGGAAGGCTGAGTTCCCACTAGGGGAGCGGTTTGAAGGAAAAAACCTTCAACCTTATTTATCAAATCCGAATGGAATTTATTATTATTATTTTTTAGTTAGTGTCGGAATTTGAAGATCCGACATTGGCCTCGTTTGGATATCGGCATTTCAGCCGTAAAACAACATTTTTGACCATTTTAACTTGTTTGACCATTGCAACCGCTGTTCTTTTTGTGTTTGGCAAATAGAGACTGGAGGAAGCGATTGGGATAAAACCGCCAAAAATGAACACGCTACTCACCGGAGCGTTCTGGTATCGGCGATTTGAAGCAATTACTGAATTCCACTAATGCCCTCTTATTTTGTTGCCGCTGCAACCCTTTGCCGTTTCAATCTTGTTTCGGTGCCCCTCTCTAATTTCTCCTCTGCAAGACGCACACCGGATTGACACTTGCAGATAAATCTCAAATACACGTATTACTCTTCTCCTCTAGAATAATCCATTGGATTAATCCATTGGATCTCAATTGATTGGAATGTGTATTGAAATTTGTAAATATGTATCTATATACTTCGTAATACTCTGCAGATATCTCAAGCTATTTATCCTTCTATTTTTGATTTTTCTTAATAGCTATGAATTCATTAATTTTTTTTATTATGTTCTTATTTAGTTAATTTTGAAGTACAACTTACATATATTATGTACGTATATATTAGTATAGTACTAAATTTAAATTAATCAAAAAACATATGCTAAAACTTATATGTCCTTTTTGGTTTTTTTTCCTATTAACCGCTTTAAACAAACAGCTAATTTACCAAACATTTTTCTGCAACCCGCTAAACAAACCCGCTGGTCATATCCGTTGATCAAATCCGCTATTTACTACCCGCTAATAAAATCTGTCATGCGCTAACCGCTAACCGTTGAGTGCCAAACAGGCCCATTGGGTTTTTAGTTTTTTAAGTAAAGGCGATTTACTTTAATTAAGTGAGTGTGTAATTTATTTATTTATTTATTTGTATTTAAGTGAGTATTTAAAATTAGGTTTTTTTACATGAGTATTGTGAATTAAATTCATAAAATGAAATACGAATTTGATTTTGTTTAAAATGCAATTTTTGTAATTTCAATGAAAAGGAACTAAACAAATGTATTTTTCAATGTAATTTATTAATAAATATATACATACAATAATAACTTTAATACTACATATAATGATAAATTCTGTCATGGTTTGCGTCTTTGTTTAATGATAGGTTGGGTGCTCGGACCGGATATATGTAACGTCCGTACTTTTTCTACTTCTTATGCATTAATTAATGTTATATATGATCATGTTTTAACTTATGTATGAGTGTTATGTGTGTAAAGTGTAGGGATAGCATGTGAGTATTAACTTTGTGATAATGATATTTCAACTTACATGTTTGTATTATGTTTGAACGTGACATGCGACGGTATCCGATGAGCAACGAAACAACACTGTAATAATCATTTGTATTTTTGAATGTAATGGTATATCAAGTTATTTTTCATGTTAGATAGTATTTGGGTGTTTAAAATATAGTTTTAAAAGGTCATTGGGGGTCTAGGATGGGATCAGCAATGATCGGGGTCGGTTTAGGACGAAAAATGACGTTTTCGGCACCCGATTGGCCTCAAACCGGCGCCGGTTGGACCCGGACCGGCGCCAGTCCAAAACAGAAACTTTAGGGTGCTGGAATGGCTGGGCAACCGGCGCCAGTCAGGGTCAAACCGGCGCCGGTTCGGTCGGTTTTGGCTGTGTCGGTCAAAATCGTTTTTAAGCGCAAAAAACACTCGTTTCAACCCAAAATCGATCTCAGCTCGTCCTTCTCTCTACAAATAAATCTCAAACCATTTCTAGGGTGATTCAAACTCAAATTAAACATATTCTTCATCAAAGATCATCACTTGGTAAGATTTTTACATTTTACATGAAGAATTCTTTTATATTTGATCCATAGTTCTTGTTTTGGTATTTAACTAGGGTTGAGTGAACTTTGGGTTGATTCTAGGAAAATTAATGGATTTTCTTGATAGTAAGATTGTTTTGAAGTTGTTGTTTAGCCTGGATTTAACAAACTTCAATTTGTTCTTGTATAACTAATTATTCCAAAATTTTACTAAGTTGATGAAAGAATTTGAGGAAAGTTCTTACTAGGTATAAGTTGATTCAGATGTATTAAAATTAAATACTACAAATTGATACATAATTACAATAATAATAATAATAATAATAATAATAATAATAATAATATGAATAGTATAGTTAAAAAAAGTAATGGATTCCTGTGTTATTTAATTATTTTTATTTTTCACATATGTTTAATGTTATTATTCACTACATTTACATTATTAAAATAGTTTATAAGTCATGTTTTGGACCTTGTAGGTATAGTTTTATGTAATGAAATGATATAATACCATTAACTTGCAACTTAATATTAATATTTATTTATTTTATACTTATTAAGATATGTTGGATAAAATCTTACGATTTGAGATTCGATTTTACGATTCATTTTCAAAAACATCTACAGATTCGATTCAAAAATATGATTTTAACAACCTTGCCTCCAAGTCATGCTCCCTGCAATTTTCTCTTTTTTCGGATTCTCTATTCTTAGACTTTTGTTTTTTGTTGTTCAATTCATTTACAATGAGTGTCTGTTTGGAGACACTCAAATTGGCTAAATTAGCATATTTTACTGAAATTCATAAAGTTTTGGTGGAAGTGGGTGGATTGACTCATTCTGTTCATTTATGAAAAAATTAAATTCAAAATATATCTTATCATGAAACAAAGAAATAGTTATATGACAAATAGCTAAAATGTTTCCATATTGTAACTTTAGCAAATGCAGTCTAAAAAGTAACCACAACCTTACTTATTTTGCTTATTACATAATTCAAAGCGTAAAATAAAAAATACTCCCTCCGTCCCGATTTGAGGTGCAAATTTTGACCGGCACGGGAATTAAGGAAGTGTAGAGATAAAAGTTAACTTTACCATTTTACCCTTTATATTAAGATTTAAGAGTAAGCAAAAGTGCGAACAAGTAATCGTACATATATACGGAGTACTATTCAAATTACTGAAATGATGAATCAGTACAAAACCAATTGGTTTTCAAAAATGGAAGATAATACAGAGTAGTTCGCCCCTGCCCAATTTTTAAAATTGATGAACAAGATATTCAAACAAAAAAGGTACAAGAACATTATTAGCCCTCATATTCTTTAAAATCTCGAAGTTCTTGGGACATGTTGCAACACACCCAATGGACATCAGGAGTCCCCATATGTTTCTGTTTGGTCTCTGTCGGACAGCAACCTCTCCAGTCGCTTAAACGATTCGACAAGTATCTGGTTCAACGACGGCGGCGACGACTGATTTGCGAGGTTGTCCGACGGCGGCGCGACGGCGCGGTGGCGAAGGAGAAGGGCAGAGACAGAGCTGATGGACCAAGCAAGGGAGGTCCGGTGCTGATTCTTCCCTGAGCCGGAGCTGATGAACCGAGATGAAGCCCCCTTCTAGGGGTGAGCATGGGACGGTACGGGACAGTTATTTCAAAAAATCTGTCCCGTCCCAAAGTAGGGTTCTTTTAAAAATCAAGAACTGGTACCGTCCCGCGTATATGTAGATTCTGTCCCGTTCTGTACCAATTTTTGGTACGGTCCGGTACGGTTCTTAAATAACTAAATAACCCCCATGAAAAATAAAAAACTTTAGATTTTAACATTTATAAATAACTCTACAAAAATTGAAGGGAAGAACTTGCAAGATTATATTAAACTGATATTGTGTGATCAAACTAAAATATGAAACTAATAGTCAAACTATATTAAAGAAAAGTAACATCCAAACTAAAATGCAAAAATGATCGTCAAACTGAAAAAGAAAAAAGTATCACATCACATGACAAAAATAATCAACTTAATAATCCATATTTGAGCTAGACTAAATCTGCCAGAATTCTAGGCAATGGCATCATCCATTAGGACCTCGGGGCGATTTCTGTCAACAATCAATATTAAGCCTTGGCATCAGGGGCTCAACAACTTCAGCATCTTGGGCCCAAAGAAGATGTAAGAGTAATATACGGACAATTATACTCGGTATATAATATATTATACATATTATTATATTATATATAATATATTATTATATTATAACACTAGTTTTCGGGACAATTCGGGACGGTACGAGACGGTCCGGTTCGGTACGGTTCCGGGGCGGTTACGGTACGGTTTTCACTAAGAACCGGTACCGTACCATATTATTAAAAAAGCTCGGTACGGTACGGTACGATATTACATTTTTCCGGTTCTATCAATTCTGAAATGGTTCGGGACAATTCTTCGGTACGGAACGAGAATTCCCATATTCGTGCTCAGCCCTACCCCTTCTTTTGTCCGTCTTCATCTTGAAAAGTGAAAAGAATCTGGCCTTGAAACCTTGAAAGAGCCCATTTTACAGACTATTGTTTCGATTGAGAAAATGGGGGGAGAGATGGTGGGTACAGTGAAAGTGATGGAATAGTGATAAGAGAGAGAAGGGTGGGAAGGCGAGTGGGAAGGCAGGTTAGAAGGTAGGAGCAAGGGCAAACTTGTCACTATAATGATATTTCTTTACCTAAAATGGAAAGTGGAAAATCATTTTGGGACGATCCAAAAAGGAAATTTTGCAAAAAAAAATTGGGACGGAGGGAGTATGTGTTTGGTCCATCTCAATTGATATAGTATGCTATTTAATTTTGAATATATGACCCTACATGAAATAAATTGCGAAATTAAATAAAGTTGGATTCAGATATTTAAAGGCGAAAGAATATTGAAATTAAATATGAGTTGTGCTATAGATACCCCATTTTGGAGTACCTCATTTTTACTTCACACTTTATGTGATTTAAATGATGCCACATTTAAATGAGTTATCCCACTTAAACGTATTGCCCTATTTGGGCCGCACAATTGGGAGTGTGAGAATGAGATACCTCAAAATGAGTGATATTCTATAAAAACGATAGCAGTTTTTATTAAATATATGGGTGATGATCTATACAAACTTTCTTTACTAGGGAGTATAAGGTACAATAGCAATTTACAAATTTCACCTTGTTATGTTCCAATCATTAAATAAATATTGTCATTCAAATTTGAAATATACTAAAAAGTTTAGGTCAATATAGTTCGACCATCACGTTTGACAACGTACAATTTTGATTGTAAATTTTTTAATTACATATTAGAAAACATTGTGAAAAAGTTAATACTATGAAAATTTACATTAGTATATATATAATAATATTTTATAAATAATGATAAGATATTACAGAGTATTTTTAGTAGAAAATCATGATCAAGATAAAGTATGTGATTAATGCAAAAATTTCAATGTTAAAACTATTAAATATTGGAAAAAGTATAAAAACCACTTTAATTATATAATTGCACAAGATGCCAGTCTCATAAATTAAAGATTGGTTACCGAGACCCGCACGGGTAGCTCAGTTGGTCGAGTGGTGGGAGATTTGGAACAATGGAGCAAGGTTCGAACCCCCGCAGCGACCGGGTGGAGGTCACATAACCTTAAAATAATAATAAACTTAAAATGGACATTAGTTAAAAAATTCATAACCTCAAATAACTTTAGAGTAAATAATTACTTTGGGGGTGGATGGGAAATGTGGTATATGTGCCCTATTTTACTCCATAAAATAGATGAAGATTTATTTAGCTATCTGACATCTACACCGTGTTGCAGACTAAGTAGAGAAGAAGTTGAGATCCCTGTATTTTAGATCATGAAAATGAATCTTCGTATTTTGGGAATGAGAATGAGAAACTCCCACTAATCCGTCCTTCTCTCTCCCACATTCCATGTGGAATTTTTTCTTACTTGTAAAATCACTAGTAGAAAAAGGGCTTATAGTGACACTAAATTAGTGTCGCTGAAAGTTTCTGTGACACTAAAAAAGCGTCGGGGAAATGGCGGCTAGTGGCGTCGGGGAAAAGCTTGGAAGTGCTCAGAAAATTGGTGCATCTGATCAGACCCAAACCGGTCGTCGACCAGCATGGCATCAAATTGGTCCTGATGGACCTGTTGCAGGGGCTGTGGCTCTGGAACTGGTTGAGAAGACCCAGCGTCCTGAGCAGTAATAGTGGAGGGAGTAGGTCGGGGGTTTTTTCTGGCTTTCTTCCGCTTGCCAACCCCACCAGCTGCAAGAACTCTGATGTTGTCCATAGGGTACATCTGGATTTGGAGCTGAAAAATGACAAAGGAGAATGTTAGTACCGAGCGGCCCTAGCATGTGAGAAACTAGAAAAAAAAGAAAAGAACGTTTCTCGCACGGGAAGGACCGCCCGGACCATGGCACTTGATTTCTCAAAACAAGTAAACCCAAGAGAACGGGCAGTACCTATCCCGACTTCGATTAGCCGATCGGAAGTCAGATAACTCATGATATCCACACATTTATCCTTCTCCACAACAAGCACATCCTTGTAAATTTCCTCAGTAAGGACTGGATCAGGAGATTTACGGGGAAAGGCATTCCATTTGCGGGGAACCAGGCCGTCCGGGACAGACACAAAGAAGAACCGATCTTTCCATCCCTTGATTGAAGTCGGATTGCCCTTGAACAGAATATGTCCCGTTCGGGCACTAGTGGCCAGATAGCCGTGTGTTTGTTGAGGGGCTACCTTAAAAAATAGGTGGAAGAGATCTAAGGTCGGTCGGGCACCGACATCTTTACAACGGCAAATAAAGCCCGCCATTGCCCGGTAGGAGTTCGGCATAATTTGGGCCGGTACAATTTCGTAGAAATTAAAAAATGAAATGAAAAAAGAATGTAGTGGAAACCTAAGCCCGACCCTAATTGAATCAAAGTGGACTACAACCATCCCAGGGGTATGGCGCATTGGGTGAAGCCCAGCTCGCAGTCGGAAATTTACTGGGTCTGGGATTAGGGCCGGAATTTCGGCCCTATTGTGGGAGGTCAGTTTTGCCGCCTTTCCCTAATCAGTTTTAGGTCAAGTGTATGACGGGGGAAGTCGTTGGGACGTCCGGCCGCCATGGAAATTAACTCATCTTCGGACTTGGTATCATCGGAATCTTCACTGGAGGAAGAAGAGATGTCGGAGGAATCATCCATCTCCGCCCTAACCTCCGCCGTCGTCGCCTTGGAACCCTCATCAAAAGGGACGGTGATAATCTCCACATCACGGTCCTCCCCTTGAGAAGCCATTTCTGAGTCGGAACACCGTTGGGAATCCATCTCGACCAAGCGAAGAATGAGGCGAGAAAGTAGAGGGAGTGAAAGTACCTGAACAGCGAAAGTTTGAAGAAAATTCAGGGAGAGCAACGATGCGAAGGAAATTGCAGAATCGAAACCCGGATTTGAAAAGTTAAAGGCTAATTTATAGCCTTTAAACCGCCATATCGAGGACCAATCAGGAAGCAACACGTCACTAGAAGCATTTAAGCTAAACGCGTGTCCAATGAAAAGACTAAACGACGGTTATCATGATGAATATGGGGAAAATAAAACGACAGCCGTCAAATCACAGTATGAGGGACTGACCACTCCTGTACCCCGATCGCCATTCGGCAGTGCAACATTTGTGTTCATACTTCCTAATGCACTCACTGTCATTCGAGACATCGGAAGTGGGGGACTTGTGTTGGGATATTGATCCAGAGGCCCAATACCCGGATAAAAAAGGCCCAGGATACCCGGCCCAAACAACGGGTCCATTACTCTATGAGGAGCAGGCCCAGTGAAGAATCCATACCGAACGGGGTTCGATCCGAGTAAAGGCCGGCCCAAAAAGAAGAGATACTGAACGGAGTTCGGACCATATATCATACTTGGGCCAATTTGACATCGTCATTTGCAAGGTCCAGCATCCCGTTCGAGCAACGTGCAACCAGCAAGTGGCCAGATGCAAGTAATGCCAGATTGTGACATCAGCAAGTGGAAACATGAGTGATCAAGTCGGTGGAACAACGGCCAATCAGCATAGAGCAGTCCATGCTCTCCATTAGTATAAATAGAAGGTTTAAAATCATTGTAAGGGTTAGCATTTCAATACTCAAGCTCTAGAATAGCATTATTACTCTTGTTTCCTGTATTAAAGCACTGTTCCGACCTACCGATCGGGAAGTTTTCTTGTAATCAGACAGGTTAATTAATATAAGTGGGCTTTTGGGTATTAGTGAATTCATATTTTATATTTTATTATACACTTCGATTCTGGTCCATTCCTGATATATCCAAAGTTCGTGTTGGGCTTTCGGATCTACGGGACTTACCTGCAACACATAGGAATTGTGAAAAAATAGGAGTAGGGTTTTAAAATTCTCCAAATAGGAGTATTTTCTTCTAAATGGACAAAAATGCCCCCCCCCCCCCCCCCCCCCCCCCGATCTGCCTGCCACCGTCGCAGTCTTCAGAGCACCTCCTCCGATCGCTGCCGTCACCACCACTGGACTGTCCCGCTACCAACGAACTACCCCGGTTACCCAAGAGAACTAGGGGCGGGTAGTTAATTAGTTAATTAGATTAGGGTATTAGTGGTAGAAAAACAATGCTTACTCCTATTTAAGAAAGATTAGAATGGTACTCCTAGCCGACAATTATTTTTTATTCTAGTCAACATATTTCATTTTTATATATTTAATTATGACAATTAATTACTCACGTTACCGTCCTTTACCTTAATACTTATAAAATATAACAAGTGCTATATGCACTCTTATTCACACTTTACTGTCATTAAGGCCTTACCTCTTGTTAACCGTATATATTAAAACCGAATTGATCATTCTCAGAAATGATTTAACCTTACTGTCGGTCATCTTCGAGCTTAGGGGACCAGGCAGATCTCTCATGCAACAGGATTCTAAATTATTGCCAAAACGAACGAGCTTACGGCCCCTTAATCGCTACTAATCTCTTAGCCAACGATTAAGTGTCTGTGAATGTGTCCTAGAATAAACTAGATCTCTCTTAATTTATTCTATGTGCAATTGTAATTCTAGCTGCGGTTCCAGGTTACAAAAGATATCAGTTAAATTATTCAAACACAAATTAAACGGCATTCATGCAATTAAATCGAAAAGAATCTAGCCATCAATCATGATTAACCCCTTCATCAATCCCAAATCCCTAATTAAACTACTCACAATTCATAATTGAAGAATCAACAGAATTGGGAAGAATAGAATAAATTGTCATTAATTAAAAAGATGAACTTACAAATAATCCCAGGGTCTTGGAAGAAAATAGCGTAAAAACGGTGTTAAATTCGTCCCTAGGCCTCTCCGTAATGTTCGTCACCCTTAAAAAGGGTTAGGGAGACCTTATTTATAGAAAAGAAGAGAAAAATCAGAATTCTGGTCGATATGGGAAACGACCGCGCGTAACTCAGGGCTATGCACGATCGTGCGTACCTGACTACGCACGATCGTGCGTAGCAGGCAGAGAGTTTTTCGTGATTTCGTATCCGACACACGATCGTGCGTACCAGACGCACGACCGTGTGTCCACTTTTTTTCTCCTTTTTCTTGTTATCTTGCCCCAACGCTCCCGCATGCAAACGGGGTCAATCCAAATGCTCTTACTTCATCAAAATTTCGCCGTGAATCACCCGGTGACCTCCAAATCTCTCAAATCTTTCTTGATTGCTCTCTAGCTCCTCCCGATTGTCTCTCAAGCGCCGATTGCCGGACTCTAACTTCTTCAATTTGACTCCAAATGCAACAAAACTCGACTCAATGCCTGGTAATCACAACTTGAGCTAAAATTGAGACTTGCAACACCTTAAAGCTAGGAAAAACATCAAAATCCAACCTGAACACGCATCAAATGCGTGTCTAAATACGGACTTATCAGACTCCCCCACACTTAAGCTTTTGCTTGTCCTCAAGCGAATCAAACAACGGGACTTACGATAATCACCACACGGAATTTAAAACAGATAGCATGCACACGTAGTTAAAGGGATATTCACAGAACAGACAATCTTAATCCAGAAAATTCTTCCCTAAACTGCATCTTTGTACTCAAGCTAAACTATTTGACAAATTTTTTCACAACATTCTTAAAGTAATGACAGCATACACAAATAAACTAGCTATTAATCAGAAGGACTTGTGAAGGTGATGGTGAATGGTGAATGGTAATAAACGGTCCCTTTCTTTTGAGAGATGGAAATATTCTAACAAAGACTTAATGCATTCAGGAACTTCAGGGCTATTCTTAGGATCAAGGAACTCAGTAGGCCACAATTTAGAAACAATCATCTAAACCTATGCAAAGAGTAGACAATGGTGTACAACTATGCTAAACCGCCGCGACACATTGGTGCTTTGACGTATACTTGAAGTACGCGGAGAACTAAAGCTAATTTGCAATAGCCTCCAAGTTCATTAATTATGTTTAGTTTTCCTTGTCATGTTGGCACGAGAACGCCATTTCTTTCGAAAGATACCCAAGTCTCATCTTATTGTGCAAAACACTTACGCTTTTTGACCCGGGCTCCCATTCTCTTTTTCGCAAGGTAAGAGGTCTAGCTATATTAATTTTTCACCTTTCGGATTCTTACTAGACATTACCCCATTCAAATCTCGGCCTCACCAAGGAAAAATAGCAATTAAAGTTCATTTATTAATGTGAATCCATGCCTACAATGCAATCCTCGAAAGTATCAAATTCCTAAAAAGTGACTGCTCTTACCTCACTTTAGGGCATAGGAACAGTGCCAAAATTGGCTCCTACACAAATTCCCTAATTTAGCGAATCAATCCCCTAGTTCCCTAAACACTCAGACTTTGTCAGAATTATTCACGGGTAAGAAAACAGGCCATTTGGCTATGGAGCTCAAATAATTGGGTAAAGAATAAACGGTCAGGCTCAAAGTGGCTTCTCCTAAAGGACTTTTTCAGGTGGGATGGAAAATTTATGAATTAATTCAATGGGTGACTAATGCCTTCATCCTTTCAACAACTAGATTATAGTGCAAGCAGTTTAAGCCTAAACACTTCAAAGATGTTCTAAAAGCATAGTCAAAATGCTAGCCAGCTCACATAGACACAGTTTAGAGAAGAATTTTCAAAACTTTTGACATGAATTTCCTATGAATATACAACTCACACCTGTGCATGCTAACTCTAATAATCACATGTAACAACTACTGCCCGACTGCCCAATTCACTCCCCCACACTTAAACTTTGGCATCGCCCTCGATGACCAAATATGCACTATGCACAAGGGGGTAAAGGGAAAGGGTCACGCGTGCTCAAAATCAACTCAAGTCATTATCACGAGTACAAGAGTCAAGGAAACTTCCCTATGCTGCTGGTCGGTGTAGAACTCAACTGGGTCAAATGAACTTGGCAATTCATCCAATGAACTTGTAGGCTGCAATCATCAATCCAAACACAATATCCAAGCAATAAAGACAAAGAGTAAAGAGTTAATGTGGGTGAGTGTGAGAGTGAAAATAGAGGTACAGTCATCCAATAAAATCAGAACACAGAGGCTATCGGAAGACAGCCTGCGCAATCAACTACTGCTCCGGAGGTGACGGTGGTCGCCGTGCATCAAAGAATGAACTCCGGCTAGTCTCCAAAGATGTGACACGAGTGTCCAACTCGGCGTACTGGATGCGCAGGTTGGAGAACCCGATCGAAATTTCATCGTGAATGGTCTGCTGGAGCTCTCTACGGTATGTCTTCCTCTCCTCCTGGACCTCCCGAAGGAACGTCTGCTGGTCCGCCCTCATTTCACGAAAGAACTCTTGCTGACGCTAGTGTGCCTCACGCATATCCTGGAAGAATAGACTCTGACTCGCGTGCATCGTTGAGTAATAGCGCTGTTGTCGCTCTCGCCACTCCTCATGGTACTCCTGTTGCTCCTCGTGCCATCTTTGAAAAGCATCCTCAAAAGCACGAGGCATGCCAGGAAATGCATAGGCAGCGTCATGGTCCATGGCTGCCCCACCCCCATCAATGTGTCCAGCATCCTCAGCTGCTGCTCCACCTCCCTCCTGAATGTGGATACCTGCCTGATGTGGTACCCCTTCCTCTCCATTAGCTGGTTGCTCTGCTAGGCGCCTCCTTCTGGCCACTCCGGTGTTCAACTCTGGAAGCTTGGTCAACGGCTCATAGTAAGAACTCTCCTCCATGTTTTCAAAGTGGTCGCCGTAACCCATTCCTCGTAGAAGGCGGGTGATGTAGGGTCCAGAAAAGATGGCCTTGATCTGGTATGTGGACTGGCGGTGGAAGAGGCCAGCAATGAGAGCACCCATGTGTGGCAGCTTGTTGTTGATCATGCAATAAAGGCACAGAAGGTCTGTGGTGGAGACCTTACCTGCTACCTCGACCCTCCCAGTGATGGTGGATGAAAGGAGGGAATGGATGACTCGGTATGCTCGTGGGTACAACAAGGTGCTAGGGGTGTCTCGGGGGTTGTAGTCGCCGCCATTTCTAGAAATGCTCTCCCAAAATCTCTGGCGGTCAACATCTGGTGGAAAATCGGTCAAGTCTGTCTCGTTATCTGCTCTGTCCTCTATCCGGGTAAAGCCTAAATGTCGCTTGATGTCGTAAATGGAGATGGTATGGTCTTCACTGAATGCCCGGAATGTGATCATGGGTCGGTGGATATCTGAAGAACGGATGGATCGGGGCACCTTAATTGTGGCCAAAACCTTGCAAGTCAATTCCTTGTATGTCGGCTCTCGGATGCCAAAGAAAAGGTGTTGCCACCATCCCCTTCGCAGCAACGTCATCACCTCGTCACGTAGCCCATCGGCTGTCAATGTGGGCTCATCAGGATAATGAAAAGTGCCCACCTCCTTCGTCAGTGAGTCAAGGTATGTGATCCACTGTTTGTCTTCCGGGAACTAAGGCTGATAGCGGGCCCTCGTTGCCCGACTAGAGCTGGTTCCAACATTACTAGTTCGCTTCTTTGGTGGCATCTGTCAAAACAATTCAACAACAACAATGCCAACGGGGCTTTCAAGTATTAGAATAAGACGCACAAGTCAAAAATTAATGACCCCGTCAGCTATTAGTCTATCAAGAACATCAACATAACTAGGACAAAACCAAGTTTAACCAGAATAGTTGAAAATTTTGAATAAAAATCAAAATTTCAATGACACACGGTATAAACAAGGTCACAAGCAAGAATCATTCATTAAAACAGTGTTTGAGAATAGAGTTCTATACAGAAATAATTGACAACAAGATCAAAATTGGGCGAAAATCCAAAATTCTCAAATTAGACAAAGTTTAGCTTAAAAAATGGGGGTTTTATGCTCAAATGGAGTTAAAAAAAATTGATAGACCATCATAAGCATATATTAGGCATCATAGGAAGCAAAGAAATCAAAACCCCCCAAATTATTTTCACATTGGCAAAATTTACCCTAAATTGGCAAAATCAACTCAAAAACTAGGGATTATAGAGGCAAAACTCATCCAAGGGATCAAGATGGGACCTCAAAAGATCAAGGAAAGTGCAAAGAGACATGAAAGATTTCGATTTGGAAAAGATACTCGTATACCCGGTCGGGTATAGGCAATACCCGATCGGGTATTTGCTTGATTCGGTTGTCCAAATAAAATCCGGGAACAAAGGATCGTGGGAGCAAATTTTCGTAAAGATTTGTCACATACCCGATCGGGTAAACCGACATACCCGACCGGGTATGTCCAGAAATATGGCTTTCCGGGAAATTTCCTAAGATACCCGATCGGGTATCCTATATACCTGGTCGGGTATCAGCCCCTGCAGCTCCCAAAAGCCTATAAATACACCCCTTTCCTTCACAATAAGATATCCAATTCCTTTGTACATCTAAGCTCAGTATAGAATAGCTCTTTCTTTATATTTTTCATCATGTTTAGTCTCCAAATGAGGAGCTAAACTCTTCCATCTTGGTTTTGCTACTTTGAAGCTTAATGAATTTGTAAGTTGTGAGTTATTTTCTTTAATCTTCTTCCTTGAATATTAATTCTTTCTTTCAAAATACTATCTCTATATCAAAGTTGAGGAGTGTTACTAAGATGACAATTAGTTAACATCTTGACATTGGTTATAGTAATAGCTATTTCTTCCTCTATGATAATATTGGGGAGTGTTACTAACATGACAATTAGTTAACATCTTGATATTAATCATAGTAGGATTCATATATTTTAATATTCTTCCTTGAGTATTAATTAATTCCTATTCATATTTCATGTTAATATCTTAAACATTACTTAAAGTATCAACTAGTATTGTTTCTCATATTAATTATTACTAGAATCAATCGGTTAATACACTTGTTATTAATCCGGTTCTTTTAACGGTAGTAAACTTGGAATATTAATGCATGCATCTCATGGTTAATATGCCAAGGGGAATTAATTATATTGATTAAACCAATAAACTGCTTGTGTTGAGGTTATCAATCTCAATCGTTTTCATCTTAAGTTTATTGCTACTATCAAGTTAATATACGGCGCTTGTTCTATATTGACTCGATAGTAAGTTTTATTAATGAACGCATCTCGTTATTAATAACCACCCTCGATGAACTGGATATACTCCTCGATTGAGTATTCGAGAGGAAGATAGTTAAAGATATAACCGGGATCGACGAACATTTCATTAAGTGGATAAAAGCAAAACCAAGTCCCCATCTCATTGAATTAAACTCATATAGGTTGTTTATCTTAGTGTTGTTAAAACAAACAAATCTAAACCCCCCTTGTTACTATTTATATAAAAGAAAAGTATTCCTTTCCCTGTGGATACGAACCTTACTACACTATACTACGTATTAGTGTCGTATTGATTAATTATTTTGAGTGCACCTAACGACGAGTGCACGTCAAATTTGGCGCCGTTGCCGGGGAAAGGCAATCATTTTTCTTTTTATTTTATCTCATAAAAATCAAAAACACAAAAAATTTATTTTTACAAAAAAAAAAAATCTTTCTCTTCTATTTTCTGAGCTTACATGAGTTATGAGTATATGGATACCAACACTTCATCCTTAGAGAGTCAAATTTCCTTCTTGACTTCTCTAATAAAGGAATCTATCTTTAACTCAAAAGCTCAAGATGCCAAGACTTGCAACATTTGCATGTCTCACATACATCTTACGGACTTCTGCCCAAAGATCCAAGAAGAATACATTGCACAAATTGATGATGTACCTCACATGAGGTATGATCCATTCTCCAACTCTAATATGTCCACGGAGGACATGGTTCGGGCTCTTGCTAACAGCGTAACTGTGGGGAATATTTTATGGTGTTCAATCTAGTTAGTTATCTTTGTATTTGTGTAGTTATTAATTAAACGTGTAATACGGGCCACAAATGTGTATCAGCCCGTGGGCTTCCTTGTAACCTGTAAGTTAGCCAACTTCTCCTATAAAAGGAGGCTAACTTACGGGAACCCTAACTGATAGTGAGAGGCTGAGACGCAGAGGCGTAGAGGTAGAGAGAAATTAGGTTGCCGCTGCTCTCCTTCTCCAGGGAGAGTAGCGGCAGGTTTATACGGTTTACCAGATTTGAGTTTCAATCTTGTCGATTTCTTTCTATCTGCTTCTTTATCACTGCTAGGTTGTATGATTGTTAGAATTTTGGGACTAACAATTGGTATCAGAGCCGAGGCGTGAAACAGGTTGGATCTGTCTGCGATTTTTGGATTTAACGAAGAACTGCTCTGTTTTTTCTTCAGTTTTTCTATATGTAGAGATTTGCTCCTGTAATCTCGTTTGTGAACGAAATTTTGTAAAAATCATACTGTTGGACTCGCCTTTCAAAACCGATCCAGCAGCATACCTCTTTTTTCGTTTTCTGCAATTTTTTTTTCGAAGATCTCTACATTAAGATCTCGAAATCCTCTTTTTTCACTGCTGCAGAAACGTTTTTGGCTTGAAACTGGTACAGGAGAATCTCGACTTTCAGGGCTATTCAGAACAGGTTTCAGATTTTCAAAAATCAATGTTTTCGTTTTGCAGGATCTCGACATTTAGGGACTCGATTTCTTCTTCTCGACATTTGAGATCTCGAGATTTGCATCTCGACATCTTGATCTCGAGATTTGCATCTCGACATCTTGATCTCGAGATTTGCATCTCGACATCTTGATCTCAAGATTTGCATCTCGAAATCTTGATCTCGAGATTTGAATCTCGAAATCAAGATCTCGAGATTTGAATCTCGAAATCAAGATCTCGAGATTTGAATCTCGAAATCAAGATCTCGAGATTTGTAATCTCGAGATTTGGAATTTCGAGTTCAGGAATTTCGAGTTTTGGAATTTATTTCGAGTTTTAGGAACTCGATGTTTTGGATTTCGACATTCTAAAAAATTTCAGAATTTTCGGAATTTCTCGATGTTTTGAATCTTTCAAAGTTTGCAGTTTCTTGGAACTCATAATTCGAATCTTGACATCCTTTGCAGTTCATCGAAGCTTTACATTATAAGGATCTCTGAATGATTCTGTTGGAGATATTTAATTGTGAATCAAGTTGGTCATAAATTAGCTTTATATTTAATCCTTGTATTTAAATAGTGCATAAATTAGATAGAAATCAGGCCAAGTGTTAGGCCCATTTAAACAGGCCAAAAGCCTGGTACGCCTAACCTAAACCTCGCCTATAAAAAGGGAACCGAGGTTTAGGAAAAGGCTGAACGTCGTACTTATTATTCATAGCCTTACGCTTATTATTCTGCTGTACGTTCCACGGTTTATCAAAGAAGGTTTTACGGTGATTTCATTCTGTGTTCATCTTTACGTTTAATCTTCCTTGTTAGATCGATTATTCATTGCTGTTACAGAAACAGGGACTAACAATTGGTATCAGAGCCGATCGAGAACGATCAGAAGAATTCCTGCAGAATACTCTGTTTTTGATAACAATTTGCTCTGTAATTTTGTTTCTTGTTCAAAAGTTGTAAAAGTTACACCTTTGGAATCGCCTTTTCAAAGCGATCAAAGGGTATACTTCAGTTTGTGTTTTACGCAATTTTTGATTTCGAGATATCTCGAGCTAGGCATCTCGACATCCTACTTCTTCACAGGTTCTGCTACGTTTTTCGAGCTGAAAACTTTACCAGAAGATCTCGACATTCAACTCTACAGGAAACTATCTTCAGATTTTGATTATCTGATTTTTACAGGTTGAAGGATTTCGACATTGAAGATTTCGACATCTAGGATTTCGAAATCTTGATTTCGAGAAAAGGATTCGACATCTGGTCTCGACATTTGACTCATCAGATTAAGATTTCGAGAGATTAACTTCTCGACATTTCAAATCTCGAGATCAGCATCTCGAAATTTGAAATCTCGAGATCCCTAATCTCGAGATCCTTAATCTCGAGCCCAAATCTCGATACCGGGCCTCCTTCATCGAAATCTGAGATTTCGATATTCAGATCTCGACATCTGATTTTTCGAGATTCTGCCTCTGAAAATCTTTTGATCAATTTTCTCGAACGGTCAGTTTAGTACAGCAATGGGTTCAGAATACAATGCACAAGGGAACAACAGTACCCCTCCTAGCCTCAGGAAGGGAGAATATCAAATGTGGAGGAACAGATTTCTAAACTTCCTCGAGCACAAAGAGAACTCTTCTGCAATACTCGAATCTTTGCTTGAAGGACCAGCTGAACTCTTGATTTCAGTTGGTGGAGATCCAGAGAACAATCCTCCTATTTTTCCAGAAATAAGGAGAAAAGTGCCGTCTGAATACACAGAAGCCGACAAGCTCAGACTTCGTGGTGATCTTATGGCCAAAACGTACCTCCTTCAAGCAATACCGAATGAGGTTTATGTTCTCATAGATAGCATGCAGACAGCTAAGGAAATGTGGGATGAAATTGAGAAGCTGCTACAAGGCACAAGCATCAGCCTCAAAACAAAGAAGACTACGATCCTCATCGCTTATGACTCCTTCAAAGCAGGTCCAGGAGAACCATTGAATGAGACTTACAACAGACTTGTTCAACTGGTAAATGAACTCAGAAAGATCAAAGTATTCAGGTCCAATCTGGAACTGAATATTAGATTTTTATCTAGCCTACATCCTGCATGGGAAAAGACAGTGAAGGATGTCAGATCTCGGATAGATTTGGACGAAATTGACCTCTGCACACTCTATGAACATCTAAAACAATTTGTCAACGAGGTTGCCTGTGCTGAGGATCATCACACCACAAATCCCTTAGCTCTTGTAATGGATGCTCAGCCAAGAAGGACAACCACTTCACTAAAGAAGAAAAAGAAGAAGGTGGTGGTTGAATCAGATGATGATGAGAGTGAAGATGACAAATCTGATCTAGAGGCTGAGCTAGCAGACTTACAGAAAAAGATGGCAATGCTTGCCAAGAGATTTGCTAAGAAGAACAGCTCCTCCAACAGGCTAAGAACTTCCTCCTCAAACTACAAGCAGAAGAACCATGATCAAGGATCTTCTAGGAAGACATCATCGGCAGAAGAAGCTCCTAAATGCTATAATTGCGGCAAACCAGGACATGTGATCAAAGACTGCCGCCTCCCAAAGAAGAAAGATGCTAACTTCTACAAGCAGAAGATGCTGTGGAATAAGCAGAAAATGCTGATGGTGCAGAAAGAAGAAGAAACCTCTGCCATGATTGCTGAGAATGAAAACTGGGCAGAAGATTCTTCTGAGGAGGAGGAAGAGGAAGACAACTATGCCCTTATGGCACGTGTGGAGGGAGATGAAATAAAGGGTGATGCTGCGATCCCCGAAAGCAACTGCTCAACAAGCTCTGTAAGTACCTCACATACTTCTTTAAATAATCAAATGCAGTCCTTACTTGAAAAGGACAATCTAATCAAAGAACTAAAGGAGAGACTAGACAATAATCATAGAGTTCTGAAACAGAATCTAGACCAAAAGTCTTCCTTAAGTATTCAACTTGAAATTGCAAAAGATCAAGTCAAAAAGGTGTCCTCAGATTTTGAAAGCTTTGAACTTAAGATAGCTGAATTAACTAAGAAATTTGAGGACAGTGAACGGGAAAAAAGCACAGCAAAGGCTGAATGCGATTTTTTGCATAACAAAAGAAGAACGCTTTTAAATAAAGTAAAAGAACTAGAAGATCTAGCTGTTAGAAGAGGTCAATCTGAACAAACTGTTTTTCTGCTTAACAACAAACAAAAGGATGACCGATTCTACAATGCTAAAACAGGACTGGGCATAACTAACCCACGTAATCTTAAGAAAGTTAATTGCCTTCAAATCTATAACAAAGATTACATGGGACTAGGGTTTGGTGAGAAAATGTATTTTCGAAGTGATGAAGATTATGCTGAAGCAGAAGAAGAAAAGAGAAAGAAACCAAAACCTGCGATTTCTTGTGATTATCCCTCTGTAAATGAAAAACAACTTTCAGAAGAAAAACCTACTTCCTGCTTTAGTGAATGCCTTGACCCTTATGCCAAAGATATTCCTCACATAGGACACCCTCTAGACCCTCCCCCAAGAGTTGGTATTGCTAAAACTGGTGAGGAACCATGTATTTTTCCCATGGCTCAAAATCTCAAAAATCTACAAAAAACTCTTGATAACGAGAGAGAGAGATTTGAAACTGAAAAGAAAGGTTTTGAGCGCAACTGGCAGGAACTTGTTCAAAAATTTAATGATTTGAGTGAGCAGTTTCATGCTAAAACAGACCCTTTGACGTGCACTCGTCGTTAGGTGCACTCAAAATAAATAATCAATACGACACAAATACGTAGTATAGTGCAGTAAGGTTCGTATCCACAGGGAAAGGAATATTTTTCTTTTATAAAAGTAGTAACAAAAAGGGGGGTTTAGATTTGTTTGTTTTAACAACACTAAGATAAACAACCTATATGAGTTTAATGCAATGAGATGAAGACTTGGTCTTGCTTTTATCCACTTAATGAAATGTTCGTCGATCCCGGTTATATCTTTAACTATCTTCCTCTCGAATACTCAATCGAGGAGTATATCCAGTTCATCGAGGGTAGTTATTAATAACGAGATGCATTCATTAATAAAACTTACTATCGAGTCAATATAGAACAAGCGCCGTATATTAACTTGATAGTAGCAATAAACTTAAGATGAAAACGATTGAGATTGATAACCTCAACACAAGCGGTTTATTGGTTTAATCAACATAATTAATCCCCCTTGGCATATTAACCATGAGATGCATGCATTAATATTCCAAGTTTACTACCGTTGAAAGAACCGGATTAATAACAAGCGTATTAACCGATTGATTCTAGTAATAATTAATATGAGAAGCAATACTAGTTGATACTTTAAGTAATGTTTAAGATATTAACATGAAATATGAATAGGAATTAATAAATACTCAAGGAAGAATATTAAAATATATGAATCCTACTATGATTAATATCAAGATGTTAACTAATTGTCATCTTAGTAACACTCCCCAATATTATCATAGAAGAAGAAATAGCTATTACCATAACCAATGTCAAGATGTTAACTAATTGTCATCTTAGTAACACTCCCCAACTTTGATATAGAGATAGTATTTTGAAAGAAAGAATTAATATTCAAGGAAGAAGATTAAAGAAAATAACTCACAACTTACAAATTCATTAAGCTTCAAAGTAGCAAAACCAAGATGGAAGAGTTTAGCTCCTCATTTGGAGACTAAACATGATGAAAAATATAAAGAAAGAGCTATTCTATACTGAGCTTAGATGTACAAGGGATTGGCTCTCAAATGGGAAGGAAAAGAGGTGTATTTATAGGTGTTTGGAGGTAGCAGGGTCATTTACCCGACCGGGTTTTATAGAAACCCGATCGGGTTTCTTGAGTAATTGCCCGGAATGTTCATTAGTCACATCTACCTGATCGGGTTTTTGATTTACCCGATCGGGTAAAAGACAAATCTTTGCCAAATCTTCGCTCTGCATGTTAAATTGCCTCCAAATCAGACTTGATCTTCGGGTCAAGTCAAACCCGGTCGGGTTTTTGGAAAACCCGGTCGGGTTTTTTGACTATTTTCCCAAATTTTCACTTTTTGTTGTTCCCTTGCACTTTCCTTGAACTTTTGAGGTCCCATCTTGATCCCTTGGATGAGTTTTTGACCTGTTTAGCTCAGAATAGTCCTAATCTAAACAAATTACAAATAATTATGAAAATAAAGTATTACACAAAAAATGTGTAATTTCCACAACTAGAACTAATAAAAACTAGTTAAAAATACAAACATACATGATAGGAAATTCACACTATCAAACTCCCCCACACTTAGTTTCTTTACTCGTCCTCGAGTAAAGCCAAATGTTTGTACAAGTGTTAACAAAAGATCATAAGTTCAAGAATAGCAAGAAAGAACACAAGACCACCAAGGGTTGCGAATGAGTTACAAAACAACATTTTCTTGGGTTTGTTGGTCTTCTATGTTCTTTGTTTCTCCTTCTCCTCCTCCTCCTTTTTCTTCTTCTTTCTCCAAGAGATGATATTCTGCAAAAAAAATACATATTTCTCTCATATCTCTCATTTTGTCTAGGAGCCTTTTCAGGTTTTCATCCTAGCATCTCTCTTTTATTTTTCCATCCTTACCGCTCACTCATTTTTTTTGAAGCCCTTTTTTGCTTAGATTGCCCGTGTTTGGGTTTTCAATCTAACTAGCATTCTCTTCTTGTTTTTATTTTATTTATTTATTTATTTTTTTCTTCTTTTTTTTTTCTTTTTGTTTTTTTTAGACAAAGAAAATAATGCAAGTTATCATGGTAGAAAATGAAGGTGTACATACCAAATGAGTGCCCCCCTACTTTGTCCAAGCACTGTCCCTAGTGCTCCGTGTCATTAGCCTCGTCGTGGTAGCCACCATAACCGCTGCCCTCACCGCCATAGCCTCCTCCGCTCCCGCTTGCTCCACCAAAATTACCCCAAAAAGAGGGGTCATACCATGTAGGGTGTTGATGCTGAACTGGTATGGATGAGAAGTAGCCCTGATTATCAAAGTAGGCATGTATAGGTCCCAATGCCCTACGTTGATTTTCTTCTAAACGGTCGAGTCTCAAGCGTTGTTCCTCCCGTGCCTGTCGAACTTCCTCATAGAGATTATTAATTCTCCCATCCGTAGCCGTTTGGTTAAGATGGATTTGGTTCATCCCGGCTAGCATTTGTTGCTCAAAAAGGCTAAATTGAGGGGCGTGAGGGTCTGGTTGAGGTTCATTTTGTGGCGGGTTGGGGATGTATGGGGGTGGCTCAATCTGTACTGGGATTTCTTCAGGGACGATGTAGTGTTCCGGGATTGCTCCGGGAAGGCAAAAGTGTCTTCCATCCCCGAATTGTGCATCAAAGATGTCAGTGGGGAGTTCTGTCTCAGTTGGAAGGATAAAGAACCTTTGTGGGGTTGTGTTGATATGCCATTTGTAAAAAAATTTATCCCCGAAGTTGTGAGAGGAGCTTAAATCATGGGCATTTAGGAGAAATTGAGTGCATACAAGACCCCATTCAGGCATTGGTTGCCTCTGAGTATACCCAAATTTAGAACAGATATGGAGTATTATACCCCCAATAAACAAATCACCTGTGGCATCACAACACTCTTTTCTCAAGTGTTTCCACATCAATGAGGCAACATCTAATTTAGGTGATTCCATCAAAGCAGCCATAGCAAGAATGCCCACATCGGTCTTTCTAGTCTGATGGTTATTTGGTCTTCCGAAGACAAAATAGCCAAACCATTTAAGCATAATTCGAAAAACAGGGTGCTGAACATGACTGATATACATGTGAGATGTTCTAACAATTCTTTCACTTGTCATTCTTTTCCACATCTCATGCACAACTGAGGTGTCAATTTTCCTACCTCTTGCCTCCTTTTCTAAAATTGGCAGTCCAAAGTGTTCTGCAAACTCATATTCCGTTAACTCTTTTTCATCGTTGAGATAACGGAATGTGAGCTTGTCCTTATACTCATCGTTGGCATCATCAGTAAATTTGCAAGAACCCAAAAATTCATATATAACTCTTTCATTCGGATTATAGGCTATGTTCATTAAGGAGATTAATCCTAGCCTATTGCATAGTTCGATCATCAAGTCATAGAGCAACAAAGCTTTCAACGAAGCAATGCAGAAATATCTACATGGGTATACCTGTCTTTTAGTTTCCTCGATGAATCTTTTGCGGTGAGCTTGGGTGGTGAATTGCAGGCCTTCGTACCCGGGGACTTCGGGGACTGGAACTGATGCCGTGGAAGATGAAGGGCGACTTCTTTTGGGTGGCATAGTATTTTTCTTGAGAGAAATTGCAATTTGGGGATTTTTTCTTGGCTAGGGTTCGGAATTGAGGATTTGGGGGAGAAAAATGGAGATTGAAGGTATGGCAGTGATGAGGGAGATGAGGGGAAGGGATTTGTGTGGTTTATTTTGGGATTGGGTGAGGGATTTGGGTGATTTGGAAGCTTGGTTTTCGTGGCTATGGAGGTTTGGAAGGAGAGAGGGGCGGATTTTTGGGGAAGATGGCGTTGAAAACCGGACTGTTGGCCTGTTTAATTGGGTGAAATACGTAAACCCGATCGGGTTTTTGTATTTACCCGGACGGGTTTTCGGTTTTTGAAGCAGGCAGAATGTTTTTTCGACTTTTACCCGGTGGGTTTTATCATTTACCCGGACGGGTTTTCGATTTTGCAAAACAGAATGTTTTTCGCCTTTTTACCCGGTCGGGTTTCTAGCATACCCGATCGGGTTTTAGTGTTTTTGGTTTTTTTTTTAGAATTCGTCTTAGCCCGGCAGGTTTTCTGGTTCGGGTCTGAATTTTTAAACCTCTTACCCGACCGGGTATGAGGTTTTACCCGGCCGGGTTTTGTGCCCAGGCTTCATATTTTTTTTTTTTTTTTTCATTTGTTTTTTTTTTTGAAAATGTTTAACACACACACAAGTTAAATGAAAATTGATAAAATATTAATGCAAGTTAAATGAAAATGGATAAAAATCAAAACTTGGGTTGCCTCCCAAGAAGCGCGTCATTTAATGTCGCGGCACGACGTTATTCTACGTATTTTTTTTTAAGTGGGATCGTGAACATCCCTTGATTCATTTTTTGTGGCCTTATTTAGCCATTTTTCAAATTTATTCTTCGGCCTTTTCCAGTAAGGCCGGGGTTTCTTTCTCATCAACACCTCAATTGCAGGTGGTTTAAGTTTGCATCTTAATGACTTTGTTCCAACCACCGATGACTCCATATGCTCAATTTTCTCCTCTTCTTGAAAGATTTTATCAAATTTCTTCAAAAAAAATGATTCTTGTGGTTCAACAACACTTAAAGAGCAAAGAGATTGATCTTCAATTTGTTTTTTCGTAGAGTCAAATATATTGAACTCTACTTTTTGGTCATTGAACTCTAAAATTAATGAACCACTAGCCACGTCGATTTTAGTTTTTGCGGTCTTCAAGAAGGGTCTACCCAAAAGGATGGGTGTTGTTTGGTCATCATTTCCCATTTCGAGGACATAGAAGTCGACAGGGAAGACCATATTTTCCACTTCTACTAGCACATCTTCTATCATACCCTTCGGGTAAGTGCTAGAATGATCTGCTAGTTGAATTACTACACCGGTTTGATGTAGTGGGCCAAGTTGTAGGGATTTATAAACGGAGTGAGGAATGACATTTATTGATGCCCCTAAATCCAACAAGGCCCTAGGAAATGTGGTGCCCCCTATCGTGCAAGGAATAGTAAACATGCCTGGGTCGCTACATTTTTCGGGGAGTTTATTTTGGAAAATAGCTGAGACATGTTCACTAACCATAACCTCTTGTTTCTCTTTCAATTTATTTTTCCTTTTTGTTTTGCATAATTCTTTTAAAAATTTAGCAAAACGAGGAACACTTTTCATTGAGTTAAGGAGCGGAATGTTTACCTCACACTTGGCGAAAGTCTCATAGATGTCAGAATCTTTCTCCGGTTTCTTTGTCTCTCTCAGTGCCTCAGGGAACGGGGCTACTGGTTCATATGATGACGGTGGGGGGGGCTTGACTGTTGTGACCCCCTCCTCAGGTTGAATTTCTTCTTCAGGGTCCTCCTCTTGATCTACCTCCTTCCATGTTGCCTCACTACTCAACATGATGGCATTCACATGTTGTCTCGGGTTTTGCTCCGTTTGGGATGGGAGTTTACTCGAGTCCTTTGTTTCAAGTCGGTTCACGGCATTTGCAATTTGACCAACTTGAGTTTCCAAATTGTTAATACTTGACTTTGTCTCATGTTGAAATTGTATCATGGTTTGTTGAAATTGTCCCATGTTTTGTTGCATGGTAACCATGCTTGAGGTCAAAGTCCGGATCATGTCATCGGTTGACATACCAGATTGAGAAGATGAGTTGGATTGTTGAGGGTTTCCATACCTCAAGTTAGGATGATCCCGCAATCCAGGGTTGTAAGAATTTGAGAATGGATCATACCTCTTCTGTTGATGGCCTTGGAAACCCAAGGCGTTGACTTGTTCTTCTTGGAGGGATGGGCACAAATCAGTGGGGTGCCCGATTGCTGTGCAAATGCCACAAGCTTTGACCTCCTGAGTGTTAGGTTTCAGAAGAAGTTCTTTGACAAGAGAAGTCAAACTGGCAACTTGGCCTTCCAACGAGGTGTTGGATTCTGCTGCGGCAACCCTTCGAGTTGAGGATCGCCCACTGTAATGTCTGGAGTTCTCGGCCAATTCTGAGATGAGATTCCTTGCTTGAGAAGGGGTTTTGTTAACAATTCCCCCTCCACAAGCCGCATTCACCATGCGCCTATCTTGATCCCCAAGACCATCATAAAAATAGAGGATGAGGTCTTGCTCGGTGTACCCATGATATGGGCAACTAGCACACAACTTTTTGAAGCGCTCCCAATATTCATACAATGTTTCATCTTCTTTTTGCTCAATGTTGCTTATTTGTTTTTTTAAAGAAGATGAGATTGAGGCGGGATAGTACCTATCCAAGAAGCATTTTTTCATTGCTGCCCATGTGTCTATACTTCCCGAAGGAAGATAGAATAGCCAATCCTTTGCAGTGTCTTTGAGGGAGAATGGAAAAGCCCTCAATTTGATCTGTTCTTCCGAGACACCGCTGGGGCACATGCTTGTGCACACAATATGGAACTCAGAAAGGTGTTTGTTCGGATCTTCTCCTCTTAAGCCATGAAAGGATGGCAGTAGATGTATGAGCCCAGATTTTAGCTCAAATGTATTACCTTCATCGAGTGTAGGGAAGGTAATACATAACGGTTGTTGATTGAGATTTGGAGCAGTGAGCTCCCGTAGTGTTCTTGTCTCAAGAGCCATGGTTATTGACTCTTCGGTCTCGCTAGAATGAGAACTAGCGCTGGATGAATCTCTGATAGATGATTCCTCCGAGTCGGTATTAGAAAATTTACTTTTCAACCGCTCGAAAGTTTGTTCTATTTCTGGGTTTGTTTGATATATGATTTTGTTTATGGAGCGATGTTTAACCATAAACTCCACTAAGCTCAGAAATAGAAGAAATAAGAACTCTTTATATTTTTTTTTTGTTTGGTATATATATATTTTTTTGATTTTTCTTGATATGAAATAAAAGAAAAATTTATTGCCCTTCCCCGGCAATGGCGCCAAATTTGACGTGCACTCGTCGTTAGGTGCACTCAAAATAAATAATCAATACGACACAAATACGTAGTATAGTGCAGTAAGGTTCGTATCCACAGGGAAAGGAATACTTTTCTTTTATAAAAGTAGTAACAAAAAGGGGGGTTTAGATTTGTTTGTTTTAACAACACTAAGATAAACAACCTATATGAGTTTAATGCAATGAGATGAAGACTTGGTCTTGCTTTTATCCACTTAATGAAATGTTCGTCGATCCCGGTTATATCTTTAACTATCTTCCTCTCGAATACTCAATCGAGGAGTATATCCAGTTCATCGAGGGTAGTTATTAATAACGAGATGCATTCATTAATAAAACTTACTATCGAGTCAATATAGAACAAGCGCCGTATATTAACTTGATAGTAGCAATAAACTTAAGATGAAAACGATTGAGATTGATAACCTCAACACAAGCGGTTTATTGGTTTAATCAACATAATTAATCCCCCTTGGCATATTAACCATGAGATGCATGCATTAATATTCCAAGTTTACTACCGTTGAAAGAACCGGATTAATAACAAGCGTATTAACCGATTGATTCTAGTAATAATTAATATGAGAAGCAATACTAGTTGATACTTTAAGTAATGTTTAAGATATTAACATGAAATATGAATAGGAATTAATTAATACTCAAGGAAGAATATTAAAATATATGAATCCTACTATGATTAATATCAAGATGTTAACTAATTGTCATCTTAGTAACACTCCCCAATATTATCATAGAAGAAGAAATAGCTATTACCATAACCAATGTCAAGATGTTAACTAATTGTCATCTTAGTAACACTCCCCAACTTTGATATAGAGATAGTATTTTGAAAGAAAGAATTAATATTCAAGGAAGAAGATTAAAGAAAATAACTCACAACTTACAAATTCATTAAGCTTCAAAGTAGCAAAACCAAGATGGAAGAGTTTAGCTCCTCATTTGGAGACTAAACATGATGAAAAATATAAAGAAAGAGCTATTCTATACTGAGCTTAGATGTACAAGGGATTGGCTCTCAAATGGGAAGGAAAAGAGGTGTATTTATAGGTGTTTGGAGGTAGCAGGGTCATTTACCCGACCGGGTTTTATAGAAACCCGATCGGGTTTCTTGAGTAATTGCCCGGAATGTTCATTAGTCACATCTACCCGATCGGGTGTTTGATTTACCCGATCGGGTAAAAGACAAATCTTTGCCAAATCTTCGCTCTGCATGTTAAATTGCCTCCAAATCAGACTTGATCTTCGGGTCAAGTCAAACCCGGTCGGGTTTTTGGAAAACCCGGTCGGGTTTTTTGACTATTTTCCCAAATTTTCACTTTTTGTTGTTCCCTTGCACTTTCCTTGAACTTTTGAGGTCCCATCTTGATCCCTTGGATGAGTTTTTGACCTGTTTAGCTCAGAATAGTCCTAATCTAAACAAATTACAAATAATTATGAAAATAAAGTATTACACAAAAAATGTGTAATTTCCACAACTAGAACTAATAAAAACTAGTTAAAAATACAAACATACATGATAGGAAATTCACACTGTCACCCTTCTACGACCAAGCCTGACAGCTCACACACCTCACATGAGAAAAACAATACTTTTAAAGGTTCGTCCACTCATCTCTCTTCTCCTTTGTTTACAGGGAATGAAGTGAATAAGGAAGGAGAAGAGAAGAATGAGTGGAGGAAAAAGAGGAAGGAAATCGCAGATGGCAAAAAGAAAGTTTTTGAGAAAAGTGCCAGCCCTAGATCTAGTTCAATATTTTACTCAAAAGTTAATTGTAATTCTGTCTCTACAAAGCAAACTTCTAACAGTTCAGTCTTGAGTCCCAAGCTGAATATTTCTGAGACATCTTCCAGAAAAAGTTCTATTTATAATACAAGTGTTGCTTATGGTTATTCTGTTCCAGATCCCCATAATTATGAATGTGATATGAATGTTGTTAAATCTAAGCCTTCCAGAAAGCTTAAACCTGAAAAAGAAACCAAGAAAGGAACTTCTAAGGGAACGTTTTGTATTCCAGATATGAAATATGCCCTTAGAGTTCATTCTAGGAAACATGTTAATCGGCTTTCTAAGGAGGAGATTTTCAAAACCAAACTCAAGAAACAACCGTTCAATCACAAAGCACCTGTCTACTCTCCTCCTGAACCTAAAACGAAAAGATGGGTCCCCAAGATAAGACCCGTCAAAGCTGAAACGGAAAGGTGGGTCCCCAAGATGAGACCTACCAAACCTGAATCGAATAGGTGGGTCCCCAAACAAAGACCCATCCAAACTAAAACTGAAAAGTGGGTTCCCAATCGTAGACCCATCATAACTGAAACTGAAAGGTGGGGTCCAAATCGAAGACCCATCATAACTGCAACTGAAAGGTGGGTCCCCAAACTTAGACCCACAAGGACTAAAATGGAAAGGTGGGTTCACAACATCAGACCCACCAAAATGGAAAGTGCTAGGTGGACTCCAAAAACCAGACACACTGCAAAAGCAGATCTGGCAATTGGAAAGCCCATCAAAGATAGATCTTTTGTTGAAAGAGCAGCTGACCTTGGATCACTGCTCAAAGCAAGATTTGAAAAGGTGTTTCTTGATAATAAGGAAGGACCCACTCCAAGTTGGGTACCTAATCCTATTTGATTGTTTTGCAGGACGGTCATGTGTGGCACTTAGACTCAGGATGCTCAACCCACATGACCGGAATAAAGCACCTTTTGAGCAACTACACCAACTGCTACGGAGGAAATGTCAGATTCGGGAATGACGCCTCATCTCCTATCCTTGGGTATGGGGACGTCATCTGTGCCAGCGTCACAATAAATGATGTTTCATTTGTCAAAGGGCTCAAACACAACTTACTGTGCATTGGACAATTCTGTGACAGTGGGATGGAAGTAAGGTTCTTTGCAAAACAATGCTGTGTTCTTGACAGCACAGGGAATACATTATTAACGTGTTACAGAACATCAAATCTGTACACTATTGATCTGAAAAGCGTCCAATCCACCACTTCCATCTGTCTGCTGTCCAAAGCTTCAACTGAACAGAACAACCTATGGCACATACGTCTCTCCCATCTGAACTTCAAACATCTATCAACCTTGTCCTCCAAGAAACTTGTCAAGGGGCTTCCTCTGCTAAAGTCTTCCGCTGAAAATCATTGTAGTGCCTGCAAAATGGGCAAAATGACGCGAAGCTCCCACAAGTAAAAAACTGAACCTTCATCTACTCATCAGTTGCAGCTAATACACATGGATCTGTGTGGACCTATGAGAGTACAAAGCATCAATGGTCGCAAATATACTCTGGTGATCGTTGATGACTTCTCTAGGTATACATGGACAAAATTTCTCCGGTCAAAAGACGAAGCTGCAGAAAACATTATGACCTTTATCAGAACGATCCAGAAACTGCTACAGCACAGTGTTCGAATTGTGAGAACTGACAATGGTACCGAGTTTAAAAATCAGACTCTCACTGAGTTCTATGAATCACTCGGTATCACTCAGCAATTTGCAGCAGCTAAAACTCCCTAGCAGAACGGAGTTGTTAAGAGAAAGAACAGAACTCTTGTTGAAGCAGCACGCACCATGTTAATTCAATCAAGACTGCCTCACTTCATGTGGGCAGAGGCAATCAATACCGCGTGCTTCACACAGAACAGAACCTTCATCCACAAGCGCTTCGACAAGACTCCATATGAGATCCTATTCAACAAAACTCCTGATATTTCTTTCCTCAAGGTTTTTGGCTGCAAGTGCTTCATACTCAATGATCGGACAGAGAGAAGTAAGCTGGATCCCAAAGCCAGAGAAGGTGTGTTCATTGGCTACTCACTGCAATTCAAAGCTTACCGAGTCTATCTCAGAGACAAGCGGACTGTCATCGAGAGTGTAAACGTTACATTCTATGAAATGGCAGATTTTGCTATTGAACATCTCCAGACCGATCCATCCACTGCTGTACCAGTAGCTTCTGATAAAGCTGAACCAAACACCGAACACGACGATGTGATTCTCGACTCTCTCTTCAGAAACTTTTATGAGAACTCACAATCTCCACCTCCTGCATACACTCCAGAGTCAACATCAACTCCAACAGCAGAGATTCCGCTCCTCACAGGACCAGATGACGTACCATCCACACCCTCAATCCCTCAAACCAATCCCAGAGGTGTGGATGATCACGGCTTTGCCATAAGTCCGGAATCATCTCCACTACACACCACAGCTGCCCCAGAGCCTTCAAACTCATATCAGGACTCAGATCAACCAATAATTACTCCAACTCCTCTAGCTCATGAGAGGAAGTGGACGAGAGCACATCCTGTTGAACAAATAATAGGTGATCCAAGTCAAGGTGTGCGAACAAGATCAGCAACGACAAATGAATGTCACTATGCATGCTTTCTAAGCAAGAATGAACCGTCCAAAGTCTCAGAGGCACTCGCTGATCCAGATTGGGTGATTGCCATGCAAGAAGAGCTCAATCAATTTGACAGACTTGATGTATGGACACTTGTGCCTAAACCCCCTCAGAAAACCATCATTGGCACAAAATGGGTGTTCAAGAACAAGAAGGACGAAGAAGGCATAGTGATACGGAACAAGGCACGACTGGTCGCTAAAGGATATAATCAGCAAGAGGGCATAGACTATGATGAAACATTTGCACCCGTAGCAAGAATAGAAGCAATCCGCCTTTTTCTTGCGTACGCGGCCCACAAGAACTTTACTGTCTTTCAAATGGACGTCAAGACTGCCTTTCTGAATGGAGTCTTGGAAGAAGAAGTCTATGTCGCTCAGCCCGAAGGATTCGTAGATCCCAGATATCCCGACCATGTGTACAAACTAAAGAAAGCTCTGTATGGGTTTAAACAGGCACCAAGAGCTTGGTATGATGCATTAACCGAATTTCTGGTTGACTCAGGTTTCTCAAAAGGGAAGATTGATACCACACTTTTCATCAAGCGACAGAAGTCTGACATCATCCTGATTCAGATCTATGTTGATGACATTATCTTCGCCTCCTCTAATCCACGTCTGTGCAAACACTTTGAGAAACTGATGAAAACCAAGTTCGAGATGAGCATGATGGGAGAACTGAATTTCTTCCTAGGCCTGCAAGTAAGACAACTCTCTGACGGCATTTTCATCAATCAGTCAAAGTATATTCTGGAAATGCTTAAGAGATTCAACATTGATGGCAAATCTTCCATGACGACCCCCATGTCTCCAAACAACAAACTGGACTCAGACCCCTCCGGGAAGCCAGTTGATGCTACAAACTACAGGGCTATCATTGGATCTTTGCTATATCTCACATCAAGCAGGCCTGACATTGTTTTCTCCACATGCTTATGTGCACGCTTTCAGGCAAATCCGAAGGAATCCCATCTGACCGATGTTCGAAGAATTCTGAGATATCTCAAAGGCACTGTGAATCTAGGCCTTTAGTATCCCAAGCACTCAGGTTTTGACCTAGTCGGATACTCGGATGCTGACTTTGCTGGTTGCCGGATGGACCGCAAAAGTACATCAGGAGCAGTCCAATTCTTGGGCGATAAGTTAGTCTGCTTGTCTTCCAAGAAACAGAACTGTGTGTCAACATCTACGGCCGAGGCAGAATACGTCGCGGCTGCTAGCTGTTGTTCACAAATATTATGGATGAAGACCCAGCTAAAGGACTACGGTTACACACTCCGCCATATCCCGATCTACAGTGACTCTCAAAGCGCCATAGCCATCACCAGCAACCCAATTCATCACTCCCGCACCAAACACATCGACCTGCGCTATCATTTCATCAAGGATCATGTGGAGAAAGGAGACATTGACATGTATTTTGTAAGCTCAGAGCTTCAACTGGCTGACTTGTTCACTAAGGCATTGGATGAAAAACGATTCCAGTTCCTAGTCTCCAAGTTGGGCATGTTGAACCTCGAGCCCGTTTAATTATGTCTCCACTGATCTAAAAAGTGTGTGTGTGTGTGGGACTTGTAAAAAGTGTGTGTGTGTGGGATTTGTAAATAGTGTGTGTGCGTTGCATGTGTTGAGGGGGAGAAAACCAGAAAAACAACAAAAAATAGTGTGTGTGCGTTGCATGTGTTGAGTGGGTGAAAAATCAAAAAGAACAAAAAATAGTGTGTGTGCGTTGCATTTGTACATATTGTTCGTTGCATTTTTTGAGGGGGAGAAAATTTTCACTGTTTGAGGGGGAGCTATTTTTCACTGATTAAGGGGGAGCTCTCTATTTTTCTACATATATGTCAGCCCAACATTTCGGGCTCAATTGTTACAGAGGAGGTCCAAATTTTTTCTCTCGCGTATATAAGCCTCGAAAAAGGCCTTCTCTTTCCATTCTTAACTTTTCACAACGGCAGAGCTCTTCGACTGTTCTTCTTCGTCAAAACCTTGTTTTCGAAAACCTTCTCCTCCTCCGATTCTCTTTCGCAAACACTAAGGTAGTTTCCCATCGATTTCGAGTTCAATACAGACGCCTCAAACGAATAATCTTCTCGTCACTCGATTTCGAAATCCTAATCTTCAACTGTGTTCACTCGAACGATCTCGAGATTGGCATCTCAATCGTTTTTTTTCTCTTAAAAAGGTTTTTCTTGGTCGAAATCGATTGTTATTGTTTGTTATATTGTTGTTTTTGCAGGTGAAAATTTCGTCAAAATTCGTCGGTTCATCTTCTCGAAATCAAGATCTCGAGATGGGAATCTCGACATCTTGATCTCGAGATGGGCATCTCGACATCTTGATCTCGAGATTTGAATCTCGAAATCAAGATCTCGAGATCTGCATCTCGACATCTTGATCTCGAGATTTGAATCTCGAAATCAAGATCTCGAGATCTGCATCTCGACATCTTGATCTCGAGATTTGAATCTCGAAATCAAGATCTCGAGATCTGCATCTCGACATCTTGATCTCGAGATTTGAATCTCGAAATCAAGATCTCGAGATCTGCATCTCGACATCTTGATCTCGAGATTTGTATCTCGAAATCAAGATCTCGAGATCTGCATCTCGACATCTTGATCTCGAGATATGAATATCGAGATTTGAGATTTGAACTTAGAATTTTTTTCAAAACTCCATCCGCATAAACTTATCTGACAACTGCAAATCAAACTCTTTCATTCAAATCAAACAGTTGAACTTCATGTGCTGACCCCCTGCTTCTACAGTTTAAAATGGCAGGAAACACTCAAACACAGATTGACGACGCCATCTACCCCAAGGGAAAGTGGATCAAGGTGCTGGACAACAACTTCCAGCTAGACCTCACCGTCTTCAAGTGCCAGAACCCGATCATTCCGGCCATAATGAAAGGTCACTATCTCTGGCCTGCACTTCACAACGCCAAACCAGTGCCAGAGATATACCTACAACAATTTTGGGGCCACATGCATACTGATTCATTGAAGGATCGTTCCAAGATCAAGACCAAGTTGAACGGCATGCGGGTGATTCTGACACCATCCACTCTACGGACTACTCTATCGCTGCCGATACATGACGAATACGATGCACTGCCGTCCATCCCTGATCTGCTCAAAGACGTGGCATCCCTTGGCTACACATCATTACTGCCACAACTCTCAAATTTCAACGGTGCATATCTCCGTCACCCGTGGAAAAATCTCTTCGGGCTAGTGAACAAGTGTCTGTCACCGAAGCATGCCGGGTTTGACAAATGCAACAAGCAGATCCTGCTAATCTTTCATGGCATCGCGTTCAACAAGAACTACGATCTGGCTCAGCTCTTCTACTCAGAGCTAATGGACCTGGTCAAGGCCAAAGAAAAGAATAGGCCAGGTACCATTCCGTACGCTAGATGGCTTGGGTTGATCATCAACGACCTCATGGCAGAGCATTCAACAATACCAAGACGCAGTACAGATCCTCACTTCACAGCACCGAAGCTACAGTACTTCAAAGCAGACAAGAATCCTTCTTATGGCCTGAAGATACCTGGATTTCTGCTAAAGCTGGTAAAATCTTCAAATCCAGCAGTCCAACAATACAAAGAAGCCACCGAGAAAACCGTCCCTATGGTTCAGCAAAACCCAGCTGGACCTACCCAAGGGACAAAGCCGAGTGTAAGTAAGGGTCCTAAGAGAGCCCAAAAGCCACAGAAACCAGTGGCCGGTTTGCCCAATGAAGGGAAGTCTGACGACTCTCACGCGCCCTCACTCGCAGTCTTTGAGGGTCAAAACGTGAATTTTCCGATAAACATTGTAAATCACCGATGTCCAGGTCAAAACTTAGGCAAATCTGTTCAAATTCTTTCAAAGTCAACCCTGAGGTCAAACATTTTCTAAACTTCAATGTAAAGGTCTGAAAATCGTAGATAATTCAATCTACCTCGCGTCAACGGTCATCTTACAACAATCAACAATCAACTGCTGAAGCCTCCCCTGACTCATCAACATTATGTGATCTTCAATATGCTGAAATTCTACATGATGAGTTCAGGAAACCGTCATGTGTGGTACTTGTTCAGATTGCTCCACACACATGGCGGGGATGACAAGCTGTGAGCAATCAAACCTTGCACATTCTGAGGGGGAGTTTCAGTTTGCTTCTCCTGGCACCTTACACCGACAAAGCAAGGAATCTCTCAAAGGATGCAACATTCTAGGGGGAGTGTTCAAAGTAATCCTCCCCGGTGCCTAACAATGACAAAGCATACCGAGTGCTCCAGTTGAGGGGGAGTACAGAGAGAAAATGAGAAAGTAATGAGAGAACATGTCCCTATGGCTTAGTAAACCCAACTAAGCCTACCCAAGGGACAAAGCCGAGCGTAAGTGCGTGAGTGAGCGAGTGAGTGAGTGAACATTATGAGCATTAGGAAGCAGAAGGCTCAAGTGAGAAGACAAACAATTATCAATGATGAGTCTGCTACCTCAATTGCCTGCTATGAATTGAACATTTTCTCCTAGCCACTAAAATACTCTGGACTATCCCCATAGGTTCAGGACTGAATTTATTCAGATCCCGGGTAGAAGTCGCTGCATTTTGTCCAAACGGCGCATGCACAACCCTACCCTAGACCACTCACTTGTCTCCCAACAAACAGGTGTTTAATCATAGTTCACGGGGAACCGCATCTCTCATTACTGTCTCCTTCCGAGGCAAGTAATACTGACTACAGTGGCCTCAGCCCCATGCCACTGAACTTTCATTGATCACGTCGTGTCTAGTTACCTCACTCCCAAATGTTTTGAATTTTCTAGGACACCGACACACTTTTTGAGTCAGTTGCAGGTCTTCAAAGACCCGCGAGAACTTCCATAGGTCTCATCTATTCCAGATGTAGACTAATGATTGGAAGGAAGTCCTGCTGTTGCAACATAAGAATCACCAACATTTTCAGGCCATTGCTAAAGAGTTTATCTCTATAGTGATGATAACGGGCGTCTTCACGACCCCGGGGGGCTACGTTATCTTCTTTACATTCTGCTTGTTTTTCCTGTTTTATTTCCGCAGAATAAAAGAATAAAAGCATGACGTCCTGATTCATCGAATCGTCATGAGGGGGAGAGTGGTCCACATGCTGTTAACACTGAACAAATCATTCTGGGACACTTCACTCCTCCATCACAAAATTCAACACCCTCTCTCCTATCTCCGCAACTCAAATCAAATGGTCAGCTACACTCTCGTGTGGAGGAGACAGAGGTCAAATAAATACTCGTGTCCTGAAGATGAATTACATGGGCGTCTCCTGTTCTCCAAAGAATATTCATTCTAGAGGCGTCACCGGACTTCATCCAAGCTGATCAAGAGCAACTTATGGAAGGCAAGGATTACATGCAAGATACAGAAGGTCCCTCAACCCCCGGCATCAAAGATCAAATTGTCAAGAAGACATCAAAGGGGAGATTGCAAGGATTCCTTCAGATAGCCTTCCTCAGAAGTCAAGTTCAAAGACAAAGGAAGTTCAATAACAACAAAGACAAAGATATATGCGCTGCAATGCTGATTCAACACGATTGATCACCAAGGGGGAGATTGTTGGGAATATTTTATGGTGTACAATCTAGTTAGTTATCTTTGTATTAGTGTAGTTATTAATTAAACGTGTAATACGGGCCACAAATGTGTATCAGCCCGTGGGCTTCCTTGTAACCTGTAAGTTAGCCAACTTCTCCTATAAAAGGAGGCTAACTTACGGGAACCCTAACTGATAGTGAGAGGCTGAGACGCAGAGGCGTAGAGATAGAGAGAAATTAGGTTGCCGCTGCTCTCCTTCTCCAGGGAGAGTAGCGGCAGGTTTATACGGTTTACCAGATTTGAGTTTCAATCTTGTCGATTTCTTTCTATCTGCTTCTTTATCACTGCTAGGTTGTATGATTGTTAGAATTTTGGGACTAACAGTAACCACCATGCAACAAAACATGGTGCAATTCCAAAATGAGACCAAGTCTAGCATTTTGAGCTTGGAATCTCAAGTGGGTCAAATAGCCGGAGTCGTGAGTAGGCTTGAAGCAAGGGATTCGGGAAAACTTTCCTCTCAAATAGAATGTGATCCTAGACAGCAAACTTTTGCAATCACATTGAAAAATGAAGAGGAAATGCAAAAAGAGATCCAGGATCCAGAAGAAGTAGAGGAAGAAAAGGACACGGAGCTCCAACTGGTCAAAGAAGAGGATAATCTGAGCTTCAAGGTTAAATATCTATCCTTGTCATCTTTTGAGGTACCCCCATCAATTCTAAAAATCTTGAGGGAAACTCATAAACTTGAAATGGACAATGACATTTCTGAAATATTCTTCAAAATTAAGGAGTCGAAAAACTTTTTATTGATCATACTAAACGATAATTTCTTCCCATTCCTCCCACCACACGAATCAATGAAAATTTGGATATTTGATCCTGGAAAGATTTCCAAAGTGGAGAGTCAAGAAATTAAGCACTCCTATGGAAGTCCTAGGAGTGAAAGTGAGAAGAAAATAAACTATCATGATCCAAGTTTGAATGATTGAAAACAATGATAGCGTCGTGCCGCGACGTTAAATGAGGCGCTTCTTGGGAGGCAACCCATGCAAGGTACGTTTACTTGTTTTGTTTTATTTTTACACATTTCAAAAAAAAATAAAGAAAAAAAAAAGAGTTTTGTGCACCACGGCTTAATACCTGATCGGGCACATGTATATATCTGGTCGGGTATAAGAGAAATTAAATTTCAAAAACTACGGCGAGAAGAAGTCGATCGGGTATGAAAATCCCAGAAAGCGAAGAAAAGGAAGATACCCGATCGGGTATAACCACTTACCCGACCGGGTATGCTTAAAACGTGCAATTTCAGAGCTCACTGCCTCGTGTAGTGATCGGGTATACACACTTACCCGGTCGGGTAAGCAGGATTACTCAGCATTTTAATTCGAAAAGTCCCTTCTTCTTCCCAAATTCCTTCCCCAAATCCGACCAAACCCTCCCCAAACCTCCATAGCCGGTTCTTCTACCTCAAATTACTCCCTGAATTCTCCACCAAATCCCTCCAAACCACCACCAAAATCTTCCCCACATCCCCCTCTACACACCCATACCCATCAACACCACATTCTTTTCCAATTTCGTAGAGTCCAAAAAACCCAACCCCACCACATAAAAGTCCGAAATTTGGAACCCAAAATCCAAGTTTTCTAGCAAAAATGGCACCAAAGAGGACAAGAGGAGAAAGTTCTTCTTCAAGAGCACCGGTTCCCAGCTTTGAAAACATCATCATCACCTCATCGGCTCACCGGGAAAAAGTCTTGGCCCAAACTAAAAGAGAGGTACATCATTCCCGTTTTTTGTGTATGAATACTTTGGATGAGCTAGAAATTCTTGCTATGATGCTTCAATTAGGTGAATTGTTGGGAATGAGCAAAATTTTTGGGTTGAAATATAACCCAAATGATGAACTTGTGTATGAATTCTTGGGTTCCGTTGAGAGAATCAAAGATGATAATGATGATAGGGAGGATAAACTCACGTTTCGTTTATTCAATAAATCACATTCCATAACAAAACGTGAGTTTGCGGAGCACTTTGGCTTGCCCGTGCCACCACAAAACGCCCAAGAGCCCGACACCGGGCATGGCTTTGAATTGTGGGAAAAAATGACGGGGGAAATGAACTTTAGCTCCAAAAATCTTGTCATAACCCATGTCCAACACCCAGTGCTACGCATTTTCTTGAAATACTTGGTTAGCTTTGTGTTTGGACGCCCCAACAATCACCAAGCACGAATAGGTGATATATGTATTCTAGCCAATGCACTGTTTGACATACCTCCCTTCCACTATAACATTGTGAACCGTATGTGGGAACATCTGTATAAAGAATGCACCGCCCAAGGAAAAATTTGGATAGGGGGCGTTATTCTCCACATAGCTACAAAATTTGGTTACGTAGATAATGCACCAATAGCCGAATTCTGTCTTTTTGACATAACACATCTGGGCAATTCAAAGGACATCAAGTTCTCTCATCGTGATTACAAGGGGAAAATCTTTTACAAATGGTCCATCTTCCCGAAACCCACTCGTTACTTCACGATCCCCTCCGAGGGGCTACCCACTATTCCATTCCGATTAGAACCACCTCTTGTGCACCACTATTGCCTCCCTCCAGCCATCCCACCATATTTTCAAAACCAAGAAGATGAACCCGCACAAGAACAAGCCCCTCCAATTCTTGAAGATATTCCAGCTCCACCTCACGACCAACCCCACTACGATCCGTATCAACCACAAGTGCTTGAGAACCAACGTGCTCTATTGGAAGGACTCCGGGATTTGAGCTTCCGAGTCAACCGCATGGACGAGGACAACCGACGGGCAATAGCCCCCATCTATGCTTACCATCATCAGCAGGGGCACTTCTCCTCTATGCGTCCCCCAGTGCAGCACCCGTCATGGTATGACCCCTCTCAGTGGGGTAATTTTGGGGAGGACAACGGTTACAGTGGAGGAGACTATGGTGGCGGTCAGCCTGGCTTTGACGGAGACGAGCACTGGGGACAGTGCTTCAAGCTAAGTGAGGGGGAATCACTCATTGGTACGTACTCAATTGTTTCAACCTTGTAACTTGCATTATCTTCTTTTTAAAAAAAAGAAAAAAAAAGAAAACCAAAAAAAGGAAAAAAAAGGGAAATGCTAGTTAGGTTGAAAACCCAAAAAACGGGCAATCTAAGCAAAAAGGGCTTATAAAACAAAATGTTAATGAGTGAGTTAGAAGGAACAAAACAAAACGAGAGGCTAGGATGAAAACCTGAAAAGGCTCCTAGACAAAATGAGAGATATTAGAGGTTCATTTGTTTTTTTTTACAGGGCAATGGTGGTCTCAAGAAGCGGAATGAAGGAGTTGAAAACAAGAGAAGAGCATAGAAGGCCATAAAAACCCAAGAAAATATTAATCTTTGAGCTCAAAACTCAATTTAAATCTAATGTACAAACCTTGGTGGTCTTTTGCTCTTTCTTGTTAAATTGTTGAACTATTGAAGACATGAAAAACTTGTAAACATTTGGCTTTACTCGAGGACGAGTAAAGAAACTAAGTGTGGGGGAGTTTGATAGTGTGAATTTCCTATCATGTATGTTTGTATTTTTAACTAGTTTTTATTAGTTCTAGTTGTGGAAATTACACATTTTTTGTGTAATACTTTATTTTCATAATTATTTGTAATTTGTTTAGATTAGGACTATTCTGAGCTAAACAGGTCAAAACTCATCCAAGGGATCAAGATGGGACCTCAAAAGATCAAGGAAAGTGCAAAGAGACATGAAAGATTTCGATTTGGAAAAGATACTCGTATACCCGGTCGGGTATAGGCAATACCCGATCGGGTATTTGCTTGATTCGGTTGTCCAAATCAAATCCGGGAACAAAGGATCGTGGGAGCAAATTTTCGTAAAGATTTGTCACATACCCGATCGGGTAAACCGACATACCCGACCGGGTATGTCCAGAAATATGGCTTTCCGGGAAATTTCCTAAGATACCCGATCGGGTATCCTATATACCTGGTCGGGTATCAGCCCCTGCAGCTCCCAAAAGCCTATAAATACACCCCTTACCTTCACAATAAGATATCCAATTCCTTTGTACATCTAAGCTCAGTATAGAATAGCTCTTTCTTTATATTTTTCATCATGTTTAGTCTCCAAATGAGGAGCTAAACTCTTCCATCTTGGTTTTGCTACTTTGAAGCTTAATGAATTTGTAAGTTGTGAGTTATTTTCTTTAATCTTCTTCCTTGAATATTAATTCTTTCTTTCAAAATACTATCTCTATATCAAAGTTGAGGAGTGTTACTAAGATGACAATTAGTTAACATCTTGACATTGGTTATAGTAATAGCTATTTCTTCCTCTATGATAATATTGGGGAGTGTTACTAACATGACAATTAGTTAACATCTTGATATTAATCATAGTAGGATTCATATATTTTAATATTCTTCCTTGAGTATTAATTAATTCCTATTCATATTTCATGTTAATATCTTAAACATTACTTAAAGTATCAACTAGTATTGTTTCTCATATTAATTATTACTAGAATCAATCGGTTAATACACTTGTTATTAATCCGGTTCTTTCAACGGTAGTAAACTTGGAATATTAATGCATGCATCTCATGGTTAATATGCCAAGGGGAATTAATTATATTGATTAAACCAATAAACCGCTTGTGTTGAGGTTATCAATCTCAATCGTTTTCATCTTAAGTTTATTGCTACTATCAAGTTAATATACGGCGCTTGTTCTATATTGACTCGATAGTAAGTTTTATTAATGAACGCATCTCGTTATTAATAACTACCCTCGATGAACTGGATATACTCCTCGATTGAGTATTCGAGAGGAAGATAGTTAAAGATATAACCGGGATCGACGAACATTTCATTAAGTGGATAAAAGCAAAACCAAGTCCCCATCTCATTGAATTAAACTCATATAGGTTGTTTATCTTAGTGTTGTTAAAACAAACAAATCTAAACCCTCCTTGTTACTATTTATATAAAAGAAAAGTATTCCTTTCCCTGTGGATACGAACCTTACTACACTATACTACGTATTAGTGTCGTATTGATTAATTATTTTGAGTGCACCTAACGCAAGTGCACGTCAGTGGTCGACGAGGGCGGTGGTCGGAGAGGGTGGCGTTCCGTCGGTCGCAGGTGGAGAAGGGGAGACATCCGGTCGAATTTTTGCTCTGGTCGCGTAAGGGAGAAGTGGGCGGCGCTGGGAACATTTTTAAAAAACGCGTAAAATTTTCTACGCACGATCGTGTGTATGGGGAGACGCACGATAATGCGTCAGTGGTAGAAGCCTCTCTCAACTATGTGGTTACGCACGATCGTGCGTAAGCGGGGTCGCACGATTGTGCGTCAGTGGCAGTAGCCTCCCTCGCGTTACTTTCAATGACGCACGGCGTGCGTACCGGGACGCACGACCGTGCGTCCGTACAAACAGTTTTTTTTTTGGGTTTTTTAGAAAGCAGTAAAATTACACTAAAGAAGCAAAAAAATAAGCTCGGGTTGCCTCCTGAGAAGCGATATTTTTAACGTCGTTTGCCCGACGCAACTACGCACTCATCTCTCAAAATTCGTGACAAAGGTCACCTCACGTTCGCGGTCTAACGGTCCTCCGTAGTACTTCTTCAGGTGGTGGCTGTTAACTTTAAAACGGCCTTTCTCAGGATGGTCTATCTCAACTGTACCGTATGGAAAAACTTCACTTACTACGAAGGGGCCAGACCACCTAGACTTCAATTTTCCTTTAAAAATTTTCATTCGGGGATTGAATAGCAGAACTTGATCCCCCTTACGAAACTCTTTTCCCTGTTTGATATGTCGGTCGTGATAGGTTTTAGTACGCTCCTTACTAATCTTAGAGTTCTCATAGGCCATAAGCCTCCACTCATCCAATTCGTTGAGCTTCCAAAGCCGCTCACGACCCGCCAATGAAAGATCTTTATTCAGCGTTTTCAAGGCCCAGTAGGCCTTATGCTCAATCTCTACCGGAAGGTGGCACGCCTTCCCATAAACCAAGTGAAATGGAGTGGTGATTTGCACTAATTAGTAGTGAATAAATATATGTTTTTATGTTTGATTTATGTTGATTGTTTGACGTTTTATTTAGTTTGTAAACATTTATGTGATTTCAGTTGTAATTGTATTTTAGTCTTTTTTTATAAGTTGTAAAGTATAGTTAGGATTTGTGGTGTTGGAAAGGAAAACTTTGAAGAGAAGAAAACAAGAAACTTGACTGCCCAGGAGTAAAACCCGACCAGGTAGAAACCCCCACCCGGTCGGGTATGATTTAACAGACGAAATTGCCAAGAAAGTCACTGGACCCGGTCGGGTCAGATGTGACCCGAGACAAAATGACGTGCGAAGATCACCAGAACGTGCCGGATTATCTGATTTTGACCAGACCCGATCAGGTAAGTACTTGACCCGGTCGGGTACCCGGCCAAAGGTGTTGAAAAACACCTATAAATAGCACACTTTTTCTTCTCTAAAAATCATCCCTTTTTCCATACTCTTTAGCTCAGTTTAGAATAGCATTTCTTTATATTTTTCTAGCTATGTTTAGTCTCCAAATGAGGAGCTAAACTTCCATTCTTGGTGTTGCTCTTGAAGTTTGTTGATTATTAAAGTTGTGAGTTATTTTCTTAATTTCTTTCCTTGAATATTAATTAATAGTTCTTTCCTTAATACCATCTCTACATTAGTTAGAATAGTATTTTCTTCCTCTATATTAATGTTGGGGAGTGTTGCTAAGATGACAATTAGTTAACATCTTGATATTAATTATAGTAGGATTCATCTTCTTTAATTATATTCTTCCTTGAATATTAATTAATCCCTACTCATATTTCATATTAATATTTTGAACATTACTTAATGGATCAACTAGTTTTGTTTCATATATTAATTATTACTAGAAACGATCAACGAACCGATGGTTAATCATTGATGGTTTCACAAGTAAGTAACTTCGGTTTATTAATGCACGGTCGTGGTTAATAAACTTAAGAGGGATTAATTTTGTTGGTTAAACCGAAACCGTTGTGTTGAGGTTATCAATCTCAATTGATTTCATCAAGGAGTTAGAAAGATTAAATGCTACTATTAAATCGGTATAAGGCGTTGTTCTATATTTGATTAATAGTAAGGGTTATTTATGAACGGTTATTGTTAATAACTATCCTCGATGAAGTGGATATACTCCCCGATTGAGTATTCGAGAGGGAATAAGTTATAGATATAACAATGATCGACTAAAATATATCAACAAGTGGAAAGTAGCAATGCCAAGTCCTTTTTATCTTTGAATTAAACACATATAGGTTGTTCATCTTAGTTCTTAATTAAATTAAATCACTAAATCCAAACCCCCCCCCCCCCCCTTTTATTTACTAAGTATCATAAAAAGAGATTTATTCCTTTCCCTGTGGATACGAACTCTACTACGCTATACTACGTATAAGTGTTTAGTATTGAATTTATTTTGACGCACCGTGACAAAGTGCACGTTAAGTGGTGCCAATGTGTGTGTTATACGCTGTACGGAGTGCCCACAGCGCATCATCTAACTTATCGGACCAATCCTTCCTATTCGAATTCTCAACTTGGCCACTAGTTTGAGGGTGATATGAGACACCCCCTTTATGAGTGACCCCGTACTTTGCCAGAAGGCGTGTCATGGGATCATTCCTAAAGTGGGTGCCCCTGTCACTAATCAACACTCGCGGCACTCCGAATCTAGAAAACAATTTTTTCAGAAAACGAATTACAACTCTAGCGTCATTCGTGGGCAGGGCTTCAGCCTCAACCCACTTGGAAACATAATCTACAGCAACAAGAATGAATTTATTACCTTTAGAACCCGGAAACGGCCCAATGAAGTCAATGCCCCAAACATCAAATACCTAACAAGCCAATATAAAATTCTGGGGCATCTCATCCCTCTTGGTAACCGCCCCGGTGCGTTGACACCTGTCACATTCCTGCACAAACGTTAGAGCATCTTTAAACAAAGTGGGCCAGAATAAACCACATTCCAAGACCTTACGGGCTGTCCGGTTGAAAGAGTAGTGTCCCCCGATTGGTCCTGAGTGACAATGTTTAAGAATTTCAGCTCCTTCACAAAGAGGGACACATCTTCTAACAACCTGATCAGCACAAATACGAAACAGATATGTGATAGGCACTAGTTGTTAGTGCCTATGTATACATTTTTATTATTGTTTGTAATGTTTATTTACTAGTTTTGTGCAAGTTTATAGTTGTTAGTTTGCATTTGATTGTAATCGTATTTCTAGCATTTTTATTGTTTGTTGTAAGTTGTAGTTAGTTTGGCTATAAGTTTAGGATAGGTTTGGAAGCAAAAAGGATGAAGAAACCTGAGTTTTGTGCAAAACCCAGTCGGGTATGGACTTCACCCGGCCGGGTATGAAGTGACAAAGGAAACTGCTGCAAAACTAGCAAATACCCGGTCGGGTATTCCATATACCCGGTCGGGTATTCCATATACCCGGTCGGGTATGAAGTGATTTCGGACCAAAGAACGTGCAGAAGACACAAAAACATGGGAAAATATTTGATTTCGTAAATACCCGGTCGGGTATGTCAAAATACCCGGCCGGGTATCCGGCATTAGGTGTTGAAAACATCTATAAATAGCCCCATTTTCCTTCACATTTCATCATCCCTTCTTCCATTCTCTTTAGCTCAGTTTAGAATAGCATTTCTTTATATTTTTCTAGCTATGTTTAGTCTCCAAATGAGGAGCTAAACTTCCATTCTTGGTGTTGCTCTTGAAGCTTGTTGATTATTAAAGTTGTGAGTTATCTTCTTAACTTCTTTCCTTGAATATTAATTAATAGTTCTTTCCTTAATACCATCTCTATATTAATGTTGGGGAGTGTTGCTAAGATGACAATTAGTTAACATCTCGACATTGGTTAGAATGGTATTTTCTTCCTCTATATTAATGTTGGGGAGTGTTGCTAAGATGACAATTAGTTAACATCTTGATATTAATTATAGTAGGATTCATCTTCTTTAATAATATTCTTCCTTGAATATTAATTAATTCCTACTCATATTTCATATTAATATTTTGAACATTACTTAAAGGATCAACAAGTTTTGTTTCATATATTAATTATTACTAGAAACGATCAACGAACCGATGGTTAATCGTTAATGGTTTCACAAGTAAGTAACTTTGGTTTATTAATGCACGTTCGTGGTTAATAAACTTAAGAGGGATTAATTTTTTTGGTTAAACCGAAACCGTTGTGTTGAGGTTATCAATCTCAATTGATTTCATCAAGGAGTTAGAAAGATTAAATGCTACTATTAAATCGATATAAGGCGTTGTTCTATATTTGATTAATAGTAAGGGTTATTAATGAACGGTCGTTGTTAATAACTACCCTCGATGAAGTGGATATACTCCCCGATTGAGTATTCGAGAGGGAATAAGTTATAGATATAACAATGATCGACTAAAATATATCAACAAGTGGAAAGTAGTAATGCCAAGTCCTTTTTATCTTTGAATTAAACACATATAGGTTGTTCATCTTAGTTCTTAATTAAATCAAATCACTCAATCCAAATCCCCCTTTTTATTTACTAAGTATCATAAAAAGAGAATTATTCCTTTCCCTATGGATACGAACTCTACTACACCATACTACGTATAAGTGTTTAGTATTGAAAATTATTTTGACGCACCGTGACAAAGTGCACGTCAAATTTGGCGTCGTTGCCGGGGAAAGGCAATTACTTTTCTTTTTATTTTATCTCATAAAAGTAAAAAACAATATATATATATATATATATATAATTCTTGCTCTTCTATTTTCTGAGCTTACATGAGTTATGAGTATATGGATGCCAACACTTCATCCTTAGAGAGTCAAATTTCCTTCTTGACTTCTCTAATAAAGGAATCTATCTTTAACTCAAAAGCTCAAGATGCCAAGACATGCAACATTTGCATGTCTCACAGGCATCTTACGGACTTCTGCCCAAAGCTCCAAGAAGAATACCTTGCACAAATTGATGATGTACCTCACATGAGATATGATCCATTCTCCAACTCTAATATGTCCACGGAGGACATGGTTCGGGCTCTTACTAACAGTGATGGAGTATATGGGTCTGAGCCCCGGGACCCACATACTCGGAAGAACAGAAAGCACAAGACAACAGAGTGGCGCCCTCGTCGGCCAAGACGCCCCCGTCGGCCGAAAAGGAGCCAACTCGGATTATGGTCCTGAGTCCAAGGAACCCGGGTGCCCTCGTCGGCCGTGCCCTCGTCGGCCGTGCCCTCGTCGGCCACGCCCTCGTCGGCCACGAAGACCTCCCAGAAACGGATTTTATACTTACTCATTTGGACAGCCCATTAGTGGCTTTGTATTCGGCCCAGTAGCGGTCCAGTTGTAAATGGGCCTCCCAAGCCCAAGGCTTGGGAGCCCAACCCTAATTTTCACTATAAATACTCCCCTTGGGAGTAGTTATAGGGGTTACAAAACCATTCTATTGAAGCATATTACTGCACTTCTCTCTCTAGCTCTCACTTCTCTCTAGATATACTCTATCATTTGGTGCTCTCGTTGAGAGCTAGAAAAATCAAGTTAGCACCCTTCGTCGCTACCAAGCACAGCTAACCACTGATCATGGGGAGAACTAAATCAAACCGCAACCTCGTCAGCAAAGTCATCCCTGAGGACCAAGAGCCCAGGGAGCACGATGAGGACGCCACGGCCGACCAGGTCGGCGGAGGGGACCTCTTCCAGGAGGCCTTCAACCTCACGACGGACCTCCGCAACCAACTCAACGACGGAGTCCCCGACGCCCGCCTCGGCCTGGAAAAGAAACGAGCTGAGAAAGCGGACCACGCCCCGGCCCAGCCTATGGCCGCGGCCTCTCCGTCCGTAGATCCTCAGGTCCAGGCCGCACTATCGGCTATCATCGCCAGCTTGGCTCAGAATCCCACCGTCCTCAGCGCACTCTTGCCAAGGACCGGGGGAAACGTCACTCCACCTCCTCATCCCCAACCACTGGCCGACCAGATAGGCAACAATGAGGGGGTTGTGGCCCAGGACACGGCGTCGTCCCACTCCCACCCTGCTTCCCCTCTTCGGCCCGGGCAGACCCCAGCGCGTGGAAAAGCCTCTGCCTTCAATAGGCTGGGTGACACGCGCCGTCGTCCGGTTTCGGAGAGGATGGCGGGACGGATTGGTGATCCTCGTCCTGGCTCGCCAAGGGAGAGTTTGGGGTCTGTGTCCCGGACAGCGGACCAGCCCCGCCCGGACAAGGGCAAGGGGAAGTTGCACGAGGATGACGTGCGTCACCAGATCAACGCGGCTCACAACGAGCGCCTGAGGAACCAGCCGGGTGCCGCCGCGGCCGACAGGGACCCCCGGGACGAGGTCATCGCCCAGCTGGAAAGGAGGTTGGCTCAGATGGAGGCCAAGCAGTCGGCCAACATCCCTACGGCCGGCGCCTCCAACGACCCCGGCCTCAACGCGCTCATGAACAAAGTCAGCGCCCTGGAGAGGGAGCTGGCCGAAGGGCGGGGACCCCATCATCCAGGTCAGGACCAGGACCCCTTTCACCAACAGGGTCCTCTCGGCCCCCATCCCTGAGAAGTACAGGGGGAACGCCATCAAGTCCTACGATGGCCGATCAGACCCCCAGGAGCACTTCAGCCGTTACCAAAACAACATGCTGATGGTGAACGCGTCCGACGAATACCTCTGCCGTTGGTTCCTCTCTACCCTCGAGGGGCCAGCGTACGAGGATCTCGAGATCAGCATCTCGAAATTTGAAATCTCGAGATCCCAAATCTCGAGATCCTTAATCTCGAGCCCAAATCTCGATAACGGGCCTCCTTTATCGAAATCTGAGATTTCGATATTCAGATCTCGACATCTGATTTTTCGAGATTCTGCCTCTGAAAATCTTTTGATCAATTTTCTCGAACGGTCAGTTTAGTACAGCAATGGGTTCAGAATACAATGCACAAGGGAACAGCAGTACCCCTCCTAGCCTCAGGAAGGGAGAATACCAAATGTGGAGGAACAGATTTCTAAACTTCCTCGAGCACAAAGAGAACTCTTCTGCAATGCTCGAATCTTTGCTTGAAGGACCAGCTGAACTCTTGATTTCAGTTGGTAGAGATCCAGAGAACAATCCTCCTATTTTTCCAGAAATAAGGAGAAAAGTGCCATCTGAATACACAGAAGCCGACAAGCTCAGACTTCGTGGTGATCTTATGGCCAAAACGTACCTCCTTCAAGCAATACCAAACGAAGTTTATGTTCTCATAGATAGCATGCAGACAGCTAAGGAGATGTGGGATGAAATTGAGAAGCTGCTACAAGGCACAAGCATCAGCCTCAAAACAAAGAAGACTACGATTCTCATCGCTTATGACTCCTTCAAAGCAGGTCCAGGAGAACCATTGAATGAGACTTACAACAGACTTGTTCAACTGGTAAATGAGCTCAGAAAGATCAAAGTATTCAAGTCCAATCTGGAACTGAATATTAGATTTTTATCTAGCCTACATCCTGCATGGGAAAAGACAGTGAAGGATGTCAGATCTCGGATAGATTTGGACGAAATTGACCTTTGCACACTCTATGAACATCTGAAGCAATTCGTCAACGAGGTTGCCTGCGCTGAGGATCATCATACCACAAACCCCTTAGCTCTTGTAATGGATGCTCAGCCTAGAAGGACAACCACTTCACTAAAGAAGAAAAAGAAGAAGGTGGTGGTTGAATCAGATGATGATGAGAGTGACGATGACAAATCTGATCTAGAGGCTGAGCTAGCAGACTTACAGAAGAAGATGGCAATGCTGGCCAAAAGATTTGCAAAGAAGAACACTTCCTCCAACAGGCTGAGAACTTCCTCCTCAAACTACAAACAGAAGAATCATGATCAAGGATCTTCTAGGAAGGCATCATCAGTAGAAGAAGCACCTAAATGCTATAATTGCGGCAAGCCTGGACATGTGATCAAAGACTGCCGCCTCCCAAAGAAGAAAGATGCTAACTTCTACAAGCAGAAGATGATGTGGAATAAGCAGAAAATGATGATGGTGCAGAAAGAAAAAGAAACCTCTGCCATGATTGCTGAAAATGAGAATTGGGCAGAAGATTCTTCTGAGGAGGAGGAAGAGGAAGACAACTATGCTCTTATGGCAAGTGTGGAGGGAGATGAAATAAAGGGTGATGTTGCGATCCCCTAAAGCAAGTGCTCAACAAGCTCTGTAAGTACCTCCCATACTTCTTTAAATAATCAAATGCAGTCCTTACTTGAAAAGGACAATCTAATCAAAGAACTAAAGGAGAGACTAGACAATAATCATAGAGTTCTGAAACAGAATCTAGACCAAAAGTCTTCCTTAAGTATTCAACTTGAAATTGCAAAAGATCAAGTCAAAAAGGTGTCTTCAGATTTTGAAAGCTTTGAACTTAAGATAGCTGAATTAAATAAGAAATTTGAAGACAGTGAACGGGAAAAAAGCACAGCAAAGGCTGAATGCGATTTTTTGCATAACAAAAGAAGAACGCTTTTAAATAAAGTAAGAGAACTAGAAGATCTAGCTGCTAGAAGAGGTCAATCTGAACAAACTGTTTTTCTGCTTAACAACAAACAAAAGGATGACCGATTCTACAATGCTAAAACAGGTCTGGGCATAACAAACCCACGTAATCTTAAGAAAGTTAATTGCCTTCAATTCTATAACAAAGATTACATGGGACTAGGGTTTGGCGAGAAAATGTATTTTCGAAATGATGAAGATTATGCTGAAGCAGAAGAAGAAAAGAGAAAGAAACCAAAACCTGCGATTTCTTGTGATTATCCCTCTGTAAATGAAAAACAACTTTCAGAAGAAAAACCGACTTCCTGCTTTAGTGAATGCCTAGACCCCTATGCTAAAGATATTCCTCACATAGGACATCCTCTAGATCCTCCTCCAAGAGTTGGTATTGCTAAAACTGGTGAGGAACCATGTATTTTTCCCATGGCTCAAAAGCTCAAAAATCTACAAAAAACTCTTGATAACGAGAGAGAGAGATTTGAAACTGAAAAAAAAGGTTTTGAGCGCAACTGGCAGGAACTTCTTCAAAAATTTAATGATTTGAGTGAGCAGTTTCATGCTAAAAGAGATCCTCCTACGACCAAGCCTGACAGCTCACACACCTCACATGAGAAAAACAATGCTTTTAAAGGTTCGTCCACTCATCTCTCTTCTCCTTTGTTTACAGGGAATGAAGTGAATAAGGAAGGAGAAGAGAAGAATGAGTGGAGGAAAAAGAGGAAGGAAATCGCAGATGGCAAAAAGAAAGTTTTTGAGAAAAGTGCCAGCCCTAGATCTAGTTCAATATTTTACTCAAAAGTTAATTGTAATTCTGTCTCTACAAAGCAAACTTCTAAAAGTTCAGTCTTGAGTCCCAAGCTGAATATTTCTGAGACATCTTCTAGACAAAGTTCTATTTATAATACAAGTGTTGCTTATGGTTATTCTGTTCCAGATCCTCATAATTATGAATGTAATATGAATGTTGTTAAATCTAAGCCTTCCAGAAAGCTTAAACCTGAAAAAGAAACCAAGAAAGGAACTTCTAAGGGAACGTTTTGTATTCCAGATATGAAATATGCCCTTAGAGTTCATTCTAGGAAACATGTTAATCGGCTTTCTAAGGAGGAGATTTTTAAAACCAAACTCAAGAAACAACCGTTCAATCACAAAGCACCTGTCTACTCTCCTCCTGAACCTAAAACGAAAAGATGGGTCCCCAAGATAAGACCCGTCAAAACTGAAACTGAAAGGTGGGTCCCCAAGATGAGACCTACCAAACCTGAATCGAATAGGTGGGTCCACAAACGCAGACCCATCCAAACTAAAACTGAAAGGTGGGTTCCCAATCGTAGACCCATCGTAACTGAAACTGATAGGTGGGGTCCAAATCGAAGACCCATCATAACTGCAACTGAAAGGTGGGTCCCCAAACTTAGACCCACACGGACTAAAATGGAAAGGTGGGTTCACAACATCAGACCCACCAAAATGGAAAGTGCTAGGTGGACTCCAAAAACCAGACACACTGCAAAAGCAGATCTGGCAATTGGAAAGCCCATCGAAGATAGATCTTTTGTTGAAAGAGCAGCTGACCTTGGATCACTGCTCAAAGCAAGTTTTAAAAAGGTGTTTCTTGATAATAAGGAAGGACCCACTCCAAGTTGGGTACCTAATCCTTTTTGATTGTTTTGCAGGACGGTCATGTGTGGCACTTGGACTCAGGATGCTCAACCCACATGACCGGAATAAAGCACCTTTTGAGCAACTACACCAACTGCTACGGAGGAAATGTCAGATTCAGGAATGACGCCTCATATCCTATCCTTGGGTATGGGGACGTCATCTGTGCCAGCGTTACAATAAAAGATGTCTCATTCGTCAAAGGGCTCAAACACAATTTACTGAGCATTGGACAATTCTGTGACAGCGGGATGGAAGTGAGGTTCTTTGCAAAACAATGCTGTGTTCTTGACAGCACAAGAAATACATTATTAACGTGTTACAGAACATCAAATCTATACACTATTGATCTGAAAAGCGTCCAATCCACCACTTCCATCTGTCTGCTGTCCAAAGCCTCAACTGAACAGAACAACCTATGGCAGACGTCTCTCCCATCTGAACTTCAAACATCTATCAACTTTGTTCTCAAAGAAACTTGTCAAGGGGCTTCCTCTGCTAAAGTCTTCCGCTGAAAATCATTGTAGTGCCTGCAAAATGGGCAAAATGACGCGAAGCTCCCACAAGTCAAAAACTGAACCTTCATCTACTCATCAGTTGCAGCTAATACACATGGATCTGTGTGGACCTATGAGAGTACAAAGCATCAATGGTCGCAAATACACTCTGGTGATCGTTGATGACTTCTCTAGGTATACATGGACGAAATTTCTCCGATCAAAAGACGAAGCTGCAGAAAACATTATGACCTTTATCAGAACGATCCAGAAACTGCTACAGCACAGTGTTCGAATTGTGAGAACTGACAATGGTACCGAGTTTAAAAATCAGACTCTCACTGAGTTCTATGAATCACTCGGTATCACTCAGCAATTTGCAGCAGCTAAAACTCCCCAGCAGAACGGAGTTGTTGAGAGAAAGAACAGAACCCTTGTTGAAGTAGCACGCACCATGTTAATTCAATCTAGACTGCCTCACTTCATGTGGGCAGAGGCAATCAATACTGCGTGCTTCACTCAAAACAGAACCTTCATCCACAAGCGCTTCGACAAGACTCCATATGAGATACTATTCAACAAAACTCCTGATATTTCTTTCCTCAAGGTTTTTGGCTGCACGTGCTTCATACTCAATGATCGGACAGAGAGAAGTAAGCTGGATCCCAAAGCCAGAGAAGGCGTGTTCATTGGCTACTCACTGCAATCCAAAGCTTACCGAGTCTATCTCAAAGACAAGCGGACTGTCATCGAGAGTGTAAACGTTACATTCTATGAAATGGCAGACTTTGCTATTGAACATCTCCAGACCGATCCATCCACTGCTGTACCAGTAGCTTCTGATAAAGCTGAACCAAACACCGAACACGACGATGTGATTCTCGACTCTCTCTTCAGAAACTTTTACGAGAACTCACAATCTCCACCTCCTGCATACACTCCAGAGTCAACATCAACTCCAACAGCAGAGATTCCGCTCCTCACAGGACCAGATGACGTACCATCCACACCCTCAACCCCTCAAACCAATCCCAGAGGTGTGGATGATCACGGCTTTGCCATAAGTCCGGAATCATCTCCACAACACACCACAGATGCCCCAGAGCCTTCAAACTCATATCAGGACTCAGATCAACCAATAATAACTCCAACTCCTCTAGCTCATGAGAGGAAGTGGAAGAGAGCACATCTTGTTGAACAAATAATAGGTGATCCAAGTCAAGGTGTGCGAACACGATCAGCAACAACAAATGAATGTCACTATGCATGCTTTCTAAGCAAGAATGAACCGTCCAAAGTCTCAGAGGCACTCGCTGATCCAGATTGGGTGATTGCCATGCAAGATGAGCTCAATCAATTTGACAGACTAGATGTATGGACACTAGTGCCTAAACCCCCTCAGAAAACCATCATTGGCACAAAATGGGTGTTCAAGAACAAGAAGGACGAAGAAGGCATAGTGATACGGAACAAGGCACGACTGGTCGCTAAAGGATATAATCAGCAAGAGGGCATAGACTATGATGAAACATTTGCACCCGTAGCAAGAATTGAAGCAATCCGTCTTTTTCTTGCGTACGCGGCCCACAAGAACTTTACTGTCTTTCAAATGGACGTCAAGACTGCCTTTCTGAATGGAGTCTTGGAAGAAGAAGTCTATGTCGCTCAACCCGAAGGATTCGTAGATCCCAGATATCCCGACCATGTGTACAAGCTAAAGAAAGCTCTGTATGGGTTAAAACAGGCACCAAGAGCTTGGTATGATGCATTAACCGAATTTCTGATTGACTCAGGTTTCTCAAAAGGGAAGATTGATACCACACTTTTCATCAAGCGACAGAAGTCTGACATCATCCTGATTCAGATCTATGTTGATGACATTATCTTCGCCTCCTCAAATCCACGCCTGTGCAAACACTTTGAGAAACTGATGAAAACCAAGTTCGAGATGAGCATGATGGGAGAACTGAATTTCTTCCTAGGCCTGCAAGTAAGACAACTCTCTGACGGCATTTTCATCAATCAGTCAAAGTATATTCTGGAAATGCTTAAGAGATTCAACATTGATGGCAAATCTTCCATGACGACCCCCATGTCCCCAACCAACAAACTGGACTCAGACCCCTCCGGGAAGCCAGTTGATGCTACAAACTACAGGGCCATCATTGGATCTTTGCTATATCTCACATCAAGTAGGCCTGACATTGTCTTCTCCACATGCTTATGTGCACGCTTTCAGGCAAATCCGAAGGAATCCCATCTGACCGCTGTTCGAAGAATTCTGAGATACCTCAAAGGCACTGTGAATCTAGGCCTTTGGTATCCCAAGCACTCAGGTTTTGACCTAGTCGGATACTCGGATGCTGACTTTGCTGGTTGCCGGATGGACCGCAAAAGTACATCGGGGGCAGTCCAATTCTTGGGCGATAAGTTAGTCTGCTGGTCTTCCAAGAAACAGAACTGTGTGTCAACATCTACGGCCGAGGCAGAATACGTCGCGGCTGCTAGCTGTTGTTCACAAATATTATGGATGAAGACCCAGCTAAAGGACTACGGTTACACTCTCCGCCATATCCCGATCTACAGTGACTCACAAAGCGCCATAGCCATCACCAGCAACCCGGTTCATCACTCCCGCACCAAACACATCGACCTGCGCTATCATTTCATCAAGGATCATGTGGAGAAAGGAGACATTGACATGTATTTTGTAAGCTCAGAGCTTCAACTGGCTGACTTGTTCACTAATGCATTGGATGAAAAACGATTCCAGTTCCTAGTCTCCAAGTTGGGCATGTTGAACCTCGAGCCCGTTTAATTATGCCTCCACTGATCTAAAAAGTGTGTGTGTGTGTGGGACTTGTAAAAAGTGTGTGTGTGTGTGAGATTTGTAAATAGTGTGTGTGCGTTGCATGTGTTGAGGGGGAGAAAACCAGAAAAATAAAAAAAATATAGTGTGTGTGCGTCGCATTCTGTACATAGTGTGTGTTGCATGTGTGTTTTTCTTGGGTATCCAAATCGAGGGGGAGAATTTTATTCTTAAGAGCCAAATTTTTCAAAAAGTTTTTTTAACCCAGATCTCTGTTTTCGGGCCATATTATCAAACTGTTTCGAAAGTCCAATTTTCGTCTATAAAAAGGGTCCCGAGAACCCTGAGGCTTTTCATTACCGCCTCTGCCTTCTTAGAGTTCTCGAGATCTTTTAACTCCCAAAATCATCTCCCACCTCTCGCTTCCAAAGATAAAGGTAGTCGATACTCTGTACTTCATGGTTTTCGAACCTCGTCTTAAATCAAAACAAAGGAACTTTCTTGACGTTGTTCACCAAATCTCGCAAAACGAACAAAGAAACTCGGAACTGTGTTTTTGTGATTATATGTGTTTTTGTTTGATTGCAGGTGGTTTCGTCTTCGGTCGAAAGGCAAAACGTCTCGATTTCTTTAGTTTTAAAGCTCAGGATCTCGATCTCGTCGTTTGAACTTCGTGATGAGATCTCGAGATTTAAAACTCGAGATTCAGATCTCGAGATTTAAAACTCGAGATTGAGATCTCGAGATTTAAAACTCGAGATTGAGATCTCGAGATTTAAAACTCGAGATTGAGATCTCGAGATTTAAAACTCGAGATTGAGATCTCGAGATTTAAAACTCGAGATTGAGATCTCGAGATTTAAACTCGAGATTGAGATCTCGAGATTTAAAACTCGAGATTGAGATCTCGAGTTATACACCTCGAGATTGAGATCTCGAGATTTAAACCTCGAGATTGAGATCTCGAGATTTAAAACTCGAGATTGAGATCTCGAGATTTAAACCTCGAGATTGAGATCTCGAGATTTAAACCTCGAGATAAGGTTTTCGAGCTTTTGCCTTAGCCGATTTTGACCACCACCTGCACTCCACTTTTCAAAACCAAACCAAACAACAGTTCATCTAATTTCAGGAAACCAAAAATAAAATGGACTTTTGCACTGACTCATGTTTTTTTTCACAGCTCATAATGGCAGGTACACAAAAGAGACATAACATTGACGACGCCATCTACCCACAAGATAGGTGGGTCAAGATGCTGGACAACAACTTCCAGCTGGATCTGACTGTTTTCAAGTGTCAGGATCCAGTCATACCCGGGATTCTGAAGCGCCACTATCTCTGGACCGCCTTCCACAAATCAAAGTCGGTGCCAGAAATCTACCTCCAACAAGTATGGGGACATATGCGCACCGAGTCAACAAAAGACCGCACTAAAATCCTCACAAAGCTCAACAACATGAGGATTGTCCTGACTCCAGCAACTCTACGCTCTACACTGGCGCTCCCCGAACATGACAGCTATGATCCTCTTCCTTCTATTCCGGATCTTCTCAAAGAGGTCGCGGCTCTGGGTTATGACTCTCTACTACCCAAACTGTCAAACTTCAATGGAGCATACCTTTATCGTCCCTGGAAGAGCCTATTCGGGCTAGTCAACAAGTGCCTCTCTCCAAAGCATGCCGGACTGGACAAATGCAACAAGCAAATACTCTGCGTCTTCCACGGCATCGCATATAACAAGAAGTATGACATGGCTCAGCTCTTTTTCTCAGAGCTGATGGACCTTGTAAAAGCCAAAGAGAAAAACAGGTCAGGCACCATTCCATACGCCAGGTGGTTGGGGCTGATCATCCATGACTGCATGACCGCAAACACATCCATTCCCAGACGTACTGATGATCCACACTTCATAGTTCCAAAGCTCCAATACTTCAAAGCTGATAAGAAAGCAGCTCAGGGACTGTGGATTCCGGATGCTCTGCTCAACCTGGCAAATCAGTCAAATCCAATCATCATCGCATACAAGGAAAACCTTGAGAGAACAGTCCCTATGGTTCAGAAAAACCCATCTGGACCTACCCAGGGGACTAAACCGAGAGTAAGTAAGGGTCCTAAGAGCGCCCCAAAGCCACAAAAGCCAGTGGCACGTCGGCCCGATGAAGGAGAGTCCGATGAATCTCTCGAGAGGACTCGGACAACTGAGGGCAAACCGACGAACGCTGAGGAATCTACTGATGACTCGCTCAGCTCGGCCAACAAAGAGGCTGACGACGAGGCTTCCGATAGCGTGGCCAGAAGTGACAACGATGATGATGATGATGACGATGATGTTGACGATGTGGACCACACTTTCGCTCTCATCAAAAAGGGTAAGCTGCCTATTGAATCTCCTCCGAAGAAAATCACCGCTGAGGATGCAGCTCCCATTATTGCTACACGCCCCAAAGAGCTCGTCATCAAAACCACGGCTGCCGGTCACAAAATAGAAAGTGCTACTGGCATCATCAGGGAGCAGCGCATCAAAGCAAAAAATGATGCTCCACAGTCACTCAACTCCAAGAAGCGACGCCTCGTCAAAAGACACCTTGTAGACGAGGACGAAATGCATATCTTCGCTGATTGTCAACCCTTCATTAATATAAGCCGAGTTGAATCTTTAAGTGCAGGAGCCGATATTTTCGGTTCCCGGGTAGAAGTCGCAGCATCTGGCTCAACTGCGCAAGCACAACCTTCTCCCAGCCACTCGATAGCCTCCCAACAGGCTATTGTTTCAAAACAGCGGGACTCACCCACCTCTCTGGTTCCCTCCGAACCAGTCGAGCGAACTAGTGGCCAACATCCCGAGGTCACCACCACTTCCTTGAGCACATCGAGTCTAGGTGTCACACTCCCTACATTTTCTAATTTTTCTAGGACACCTACACTATTCACCGCACATACAGGTGCACGCACCCTGGAAGCAACGACCAGAGTACCAACGATGACGGTCGGAAGCCCTGCTACGCTCACAATGACTCCATCATTGCATGCAGGCCACACATCAGCTCTCTTCACTGATGCTGTGACAACAGTTACAACCCCTGTAACTGAACACCTCACTACCGAAGACGTCACCGTTCTTATGCACCGTTTCTTGGATTCCACCATTAAGCCATGGGTGCAACAAGCATTTACCGCTTGGGCACAAGAATCCAAGACCACCCCGGCAGTGCATAGTGAACACAGCCAGCCTGAACCACACCCATCACCTTCTCACACCAAATCTCAAACCTCTCCAGTCATCTCCGCCACCTCCACCAAAGTCCATAGCCCTATCTCTTCTCGGGGAACCCATGATACAGAACAAGTATCATCCCCACACCCGACCACACCTCCCATCGAACTACTATCCCAACCCTTCGAAGTCCTAGCATCGATCTTGCTGGATCATCTCCTAAACATACCCCACACTGACCTTACTCCCTACCAGCAAGGCGTCCTTACTGCCCTTCTTGCTAATCCGGACACCAAGGGCACCTGCCGTGAAAGTCCCCGTGGTCGCAAACGTTCACATGAGGATCCCGATGATCCGGAACCTCATGAGGGGGAGAACAAGAGGCCACGGATACTCGAGCAAGGTGCCTCTACCACTCATAGCCCCCAAACCGAACAACCTGAGACTATCATCAACCAACCACCACCATCCCCTTGCCAAAACCAAGCCTATCTCTCTAGCGTGGTCGAGCTAGACAAAACATCCCGAGGCATATCTCCCAGAGATACTGTTCGAGGAGGGGATGGAAGTCCTGATGATGCTACCACTGGTACATCCTTCACATCAGGCCATCAGTTGGAACCTAGTTCTAAGCTGATGCCAACGGGCAATCCAAGTGAACCCAGCAGAGTTACCAAGGAACAATCACCGCCTCAAAAGCAGCAAAGAGTTCCATACATCCCCCCACGCAAAGACATCCATGATGCACTGGAGGAGGCGGTGATATACGACAAATGGCCGAGAAAATGGACAGAATGGGATGATCTCCGGGTTGAAGCCGAGCAAGAAGACATGCAAAGAAACTGGTGGCTACGAGAGCTGATTAACAAATGCTCTGAAGATATTATACGGCTCGAGGACGATGAACGCAAGGAAGGGGAGAACTACAAGGAATCCCAGAAAGCTCTTGAATCAGTCGTAAGACAATCAGCGGGAAGACTTCCCAAGACAGAGAAACCCTGGGACAACGTTCGAATCAAAGCCCCCTTCCAAGAAGAAATCAGAGAGCATATCTGGCGTAGACCAGACAAAGTCAAGCCACTGAACGAACTGAAGCTAAGAGGCCTTACACACTTGAAAGGAAAACAGGCTGGAGGTCATCTGCATATGTTGCTACAAAGGTCAACTGGTACACAGAGAGAACTGATGGAACAAGATCTGAAGTCGAATATTCTCCCGATTCATCAAATTCTGCAAGTAAAGGCTGAAGACTACCATGGAGTAACATTCTACACTTACAGACTTCAACGCACCGATGGGAGCGAATTTACTTATCAAGAGAACGACTTTATCATGCTGAAACCGGATGACATCTACCAAATGCTCATGGCCTACAGATACCTTCCAGTCAGACAGAGCATAGTTTACAGCGAAGGCCTTGCAGCTATCAAGAGATTCATGCTCAGACAAATCCGAGTACATTCTTCACATGACCTACAGATGGCTATTGAATGCAATCTAAAGAAGACAAATCTGACAAAGCCAAAATTGTATGGTCCAGAACTTGAAGATTTCCCAGCCTACCACATCTTCTTCACACCGCCAGCAGTCACCTATCTGAACCACAAGAACGAAAAGCGTCTGATGGTAGTCAGTGAAATCGAGAAGTACTGCGACGGAACACTGAAGATAATCAGAGAGCAGATTCTACAGATGAAGGCAAAGCTGGAAGAAAATCTTCAGGAGGCATCGTCTTATGTTCAAAAGGAACACTCTACTGTAGAGAAAATTTTAAAAGCCATTGACGATCGCCTCGAAAAGAGAAATATGCTGAGGCAGTATGAACATGCACTTGGTTTGAGGAAGCACTACTTCAAATCACAGAAGAAATAAGAGAATGGCACTTGATCACAAAGGGGGAGATTGTTGGAGATATTTTATTGTGAATCAAGTTGGTCATAGATTAGCTTTATATTTAATCCTTGTATTTAAATAGTGCATAAATTAGATAAAAATAAGGCCAAGTGTTAGGCCCATTTAAACAGGCCAAAAGCCTGGTACGCCTAACCTAAACCTCGCCTATAAAAAGGGAGCCGAGGTTTAGGAAAAGGTTGAACGTCGTACTTATTATTCATAGCCTTACGCTTATATCATTCTGCTGTACGTTCCACGGTTTATCAAAGAAGGTTTTACGGTGATTCATTCTGTGTTCATCTTTACGTTTAATCTTCCTTGTTAGATCGATTATTCATTGCTGTGAAAGAAACAGGGACTAACAGGGGGCCATCCCCCCAAGAAGACAAATCCTTCGCCGGCCTCGGGTCCGTCCCCGGCCGGCCAGGGTGCCCAGGGCCGCCACGGCTCTGGTGGACAAAGTAAGAAAGACCGCCACTGGCGGCCGAGGCTGGAACGGCCGGGGGTAACCCTCACCCACCCGGTCGGCACCATCCTCGATTATGCCGAGAAGCACGGCCTCATCGAGCAGGCTCCTCGGCCGGCCGAGGAGATCCTTGCCATCCAACAGGGCGGCACATACTGCCGGTTCCACAAGAACTCGTCGCACAACACCGACGATTGCATCACATTGAAGAAGGCCATCGAGCGCCTTATTCGCCAGGGGGAACTCTCCCAGTTTGTCAAAGGTGGCCCGCGCAAGAACACTTGGGTAAACACCGGCAAACATGGGGGCGAACCCTCTGCGAAGAAGCGGGAGATTGGTAGACTCAGCGACGACGAGGACTTCGAGGAGCCTCCGCCGAAGAAGAATCACATCCACCTCATAGGGGGTGGAAACACTGGGGGGGACTCCGCCACTCAGAGAAAGAATTGGGCCCAATCCCTTTACATTGGGGAGGTGTCCCACGTTCCCCCCCAGCCGAAGAAGCAGCGAACGGAGGCGATCACCTTCACCGACAAGGATCTGCCTCCGGGTACGGAATCACACAGGGACGCTCTCGTCATCCGATGTGAGATCGGGGACTCCATCATCCACCGTACTTACATCGATACGGGGAGCTCCGTCAATGTGATGTACTTGGACACCTTCAAGCAGCTGAAGCTGGACAGAGCTCTGCTGAAGCCGATCAAGACCCCGTTATCCGGCTTCACCGGGGACTCTATCGACGCCGAGGGCACGATAGTCCTCCCCGTGGAAGTCGGTGACGGCCCCCACCATGCCAAAATCAACATGGAGTTCATGGTGGTCAACCTCCAGTGCGCCCACAACCTGATCTTGGGCCGGCCAGCGCTGGAGGACTTGGAGGCCATCATCTCCATGAAGCACCTATGCTTGAAGTTCCCCACCAATGACGGCATCGGCTACGCCAGAGGAAATCAGAGGATAGCCAGAGCTTGCTATCTCAAGCTAACGAGGCCGGCCGAAAGGGAAGGACAGCGGATAGACACCATTACGACCGCCGTCGCCATGGACGAGGAGAGGCCACATGCGGAGCCGACCGAGGAGATCGAGGAAATCCCCTTGGATACCTCCCGGCCGGAGCGGGTTCTCAGGGTCGGAAAGCAACTCCCCCAGGACCAACGAGACGCCATCCTCTTCGTCCTACGGTCATACGCCGTTGTCTTCGCGTGGGGCCCGGACGATATGCCAGGCATCAGCCACCAGGTGATCACTCACCGGCTGACCGTCGATCCGGCCTCCGCGCCGGTCAAACAGAAGCGGCGCTACTTGTCCGCCGACAGGCGGGACTTCGTCAAAGGGGAGGTCGCCATGCTCCTCTCAATCAAACACATCAGAGAGGTGAAGTACCCGACATGGTTGGCCAACGTCCTCCTCACACAAAAACCGCCGACGTTCAGAATGTGTGTTGACTACACTGACCTGAACAAGGCGTGCCCCGTGGACCCATTCCCTCTCCCCAACATTGATCAGCTGGTAGACGAAACGGCGGGGTGCGAGTTGATGTCGTTCCTCGATGCTTTCAGAGGGTATCACCAAATCTCCATGCATGAAGATGACGCTGAGAAGACGGCATTCATGACCCCAGAGGGAATCTTTTGCTACCTCGTCATGGCCTTCGGACTCAAAAACTCCGGCGCCACCTACACTAGGATGGTGGCCAAGATCTTCAGAGTGGTCCTTGGCCGGACAATGGAGGCGTACGTCGACGATATGATCGTCAAGAGCAGGCAGGCCACCTCCCACGCTGACGACCTCCGGGAAATCTTTGAGATAATGAAGGAGTTCAGGCTCCGCCTCAACCCCAAGAAATGCGCCTTCGGCGTCCAGGGTGGCCAGTTCCTCGGCTACATGGTCAGCCGGAGAGGCATCGAGATAAACCCAGAGAAGACGCGGGCCATCATCAACATGGAGCCGCCCCGCAACGTCAAGGAGGTACAGCGACTGACGGGGCGCCTGGCGGCCCTAAACCGGTTCCTCTCCAGGTCAGCCGAGAGGGCACTCCCTTTCTTCCAGATCATGCGCAAGGCAAACAACTTCAAGTGGACAGCAGAGTGCCAGGGAGCATTCGACGAATTGAAAAGGTACATGTCGTCCCCACCCGTACTCTCCAAGCCCAAAGCCGGCGAAACCCTCTTCTTGTACTTAGGGGTGAGCACGTCGGCCATCAGCTCCGTGCGCATCCGTGAGGACGAAGGGGTGCAGAAGGCCATCTTCTACATCAGTAAGACACTTAGGGAGGCCGAGCTCAGGTACTCCCCCATTGAGAAGACGGTGTTGGCCATCGTCCACACCGTGAAGAAGCTGGGGCACTATTTCCAAGCCCACACCGTCCATGTGCTGACCCAGCAGCCTCTTGGCGCGTTCATGAGGAGCCCCACAAGCTCCTCGAGGATGGTGAAATGGGCGATCTTCCTCAGCCAGTTTCAGATTGAGATCAAGCCAAGGCCATCTATCAAAGGGCAAGCCTTGGCCGACTTCGTCATCGAATGCACAGCAAGGGAGACGGCCGTCACCAACCCCGGGCCGGAGCCGGACGACACGTGGACCCTGTTCACTGACGGCTCGTCGGCCGCGAAATCATGCGGCGGCGGCGTCGTCCTCATATCCCCTGAAGGGTTCAGAGCTTACTATGCCATCCGCTTCAACTTCAGGGTATCCAACAACGAAGCCGAGTATGAGGCCCTCCTCAGCGGTCTCAGACTCGCCGCCGGCCTCAAACAGTGTGACCGCCATGCAACAAAACATGGTGCAATTCCAAAATGAGACCAAGTCTAGCATTTTGAACTTGGAAACTCAAATGAGTCAAATAGCCTGAGTCGTGAGTAGGCTTGAAGCAAGGGATTCAGAAAAACCTCCTTCTCAACTAGAATGTGATCCTAAACAGCAAACTTTTGCAATCACATTGACAAATGAAGAGGAAATGCAAAAGGAGATGCAGAATCCAGAAGAAGTAGAGGAAGAAAAAGACACGGAGCTCCAACTGGTCAAAGAAGAGGATAATCTGAGCTTCAAGGTTAAATATCTATCCTTGTCATCTTTTGAGGTACCCCCATCAATTCTAAAAATTTTGAGGGAAACTCATAAACTTGGAAAGGACAATGACATTTCTGAAATCCTCTTCAAAATTGAGGGATCGAAAAACTTTTCATTGACCATAGTAAACGATAATTTCTTCCCTTTCCTCCCACCGCATGAATCAATGACAATATGGATATTTGATCCTGGAAAGATTCCCAAATTCAAGAGTCGAGAAGTTGAGCACTCCTATGAACGTCCTAGGAGTGAAAGTGTGAAAAAGATAAACTATCATGATCCAAGTTTGAATGACTGAACACAATGATGGCGTCGTGCCACGACGTTAAATAAGGCGCTTTTTGGGAGGCAACCCAAGCAAGGTACATTTACTTGTTTTATTTTATCTTTACACCTTTCCAAAAAAAATCTGGGAGGAAAAACCCGCCCGGGCATATCCCACACCCGGTCGGGTAACAGCACAAAAGGATTATACCCGGGCAACACAGCCACTTGGTAAAAAAAAAAGCTGAAAAAATCAAAAAATAGCCTAATACCAGACCGGGTATTACAAAAACCCGGCCGGGTTTTTGGCCAAAACAGCCACTGCCAAGCGAAAAACAGCATACCCATTCGGCTATTACTAAAACCCGGCCGGGTAATCGGGATTTCAGTCCGATTTGGTCCCAAATCAGCCCACAAAACACCCATTCTCTTCCCTAATATCCCAAACTCAAACCCTCAACCTCCATTGACAATCACCCAAACTTCAAACCACTCCAATCTCAACCAAAACATCCAAATTAACCCCACATTCTTCTTATCCACATCATCCTCTACAACCCCAAAACCTCCAAAACAAAATGTCATTTCTTTTTCTCCTCACCCTACTTTCCAAACCCACACACACAAAACGCACCAAATTTCCCAAATACCCTACAAACCGAATTCCTTAACCCCTTAAGCTCAACTTTGGAATTCACTCAAAAAAAAAAACAAAAAAAGCACCAAAAAGAACACATATCTTCAACCACCAAGGGTACTTCTCCAACATGCCCACTTAGTACAACAACCGACGTGGTATTATCCCTCATATTAGGGCGATTGGGAGTTTCTAGCTCCGGTGAAAATAGTCTTGGTGGCGATGGTGGTTATAGAGGGTACGACGATGATCATGGTGCCGAACACTAGGGACAGTGTTTCGAAAAAAGTGTACGGGAGACACTCATTTGGTATGTACTCATTTTTTTTAACATTGTAACTTGCATTATTTTTCTTCAAAAAAAAAACAATAAAAGAAAAAAAATGCTAGTTAGGTTGAAAACCCCCCAAAAAAATGGGCAATCTAAGCAAAAGTGGCTAAAATGAGTGAGTTGTGAGAAACAAAAAATAAAAAGAGAGGCTAGGATGAAAACCTGAAAAAAGCTCCTAGGCAAAATGAGAGAATGAGAGAAAAATATCTATTTATGCAAGAAGATAATCAGATAAAAAAGAAGAAAATGTTGGATGGTTGTTCTGCTACTCTTGTGGTTTTTGAAAATTTCATGGACATGTTTTAATTTACTCGAGACGAGTAAAGGTTCAAGTGTGGGGGTGTTTGATAGGCACTAGTTGTTAGTGCCTAAGTATACATTTTTATGTTTGTTTGTAATGTTTATTTACTAGTTTTGTGCAAGTTTATAGTTGTTAGTTTGCATTTGATTGTAATCGTATTTCTAGCATTTTTATTGTTTGTTGTAAGTTGTAGTTAGTTTGGCTATAAGTTTAGGATAGGTTTGGAAGCAAAAAGGATGAAGAAACCTGAGTTTTGTGCAAAACCCGGTCGGGTATGGACTTCACCCGGCCGGGTATGAAGTGACAAAGGAAACTGCTGCAAAACTAGCAAATACCCGGTCGGGTATTCCATATACCCGGTCGGGTATGAAGTGATTTCGGACCAAAGAACGTGCAGAAGACACAAAAACATGGGAAAATATTTGATTTGGTAAATACCCGGTCGGGTATGTCAAAATACCTGGCCGGGTATCCGGCATTAGGTGTTGAAAACACCTATAAATAGCCCCATTTTCCTTCACATTTCATCATCCCTTCTTCCATTCTCTTTAGCTCAGTTTAGAATAGCATTTCTTTATATTTTTCTAGCTATGTTTAGTCTCCAAATGAGGAGCTAAACTTCCATTCTTGGTGTTGCTCTTGAAGCTTGTTGATTATTAAAGTTGTGAGTTATCTTCTTAACTTCTTTCCTTGAATATTAATTAATAGTTCTTTCCTTAATACCATCTCTATATTAATGTTGGGGAGTGTTGCTAAGATGACAATTAGTTAACATCTCGACATTGATTAGAATGGTATTTTCTTCCTCTATATTAATGTTGGGGAGTGTTGCTAAGATGACAATTAGTTAACATCTTGATATTAATTATAGTAGGATTCATCTTCTTTAATAATATTCTTCCTTGAGTATTAATTAATTCCTACTCATATTTCATATTAATATTTTGAACATTACTTAAAGGATCAACTAATTTTGTTTCATATATTAATTATTACTAGAAACAATCAACGAACCGATGGTTAATCGTTGATGGTTTCACAAGTAAGTAACTTTGGTTTATTAATGCACGTTCGTGGTTAATAAACTTAAGAGGGAATAATTTTGTTGGTTAAACCGAAACCGTTTTGTTGAGGTGATCAATCTCAATTGATTTCATCAAGGAGTTAGAAAGATTAAATGCTACTATTAAATCGATATAAGGCGTTGTTCTATATTTGATTAATAGTAAGGGTTATTAATGAACGGTCGTTGTTAATAACTACCCTCGATGAAGTGGATATACTCCCCGATTGAGTATTTGAGAGGGAATAAATTATAGATATAACAATGATCGACTAAAATATATCAACAAGTGGAAAGTAGCAATGCCAAGTCCTTTTTATCTTTGAATTAAACACATATAGGTTGTTCATCTTAGTTCTTAATTAAATCAAATCACTCAATCCAAATCCCCCCTTTTTATTTACTAACTATCATAAAAAGAGAATTATTCCTTTCCCTGTGGATACGAACTCTACTACACCATACTACGTATAAGTGTTTAGTATTGAAAATTATTTTGACGCATCGTGACAAAGTGCACATCAAATTTGGCGTCATTGCCGGGGAAAGGCAATTACTTTTCTTTTTATTTTATCTCATAAAAATCCAAAACAATATATATATATATATATAATTCTTGCTCTTCTATTTTCTGAGCTTACATGAGTTATGAGTATATGGATACCAACACTTCATCCTTAGAGAGTCAAATTTCCTTTTTGACTTCTCTAATAAAGGAATCTATCTTTAACTCAAAAGCTCAAGATGTCAAGACATGCAACATTTGCATGTCTCACAGGCATCTTACGAACTTCTGCCCAAAGCTCCAAGAAGAATACCTTGCACAAATTGATGATGTACCTCGCATGAGGTATGATCCATTCTCCAACTCTAATATGTCCACGGAGGACATGGTTCGGGCTCTTACTAACAGTGTGACCGCCATGCAACAAAACATGGTGCAATTCCAAAATGAGACCAAGTCTAGCATTTTGAACATGGAAACTCAAATGAGTCAAATAGCCTGAGTCGTGAGTAGGCTTGAAGTAAGGGATTCAGAAAAACCTCCTTCTCAACTAGAATGTGATCCTAAACAGCAAACTTTTGCAATCACATTGACAAATGAAGAGGAAATGCAAAAGGAGATCCAGAATCCAGAAGAAGTAGAGGAAGAAAAAGACACGGAGCTCCAACTGGTCAAAGAAGAGGATAATATGAGCTTCAAGGTTAAATATCTATCCTCTTCATCTTTTGAGGTACCCCCATCAATTCTAAAAATTTTGAGGGAAACTAATAAAATTGGAAAGGACAATGACATTTCTGAAATCCTCTTCAAAATTGAGGGATCGAAAAACTTTTCATTGACCATAGTAAACGATAATTTCTTCCCTTTCCTCCCACCGCATGAATCAATGACAATCTGGATATTTGATCCTGGAAAGATTCCCAAATTGAAGAGTCGAGAAGTTGAGCACTCCTATGAACGTCCTAGGAGTGAAAGTGTGAAAAAGATAAACTATCATGATCCAAGTTTGAATGACTGAACACAATGATGGCGTCGTGCCACGACGTTAAATAAGGCGCTTCTTGGGAGGCAACCCAAGCAAGGTACGTTTACTTGTTTTATTTTATCTTTACACCTTTCAAAAAAAAATCTGGGAGGAAAAACCCGCCCGGGCATATCCCACACCCGGTCGGGTAACAGCACAAAAGGATTATACCCGGGCAACACAGCCACTGGGTAAAAAAAAGCTGAAAAAATCAAAAAATAGCCTAATACCCGACCGGGTATTACAAAAACCCGGCCGGGTTTTTGGCCAAAACAGCCACTGCCAAGCGAAAAACAGCATACCCATTCGGGTATTACTAAAACCCGGCCGGGTAATCGAGATTTCAGTCCGATTTGGTCCCAAATCAGCCCACAAAACACCCATTCTCTTCCCTAATCTCCCAAACTCAAACCCTCAACCTCCATTGACAATCACCCAAACTTCAAACCACTCCAATCTCACAACCAAAACATCCAAATTAACCCCACATTCTTCTTATCCACATCATCCTCTCCAACCCCAAAACCTCCAAAACAAATGTCATTTATTTTTCTCCTCACCCTACTTTACAAACCCACACACACAAAACCCACCAAATTTTCCAAATACCCTACAAACCAAATTCCTTAACCCCCCCAAGCTCAAATTTGGAATTCACTCAAAAAAAACAAAAAAAGCACCAAAAAGAACACATATCTTCAACCACCAAGGGTACTTCTCCAACATGCCCACTTAGTACAACAACCGACGTGGTATTATCCCTCATATTAGGGCGATTGGGAGTTTCTAGCTCCGGTGAAAATAGTCTTGGTGGCGATGGTGGTTATAGAGGGTACGACGATGATCATGGTGCCGAACACTAGGGACAGTGTTTCGAAAAAAGTGTAGGGGAGACACTCATTTGGTATGTACTCATTTTTTTTAACATTGTAACTTGCATTATTTTTCTTCAAAAAAAAACAATAAAAGAAAAAAAATGCTAGTTAGGTTGAAAACCCCCCAAAAAAATGGGCAATCTAAGCAAAAGTGGCTAAAATGAGTGAGTTGTGAGAAACAAAAAATAAAAAGAGAGGCTAGGATGAAAACCTGAAAAAAGCTCCTAGGCAAAATGAGAGAATGAGAGAAAAATATCTATTTATGCAAGAAGATAATCAAAAAAGAAGAAGAAGAAAATGTTGGATGGTTGTTCTGCTACTCTTGTGGTTTTTGAAAATTTCATGGACATGTTTTAATTTACTCGAGACGAGTAAAGGTTCAAGTGTGGGGGTGTTTGATAGGCACTAGTTGTTAGTGCCTAAGTATACATTTTTATGTTTGTTTGTAATGTTTATTTACTAGTTTTGTGCAAGTTTATAGTTGTTAGTTTGGATTTGATTGTAATCGTATTTCTAGCATTTTTATTGTTTGTTGTAAGCTGTAGTTAGTTTGGCTATAAGTTTAGGATAGGTTTGGAAGCAAAAAGGATGAAGAAACCTGAGTTTTGTGCAAAACCCGGTCGGGTATGGACTTCACCCGGCCGGGTATGAAGTGACAAAGGAAACTGCTGCAAAACTAGCAAATACCCGGTCGGGTATTCCATATACCCGGTCGGGTATGAAGTGATTTCGGACCAAAGAACGTGCAGAAGACACAAAAACATGGGAAAATATTTGATTTGGTAAATACCCGGTCGGGTATGTCAAAATACCCGGCCGGGTATCCGGCATTAGGTGTTGAAAACACCTATAAATAGCCCCATTTTCCTTCACATTTCATCATCCCTTCTTCCATTCTCTTTAGCTCAGTTTAGAATAGCATTTCTTTATATTTTTCTAGCTAGGTTTAGTCTCCAAATGAGGAGCTAAACTTCCATTCTTGGTGTTGCTCTTGAAGCCTGTTGATTATTAAAGTTGTGAGTTATTTTCTTAACTTCTTTCCTTGAATATTAATTAATAGTTCTTTCCTTAATACCATCTCTATATTAATGTTGGGGAGTGTTGCTAAGATGACAATTAGTTAACATCTCGACATTGGTTAGAATGGTATTTTCTTCCTCTATATTAATGTTGGGGAGTGTTGCTAAGATGACAATTAGTTAACATCTTGATATTAATTATAGTAGGATTCATCCTCTTTAATAATATTCTTCCTTGAATATTAATTAATTCCTACTCATATTTCATATTAATATTTTGAACATTACTTAAAGGATCAACTAGTTTTGTTTCATATATTAATTATTACTAGAAACGATCAACGAACCGATGGTTAATCGTTGATGGTTTCACAAGTAAGTAACTTCGGTTTATTAATGCACGGTCGTGGTTAATAAACTTAAGAGGGATTATTTTGTTGGTTAAACCGAAACCGTTGTGTTGAGGTTATCAATCTCAATTGATTTCATCAAGGAGTTAGAAAGATTAAATGCTACTATTAAATCGATATAAGGCGTTGTTCTATATTTGATTAATAGTAAGGGTTATTAATGAACGGTCGTTGTTAATAACTACCCTCGATGAAGTGGATATACTCCCCGATTGAGTATTCGAGAGGGAATAAGTTATAGATATAACAATGATCGACTAAAATATATCAACAAGTGGAAAGTAGCAATGCCAAGTCCTTTTTATCTTTGAATTAAACACATATAGGTTGTTCATCTTAGTTCTTAATTAAATCAAATCACTCAATCCAAATCCTCCCTTTTTATTTACTAAGTATCATAAAAAGAGAATTATTCCTTTCCCTGTGGATACGAACTCTACTACACCATACTACGTATAAGTGTTTAGTATTGAAAATTAATTTGACGCATCGTGACAAAGTGCACGTCAATATGGTTCCTCCCAGAAATAATATTTCAGATCAGCAAAAAATTTCCTTCGTTGATGAGGTGTATAATCAGAAGGAACAACACCCCTAACCAGATATTTTGCGATGTCTGAAAACCAGGGCACCTCATCAACAATACGCAAAAGTCTCTCATCAGGAAAAGTACCTTCAATATCTCTCTCACTCAAGGAATCAAGAAAGGAGTTCGCTAATCTACTCAAGTGATCAGCTGCTAAATTCTCAGCCCCTTTCTTATCCCTTATCTCAATATCAAACTCCTGGAGTAGTAATATCCACCGAATCAATCTAGGCTTAGCATCCACTTTTTGCATCAAATATTCTCAGCCACTTTTTGCATCACTACCTTAGACAAAATCAAATAAGTACGAAACTTGTCAAGAGCAAACACAACAGCAAGCAATTCTTTCTCGGTGGTAGTGTAATTTTCCTGGGCACGATCGAGAGTCTTAGAAGCATAAGAAATAGGCTGAAAATGTTTCTCTCGACGCTGCCCAAGAACGGCTCCTACTGCAAAATCACTAGCATCACACATAATCTCAAAGGGCAAAGACCAATCAGGAGCTACTACCACTGGTGCCTTGACCAGTTTCTCCTTCAAACACTCAAAAGCCTCTAAACACTCCTTTGAGAAATCAAACGGTGCGTCCTTCTCAAGGAGCTTAGTCATGGGTCGGGCTATCTTAGAAAAGTCCTGGATGAACCTACGGTAGAAACTTGCGTGTCCTAGAAAACTCCTAATGGCACGGACCGAGGTAGGGGGAGGCAATTTAGAAATTACATCAACCTTAGCCGGATCAACCTCAATCCCCCTACTCGATATCTTATGCCCTAGGACCACTCCCTCACTAACCATGAGGTGGCACTTCTCGCAGTTAAGCACCAAGTTCACCTCTCGACACCTGACCACGACTTTCTTCAAATTCTCTAAGCACTCATCAAAAGTGTCACCATACACAGAAAAGTCATCCATGAAAACCTCCATAAACTTCCCAATAAAATCCCCGAAAATAGCAAGCATACATCTCATAAAGGTAGCAGGGGCATTACATAATCTAAACGCCATCCTCCGATATGCGAAGGTACCGAATGGACATGTGAACGTGGTCTTATCCTGGTCCTCTGGGGCTATGGGGATCTGGAAGTATCCCGACATCCCGTCAAGGAAACAGTAGAACTTATGCCCTGCTAACCTCTCTAAAATCTGATCAATGAAGGGGAGGGGGAAGTGGTCCTTCCGGGTGGCGGCATTTAATTTTCGGTAATCAATGCAGACCCGCCATCCGGTGACCGTACGCGTCGGAATCAACTCATCTTTCTCATTTTTAACCACAGTCATCCCTCCTTTCTTGGGAACCACCTGGGTCGGGCTGACCCAAGGGCTGTCTGAAATCAGATAAATAATGCCTACATCTAACAGACGGATGACTTCCTCCCTAACCACCTCCTGCATGTTAGGATTCAGTCTTCTTTGTGGCTGCACTACCGGTTTAGCATTATCTTTCATCAAAATTTTATGACTGCAGAAAGCAGGGCTGATTCCTTTCATGTCAGAAAGTTTCCGGGCTAGGGTTTCCCTTTGTTCACTAATAGATCAAGACATGCAGATTTTTGGGATGGCTCATGCCCGGATGCAAGAATAACAGGGAGGTCAGGACTATCATCAAGAAAAGCATACTCAAGGTGGGAGGGAAGAGGTTTTAGATTTAATGGAGAAGGTGTTATAATGGAAGAATCAGTTTCAAAATTTTCCTTCTCCACCTCATCTAAATCTTCTTCCTTCCCCTTCACATCACTAGCATTACTTGAGTCCTCCTCTCCACCTATCATGAGACAATCAAAACTAGGGAGGAACTCAAGATCCTCTGCTCAAAGACTATCATCCAAAAGAAGATCAAAGAAGGCTTCATCAGAAAGCATGTTAGGAATGCAATCCTTCACCAAAGAATCCATCACATCCATGTAAAAACACTCTCCACTATCTTGACAGGGCCTCTTTATTATTTTGGACATGTCAAAGGTGGCAGACTCATCCCCAACGCGGAGGACAAGCTTACCATCTCCAACATCAATAAGCGCTCGGGCAGTTGCCAAAAATGGTCTGCCCAAAATCAATGGTACCTCCCGATCCTGATCCATGTCCAAAATAACAAAGTCTACCGGAAAAATAAATTTGTCCACTTTAACCAACACGTCTTCAATAATCCCTTGGGGATATTTTACGGATCGATCAGCCAACCGAATGCACATATGTGTAGGTTTAAGTGGACCGAGTGCAAGCTTTTCATATAAAGCAAGAGGCATCAGATTAATGCTTGCACCCAAATCAGCCAAGGCCCTATCAAAAGTAAGATCTCCTATAAAGCAAGGAATAGTAAACGAATCTGGATCCTTAAGCTTCTTCGGCAAATCTGTCCGTATCATGGCCGAACACTCCTCATTAAGCGTCACAGTTGACGCTTCTTCCAGCCTCCTCTTGTTCGTCAGTAGATCCTTCATGAATTTCGCGCACTTGGGCATTTGTGCTAGTGCATCCACGAATGGTAAGTTAATTTGCACTTGTTTCATGAGATGCAAAAACTTACCAAACTGGTCACTGTCATTCTTTCTAATCAATCGCGCCGGATAGGGGAGAGGTGGGGTGTAATTCTTAACTGAAACGGGCTGTTTTGGTGCAGCCACCACCTCTCTTCCCTCATCTTTCTCTGTTTCTTTTTCACGGACAGCTGGTTCAGTTTCAACTTCATCGGGCTTCTTTTTCGTGGCAGCAGGCTCTAGCTCTTTTCCATTTCTCAAGGTGATTGCCTGAACATGTTCTCTTGGGTTTGGCTCGGTATTACTAGGGAGGGATCCCTGTGGTCTTTCAGACATGGTTTTAGCGAGCTGCCCAATTGTTTTTTCCATGTTTTTCATCCTTGTGTCCGCTTGTTGTTGACTTTGCATTTGTTGCTGCTGAATTTGCAATAATTTCTTGAGTGTTTCTTCTATGTTAGAAAATCTTTGTTCAGTCTCTCTCCTAAAGCTCCCTTGCACTGGTTGAGAAGCTTGTTGCTGGCCTTGAGGTGTTTGGGGTTGATTATAGTTTCTAGACTGCTGCTGCTGATTTCCTTGCCCGTAATTTCCTTGCTGCTGCTGTCCGTAGGGCTGATTGTAGTAGCCCTGTCGCTGATAATACATCGCATCCACTTGCTCTACTCCAGGGGCTGCCGAGTGTGCCATCATAGTACATTCATGTGGCGAATGGAGTCCCCCACACATAGTACAAGAGGGATTAAAAGGGCCGGGGGCTACCATGTTTACACTGGACACCGAGTGAGCAAGTTCCATCTTCTTTTGATTATTTTCCACAGTGGTAGCTAGCTTCTGAATCATACTAGTCAAAGTATCTACCCTTGCAGAAAGGGCAGAATTATCACTGATCTCATACAAACCTGGGGCCTTCTGGTGAGGTGTACTCCTATCGCTGTACCAAGATGCATTGTTCGAAACAATTTTCTCCACTAGTTCTTCCCCCACCTCGGATGGTAAATCAGGAAAGGCTCCACCACCCGAAGCATCAAGCATCATCTTCCCTTCATTGCTGAGCCCGCTATAGAAATAGAAAAGAACCTCACAATCAGTCAAATTGCCCTGAGGGCAAGCTCTCCTCAGCACCTTGAATCTTTTCCACGCTTCAGCTAAAGTCTCCAGCGATCCCTGTTTGAACTCTTGTAGCTGCTTCTACAATTTCAGAGCTTTTGATGTAGGGAAGTATTCTTTAATAAAGGCACTATGCAGCTGGTCCCAAGTCTGGAGGTGGTGGTGAGGATTGATGTCCAACCACCTCTCTGCATCATCCCTCAGTGAGAACGGGAAAAGCATCATTCTGACCTGATCATCAGTTAACCCAGGTATCTTGAAAGTCTGGCACATCCTCAGGAAACGGGTAATATGCGCCACTGGGTCTTCAGTAGGGCCTCATCCAAATTGATTATTAGATACCATGCTTATCACCGTTGGCTTGATCTCGTAACGGTTGGCAGTAATTCCCGGTACTTGAATACTATCGTACTTCGAAACGTTTGGTGTAAGGAACTCTGCTATGGTCTGGCGCTGATAGAGTGGATTATTGTGCGGTATATAGGGATTGGGTGGAGGCTCCTGATGTCTAGGTTGAGGGGCTGGTTGTGGCTGAGTAGGTGGGACTTGAGTGTGGTTTTGAAACTGATTGGGGTATGGGTTTTGGTACTGGGGCTGATTTTGGAATGTAGGTTGATTGATTGGAAGTGAGTTTTGTCTCGGTTGAAAGACGGGAATACTCTTCCCTGCTCCTTGCATCCCATAAACTTGATTTTGAAAATTGGTTTCAGGAGCAGTAGGGGTATTTTGAAAGAGGTGAAATAATGGAGGGAGATTAAATTGTGGTGAAGGCTGATTTTGGGGAAAATCGGAGTGCGGTAATTTGAAAACCAGGAGGATATCTAGGTGAAATTGGTGGTGAAGATTGGGGTGACGTGTTCACATAGAAATCTTGCTGACATGTGGGGTTAGGGTTACTCGACATCCCTGCGGTTCCAGATGAAGACTGATGGTCCATGTTATTCTTTTCTTTTTGAGCCTTGCGGTTTTGTCTGGCGAGCTTTTCAATCTCAAAGTTAAGAGGGATTAGCGGTTCTCCCCTCTTAGAACGTGTATGCATAAACAGAGCTGACCTGCAAGGTTAGCAGACAAAAATCCTACGAAAAACTAAAAATGAATCCCTGAGTAAAATTAACCCTTAAGACCGACACCGTCCCCGGCAACGGTGCCAAAAACTGATGTGAGTTTTCTCGCACTTTAAAAGATTGTAGAATAGCGATGAAAGTACGAGTATCGTCTCCACAGGGACGGACAAAAGGGAATCAAGGATTAATTAAATTCAGCGATTAAAAAGGAAAAAAATAAAATAAATGTGTCGTGCGAGATTTGTTGGTTGAATTAAAATTAAACTAATGCGAATGAACGATTAAAATAAAAGATTGGGTTCTCTCTAACTAACGACGAAGGGAGCAGGGATTGATTCCGGGGTAATCAGATTTCATGCAGATCAGGCCTAATTACATGAAATTAATTTAATTGAGCCTAGCTAATCAATACTAAGTTCTTACCGCTCTCGCGGCGTAGAGTACAATAATTTAGGGGATCAGGCAGATCTCTCATGCGACAGGATTCTAAATTATTGCCAAAACGAACGAGCTTACGGCCCCTTAATCGCTACTAATCTCTTAGCCAACGATTAAGTGTGTGTGAATGTGTCCTAGAATAAACTAGATCTCTCTTAATTTATTCTATGTGGAATTGTAATTCTAGCCGCGGTTCCAGGTTACAAAAGATATCAGTTAAATTATTCAAACACAAATTAAACGGCATTCATGCAATTAAATCGAAAAGAATCTAGCCATCAATCATGATTAACCCCTTCATCAATCCCAAATCCCTAATTAAACTACTCACAATTCATAATTGAAGAATCAACAGAATTGGGAAGAATAGAATAAATTGTCATTAATTAAAAAGATGAACTTACAAATAATCCCAAGGTCTTGGAAGAAAATAGCGTAAAAACGGTGTTAAATTCGTCCCTAGGCCTCTCCGTAATATTCGTCACCCTTAAAAAGGGTTAGGGAGGCCTTATTTATAGAAAAGAAGTGTTGGAGATATTTAATTGTGAATCAAGTTTGTCATTGATTAGCTTTATATTTAATCATTGTATTTAATTAGTGCATGAATTAGATAGCAATCGGGCCAAGTGTTAGGCCCATATAAACAGGCTAAAAGCCTTGTACGCCTAACCTAAACCTCGCCTATAAAAAGGGAGCCGAGGGTTTAGGAATAGGTTAACGTCGTACTTATTCTTCATAGCCTTACGCGCATATTCTTGTGTTGTACGAGTTCACGGTCTATCAAAGAGGGTTTTACTTTGATTCATTCTGTGTTTATCTTACGTTTAATCTTCGTTGTTAGATCGTTATTCATTGCTGTTACAGAAACAGGGTGTAAGGAATAAATGTATTTAGATTTTGATGATGCTAGGTTAATTAGAATTTGAAAGTACCCCGTTAGAAATTTTGTATTAGAATTTCTTTTGTAAGTTTTAGCTTAGTCTGTCTGCCAGAGAACCACCTTGCTTCTACCAGAGTTGCTCCCAGAGTTGCTCACCAGAGAAGCCATCAGAAACTGGTCATCTGTGTTGATACCAGAGTTTGGCAACAGAGTTTTAGCTTATCTGTGTTGGTACCGAAGTTGGCAACAGAGGCGGACTTCAAAGATTGAACCAGAGAGCCCCATAAGACTCTGTCTCACACACCAGATTCCGAAAGCACTTTCCAACGGTCGTTAAACTAACGGGAAATCCCCTAACGGTTACGAACCTTTCAACGGAAACATGGTACTGTACACACATTAAATGCACATTTAATGTTGTACGTACGAAGAGATATTTAAAGCTGATGATTGACCATGCGAGTATCTTCACGCCCCCAAAATAGCAAGTCGAAGGTCCAACCGGTCAAGTCAACAGTACAAGCATTTAATGAAGCTGTCTTCTACACTCCAACGGGAAGACTGCTCCCAGTATATAAGATACACTCTGAAGAACTAAGAAGATAACTTTGCTACAACATCTGCCAAACGAACTTGCTCATATTATTCTACTCTAAATCAAATACCTCAAAGCCTTCTTGAGATTCAAACTACATTCTTAACAAGAAAAGGCTACAGTTGGAAGATATAATTTCTTATCCCTCATCCAACTAGCAAGTTACAAAGTTCCTTCAGTTCTTCAACACTTCGAAAACTTCATCTACTCATCTTTTGTGAAGAAGCAACGTTGGAGAAAACTGATCTTGAATCAAACACTTCTTGAAAAAGAAGGGACGTCTCAAACTAGCTGGAGTAAGTGAAGTGGGGATACTTCAAGAGACTCAGTGAAACGAGACCAGCCATCAGGAAGCAGGACTGCATCCCGGGTGGCAACTAGACTTGAAGAAGACGAGGAGTGCTTCTTAAGTTCTAGGGACTAAGGCGTTGTAAACCGTTGTTTTTGTAAGCTTAGTGGAACAGTGGACTAGAGGAACAAGTTGTTCCTTGAACCACTATAAAAACTCCGGTGTCATTTACTTTAAGCTTTTAATTCCCGCACTTAAGATTCTACTGATTAACTCTTAAGGTTGGACTCTGTGTCCAGCAGATCTTCTTTCAGAGTTATCAGAAAGGCACTTTGCCTTAGCATTTCTCTTGAGGCTACCCGAACAGAAACTTATCCGCTGCCTGGTCTAGTTCTGCCATCAGAACCTGACCATCTCTGTCACCAGATTTCGACCATCTCTGATAAGTCAGTTTTGACTTAGAGAAAAGTTTAAATTCCTGAACAGTCTATTCACCCCCACCCCCTCTAGACTGTTCCCATTACAAACGGGACCAACAAGTGGTATCAGAGCCTCCTTGTTCTTGTAATCTTTTAGGTTACTTACTAAACAAGAGATCCACTTGTTTTAGCCTCTTTAATCTCATATTATGGATAACACTCTTTCAAAGAATCTTATGTTCTCAGTGACAAAGTTTGATGACTGGAGGATTCGCATGAAAGCTCACCTCTGCACACTCCATGATGAAATGTGGGAAGTTCTTGATGCAGGTCCTTCACAGAGTTCACCAAAGTCAACCCTGAATACATCACTGATGGTGGTCTACCCCAGATGATCACCAAACTGCGTCATGAGTGGTCCAATGAGGAAAGGAGGAAATACAATCTTGACAACATTGCCAAGGATATCCTCTACAAAGCCATAGATGACAAGTACTTCACAAGGATCAAGAAGTGCAAATCTGCCAAGGAAATCTGGGATACTCTTACCCTGATAGGAGCTGGAGATGAGCAAGAAAAAGACAACAAACTTACCATTGCCATGAAGAAGTTTGAAGACTTCAAACTTCTACCCAAAGAGTGCATAGCTGAGATGTATGCACGCTTGCTCACCCTCACTGTTGAGATATCAGAACTTGGGAAGGAACTTACTCTCAAGGAGATCAACTTGAAGGTTCTCAGAGGTTTACCTTCACCATGGAAGATGAAGGTCACTTCCATGAGAGATAGCAAAGATCTCAGAACCTACAGCACTGAGAAACTCATCTCTGATCTCAAGTCTTATGAGTTTGAGATGAATGAAGAAGAGAAAGAAGAAGTTGAGGACAGAACAACTACTGCCCTCACTGCCAGCACCTCTCAGGTAAATAACTTTGACCCTTCTATTCTTTTAACTGACGAATATATGGCGGCTTTTGCTAGGAAGTTCAGGAAATTCTTGAAGCCAAAGGATAGCAGATGTCCACTCTCTAGCAGAAAGCCACACCAGAAGTCCAAATCATCAGAGAGTAATGGAGAGCTTCTCTGCTACAACTGCAGACAACCAGGGCACTTCAAAGCCAACTGTCCACACCCCATAGTCTCCAAAAGGCAAGGCCAGGAAGGAGAAAAGAAATATGAGCACCGAAGAAGGAAGGCACTCATCACTGAACAACCAGAGAAGGACCCCCTCTCTGAGACAGAGTCCAGCTCAGAATCAGAATCCGATGAGGCATTCTGTTGCCTGGATACAGAGACTGAAGACCTATGTCTTATGGGTCAATCTGATGATGAGGTATCCTCTACTTCTAACTCTAGTTTTTCTTCGGTAGGCAGAGCCTTTGATTCTGAATCAATGTCAGAATTTTGGGAAGAGTTTCAAGCCATTCAAACCACTTATTCCTCTGTTAAAGAAGAAAACAGTAAGCTTAAGGTTGAAATTCTTGACTTAAGAAAGGAGGTTGAGATCAAAATCAATCTTCCAATTAAGGAAAGAGATCAGCTGGAAGCTGAAAATGTTTCTCTTCTCAAGAGAATAAGAGAAATAGAGCCTCTTGAGATTAAGTACAAAGCTTACCAGAAGGCCCAGTCCTCCATGGAAAAGATTGTACTTGATCAACAAATTGGCACTGGTTTTGGTCTTGGTTATGGCTCAACAGAATCAGGTGAGCCTTCTGTAATGCCTAGCACCAGAGTTGCTAAGGCAGACAAGGTCATAGTGCCACTGATCTCTAGCCCCATTTGTCATGCTGGTGTATCTGGCACCAAGGTTATTCATGAGAAAGTCAGACCAGAAAAGGAAAAGATAAAGGTTCAACAGAAACCCATTTTAAAAATTAATGAACCTGGCAGAAAACCTAACAACAGAAAAGGTTTTCAGAACACCAAAAATCAAAGACAAACCCATAACAGACAAACTCATGATAACCGTGTCAGAGATGATCACCAGAAAGGCAGATATCAAGAGAAAGTTAACTTTAGGCAGAAAAGGTTGGCTGGTCAACTTAAGAAGCCCAAAGTTAATCGCCCCTCTGCTCTTGATAGTATATGGGACTTCTACCCAACCAAAAAGGTTATGCAGAAGTATGTAAACCGGAAGCATGATCCTCACAAGCATCTGCCCAAAGTGAATCACACTTCCGTTTACTATGACTACCAGGTGGACAATGGGTACCACCCACCAAGGTTTCACTTGATGAGACCAAAGTGGTACCGGCTGCCAAGACTGCATGACCCCCTAGGACCCAACATTGCTTCGGTACCTAAATCTTCCTTTTAATTTTGTAGGAACTGTGTGCTGGAGCCATCTCTGAGCAAGATTGGTACATTGATAGTGGATGCTCCAGACACATGACAGGTGACAAGAGTTGCCTAACAGAGTTCCAGAAAGTCAAAGGGCCCAGAGTTACCTTTGGAGGTAATGATAAAGATGGCCAGACAAAAGGAAGAGGGAAGCTGATAAAGAACCAGATAATCATTGATGATGTCTCTTATGTCAAAGGATTGAAATTCAATTTGCTGAGTGCTAGTCAATTCTGTGACAAAGGCTACACAGTCGAATTTTCCAAGGAAGGCTGTTCTGTCAAGCATGAGACAACTAAAGAAGTGGTTCTAACAGCAACAAGGAAGAAAAACATCTATGTAGTTGATTGGTCAACTGCAAAAGATGGAATTTGCCTGATAGCCAAAGAAGATTCAAAACTCAGTTGAGAATGGCACAAGAAACTGAGTCACTTGAATTTCAAAACAATCAACAAGCTAGCAAGGGATCACATTGTTGAAGGTCTACCCAACTTGGTATACAAGAAGGAGAACTTGTGCAGTGCATGCCAGAAAGGAAAACAAGTGAAGAACTCTTTCAAACCCATTGCTGGAAACCTCTCTACTGGTCCCTTGAATCTAATTCACATGGATTTATTTGGACCAGTGGAAACTCCAAGTGTTGGTGGCAAGAAATACACCTTAGTCATGGTGGACGACTACTCCAGATTCACATGGACTATCTTTCTGACCAAGAAAAGTGAAACCCTGCAGAAACTACCATCTCTGCTAAAGCTACTACAGAATGAGCAGAATCAGAAAGTCAAAGCCATCAGATCAGACAGAGGAACAGAGTTCGTCAACAAGGTCATACAGGAATTCTGTGACCAGAATGGTACAATGCATCAACTATCTGCAGCTAGAACTCCTCAACAGAATGGAGTTGCAGAAAGAAGGAATAGAACACTCAAGGAAGCTGCAAGGACAATGATTGCTGAATCTGGTTTACCTCTCAGATACTGGGCTGAAGCAATCAACACTGCATGCTACACCCAGAACCGGAGCATGATTCACAAAACTCATCAGAAAACCCCTTATGAATTATGGAAAGGACGAAAACCCAACATCAGCTACTTTCATGCATTTGGATGCAAATGCTATATACTCAACAATGGGAAGGATCACCTCAAGGTGTTTCAAGAAAAAGCTGATGAAGGAACATTCTTAGGCTACTCCAGCACCAGCAAAGCCTACAGAATACTCAACAAAAGAACCCTACTTGTTGAAGAATCGATTCATGTCAAGTTTGATGATCTCAACTCTGTTGAGAGCATAATTGAAAACTTGGAGAAAGCGAATCTAGAAGAATCACCAGAACTGGAACCACCAGAGACGGACATACCAGAATTGGTAACTGTTGTGAATATTTTATGGTGTTCAATCTAGTTAGTTATCTTTGTATTTGTGTTGTTATTAATTAATCGTGTAATACGGGCCACAAATGTGTATCAGCCCGTGGGCTTCCTTGTAACCCGTAAGTTAGCCAACTTCTCATATAAAAGGAGGCTAACTTACGGGAACCCAAACAATTGGAGAGAGGCTTTAGAGTTCAGAGGCGTAAAGATAGAGAGAGTTTAGGGTTACCGCTGCTCTCCTTCTCCAGGGAGAGCAGCGGCCAGTTTACACGGTATACCAGATTCGCGTATAATATCTACATATCTTTCTATCTGCTTCTTCTATAACTGCTATGGTTGTATGATTGTTAGAATTATGGGATTAACATTTGGTATCAGAGCCGAGGCGTGAAACAGGTTGAATGTATCTGCGATTTTCTTGGATCTAACGAAGAATGCTCTGCTTTTCTTCTCTTTTTCTTCATATAGAGTTTTGCTCCTGTAATCTTGTTTGTGAACGAAAATCTGTAAAAATTATACTGTTGGAATCGCCTCTCAAAACCGATTCTACAGCATATCTTCTTTTTCGTTTTCTGCAAATTTTCATTTTCGAAAAACTCTCATTGAAAACTCGAGTTTATGCTTTTATATGCCTGCAGAAACGATTTTGACTTGAAACAGATACAGGAGGGATCGCGACCTTCAGGGCTATTCAGAACAGTTTTCAGATTCTCAAAATTCGACAGTTTTTAAAACCGAGAGTTTGTAAACTCGCGGTCATGGACTCGTGTTTGTAAACTCGCGGTCATGGACTCGAGTTTGTAAACTCGCGGTCATGAACTCGAGTTTGTAAACTCGCGGTCATGAACTCGAGTTTGTAAACTCGCGGTCATGAACTCGAGTTTTTAAACTCGCGGTCATGAACTCGAGTTTGTAAACTCGCGGTCATGAACTCGAGTTTTAAACCTCGAGTGTTGGAATTTATTTCGAGTTTTGGGAACTCGATGTTTTGGATTTCGACATTCTAAAAAATTTCAGAATTTTCGGAATTTCTCGATGTTTTGAATCTTTCAAAGTTTGCAGTTTCTTGGAACTCATAATTCGAATCTTGACATCCTTTGCAGTTCATCAAAGCTTTACATTTTAGATATCTGAATGATTCCCTGTTTATCAAAGTTTTAGAAGTTTCGATGTTCTGATGTTTTTCAACAACAAGTTTTCGATATTATGAGGTTTTTCGAAACTCCAAAGTTTTCGAGGTTCCAAACATTTTGAAATTCTGAAGATATCGTTATTCTGAGGTCTGTTTTGCAGGAGGATTTCGTCATTACTCTTCAAGGCACACTCGAAATTAAAATCTCCAGATTGGGATTTCGAGTTTTTTTTCCTTCGAATATTGTTTAAATTCACCTGCTCTCGAAATTCAACATCGAGAACCTCAACCTCGAAGATTTTCCTCAAAAACTTAAAATTAGAGATTTTCTGCGACACCGCACTGTTTTGGCCATAACTTTTGACTCGGTGATCCGATTTGAGCAAACTTTTTTTTGTTGGAAAGCTAACGAAAAGATCTACATTTATGCTAGTCAATTCTGTGACAAAGGCTACACAGTCGAAATTTCCAAGGAAGGCTGTTCTGTCAAGCATGAGACAACTAAAGAAGTGGTTCTAACAACAACAAGGAAGAAAAACATCTATGTAGTTGATTGGTCAACTGCAAAAGATGGAATTTGCCTGATAGCCAAAGGAGATTCAAAACTCAGTTGGGAATGGCACAAGAAACTGAGTCACTTGAATTTCAAAACAATCAACAAGCTAGCAAGGGATCACATTGTTGAAGGTCTACCCAACTTGGTATACAAGAAGGAGAACTTGTGCAGTGCATGCCAGAAAGGAAAACAAGTGAAGAACTCTTTCAAACCCATTGCTGGAAACCTCTCTACTGGTCCCTTGAATCTAATTCACATGGATTTATTTGGACCAGTGGAACCTCCAAGTGTTGGTGGCAAGAAATACACCTTAGTCATGGTGGATGACTACTCCAGATTCACATGGACTATCTTTCTGACCAAGAAAAGTGAAACCCTGCAGAAACTACCATCTCTGCTAAAGCTACTACAGAATGAGCAGAATCAGAAAGTCAAAGCCATCAGATCAGACAGACGAACAGAGTTCGTCAACAAGGTCATACAGGAATTCTGTGACCAGAATGGTACAATGTATCAACTATCTGCAGCTAGAACTCCTCAACAGAATGGAGTTGCAGAAAGAAGGAATAGAACACTCAAGGAAGCTGCAAGGACAATGATTGCTGAATCTGGTTTACCTCTCAGACACTGGGCTGAAGCAATCAACACTGCATGCTACACCCAGAACCGGAGCATGATTCACAAAACTCATCAGAAAACCCCTTATGAATTATGGAAAGGACGAAAACCCAACATCAGCTACTTTCATGCATTTGGATGCAAATGCTATATACTCAACAATGGGAAGGATCACCTCAAGGTGTTTCAAGAAAAAGCTGATGAAGGAACATTCTTAGGCTACTCCAGCACCAGCAAAGCCTACAGAATACTCAACAAAAGAACCCTACTTGTTGAAGAATCGATTCATGTCAAGTTTGATGATCTCAACTCTATTGAGAGCATAATTGAAAACTTGGAGAAAGCGAAGCTAGAAGAATCACCAGAACTGGAACCACCAGAGACGGACATACCAGAATTGGTAACTGTTGGGAATATTTTATGGTGTTCAATCTAGTTAGTTATCTTTGTATTTGTGTAGTTATTAATTAATCGTGTAATACGGGCCACAAATGTGTATCAGCCCGTGGGCTTCCTTGTAACCCGTAAGTTAGCCAACTTCTCCTATAAAAGGAGGCTAACTTACGGGAACCCAAACAATTGGAGAGAGGCTTTAGAGTTCAGAGGCGTAAAGATAGAGAGAGTTTAGGGTTGCCGCTGCTCTCCTTCTCCAGGGAGAGCAGCGGCCAGTTTACACGGTATACCAGATTCGCGTATAATATCTACATATCTTTCTATCTGCTTCTTCTATAACTGCTATGGTTGTATGATTGTTAGAATTATGGGATTAACATTTGGTATCAGAGCCGAGGCGTGAAACAGGTTGAATGTATCTGCGATTTTCTTGGATCTAACGAAGAATGCTCTGCTTTTCTTCTCTTTTTCTTCATATAGAGTTTTGCTCCTGTAATCTTGTTTGTGAACGAAAATCTGTAAAAATTATACTGTTGGAATCGCCTCTCAAAACCGATTCTACAACATATCTTCTTTTTCGTTTTCTGCAAATTTTCATTTTCGAAAAACTCTCATTGAAAACTCGAGTTTATGCTTTTATATGCCTGCAGAAACGATTTTGACTTGAAACAGATACAGGAGGGATCGCGACCTTCAGGGCTATTCAGAACAGTTTTCAGATTCTCAAAATTCGACAGTTTTTAAAACCGAGAGTTTGTAAACTCGCGGTCATGGACTCGTGTTTGTAAACTCGCGGTCATGGACTCGAGTTTGTAAACTCGCGGTCATGAACTCGAGTTTGTAAACTCGCGGTCATGAACTCGAGTTTGTAAACTCGCGGTCATGAACTCGAGTTTGTAAACTCGCGGTCATGAACTCGAGTTTGTAAACTCGCGGTCATGAACTCGAGTTTTAAACCTCGAGTTTTGGAATTTATTTCGAGTTTTGGGAACTCGATGTTTTGGATTTCGACATTCTAAAAAAATTCAGAATTTTCGGAATTTCTCGATGTTTTGAATCTTTCAAAGTTTGCAGTTTCTTGGAACTCATAATTCGAATCTTGACATCCTTTGCAGTTCATCAAAGCTTTACATTTTAGATATCTGAATGATTCCCTGTTTATCAAAGTTTTAGAAGTTTCAATGTTATGATGTTTTTCAACAACAAGTTTTCGATATTATCAGGTTTTTCGAAACTCCAAAGTTTTCGAGGTTCCAAACATTTTGAAATTCTGAAGATATCGTTATTCTGAGGTCTGTTTTGCAGGAGGATTTCGTCATTACTCTTCAAGGCACACTCGAAATTAAAATCTCCAGATTGGGATTTCGAGTTTTTTTTCCTTAGAATATTGTTTAAATTCACCTGCTCTCGAAATTCAACATCGAGAACCTCAACCTCGAAAATTTTCCTCAAAAACTTAAAATTAGAGATTTTCTGCGACACCGCACTGTTTTGGCCATAACTTTTGACTCGGTGATCCGATTTGAGCAAACTTTTTTTTTGTTGGAATGCTAACGAAAAGATCTACATTTATTCTTGGGCTACGCCCCAGAACTTATTCTCACGCGCCCGCATTCGCAGTCTTTGAGGGTCAAAACGTGAGTTTTCCGACAAACATTGTAAATCACCGATGTCCAGGTCAAAACTTAGGCAAATCTGTTCAAATTCTTTCAAAGTCAACCCTGAGGTCAAACATTTTCTAAACTTCATTGTAAAGGTCTGAAAATCGTAGATAATTCAATCAACTTCGCGTCAACGGTCATCTTACAACAATCAACAATCAACTGTTGAAGCCTCCCCTGACTCGTCAACATTATGTGATCATCAACATGCTGAAATTCTACATGGTGAGCTCAGGAAACCGTCATGTGTGGTACATGTTCAGATTGCTCCACACACATGGGTATGACAAGCTGTGAGCAATCAAACCTTGCACATTCTGAGGGGGAGTTTCAGTTTTCTCCTCCTGGCGCCTTACACCGACAAAGCAAGGAATCTCTCAACGGATGCAACATTCTAGGGGGAGTGTTCAAAGTAATCCTCCCCGGTGCCGGTCAATGACAAAGCATACCGAGTGCTCCAGTTGAGGGGGAGTACAGAGAGAAAATGAAGAAAGTAATGGGAGAACATGTCCCTATGGCTTAGTAAACCCAACTAAGCCTACCTAAGGGACAAAGCCGAGCGTAAGTGCGTAAGTGAGCGAGTGAGTGAGTGAACATTATGAGCATTAGGAAGCAGAAGGCTCGAGTGAGAAGGAAACAATTATCAATGATGAGTCTGCTACCTCAATTGCCTGCTATGAATTGACCATTTGCTCCTAGCCACTAAAATACTCTGGACTATCCCCATAGGTTCAGGACTGAATTTATTCAGATCCCGGGTAGAAGTCGCTGCAATTTGTCCAAACGGCGCATGCACAACCTTACCCTAGACCACTCATTTGTCTCCCAACAGACAGGTGTTTAATCATATTTCACGGGGAACCGCCTCTCTCATTACTACCTCCTTACGAGGCAAGTAATACTGACTACAGTGGCCTCAGCCCCATGCCACTGAACTTTCATTGATCACGTCGTGTCTAGTTACTCACTCCCAAATGTTTTGAAATTTTCTAGGACACAGACGCACTTTTAGAGTCAGTTGCAGGTCTTCATGACCCGCGAGAACTTCCATAGGGCTCATCTATTACAGATGTAGACCAATAATTGGAAGGAAGTCCTGCTGTTGCAACATAAGAATCACCAACATTTTCAGGCCATTGCTTTAGAGTTTATCTCTATAGTGATGATAACGGGCGTCTTCACGACCCCGAGGGGCTACGTTATCTTCTTTACATTCTGCTTGTTTTTCCTGTTTTTATTTCCGCAGAATAAAAGAATAACAGCATGACGTCCCAATTCATCGGATCGTCATGAGGGGGAGAGTGGTCCACATGCTGTTAACACTGAACAAATCATTCTGGGACACTTCACTCCTCCATCACAAAAATCAACACCTTCTCTGCTATCTCTACAACTCAAATCAAATGGTCAGCTACACTCACAAATCAACAATCATTATGTTCCGATGTGCCACCGACAAGTTCTCTTCAAATGCATTCATTCCAAATAGTCAAAAAGACTACATTGTGGAGAAGACAGAGGTCAAATACTCGTGTCCTGAAGATGAATTCCATGGGCGTCTCCTGTTTCTCCAAAGAATATTCATTCTAGAGGCGTCACCGGACTTCATCCAAGCTGATCAAGAGCAACTTCTGGAAGGCAAGGACTACATGCAAGATACAGAAGGTCCCTCAACCCCCGGCATCAAAGATCAAATTGTCAAGAAGACATCAAAGGGGAGATTGCAAGGATTTCTTCAGATAGCCTTCCTCAGAAGTCAAGTTCAAAGACAAAGGAAGCTCAATAACAACAAAGACAAAGATATCTGCGTTGCAATGCTGGTTCAACACGATTGATCACCAAGGGGGAGATTGTTGGGAATATTTTATGGTGTTCAATCTAGTTAGTTATCTTTGTATTTGTGTAGTTATTAATTAATCGTGTAATACGGGCCACAAATGTGTATCAGCCCGTGGGCTTCCTTGTAACCCGTAAGTTAGCCAACTTCTCCTATAAAGGAGGCTAACTTACGGGAACCCAAACAATTGGAGAGAGGCTTTAGAGTTCAGAGGCGTAAAGATAGAGAGAGTTTAGGGTTGCCGCTGCTCTCCTTCTCCAGGGAGAGCAGCGGCCAGTTTACACGGTATAACAGATTCGCGTATAATATCTACATATCTTTGTATCTGCTTCTTCTATAACTGCTATGGTTGTATGATTGTTAGAATTATGGGATTAACAGTAACTAACTCTGCCATACCAATACACCATCAGAACCCCATCCTACAAGACAAAGATAGTGATGAAGAATCAGAAGGAGAACAAGAGAATCCAAGACAACCCTTATCAGAACCTGATTTAACTTGGTTAAGAGATCATCCTCCTAATCAAGTAATTGGACAAATCAGAAGTGGAGTTCAAACCAGATCCACATCAAGAAGAGAAGCAATGCTTGCCTGCTATATATCTCAAATGGAACCTATGACTGTTGAAGAAGCTCTTGCAGACTCTGACTGGATCAATGCAATGCAAGAAGAGCTTACTCAGTTTGAAAGGAACAAAGTGTGGAAACTTGTTCCTAGACCAAAGCACCAGAATGTCATTGGAAACAAATGGGTATTCAAGAACAAAGCTGATGAAGATGGCAACATTGTAAGGAATAAAGCTAGGCTGGTAGCCAAGGGATATTGTCAAGAAGAAGGAATTGATTTTGATGAGACTTTTGCACCAGTTGCCAGACTTGAAGCCATCATAATCTTTCTAGCCTATGCTGCTTACAACAACATCAAGGTCTACCAGATAGATGTCAAAAGTGCTTTTCTGAATGGAGAACTTGAAGAAGAAGTTTATGTGGAACAACCACCAGGTTTTGTCATTCCTACTCAATCCTCTTGTGTCTACAAGCTTAAAAAGGCCCTCTATGGTCTTAAGCAAGCTCCCAGAGCCTGGTATGACACATTGTCCCTTTTCCTAGTGAACCATGGGTTTACTAAAGGAAAGGTTGACAAAACTCTATTTCAAATCTCTGTTGCTAATCATATTCTGTTAGTACAAATATATGTTGATGATATTATATTTGGTAGTACTAATCCAGAATTGTGCAAGAAATTCTCTCAAATGATGCAGAGTCAATTTGAAATGAGCATGATGGGAGAACTAAGCTACTTCCTAGGTCTTCAAGTGAAACAAATTCCAGAAGGAATCTTCATCAACCAAGGAAAGTACACCAGAGATCTAATCAAGAAGTTTGGAGTGGAAGGCAAATCATCAGTAAAGATTCCCATGAACACATCACAAGGAATTGGTCCAGATGATGAAGGAAAAGATGTCGATGCAACAACATACAGAGGGATCATAGGGTCTCTGCTGTACCTGACTGCAAGCAGACCAGATATCTCCTTTTCTGTTGGAATCTGTGCCAGATACCAATCAAAGCCCAAGGAAAGCCATCTAAGTGCTGCAAAGAGAATCATCAGATACATCAAGGGAAATCCAAATGCAGGCCTATGGTATCCAAAAGGAGGTAACTTTGAACTAATTGGTTACCCTGACTCAGATTTTGCAGGTTGCAGATTGGACAGAAAGAGCACCTCTGGTCATTGCCAATTGCTAGGAGGAAGGTTTGTTTCCTGGTTTAGCAAGAAGCAGAACTCAATCTCAACAAGTACAGCTGAAGCTGAGTACATTGCAGCTGGGAGTTGCTGTGCTCAGTTACTCTGGATGAAGCAACAACTGAAGGACTATGGGATTCAAGCTAAGGAGATCAAGCTGTTGTGTGACAACACCAGTGCCATTGCTATCTCTCAGAATCCAGTTCTTCATTCCAGGACAAATCATATTGAAATCAGACATCATTTCATCAGAGATCATGTTGAGAAGAAGCACATCTGTATGGAGCATGTATCTACAGAAGACCAGCTTGCAGACATCCTAACCAAGCCTTTACCTAAGGCAAGGTATAACAAGCTAAGAGAAGAACTGGGAATGATGGATGATCTTCCCAGAGATGCCTGACTCAGAGACTCACTGATCCAAAACTGTTTTCTTCTGCATCAGAGAAACTCACATCAGAGAACCCCTATCTCTAATCATCAGAAACTCACATCAGAGAACCCCTATCTCTGATCATCAGAAACTCACATCAGAGAACCCCTATCTCTGATCATCAGAAACTCACATCAGAGAACCCCTATCTCTGTTCATCAGAATCTCACATCAGAGAATCCCCCTCCTCTGACCAGAGATCTCTATCAGAGAGACAGCAGAGACGGATGTGGACTTAGCAACATTTCGAGGTACGGGCAAGACCTAATTAAATGAAACGGTCTTTTACTAGAATACCCCTGATCGTTACTCTTCTAACGGAAACGCTTTCCGCCCGCATTTCATTAAATGTTACCTCGAAATTGCCAATATCTCAAACGTCCACTATTCTAAACCGTTTATATCCACCTTCTTCAACCTAAATCCCTACTGCTACTTTATCTCTCTCAAAACTGCTCTAGCATTCAAGCCTTCAGATCCTCTGAACCTTCCAATCCTCAGAATATTTCGCAACTCTTCTCTGAAAATGAATTTCCTAAACATCAATGATCTCACCAAGGAAGAAGCTAAGACCATCGTCGCCAACATTGTCTCCGGCATGAAGGTCGACATGTCATCTCTACCATTGCTCGCAGAAAACCAAAAGAGGATGGCCAAGATTATCCAAGGGATGACTGACTCACAACTCTCAAAGGTTGTTGCTCATCCCTACGAGCATTTCAGCACTAAGGATGTGGCTGAGTTCTACCTCAACGCCACCATCTCAAAGACGGGCATTCACTCCCAGGTGCAGGGTCAACGAATCTCTCTGAATGCAGATTCTCTAAACGAGTTCTTTGGGGTACAACTGAACTCCCAAGACCCTGATACCAACAACCTTCTCACACTTGACTCAGTGGAAGTCTCCACTGAAGGATTTGTACAGACTTACTGTCGCCCGGAGGCCGCCGGACTGGACAAACTGTATATGAAAAAATTCCTGCTGAAGAAGGATTATGAAAAACTCGTCAGCATTCTGCACCGGTGCTTGTGGTGCAAAACTGCTTCAACTGACGAGATGAACAAGAACAATGCCAAGGCGATCTTTGCAGTTCACCATGGCATGAACATCAACTGGGGCGAGGTAATCTTCGGCTCCCTAACTGAATTCATAAAGAAGAAAGACTCTGAAACAGGTCTATTTTCCACCAAGATGGGACATGGACTTCTCATTTCTGCCATCCTTGCTGCCAAAGGAGTTCAACTCAGGGATACCCTTCCAGTTGATCACTCCAAAACAATCTTCCTCACAGCCTCTCCAAAGTTCAACATAGCCATTTCTTCTGAACTAAGAAGAGAGGAAAGGCTAGAGAAGAAGAGAGAGGAACAGGCTGCTAAATCTAAACCTGCTCCTAAGAAAGCTTCCAAGAAACCCATTGAGACTTCAAAACGACCTCAGCAGACGCAGGCTGTAAAGGAAGTCAGAAAGAAGAAGAAGGATGACAGAGTGCCAATACCAGAAAAGGATGCAACAGATGAGGTTGCATCAGAGTTGCCCTCCCCAAAAGCCACCAGAAAATCTCCTACCAGAAAGCTAAAGCAGAAGAGAAGAAGAAAGCTAGTTGTACAGAGTAGTGACTCTGACAACTCTAGCCCTCAACCAAAACAAAAGAAGAGAAAGACTAAGGTAATTTCACCTTTCAAGAGGTCAGAAGTTCAGGGGGAATTTGAACCAGAATCAGGAACTCAACCTGAGGCTGAACAAGAATCTGCACCAGAGTTGCCAAGTTCTGCTCTCTCACCAGAACGTGAAGCCTCACCAGAGAAGGAACAAGAGACTAACTTCAACATCATTCTGCAGAAGCAGTTTGATAGAGTCCTAGCATGGAGAAGATGGAGAATGGGACCTCTCCAGAAAATCATTCAATTCTTTGATGCTTATGAGGAAGAAGAAGCTGCAGTTCTTCACTAGGTAGGCACAGAAGATGTGTCACAGTGCTTCAACCTTGCTTTCCTCATCTCTGTTCTACAGAAAAAGAAAGAAAAATATCAAGGTAAAGCTCCAACAACTGCCCTGTCTCCTGAAAGGCATGTCAGAGCTTTGGAAGAAGATGAAATGGAAGAATTTGATGCATGGCTGATGGAGAAAAAGAGAAAAGAATCTCTCATCAAGTTTCGTCATAATTCCCTTGAGGAAGGAGAACCCTCCACAGCAAATGACATTGCTCTAACCATGGAGAAGCTGATCAAGGAATGGAGAGAATCCATATTTTCAGAGATTGTTCTTGAGGTAATCCCTACACCTCCTCCTTCTCCTCCCAAATCTCCTGTTACTCAACCATCACCTTCCATATCCCCGTCTAAACCCTCATCTCCACCCCAACAGAAAACCCTCTCACCAAACCAGAAAACTTCAACCTCCACCAGAACTCCATCTCACCAGAAACCCAACTCCAGACCCTCATCACCTTGCAAACAACCATCAAACACCAGAAATCGATCACCTTCACCCCCACCATCCCCCTCACACCAACCTATTCCTCAACCAATAATCCCATTTCCCCAGAGTTCACCTCCTCAGAAATCCTTATCACCCTCCAGATCTGCCTCACCACAGAGATCATCCCACCACTCTGCAGCCTCTACACCCAAGAAGAAACAAATCTTCAGAGTCCCCTCTTCAGACAATGACAATGATGGTTTCCTCACCTCCTCCATTGCGGCTGATGAAACTTCTAAAAGGAGAAGGACACCTCCAAGAGTTCCTTCTCCTACACCATCTGCCAGAGCTCCTCCATTTCCCAAAGGCAGAGGATTGGAGATGCCAGGATTTACACCTGAAGAACCCCAGATTCCTTTCAACCAGTTTGTGAAATCTGCTGAAGCATTTGGTGGTCTGTTAGTTCATGATCTGAGCAAGATCATTGAGCTGAACGAAAAGCATCATGAAGAGCTAACACATACCAACCTTCAAATCACAATCGGATTCCAGCATTTGACAGACAAGATTGCTGCACTATCAGAAACTCTGCACAACTTCATGCATTCATCTACACTGAGAATAGATTCTGTCTCCAGAGATGTCAGTGGTATCAACTCTGTTCTCCACTCTCACTCTCAAGCTCTACTTGCCCAGCACCAGACAATCAAGCAGATCTCAGACTCTGTTAATACCCTTCAAAAATCTGCTGACAGTTCATCTCAGAAGCTCACAGTCTTACATTCTCTCTGCAAGGAGCATCAAGAGCAAGGCCTAGATCTCATCAAGTCTGATAAGGAACGATACCAGAAGATGGTTCTTCTAGAAGTCAGCACTAAGGATCTCCAATCTGCAGTTGACAAGCAACAGAGACTGATTGAAGGACTTGCCTCTGTCACTCAGACTCTGCCAGAGACTCTTGATGAGATCAGAGATGCCCAAGCCTCTGAGTTCTCAAATATTGAGCTCCTCCTTGGTGATCTTTGTGATGCCAAAAAGGGGGAAGATACCAGAGAAGAGGAAGGACCTAGCACTAGAGCTCTATCTATCAGAGAACCTTCCTCTACTGTTGATCCTGCTCCATACTTTGATGCAGCCAGAAAGAAGAAACTAGCTGCTGCAGGTACCAGACCTCCTCCTCCTCCTCCAAGAAGCTCAAAGAAAAAGACCTCCTCATTCTCATTCAATGATTGGATGAAGAGCGGTTTGTCAAGGCCAGACAGAGTTCAGTTTGAACAAATGAGGAAGCTGATGACTCCCCTTCAACGAGAGAATCTGTTCATGGATAGTGATGGACTTGTCCAGATCAACCATGGTGGTTCTATCCAAGAAGCAGAAATGTGGTACGGAATGAAGATTCTCACTGGCAAGAACTCTGCAGAAGCTGTCAGAAATTATTTGGATTGCAAACTTGCACCCCATTGGGCTGACTATCAGAATCCAAGGGATCTAGCCTCAATCAGAGCTAAGGTAAATGCAGAACTCGAAAGGATTGACAGAGCAGGACCACAGGTAGATGAAGAAGACCTCTAACTCTCTATCTCTGACTCTTTAATGTTTTTATTTTCTCTATCAGATAAATAAGATACCAACTCTGCCTCTTTTTGCATGGCTTATTCAAATATCTGTTCTTATTCACCTTCTATGTGTTTATTCTGTTACCTTATTTGCTTTATTTGCTATCTGATTGTATCGTACTCTTACTAGTTTCCTATGCTAAGTTGCCCACCAAGATTCTAATGAAAAGTTTTAAACTTTTTTTTATGGTGAAAGGCACTTCTCTGGAAATAGTTAAAGGGTTTTGGCATCATCAAAAAGGGGGAAATTGTAAGGAATAAATGTATTTAGATTTTGATGATGCTAGGTTAATTAGAATTTGAAAGTACCCCGTTAGAAATTTTGTATTAGAATTTCTTTTGTAAGTTTTAGCTTAGTCTGTCTGCCAGAGAACCACCTTGCTTCTACCAGAGTTGCTCCCAGAGTTGCTCACCAGAGAAGCCATCAGAAACTGGTCATCTGTGTTGATACCAGAGTTTGGCAACAGAGTTTTAGCTTATCTGTGTTGGTACCAGAGTTGGCAACAGAGGCGGACTTCAAAGATTGAACCAGAGAGCCTCATAAGACTCTGTCTCACACACCAGATTCCGAAAGCACTTTCCAACGGTCGTTAAACTAACGGGAAATCCCCTAACGGTTACGAACCTTTCAACGGAAACATGGTACTGTACACACATTAAATGCACATTTAATGTTGTACGTACGAAGAGATATTTAAAGTTGATGATTGACCATGCGAGTATCTTCACGCCCCCAAAATAGCAAGTCGAAGGTCCAACCGATCAAGTCAACAGTACAAGCATTTAATGAAGTTGTCTTCTACACTCCAACGGGAAAACTGCTCCCAGTATATAAGATACACTCTGAAGAACTAAGAAGATAACTTTGCTACAACATCTGCCAAACGAAGTTGCTCAGATTATTCTACTCTAAATCAAATACCTCAAAGCCTTCTTGAGATTCAAACTACATTCTTAACAAGAAAAGGCTACAGTTGGAAGATATAATTTCTTATCCCTCATCCAACTAGCAAGTTGCAAAGTTCCTTCAGTTCTTCAACACTTCGAAAACTTCATCTACTCATCTTTTGTGAAGAAGCAACGTTGGAGAAAACTGATCTTGAATCAAACACTTCTTGAAAAAGAAGGGACGTCTCAAACTAGCTGGAGTAAGTGAAGTGGGGATACTTCAAGAGACTCAGTGAAACGAGACCAGCCATCAGGAAGCAGGACTGCATCCCGGGTGGCAACTAGACTTGAAGAAGACGAGGAGTGCTTCTTAAGTTCTAGGGACTAAGGCGTTGTAAACTGTTGTTTTTGCAAGCTTAGTGGAACAGTGGACTAGAGGAACAAGTTGTTCCTTGAACCACTATAAAAACTCCGGTGTCATTTACTTTAAGCTTTTAATTCCCGCACTTAAGATTCTACTGATTAACTCGTAAGGTTGGACTCTGTGTCCAGCAGATCTTCTTTCAGAGTTATCAGAAAGGCACTTTGCCTTAGCATTTCTCTTGAGGCTACCCGAACAGAAACTTATCCGCTGTCTGGTCTAGTTCTGCCATCAGAACCTGACCATCTCTGTCACCAGATTTCGACCATCTCTGATAAGTCAGTTTTGACTTAGAGAAAAGTTTAAATTCCTGAACAGTCTATTCACCCCCCCTCTAGACTGTTCCCATTACAAACGGGACCAACACAGGGACTAACAAGAAGAGAAAAATCAGAATTCTGGTCGATGTGGGAAACGACCGTGACGAGCACTTTGTCACGGTGCGTCAAAAAAAATTTCAATACTAACACTTATACGTAGTATAGCGTAGTAGAGTTCGTATCCACAGGGAAAGGAATAATTCTCTTTTTATGATACTTAGTAAATAAAAGGGGGGGTTTGGATTGAGTGATTTAATTTAATTAAGAACTAAGATGAACAACCTATATGTGTTTAATTCAAAGATAAAAAGGACTTGGCATTGCTACTTTCCACTTGTTGATATATTTTAGTCGATCATTGTTATATCTATAACTTATTCCCTCTCGAATACTCAATCGGGGAGTATATCCACTTCATCGAGGGTAGTTATTAACAACGACCGTTCATTAATAACCCTTACTATTAATCAAATATAGAACAGCGCCTTATACCGATTTAATAATAGCATTTAATCTTTCTAACTCCTTGATGAAATCAATTGAGATTGATAACCTCAACACAACGGTTTCGGTTTAACCAACAAAATTAATCTCTCTTAAGTTTATTAACCATGACCGTGCATTAATAAACCGAAGTTACTTACTTGTGAAACCATCAACGATTAACCATTGGTTCGTTGATCGTTTCTAGTAATAATTAATATATGAAACAAAACTAGTTGATCCTTTAAGTAATGTTCAAAATATTAATATGAAATATGAGTAGGAATCAATTAATATTCAAGGAAGAATATTATTAAAGAAGATGAATCCTACTATAATTAATATCAAGATGTTAACTAATTGTCATCTTAGCAACACTCCCAACATTAATATAGAGGAAGAAAATACCATACTAACTAATGTCGAGATGTTAACTAATTGTCATCTTAGCAACACTCCCCAACATTAATATAGAGATGATATTAAGGAAAGAACTATTAATTAATATTCAAGGAAAGAAGTTAAGAAAATAACTCACAACTTTAATAATCAACAAGCTTCAAGAGCAACACCAAGAATGGAAGTTTAGTTCCTCATTTGGAGACTAAACATAGCTAGAAAAATATAAAGAAATGCTATTCTAAACTGAGCTTAAGAGTATGGAAGAAGGAATGATTTTTATAGAAGAAAAAGTGTGCTATTTATAGGTGTTTTTCAACACCTTTGGCCGGGTATCCGACCGGGTCAAGTACTCACCCGACCGGGTCCGGTCAAAATCAGATATTTCCCCACGTTCTGGTGATCTTCGCACACCGGGTTGTCCCCGGTCACTTCTCGCCCGACCGGGTGAGGTATGGGGCCCGACCGGGCCCAGCTCTTTCCTCACTGCTTCGGTTTTCAAATCAAACCCGACCGGGTGAAATTTCCTACCCGGTCGGGTATTTGCTCCTGGACAGTTAAAATTCCCTTTTCTTCACTTCAACATCCTCCTTTCCAACATCCTGATTCCTAATTCTACTTTATAACTTACAAATGAGAACTAAAATACAATTACAACTAAAATCACACAAATGTTTACAAACCAAATAAAACGTCAAACAATCACCATCAATGAAACATAAAAACATACAATTATGCACTACTAATTAGTGTGCATCAAACACCCCCACACTTAAACCTTTACTCGTCTCGAGTAAATCAAATCAAATCCAAGAAGTCCTGAATGACAAGAATATAAATACAAAACATCCAAGAGTGTTTTTTACCACAATATAAAACATCCCCAATAGTAATTAAAGTAAATTGGGGTCTTCAACTTCATCCTTATCTCCATTTCTCTTTTGAATTTATCACCTTCAGGATCCTGCAAAATAGACATTTCTCTCATTCTCTCGTTTTGCCTAGGTGCCCTTTCAGGTTTTCATCCCAGCTTCCCACATTTTTCTTTTAATTCTCACAACCTCACTCTTTATTTTATTGCTTTATTTTTTGCTTGAGTTGCCCTTTGTGGGTTTTCAACTCAACAAGCTCTTTTTTTCTTTTTTCTTTTTTAAATAAAATAAAACAAGTAGGATTGTGAGCATACCAGAACAATCTCTGCACCCCCACACTTAGGATCTGGCACTGTCCCTAGTGTCCGCCTAGACCTCCACCTTGGTGTCTGTCCTCATCCATGTGATCCCCGCCATAACCACCATCGTCGCCTCCACCACCGGAACTCGATCTTCCAAAGAAACCCCACTGAGAGGGGTCATACCATGATGGTGCAGGAGGTGGGGTGGTCATAGAGGAAAAGGAGCCCTGGTGTGCTACATAGGAGTATATCGGACCAAAGGTTCGCCGTTGGTCCTCTTCATATCTCCGCCAGTCTTCCTGCCGTTGTTCCTCCAACCTCTCAAAGCTATGCCTCTGTTCAGTTCTATACTGATCAACTCGCTCTTGAAGCTGGATGTAGTTGTTGTTGATCATGTTCATGTTATTGAGCATCTATTGCTCGAATGGTGAGTATTGGTAGGCTGGAGCATCAGGTTGTTGTTGTGGTGGGTTAGGTATCAAGGGTGGGTTTTCTTCAGCATGTTCTTGATCTGGTTCATCTTGTGCATAGTGTGCCGGGATTGCCCCGGGGAGACAGTAGTGATGACCATCACCGATTTCATGGCCCACGATATCTAGGGGGACGTCAGGGGACGGGATATGGATAGTTATGTTTTGACGTGGGATGATAAACCAGTTGTAGATTGGTGTCCCAGTAGGTGTCATGTGAGATAGAGCCAAATCTTTGGTCTTTTGCACAAGCCATGACGTGCAAATGAGCTGTTTCGGGGTAATGGGTCCTGGGTCTACAAAGCCATATAAAGTGGCTAGATGTGTGATTAGGCCCCCTATCACAATATTTCCGGATGGCGTTGCCACATTTTTGAAATGGGTCCATAAGATAGAGACAATGTCAACTGGTTCTGGTCCAGGTAAAACAACTTGTGCCAGAACACACACATCCCACATTCTTGTGTGGTGATTGTTCGGTCTTCCGAGGAAACAATTTGAATGGAATTTTAGGAAAATACGGAAGACCGGGTGTTGAACACAGTTCACACTAAACTTAGAAAGGTCCACCACACCTTGTCCTGTCATTCTTTTCCATAACTCGTACCCCACAAGCGTATCATAAGCACGAGCTTCATCAAACAGAGGGAGGCCAAAATGATGTGCAAATTCTCTTTTGGTCAATGAACGATTTTCTTTGAGTAAAAGAAAGGTGATGGTATCATTTGCATGATCATCATCATCCTTTGTATACACATATGAACTAAAGAATTCATAAACCAAATGAGGATAAGTCACATATTGCATTTCTAGCAACCTAGTCATTCCAATTCTTGCAAATATATCACGCATGATCACATCAATCCAAAGGAAGGCTAGAGGAGTAATGCACATGAATCGGGATTGTTTTACCTCCCTTTGTGCTTTTCCCTCGAAGAGTCGCTTTTGTGCCTCCGTTGCAAATTCCACGCTTTCATAGCCCGCTACCGGTGGGATTGCCCTTGAAGAAGAAGCTTTGGATTTTTTTGGAGCCATGGGATTTTTTTTTTTTGTTTTTTTAAGGGGATTTTCGGACTTTGGGGTAGGGTGGGATTTGGATGGCCTTTATGGGTATGGGGTTGAAGAGGATGGTGAGAAGAGTAAGAATATGGTATTGGTTGAGGATTTTTGGGGAGATTTCGGACCTTGAATGTCCAAGAATGGGGATTTTCGAATTTTGGGTAGGGTTTTTGGGTTTAGTTGATTTGGAAGGTTTTGGGGGATTTTATGGGTATAGAGATGAAGAGGGAAGTGAGGAGATGAAGAAAATGGGGTTTTTTAGTGGATTTGGTTAAGGAAATGGGGAGATTCGAAGGTTGGGGTGTTTGAAAATGGTGGAATTTGGGTGTTTTGGGTGTTGGGAGGAAGAAGAAGTGGGAGGGGAAAGGTTGAGCCCGACCTGGTATAGCTGTGTTTTCCCGTTCGCCCGGTCGGGTGGGGTAGTTTACCCGGTCGGGTGAACGCTATTTACCCGAGGCAGAATATTTTTTGCTGGGTGGCCCGGCCGGGTGAAGTGGTCTACCCGGTCGGGTGTAAACTGTTCACCCGAGGCAGAAAGGTTTAGCTGGTTTGCCCGGCCGGGTATTAAAGTCTTCCCGGTCGGGCGCAAAATTAATGTTTGTTTTTCTCTCGCCTCGCCCGGGTGGTTGCCCGGGTGTTTTGTTTTTAGAAGTAACCCGACCGGGTTGGGCTTTATACCCGGCCGGGTCCAATCCCAGTCCATTTTTTTTTTCATTTTTTTTCTTTTTTTTTAGAAAAAACACACACTACTGAAAAAAATTAAAAATAAAAATTTAAGAAATTGGGTTGCCTCCCAAGAAGCGCTTGATTTAATGTCGCGGCACGACGTTATATATATATTTTTTTCTTTTATGTGGGATCGTGAACATCCCTTGTTTCATTTTTCTTTTTCGGTCTTCTCCAGTAAGGCCGGGATTTCTTCTCTGGTATCACTTCAATCCCAGGTGGTTTTAATTCGCACCGAGGTGACTTTTTAAGTTTTTCTCCTTTCAAAATAGATTTTTTTGGCTTAATTTTTATTTCATTAAAAATTAAAATTTTTTCAGTTTCCTCTCCAACAAAAATATTTAGTGTCGGTGGTGGTTCAAAAACATTTAAAGAACAAAGAGATTGATCTTTAATTTGTTTTTTCGTAGAATCAAAAATGTTGAATTCTACCTTTTGATCATCAAACTCTAAAGTTAATGAACCATTAGACACGTCTATTTTTGTTTTTGCGGTTCTTAGAAAAGGCCTACCCAAGAGGATGGGTGTAGTTTGGTTATCATCTCCCATTTCCAGAACATAAAAATCAACAGGGAAAATCAAATTTTCTACTTCTACTAACACATCTTCTACTACACCCTTCGGGTAAGTATTAGACCGATCCGCTAGTTGAATCACTACACCAGTTTGATGTAGTGGGCCGAGTTGTAAGGATTTATATAAGGAATAAGGAATGACATTTATTGATGCTCCTAAATCCAACAAGGCCTTAGAAAATACGGTATCCCCTATTTTGCAAGGAATAGTGAACATGCCTGGATCGCTACATTTCTCAGGGAGTTTCTTTTTAAAAATGGCCGAGACACGTTCACTCACTTCAACTTTTTGTTTCCCTTCAAGTTTATTTTTCTTTTTCATTGTGCATAGTTCCTTTAAGAACTTTGCATAATGGGGAACACTTTTGATCAGGCTGAAGAGTGGGATGTTTACCTCAGAATTGACGAATGTTTCGTAGATGTCCCGATCATTCTTCAGCTTCCTCGTGTCTTTCAATGCCTCAGGGAATGGAGGGAGTGGTTCATATGATGACAGTGGAGGGAATTTAGTCTTCGTTGGCTTCTCCTCTTCTTGTTGAAAGCTTTCTTCAAGATCAACCTCTTGCTTCTCCTCCTCAACTTCCCGTGGTTGCAATTCTTTACCGTTCCTCAACATGATTGCATTGACATGTTGTCTCGGGTTTTGCTCAGTTTGGGAGGGGAGCCTACTCAAATCTTTTGCTTCAAGTTGACTTACAGCATTTGAAATTTGGCTAACTTGAGTTTCCAAATTTTGAATGCTCGACTTGGTTTCATGTTGGAATTGCATCATGGTTTGTTGGAATTGCCCCATGCTTTACTGCATTGTTCCCATATTAACGGCCAGCGCTCGAATCATGTCTTCGGTGGACATACTCGAGTTCGATGTTTGGCCTTGTGGTTTGTATTGTTGAGGAGGAGGATTTGTTTGAGAATTTCCGTACCTTAAATTCGGATGATCCCTCCATCCCGGGTTGTAAGTATTGCCTAGAGGGTCGTACCTCCTTTGACCTTGGAACCCCAAAGCATTGACTTGCTCGGAGTTCTCTTCTTGTAGCGTTGGGCAAGAATCTGTGGGATGCCCTTGTGTTGAACAGATGTCGCAGACCTTGACTTCTTGGGTTTTTGGATTTAAAAGGAAATCTTTAACCAAAGAAGTCAAGCCGGCTACTTGACTCTCCAACGAGTTGTTGGATTCCGCTGCCATGACTCGTTTCGATGATGACCTTCCGTTGTAATGTCTCGAATTTTCGGCCAACTCCGAAATGAGGTCTCTTGCTTGAGAAGGGGTTTTGTTAACAATACCCCCTCCGCATGCCGCATTCACCATGCGTCTTTCTTGATCAACAAGTCCATCATAGAAGTAGAGGATGAGATCTTGTTCCGAATACCCATGATATGGGCAACTAACACATATTTTTTTAAAGCGCTCCCAATATTCAGACAAGGTCTCATTATCCGCTTGCTCAATGTTGCTGATTTGCTTTTTGAGACTTGAAGAGATAGATGCGGGATAGTACCTGTCAAGGAAGCTCTTTTTCATTTGAGCCCATGTATTGATGCTCCCCGAGGGAAGATAGAATAGCCAATCTTTGGCGGTGTCTTTGAGGGAGAATGGGAAGGCTCTCAGCTTGATTTGCTCATCGGACACGCCATTGGGGCACATGCTTGTGCACACAATATGGAACTCTGACAAGTGTTTATTTGGATCTTCCCCTCGTAGGCCATGGAAAGAGGGAAGTAGGTGAATGAGCTCAGATTTTAGCTCGAATGTGACCCCCGTATCAAGAGTTGGAAAAGTGATACATAAGGGTTGTTGATTTAGATTCGGAGCCGTGAGCTCCCTCAACGTTCTTGTTTCAAGAGCCATATTGATTTGCTCGTCGGTGTCGCTAGAATGAGAACTAGCACTTGATGATTCCTCCGAAGAAGTATTCGGAAATAGATTCCTGAACCTCTCGAAGGCTTGTTCTATTTCGGGCTTTGTTTGGTAGGTGATTTGGTTTATAGATCGGTGTTTAACCATATACTCAAACAAAGCTCAGCCAAAATAGAAATCTTTTAAATGTTTTTTTTTACTTGAAATAAAACAGAAAGAAAAATAATTGCCTATCCCCGGCAACAGCGCCAAATTTGACGAGCACTTTGTCACGGTGCGTCAAAATAATTTTCAATACTAACACTTATACGTAGTATAGCGTAGTAGAGTTCGTATCCACAAGGAAAGGAATAATTCTCTTTTTATGATACTTAGTAAATAAAAGGGGGGGTTTGGATTGAGTGATTTAATTTAATTAAGAACTAAGATGAACAACCTATATGTGTTTAATTCAAAGATAAAAAGGACTTGGCATTGCTACTTTCCACTTGTTGATATATTTTAGTCGATCATTGTTATATTTATAACTTATTCCCTCTCGAATACTCAATCGGGGAGTATATCCACTTCATCGAGGGTAGTTATTAACAAAGACCGTTCATTAATAACCCTTACTATTAATCAAATACAGAACAACGCCTTATACCGATTTAATAGTAGCATTTAATCTTTTTAACTCATTGATGAAATCAATTGAGATTGATAACCTCAACACAACGGTTTCGGTTTAACCAACAAAATTAATCCCTCTTAAGTTTATTAACCACGACCGGGCATTAATAAACCGAAGTTACTTACTTGTGAAACCATCAACGATTAACCATCGGTTCGTTGATCGTTTCTAGTAATAATTAATATATGAAACAAAACTAGTTGATCCTTTAAGTAATGTTCAAAATATTAATATGAAATATGAGTAGGAATCAATTAATATTCAAGGAAGAATATTATTAAAGAAGATGAATTCTACTATAATTAATACCAAGATGTTAACTAATTGTCATCTTAGCAACACTCCCCAACATTAATATAGAGGAAGAAAATACCATACTAACTAATGTCGAGATGTTAACTAATTGTCATCTTAACAACACTCCCCAACATTAATATAGAGATGGTATTAAGGAAAGAACTATTAATAATCACAACCTTAATAATCAACAAGCTTTAAGAGCAACACCAAGAATGGAAGTTTAGTTCCTCATTTGGACACTAAACATAGCTAGAAAAATATAAAGAAATGTTATTCTAAACTGAGCTTAAGAGTATGGAAGAAGGAATGATTTTTATAGAAGAAAAAGTGTGCTATTTATAGGTGTTTTTCAACACCTTTGGCCGGGTACCCGACCGGGTCAAGTACTCACCCGACCGGGTCCGGTCAAAATCAGATATTTCCCCACGTTCTGGTGATCTTCGCACAACGGGTTGTCCCCGGTTACTTCTCGCCCGACCGGGTGAGGTATGGGGCCCGACCGGGCCCAGCTCTTTCCTCACTGCTTCAGTTTTCAAATCAGACCCAATCGGGTGAAATTTCCTACCCGGTCGGGTATTTGCTCCTGGACAGTTAAAATTCCTTTTTCTTCACTTCAACATCCTCCTTTCCAACATCCTAATTCTTAATTCTACTTTATAACTTACAAATGAGAACTAAAATACAATTACAACTAAAATCACACAAATGTTTACAAACCAAATAAAATGTCAAACAATCACCATCAATGAAACATAAAAACATACAATTATGCACTACTAATTAGTGTGCATTAGACCACGCGTAACTCGGGGCTACGCACGATCGTGCGTACCTGACTACGCACGATCGTGCGTAGCAGGCAGAGAGTTTTTCGTGATTTCATATCCGACGCACGACTGTGCGTCCACTTTTTTACTCCTTTTTCTTGTTTTCTTGCCCTAACGCTCCCGCATGCAAACAGGGTCAATCCAAATGCTCTTACTTCATCAAAATTTCGCCGTGAATCACCTGGTGACCTCCAAATCTCTCAAATCTTTCTTGATTTCTCTCTAGCTCCTCCCGATTGTCTCTCAAACGCCGATTGCCGGACTCTAACTTCTTCAATTTGACTCCAAATGCAACAAAACTCGACTCAATGCCTGGTAATCACAACTTGAGCTAAAATCGAGACTTGCAACACCTTAAAGCTAGGAAAACCATCAAAATCCAACCTGAACACGCATCTAATGCGTGTCTAAATACGGACTTATCAGGCCCCTTAATCGCTACTAATCTTTTAGCGAACGATTAAGTGTGCGTGAATGTGTCCTAGAATAAATTAGATCTCTCTTAATTCATCCTACATGTGATTGTAATTCTAGTGACCATCTAGTTTACAAAAGATATCAATTAAATTACTGACATGCACTAATTAGTAGCGCATAAATGTATATTTTTATGATTGATTTGTGTGTATTTGTTTACCGTTTTATTTAGTTTGTAAACATTTGTGTGAATTTAGTTGTAATTGTATTTTAATCTTCATTTATAAGTTGTAAAATAGAATTAGGAATTATGGTGTTGAAAAGGAGGACTTTGAAGTGAAGAAAAAGGAGATTGGACTATCCAGGAGCTGAAACCCGACCGGGTAGAAGACTTCACCCGGTCGGGTCTGATTTAACAGACAAAATTTCTTGGAAAATCACTAGACCCGGTCGGGCCCACTACCTCACCCGGTCGGGTGAGAAGTGACCGGGGACAATCCGGCGTGTGAAGATCACCAGAACGTGGCAAATATTTGATTTTGACTGATACCCGGTCGGGTATGACACTTTACCCGGTCGGGTATCCACCCCAGGGTGTTGAAAACACCTATAAATAGCACACTTTTCCTTCACCTTTAATCATTCCTTCTACCATACTCTTAAGCTCAGTTTAGAATAGCATTTCTTTATATTTTTCTAGCTATGTTTAGTCTCCAAATGAGGAGCTAAACTTCCATTCTTGGTTTTGCTCTTGAAGCTTGTTGATTATTAAAGTTGTGAGTTATTTTCTTAATTTCTTCTCTTGATTATTAATTCTTCCCTTAAACTCATTCTATATTAATGTTGGAGGGTTGCTAAGTGACGATTAGTTAACGTTCCGACATTAATTACTACTTGAAACGATCAACGAATCGATGGTTAATCGTTGGTGGTTTCACAAATAAGTAACTTCGGTTTATTAATGCACGGTCGTGGTTAATAAACTTAAGAGAGATCAATTTTGTTGGTTAATCCGAGACCGTTGTGTTAAGGTTATCAAAATTATATATTCAGAAACTATAATAAAAGATTTACTAAGTCGCAAAAACTAGATTCAAATTTGATAAAAATTCGATATATAGAGTAAGAGATTAAGACTGGTTTGTGTTGATCAAGTGAATAGTGTCTGAGACAATCTTAGCGGGACGGATGAAGTATATTTTAATTTGGACTTTGCAACTTTGAAAAAGATTTAATATAGTTTCTGAATATATGTAAATTCTAATTATTAAAAAATGAACTAGTTATGAATAAGGAAGATTTTTAACTTTAAAATTGGTTGACCAAAATTTTTAACTTTGCAAATCAATTTGGAATGGATAGAGTATTAATTAATTGTCTTTTGAAATAAATATCAATCGTGGTTTAAAACTCCATAACTAATAAAAGAATGTATGTTACATACGGAGTATAAGGATGACTATAATTAATCCGCATTAAACACCTGTAGTTATTTTTTTGCAAGGAAACACCTGTAGTTAATACGAACCGTTATTGAATACTTTGTATACAGTATAAACTACGTATACACACAACGTCGTCAACGGTTACTAAGTACTTTATATATAGAGTTCCCGATAAATATGGTCATATCTTAACAAAGGAGCTAACATAAAGAAAAATATTATAAGTTTATAGCGAAGGAAAATAGGACCAGTAATAAAGTATATATGGCTTATAATAAGCACATAACTATGGTGTTTGTGTTGGTTATTCTTTTGCCTTTGTTAACATTCGCAAGAGATTCACCATCGTCCCGAACCCCAGATGAGGCTGCAAATGATCGTGCTGAAAATACTCATCGTTGTGTTATGGCTTCTCTGACTCGGTACATTGCTTATCCGTACAATCTTATTACTCTTGAAAAGATAAAACACCTTGAAGATATGTGTGGAGGATCTGACCTATTGAAAATTTACTCTTGAAGCTTGGTTTTGCCCTCTTGAATTTACTCTTGAAAAGATAAAACACCTTGGGAAATTGCTTATCCGTACAATCTTATTACTCGGTACAATCATATTTAGGGTTTTATTCCCTCAAATATGACTTTTCGCCAACTTCAAATCTGCCTCCGTACTGGTGGAACGCAAACGTTCCCTCCAAGCATTAGGATCTTCGACGCTATCCGATTCGCCATTTGATTTGGGGGAGCTATCCGACTGTGAGGCAATGTCCACTACAGGGGTGACGTTGTTGGAGGATGGCACAGACTGGTCATGTGGCCCCCCCGGAGCAGGCCGGAGATGTCCTTTAACGATCACAATCCGCGTAGCGGGTCTGTCCAACCGCGAGGAGGTGGTGACCTTTTCATGCATCGAAAAATTATCGGAGACCCCTTGATTTTTTCCTGATGCCCCGAATTCGGGCTGAGACGTTGCATTCACCCCGCTGGCTTGAATTTGTTTAACCGAGCCTCCACGCACGGACTCTTTCCCCACCTCGCCACGATGGGCTCGTGCAACCAAGTTCCCAGACTGTGGCAGTGCGTCCGCCTCGCCCGGGGGGTCTCGCACAGATGATATTTGACCCGCTGGAGGTTTCTGGGACTGTTTGACAGACGGACGACGTTCACGGGTGGAGAGGGCACTATGATGAGCTCCGTGTCGTGAACTGTGTTGAGAACCTGTGCGTAGGCTTGGAACAGGCGGCGATGATGACTTTAAATCGCTGGGTTTTTTCCGACCGCCTGGGCTACGAGATCGCGACGGCGAACAACGTCGTGAATGACCCTCCCTCCGGCGCGACGGAGAAGGGGAGCCGCTGCGTTTCCTTCGCCGGCTGGGGATGGAGCGACGCGGCGATGCCGTGGCTGCGGCTGGAACGGCTGAAGCTGAGGGGACCTGCATGGCTGAATTGCGCGTGGATGATCGAGGGTGTTAAGGCTAGGCCACACTCGGATTCAAGGAAATTAAAAGAATATGGAAAGAAAAAAAAGGAAGGAAATTATTAATTGGAATAGCTCCGGGTTATTTTAGGAAGCTGGCCTGGGGTTTCTGTGACAAAACGCGAAGGCTTGGACGAGATTCCAACCCTGGCTGCGGGGTTCTTTATTGGTCGGGTGTGCGGTTAAAGCCCATGTATATCCGTCGCATGGTCAATATACGGCTACAGAAAAACAAGGCTCGTATTTTGGAATTTCAGGCCCAAGCATCGCCCCCCTGGACCCCCCGACTAGCTGACCGGGCAGCGAGACCCCCGTCCTTTCGCAAGCAGTAGGGAGCAAAGCAAAGGGGGCGATCAAGGCCTGCAAAGTATGGCCCCCCTACGGGCCAACGATTACGATTGACGAGCACCCCAGACTGCTACAATGGATGTGCGACTAGCCAGCCGATCCGATAGACGAACCGATCGTTGATCAACTTGACTACTCCCTTCTAGCCGAGTCTGCTGCTCGACTAGGGGAGTGGGGGACTCGTGTTGGGATAATGGGCCAGGTCCAATACTATCGACCCAATATGCCTGGGCTCGGGCGCGAACCAGGCCCAACACACGGTCCGGCTAGATAATATGGTCCTTGGATTGATTGGTTTAACTCTGGGCCCGACCAGCCCATTGGCCTGGGATCAGGCTTCTTGTTTTAGTTGTTTAATTGGGCCAAGCCCATTAGTATTCGAGAAACCTCTCGTAAGCGCCTATAAATAGGCCGCCCCTCTTTTTGTATTGGATAAGTCACTTTTACTGTACTGAATTGCTGCCGAATTTTCTACTCAACATATTTTCTACCAACAGTATTAATTAACCTGTCAGATTACAAGGAAACTTCCCGATGGGTAGGTCGGAACAGTGCTTTAATACAGGAAACAAGAGTAATAATGCTATTCTAGAGCTTGAGTATTGAAATGCTAACCCTTACAATGATTTTAAACCTTCTATTTATACTAATGGAGAGCATGGGTTGCTCTATGCTAATTGGCCGTTGTTCCACCGACTTGATCACCCATGTTTCCACTTGCTGATGTCACAATTTGGCATTACTTGCATCTGGCCACTTGCTGGTTGCACGTTGCTCGAACGGGATGCTGGACCTTGCAAATGACGATGTCAAATTGGCCCAAGTATTATATATGGTCCGAACTCCGTTCAGTATCTCTTCTTTTTGGGCCGGCCTTTACTCGGACCGAACCCCGTTCGGTATGGATTCTTCACTAGGCCTGCTCCTCATAGAGTAATGGACCCGTTGTTTGGGCCGGGTATCCTGGGCCTTTTTTATCCGGGTATTGGGCCTCTGGATCAATATCCCAACACAAGTCCCCCACTTCCGATGTCTCGAATCACAGTGAGTGCATTAGGAAGTATGAACACAAATGTTGCACTGCCGAATGGCGATCGGGGTACAGGAGTGGTCAGTCCCTCATACTGTGATTTGACGGCTGTCGTTTTATTTTCCCCATATTCATCATGATAACCGTCGTTTAGTCTTTTCATTGGACACGCGTTTAGCTTAAATGCTTCTAGTGACGTGCTGCTTCCTGATTGGTCCTCGATACGACGGTTTAAAGGCTATAAATTAGCCTTTAACTTTTCAAATCCGGGTTTCGATTCTGCAATTTCCTTCACATCGTTGCTCTCCCTGAATTTTCTTCAAACTTTCGCTGTTCAGGTACTTTCCCTCCCTCTACTTTCTCGCCTCATTCTTCGCTTGGTCGAGATGGATTCCCAACGGTGTTCCGATTCAGAAATGGCTTCTCAAGGGGAGGACCGTGATGTGGAGATTATCATCGTCCCTTTTGATGAGGGTTCCAAGGCGACGACGACGGAGGTTAGGGCGGAGATGGATGATTCCTCCGACAGCTCTTCTTCCTCCAGTGAAGATTCCGATGATACCAAGTCCGAAGATGAGTTAATTTCCATGGCGGCCGGACGTCCCAACGATTTCCCCCGTCATACACTTGACCTAAAACTGATTAGGGAGAGGCGGCAAAACTGACCTCCCACAATAGGGCCGAAATTCCGGCCCTAATCCCAGACCCAGTAAATTTCCGACTGCGAGCTGGGCTTCACCTAATGCGCCATACCCCTTGGATGGTTGTAGTCCACTTTGATTCAATTAGGGCCGGGCTTAGGTTTCCACTACATTCTTTTTTCATTTCATTTTTTAATTTCTACGAAATTGTACCGGCCCAAATTATGCCGAACTCCTACCGGGCAATGGCGGGCTTTATTTGCCGTTGTAAAGATGTCGGTGCCCGACCGACCTTAGATCTCTTCCACCAATTTTTTAAGGTAGCCCCTCAACAAACACATGGCTATCTGGCCACTAGTGCCCGAACGGGACATAATCTGTTCAAGGGCAATCCGACTTCAATCAAGGGATGGAAAGATCGGTTCTTCTTTGTGTCTGTCCCGGACGGCCTGGTTCCCCGCAAATGGAATGTCTTTCCCCGTAAATCTCCTGATCCAGTCCTTACTGAGGAAATTTACAAGGATGTGCTTGCTGTGGAGAAGGATAAATGCGTGGATATCATGAGTTATCTGACTTCCGATCGGCTAATCGAAGTCGGGATAGGTACTGCCCGTTCTCTTGGGTTTACTTGTTTTGAGAAATCAAGTGCCATGGTCCGGGTGGTCCTTCCCGTGCGAGAAACGTTCTTTTCTTTTTTTCTAGTTTCTCACATGCTAGGGCCGCTCGGTACTAACATTCTCCTTTGTCATTTTTCAGCTCCAAATCCAGACGTACCCTATGGACAACATCAGAGTTCTTGCAGCTGGTGGGGTTGGCAAGCGGAAGAAAGCCAGAAAAAACACCCGACCTACTCCCTCCACTATTACTGCTCAGGACGTTGGGTCTTCTCAACCAGTTCCAGAGCCACAACCCCTGCAACAGGTCCATCAGGACCAATTTGATGCCATGCTGGTCGACGACCGGTTTGGGTCTGATCAGATGCACCAATTTCCTGAGCACTTCCAAGCTTTTCCCCGACGCTTTTTTAGTGTCACAGAAACTTTCAGCGACACTAATTTAGTGTCACTATAAGCCCTTTTTCTACTAGTGATTTTACAAGTAAGAAAAAATTTCACATGGAATGTGGGAGAGAGAAGGACGGATTAGTGGGAGTTTCTCATTCTCATTCCCAAAATACGAAGATTCATTTTCATGATCTAAAATACAGGGATCTCAACTTCTTCTCTACTAAGTCTGCAACACGGTGTAGATGTCAGACAGCTAAATAAATCTTCATCTATTTTATGGAGTAAAATAGGGCACATATACCACATTTCCCATCCACCCCCAAAGTAATTATTTACTCTTTAAAGTTATTTGAGGTTATGAATTTTTTAACTAATGTCCATTTTAAGTTTATTATTATTTTTATTGAACTTTGTATTAAATTATTTTTCTTTTTCAAAAAAAGCATTAAAGTATTTTTTAAGGAAAATTCCCGAAAGAGGAGTACAAATGTTTAATATTTCAATACAGGATTGTCATGTTTTTATTCCCTTAATATGAGTAATTACTATCAAATTTGAAAAATACTGGCATTTTTAAAGTCTAGTACCCAAAACATGACAGTAATTCCTCCTATTGAAGGAATAAACACACGATAATTGAAAAAGAAAAATAATTTAATACAAAGTTCAATAAAAATAATAATAAACTTAAAATGGACATTAGTTAAAAAATTCATAACCTCAAATAACTTTAAAAGTCCAGATCTCGAGAGTAGCCTCACCAGCCCTCCTCCAGATTCGTTCTTCGGGGTTCACATTGCATCTATCGCGCAGGGCATGCGGGTGCCTTTATGTCCATTCTTGGTGGCACTCCTTGCCCATATCGGGGTATCGCCGTGCCAGATGACCCCAACCGCACATATGTTTACGGCTGCTTTTGTCGCACGTTGTAGTGGCGTTGGTATCCGGCCATCCATACCGTTGTTCCGTGCATGCTTTAGGTGGCACCGCCCTAACAATAAGACAGATGACGGCGGGTTCGTGTCACTTTGCCAATTACCGCACCGCAAGCTCTTTGATCAGTATCCAGATCCACCTAGGAAGTGGTCGAATAAATGGGTATGGGCATCCGCTCCCCGCTCGCTCCCCGTCACGTCCACCTGGGGTATTTCAATGCGCGAGTACAAGCCTGCCTCTCTCACCCCTGACCTTGAGGAGAAGGTCGAGGCCTTGCTCCAAGGGGGCCCTTTCCCGATTAATTCGTATACAGGTAAATCTTCTGTCCTAGCAGGTCACAGATGCCATATGAGATCATCCCTTAATTTGCTAATATTTTCAGATGTGGCAGGCAACAGACACGAAGTTGCTGCCCCCAATGTGTCATTGGGGACCATGCTCCCACCTCCTACGCCTGGTGCGAATTTATGTCCGCCCAATCTTGGGGAGAAGCGCGGGGCCTCCCCGTTCCGTGAAGAGCAGGTTGCCATGGACGGAAAAGGTGTGAACTCCATTCTAATTCAAGAGGAGAAAGACCCGGCTGAAATAACTCCACCACCCTCTTGTTTATTTTTATTATTTATTCCTTCTTCTTCTTTTTTTTAAGCAGGCCTAGTTACGGCACAGGGTGTTGCCCCCCAGTCCGTGGTACCTGATGCAAGTAGGAGCGTGTCCGACGCCACCATGCCCGAGGTAGACGCCGGGGTGAAGAGCGGGCAGGGTGTTGCCCCCCAGTCCGTGGTACCCATTGCAAGTAGGGGCATGCCCGATGCCACCATGCCCGAGGTAGACGTCGGGGTGAAGAGCGGGGTTCCCCCACGTCATGGGGAACAAGCCGGTAAGAAGAAGAAAGGTGCGAATCCTCCTCTTTGATTCGGGAGCGGAGAAATAGTTCAACCGGTACTAATCCATTTTACTCTGTTTATTTCTTGCAGAGGTTGCTGGTATGCGGGGCAGGCTCGCTGCTCTAGCCGCAGAGGAGGAGGCTAGGTTCCGGCCTTCGAGGACTGAAGTCATTCCCTTCATCGTGGAAAAACAACACGGGGCCCCTCTTGTTAACCAGCCAGCTCCTACCCTCAGTGCTTCATCGATTTTGGATATGGCGCGCTCTATCAAATCTTACAGCGCGGTATGCCGTAATTTGACGTTTCACTCTTCCTTTTTTATTATCATTGTCACTATAATCCTCACTAATTCTACGTCTGCTGCAGGGGCTAATGGACACAGCCGTCGCGCTTCAAACAATAGGTCGTCGTCGCGATGAGCTCCAGCACCAGGCTGACGAGGCTCACCGTCACTCGGTTGCCGTTCAACGTCGGGCGGACGAAGCAACAGCTGCTCTGTCCGAGCTCCAGTCAAAATATGACTTCCTACAATCGAAGTATGATCGACTGCAAGCATCGTTCACGGATGCGGGGCGTCAGGCAGTTGCGGCATTTCAAACATCCCCGGAATTTTCAAAAATCATCGCTTCGAAGCTGGAGGCTCACCGCTCAGAGCAGGTCCAAGCATGGTTGAAAACCGAGGAGGGTCAACTTTGGCGGGATAAGGAAATTCTCATGTCCTTCAGGTGTGGCCGATACGACATGCAGACCACGTTGTACAATAGGCTGGCAGAGTTCTATCCCGACTTCGATCCCGAAAAATTTGGTTTGCCCGAAATCATGCCAGATCCTGACGGGGCCAACGAGCAAGCGAACGATTTGTCCCTTTTGCACTTGGATATTCCAGATGACTTGGAAGATGCCGTTCATGGCTTTGATTTTGAGACTATCCTCAATGGTGTTCCTGAGAACATGCCTGATCCTTAGATCGTAGATATGGATCTGTTATATTGTCGTCTTTATTCTCATTTTTGTTGGACATTCCGCTTTACATTCCGCACTTGTGTTTTTATTTATTCTCACACTTAGCCATATAAGCTTTCCTCTTTGCGCAACTTTGCACCCGTGTCATGGTTCATCTTTTCCATTCATTTAACCATTTTTTATTCGAGACCACTTGGGGAACTAGTCGGGGATCTGCCCGTGTCATGGTTCATCTTTTCTATTCATTTAACCATTTTTGATTCGAGACCACTTGGGGAACTAGTCGGGGATCTGGCTCCCCACCTAAACCACGAGGGGCGGAAGGTCGGCTGGGCCAACCTTGACCGCGCCCCGCTTGGTAAGGCGAGGCTGACCCGCACACCATTGGTCTAGGACCAACTGGTGAGCAAGCTGTTTGGCCGTGGTCAGACGACGGATGTGCGAGAAGGGGTCGGAGCACGACTCCCTGCATACCTCCGGCCCGGAGGCCGGTCCTGCACCTTGACTTGTACAACTTGTTTCATACTTAGGAAAATCTGATTTCCTTTTCTGAGAGTCGAACGGAAGTCAGCCAAACATAAGGGCAAGGCCCTCAAGGTCAGACCAGAACGGACCCGCACCATTGATCATAGTAAACGAGTACACATGCTATTAAGCCTAGCAACGTCAGACAACGGACTTGCGAGAAGGACTCGGAGTATGACTTCTCGCATATCTTCGGCCCAGGGCCGGTCATATAGTTGGTGTACCGTCGATTAGATCGAATGAGTGGACGGGCTGTTTAGACAGCAACGTCGGACAACGGATGTACGAGAGCGGCTCGGGGCGCAACCTCTCGCTTACCTTTTCGACCCGAGGGCCGGTCTAACGGTCGCCCTAACCGAGTAGCTAGTCCTTGACTTGGAAAATAGTTTGATCATTTCCTTTTCCGAGGATCTAGCAGTGATGGACTAAACACCGAGAGCAGGACGTGATTTTTTTTTTTTTTTGTTTTTGTCTTTTTTTTTTTTGCCCCTGCCCGTTCATTCCCAAGTGAGGTCGGACCTCAGTCAATTCAATAATAAATAGAGAACAACAAACGAACTTTTATTAAAGCAACCGTGTTAAAGCAAAATGGCGTAAATTATTGAGTATTATTTCTTGCAACAATTAGTGAAGACATTTTTTGTTATTATGTCCTAAACGCCGTCGGATATAAGGTGTTTTCTCAAAATACGTGGAAAACTAAGAGTGAGTGCAAAAATATAAGAGTTTTATTTCTTGCAGTTTTTGCACATGGCGGCAGCCGTAGTTTTGGCACCGGACGTGCAGCTAGGGTTTTAAAAAAGATTTTTTTATCTACAAATATGTTTATAATTTAATTTAAGGGTAATTTTGTCAAGCTAATGCATTTTTAGTCCTATAAAACATGGAAGTCCTATTTGTGCATTTGTTCATTATTTTAGTCCTATTTAGGGAATTAACTCTTGATTATTTCACTTGTCACCAATTTTTTTTGGAGTGAACGATTTACACTTTATAGTACTCCGTATTTTATACTTTTAGGGTTTTTACACTTGTACGATCATTTTAACCCACACTTTTCCTGATCCCAAATATGACTTTTCGCCCAGTGAGAACCTGCACTTCCTTCACCGACCTCGGAGGTTCCATGTCAAGGATTGCTCTCACTTTTTCGGGGTTCGGCTCTATCCCTCTCCGGGTGACCATGTACCCCAAAAATTTTCCGCCCTGGACAGCAAACATGCACTTTTTTGGGTTCAGGCGCAGCCGGATTGCCCTCATGATCCCGAAAATTTCGGCTAAGTCGTCGGCATGGTCTGTCGCTCGTACGCTCTTGACGATCATATCGTCTACATACGCTTCCATGTTCCTTCCTAGCACTGTTCGAAACACTTTTGCAACCATTCTCGTGTACGTCGCCCCGGAGTTCTTCAAGCCGAAAGCCATGACTAGATAGCAAAAGATCCCCTCCGGTGTGATGAAAGAGGTTTTCTCCGCATCATCTTCATGCATGGATATCTGATGATACCCCCGGAATGCGTCCATGAAGCTGAGGAGTTCGCACCCGGCTGTCCCGTCAACTAGCTGGTCTATGTTAGGTAAAGGGAAGGGGTCCATCGGGCATGCTCTGTTAAGGTCTGTGTAATCGACGCACATTCTCCATGTCAGGGGCTTCGGTGTCAGGACCACGTTTGCCAACCATTCTGGGTATAATACTTCCTTGATGTGTTTAATAGCCAAGAGCATAGCCACCTCCTTCTTCACGAAATCCCTTCGTTCCACCGAGAGGTGTCTTCTCTTCTGCTGGATCGGCTTCACCGTCGGGTCGACCGCTAGCCTGTGAACGGCCACACTTCGGTCCAACCCCGGCATATCCTCAGGGCCCCATGCGAAGATCACACTGAATGTGACCAACACTTGGATGATCTTCTCTCTCATCCCGGCTGGGAGCCCCAACCCGATTTTGATCTTTCGCTCCGGGTGCCCGGGATCGATATGAACTTCTTCAACCTCGGAGGTGGGTTCAGCGCGGAGCTGGCCATCCTCATACTTCATGGCTTTGCTGTTGATAGTGTGGACCCTGAGGTCCTTTTGTCCGAGTTGTTTGCACGCCTTCATGTAACAACTCCGGGCCATCCTTTGATCTCCCCGAGCTATCCCGACCCCGTTCGGGGTGGGGAACTTCATACATAAATGCTCCTGAGAGATAATGCATCTCAAGTCCTCCAACGCGGGTCTTCCCATGATGATTTTGTGCGGACAGGTTAAACGTACGACAATGAACTCAAGGTTCAACTTTGCTACACAGGGTTCTGAACCCACCATCATAGGCAACACCACACTGCCTTCCGATTCGATTGAGTCCCCGGTAAATCCGGATAAAGGTGTTCTTACCGGACTCAGATCCGCCCCGCTCAGACCAAGGCCTTGGAATGTGTCGTAATACATTACGTTCACCAAGCTTCCATTGTCTACTAGAACTCGATGAATGATTGTATTGTTGATCTCCACCTTAACCATTAAGGCGTCCCTATGCGGTGGTGGCATGGGTGGTAGGTCATCATCAGTGAAGTAGATCGGATCTCTTCTCATCTTCTTTCCTGCAGGTACCCGGGTAATTTCCCCGACGTACAAGGATCGATCCCATCGTTTCCTTTCGCCTGACGTGTCCCCTCCTTGGGGGCCGCCCACGATGTAGGAGCATCTGTGATGCTTCCGGGCTCCCTCCCCTAGGTCGCACTCGTCATCCTCGGACAGAGCCCCGAGCTCGCGCTTCTTTGGAGGTTGGTCAAGGGGCTGTTTCTCCTTGGACGTGGTGGCTTGATCGGAACGCCTCCATGTCAGGTTCCTCCCTTTCTGGGCATTTCCCGGTTTTCCTACAAATTGGCCCAAATATCCTTGTTTGATAAGTGCCTCAATTTGTCTGCGGAGAACGATGCATTCGTCCGTATCATGCCCGAAATTTTGGTGAAACCTGCAGTACTGGTCGGTGTTGCGTTTGGCAGTGACCACGTCACATTCCTCTGGGAAGGAAACCAAACCCTGCTCCTCGGCATAGTCGAGGACCGTCCCGACCGGTTGAGCCAAAGGTGTCAGAAGTTTGGTAGGTAGGAGCGGACCGTTCGGGACGTCCGTCCTTCCCTTGTTCTTATTCTTCTTACCTTTGAACCGGCCGCCCTTTCCGCCAGATTTCCTATCGGCATCTTCATCATCTGGGTCACCACGTCTTCCCTTGTCCTTCGTGTCTTCTTTCTTTCCATCCTCTTCATCTCTTTTCCTCTGTTCAGCGTCCTCTGCCTCAGCCTGACGGTCAGCCCGCCTCAGGGCTTCCTCGTATAAAGCGGGTGGATTCCTAACAAAATCCTTGTAAAGTTCTCCTGATCGGATAGAATTTGTCAGCATTGCCACTCCGGTCCTGTCGTCAAGGCCCTGAACCTTGACCGACTCGACCCTCCATCTTGCCAGGAAAGTGGACAGGGCCTCTTTCTTTCCTTGCTTCAGGCTAAACAGGTGGCTGAAATTCTTCTTCACATCTCGTGAGCCGGCGAACCTCAAGAGGAAGTGCCTAGCCAACTCCCTGAAGTTCCCGATGCTCCCATCGGGCAGTGTGTCATACCATTCACGAGCCGGGCCATCTAGAGTAGCCGCGAATCCTCTGCATCGTATGGCATCTTCGTACCCCATCATGACCATATATGACAGGTAACGTGATATGTGGTGTTGCGGGTCTGAAGTGCCCTTGTAAGTATCCACATTGCAAGGTTTGTAGCCCCTTGGCAACGGAGCCTCCATTACGGCACGAGTGAAGGGCTCCGGGATATGGAGGTCGGCCACGTATGACTCTCCCCCAACAACCCTCCTCCTTAGCTCGTCCAACCTCAGTCTGAGATCCTCCACAGCTTCCGGCGCCGGTTCCTCTGGCACGCGTCCAGCACGGGGCTGGACCCGCACATAGGATTCTGCGACTCTTTCACGCGCGTGAGGCCGACGGCCACCACGGGGGCCTTTTATGGAACCGGTTCGACCGCTCAGACGACGGGGGTGATGAGAGAAGTCATCCCCGCCCTCCAGTGACGAGTCTCGGTGGGACCCTCCTCTTTCGGGTCGTCGAGGCTGCTCGACCCGTCGGGACATATGCTCCCTCCGGGGCAAGGATTCCCTTCGTGATTCGTCCAAACTAGTATGTCGCCCTTCATATCTCCCAGAGGAAGTCTCGATGTCTTCAGGGGCGGCGTGCCTTGGAGTTTCATGATTAGCTCTCTGCGGCATCATCCCCAGGAAATTCTGAGCCAAAGCCCCAATGGCACGCGTGGCCTCCTGTAGCGCCCGCACTCCAGCGTCAAGTCGGTTCGTGCGCGGAGCCCGACGACGGCGACCTCCAATCCGATCACGAATGGATTGTCTGTCATGACTACGGCTTAGCGAACCCCTCAGGTCCCCTGAGCCCGACAAATGGCTCCGGAGATCTCCTATCGGTCTCACCACCTGGCTTCTCACACGATGGCCATTGGGTTGTTCTGAATGCTCGGTGTGAACGGAAACTCGCTCTTGCCTTGATGATCCTGCCATTTTCCTCCTCAAAGATTCTACCGAAAACTGAGAGAACAACTTAGCTCTCAATGAAAGCACCAATGTTGGTAGAAAATATGTTGAGTAGAAAATTCGGCAGCAATTCAGTACAGTAAAAGTGACTTATCCAATACAAAAAGAGGGGCGGCCTATTCATAGGCGCTTACAAGAGGTTTCTCGAATACTAATGGGCTTGACCCAATTAAACAACTAAAACAAGAAGCCTGATCCCAGGCCAATGGGCTGGTCGGGCCCAGAGTTAAACCAATCAATCCAAGGACCATATTATCTAGCCGGACCGTGTGCTGGGCCTGGTTCGCGCCCGAGCCCAGGCATATTGGGTCGATAGTATTGGACCTGGCCCATTATCCCAACAAATACAAGTGGGCTTTTGGGTATTAGTGAATTCATATTTTATATTTTATTATACACTTCGATTCTGGTCCATTCCTGATATATTCAAAGTTCGTGTTGGGCTTTCGGATCTACGGGACTTACCTGCAACACATAGGAATTGTGCACAAATAGGAGTAGGGTTTTAAAATTCTCCAAATAGGAGTATTTTCTTCTAAATGGACAAAAATGCCCCTCCCCCCTCCCCCGATCTGCCTGCCACCGTCGCAGTCTTCAGAGCACCTCCTCCGATCGCTGCCGTCACCACCACTGGACTGCCCCGCTACCAACGAACTACCCCGGTTACCCAAGAGAACTAGGGGCGGGCAGTTAATTAGTTAATTAGATTAGGGTATTAGTGGTAGAAAAACAATGCTTACTCTTATTTAAGAAAGATTAGAATGGTACTCCTAGCCGACAATTATTTTTTATTCTAGTCAACATATTTCATTTTTATATATTTAATTATGACAATTAATTACTCACGTTACCGTCCTTTACCTTGATACTTATAAAATATAACAAGTGCTATATGCACTCTTATTCACACTTTACTGTCATTAAGGCCTTACCTCTTGTTAACCGTATATATTAAAACCGAATTGATCATTCTCAGAAATGATTTAACCTTACTGTCGGTCATCTTCGAGAACCACAAATTGCAAATCAATTCAAATCAAAGGAAAATATGCTTTCTTTTTGACAAATACTATCTACGTGTGTGTGTAATTTAAGTTATTTGAGTGACAGACATTTGGCAATTCAGCCATGTCATACCACATACGTTCATATCATACTACATTTATTACTTTGCTTTATTTTTTGACCGAACATGTTATCAGTTATGATTACTTTACATTTAGGCTGAAAAAGTTATGTGATGAATTAAAGTTGCGATTGTACGTCTATGGATATACTACGTATAAAGTACGGTGGCAAACTGATGTTAGTTTTCTCGCACCTAAAAATATTGTAGAATAGTGATGAAAATATGAGTATGTCTCCACAGGGACGGACAAAAGGGAATTAAAGATTAACTAAATTCAGCGATTAAAAAGAAATAAAATTAAATAAATGCGTCATGCGAGATTGATTGGTTGAATTGAAATTAAACTAATGCGAATGAGCGAATAAAAGTAAAGATTTGGTTTTTTCTTAATTAACGACGAAGGGAACAGGGATTGATTCCGGGGTAATCAGATTTCTGGCAGATCAGGCTTAATTACATGAATTTAATTTAATCGAGTCTAGCTAATAAATACTAAGTTCTTACCACTCTCACGGCGTAGAGTACAATAATTTAGGGAACCAAACTGATCTCTCATGCGACAGGATCCTAAATTATTGCCAAGACGAACGAGCTTACGGCCCTGATGTGAGTTTTCTCGCACTTTAAAAGATTGTAGAATAGCGGTGAAAGTACGAGTATCGTCTCCACAGGGACAGACAAAAGGGAATCAAGGATTAATTAAATTCAGCGATTAAAAAGGAAAAAAATAAAATAAATGTGTCGTGCGAGATTGGTTGGTTGAATTAAAATTAAACTAATGTGAATGAACGATTAAAATAAAAGATTGAGTTCTCTCTAATTAACGACAAAGGGAGCAGGGATTGATCCGGGGTAATCAGATTTCTGGTAGATCAGGCCTAATTACATGAAATTAATTTAATTGAGCCTAGCTAATCAATACTAAGTTCTTACCGCTCTCGCGGCGTAGAGTACAATAATTTAGGGGACCAGGCAGATCTCTCATGCAACAGGATTCTAAATTATTGCCAAAACGAACGAGCTTACGGCCCCTTAATCGCTACTAATCTCTTAGCCAACGATTAAGTGTCTGTGAATGTGTCCTAGAATAAACTAGATCTCTCTTAATTTATTCTATGTGCAATTGTAATTCTTGCTGCGGTTCCAGGTTACAAAAGATATCAGTTAAATTATTCAAATACAAATAAAACGACATTCATGCAATTAAATCGAAAAGAATCTAGCCATCAATCATGATTAACCCCTTCATCAATCCCAAATCCCTAATTAAACTACTCACAATTCATAATTGAAGAATCAACAGAATTGGGAAGAATAGAATAAATTGTCATTAATTAAAAAGATGAACTTACAAATAATCTCAGGGTCTTGGAAGAAAATAGCGTAAAAATGGTGTTAAATTCGTCCCTAGGCCTCTCCGTAATGTTCGTCACCCTTAAAAAGGGTTAGGGAGACCTTATTTATAGAAAAGAAGAGAAAAATCAGAATTCTGGTCGATGTGGGAAACGACCGCGCGTAACTCAGGGCTATGCACGATCGTGCGTACCTGACTACGCACGATCGTGCGTAGCAGGCAGAGAGTTTTTCGTGATTTCGTATCCGACGCACGATCGTGCGTACCAGACGCACGACCGTGTGTCCACTTTTTTTCTCCTTTTTCTTGTTTTCTTGCCCCAACGCTCCCGCATGCAAACGGGGTCAATCCAAATGCTCTTACTTCATCAAAATTTCGCCGTGAATCACCCGGTGACCTCCAAATCTCTCAAATCTTTCTTGATTGCTCTCTAGCTCCTCCCGATTGTCTCTCAAGCGCCGATTGCCGGACTCTAACTTCTTCAATTTGACTCCAAATGCAACAAAACTCGACTCAATGCCTGGTAATCACAACTTGAGCTAAAATTGAGACTTGCAACACCTTAAAGCTATGAAAACCATCAAAATCCAACCTGAACACGCATCAAATGCGTGTCTAAATACGGACTTATCAGACTCCCCCACACTTAAGCTTTTGCTTGTCCTCAAGCGAATCAAACAACGGGACTTACGATAATCACCACACGGAATTTAAAACAGTTAGCATGCGCACGTAGTTAAAGGGATATTCACAGAACAGACAATCTTAATCCAGAAAATTCTTCCCTAAACTGCATCTTTGTACTCAAGCTAAACTATTTGACAAAACTTTTCACAACATTTTTAATGTAATGACAGCATACACAAATAAACTAGCTATTAATCAGAAGGACTTGTGAAGGTGATGGTGAATGATGAATGGTAATAAACGGTCCCTTTCTTTTGAGAGATGGAAATATTCTAACAAAGACTTAATGCATTCAGGAACTTCAAGGCTATTCTTAGGATCAAGGAACTCAGTAGGCCACAATTTAGGAACAATCATCTAAACCTATGCAAAGAGTAGACATGGTGTACAACTATGCTAAACCGCCGCGGCACATTGGTGCTTTGGCGTATACTTGAAGTACGCGGAGAACTAAAGCTAATTTGCAATAACCTCCAAGTTCATTAATTATGTTTAGTTTTCCTTGTCATGTTGGCACGAGAACGCCATTTCTTTCGAAAGATACCCAAGTCTCATCTTATTGTGCAAAACACTTACGCTTTTTGACCCGGGCTCCCATTCTCTTTTTCGCAAGGTAAGAGGTCTAGCTATATTAATTTTTCACCTTTCGGATTCTTACTAGACATTACCCCATTCAAATCTCGGCCTCACCAAGGAAAAATAGCAATTAAAGTTCATTTATTAATGTGAATCCATGCCTACAATGCAATCCTCGAAAGTATCAAATTGCTAAAAAGTGACTGCTCTTACCTCACTTTAGGGCATAGGAACAGTGCCAAAATTGGCTCCTACACAAATTCCCTAACTTAGCGAATCAATCCCCTAGTTCCCTAAACACTCAGACTTTGTCAGAATTATTCACGGGTAAGAAAACAGGCCATTTGGCTATGGAGCTCAAATAATTGGGTAAAGAATAAACGGTCAGGCTCAAAGTGGCTTCTCCTAAAGGACTTTTTCAGGTGGGATGGAAAATTTATGAATTAATTCAATGGGTGACTAATGCCTTCATCCTTTCAACAACTAGATTATAGTGCAAGCAATTGAAACCTAAACACTTCAAAGATGTTCTAAAAACATAGTCAAAATGCTAGCCAGCTCACATAGACACAGTTTAGAGAAGAATTTTCAAAAATTTTGACATGAATTTCCTATGAATATACAACTAACACCTGTGCATGCTAACTCTAATAATCACATGTAACACTTACTGCCCGACTGCCCAATTCACTCCCCCACACTTAAACTTTGGCATCGCGCTCGATGACCAAATATGCACTATGCACAAGGGGGTAAAGGGAAAGGGTCACGTGTGCTCAAAATCAACTCAAGTCATTATCATGAGTACAAGAGTCAAGGAAACTTCCCTATGCTGCTGGTCGGTGTAGAACTCAACTGGGTCAAATGAACTTGGCAATTCATCCAATGAACTTGTAGGCTGCAATCATCAATCCAAACACAATATCCAAGCAATAAAGAGAAAGAGTAAAGAGTTAATGTGGGTGAGTGTGAGAGTGAAAATAGAGGTACAGTCATCCAATAAAATCAGAACACAGAGGCTATCGGAAGACAGCCTACGCAATCAACTACTGCTCCGGAGGTGATGGTGGTCGCCGTGCATCAAAGAATGAACTCCGGCTAGTCTCCAAAGATGTGACACGAGTGTCCAACTCGGTGTACTGGATGCGCAGGTTGGAGAACCCGGTCGAAATTTCATCGTGAATGGTCTGCTGGAGCTCTCTACGGTATGTCTGCCTCTCCTCCCGAACCTCCCGAAGGAACGTCTGCTGGTCCGCCCTCATTTCACGAAAGAACTCTTGCTGACGTTAGTGTGCCTCAAGCATATCCTGGAAGAATAGACTCTGACTCGCGTGCATCGTTGAGTAATAGCGCTGTTGTCGCTCTCGCCACTCCTCATGGTACTCCTGTTGCTCCTCGTGCCATCTTTGAAAAGCATCCTCAAAAGCAGGAGGCATGCCAGGAAATGCATGGGCAGCGTCATGGTCCATGGCTGCCCCACCCCCATCAATGTGTCCAGCATCCTCAGCTGCTGCTCCACCTCCCTCCTGAATGTGGATACCTGCCTGATGTGGTACCCCTTCCTCTCCATTAGCTGGTTGCTCTGCTAGGCGCCTCCTTCTGGCCACTCCGGTGTTCAACTCTGGAAGCTTGGTCAAAGGCTCATAGTAAGAACTCTCCTCCATGTTTTCAAAGTGGTCGCCGTAACCCATTCCCCGTAGAAGGCGGGTGATGTAGGGTCCAGAAAAGATGGCCTTGATCTAGTATGTGGACTGGCGGTGGAAGAGGCCAGCAATGAGAGCACCCATGTGTGGCAGCTTGTTGTTGATGATGCAATAAAGGCACAGAAGGTCTGTGGTGGAGACCTTACCTGCTACCTCGGCCCTCCCAGTGATGGTGGATGAAAGGAGGGAATGGATGACTCGGTATGCTCGTGGGTACAACAAGGTGCTAGGGGTGTCTCGGGGGTTGTAGTCGCCGTCATTTCTAGAAATGCTCTCCCAAAATCTCTGGCGGTCAACATCTGGTGGGAAATCGGTCAAGTCTGTCTCGTTATCTGCTCTATCCTCTATCCGGGTAAAGCCTAAATGTCGCTTGATGTCGTAAATGGAGATGGTATGGTCTTCACTGAATGCCCGGAATGTGATCATGGGTCGGTGGATATCTGAAGAACGGATGGATCGGGGCACCTTAATTGTGGCCAAAACCTTGCAAGTCAATTCCTTGTATGTCGGCTCTCGGATGCCAAAGAAAAGGTGTTGCCACCATCCCCTTCGCAGCAGCGTCATCACCTCGTCACGTAGCCCATCGGCTGTCAATGTGGGCTCATCAGGATAATGAAAAGTGCCCACCTCCTTCGTCAGTGAGTCAAGGTATGTGATCCACTGTTTGTCTTCCGAGAACTAAGGCTGATAGCGGGCCCTCGTTGCCCGACTAGAGCTGGTTCCAACATTACTAGTTCGCTTCTTTGGTGGCATCTATCAAAACAATTCAACAACAACAATGCCAACGGGGCTTTCAAGTATTAGAATAAGACGCACAAGTCAAAAATTAATGACCCCGTCAGCTATTAGTCTATCAAGAGCATCAACATAACTAGGACAAAACCAAGTTTAACCAGAATAGTTGAAAATTTTGAATAAAAATCAAAATTTCAACGACACACGGTATAAACAAGGTCACAAGCAAGAATCATTCATTAAAACAGTGTTTGAGAATAGAGTTCTGTACAGAAAGAATTGACAACAAGATCAAAATTGGGGGAAAATCCAAAATTCTCAAATCAGACAAAGTTTAGCTTCAAAAATGGGGGTTTTATGCTCAAATGGAGTTAAAAAAAATTGATAGACCATCATAAGCATATATTAGGCATCATAGGAAGCAAAGAAATCAAAAACCCCCAAATTATTTTCACATTGGCAAAATTTACCCTAAATTGGCAAAATCAACTCAAAAACTAGGGATTATAGAGGCAAAATTCATTCACTAAGAGCATTCAAATCATCAACACACGCCTCATATTAAACATATTAAACAAATCCCTAATTTTCGAGCATAAATTTTCGGATTTTTTTTGTTAGAAAAAGCTTGGAGAAACCTCCATTAATGGAGAAGAGAAGAAGAGGGAAGAAGGAGGTTACCTTGAATGAAAAGAGGAGAGAGAAGAGAGTGGTGCGGTGGTCGACGAGGGCGGTGTTCGGCGAGGGTGGCGTTCCGTCGGTCGCAGGTGGAGAAGGGGAGACATCCGGTCGAAATTTTGCTCTGGTCGCGTAAGGGAGAAGTGGGCGGCGCTGGGAACCCTTTTAAAAAACACGTAAAATTTTCTACGCACGATCGTGCGTATGGGGAGACGCACGATCGTGCGTCAGTGGTAGAAGCCTCTCTCAGCTATGTGGTTACGCACGATCGTGCGTAAGCGGGGTCGCACGATCGTGCGTCAGTGGCAGTAGCCTCCCTCGCGTTACTTTCAATGACGCACGGCGTGCGTACCGGGACGCACGACCGTGCGTCCGTACAAACAGTTTTTTTTTGGGTTTTTTAGAAAGCAGTAAAATTACACTAAAGAAGCAAAAAAAATAAGCTCGGGTTGCCTCCCGAGAAGCGCTATTTTTAACGTCGTTTGCCCGATGCAACTACGCACTCATCTCTCAAAATTCGTGACAAAGGTCACCTCACGTTCGCGGTCTAACGGTCCTCCGTAGTACTTCTTCAGGTGGTGGCTGTTAACTTTAAAACGGCCTTTCTCAGGATGGTCTATCTCAACTGTACCGTATGGAAAAACTTCACTTACTACGAAGGGGCCAGACCACCTAGACTTCAATTTTCCTTTAAAAATTTTCATTTGGGGATTTAATAGCAGAACTTGATCCCCCTTACGAAACTCTTTGCCCTGTTTGATATGCCGGTCGTGATAGGTTTTAGTACGCTCCTTACTAATCTTAGAGTTCTCATAGGCCATAAGCCTCCACTCATCCAATTCGTTGAGCTTCCAAAGCCGCTCACGACCCGCCAATGAAAGATCTTTATTCAGCGTTTTCAAGGCCCAGTAGGCCTTATGCTCAATCTCTACCGGAAGGTGGCACGCCTTCCCATAAACCAAGTGAAATGGAGTGGTGATTTGCACTAATTAGTAGTGCATAAATATATGTTTTTATGTTTGATTTATGTTGATTGTTTGACGTTTTATTTAGTTTGTAAACATTTATGTGATTTCAGATGTAATTGTATTTTAGTCTTTTTTTATAAGTTGTAAAGTATAGTTAGGATTTGTGGTGTTGGAAAGGAGAACTTTGAAGAGAAGAAAACAAGAAATTTGACTGCCCAGGAGTAAAACCCGACCGGGTAGAAACCCCCACCCGGTCGGGTATGATTTAACAGACAAAATTGCCAAGAAAGTCACTGGACCCGGTCGGGTCCCCTACTTGACCCGTTCGGGTCAGATGTGACCCGAGACAAAACGACGTGCGAAGATTACCAGAACGTGGCGGATTATCTGATTTTGACCAGACCCGATCGGGTAAGTACTTGACCCGGTCGGGTACCCGGCCAAAGGTGTTGAAAAACACCTATAAATAGCACACTTTTTCTTCTCTAAAAATCATCCCTTTTTCCATACTCTTTAACTCAATTTAGAATAGCATTTCTTTATATTTTTCTAGCTATGTTTAGTCTCCAAATGAGGAGCTAAACTTCCATTCTTGGTGTTGCTCTTGAAGCTTGTTGATTATTAAAGTTGTGAGTTATTTTCTTAATTTCTTTCCTTGAATATTAATTAATAGTTCTTTCCTTAATACCATCTCTATATTAATGTTGGGGAGTATTGCTAAGATGACAATTAGTTAACATCTCGACATTAGTTAGAATAGTATTTTCTTCCTCTATATTAATGGTGGTGAGTGTTGCTAAGATGACAATTAGTTAACATCTTGATATTAATTATAGTAGGATTCATCTTCTTTAATTATATTCTTCCTTGAATATTAATTAATCCCTACTCATATTTCATATTAATATTTTGAACATTACTTAAAGGATCAACTAGTTTTGTTTCATATATTAATTATTACTAGAAACGATCAATGAACCGATGGTTAATCATTGATGGTTTCACAAGTAAGTAACTTCGGTTTATTAATGCACGGTCGTGGTTAATAAACTTAAGAGGGATTAATTTTGTTGGTTAAACCGAAACCGTTGTGTTGAGGTTATCAATCTTAATTGATTTCATCAAGGAGTTAGAAAGATTAAATGCTACTATTAAATCGGTATAAGGCGTTGTTCTATATTTTATTAATAGTAAGGGTTATTAATGAACGGTTGTTGTTAATAACTACCCTCGATGAAGTGGATATACTCCCCGATTGAGTATTCGAGAGGGAATAAGTTATAGATATAACAATGAATGACTAAAATATATCAACAAGTGGAAAGTAGCAATGCCAAGTCCTTTTTATCTTTGAATTAAACACATATAGGTTGTTCATCTTAGTTCTTAATTAAATTAAATCACTAAATCCAAATCCCCCACCATTTATTTACTAAGTATCATAAAAAGAGAATTATTCCTTTCCCTGTGGATTCGAACTCTACTACGCTATACTACGTATAAGTGTTTAGTATTGAATTTATTTTGACGCACCGTGACAAAGTGCATGTCAAGTGGTGCCAATGTGTGTCTTATACGCTGTACGGAGTGCCCACAGCGCATCATCTAACTTATCGGACCAATCCTTCCTATGGGTCTCAACGGTTTTCTCAAGGATGGTCTTAATGTCTCTATTCGAATTCTCAACTTGGCCACTAGTTTGAGGGTGATATGGGACGCCCCCTTTGTGAGTGACCCCGTACTTTGCCAGAAGGCGTGTCAAGGGATCATTCCTAAAGTGGGTGCCCCTGTCACTAATCAACACTCACGACACTCCAAATCTAGAAAACAATTTTTTCAGAAAACGAATTACAACTCTAGCGTCATTCGTGGGCAGGGCTTCAGCCTCAACCCACTTAGAAACATAATCTACAGCAACAAGAATGAATTTATTACCTTTAGAACCCGGAAACGGTCCCATGAAGTCAATGCCCCAAACATCAAATACCTCACAAGCCAATATAAAATTCTGGGGCATCTCATCCCTCTTGGTAACCGCCCCGGTGCGTTGACACCTGTCACATTCCTGCACAAACGTTAGAGCATCTTTAAACAAAGTGGGCCAGAAGAAACCACATTCCAAGACCTTACGGGCTGTCCGGTTGAAAGAGTAGTGTCCCCCGATTGGTCCTGAGTGACAATGTTTAAGAATTTCAGCTCCTTCACAAAGAGGGACACATCTTCTAACAACCAGATCAGCACAAATACGAAACAGATATGTGATAGGCACTAGTTGTTAGTGCCTAAGTATACATTTTTATTATTGTTTGTAATGTTTATTAACTAGTTTTGTGCAAGTCTATAGTTGTTAGTTTGCATTTGATTGTAATCGTATTTCTAGCATTTTTATTGTTTGTTGTAAGTTGTAGTTAGTTTGGCTATAAGTTTAGGATAGGTTTGGAAGCAAAAAGGATGAAGAAACCTGAGTTTTGTGCAAAACCCGGTCGGGTATGGACTTCACCCGGCCGGGTATGAAGTGACAAAGGAAACTGCTGCAAAACTAGCAAATACCCGGTCGGGTATTCCATATACCCGGTCGGGTATGAAGTGATTTCGGACCAAAGAACGTGCAGAAGACACAAAAACATGGGAAAATATTTGATTTGGTAAATACCCGGTCGGGTATGTCAAAATACTCGGCCGGGTATCCGGCATTAGGTGTTGAAAACACCTATAAATAGCCCCATTTTCCTTCACATTTCATCATCCCTTCTTCCATTCTCTTTAGCTCAGTTTAGAATAGCATTTCTTTATATTTTTCTAGCTATGTTTAGTCTCCAAATGAGAAGCTAAACTTCCATTCTTGGTGTTGCTCTTGAAGCTTGTTGATTATTAAAGTTGTGAGTTATCTTCTTAACTTCTTTTCTTGAATATTAATTAATAGTTCTTTCCTTAATACCATCTCTATATTAATGTTGGGGAGTGTTGCTAAGATGACAATTAGTTAACATCTCGACATTGGTTAGAATGGTATTTTCTTCCTCTATATTAATGTTGGGGAGTGTTGCTAAGATGACAATTAGTTAACATCTTGATATTAATTATAGTAGGATTCATCTTCTTTAATAATATTCTTCCTTGAATATTAATTAATTCCTACTCATATTTCATATTAATATTTTGAACATTACTTAAAGGATCAACTAGTTTTGTTTCATATATTAATTATTACTAGAAACGATCAACGAACCGATGGTTAATCGTTGATGGTTTCACAAGTAAGTAACTTCGGTTTATTAATGCACGTTCGTGGTTAATAAACTTAAGAGGGATTAATTTTGTTGGTTAAACCGAAACTGTTGTGTTGAGGTTATCAATCTCAATTGATTTCATCAAGGAGTTAGAAAGATTAAATGCTACTATTAAATCGATATAAGGCGTTGTTCTATATTTGATTAATAGTAAGGGTTATTAATGAACGGTCATTGTTAATAACTACCCTCGATGAAGTGGATATACTCCCCGATTGAGTATTCGAGAGGGAATAAGTTATAGATATAACAATGATCGACTAAAATATATCAACAAGTGGAAAGTAGCAATGCCAAGTCCTTTTTATCTTTGAATTAAACACATATAGGTTGTTCATCTTAGTTCTTAATTAAATCAAATCACTCAATCCAAATCCCCCCTTTTTATTTACTAAGTATCATAAAAAGAGAATTATTCCTTTCCCTGTGGATACGAACTCTACTACACCATACTACGTATAAGTGTTTAGTATTGAAAATTATTTTGACGCACCGTGACAAAGTGCACGTCAAATTTGGCGTCGTTGCCGGGGAAAGGCAATTACTTTTCTTTTTATTTTATCTCATAAAAATCAAAAACAAAAATATATATATATATATAGATTTAGGATCATGTGAGAAAGACATCTTAGGAGAGAAATAAGAATAAATATTATCCATTGGATCTCATCCTAATTCATTCGTGTGATTTATGCTTCCGTAGGGTATTTATGACTTTTTAATTTTGATTACCTTTCACATTTCTTTCCTTAATTGATTTTCACCAATTTATTTCCTTATAAATTTCTTTCTCATGCTACGTTTTTTCTGTCTTGAGACTCTTTGCTTCCACCATGACTTATTCCTTATCCATTTTCTAGATACGGATTATATTGAGTAACAATTTCAACTTTTTTTAAATTAACTTAGCCACCATAACGTTTTTTCACTTCACTTTTTCATTTTGTGATTTTTATGGGCTATGCGACTACCTATATTTATTCCTGAATATTTTTTTTTTTTTTGTATATAGAAGTTTTTACTGATATAAAAAACTTATTACTTTACTTGCACTGAGTTGCCTATTACAATGCACTAAACTATTTTATGTAATGCACATTTTGTTTTACAATATTATTTTTGGATAGGTGTTTATATTTTTAACCATTTTCGTTTACTTGCACTAAAATAGAAATTCTTACTTTCAAATTTTTATCCAATATTTGATTTATTTTATGTCATGTTATTTAGTTTCTGTATGCTATGATATTCCTTTTTAACTCACCACAAGTGCACTTACACGGATTATTTAATGCACTGCCGGTTTACTATTATATTCTATAATTTATTTATGCACTCACACAATTATGTTTGTTTCACTTTGTCATTATTATGATTGCACTAGAATGGATGGAGCAAGAAAGAAAGAAAAGTGTATTTCATTTTGTGAAAAGTGTATATATAAAAGTTTATAAGGTGCAATACAGTAGTGCACTTTTGTGTATGTAATGATGCACATTATTACAATGTATTTCATTTTGTAAAAAAGGAATAATTTAGAAGTTTATTATAAAGCATGATACAATAGTGTACTTTGTTTTCTATATATTTAATTTGCACGTGATAGTTGTTCATCCAACCTCTTGTATATATATATTAAATCATTAATTAAAAATGTATGGAAGTGCACACATTCATGTTTAAAGTGCAATATAATCTCTAGAAAGTGCAAGTTAAATAGTGTCGATTATTTAAATGACTATATGTTAAAAATTCAAATATTTAACTAAATTGATATTACTTGTGCATAGTGTTTTTAATAAAAGTGCATGTATACTAAGTTAGTTGTAGTGCATGCAAAACTTTTGACTGAATGATGTTTAATACTTATGAGGATATATTTAATTTGAAATAAATTACGTGATTAATGCAAAAAATTAAAAAAAAAGGAAAATTCAAACTTCTAATTGAAAAAGAAATACGTTTTTTGAAAAACAAAATATGAAAGAGTGTCTTGGTGGTATGAAAGAGTGTCTTGGTGGAGGATTTAACAAAGCCCACGTGCCACTATGAATTTGAATGCATGTAACTTTGTCAGCTAATTAAAACTTCCGTATTACTCCGTATAATTTATTACATGTGGAGGTTAAGATTACATAGGTGCCCCTAATGTATTAACGTATTGCAAAATTTATTGAGCTCCATTACTAATCCCCTTTATTTTCGGGATTTGTGTTCTTAATTGAATTGTAAAAATTGGCCATCGGATTAAAGATCTCAACGGTGATCATATGTTCTCATTTCTCTCCTGGGAGTCCTTTCTCACTGGAACCGCTCCCTATATATATATATATATATATATATATATATATATATATATATATATATATATATATATATATATATATATATATATATATATATAATTCTTGCTCTTCTATTTTCTGAGCTTACATGAGTTATGAGTATATATGGATACCAACACTTCATCCTTAGAGAGTCAAATTTCCTTCTTGACTTCTCTAATAAAGGAATATATCTTTAACTCAAAAGCTCAAGATGCCAAGACATGCAACATTTGCATGTCTCACAGGCATCTTACGGACTTCTGCCCAAAGCTCCAAGAAGAATACCTTGCACAAATTGATGATGTACCTCACATGAGGTATGATCCATTCTCCAACTCTAATATGTCCACAGAGGACATGGTTCGGGCTCTTACTAACAGTGTGACCACCATGCAACAAAACATGGTGCAATTCCAAAATGAGACCAAGTCTAGCATTTTGAACTTGGAAACTCAAATGAGTCAAATAGCCTGAGTCGTGAGTAGGCTTGAAGCAAGGGATTCAGAAAAACCTCCTTCTCAACTAGAATGTGATCCTAAACAGCAAACTTTTGCAATCACATTGACAAATGAAGAGGAAATGCAAAAGGAGATCCATAATCCAGAAGAAGTAGAGGAAGAAAAAGACACGGAGCTCCAACTCGTCAAATAAGAGGATAATCTAAGCTTCAAGGTTAAATATCTATCCTTGTCATCTTTTGAGGTACCCCCATCAATTCTAAAAATTTTGAGGGAAACTCATAAACTTGGAAAGGAGAATGACATTTCTGAAATCCTCTTCAAAATTGAGGGATCGAAAAACTTTTCATTGACCATAGTAAACGATAATTTCTTCCCTTTCCTCCCACCGCATGAATCAATGACAATCTGGATATTTGATCCTGGAAAGATTCCCAAATTGAAAAGTCGAGAAGTTGAGCACTCCTATGAACGTCCTAGGAGTGAAAGTGTGAAAAAGATAAACTATCATGATCCAAGTTTGAATGACTGAACACAATGATGGCGTCGTGCCACGACGTTAAATAAGACGCTTCTTGGGAGGCAACCCAAGCAAGGTACGTTTACTTGTTTTATTTTATTTTTACACCTTTCAAAAAAAAAATCTGTGAGGAAAAACCCGCCCGGGCATATCCCACACCCGGTCGGGTAACAGAACAAAAGGATTATACCCGGGCAACACAGCCACTGGGTAAAAAAAAAAGCTGAAAAAATCAAAAAATAGCCTAATACCCGACCGGGTATTACAAAAACCCGGCCGGGTTTTTGGCCAAAACAGCCACTGCCAAGCGAAAAACAGCATACCCATTCGGGTATTACTAAAACCCGGCCAGGTAATCGGGATTTCAGTCCGATTTAGTCCCAAATCAGCCCACAAAACACCCATTCTCTTCCCTAATCTCCCAAACTCAAACCCTCAACCTCCATTGACAATCACCTAAACTTCAAACCACTCCAATCTCAACCAAAACATCCAAATTAACCCCACATTCTTCTTATCCACATCATCCTCTCCAACCCCAAAACCTCCAAAACAAAATGTCATTTCTTTTTCTCCTCACCCTACTTTCCAAACCCACACACACAAAACCCACTGAATTTCCCAAATACCCTACAAACCGAATTCCTTAACCCCCCAAGCTCAACTTTGGAATTCACTCAAAAAAAAAACAAAAAAAGCACCAAAAAGAACACATATCTTCAACCACCAAGGGTACTTCTCCAACATGCCCACTTAGTACAACAACCGACGTGGTATTATCCCTCATATTAGGGCGATTGGGAGTTTCTAGCTCCGGTGAAAATAGTCTTGGTGGCGATGGTGGTTATAGAGGGTACGACGATGATCATGGTGCTGAACACTAGGGACAATGTTTCGAAAAAAGTGTAGGGGAGACACTCATTTGGTATGTACTCATTTTTTTTAACATTGTAACTTGCATTATTTTTCTTCAAAAAAAAAACTATAAAAGAAAAAAAATGCTAGTTAGGTTGAAAACCCCCCCAAAAAAAAAAGAGTGAGTTGTGAGAAACAAAAAATAAAAAGAGAGGCTAGGATGAAAACCGGAAAAAAGCTCCTAGGCAAAATGAGAGAATGAGAGAAAAATATCTATTTATGCAAGAAGATAATAATAAAAAAAAAGAATATGTTGGATGGTTGTTCTGCTACTCTTGTGGTTTTTGAAAATTTCATGGACATGTTTTAATTTACTCGAGACGAGTAAAGGTTCAAGTGTGGGGGTGTTTGATAGGCACTAGTTGTTAGTGCCTAAGTATACATTTTTATGTTTGTTTGTAATGTTTATTTACTAGTTTTGTGCAAGTTTATAGTTGTTAGTTTGCATTTGATTGTAATCGTATTTCTAGCATTTTTATTGTTTGTTGTAAGTTGTAGTTAGTTTGGCTATAAGTTTAGAATAGGTTTGGAAGCAAAAAGGATGAAGAAACCTGAGTTTTGTGCAAAACCCGGTCGGGTATGGACTTCACCCGACCGGGTATGAAGTGACAAAGGAAACTGCTGCAAAACTAGCAAATACTCGGTCGGGTATTCCATATACCCGGTCGGGTATGAAGTGATTTCGGACCAAAGAACGTGCAGAAGACACAAAAACATGGGAAAATATTTGATTTGGTAAATACCCGGTCGGGTATGTCAAAATACCCGGCCGGGTATCCGGCATTAGGTGTTGAAGACACCTATAAATAGCCCCATTTTCCTCCACATTTCATCATCCCCTCTTCCATTCTCTTTAGCTCAGTTTAGAATAGCATTTCTTTATATTTTTCTAGCTATGTTTAGTCTCCAAATGAGGAGCTAAACTTCCATTCTTGGTGTTGCTCTTGAAGTTTGTTGATTATTAAAGTTGTGAGTTATTTTCTTAACTTCTTTCCTTGAATATTAATTAATAGTTCTTTCCATAATACCATCTCTATATTAATGTTGGGGAGTGTTGCTAAGATGACAATTAGTTAACATCTCGACATTGGTTAGAATGGTATTTTCTTCCTCTATATTAATGTTGGGGAGTGTTGCTAAGATGACAATTAGTTAACATCTTGATATTAATTATAGTAGGATTCATCTTCTTTAATTATATTCTTCCTTGAATATTAATTAATTCCTACTCATATTTCATATTAATATTTTGAACATTACTTAAAGGATCAACTAGTTTTGTTTCATATATTAATTATTACTAGAAACGATCAACGAACCGATGGTTAATCGTTGATGGTTTCACAAGTAAGTAACTTCGGTTTATTAATGCACGGTCGTGGTTAATAAACTTAAGAGGGATTAATTTTGTTGGTTAAACCGAAACCGTTGTATTGAGGTTATCAATCTCAATTGATTTCATCAAGGAGTTAGAAAGATTAAATGCCACTATTAAATCGATATAAGGCGTTGTTCTATATTTGATTAATAGTAAGGGTTATTAATGAACGGTCGTTGTTAATAACTACCCTCGATGAAGTGGATATACTCCCCGATTGAGTATTCGAGAGGGAATAAGTTATAGATATAACAATGATCGACTAAAATATATCAACAAGTGGAAAGTAGCAATGCCAAGTCCTTTTTATCTTTGAATTAAACACATATAGGTTGTTCATCTTAGTTCTTAATTAAATCAAATCACTCAATCCAAATCCCCCCTTTTTATTTACTAAGTATCATAAAAAGGGAATTATTCCTTTCCCTGTGGATACGAACTCTACTACACCATACTACGTATAAGTGTTTAGTATTGAAAATTATTTTGACGCACCGTGACAATGTGCACGTCAATATGGTTCCTCCCAGAAATAATATTTCAGATCAGCAAAAAATTTCCTTCATTGATGAGGTGTATAATCAGAAGGAACAACACCCCTAACCAGATATTTGGCGATGTCTGAAAACCAAGGCACCTCATCAACAATACGCAAAAGTCTCTCATCAGGAAAAGTACCCTCAATATCTCTCTCACTCAAGGAATCAAGAAAGGGGTTCTCTAACCTACTCAAGTGATCAGCTGCTAAATTCTCAGCCCCTTTCTTATCCCTTATCTCAATATCAAACTCCTGGAGTTGTAATATCCACCGAATCAATCTAGGCTTAGCATCCACTTTTTGCATCAAATATTTAAGAGCATAATGATCGGTGAATATCACTACCTTAGACAAAATCAAATAAGTACGAAACTTGTCAAGAGCAAACACAACAGCAAGCAATTCTTTCTCGGTGGTAGTGTAATTTTCCTGGGCACGATCGAGAGTCTTAGAAGCATAAGAAATAGGCTGAAAATGTTTCTCTCGACGCTGCCCAAGAACGGCTCCTACTGCAAAATCACTAGCATCACACATAATCTCAAAGGGCAAAGACCAATCAGGAGCTACTACCACTGGTGCCTTGACCAGTTTCTCCTTCAAACACTCAAAAGCCTCTAAACACTCCTTTGAGAAATCAAACGGTGCGTCCTTCTCAAGGAGCTTAGTCATGGGTCGGGCTATCTGACGAGCACTTTGTCACGGTGCGTCAAAATAAATTCAATACTAAACACTTATACGTAGTATAGTGTAGTAGAGTTCGTATCCACAGGGAAAGGTATAATTCTCTTTCTATGAAACTAGTAATAAAAAGGGGGGTTTTGGTTTTGATTGATTTAATTCAATTAAGAAACTAAGATGAACAACCTATATGTGTTTAATTTCAAGAATAAAAGGGACTTGGCTTTGCTACTTTCCACTTGTTGATATATTTTAGTCGATCCTTGTTATATCTATAACTTATCCCCTCTCGAATACTCAATCGAGGAGTATCTCCAATTCATCGAGGGTAGTTATTAACAACGACCATTCATTAATAACCCTTACTATTAATCAAATATAGAACAACGCCTTATACCGATATAATAGTAGCATTCAATCTTTTTAACTCCTTGATGAAATCAATTGAGATTGATAACCTTAACACAACGGTTTCGGTTTAACCAACAAAATTGATCCCTCTTAAGTCTATTAACCACGACCGTGCATTAATAAACCGAAGTTACTTACTTGTGAAACCACCAACGATTAACCATCGGTTCGTTGATCGTTTCTAGTAGTAATTAATGTCGGAACGTTAACTAATCGTCACTTAGCAACCCTCCAACATTAATATAGAATGAGATTAAGGGAAGAATTAATAATCAAGAGAAGAAGTTAAGAAAATAACTCACAACTTTAATAATCAACAAGCTTCAAGAGCAAAACCAAGAATGGAAGTTTAGGTCCTCATTTGGAGGCTAAACATAGCTAGAAAAATATAAAGAAATGCTATTCTAAACTGAGCTAAAGAGATTGGAAGAAGGGATGGTTTTTTGTGAAGAAAAAGTGTGCTATTTATAGGTGTTTTTCAACACCTTTGGCCGGGTACCCGACCGGGTATAGGTACATACCCGACCGGGGTACCGGTCAAAATCAGATAATCTCCCACGTTTCATTGTTCCAGCACGTTAATTTGTCCGGGTCAAGTCAGACCCGACCGGGTCAAGTGAGGGACCCGACCGGGTTTGGTCTAAATCAGATTTTTTCCAAATCTTTGTGATCTTCAGCATGTTCCGGTGTTCCGGGTCATGTCTGACCCGACCGGGTCGGGTATGGGACCCGACCGGGTCTTACTTTTCCTTCTTAAATCTGTTCCTCAACTGACCCGACCGGGTTCAAGGTCTGACCCGGTCGGGTTTTTGTGCTCCTGGGTCTTTTTGTCTTCAGTTTTTCTCCCTTTTTCCTTGCTACAAACTCTATCACTATTCTAAAACTCCGAAAAAGGAGAGAACAATTAAAAACAAAATAAAACAAGTACTTACAAACTAACTAAAAGTGATGGAAAATCCACACTCAATCAACATAAAAACATACGTTTATGCACTATAAACTAGTGCATATCACTATCTTAGAAAAGTCCTGGATGAACCTATGGTAGAAACTTGCGTGTCCTAGAAAACTCCTAATGGCACGGACCGAGGTAGGGGGAGGCAATTTGGAAATTACATCAACCTTAGCCGGATCAACCTCAATCCCTCTACTCGATATCTTATGCCCTAGGACCACTCCCTCACTAACCATGAGGTGGCACTTCTCCCAGTTAAGCACCAAGTTCACCTCTCGACACCTAACCACGACTTTCTTCAAATTCTCTAAGCACTCATCAAAAGTGTCACCATACACAGAAAAGTCATCCATGAAAACCTCCATAAACTTCCCAATAAAATCCCCGAAAATAGCAAGCATACATCTCATAAAGGTAGCAGGGGCATTACATAATCTAAACGCCATCCTCCGATATGCGAAGGTACCGAATGGACATGTGAACGTGGTCTTATCCTGGTCCTCTGGGGCTATGGGGATCTGGAAGTATCCCGACATCCCGTCAAGGAAACAGTAGAACTTATGCCCTGCTAACCTCTCTAAAATCTGATCAATGAAGGGGAGGGGGAAGTGGTCCTTCCGGGTGGCGGCATTTAATTTTCGGTAATCAATGCAGACCCGCCATCCGGTGACCGTACGCGTCGGAATCAACTCATCTTTCTCATTTTTAACCACAGTCATCCCTCCTTTCTTGGGCTGACCCAAGGGCTGTCTGAAATCAGATAAATAATGCCTACATCTAACAGACGGATGACTTCCTCCCTAACAACCTCCTGCATGTTAGGATTCAGTCTTCTTTGTGGCTGCACTACCGGTTTAGCATTATCTTTCATCAAAATTTTATGAGTGCAGAAAGCAGGGCTGATTCCTTTCATGTCAGAAAGTTTCCGGGCTAGAGCTTCCCTTTGTTCACTAATAGATCAAGACATGCAGATTTTTGGGATGGCTCATGCCCGGATGCAAGAATAACAGGGAGGTCAGGACTATCATCAAGAAAAGCATACTCAAGGTGGGAGGGAAGAGGTTTTAGATTTAATGGAGAAGGTGTTATAATGGAAGAATCAGTTTTAAAATTTTCCTTCTCCACCTCATCTAAATCTTCTTCCTTCCCCTTCACATCACTAGCATCACTTGAGTCCTCCTCTCCACCTATCATGAGACAATCAAAACTAGGGAGGAACTCAAGATCCTCTGCTGAAAGACTATCATCCAAAAGAAGATCAAAGAAGGCTTCATCAGAAAGCATGTTAGGAATGCAATCCTTCACCAAAGAATCCATCACATCAATGTAAAAACACTCTCCACTATCTTGACAGGGCCTCTTTATTATTTTGGACATGTCAAAGGTGGCAGACTCATCCCCAACGCGGAGGACAAGCTTACCGTCTCCAACATCAATAAGCGCTCGGGCAGTTGCCAAAAATGGTCTGCCCAAAATCAATGGTACCTCCCGATCCTGATCCATGTCCAAAATAACAAAGTCTACCGGAAAAATAAATTTGTCCACTTTAACCAACACGTCTTCAATAATCCCTTGGGGATATTTTACGGATCAATCAGCCAACCGAATGCACATATGTGTAGGTTTAAGTGGACCGAGTACAAGAGGGACTAAAAGGGCCGGGGGCTACCATGTTTACACTGGACACCGAGTGAGCAAGTTCCATCTTCTTTTGATTATTTTCCACAGTGGTAGCTAGCTTCTGAATCATACTAGTCAAAGTATCTACCCTTGCAGAAAGGGCAGAATTATCACTGATCTCATACAAACCCGGGGCCTTCTGGTGAGGTGTACTCCTATCGCTGTACCAGGATGCATTGTTCGAAACAATTTTCTCCACTAGTTCTTCCCCCACCTCGGATGGTAAATCAGGAAAGGCTCCACCACCCGAAGCATCAAGCATCATCTTCCCTTCATTGCTGAGCCCGCTATAGAAATAGAAAAGAACCTCACAATCAGTCAAATTGCCCTGAGGGCAAGCTCTCCTCAGCACCTTGAATCTTTTCCACGCTTCAGCTAAAGTCTCCAGCGATCCCTGTTTGAACTCTTGTAGCTACTTCTTCAATTTCAGAGCTTTTGATGTAGGGAAGTATTCTTTAATAAAGGCACTATGCAGCTGGTCCCAAGTCTGGAGGTGGTGGTGAGGATTGCTGTCCAACCACCTCTCTGCATCATCCCTCAGTGAGAACGGGAAAAGCATCATTCTGACCTGATCATCAGTTAACCCAGGTATCTTGAAAGTCTGGCACATCCTCAGGAAACGGGTAATATGCGCCACTGGGTCTTCAGTAGGGCCTCCTCCAAATTGATTATTAGATACCATGCTTATCACCGCTGGCTTGATCTCGTAACGGTTGGCAGTAATTCCCGGTACTTGAATACTATCGTACTTCGAAACGTTTGGTGTAAGGAACTCTGCAATGGTCTGGCGCTGATAGAGTGGATTATTGTGCGGTATATAGGGATTGGGTGGAGGCTCCTGATGTCTAGGTTGAGGGGCTGGTTGTGGCTGAGTAGGTGGGACTTGAGTGTGGTTTTGAAACTGATTGGGGTATGGGTTTTGGTACTGGGGCTGATTTTGGAATGTAGGTTGATTGATTGGAAGTGAGTTTTGTCTCGGTTGAAAGACGGGAATACTCTTCCCTGCTCCTTGCATCCCATAAACTTGATTTTGAAAATTGGTTTCAGGAGCAGTAGGGGTATTTTGAAAGAGGTGAAATAATGGAGGGAGATTAAATTGTGGTGAAGGCTGATTTTGGGGAAAAATCGGAGTACGGTAATTTTGAAAACCAGAAGGGTATCTAGGTGAAATTGGTGGTGAAGATTGGGGTGACGTGTTCACATAGAAATCTTGCTGACATGTGGGGTTAGGGTTACCCGACATCCCTGCGGTTCCAGATGAAGACTGATGGTCCATGTTATTCTTTTCTTTTTGAGCCTTGCGGTTTTGTCTGGCGAGCTTTTCAATCTCAAAGTTAAGAGGGATTAGCGGTTCTCCCCTCTTAGAACGTGTATGCATAAACAGAGCTGACCTGCAAGGTTAGCAGACAAAAATCCTACGAAAAACTAAAAACGAATCGCTGAGTAAAATTAACCCTTAAGACCGACACCGTCCCCGGCAACGGCGCCAAAAACTGATGTGAGTTTTCTCGCACTTTAAAAGATTGTAGAATAGCGATGAAAGTACTAGTATCGTCTCCACAGGGACGGACAAAAGGGAATCAAGGATTAATTAAATTCAACGATTAAAAAGGAAAAAAATAAAATAAATGTGTCGTGCGAGATTGGTTGGTTGAATTAAAATTAAACTAATGCGAATGAACGATTAAAATAAAAGATTGGGTTCTCTCTAATTAACGACGAAGGGAGCAGGGATTGATTCCGGGGTAATCAGATTTATGGCAGATCAGACCTAATTACATGAAATTAATTTAATTGAGCCTAGCTAATCAACACTAAGTTCTTACCGCTCTCGCGGCGTAGAGTACAATAATTTAGGGGATCAAGCAGATCTCTCATGCGACAGGATTCTAAATTATTGCCAAAACGAACGAACTTACGGCCCCTTAATCGCTACTAATCTCTTAGCCAACGATTAAGTGTGTGTGAATGTGTCCTAGAATAAACTAGATCTCTCTTAATTTATTCTATGTGCAATTGTAATTCTAGCCGCGGTTCCAGGTTACAAAAGATATCAGTTAAATTATTCAAACACAAATTAAACGGCATTCATGCAATTAAATCGAAAAGAATATAGCCATCAATCATGATTAACCCCTTCATCAATCCCAAATCCCTAATTAAACTACTCACAATTCATAATTGAAGAATCAACAGAATTGGGAAGAATAGAATAAATTGTCATTAAATAAAAATATGAACTTACAAATAATCCCAGGGTCTTGGAAGAAAATAGAGTAAAAACGGTGTTAAATTCGTCCCTAGGCCTCTCCGTAATGTTCGTCACCCTTAAAAAGGGTTAGGCAGGCATTATTTATAGAAAAGAAGAGAAAAATCAGAATTCTGGTCGATGTGGGAAACGACCGTGACGAGCACTTTGTCATGGTGCGTCTAAAAAATTTTCAATACTAACACTTATACGTAGTATAGCGTAGTAGAGTTCGTATCCACAGGGAAAGGAATAATTCTCTTTTTATGATACTTAGTAAATAAAAGGGGGGGTTTGGATTGAGTGATTTAATTTAATTAAGAACTAAGATGAACAACCTATATGTGTTTAATTCAAAGATAAAAAGGACTTGGCATTGCTACTTTCCACTTGTTGATATATTTTAGTCGATCATTGTTATATCTATAACTTATTCCCTCTCAAATACTCAATCGGGGAGTATATCCACTTCATCGAGGGTAGTTATTAACAACGACCGTTCATTGATAACTCTTACCATTAATCAAATATAGAACAACGCCTTATACCGATTTAATAGTAGCATTTAATCTTTCTAACTCCTTGATGAAATCAATTGAGATTGATAACCTCAACACAACGGTTTCGGTTTAACCAACAAAATTAATCTCTCTTAAGTTTATTAACCACGACCGTGCATTAATAAACCGAAGTTACTTACTTGTGAAACCATCAACGATTAACCATTGGTTCGTTGATCGTTTCTAGTAATAATTATTATATGAAACAAAACTAGTTGATCCTTTAAGTAATGTTCAAAATATTAATATGAAATATGAGTAGGAATCAATTAATATTCAAGGAAGAATATTATTAAAGAAGATGAATCCTACTATAATTAATATCAAGATGTTAACTAATTGTCATCTTAGCAACACTCCCAACATTAATATAGAGGAAGAAAATACCATACTAACTAATGTCGAGATGTTAACTAATTGTCATCTTAGCAACACTCCCCAACATTAATATAGAGATGATATTAAGGAAAGAACTATTAATTAATATTCAAAGAAAGAAGTTAAGAAAATAACTCACAACTTTAATAATCAACAAGCTTCAAGAGCAACACCAAGAATGGAAGTTTAGTTCCTCATTTGGAACCTAAACATAGCTAGAAAAATATAAAGAAATGCTATTCTAAACTGAGCTTAAGAGTATGGAAGAAGGAATGATTTTTATAGAAGAAAAAGTGTGCTATTTATAGGTGTTTTTCAACACCTTTGGCCGGGTACCCAACCGGGTCAAGTACTCACCCGACCGGGTCCGGTCAAAATCAGATATTTCCCCACGTTCTGGTGATCTTCGCACACCGGGTTGTCCCCGGTCACTTCTCGCCCGACCGGGTGAGGTATGGGGCCCGACCGGGCCCAGCTCTTTCCTCACTGCTTCGGTTTTCAAATCAGACCCGACCGGGTGAAATTTCCTACCCGGTCGGGTATTTGCTCCTGGACAGTTAAAATTCCCTTTTCTTGACTTCAACATCCTCCTTTCCAACATCCTAATTCCTAATTCTACTTTATAACTTACAAATGAGAACTAAAATACAATTACAACTAAAATCACACAAATGTTTACAAACCAAATAAAACGTCAAACAATCACCATCAATGAAACATAAAAACATACAATTATGCACTACTAATTAGTGTGCATCAAACACCCCCACACTTAAACCTTTACTCGTCTCGAGTAAATCAAATCAAATCCAAGAAGTCCTGAATGACAAGAATATAAATAGAAAACATCCAAGAGTGTTTTTTACCACAATATAAAGCATCCCCAATAGTAATTAAAGTAAATTGGGGTCTTCAACTTCATCCTTATCTCTATTTCTCTTTTGAATTTATCACCTTCAGGATCCTGCAAAATAGACATTTCTCTCATTCTCTCGTTTTGCCTAGGTGCCCTTTCAGGTTTTCATCCCAGCTTCCCATATTTTTCTTTTAATTCTCACAACCTCACTCTTTGTTTTATTGCTTTATTTTTTGCTTGAGTTGCCCTTTGTGGGTTTTCAACTCAACAAGCTCTTTTTTTCTTTTTTTTTTAAAATAAAATAAAACAAGTAGGATTGTGAGCATACCAGAACAATCTCTGCACCCCCACACTTAGGATCTGGCACTGTCCCTAGTGTCCGCCTAGACCTCCACCTTGGTGTCTGTCCTCATCCATGTGATCCCCGCCATAACCACCATCGTCGCCTCCACCACCGGAACTCGATCCTCCAAAGAAACCCCACTGAGAGGGGTCATACCATGATGGTGCAGGAGGTGGGGTGGTCATAGAGGAAAAGGAGCCCTGGTGTGCTACATAGGAGTATATCGGACCAAAGGTTCGCCGTTGGTCCTCTTCATATCTCCGCCAGTCTTCCTGCCGTTGTTCCTCCAACCTCTCAAAGCTATGCCTCTGTTCAGTTCTATACTGATCAACTCGCTCTTGAAGCTGGATGTAGTTGTTGTTGATCATGTTCATGTTATTGAGCATCTGTTGCTCGAATGGTGAGTACTGGTAGGCTGGAGCATCAGTGCATAGTGTTGTGGTGGGTTAGGTAACAAGAGTGGGTTTTCTTCAGCATGTTCTTGATCTGGTTCATCTTGTGCATAGTGTGCCAGGATTGCCCCGGGGAGACAGTAGTGATGACCATCACCGATTTCATGGCCCACGATATCTAGGGGGACGTCAGGGGACGGGATATGGATAGTTATGTTTTGACGTGGGATGATAAACCAGTTGTAGATTGGTGTCCCAGTAGGTGTCATGTGAGATAGAGCCAAATCTTTGGTCTTTTGCACAAGCCATGACGTGCAAATGAGCTGTTTCGGGGTAATGGGGTCTGGGTCTACAAAGCCATATAAAGTGGCTAGATGTGTGATTAGGCCCTCTATCACAATATGTACGGATGGCGTTGCCACATTTTTGAAATGGGTCCATAAGATAGAGACAACGTCAACTGGTTCTGGTCCAGGTAAAACAGCTTGTGCCAGAACACACACATCTCACATTCTTGTGTGGTGATTGTTCGGTCTTCCGAAGAAACAATTTGAACGGAATTTTAGGAAAATACGGAAGACCGAGTGTTGAACACAGTTCACACTCAACTTAGAAAGGTCCACCACACCTTGTCCTGTCATTCTTTTCCATAACTCGTACCCCACAAGCGTATCATAAGCACGAGCTTCATCAAACAGAGGGAGGCCAAAATGATGTGCAAATTCTCTTTTGGTCAATGAACGATTTTCATTGAGTAAACGAAAGGTGATGGTGTCATTTGCATGATCATCATCATCCTTTGTATACACATATGAACTAAAGAATTCATAAACCAAATGAGGATAAGTCACATATTGCATTTCTAGCAACCTAGTCATTCCAATTCTTGCAAATATATCACGCATGATCACATCAATCCAAAGGAAGGCTAGAGTAGTAATGCACATGAATCGGGATTGTTTTACCTCCCTTTGTGCTTGTCCCTCGAAGAGTCGCTTTTGTGTCTCCGTTGCAAATTCCACGCTTTCATAGCCCGCTACCGGTGGGATTGCCCTTGAAGAAGAAGCTTTGGATTTTTTTGGAGCCATGGGAATTGATTTTTTTTTTTTTAAGGGGATTTTCGGACTTTGGGGTAGGGTGGGATTTGGATGGCCTTTATGGGTATGGGGTTGAACAGGATGGTGAGAAGAGTAAGAATATGGTATTGTTTGAGGATTTTTGGGGAGATTTCGGACCTTGAATGTCCAAGAATGGGGATTTTCGAATTTTGGGTAGGGCTTTTGGGTTTGGTTGATTTGGAAGGTTTTGGGGGATTTTATGGGTATAGAGATGAAGAGGGAAGTGAGGAGATGAAGAAAATGGGGTTTTTTAGTGGATTTGGTTAAGGAAATGGGGAGATTCGAAGGTTGGGGTGTTTGAAAATGGTGGAATTTGGGTGTTTTGGGTGTTGGGAGGAAGAAGAAGTGGGAGGGGAAAGGTTGAGCCCGACCTGGTATAGCTGTGTTTTCCCGTTCGCCCGGTCGGGTGGGGTAGTTTACCCGGTCGGGTGAACGCTATTTACCCGAGGCAGAATGTTTTTTGCTGAGTGGCCCAACCGGGTGAAGTGGTCTACCCGGTCGGGTATAAACTGTTCACCCGAGGCAGAAAGGTTTAGCTGGTTTGCCCGGCCGGGTATTAAAGTCTACCCGGTCGGGCGCAAAATTAATGTTTGTTTTGCTCTCGCCTCGCCCGGGTGGTTGCCCGGGTGTTTTGTTTTTAGAAGTAACCCGACCGGGTTGGGGTTTATACCCGGCCGGGTCCAATCCCAGTCCATTTTTTTTTCATTTTTTTTTAGAAAAAACACACACTACTAAAAAAAATTAAAAATAAAAATTTAAAAAATTGGGTTGCCTCCCAAGAAGCGCTTGATTTAATGTCGCGGCACGACGTTATATATATATTTTTTCTTTTATGTGGGATCGTGAACATCCCTTGTTTCATTTTTCTTTTTCGACCGGGTGAAATTTCCTACCCGGTCGGGTATTTGCTCCTGGACAGTTAAAATTCCTTTTTCTTCACTTCAACATCCTCCTTTCCAACATCCTAATTCCTAATTCTACTTTATAACTTACAAATGAGAACTAAAATACAATTACAACTAAAATCACACAAATGTTTACAAACCAAATAAAACGTCAAACAATCACCATCAATGAAACATAAAAACATACAATTATGCACTACTAATTAGTGTGCATCAGACCGCGCGTAACTCGGGGCTACGCACGATCGTGCGTACCTGACTACGCACGATCGTGCGTAGCAGGCAGAGAGTTTTTCGTGATTTCGTATCCGACGCACGACTGTGCGTCCACTCTTTTACTCCTTTTTCTTGTTTTCTTGCCCCAACGCTCCCGCATGCAAACGGGGTCAATCCAAATGCTCTTACTTCATCAAAATTTCGCCGTGAATCACCTAGTGACCTCCAAATCTCTCAAATCTTTCTTGATTTCTCTCTAGCTCCTCCCGATTGTCTCTCAAGCGCCGACGGCCGGACTCTAACTTCTTCAATTTGACTCCAAATGCAACAAAACTCGACTCAATATCTGGTAATCACAATTTGAGCTAAAATTGAGACTTGCAACACCTTAAAGCTAGGAAAACCATCAAAATCCAATCTGAACACGCATCAAATGCGTGTCTAAATACGGACTTATCAGGCCCCTTAATCGCTACTAATCTCTTAGCGAACGATTAAGTGTGCGTGAATGTGTCCTAGAATAAATTAGATCTCTCTTAATTCATCCTACATGCGATTGTAATTCTAGTGGCCATCTAGTTTATAAAAGATATCAATTAAATTACTGACATGCACTAATTAGTAGCGCCTAAATGTATATTTTTATGATTGATTTGTGTGTATTTGTTTACCGTTTTATTTAGTTTGTAAACATTTGTGTGAATTTAGTTTTAATTGTATTTTAATCTTCATTTATAAGTTGTAAAATAGAATTAGGAATTATGGTGTTGAAAAGGAGGACTTTGAAGTGAAGAAAAAGGAGATTGGACTATCCAGGACCTGAAACCCGACCGGGTAGAAGACTTCACCCGGTCGGGTCTGATTTAACAGACGAAATTTCTTGGAAAATCACTAGACCCGGTCGGGCCCACTACCTCACCCGGTCGGGTGAGAAGTGACCGGGGACAATCCGGCGTGTGAAGATCACCAGAACGTGGCAAATATTTGATTTTGACTGATACCCGGTCGGGTATAGTATGACACTTTACCCGGTCGGGTATCCACCACAGGGTGTTGAAAACACCTATAAATAGCACACTTTTCCTTCACCTTTAATCATTCCTTCTACCATACTCTTAAGCTCAGTTTAGAATAGCATTTCTTTATATTTTTCTAGCTATGTTTAGTCTCCAAATGAGGAGCTAAACTTCCATTCTTGGTTTTGCTCTTGAAGCTTGTTGATTATTAAAGTTGTGAGTTATTTTCTTAACTTCTTCTCTTGATTATTAATTCTTCCCTTAAACTCATTCTATATTAATGTTGGAGGGTTGCTAAGTGACGATTAGTTAACGTTCCGACATTAATTACTACTTGAAATGATCAACGAATCGATGGTTAATCGTTGGTGGTTTCACAAGTAAGTAACTTCGGTTTATTAATGCACGGTCGTGGTTAATAAATTTAAGAGGGATCAATTTTGTTGGTTAATCCGAGACCGTTGTGTTAAGGTTATCAATCTCAATTGATTTCATCAAGGAGTTAAAAGATTGAATGCTACTATTATATCGGTATACGGCGTTGTTCTATATTTGATTAATAGTAAGGGTTGTTAATGAACGGTCGTTGTTAATAACTACCCTCGATGAATTGGAGATACTCCTCGATTGAGTATTCGAGAGGGGATAAGTTATAGATATGACAAGGATCAACTAAAATATATCAACAAGTGGAAAGTAGCAAAGTCAAGTCCCTTTTATTCTTGAATTAAACACATATAGGTTGTTCATCTTAGTTTCTTAATTAAATTAAATCATTCAAAACCAAAACCCCCCTTTTTAATTACTAGTTTCATAAAAAGAGAATCATTCTTTTCCCTGTGGATACGAACTCTACTACGCTATACTGCGTATAAGTGTTTAGTATTGAATTAAATTTGACGCACCGTGACAAAGTGCTCGTCAATTACTCAAACACAAATTAAATGGCATTCATGCAATTTACACCATCAAGAACCTAACCATACATCGTGATTAATCCCTTCATCAATCCCAAATCCTTAATTAAAACTATTCCCGACTGATAATTGAAGAATCAATAGAATTGGGAAGAATAGAAATAATTGCCATTAATTAAAAAGTAGGAACTTACAAAGAATCTCAAAGAATAGAAAAACAAGACTTGAAAAGCTCTCAAAATTCGTCCTTAAGCTGCTAAATCCGTTCCAACCCCCTCTTATTAGGGTTATAGGGGTGTAATTTATAGGAAACAAGGCAATTTGGGCTGAATTAAGACAAAACGGGGTCAGGCCCGGCGCCAGGGACGACCGTGCCTGCGACCGTGTATGCGGAAGCATCCCGTTTAAACGCGTCCGGGCACGGCGTGCCTAACTGCCAGGCACGACCGTGCTTGGCCTCCAGTAACTTGTTCCTCGTTTCTCTTCATGCACGACGTGCCTTCCTGCCAGGCACGACTGTGCCTGGGTTCCAGTAGCTCATCCGCTTCATTCCTAGGCACGCACGGCGTGCCTAACGCCGGGCACGACCGTGCGTGACCTTATTCTTCACTTTTTTTCGTTTTCTTGTTCCAAACGCTCCCGGATGCATACGAGGTCAATCCAAATACTCGTTCTTCATCAGAATTTCGTCGTGAATCTCCGGATGACCTCCAAATCTCTCAAATCTTCTTCGAATGTCTTCAAATGCTTCCTGAATGCCTCTCAAGCGTTGATTGCCGGACTCTAACTTCTTTAATTCAACTCCAAATGCAAAGAAACTCGACCCAACACATGATAATCACAACTTGAGCTAAAATTGAGACTTGCATCACCTTAAAGCTTGGAAAACCATCAAAATCCAACCGGAACACGCATCAAATACGTGTCTAAATACGGACTTATCACCAATCAAGTAATTGTTGTACGGTAATTCGAGGATTCAACTCCTAGTTTATAGCTAAGTTCTTTTCCAGCTCAAGAAAATTAAATGTAGAACGTGCATTGCTTATTTCAAGACTTAAACGTAAATAATTCCGATCCTTTTTGGGTCAAATGAATTTTAAGAGTGCATGACATGATATACCATAATGAGAAACAATAGATCAGATGTGCAATGTTTCACACAATGACACAATGTCACACTATATATACGGAGTATTAAATATACCACATACCTCTTCTTTAGTTGTTATACATATTCTTACTCGATCCCTTCCCCATTAAATTTTCACTTTTTACTTTGCTCTCTCAATATTAAATTTAGTAATTTACCTTTCCTTTTACCACCTATGAAAACTGAAAAGTAAATTATTTTTAATAATTAATTTTCTCTATTATCTTTTAGGAAAAGCATATTCGAAAAATCAAGAAAAATCATTTACAAAAACCAATTTGTGAATTAAAATAGAAACCTAATTGCAGTATAGATAGAGTCTATTAGTTTGCCTATAATTTCCCATCTTCTTTTAAAATAACATATGTTAATGCGGTTATTTTTAGATCGAAATTTAAAAAATTAGTAATAACATACGTTAGAAAGCTAGGAGAGTAGCATATCAGATAGAAAAGTAAGACAATCAGTGATCAACTGCACACTGTCTGGGGCGAGTAGGAAAGGATCAATTATAATCAAAACTCAAAAGTAGAGAAAAGAGAACAACACCATAGCCGATTAAAATGGGTGATTGATGAGAATACGGGAATTCATAACACGAGCTGCCAAATTACTGGGATTTTCCTAGGGTTTCCTAAATAGCGGGAGTCGGAAGGCTGAGTTCCGACTAGGGGAGCGGTTTGAAGGAAAAAACCTTCAACCTTATTTATCAAATCCGAATGGAATTTATTATTATTATTTTTTAGTTAGTGTCGGAATTTGAAGATCCGACATTGGCCTCGTTTGGATATCGGCATTTCAGCCGTAAAACAACATTTTTGACCATTTTAACTTGTTTGACCATTGCAACCGCTGTTCTTTTTGTGTTTGGCAAATAGAGATTGGAGGAAGCGATTGGGATAAAACCGCCAAAAATGAACACGCTACTCACCGGAGCGTTCTGGTATTGGCGATTTGAAGCGATTACTGAATTCCACTAATGCCCTCTTATTTTGTTGCCACTGCAACCCTTTGCCGTTTCAATCTTGTTTCGGTGCCCCTCTCTAATTTCTCCTCTGCAAGACGCACACCGGATTGACACTTGCAGATAAATCTCAAATACACGTATTACTCTTCTCCTCTAGAATAATCCATTGGATTAATCCATTGGATCTCAATTGATTGGAATGTGTATTGAAATTTGTAAATACGTATCTATATACTTCGTAATACTCTGCAGATATCTCAAGCTATTTATCCTTCTATTTTTGATTTTTCTTAATAGCTATGAATTCATTAATTTTTATTATTATGTTCTTATTTAGTTAATTTTGAAGTACAACTTACATATATTATGTACGTATATATTAGTATAGTACTAAATTTAAATTAATCAAAAAACATATGCTAAAACTTATATGTCCTTTTTGGTCTTTTTTCCTATTAACCGCTTTAAACAAACAGCTAATTTACCAAACATTTTTCTGCAACCCGCTAAACAAACCCGCTGGTCATATCCGTTGATCAAATCCGCTATTTACTACCCGCTAATAAAATCCGTCATGCGCTAACCGCTAACCGCTGAGTGCCAAACAGGCCCATTGGGTTTTTTGTTTTTTAAGTAAAGGCGATTTACTTTAATTAAGTGAGTGTGTAATTTATTTATTTATTTATTTGTATTTAAGTGAGTATTTAAAATTAGGGTTTTTACAAGAATATTACTAAAATAAAACATATTTACATAAATATGACTATTCATTACTACAATGTGGTGTTGTGGTAACTTAAGCTCAAAACTTGAACATGAATTACTATGATTTCATTACTACTCTAGTCATTAGTCATATTTTTGTAAATCATCTTTATTTTGGTCATATTTATGTAATTATTTCTTAAAATTAGAACCAGAAAATAGTTTTTTTGGAGAGTAAGTAGAATGGAATGCATCTGAATTCATCTATTTACAAAACAATTCTTTTTAATTTTTAATCCTGTCGGAATTGTGAGACCCGACTAGGGGATTTCGATTAAACTTATCTAATTATATTTATCTCATAAAATTTTATTCGATTGAATTTATTCGATTAAATTTTATCTGATTATATTTATCTGATTAAATTTTATCAGATTAATTTATTTGATTAAATTTTATCTGATTATATTTTATCTGATTAAATTTATCCGATTGAATTTTTCTGATTAAATTTTATCTGTGGATACAAGAATTCAGCTTGTTGCCACATTATTCCCGCATTTCGTCGATATGCAAATAGTTCATAGTTGGACAACTTTATCGAATGTGGCGGTCATTAGTGCGGTGATAAGCAATGTGCGACATCCTTTGAAGACATTGTTAAAACTTTCAGAAAGGTTTGTCGTCAAAATGCCATATGTTTGTCCATCGTCAACAGGAATCTCATATTCTCATTCAAATATATAAAGGCACTCTCATTTATGCCTCGTATTTGTTACATACAGTCATGAAATTCTTGTACTGTGGGAGTGCTACCGCCTTGCCAACATAATTTTTTCAGTTCCGTGTTCCTGAACTTTGTCATGAAATTACTCCGTATGTGACGGAGGCAATAACGCTTTGAAACTTGTGGCGATCTCAACTCCAACAATCCTCTAAATGCACTTTCAATTCATGCATGATGATCGAAAATATGCACACACTACGACGACTTCCAATGTATCTTAGGCACTCGGTGGGTGAAAACCATATGCTTTTTTAATTTTTTTTGAATTTAAGTTTATTATTTATTTGTATTCCAAAAGTTTATTAAGTATTTGTATTTCTGAATTTTAAAAGTAATATTGTCACTTTATTTTATTTTGAAATCCATGAGTATTGTGAATTAAATTCATAAAATGAAATACGAATTTGATTTTGTTTAAAATGCAATTTTTGTAATTTCAATGAAAAGGAACTAAACAAATGTATTTTTCAATGTAATTTATTAATAAATATATACATACAATAATAACTTTAATACTACATATAATGATAAATTCTGTCATGGTTTGCGTCTTTGTTTAATGATAGGTTGGGTGCTCGGACCGGATATATGTAACGTCCGTACTTTTTCTACTTCTTATGCATTAATTAATGTTATATATGATCATGTTTTAACTTATGTATGAGTGCTATGTGTATGAAGTGTAGGGATAGCATGTGAGTATTAACTTTGTGATAATGATATTTCAACTTACATGTTTGTATTATGTTTGAACGTGACATGCGACGGTATACTATGAGCAACGAAACAACACTGTAATAATCATTTGTAATTTTTAATGTAATGGTATATCAAGTTATTTTTCATGTTAGATAGTATTTGGGTGTTTAAAATATAGTTTTAAAAGGTCATTGGGGGTCTAGGATGGGATCGGCAATGATCGGGGTCGGTTTAGGACGAAAAATGACGTTTTCGGCACCCGATAGGCCTCAAACCGGCGCCGGTTGAACCCGGACCTGCGCCAGTCCAAAACAGAAACTTTAGGGTGCTGGAATGACTGGGCAACCGGCGCCGGTCAGGGTCAAACCGGCGCCGGTTCGGTCGGTTTTGGCTGTGTCGGTCAAAAACGTTTTTAAGCGCAAAAAACACTCGTTTCAACCCAAAATCGATATCAGCTCGTCCTTCTCTCTACAAATCAATCTCAAACCATTTCTAGGGTGATTCAAACTCAAATTAAACATATTCTTCATCAAAGATCATCACTTGGCAAGATTTTGACATTTTACATGAAGAATTCATTTATATTTGATCCATAGTTCTTGTTTTGGGATTTAACTAGGGTTGAGTGAACTTTGGGTTGATTCTAGGAAAATTAATGGATTTTCTTGATAGTAAGATTGTTTTGAAGTTGTTGTTTAGCCTGGATTTAACAAACTTCAATTTGTTCTTGTATAACTAATTATTCCAAAATTTTACTAAGTTGATGAAAGAATTTGAGGAAATTTCTTACTAGGTATAAGTTGATTCAGATGTATTAAAATTAAATACTACAAATTGATACATAATTACAATAATAATAATAATAATATGAATAGTATAGTTAAAAAAAGTAATGGATTCCTGTGTTATTTAATTATTTTTATTTTTCACATATGTTTAATGTTATTATTCACTACATTTACATTATTAAAATAGTTTATAAGTCATGTTTTGGACCTTGTAGGTATAGTTTTATGTAATGAAATGATATAATACCATTAACTTGCAACTTAATATTAATATTTATTTATTTTATACTTATTAAGATATGTTGGATAAAATCTTCGATTTGAGATTCGATTTTACGATTCATTTTCAAAAACATCTACAGATTCGATTCAAAAATATGATTTTAACAACCTTGCCTCCAAGTCATGCTCCCTTCAAATTTCTCTTTTTTCGGATTCTCTATTCTTAGACTTTTGTTTTTTGTTGTTCAATTCATTTACAATGAGTGTCTGTTTGGAGACACTCAAATTGGCTGAATTAGCATATTTTACTGAAATTCATAAAGTTTTGGTGGAAGTGGGTGGATTGACTCATTCTGTTCATTTATGAAAAAATTAAATTCAAAATATATCTTATCATGAAACAAAGAAATAGTTATATGACAAATAGCTAAAATGTTTCCATATAGTAACTTTAGCAAATGCAGTCTAAAAAGTAACCACAACCTTACTTATTTTGCTTATTACATAATTCAAAGCGTAAAATAAAAAATACTCCCTCCGTCCCGATTTGAGGTGCAAATTTTGACCGGCACGGGAATTAAGGAAGTGTAGAGATAAAAGTTAACTTTACCATTTTACCCTTTATATTAAAATTTAAGAGTAAGCAAAAGTGCGAACAAGTAATCGTACATATATACGGAGTACTATTCAAATTACTGAAATGATGAATCAGTACAAAACCAATTGGTTTTCAAAAATGGAAGATAATACAGAGTAGTTCGCCCCTGCCCAATTTTTAAAAATGATGAACAAGATATTCAAACAAAAAAGGTACAAGAACATTATTAGCCCTCATATTCTTTAAAATCTCGAAGTTCTTGGGACATGTTGCAACACACCCAATGGACATCAGGAGTCCCCATATGTTTCTGTTTGGTCTCTGTCGGACAGCAACCTCTCCCGTCGCTTAAACGATTCGACAAGTATCTGGTTCAACGACGGCGGCGACGACTGATTTGCGAGGTTGTCCGAAGGCGGCGCGGCGGCGCGGTGGCGAAGGAGAAGGGCAGAGACAGAGCTGATGGACCAAGCAAGGGAGGTCCGGTGCTGATTCTTCCCTGAGCCGGAGCTGATGAACCGAGATGAAGCCCCCTTCTAGGGGTGAGCATGGGACGGTACAGGACAGTTATTTCGAAAAACCTGTCCCGTCCCAAAGTACGGTTCTTTTAAAAATCAAGAACTGGTACCGTCCCGCGTATATGTAGATTATGTCCCGTTCTGTACCAATTTTTGGTACGGTCCGGTACGGTTCGGTACGGTTCTTAAATAACTAAATAACCCCCATGAAAAATAAAAAACTTTAGATTTTAACATTTATAAATAACTCTACAAAAATTGAAGGGAAGAACTTGCAAGATTATATTAAACTGATATTGTGTGATCAAACTAAAATATGAAACTAATAGTCAAACTATATTAAAGAAAAGTAACATCCAAACTAAAATGCAAAAGTGATCGTCAAACTGAAAAAGAAAAAAGTATCACATCACATGACAAAAATAATCAACTTAATAATCCATATTTGAGCTAGACTAAAACTGCCAGAATTCTAGGCAATGGCATCATCCATTAGGACCTCGGGGCGATTTCTGTCAACAATCAATATTAAGCCTTGGCATCAGGGGCTCAACAACTTCAGCATCTTGGGCCCAAAGAAGATGTAAGAGTAATATACGGACAATTATACTCGGTATATAATATATTATACATATTATTATATTATATATATAATATATTATTATATTATAACACTAGTTTTCGGGACAATTCGGGACGGTACGAGACTGTCCGGTTTGGTACGGTTCCGGGACGGTTACGGTACGGTTTTCACTAAGAACCGGTACCGTACCATATTATTAAAAAAGCTCGGTACGGTACGGTACGGTATTACACTTTTCCGGTTCTATCAATTCTGAAATGGTTCGGGACAGTTCTTCGGTACGGAAAGAGAATTCCCATGTTCGTGCTCAGCCCTACCCCCTTCTTTTGTCCGTCTTCATCTTGAAAAGTGAAAAGAATCTGGCCTTGAAAACTTGAAAGAGCCCATTTTAGAGACTGTTGTTTCGATTGAGAAAATGGGGGGAGAGATGGTGGGTACAGTGAAAGTGATGGGATAGTGATAAGAGAGAGAAGGGTGGGAAGGCGAGTGGGAAGGCGAGTGGGAAGGTAGGAGCAAGGGAAAACTTGTCACTATAATGATATTTCTTTACCAATAAGGAAATTTTGCAAAAAAAAATTGGGACGGAGCCACGGAGGGAGTATGTGTTTGGTCCATCTCAATTGATATAGTATGCTATTTAATTTTGAATATATGACCCTACATGAAATAAATTGCGAAATTAAATAAAGTTGGATTCAGATATTTAAAGGCGAAAGAATATTGGAATTAAATATGAGTTGTGCTATAGATACCCCATTTTGGAGTACCTCATTTTTACCTCACACTTTATGTGATTTAAATGATGCCACATTTAAATGAGTTATCCCACTTAAACGTATTGCCCTATTTGGGCCGCACAATTGGGAGTGTGAGAATGGGATACCTCAAAATGAGTGATATTCTATAAAAACGATAGCAGTTTTTATTAAATATATGGGTGATGATCTATACAAACTTTCTTTACTAGGGAGTATAAGGTACAATAGCAATTTACAAATTTCACCTTGTTATGTTCCAATCATTAAATAAATATTGTCATTCAAATTTGAAATATACTAAAAAGTTTAGGTCAATATAGTTCGACCATCACGTTTGACAACGTACAATTTTGATTGTAAATTTTTTAATTACATATTAGAAAACATTGTGAAAAAGTTAATACTATAGAAATTCACATTAGTATATATATAATAATATTTTATAAATAATGATAAGATATTACAAAGTATTTTTAGTAGAAAATCATGATCAAGATAAGGTATGTGATTAATGCAAAAATTTCAATGTTAAAACTATTAAATATTGGAAAAAGTATAAAAACCACTTTAATTATATAATTGCACAAGATGCCAGTCTCATAAATTAAAGATTGGTTACCGAGACCCGCACGGGTAGCTCTGTTGGTCGAGTGGTGGGAGATTTGGAACAATGGAGCAAGGTTCGAATCCCCGCAGCGACCAGGTGGAGGTCACAGAACCTGAAATAAGGCTGGGCTGGGCCTCTGGTGCGCACGGATGTATAGGCCTACTGTCATTCTGCTGACTGAGTCACCGTGACTAACCTCCCCACCATCCTGTCGGGTCAGGGTGGGGAGGCTCCTGGGGTGGGAGATTCCACCTTTTGGAACAAAGATTGGTTACCGAGTGTAAAACAATGGGTTAAAGAGGATAAAATTTATTAAAAACCTAGTCGGAATTGGGAAATCCGACTAGGGTATTTTGATATTTTTTAAAAAAAATGACGTGTTTAATTGTGGTTCGAACATTTTACCAACCAACTCGTTTTATTTTCGCACTACGTGTTTTATCTGTATTCATTTATTCTACCAACTGCATTTATATGGTCACCGTACGTACCCCAACAGCTCCTATAAAATGAGTTCATTTCTTTTCAAAATTTTCACTCCAAAAATAATCCATCTTTCTCTCTTGATATATCTATTACATTTTCTGTTTAGGCATTCTTCTCTCATATAAAAATGTCTAGTGAGGGAAATATTGTTGTTATGGTTCATTGGAATGGCTCTACATCTCAAAAAGATGATGAAATAGAGTACTCCATACCTCCTAGGGCGGTACTATTCATTAGTGAAGCAGATGATTATACTACTATACATGAGAATGTTCTAAATCATGTTAGAGGCGACGGATTTTCCGAAATTAAATTAATTTACGGAAAATTGCCAAAATATAAGAATTCTGTATATGTTGCTTCTAGACTATGGCCCATTCACGATGAGCAGACATGGCGTCATTTTTTCCGGATAGCTAAAAATGAGTATGAGGAGTTGCACATTTACGTGGAAGCTTCAGCGACCCCGCCACAAACTTTGACGTTCCACGGAACTCCCAGAGAGGAAGGCCCATCATCCGTATATGGTCGGAGGAACAACGGCCAAACGTTTCAGAACTACGAATCTCCTGGTATGTGTTGTTCAAGTTAAATAGAATTTACAATGATTTGGTTTTATTTGTTGTCATTTTAAGAGTGTAGAAGTAGTTAATTTAGTAATTTGTAAATTTTTTAATTTTGATTGTTAAATAGGAATTTCAGAGTAAAAATTGGCTATCTGTCTGTCTCATCTGCACAAATTCAATACTTCTATCTAATTACACAAGAAACACATTCTAGTTCAAATAAATGAAATAACCGGAAGTGGAAGTGGAATTTTAAAAAAATTTAAAATTTTATCTCCTGTCGGAACACCCAAATCCGACGAGAGCACAAAAAGTTTTTATTATTCAAATAAACTTAAAATTTGTATACAGCGCATAAAATTTCAAAACTCCTGTCGGAACACCCAAATCCGACCAGAGCACAAAAAGATTTTATACTTCAAATAACTTAAAAATTTTATTTGAGAGTGTGGAAGTAGTTAATTTAGTAATTTGTAATTTTTTTAATTTTGATTGTTAAATAGGAATTTCAGAGTAAAAATTGGCTATGTGTCTGTCTCATCTGCACAAATTCAATACTTCTATCTAATTACACAAGAAACACATTCTAGTTCAAATAAATGAAATAACCGGAAGTGGAAGTGGAATTTTAAAAAAATTTAAAATTTTATCTTCTGTCGGAACACCCAAATCCGACGAGAGCACAAAAAGTTTTTATTATTCAAATAAACTTAAAATTTGCATACAGCGCATAAAATTTCAAAACTCCTGTCGGAACACACAAATCCGACCAGAGCACAAAAAGATTTTATACTTCAAATAACTTAAAAATTTTATATATTCCGATAAATTAAAACCAAAAAATTCAAACCATAATTTTATTTTATTTTAGATAGTGTGTTACAAGGAATTGTGTTCAATTCTAGAAATTCAAGAATTGTGTTAAATTAATAATTTGTCCCAAATAATAATATTGAAATTTATGAATGTATCTACTTTGTACAGTCACAAACTTGGGTGAAGAGTCGGACGACCCAGACTATGAACAAGGTTTTAGTAGTGATGTCGATTCATCCACGAGCGATGATAGTGACGACGTAGTAGACACCACCTGGGCTAATGTGGAGCTAGAAGAACCATATGTTCAAGCATTAGATTCTGAGCCTGAAAGGATCGAAGTAGGCGCAGTTTACTGTTCATATGATACACTGAAAGAAGCGGTGGCGAGAGAAAACATTCGTCAATTTCGTCAATTCAGAACGGTTGACAAAAGGCCACGGTCCTGGAAGGCGGTTTGCATAGACCCGACCCTTTGCACTTGGCATATCCAAGCAGGAGAAGGTATGACGTCAAAAAAGTGGAAAGTAAAAAAATATCAACCCCATCACAGTTGTAGGGAGGATCCTGTCATGGCTCGGGATGACAGGCTCCTAACGGCCAAAATTATAGCCAGTGAAATCGCTCCAAAAGTGAAAGTCGACCCGGACTACAGCATTAAACTGATAATGTCAGACATATATGAAAAATTTAATATCCGTGTTTCATATAAAAAAGCTTGGAATGGACGCTTGATCGCTCTGGAGCGTAAATTCGGCAATTGGGAGGCATCATATAATGAACTTCCTATGTTGTTGGAATCTATACAGTTTTCAAATCCGGGGACTGTTGTTCATTTGCAATCACAACAGGCCGGCACTCCTGATACGTCTGAATTCCGCCGAGTGTTCTGGTCATTCAAGGCTTCTATAGACGGTTTTAGATTTTGCTTACCCGTAGTCTCGGTTGATGGCACTCACTTATATGGCAAATACAAGGGAGTTCTTCTAGTTGCGGTAGCCATGAATGCTAACCGTGAGATATTTCCTCTTGCATATGCTGTTGTTGAGAGTGAGAATGCTGACAGCTGGTCGTGGTTCTTTGCAAGGGTTATGCGTGATGTGGTTGGAAATCACCGTAGTGTGTGCATTATCTCTGATCGTCATGCAGGAATTGAAAGTGCATTTAGAGCCTTGCGAGAGTTGAGATCGCCACAAGTTTCAAAGCATTATTGCCTCCGTCACATACGGAGTAATTTCATGACCAAGTTTAGGAACGCGGAACTGAAAAAATTATGTTGGCAAGCTGGTAGCACTCCCACAGAACAGGAATTTCACGACTGTATGCAACAAATACGAGACATAAATGAGAGTGCTTTTCTATATTTGAATGAGATTCCTGTTGAGATGTGGGCCCTGAGCTATGACGATGGCAAAAGATATGGCATTTTGACGACAAACCTTTCTGAAAGTTTTAACAATGTCTTAAAGCGATGCCGCACATTGCCTATCACAGCACTAGTAAAGGCCACATTCGATAAAGTCGTCCAACTATTTGCCGATCGACGAAATGCGGGAATAATGTGGCACCAAGCTGGATTCTTGTATCCACAGAACATATGGAAGGATGTTCTTGAGCGGTCACAGCGTAGGTATCACACAACTATTGTCTCGCACAATCGAACAACGGGAATTTACTCTGTAGCTATTGGTTCGCATGATCCAGTGACAATCGATCTGACAAGGCAGGAATGTGGGTGTGAGTATTGGAAGCAGAACGGGATGCCATGTGTTCACGCGTATGCGATTTGTCGGTTTTTAAAAATAACCGTAGACAGCCTCATCCCAGCTGTGTATTCCTTAAATGATTACATCCGAACGTACGCTTCCGATATTATGCCTATTAATAATTATCTCAATGTCATGGCAGAAACATCGCATACACTTCTCCCGCCCCCAAACAATAGATCGGCTAGAGCCGGTAGGCCACAGAGAACTCGATTTCCTAATGAAATGGATTTGCGTTCTACAAGGAGAGGACATGAGTAATATTGTAATGTATACCTTGTTGGGTTTTTTGAACTAATGAAATATTTGTTCTCTTTGTTGTAGTTATTGAATTTTTTTAGTTTGCACAACAACTATAATTAGATAAAGTTTAATCAGATAACTATAATCAGATAAGTTCAATCAGATCAAAATTAGATAATTCCATATTTATTCCACATTGCTTATCTGATCAAACCTCACTCGCACTACAAATGGAGTCAGGATCAAGACATGGGCGGTAATTATACTTCGCAAATTTTATTTAAATTTTTTTAAAATAATAATAGTAATAAAATTTATGAAAACTTAGTTCCTAAATTGATTGTTTTCGATCATTCGGGTCCTAGATCCATAGTTTTCCAAAATTCTTTAATTAATTCATTTAGTAATGATGATAAAAAAAATTCATTTAATAACATATTAAAAAAGCTAACCAGTACGTACTAATGTACTATAATTAGATAAAGTTTAATCAGATAACTATAATCAGATAAGTTCAATCAAATAAAATTTAATCAGATAAATATAATCAGATAAATTTAATTACATAAAATGTAATCATATATAAATAATCAGATGAGTTCAATCAGATAAAATTTAATGAGATAAATATAATCAGATAAGTTCAATTAGATAAAATTTAATCAGATAAATATAATCAGATAAGTTCAATCAGATCAAAATTAGATAATTCCATATTTATTCCACATTTGTACAAAAAATAAACTCTAAACCACCAAAGAAACACAATAAGGGCTCGGATCCCTATCGCACGGCTGTTATCAAAAGAGAGGAGGGGCTTGGATCGTAATCGGACGGCGGTAAACTGATACCTCCAGTCGGATTTGGGGCTTCCGACAGCAATAAAAATTTTAAAAAATTGTTTTAGCTGATAAAGTTAGCTACACGGTACAAGGAAAAAGGTAAATGTGGAAGCAGTTTGGACCACTTTTAGATAAAAGTTAGGTACTATCACACGGACCAAGAACTTTATTTCTTTGTGGAAGAAGTGTGGACCACTAATTACAACACCAACTTTTATTTAATGGATCAAGAACTCCCAACCAATTTGTTTTTATATAAATAGAGCAAGAGCCTAGCCAGTTGGATCAAGAATCACCACTTAATCCCAAGCAAGAGCACCTACTAGCAAATCAAAATTTGTGATCTGCCAAATTTCCAGGTTAGTTAATTTTCGGTTTTAAAAGTGTAGAAGTAGTTAATTTAGTAATTTATAAATTTTTTAATTTAGATTGTGAAATTGGACTTTTAGAGTAACATTTAGCTATAAAATACTTGAAAGTTAGAAAGTGTGTAACATTTAGAATTTCCCTTAAATTTCGGTTTTAGGAATGTAGAAGTAGTTAATTTAGTAATTTGTAAATTTTTTAATTTAGATTGTGAAATTGGACTTTTAGAGTAACATTTAGCTATAAAATACTTGAAAGTTAGAAAGTGTGTAACATTTAGAATTTCCCTTAAATTTCGGTTTTAGGAGTGTAGAAGTAGTTAATTTAGTAATTTGTAAATTTTTTAATTTACATTGTGAAATTCAAATTTTACTCTTTAATTTAAATAGTCGAATTTAAGATTTTAATTTCGCAATTATAGTTATTTCGAATTTCAAAATTACTAGTTATTTTGGTAACTTTTAAGATTTTAATTTAGATTGTGAATTTAGAATTTTACTCTACATTGTGAAATCGGAAGTTTAGAGTTGTACTTAGCTATAAAAATCTAGAAATTTAGAAATTGTGTTACATTTAGAATTTGAGTTAAAATTCGATTTTATGACGTTACAAGTTGTTACTTTAGTAATTTTTTATTTTTTTGTGTTAGGTTGTGAAATTAGAATTTTAGAGTTCAATTTAGCTATAAATATCTACAAATTTAAAAATTGTGTTACATTTAGAATTTGTGTTAAATTTCGAATTTAGTAATTTATAACTACTTATTTTAGGAATTTCAAATGGAGCAAAACATTCTGCGCCCAGGGTCTGTTAACCGTTCACTACTCACGTTGCCACTGCGTGCCCATCGTGCGGACCGTATATGGTATGAACCGAATTCCAAAGACTCGTGCTTGAAATGCGTCAGTTGCCCTTCAGCTGCATTCGGAGTTGAAGAGCGAGATCCAAGAGTGATAGGTATGTTAGCATATGCTGGCTTCTTGGGGGTAGAGCACATTGCCCGTATGAAGGTGGATCATAGTTTAATATGCGCTTTGGTGGAGAGATGGAGGCCGGAGACACATACTTTCCATCTTCCATTCGGTGAGGTCGGCATTAGTCTACAAGATGTGGCGATGATCCTTGGTTTGCCCATTCGGGGTATGCCCCTCAGTGGTCCAACCGTTAAGGGTAAGGCTCAGTGGATCGACCTGTGCACGCAGTCGTGTGGTTTCACTCCTCTAGAGACTGATATGCGCACGGGTGATATCACCATGACTGCTCTTACCCGTCACCAGATCCTACCTGACAGTACAGACGAAGAGGTCACCGAACACACCAGAACCCTAATATGGCAATTGCTTGGAGGCCTTTTGTTCCCTGACACGAGTGGGACAAGAATACGATTATACTTTTTGGAGGTCTTGCAGGGTGACTTGGCTTTAGCCCGTCGATGGAGTTGGGGATCAGCGGTTCTCGGGTACCTCTACCATAACTTGTGCAACGGCGCCAAGTGGGAAACTAAACAAGTTGGCGGTTGTATGCACTTGTTACAGATTTGGGCTTGGTCGAGGATTTCGATGGTCCGTCCCTCAGTAGTTCAGGTCATTCAACATGACCATCTTCCATATGGATGCAGGTATGTTGGCAATTACATCTTAATAATTGAGAATGCGTTATATGACGTTAGAGTTCTTAAATTCATTTCGGTAATAAATAAATGTAGGTGGATCGTGCCCAAGTCATATAAGGGATCCCCAAGACACTGCATACGCCTGTACCGGGATGACCTAGACCGAATGAGTGAGAGTCAGGTAGTACTTCAAATTTTTACTTCCACCGTACTATTCAATTTTTAATACACATTGTTTTATAGTGGTTAAATTGCAAATTAAAATTTTTACAGTTTGATTTCACTCCCTACGCGTCCGAGGAACTCCCACCTATCATCCTTAATGACGCTCCGCTTTGGTCGGCTAGGGTCATGCTCATATTTTGCAATATGGCCGAAATGCATTACCCCGATCGATTTCTTCGGCAGTTCCATATAAGGCAAGATACTCCGGATGCTCCTTTGGCGGGTATTGATCATCACGGCAATCGTTCCAACATAGTAACCGGTGCCTTGGCGTTGTGGGCGGACATACAACATAATATATACTTTCTTGATTATGATCGACATATGTCCGTCGAAGCAACTAAGAGGTACCGAAAATGGTACCAGAAGCATGGTATGACACGTGTCCAGAACCCTTCTCACAATGTGCCCACGACAGGCTACATCCCGACATCACACGATTGGGGTATTGTGGTAAGTTTTTGAATACATACTATATTCATTAACATATATCATGTCATATTATTTACACGTGTTACATTTTTATGCAGAGGCAGGGCTTTTACGAGCTGAATCAGCTCTTAGCCGACCGCGCAAGTCATGAGGACTGTCAAAAACGACTACAGCGGATGGCCCTGGACGTAGGTGATGAAGAGATGCTCCGCCGGGGCATATTCCATTATGAAGATGAAGATGAAGATGAAAGTGGAAGTGACGAAGAGGATGATGCAGATGAACATGAAGGTGGGGGTGAGCACTCACAATCGCCCCCTCAATTTTCAACACGTGAGGGTGTCTCATTTGATCAACCACCCCCTCAATTCTCAACGCATCAAGGTGTCTCATTTGATCAACCACCGCCGTATTATGATTCTTATCAGTACTCCACACAAGCGGTTGATTATGTTGATTCATTTCTGGATTCGTCGTCGTTTTACTATGGAGACACAATGGGGCCTTGGAACACTAGCGGTGGGGACGGAGCAGGGCCGAGCACGCAACGTTAGATGTAGTATCATTAAATTTATATTATTGTATGTACTATCTATTTATTAATAAATTACATTGAAACCTACATTTGTTTTGTTCACTTTCATTAAATTTACAAATCGCATTTAAAACAAATTCAAATTTGTATCTCATTTTATGAATTTTATTCACAATACAAATGGATTTAAAAAAATAAAATTAAAAACTATAACTTTAGGCCAATTTAAAAATTAAATTGGCGACTAATTAAAAAAAGAGAAATTCGACCAATTTAAAAATTTAAACATGAATGAAATTGGCCAATTTAGTTTAAAACTTTAGTTGGAAATTAAAAACTTTAAATTAAAAAATAATATAAAGCAATCAAATGTTTTGTTACTCAAAAAATGAAAATGCTAAGTTTTCATTTTAAAAAATATGTCATGAATCTTAAAAAACTTTAAAATTTGGAATGGATAGAATTTAGCCCTAGAATTTAAAACTTTTAGTTTTTAAAACTTAAAATAAAAAAATTTACGAATTACGAATTAAAATAAAAAATTTACCAAAAAAACAAAAAAAAAACCCTAGTCGGAATTCACTAATCCGACAGGAGGTTAGGTCTTTTTTTTTTGAAACCCTCTTGTAGTCGGAATTGGGTGTTCCGACTCCCCCTATTTGGTAAAACCTAGATAAATCCCCGTATTTGGGCAACCAATCTCCCCCTTTCCCGTATATTGGTAAAACACCCCACATAACTATGGTGTTTGTGTTGGTTATTCTTTTGCCTTTGTTTAACATTCGCAAGAGATTCACCATCGTCCCGAACCCCAGATGAGGCTGCAAATGATCGTGCTGAAAATACTCATCGTTGTGTTATGGCTTCTCTGACTCGGTACATTGCTTATCCGTACAATCTTATTACTCTTGAAAAGATAAAACACCTTGAAGATATCTGTGGAGGATCTGCAATTGGTGATGTACATAACTAAGAAAGATTTTTCTTCCCATAAAATATTTACAATTTGAACCACCCCCAACACCACTAGCTAGATTCATGTTGCAAAAACTAATCATCTATATATATAAAGTTTGAATTGTCGTTACTATGTTATGGCGTAAATTATTGAGTATTATTTCTTGCAACAATTAGTGAAGACATTTTTTGTTATTATGTCCTAAACGCCGTCGGATATAAGGTGTTTTCTCAAAATACGTGGAAAACTAAGAGTGAGTGCAAAAATATAAGAGTTTTATTAGGTTTTTAATAAAATGAGATTCAAAAAGAGGTATTCCTTTAGTATTAGGGTTCTTTCTTATACTTAGTCGGAATGGTGTTTTCTTTCAATATGGAACTCGGCCGCCGACAAGTTAATAATACGGGATTTATTGTCGTGTTTCTGAGAATACATGAAAGATTATGTTGTACAAATGTACAATGATGCATTCAAGTGACTTATTGACTTGTTCATTGTTCCTGATTAATTTGAGTTGATTATTAAGTAATTGTCCTAAATAGGACTAATACTAAACTTAAATGCACAAACAGGACCTTAAGTTTAAAATTCCCTAAATAGGACTAAAGATTACAATTATACCCTCCTATATAATTAAATGAAAACCTAGGCTTCTATCTATCGATCAATCTTGGGGCTCCATCTTCACTACTCATCCATGCGCCTCACCAACACCGCCTCTACTATTTAGCGCCGCCACTAGTTCTCCATAGCCGCCACCACCACCTATATTTTCCGCCTCTCTACGCTGCCTCTGCCTCCACCATCGTCGTCGATTCCAGATTTCCAGATTTCCAGGTATCTCCATCTTTTTCTTTTTCTTCTTCTTCATCATCATCGTCCCCACCTTCTTCTTTCTTCTTCTTTCTCCTCTGATTTTCGTCTAACAATTCAGATTTATTCATGGATTTTGTGATTTTTCGGAAGAAATTTTTTGATTTCATTAAATTTTTGAGTTTTTGCATCAATTTTCTGATTTTTGGATACTGTTTTTGTAGTCCTGTATTGTGATTCCATCAATTTTTCAATTTCAATTAATATTCTGGTTTATCAATTTTTGAATACGGGCTTCGTGTTTTGCCAATTTTTTTTCAGTTTTGAGCATATTTTATAATTATATTTTGACCGTTTTTTCTTGGCATCGATTCAAAAATATTGCCATCTTTTAGGCAGATTTGATGATTAAACTATGGCAGAAAGAATTCTTGTTTTTTTGACAAACTGCCAAATCTAATGAAAAACTATCATTGTTATGTTCATATTTGTTCAATCTTTCTGATTTTTGTAAGTCGACTTCATATTCCTGATTTTTGGCAGAAAGTTCTCATTTCATTTTAAAATATGGTTTTCTGGTTTTTATATTGCCAGCAGATTTTGCCAAATTTATGACAATTATACTATGGCAGAATCTGTGATAGGATTTGCGGCTGCAACAGAACTGGTTTGGTGGTGGCAGCGGCGGAGGGCGGCGACGGCGGGAAGCGGCGACAGTTCTTGCACAAGGTTGCAGTTTTGGCACATGGTGGCAGCCATAGTTTATGCACCGGACATGCAGCTAGGGTTTTAAAAAAGATTTTTTTATCTACAAATATGTTTATAATTTAATTTAAGGGTAATTTTGTCAAGCTAATGCATTTTTAGTCCTATAAAACATGGAAGTCCTATTTGTGCATTTGTTCATTATTTTAGTCCTATTTAGGGAATTAACTCTTGATTATTTCACTTGTCACCATTTTTTTTTGGAGTGAACGATTTACACTTTATAGTACTCCGTATTTTATACTTTTAGGGTTTTTACACTTGGACGATCATTTTAACCGTTTTTATATTCTTCCTTATTTAATTACTAAAATAACTGTGTATTTTATATATAATTTTTCATAATTCATCATATATTAGCCAAGTTTAGGTAACCAAATAGGCTCCACGTTTTAAAGTGAACTATGAAAAGTTTACATTTATACTATTTAGAGCTCATCTGGTAACTCTAAAGTGACTGAATTGATGTAATCTGTTGAAATTGATGAAGTTATGGTTGAAACGCTTGAAATGGCCGAATTTACCAAATTATGGAAAGCTATATTTTAAATATATAGAAAAATAGTTAAAATGATACTATATAGTAACTTCGTCCAATTCAGCTGGAAGTGTAACTCGAACTCTACTAGTTTTGATTATTCTACGATTTAGAGCGTGAAACTAAAAATTATATGGTTGGTGAAAAATTGATTGATAAGGCTAAATAAACAAAAAATAGTCACCAGAATCAGCCGATTTGATCAATGATCTCTAAGTATTGAAAAATCATACTCCGTATTGACTAATGTAATCTATTAAAATGAAGAAACTGACTAGAACGTAACTTATGAATATTATAATAGTACATGCATGACATCAGTTAACAAACTTATTAACCTAATAAAGAAATAAAAAATAGGAAAAATTACCCTAAATAGGACTAAAACGTTTATATATTACAAAATAGGATTATCGTGTGTTTATTCCTTCAATAGGAGGAATTACTGTCATGTTTTGGGTACTAGACTTTAAAAATGCCAGTATTTTTCAAATTTGATAGTAATTACTCATATTAAGGGAATAAAAACATGACAATCCTGTATTGAAATATTAAACATTTGTACTCCTCTTTCGGGAATTTTCCTTAAAAAATACTTTAATGCTTTTTTTGAAGAAGAAAAATAATTTAATACAAAGTTCAATAAAAATAATAATAAACTTAAAATGGACATTAGTTAAAAAATTCATAACCTCAAATAACTTTAAAGAGTAAATAATTACTTTGGGGGTGGATGGGAAATGTGGTATATGTGCCCTATTTTACTCCATAAAATAGATGAAGATTTATTTAGCTGTCTGACATCTACACCGTGTTGCAGACTAAGTAGAGAAGAAGTTGAGATCCCTGTATTTTAGATCATGAAAATGAATCTTCGTATTTTGGGAATGAGAATGAGAAACTCCCGCTAATCCGTCCTTCTCTCTCCCACATTCCATGTGGAATTTTTCTTACTTGTAAAATCACTAGTAGAAAAAGGGCTTATAGTGACACTAAATTAGTGTCTCTGAAAGTTTCTGTGACACTAAAAAAGCGTTGGGGAAAGTGACGGCTAGTGACACTAAATATTGATACACTAAAAAAGCGTTGTGTCACTAATTGTAAAACACATTAGTGTCAGCAAATTACGACACAAAAATGTTGTACAAAACAATGATACATTGGTATCATCAAATTTTACCGACACATTTTGATCATAAGGACGTATGATACATTGGTATCAGATCATATGTATATAAATTTATAACATATAATATTATCATTATTCTTTACAAGTTCTATTACACAAATATTGATAAATAACGAAAACAAAAGATCAATATTTTCGTTTAATACTAATAAATAACGAAAATTTCAAACATTTTTATTTATATCTCAAATTCTCATCACATAAATGTGAATATACATATTAGAAATTAAAAGGGGCACACCCCAAAACAAAACAAAAAAATAAATAAGAACAAAAGTCTACCTAAAATAAAAGCACATATGCCAAAACACAAAGGCTAAAGGGTCAAATAGGTACATAAACTAACTTAAAGTGTTCAATTAGCCCCTTATTTAGAAGGCCGAGCAGAACCTCCTATATAAGGGGCTAATTGAACACTTTAAGTTAGTTCATGTACCTATTTGACCCTTTAGCCAAACACAAAAGGCCGAAACATGAACTATGGAGAATAGAAGAGATCGGTGAACTTCTTAGTCATAGCACCATATGCATTCAATAAGGCAAGTCGAGTACTTCTAGAATTACGACGTGCCTATGAATTTCTGGGCCTGAAATGTGAAATGATATCACAGAGAAACATCAATAAAGTGAGCACAATAGAAATTCAAAAGCAAATGTAAGACGTTGTTCAGTTTCAGAAACATTCAAAGCTCTGCATCCAGATTCAAGAGATGGAATAGACAACAAGTTGAGGCGAAATAAAACCACAACACCTCAAATCTAAGACGTTGTTCAGTTTCAGAAAAAGAAAAGGAAAACAGCTCATAGATAGGGGAAATTAAAGTTGTAATCGTAAAAGGAAGAAATGAATGAGACACTTGGAGTCTCAACCTGAAAGAAAAAACCTTTGAAGCACTAAATGCTGGAGATTACGCTAAACGCCCAAACACGTCGGGGTCGCCGAGCACCTGACCGGTCTCCGGAGATGATATTTGTTGCTTCGCGAGGATGACGCTTTGTTGTAATCTCTTCGGTTGCTTAGTAAGAGACAAGGCACGTCATGATCCAGATTTCATAAGTTGACTGCAAGTTGTGACCTGAAAGAAGACGAAATAGCAAGAAACTGATAACAATGAAGGATAAATCACACGAAGCACTACATATAGCTCAAATCTGAAATTTGACGAGAACCACCGAAGAAGATGACATTTGCTCGTGAAGGACTTCTCTAGGTTAGGGTTCTAACACGTTAATGGGGGGAAAGAAATTTGGGTCTTTTCGAAAAATATGGGAAAACATAACATAGAGAGCAAAATAACAGGATTTTCCTTACATTTTCTAAGATAGGGGGATTCGCAAATGGCATTTCTGAATGGAAGGATGGGAAAGGTAGATTGGGTGGGAGGGGTAGGGGGCAAGGTTAATGTAAAACATCATTTTTTTTCTTTTAAGTGATGTAACTTTTATATTTGTACTCCAACTTTTACAAGAAATATATCAAAATTCATAACTTTTTATTATCTTTCTAATGACACCAATATTCCTTAGATAATGTTTAATTTATTTTTTGAAGTTTCAACGATAGAAAGTCTTCAAACCCAAAAAATTTCTTAAATAAAATCAAGTGCTAAAATTAAGATCTCATTGTTAAAATAACTTTTTCCATGTTTGAAGGGAGATTTCCCAATATAGGAGTAAATGAAGTTTGAAATTCCAAAATAGGGCTATTATGTTTTTAATCCCGAAATGAGACTAACATTGCATTATCTTGTAGCCGTGACTGTCAAATAGTTGCAGTACAATGCATTTAACATGACAGTATGTATTATAATTAATGACAGTATTTTTCAATCATGGCAGTATTTTTCATACCTGACAGTAATAACTCCAGTTTCGGGAAGAAAAATATACTAGTCCTATTTTGGAATTCCAAGTATCATTTGCTCCTATTTTGGACAATTTCCCCATGTTCCAATTATTATTAAAAAGAAGTTTTAATTTTAGCATTTGGATCTATTTAAAAAATTGAATTTGAAAACCTCATTCGATTCAATCTTCAATTTAAAAAAAAAACTTTATATATACAATATTGGTGTCATATGAAAGAATAAAAAGTTATGAATTTTGATATATTTTTTGTATAAATTGGAATACAAATAAATAAGTTAAATTAATTAATAAAAAATGGGATTTTTTTATTTACGTAATCCCACTGATTTTCAATACCCACGGTGCCCAACCCTAGTTTTCTTTTTCATTCGGAATGTGGCATTTCGATTCCCGTGTTTTCATACAATGTATTGAAGTCCTGTGTTTTTGCTTCTTAGACAGAAAAGTCACGTCTTTTGGGAATTCTCTCAAAGTTATAGGGTTCGATCTGCGAAAAACTTAAAATTTAAAAAATTGAAATTTATTAGTATTGTTCTTATAATAATGCAGAGCAGTGGAAATGAAATGTTAGATTACAGGAGAATATAATATAATACGGAGTATACCAGTACGGAGCAGTGAAAATGGCACATTTATGTTTTTTTTATTTTAAATTAATTAAAAACTTGTGTTGGAATGTCATTGATGTACGTTGATGTAATAGTGTCAGTAGTCGCTGATATATAAGGGTCATAAATGTATCTGTGTCATAATACTGTCACTAAACAAGTATCACTGTAAGCTGTTTTTCTAATAGTGAATCCATAGTTCTCTAATGTCTAGTCTATTTATAAAGTGTCAAATATCAAATAATTAAATGACTTTCTAGTCCACAAAATAAAAAAGTGAAGTGCTTGGATAGTGGGGGTTAAAATAAGTCTCTGATGCATTTAATCTTGCGGCTCATCACAGGAATACGTACGTACAGTCGACTGTACGGTGCCGATGGCATTTTTGTAATTCTAGTGAAAAATGCGACTTCTGGTAAATCGGCATTAATGTACTTTTAGTGAGCATGAGATTTACTCTGTTGAGCATTAGAAGACAAATATTGAGCTTCGTGATCTCTGTTTCAGTTCTTGTAATTCACTTTCGCTTTCGAATTTTTTAACATATGAATTTTTTAACATATGTATATTAGGGATGGGCCCGGGCCGGTCCGGTTCCGGTTCCGGGCCGGGCCCGGGCAGGTTTTTTTTGTAGAATCATGGGCCCGGAACCGGCCCGGGGTGATATCGGGTCCGGTCCGGGTCGGGCCTACACGGCCGGGTTGTGGGCCGGTTCGGGCCGGGCCGGGCCCAAGCTATTTATTTATTTTTTATTTTTTTTATTTCAGATTAGTTGGACATAAAAATTTAAACTGTATTAATTTGAAATATGTAGTACAATTGGAAATTGAGCAAAAATTACAACATGAAATACACTTTTTAATAAATAAGAATCAATCAGAATTTCTGACGAGCACTTTGTCACGGTGCGTCAAAATAATTTCAATACTAACACTTATACGTAGTATAGCGTAGTAGAGTTTGTATCCACAGGGAAAGGAATAATTCTCTTTTATGATACTTAGTAAATAAAAAGGGGGGATTTGGATTGAGTGATTTGATTTAATTAAGAACTAAGATGAACAACCTATATGTGTTTAATTCAAAGAAAAAAAGGACTTGGCATTGCTACTTTCCACTTGTTGATATATTTTAGTCGATCATTGTTATATCTATAACTTATTCCCTCTCGAATAATCAATCGGGGAGTATATCCACTTCATCGATGATAGTTATTAACAACGACCGTTCATTAATAACCCTTACTATTAATCAAATATAGAACAACGCCTTATACCGATTTAATAGTAGCATTTAATCTTTCTAACTCGTTGATGAAATCAATTGATATTGATAACCTCAACACAAGCGGTTTCGGTTTAACCAACAAAATTAATCCCTCTTAAGTTTATTAACCACGACCGTGCATTAATAAACTGAAGTTACTTACTTGTGAAACCATCAACGATTAACCATCGGTTCGTTGATCGTTTCTAGTAATAATTAATATATGAAACAAAACTAGTTGATCCTTTATGTAATGTTCAAAATATTAATATGAAATACGAGTAGGAATTAATCAATATTCAAGGAAGAATATTATTAAAGAAGATGAATCCTACTATAATTAATATCAAGATGTTAACTAATTGTCATCTTAGCAACACTCCCCAACATTAATATAGAGGAAGAAAATACCATTCGAACTAATGTCGAGATGTTAACTAATTGTCATCTTAGCAACACTCCCCAACATTAATATAGAGATGATATTAAGGAAAGAACTATTAATTAATATTCAAGGAAAGAAGTTAAGAAAATAACTCACAACTTTAATAATCAACAAGCTTCAAGAGCAACACCAAGAATGGAAGTTTAGCTCCTCATTTGGAGACTAAACATAGCTAGAAAAATATAAAGAAATGCTATTCTAAACTGAGCTAAAGAGTATGGAAGAAGGGATTATTTTTAGAGGAGAAAAGGAGTGCTATTTATAGGTGTTTTTCAACACCTTTGGCCGGGTACCCGACCGGGTATAGGTACATACCCGACCGGGGTACCGGTCAAAATCAGATAATCTTCCATGTTTTTGTTTTCCAGCACGTTAAATTGTCCCGGGTCAAGTCAGACCCGACCGGGTCAAGTAAGGGACCCGACCGGGTTTGGTCTAAATCAGATTTTTCCAGATCTTTGTGATCTTCAGCATATTCTGGTGTTCCGGGTCATATCTGACCCGACCGGGTCGAGTAAGGGACCCGACCGGGTCTTACTTTTTCTTCTTAGATCCGGTCTTCAACTGACCCGACCGGGTTCAAGGTCTGACCCGGTCGGGTTTTTGTGCTCATGGGTATTTTTGTCTTCAGCTTTTCTCCCCTTTTCCTTGCTACAAACTCTATCACTATTCTATAACTACGAAAAGAATGAGAAAGCAATTACAAACAATATAAAACAAGTACTTACAAACTAACTAAAAGCGATGGAAAGTCCACACCCAATCAACATAAAAACATACATTTATGCACTATAAATTAGTGCATATCAAACACCCCCACACTTGAATTTTTACTCGTCTCGAGTAAAACAAATTCTGTCCAAGAAGTCCCTAATTGACAAGAGTAGCAGCACCAACATCCACAAGTGTTTATAACAAATACATAAAGTATCTCCAAAAGAAAAAGAGTAAAGATGGGTCTTCAATTTCAATCTCCTCATCCGACGAACTCTCTATAGTAATCACCCTCAGGATCCTACAAAATCAAAAGAAATAACTTTCTCTCATTCTCTCATTTTGCCTTAGGTGCCCTTTCAGGGTTTCAACCCAGCTTCCCACATTTTTCTTTAATGAATCTCACAACTCACTCTTATTTTTTTTTTGCTTTATTTTTGCTTAAGCTGCCCTTTGTGGGTTTTCAACTTAACAAGCTGTTTTTATTTTATTTATTTTTTTTTCATTTTTTTTTTGAAGATAAAAATGAAAAGAGTAGGATTGTGAGCTTACCAGAATAATCTTAACACCCCCACACTTAGTACTTGGCACTGTCCCTAGTGCCCGCCCATACCTCCACCCTGGTGTCTGTCTTCATCCATGTGGTCCCCGCCATAACCACCATCATTGCCTCCACCACCGGAACTCGAGTCTCCGAAATACCCCCATGTAGTCGGATCGTACCAAGAGGGTGCGAGAGGGGGATTTGCCATAGATGCAAATCCACTCTGATGTGCAACATAGGAATATAAAGCGCCATAGGTCCTACACTGATCCTCCTCAGATCTCCGCCTGTCCTCCTCATACCTACGCCAGTCTGCTTGCCGCTGCTCCTCCATCCTCTCAATGCTCTGGTTGAGCGTGACCATGTTATCGAGCATTTGTTGCTCGAAAGGTGTGTAGTGGAATGCTTGAGGTTGTGGTTGTTCGGGTATGATTGGGGGCTCTTCATCATCTTCATCTTGGATGGGTTCTTCATAATGATCCGGGATTGTCCCGAGAAGACAATAGTGATGACCATCCCCGATTTGGTGATTGATGATATCCAGGGGGACGTCGGCCGAGGGTATCTGGAGGTAGATGGAAGTGCATGGGAGAATGCGCCAATTATAGATGTGTGCTCCAGTTGGTGTTGTGTGCGAGGGGACCAAGTCTAGCGTCTTTTGTAAAAGCCATCAGTGCAAATAAGGTGTCTTGAGGTGATGGGGCCGGGGTCTATAAAACCATATAAAGTGGCTAGATGTGTGATTAGGCCCCCCATAGCAATTGGTCCTGTTGATGTTGCCACGTTGTTGAATTGAGTCCATAAGATGGTGGCAACATCAACTTGATCTCGGCCCGGCAAAACAGCTTGTGCTAGAACACACACATCCCAGATACGTGTGTGATGATTATTCGGTCTTCCGAGGAAACAATTTGAGCAAAATTTTAAGAATAGTCGGAAGACCGGATGTTGCACACGATTCACACTCAGTTTAGATAGATCAACCACATTCTTTCCGGTCATTCTTCTCCACAATTCATACCCCACAAGAGAATCATATGTACGTGCTTCATCAAACAATGGGAGACCAAAATGTTGAACAAATTCTCTTTTGGTTAATGAACGATCCTCATTTAGTAAACGAAAGGTGATTATGTCATTTGCATGATCAATCACATCTTTTGTATACGCAAATGAGCTAAAAAATTCATACACCAAATGAAGATATGTCACATATTGCATTTCAAACATTCTAGATATTCCAATTCTTGCAAATATGTCACGCATCACAGTATCAATCCATAGTAGTGCTAAAGTAGTTAAGCACATAAAACGGAATTGTTTTACCTCCCTCTTTGCTTGGTTGATGAAGTTGTTCCGTTGAGCCTCCGTAGCAAACTTCACGCTCTCATAGCCCGCTACCGGTGGGATAGCTCGATTTCCCCTTGAGGAAGAGGCTTTTGACTTTCTTGGAGCCATTGAAGTCCCTTTTTTGGGGGGGTTTTTTTTTAGTGATTTTCGGACTTCGGTAGGGTGGGGTTTGGGTCTTTGGAATTTTGGTGGGTCTTGGGTATTTTGGGGTTGTGAGAGTGGAGAGGATGATTATTAGGAGAAGAAATTGGGATTTCTTGGGATTTTTAGTAGAAAAATCGGAACTTTGGGGGATGGGGGTTAGGGTTTCGGATTTTTGCAAAAGGGGAAGAAAATGGGATTTTATGGGTATGGGTGTGTTGAGAAGGTTGAGGAGATGAAGATTATGGTGTTATTTAGTGGATTTGGTGGAGAAATGGTGTAGAATCGAAGGTTTTGGTGTGTAAAAATGGAGGGTTTTGAGGATTTTTTCGTGGGGAGGAAGAAGAAGTGGGAGGGGAAGGGGGTGAGCCCGACCTGGTTAAGTGCGAATTTCTCGTTTACCCGGTCGGGTGAAGTCTTCCGCCCGGTCGGGCTGTGCGGTATTTCTTATCCAGTAGCTACTGGAACGACTACCCGGTCGGGTGCTTTAGGGTACCCGGTCGGGTCTTGCTGATTTTTTAAAAATTAAATGCGTACCCGCCCGAGTTTCAGAAATACCCGAATGGGTATGCATTCCAGTGTGTTCAGAGCCAAAAATATGTGCAGACCCGGTCGGGTTTTGGAAGCCCCCGGTCGGGCATATGTTTTTTTTTGTTTTCGTTAGCAACCCGGTGGCCGTGTTGCCCGGGTATGCTTTTTTATTAATAAACCCGACCGGGCTGTTTAAGATACCCGGCCGGGTTTCAGCCCAGGCTCATTTTTTTTTTTTGAAAAAAAATTATAACACACACAACTGAAAAAATATGAAATTAAAAATAAAAAACTTGGGTTGCCTCCCAAGAAGCGCTTGATTTAATGTCGCGGCACGACGTCATATATTTTTTTTTCTTTTATGTGGGATCGTGAACGTCCCTTGTTTCATTTTTCTTTTTCGGCATTCTCCAGTAAGGCCGGGATTTCTTCTCTGGTATCAATTTAATCCCAGGTGGGATCCATTCTCCTTTTGAAAATTTGAAAAATTCTTCTTTTTCAAAAAGTTTATTTGTCTCATATTTTTTTTCAACAAAAATATTCGGTGTTTGTGGTTCACAAACATTTAGAGAACAAAGAGATTGATCTTCGATCTGTTTTTTCGTAGAATCAAAAATGTTGAATTCTATCTTTTGATCATCAAACTCTAAAGTTAATGAACCATTAGACACGTCTATTTTTGTTTTTGCAGTTTTTAGGAAAGGCCTACCGAAGAGGATGGGTGTAGTTTGGTTATCATCTCCCATTTCCAGAACATAAAAATCAACAGGGAAAATCAAATTTTCTACTTCTACTAACACATCTTCTACTACACCCTTCGGGTAAGTATTAGACCGATCCGCTAGTTTAATCACTACACCAGTTTGATGTAGTGGGCCGAGTGGTAAGGATTTATATAAGGAATAAGGAATGACATTTATTGACGCTCCTAAATCCAACAAGGCCTTAGAAAATAAGGTATCCCCTATTTTGCAAGAAATAGTGAACATGCCTGGATCGCTACATTTCTCAGGAAGTTTCTTTTTAAAAATGGCCGAGACACGTTCACTCACTTCAACTTTTTGTTTCCCTTCCAGTTTATTTTTCTTTTTCATTGTGCATAGTTCCTTTAAGAACTTTGCATAACGGGGAACACTTTTGATCAGTTTGAAGAGTGGGATGTTTACCTCAGAATTGACGAATGTTTCGTAGATGTCCCGATCATTCTTCAGCTTCCTCGTGTCTTTCAATGCCTCAGGGAATGGAGGGAGTGATTCATATGATGACAGTGGAGGGAATTTAGTCTTCGTTGGCTTCTCCTCTTCTTGTTGAAAGCCTTCTTCAAGATCAACCTCTTGCTTCTCCTCCTCAACTTCCCGTGGTTGCAATTCTTTACCGTTCCTCAACATGATTGCATTGACATGTTGTCTTGGGTTTTGCTCAGTTTTGGAGGGGAGCCTACCCGAATCTTTTGCTTCAAGTCGACTTACGACATTTGAAATTTGGCTAACTTGAGTTTCCAAATTTTGAATGCTCGACTTGGTTTCATGTTGGAATTGCATCATGGTTTGTTGGAATTGCCCCATGCTTTGCTGCATTGTTCCCATATTGACGGCTAACGCTCGAATCATGTCTTCGGTGGACATATTCGAGTTCGATGTTTGGCCTTGTGGTTTGTATTGTTGAGGAGGAGGGTTTGTTTGAGAATTTCCGTACCTTAAATTCGGATGATCCCTCCATCCCGGGTTGTAAGTATTGCCTTGAGGGTCGTACCTCCTTTGACCTTGGAACCCCAAAGCATTGACTTGCTCGGAGTTCTCTTCTTGTAGCGTTGGGCAAGAATCTGTGGGATGCCCTTGTGTTGAACAGATGCTGCAGACCTTGACTTCTTGGGTTTTTGGATTTAAAAGGAAATCTTTAACCAAAGAAGTCAAGCCGGCTACTTGACTCTCCAACGAGTTGTTGGATTCCGCTGCCATGACTCGTTTCGATGATGACCTTCCGTTGTAATGTCTCGAGTTTTCGGCAAACTCCGAAATGAGGTCTCTTGCTTGAGAAGGGGTTTTGTTAACAATACCCCCTCCGCATGCCGCATTCACCATGCGTCTATCTTGATCAACAAGTCCATCATAGAAGTAGAGGATGAGATCTTGTTCTGAATACCCATGATATGGGCAACTAGCACATAATTTTTTAAAGCGCTCCCAATATTCATATAAAGTCTCATTATCCGCTTGTTCAATGTTGCTGATTTGCTTCTTGAGACTTGAAGAGATAGATGCGGGATAGTACCTGTCAAGGAAGCTCTTTTTCATTTGAGCCCATGTATTGATGCTCCCCGAGGGAAGATAAAATAACCAATCTTTGGCGGTGTCTTTGAGAGAGAATGGGAAGGCTCTCAGTTTTATTTGCTCCTCGGACACGCCATTAGGGCACATGCTTGTGCACACAATATGGAACTCCGACAAGTGTTTATTTGGATTTTCCCCTCGTAGACCATGGAAAGAGGGAAGTAGATGAATGAGCCCAGATTTTAGCTCGAATGTGACCCCCGTATCAAGAGTTGGAAAAGTGATACATAAGGGTTGTTGATTTAGATACGGAGGCGTGAGCTCCCTCAACGTTCTTGTTTTATGAGCCATGTGGAAGGACTCTTCGGATTCGCTAGAATGAGAACTAGCACTTGATGATTCCTCCGAAGAAGTATTCGGAAATAGATTCCTGAACCTCTCGAAGGCTTGTTCTGTTTCGGGCTTTGTTTGGTAGCTGATTTGGTTTATAGATCGGTGTTTAACCATATACTCAAACAAAGCTCAGCCAAAATAGAAATCTTTTAATTTTTTTTTTATTTTTCTTGAAATAAAATAGAAAGAAAAATAATTGCCTTTCCCCGGCAACGGCGCCAAATTTGACGAGCACTTTGTCACGGTGCGTCAAAATAATTTCAATACTAACACTTATACGTAGTATAGCGTAGTAGAGTTCGTATCCACAGGGAAAAGAATAATTCTCTTTTTATGATACTTAGTAAATAAAAAGGGGGGATTTGGATTGAGTGATTTGATTTAATTAAGAACTAAGATGAACAACTTATATGTGTTTAATTCAAAGATAAAAAGGACTTGGCATTGCTACTTTCCACTTGTTGATATATTTTAGTCGATCATTGTTATATCTATAACTTATTCCCTCTCGAATACTCAATCGGGGAGTATATCCACTTCATCGAGGATAGTTATTAACAACGACCGTTCATTAATAACCCTTACTATTAATCAAATATAGAACAACGCCTTATACCGATTTAATAGTAGCATTTAATCTTTCTAACTCGTTGATGAAATCAATTGAGATTGATAACCTCAACACAAGCGGTTTCGGTTTAACCAACAAAATTAATCCCTCTTAAGTTTATTAACCACGACCGTGCATTAATAAACTGAAGTTACTTACTTGTGAAACCATCAACGATTAACCATCGGTTCGTTGATCGTTTCTAGTAATAATTAATATATGAAACAAAACTAGTTGATCCTTTAAGTAATGTTCAAAATAATAATATGAAATATGAGTAGGAATTAATCAATATTCAAGGAAGAATATTATTAAAGAAGATGAATCCTACTATAATTAATATCAAGATGTTAACTAATTGTCATCTTAGCAACACTCCCCAACATTAATATAGAGGAAGAAAATACCATTCGAACTAATGTCGAGATGTTAACTAATTGTCATCTTAGCAACACTCCCCAACATTAATATAGAGATGATATTAAGGAAAGAACTATTAATTAATATTCAAGGAAAGAAGTTAAGAAAATAACTCACAACTTTAATAATCAACAAGCTTCAAGAGCAACACCAAGAATGGAAGTTTAGCTCCTCATTTGGAGACTAAACATAGCTAGAAAAATATAAAGAAATGTTATTCTAAACTGAGCTAAAGAGTATGGAAGAAGGGATTATTTTTAGAGGAGAATAGGAGTGCTATTTATAGGTGTTTTTCAACACCTTTGGCCGGGTACCCGACCGGGTATAGGTACATACCCGACCGGGTACCGGTCAAAATCAGATAATCTTCCATGTTTTTGTGTTCCAGCACGTTAAATTGTCTCGGGTCAAGTCAGACCCGACCGGGTCAAGTAAGGGACCCGACCGGGTTTGGTCTAAATCAGATTTTTCCAGATCTTTGTGATCTTCAGCATGTTCTGGTGTTCCAGGTCATATCTGACCCGACCGGGTCGAGTAAGGGACCCGACCGGGTCTTACTTTTTCTTCTTAGATCCGGTCTTCAACTGACCCGACCGGGTTCAAGGTCTGACCCGGTCGGGTTTTTGTGCTCATGGGTATTTTTGTCTTCAGCTTTTCTCCCCTTTTCCTTGCTACAAACTCTATCACTATTCTATAACTACGAAAAGAAGGAGAAAGCAATTACAAACAAAATAAAACAAGTACTTACAAACTAACTAAAAGCGATGGAAAGTCCACACCCAATCAACATAAAAACATACATTTATGCACTATAAACTAGTGCATATCAATTTCCGCCATCTTCAGTTGTTTCTTCCATATAGTGGCGGGTGAGTTCAATGCTAATTTCTTGAGTTCTACGTTTGGCCTTCAATCAATCGTGGAAACAAACAAGCGTCTCAAGAGAGTTTGCGCTCAATCTCGTCCTATAATCTGTTAGGACGTTGTCGGCCGAACTTAACTCTTGTTCCACAGCAACTGTTGATACGGGCATTGCTAGCCGTATCAAAAGATATACTCCCTCCGTCCCTTAAAACTTTGCCATCTTTCCTTTTTGGGACGTCCCAAAAAACTTTGCCACTTTCCCTTTTAATCAATCATTTTGTGATTTCTGTTATTTCTCTCTCCTCTGCACAAACCTCAACCACACAATTTTTGCTTTATTATTCTCCGTGCCGGTCAACTTTGGCAAAGTTTTAAGGGACAGAGGTAGTATCAAAATTCATAACTTTTTATTCTTTCATATGACACCAATATTGTATATTTAAAGTGAAATCTGCATTTGGCAATCTTATGAAAAAAAGTAAATCAACTTCGGTTAATGAACAAAGCTCGATCAACGAACTTTCTTTGTATCTAACATTTCCTGTTGAGTATGAAGAAGGCGATGACTTTGCGTTCTTCAGTGGTGGAAGGAAAAAGAAAGAACGTTCCCGATCTTATCAAAAAATATATTTGTATAAGATCAGCTCTAAGGCCTGTTTGGATAGCCAAAAGATTTTTTTTTTAAACTAGCCGTTGGCCCGAACCGGCCGGGCCGGACCTTCAATTTTCAGAACCGTGCCCGAACCGCTACCCTCCCCTGGGCCGGGTCAAAGCCCGAACAGCCCTACCCTTAACCTGGTCGGGCCGGGCCCGCACAGTGGCGGGCTGGGTCGGTTCAGTGCCGGGCCGACCCAGTTTGGTCCATCCCTAATGTATATTAACATGTTTGTTAACATATGTATTTTTTAACTAAAAAAATGCGTTACAGTGACACCAAATTAGTGTCACTAACAGGCTTCTGTGACACTAAAAAGTGTCGCTGAAAGTGGGGCTGATGACACTAAAAAATTGTCACTAAAAGTGTCACAAAATTGTGACACTATAGTTTCACTAAACTATTACACTACGTATCACAAAATTCAATAACACTACAACAACACAAAACCCAATGACACTACGGTATCACATACTCATGATACATGATTACAATACACACACATATATAATTTAATACTAATAAAGTAATAAGTAATAAATGACCAAAATTTTAAACATTTTTATTTACATCTCAAATTCTCACATAAATGTGAATGTACATGCTACATAATTAAAAGGGGCACACCCACAATAAAAAATAATAAACAACAATAAAATGCTACCTAAAATAAAAAAACACATGTGCCAAAACACAAAACGGCCCAAACATCAACTATGAAGATCCATCCAAACAACAGCCTTGAACTTTTTCACTCCAGCAATCCAAACAAGAGCCATCCAAACAACAGCCTTGAACTTTTTCATTGCACAAGGTTTTCAATTCAGAAATAATCAGTTTTCATGCTCATTTTTGTTATGCCCTTTAATTATGTGAAATAAGAAAGAATAGCCCATATTAAAGAAAACTCACAATGGACTACGTACATGGGTAATATAAGAAGCGTACCAGATAGCAAAAATACAAAAAATACAATGAGATTGAGAAAGAATATACATGATTGAGATTAGGTGCCACACAAACCTAGGAACTGCAAAACAATTAGTGATGCTTAAATTTTAAAGCATTTCTTGTACATACAAACTTTATTGAAGATGTATAGATCAAGTCTAAATGAAGATTAATCAAGAATAAATGATAATAAGTGTTTATTAAAATTATAGTGAATGGCAAATTTATTGATTCGCATCGGTTATGACATCCTTACAATAATTGGTCTACACCAATTGAGTTTATGTTTTTAATTAAATAGTTCATTTGTTTCAACAAAATGATAAATCTAAGCGATTGGAGTTGATCAGAGGAAAACAAATGTTTGTTCAACGATCAAAAATGCCGACTGACCTTCAACTCAGCTTCAGAGAGAAACACAACACATTTCTTTACAAGGCACGACTCATCCTCACATAAAAAGTGATTACCACGTAAATGGATCTGGAACAAAGAGGCACCAGATACAAAATATTTTGATGTTCAAAGTACTGTTAGAGATATTAGCACTATAACAAAAAAGAAAAATGAAAAGGGAGAGTACATCCAGATCATCATAGTTTTTGTAGTACTCATATTGTCCGGGATGCTGCCTGCAAAAATATGTATAGTATAAATCTCATGTACCTTAGCAGAAACGTTTTAGCAAAGAACAAAGTTGAATGCTTTTAATTAAAGTACACCTTTGACATAAATGGCATGTATAGTGTTCAGTGGACATGTGTAAATATAGCTCATTGTCACCATAAAAAGGCGTTGTACAAAATTCACACATTGGATGCCCCATGAACCCACCCCTGTGTTTATATGCTGATTCAGCTGTGCTCTAGTATACAGTTTCTGTTCACAAATAAATACCTACAACTGAACACAGAAATCAGCCTTTCACCTTTTCAGAACCAATATGTCACGTACTAAGAACACCTTCTCAAATGCATAAAATGTCAGAAATAAGGTCTTTGATTTGGTGTGTGCATTCCAACTTGGTGGTAAATTTACTAAAGCAATATGATGTTTTCTAACTAACAGGGACACAAAATTATGAAAGCAGGCAATTAGTTAATGCCAACTGCTCAGATATTTAATATAAAGCTTCTTGGCATAAGATGCACTCTAAAAACAATAGAAAGGGGTGGGAATTAGGATCTCTTTTTCAGTGATCAATGGTGACTTGAAGTATTAGGTACCTGCTCATTAGCATAACATTAAATACATTTAACTCACTTCTTGCTCCAACCCTACAAATCAAAAATGTATATTTTTCAGCTCCATGGGGAACTAATTATGTACTCTAATAAGTGAGGCTGAAAAGCCATAAAGACGGGCACTTGCAATTTAAGTTAGTATGTATTTTCTTAGAGAAAGTAATCCCTCATGCACTCCTGCAATGGTTATTAGTGAGGGGCTGAAAGTTGCAGATACAAGTACACAAATAAACTAAACAAGTAATGAACAAAATATCTCCATTCCTTTAACAATTGAAAGTTCCTTTAAACAATAAATGACATTTGGAATACCATGGGGGGCATAGACTACATAGCAGATGCAAAGGAAAGAGGAAAATGTAAAAACGAAGCAATTGAGAAAAAAACATTAATACGAAGCAACAAAGTTATTAACTCTTACCTGGAAAGATACATATATGATTTGCTAACATTAAACTAGTCATAAGATATGAAGAAAAAATAAGTAGGGTAGATTCAATAGCTTAAAGAAAAGGCTTGCATTCATAACGGTCCTATAGAGCACAAAGTCATGGGGACGGTTAAGAAAAAAAAGGCATGGCAGAATCTGACCATACACACGCTACACATTCCAAGTGTTGTTTGGCAATCTCACAAGTTAGCTAGATCAACTAGATATGAGTGATATAGTTTTTGCTCTAGGAAATCGACTAAATTTGGTCCATTCTTCTCTAACATTTGTTAAGACCGCTTGAATTCATTGACAAACCTATAAGTCCACATATAATTTCAAAATATGGGGCAATGATGTTACCATGAGTTTAAATTATACTTACTAAACATATATGGTTATAGTAATTAACTAGTTCCACAATTGAATGCAGCTGCAAAGAATGAACTCTTTTAATCAAAACATTGAATTAAAAGGCAATCAATTAGATGAAAGTGATATACACTTATAGACAACCACTCCATCATGTCTTTCAAGTAGCTAAAGCATATCAAAATCTAATATTGCTGCCTCGCAATATAATACAGAGTACTTGTTAATACTCCTGACATTTTTATGGCATAAAAAGTATAGCAAAGCATATCAAAGCTTTTAGATAAAAAATTAAGAATTAAAATAAATTACTGGAGTTACTCCAGTAGATAGAGGTGTCGGACAAATAACAAGAAAATACCAGCTAGATCCTTCGTTCATTGATCAGAACCCTAACCCTAAGGAGAACTGGAGAAGGCGAGGAGTTACCCACTCTACCAGTCCGTCGGTTAGCTAGGGCTGGAGTGAGGTCGAGAGGAACCCAGCTCAACACCTATGCTTTCGCAAGATTTGACCTCACCGGAGCAGCTTCGTACTCTCGTCGCCATTATACCTTCGCCAGATTTGCTGCACTGGCAGATTTGGTGCTAAGACGTTTTACTTAGAAGAGAAGAGACATGACCGAAGCTGAATCTCGTTGACAATGTTGTTTCCCTTTGACATCGCTTCACTGAGGGAGTTTCCTACCACCATTCCTCTGCTTCATCGGTAGCCCGGACAATTCACGACGAGAATTGCTCGAATGGGGAGAAGATCCTTGCTCGAAAATGTAAAGAGGGAATAAGGTTAGGTGAAATGGGCTAGAATCGCTCAATTGGATGAATAAGGAGACGGTGTCATGCGGCCGGCACTAAGGACGGCCATCGATTGAGTGCAACCGGCGCACCATGTGCGCCCCTTTCAAAATGACGCAGTACGAGGCCTGCTCCATTATTTTTTATTGCTTTTTTTTGTTAAAAAATCATAATAACTCTTTTATTTTTAATCCGATTTTTATAAAATTTATATCAATATTTTTTATTTTTCATGATCTTTCAAATGAGACCAATATTGCTTATGTAATTTTAAGAAATTATCGAACTATTATATCATTGAGTATTGGGTTATAAGGAAAATCGTACTAAATTTAATATAGAAAAATAATTGTGCAAATTTAATATACATGTGAGTTACATATTTTTATACATAAAGTTACATATTTTTACGCGTAAAGTTACATATTTATACACACGAGTTGCATTTGGCTTGCCTGAACGCGAGTTACATATTTTTACACGTAAAGTTACATATTTTTACACGTAAACTTACATATTTTTACACGCGAGTTACATATTTATACACAGGTGTTGTATTTGACCTATCTGAACGCGAGTTACGTATTTTTACACGTAAAGTTACATAGTTTTACACGTAGAGTTACATATTTATACACACGAGTTACATTATGCCTGACTGGACGTGAGTTACATATTTCTACACGTAAAATTACATATTTTACATAGGTTAATATAATAGTTCGATAATATGTTAAAATTACATAGGCAATATTGGTCTCCTTTGAAAGATCATGAAAAATAAAAATGTGGATATAAATTTTATAAAAATCGGATCAAAAATGAAAAAGTTATTACCATTTTTTAAAAAGAGAGAAACAAAAAATAAAGAATTTGCTTGCCAAAAACCGTATGTCGGTATACGGTGCTCACTGTATACCGGTCATACGGTATAACACCTGGTGAAGAAGGGTTAGGGCTCATACGTAGGGCCCAATTCAAGTACACCGTAAAACTTAGAATCGTAAAGAGCATTACTATTTGATGCTAATATATTTTTGTTAGAAAATAGCGACAGTTTTGTAACATTAGTGTCATTATACTACCTCCGTCCCTTAAAATAAGTTCCATTTCAATTTGGATCGGAGTTTAAGAAAGTGGGAATAAAGTGAAAATGTATGATTGTGGTTGAGTAAGAAAAAAGTAAATGAATATTAGCCACACAAAACTTTTCAAAAAGGGAAATGGGAATAATTTTTTGGGACGGCCCAAAAAGGAACGTGGGACTTATTTTATGGGACGGAGGTAGGGGAGAGCAAACCCGACCCTACCCGATTGACCCGATCAGATATATCCGATTTTTTTGTTGGGGTCGGAAAACCCGACCCGAAATATCCAAACCAGGTCCGATTTTTGCAACCCGAGACTTAAGCGGGTAGCGAGTAGGGTTACCAATTATGCTACCCGACCCGTCCGAAAAACCGAACTAGCATAGTATATATACTACTTTAAATTATTATGCATGTTCAAATATCTCAATTATTATATGTCAATTACCATATTATGCATGTTCAAATATTCCAAATACCGTATTAGTACAACTATAACTTTGAATGTTGTATTGTTATGACTTTGAATGATATTTTGACCAATTATCATTTTATTATCACAATATTAATTATGTCAATCACCGTATATTATTATTTTAAATGTTCAAATATATCGATTACCGTATTTATACAATTATATATAACTGATACCCGGTCGGGTATTAAAACTACCCGATCAGGTATGAAGTGACTCCAGCAAAAAGATGTACTTAAGAACACAAAAACGTGTGAAAAAGATATGATTTGACAAAGAAACAGTGACACAAATATGACTTCCTCACTTTTATTGGACAAATATATGACCAAAATTCAATTAGAAAAAAAAAGTGACTAAAATCCCTAATCCTAATAATTTGTCCGTCTGCGTGTCTAGCATCTTTTTGCTCAAGTCCAGAAGTCCAGACTTCATCTCCAAAAGCCATCTGTCCGTCTGCTCCCTTCCGACCATGGCCGGTGTCGCCGCAGGTTCCGTTCTATTTCTTCTCATTTCTCGTTGCGCGACTGTGATGCCTCACCACCACCATATCTCGTCTTCTCCTCCACAGCTTTAAGCCTTTGACTGAAATCAACCAGGGGCGAAGATTTGTCCTAGATGGCCATCGCCGATGTTGGTTCAGTCATCCTGGAGCGCCACCGCTGCTAGATACGTTGCTGGATAAACCGCTAGTAATGGATCTAGAGACGCACGGCGGAATGCGGCAGCTAGGGTTACATGATGTGGCGGTCGGTGATGGAGGCTACGGGTGAGGAGCGGTGGGATGACGGTTAGGATTATGTGTTCGGTGGTGGGCTGGTTGTGACGGAGCAAAGGCAGTCCTCGGTAAAGCGCCATTGGTGCTAGATCTGTCGTCCTCGATGTAATTTGACTCCGAATTGAGGCCGCCACGGCTGGCGGGTGTGACGAAGGTTCTATGGAATGTGGTGGTGGTATGGGTAGGTTTTGGGAAAACTTGCCGGAGAAGACCCACGGCCGGTGGTGTAGCAGTTTTACGGGGGTTGTGAGTGGGCTGGGGAGGGGGGCTAGAGATGGAAGGGTGGCTGGCCACCTAACATGGAGGCGGTGGTGAGGTTTGTGTATTTGGGTGCCGGTGGTTGCCGGGGGCTGTGGCCGGTGGTGGTCGCCGGAGAGGTGCAAGGGTGAGATGTCAGCGATGGGGCAGTCGGTCACTATTTGGGTGGGAAAGAGTCATTGACAGTGGTGATCGGTGGTGGCACTGTTTCGCCATGAAAATATTGCCCGAAAAATTTCCGACGATTATAGTGACATGTTTCACGGCAATAGTGACATGTTTTAAGGCAAAAGTGATATTCAAAAGTGACATAAATATCTGATAGTGACATATAATAGTGACATAAAAAATTGTTAGTGACATAAAAAACAGTGACATCATGTGATTTTCCAAATATGTAACCTTCTTAGTCACATTTTTGTCCTTTTAAAAATGGTCACTTTTTTGGAAATCAGCTTTAATTTGGTAATATTCAAGGAAAAAGCCCTTTGCCAAATACCCGGTCGGATACCTCAAATACCCGGTCGGGTATAAGGCGCAACACCTTCAAAACACCTATATATAAATAGCACATTTTTCCTTCCCAACTTGACATCCCTTCTTCCATATACTTAAGCTCAACTTAGAATAGTATTTTCTCTATATTTTTCTAGCATTGTTTAGTCTCCAAATGAGGAGCTAAACTTCCACTTCTTGCTTTTTCTCTTGAAGCTTATTGAATGTTAAAGTTTTGAGTTATATTCCTACTTCTTCCCTTGAATATTAATTCTTCCCTTATTATATCTCTATATTAATGTTTGGAAGTGTTGCTTCGGGTTATTAATGCACGGTCGTGGTTAATAATCTTAAGAGGGATTTATTGTGTTGGTTAAACCGAAACCGTTGTGTTGAGGTTATCAATCTCAATAGATTTCATCAAGGAGTTAAGAAATTAAAAACTACTATCAAGTCGGTATATGGCGATGTTCTATACTTAGCTAATAGTAAGGGTTATTAATGAACAGTCGTTGTTAATAACTACCCTCGATGAATTGGAGATACTTCTCGATTGAGTATTCGAGAGGGGATAAGTTATAGATATAACCGGGGTCAACAAACATATCAACAAGTGGGAAGTAGCAAAATCAAGTCTTTTATTTCATTAATTAAAATCATATATTAAGTCATTCATCTTAGTGTTTAATTAATTAAAATCAAACAATCCCAAACCCCTTTTAATTACTAGTTTCATAAAAGAAAAATATTCATTTCCCTGTGCATACGAATTCTACTTCACTATACTACGTGTTAGTGTTAGTATTGAATTTATTTTGAGGCACACAGTGACAATAGTGCCGTCAATCACATTAAAAAGGAAAGAACTCTTTTTTTGTAGCAAATCTACATATTCAGAAACTAAATTAAAAGTTTTGCAAAGTCGCAAAAACCAGAATAAAATTTGATAAAATATCGATATACTACGTATAAAGTAAGATATTAACAATGATTTGTGTTGACCAAGTGAATAGTGTCTGGGACAATCTTAGCGGGGCAGAGGGAGTATATTCTAATTGGACTATGCAACTTTGAAAAAAATTAATGTAATTTTCTGAGTATGTAAATTTTAATTATTAAAAATTGAACTAATTATGAATAAGGAAGATTTTTAACTTTAAAATTGGTTGACCAAAATTTTTAACCTTGCAAATCAATTTGGAATGAGGGAGTATTAATTAAATGTCTTTTTGAAATAAATGTCAATCGTGGTTTAAAACGTCATAGCCAATAAAAGAATGTATGTTACATACGGAGTATAAGGATGGCTATAATTAATTCGCATTAAACACCTGTAGTTATTTTGTTTTGCAAGAAAACACTTGTAGTTAATAAGAACAGTTATTATTGAATACTTTGTATACAGTGTAAACTATGTACACAGATGTGGTAAACCGTTACTAAGTACTTTATAGATATAAAGTTCCCGATAAATATGGTCATATATTAACAAAGGAGCTAACAATAAAGGCATATAATTATAAGTTTATAGCGAAGGAAAATAGGACCAGTAATAAAGCATATATGGCTTACAATAAGCACATAACTATGGTGTTTGTGTTGGCTATTTTTTTGCCTTTGTTAACATTCGCACGAGATTTACCATCGTCCCGAACCCCAGATGAGGCTGCAAATGATCGTGCAGTTGTCTGTATTTGTTTTGAGTTGTCTGTATTTGTTTCGAGTTGTCTGTCATGTTGTTGTGAGAAGTCTGTAAGAGTCGTGAAGTTGTCTGTCTGTCTGTAATTGATGGTTAATTATCTGTATTTGTTTTAAGTTGTCTGTATTTATTTTGAGTTGTTTATATTTGATTGTGAGTTGTCTGTATTTTGTGATGTTTATTTTTTGAGATGTAATTAGTAAACGAGACAGACATTAAATATACACATCCAGACAATAAATATACACATACAGACATTACTTTATTGTGAATTACCATTTTGGAATATGTTTCATAAAGAAGACAGACAATACGTATAACTAGACAGACACTAGAGATAACGAGACAGACATTATTTTCACCACAAATTACATACAACTTACAATGAAATGACAAACAACTAAATATGAGTTACAGATAACTTCACAACTCAAAATAAATACAGACAACTAACAAACAAATGACAAACAATTAAATATCAATTACGTACAGACATTTATTTTTCAAATGACAGACAATTTCATTACTCTTACAGACACTGCACTTACAAGTTGTCTGTCTGACAGACAACCCTTTATATTTCGAAAATACATAAAAAATGAAGAAAACAAAATCAAGAAAAGAAGATTTGCTGCTCAAGTTGTTCAAATCTTCTTGGTTTGTCTTCGTCGTTGTCTTCCATTGAGGTTGCATCCGAAGTAGCAACCAACGTAGGCCCACCGTCGGCAACCGGCGTAGACCCGCCGTCAGCAACGTCACCGGTGGAAGTGGAGATAAGCAGGAGAAGATTTAAGATTGGAAGAGGGAAAATGGTAAAAATGGGAAAGATTTTGAGATGGAGAAGAAATGGGAAGGGAGGGGGTGCGTGAAAAGAGGAGAGGGAGGGAGGAAGAGAGGTGGGGTGCAGGAGAGAGGAAGGGGGAGAAGAAAAGGGAAGTGGGTTTTTATATGTGGTACAATTGGGGTTGGGTTTGGGGTACCTATAGCAAAACAATTTTGCTATAGGTACCCCAACTTTACCCCATTCCCTACCCCATATAAATACCTCCTTTTTTACCATTCCTTTTACCCCTTTTCCAAAAACCCTTCCCCCTCCCCCACTTTTCTTCTTCTTCCCTCCCTCTCTCCTCCATCTTCTCTTTTCACGCCCCTCCCCTCCCATTTCTTTCTATTTTCTCCAAAACTTGATTTCTTCTCCATTTCAAGATCTCTCCCTATCAAGTCTTCTCATTTTTTCAATCTTTTCTCCCTCCAAGCTTCTTCTCCTGCTTCTCTCCTCGTCGACTTATTTTTTTCGTTTCAAATGGAAGAGCTACAGTAATCGAACGAAAAGGAGAGCTTGGTGATGTGGGGAGACAACGACGAAAGTACAAACCAAGAAGCTTCGAATGACTTGGAGGAGATCTACTTTTCTTGATTTTTTTCTTGATTTTTTGGTGCGTTTTAGAAAAAAAGGGTTGTCTGTCTAACAGACAACTTGTAAGTGCAGTGTCTGTATTTGTTAGTCTAGGAGAAGAATATGTTGTTTTTCGTCATTTATTTGTATTTTGTTTGGCGGACAGACAATTTGGAACTGCAATGTCTGTCTAGCATAAAGTGAACATGGTTTCATATTTGTTTAAAGTTGACGTGATTTTATAGTTGTTAGAGTCATACATAAAATGTGTGTGTGGCCAGACAACTTTAAATGTATGTGATTTTGTTTGGAAACATGGTTGTATTGGTAATGTAGTTTTTATATAAATGTGTGTGCCTTTTTTTTTGAAACATGGTTGTATTGGTAATGTGAAGACACATGTGGTGAATGAATTACATATGTAATCTCTACAAGGAGAAAAGTAAGGTTTTCTTTTAGAATAAAGAATACTCTCTGTCTTACAGTCAAACAAATTTTGTCTTGGCCAGACATTAATAATCTGGGACAATTAACTACTCTTTGTCCTACAGCCAGACAAATTTTGTCTTGGCCAGACATTAGTAGTCTGGGTCAATTAAGTACTCTTTGTCGTATAGCCAGACAAATTTTGTCTGGACCAGACATTAGTAGTCTGGGCCAATTAAGTACTCTATGTCTGGGTATCTATGGTATTGTCTGTATGTGTAAAATTATTGTCTTTCTACGTGAAAATAATGTATGTATGATTATCTCTAATGTCTGTCTAGATATATGTATTGTTTATCTATTCACAACAAATAATTTGTTGCAATAAATTGACGGACAACTCAAATGGAATGTCAGACAACTACTTTCACATGACAGACAACTACAAACCAATTTTAAACAATTGGATTTAACGTGCCAGACAACTAATATGCCTTGTTAGACATCTCAATATCATCACAGAGCAATCTAAATATACACAACTACTTCACAATTTCACCAGAAAGACAACTATCTTCACATTACAGACAAATCAAATGGAATGCCAGACAACTCTTTTCATTTCACAGACAACTACAAACCAATTTTCAACAAACAAAAATACAACAAAAAAACTATGAGAGCATTCAACTTCGAGAATCTTCAAACACAAGCAACTCTTTCCAAGTTGAGCAGCAAATGGGGCAAATGAGGCTGCCTTGTTTCTTCACATGTGCAGCAGCTCTTTCCAGACAGACATCTTATGTAAGATTCCACCAATTGTGAAACTATGCTCAGCTAGACAGACGCTGCAATTCAAATTTGTCTGTCAGACAGACAACTGTTTTTCATGTGGAGTTGGACAAAATAATACCAAAAAATGAGAAAAAAGACCATGACGTGCGAGGGCTCAGCTGCTCCAGCCGCTAGCTCCTCTTTCCGTCCAGTCGCCGCTCGCTCCCCTCTTTTCACTAGATTTTGAAGCTAACAGATCTGAACCAAAGCTAACAGAGCTGAACCATCACATGTATGTTTCGAAGTTATGTTCGCTGGATTTTGAAGGTTTTGAACTGAAATTACAAGTTGGTGCAGAAGGTGTGGAAGGTTTTTAAATCTGGTCGGTACTGAAATTACTGGGACGGCGGTCAGGTTTCGCCGGAGAAGATGACCGGCTTGCCACCGAACCTGCTTGGGTGTTTGCCGGAACCAAGCATGGGGGCTTAACTGAGGGAAATGAAAGGGAGATGAAAGGGAGAAGGGCTGGCTGGAAAAGAGAGAGATGAAAGGGAGATGAGGGGGAAGGAAGATGAGGGAGTGGGGGTAAATTTTTGGGAGAGTATTTATATGAGGTATGAAATGGGGTAACTATGAGGTACCTATAGCAAAATTGATAGCAAAATTGGCAAAAATATGTATAGTATAAATTTCATGTACCTTAGCAGAAACGTTTTAGCAAAGAACAAAGTTGAATGCTTTTACTTAAAGTACACCTTTGACATAAATGGCATGTATCGTGTTCAGTGGACATGTGTAAATACAGATCATTGTCACCATAAAAAGGCGTTGTACAAAATTCACACATTGGATGCCCCATGAACCCACCCCTTTCACTCTCAGTTCCATCAACCTCAGAGTCCCCTGTGTTTATATGCTGATTCAGCTGTGCTCTAGTATACAGTTTCTGTTCACAAATTGAACACAGAAATCAGCCTTTCACCTTTTCAGAACCAATATGTCAAGTACTAAGAACACCTTCTCAAATGCATAAAATGTCAGAAATAAGGTCTTTGATTTGGTGTGTGCATTCCAACTTGGTGGTAAATTTACTAAAGCAATGTGATGTTTTCTAACTAACAGGGACACAAAATTATGAAAGCAGGCAATTAGTTAATGCCAACTGCTCAGAAATTGAATATAAAGCTTCTTGGCATAAGATGCACTCTAAAAACAATAGAAAGGGGTGGGAATTAGGATCTCTTTTTCAGTGATCAATGGTGACTTGAAGTATTAAGTACCTGCTCATTAGCATAACATTAAATACATTTAACTCACTTCTTGCTCCAACCCTACAAATAAAAAATGTATATTTTTCAGCTCCATGGGGAACTAATTATGTACTCTAATAAGTGAGGCTGAAAAGCCATAAAGACGGACACTTGCAATTTAAGTTAGTATGTATTTTCTTAGAGAAAGTAATCCCTCATGCACTCCTGCAATGGTTATTAGTGAGGGGCTGAAAGTTGCAGATACAAGTACACAACTAAACTAAACAAGTAATGAACAAAATATCTCCATTCCTTTAACAATTGAAAGTTCCTTTAAACAATAAATGACATTTGGAATACCATGGGGGGCATAGACTACATAGCGGATGCAAAGGAAAGAGGAAAATGTAAAAACGAAGCAATTGAGAAAAAAACATTAATACGAAGCAACAAAGTTATTAACTCTTACCTGGAAAGATACATATATATGATTTGCTAACATTAAACTAGTCATAAGATATGAAGAAAAAATAAGTAGGGTAGATTCAGTAGCTTAAAGAAAAGGCTTGCATTCATAACGGTCCTATAGAGCACAAAGTCATGGGGACGGTTAAGAAAAAAAAGGCATGGCAGAATCTGACCATACACACGCTACACATTCCAAGTGTTGTTTGGCAATCTCACAAGTTAGCTAGATCAACTAGATATGAGTGATATAGTTTTTGCTCTAGGAAATCGACTAAATTTGGTCCATTCTTCTCTAACATTTGTTAAGACCGCTTGAATTCATTGACAACTATATAAGTCCACATATAATTTCAAAATATGGGGCAATGATGTTACCATGAGTTTAAATTATACTTACTAAACATATATGGTTATAGTGATTAACTAGTTCCACAATTGAATGCAGCTGCAAAGAATGAACTCTTTTAATCAAAACATTGAATTAAAAGGCAATCAAATAGATGAAAGTGATATACACTTATAGACAACCACTCCATCATGTCTTTCAAGTAGCTAAAGCATATCAAAATCTAATATTGCTGCCTTGCAATATAAAATAAAAGGTACTTGTTAATACTCCTGACATTTTTACTTTTCTGTAGAGAATGTGTTCAGAAGAATAAAATGGTACGTGACAAGTAGAAAAAATACATATAAAAGTACCTTATTTCTTTCTACTTGTTAGCATTGAACCCACCCGTCGAAACAGAACACACAGTGATTGATGTTTGTGCATAGGAACATCCTATTCAACATTGAGCCCCCACGCAACGTGAAAGAGGTCCAGCGGCTGACGGGCCGCCTGGTAGCCCTCAACTGCTTCCTGTCCAAGTCGGCAGAAAAGTCCCTCCCCTTCTTCCAGATCATGAGGAAGACAGATGGCTTCCTATGGACGTCAGAATGTCAGGAGGCCTTCGATGAGCTGAAAAGGTACTTATCTTCACCCCCTGTGCTCTCCAAACCCAAGGTGGGGGAGACTCTGTACCTTTACCTTGGCGTTAGCCCTGCTGCCATCAGCTCAGTGCTAATCCGGGAGGAAGATGGCATTCAACATGCCATCTTCTATGTTAGCAAGACTCTCAGGGAGGCAGAGCTCAGATATTCCCCTGTGGAGAAGACGATGCTAGCCATCGTCTGGACCGTCAAGAAATTAGGCCACTAATTCTAGGCTCATCTGGTCCAGGTCCTCACTCACCAACCCCTCGGTGCCCTCATGAGGAGCCCTACCAGCTCCTCCCGAATGGTGAAATGGGTTATCTTCCTTAGCCAATACAACATTGACATCCGTCCGAGTACCTTGGCGTTAGCCCTGCTGCCATCAGCTCAGTGCTAATCCGGGAGGAAGACGGCATTCAACATGCCATCTTCTATGTTAGCAAGACTCTCAAGGAGGCAGAGCTCAGATATTCCCCTGTGGAGAAGACGGTGTTAACCATCGTCTGGACCGTCAAGAAATTAGGCCACTAATTCCAGGCCCATCCGGTCCAGGTCCTCACTCACCAACCCCTCAGCGCCCTCATGAGGAGCCCCACCAGCTCCTCCCGAATGGTGAAATGGGCTATCTTCCTTAGCCAATACAACATCGACATCCGTCCGAGGCCGGTCATCAAGGGTCAAGCCCTGGCTGACTTCGTGAGGGAGTGCACGGCGAAATCGGCAACAGACGAGGAGCTTTCGGCACCCTCGGATGAATGATGGACCCTCTACACCGATGGCTCTTCCGCTGCCAAGGCATGCGGGGGAGGGGTAGTTCTCATTACTCCCAAAGGCTTCCGCGCCTACTATGCCATCCGCTTCTCCTTCAAAGTCTCCAACAACGAAGCGGAATATGAGTCCCTCCTCTGTGGCCTTCGGCTGGCAGCTAACATGAAGGCCAGGCAGATTCATGTGAAGTGCGACTCCAAGTTGGTCGTCGGCCAAATTTCAGGGGAATATGAGGCCAAGGAAGGAAGAATGAAGCAGTACAAGGAAGCGGCCAACGAGTTGCTTAAGGTATTTGAGGCACACTCACTCACTCAAATACCGAGGGCTCAAAACTCCGAGGCCGACATTTTATCAAAGCTCTCGGCCGAATCCCCGGAACACCTATCAAAGATCGCAAGAATCGAGGAACTCAACCTCTCAAGCATACACGCCAGCCCCGTCATGAACATACAACAAAGGCCCGAGGACTGGATTTCAGACATCATGAACTTAATCTCCACAGGGCACCTTCCCGAGGACGAAACCCGCGCAAAACTAGCAAAGCTGAGGGCTCCCAGCTACACCATCGAAGACGGAAGGCTCTACAAAAGATCCTACAACGGCACGTTACTCCGGTGCCTTCATTAGGACGAAGCCGAAGTTGCAATGGAAGAAGTGCACAGTGGCACTTGCTCAGCTTACCAGGGACTCTTCTCCATATCCCGAAGGCTCATAGTTCAGGGTTACTTTTAGCCCACGATGGCCCGAGTTTGTGCAGACCTCGCCCGAAGGTGCGCCGCCTGTCAACACTTTCAGAAGGCTCCCGGGAGACCTGCGGTTAACTATGCCCCCATCAGCACATCCATACCCTTCTCTAGATGGGGCATAGACCTTGTGGGCCCTCTGCCGAGGGGTACCTCCAACAACAGGTACATCATCGTTACCATTGACTACTTCACCAAGTGGGTGGAGGCTGAGCCCCTCGTCAGCATCACCGAAGCTAGATGCCGCCACTTTGTCCTCAAGAACATCCTCACAAGGTTTGGCGTCCCTCAACAAATCATCTCCGACAACGGGACTCAATTTGAGGCAGCCCCCTTCTGTGCCCTCCTAGAGGCGTGGGGCATCAAGCATACCTTCTCATCCGTTGCCTACCCTCAAGGCAACGGACAAGTGGAGAATGCCAACCGAACTTTACTCGAGGGCCTAAAAAAGAAACTTGAAGCCGAAGGGGGGGGGGGGGGGCTGGGTAGAAGAACTTCACAACATCCTATGCGCCTACCGCACCACCCCTCGGCGGGCAATAAGTGAAACACCCTTCTCCCTTTGCTACGGATTCGAAGCCAAGGCTACCACTGAAGTAACCCTTCCTACCCGAAGGGTGGCCCAATATGATCCGGAAGTTAACGACGCCAACATGGCTCTCGACCTTCACTTCATCTCAGAACGCTGAGAGAAAGCCTTCATACAGGCGGAGAACTACCGAAGGCAAGTAAAGGGCTACATCGATGCCAAGGTTCGTTCCTGAGAATTTCAGGTGGGGGGACTATGTTCTCCGAAGAAGGGAAGCTAGCCAACCAACCGAGGGCGGCAAGATGGCACAAAAATTTGAAGGGCCCTACATCGTTACAGCCATCATCAAACCCGGAACGTACAAACCAAAACGCCCCAATGGAAACGAGGCCCCTCGACATTGGAATGTACACCACCTAGTTAAGTTTTATCGGTAATGTTGGAGCGGCCAAGCCCTCATAACTAATGAATGTATTATCCTACGGCCTAAGGCCTCCAAATTTTGACGAATGAAGACATATTGAAGACACCAAGCACAAAGAATAGAACAATTGTGAGTGGCCAAGCCCTCATATAAGCACCTGGCCCAAGGCCTTATTTCAAGCAAGACCCTTCGGCACCAAGTGCCGAGGGTAGACACTCCAATCACCTATGACAATGAAGAAAACACCAAGTGTTTTTAACGAAGATCCCTTGGTACCAATGTAATACTTGAGATTTAATTTAAATGGATTAGTAGTACTACTCATACCAACAAGGTGCATCTCCTTTTAAGGGAGCTCATTAGCCAAGAACTCTAAAATTAAGCGTGCTTGCACGGGAGTAGTCTTGGGATGGGTGACCCCTGGGAAGTTTCTCAGGGCGCGCAAGAGTGAGGACAAAGTGCGCGGAAAAGGCTAGTTGCGGTTCGTGAGGACAGTACTAGAGGTCAGAAGTAACTACCTCGGGCCCTACAGGGCCGGGGGTGTTACAACCAAGTACTGGGGGCGTGTGCAAAAATAACACCAAGTGTTACAAATAAAGTCGCACCCCTCGAGGATGCAATCATACCGAAGGCCCCACCTATCGGTGTCAGGGGTACCAAGTGCCCTCGGCCATTTGCAACTAGTATGCAAATAAAAACCCTTCCCTGAAACGCTTTCCGCACCATTACCCCAAGGGAATGGCAGGCAACTAATATGCCTCAGGATTCGACTTTCAAAACGAAACGCTCCCCGCGCCATTACCCCAAGGGAATGGCAGGCAACAGACTATGTCTCGTGCTGAGGGGACGACTTTCAAAACTGAGGCGTTTTCCGTGCCATCCCCCAAGGGGAGGCATGCAACGGACTGTGTCTCGTGTCGAGGAAACGACCCTCGATCCCCTCAGAACCCAGAAGGTTAATCCCGAGGGGGAGCCAATGGTGTATACTATTGCCTCCCGATAGGCCAAGCCTTACCAAGAAACCAAGTTTCTTGAAGCCTTCCCTTCACTACCAAAAAAAAGAAAAAAAATGGGAGGAAGGGGAGTAAACCCAACGAGCAATCAGCGAGTATAAATTCACAACAAACACCCGTCAGCACCCAGCAAGAATACTCCTAACAGGGCATTCCAGATCATACCGATGGTTCCCCTGGGGAACACCTCCGGCACCTGAAAGCTCTAATTCAGGAAGTCACCTTTGACGGTGGTCCTTACTCCGAAGGCTGCTATTCAACAAGTGTTACCAAAATATGGCTAAGTCCACAATCTGGTTACCTCCGGCATCAGCCAACGCCGAAGGCTCTACTCCTGCAAAGGGTTTGAAGTGGTTAAAATCCAAACAACAACAACCTCCGATATTTCGCCATCCATCTCAGCAAAGGCCGAAGGCATTCGCCCTTCACTACACCGTGGTCGATCTAAAATTTCCTAAAATCCACATTTGGGGATCCGAAGGCTCATACCTCAAACAGGCAACGAGGGAGGCCGCTCACAAACATGGGCTTAATTTTTCTAAGTCCACACTCCAGTAGCCTCTGATACTACAATCAACACCGGGGGCTCCCTGTCTGCGAATGGGTTCAATGTCAACTATCGATGGCCATCAGTTGCAAACTCAAGGGGTTTTTTTTTTCAGGAGTCCCTCGGTGAATGTGGCCAAGTCCATAACATCAGTTCCCCTGGGGACATATAACGGAGGCTAGATACTCCATACGGCTGATGGGACGTATCAGCCGATGGCTCTAAGGCAAAGCACTGTTTGAAACATTTCTAAGTCCCAAATCTTAGGCCCCCGGTCAGTTCCTGGCATTCATACGAACTATTTGGCGAACACCAGCCGAGGGCCCAGCAGTTAACATTACATGGAAATCTTTCTAAGTCTTGAACTATTAGCCCCCGGCTATCAATGGAGGAGGGCTTACAGCTTACACAACACAAGGCACACAGAAGAAGATGTCAACCGAGGGCAAAAGTTGTAAGCAACACTTAGAAAAAATTTCTAAGTCCTAAATTTTTGGCCCTCGGTCCACTCATGACAGCTACCCAAGTTCAGAAGGAAGAATCAACCGAGGGCCTAGTACTGAACAAACACTTGGAAAAATTTTCTAAGTCCTAAATGGCTGACAATTCAAACATCAAAATACGAAGGCATTCAATCACAAGAAAAATACGGAGGCATTCATCCACAAGAAAAAGACGAAGACATCCATTCACAAGAACAAAAAACAAAGGAATTCATTCGAACAACAGACAAGGAGAAGAAAACATTCATTCACAACAAAGGAAAGATAATGTGTTTAGATTACAACGGTGGCCGAAGCCGAAAGCCACAGAATGTTACATTACAAAAAGGTATTGTTCAAAAATTGTCAAAGTACAGATCATGGATTGGCGACTTCAGCGGCAACCTCTTTGGCTGGCTTGGAAGAGACATCCCCTCCGGCCTCCTCTTCATCCTTGGCATCCTTCAGCAGCTCAGAATCTTCTAAGTCTGGCCTCTCGACATCTGCAGGGAGGGGGACTCTGACGTCAGTTTGAAGGGGGGGAAGACCGTAGGCCGAAGGATTAAAGTCCTTTTTGTCCACCCCGAAGTGCCGGGCGAGCCTCCGGTAGATGAGGGCCTGAGTGAAGAACTCTCCCCCAGCGTAATAATCCTCATCCTTCCGGGCCAGACACATCGCTCCAGGGCCTTTCACCCAAGCATCTACCGAGGCCTGCACCACTGAGGCCACCCATTGATTCTGGTCCTCGGCCCTCCACCCCTCAGCGATGAAGGCAGCTACAGCATTGGCGACAGCTTCCGCCTTGGCGGCCTCGGCTTCCTCGGCGGCTTTCTTCGAGGCCTCAGCAGCAGCCCTCTCCACTTCGGCCTTCTCCTTTGTGGCTCTCTCCGCCTCAGCATTCCCCTGCCATAGGTCCTCTTCTAGCCGGGCCATCTGCCTCATGGCCTCAGCATTATTGGGGATGAGCTTCTTCATAGCTTCATCCTGTTGCGCCTTATGAAGGCGCCATTCGTCAAACCTCCGGGCATGCTCACTGAGGGCTATGCAGGCCTGTTAACAATAGACAAAAGAGTTAGACTATTATGCAAATACACTAAATGGGTAACGAAGGAGGAGAGGAACTTACACTAAGGGAGGACCGGAGGATCTTTGACTCAAGGGCCTCGTCATCAAGCTTGTCGAGGGCTGTCTTATCCAGCGAAGGAGTGGCCCCGCTCAAAAACTCTCGAGGGTCCACGGTGCCATGTATAATGGCGGTCCCCTTCAGGTGGGAGAACTGTATATCCTCCCGGGGCAAGCCCACTTCACCCTTCTGCGCCAGAGGGAGGTTGGAAGCAGTCGTCGCCAATACAACATGTGGCCCGGAGGTGGAGTGTTCATCCACGATCACGACTGGGGGAGCCTTCTTCTATGCATCCCCCTTTTTCAGCTTCTTGCCGCTAGGGGTGACTCCTTTTCCGGACGCCTTCCTCTTGGCGGCAGCAACGACATCATCAGAGGGGGCGGCCGAGGGCTCACCCCCCTTTTTGAAAAAATCACCGACGGGCTTCTGCTTGCCCAGCTCCTTTTTCCCCTGCGCCTTGGCCTTTTGTTTTCTTCAAGGCAACGAAGGAATTGATGTCCATTTTAGCACCTACAAAAAAACACATGTCAATGAGACCGAGGGGTCAAAATAAAAGAAATATGTATATAAGCTACAAAAAATTTTCTAAGTACAAAATGCAAGAGCCCCCGGGAACTACCTCCTGCGCCCTCGAAGGCTCCATCAAAAATGGGGTACTTCTCATCCCGTTCCCCTAGGAAACGATAGCGCCGAAAGCCGAGGTCATATAGATCCGGCTCGAGAATGGACTCCTTGATCGTCACATTCTTCTTACGACCTTCCAGAATCTTGGTGAGCTTTTTCCCATCCTTCTTGAGGGCAGCACTCCCTACCTTCGGATGCCGCTTGAAGTGATCCCTCGGCTCCCCTGGGAACGGGTTTTCCGCCATCCTAACGTAGCAGAAACGGTCCTTCCAACCCTTATGCGACAAGGGCGCCTCAGCGAACATCCTCCACTTGGGAATCTGTTGCAAATTTGCGAAGCTTTCGGCATTCGCGTGACCCCCCAGCAGAGGTTGAAACTCTGGAAGAAAAGATCAAGGCTCAGAGCCGCCCCCAGGACCGACAGAGGCTCAGGAAACCAGCGATGTATGAGTGGTTGTTTGGGGTCAACTGGCAGGGGGCTAAGCCCACAAACCGGAGGTATTCGACGAGGAAGGGATGTAGAGGAAAACGAAGGCCCATGGAGACGGAGAGTATGTGGACAGCAAAACAGCCCTCGGGAGCTTGGGATAGCACATCATCCGGCCCCGGCTCCACCACAGTCACCGAGGGCCCCACGTGCAGCTGTGTCACGTAGCATTCTGCCCTGTCAGTCCTTGACTTCAGCGCCAGGGCAGCAGTGTTCAACCACGAGTACCCTTCTGGTATCCCCACTGGTTTCCCAAGATCAGCAGCACTGCCCTTTTTATTGGGGGCTCCCATCTTCTTCTTCTTCTTGCCCGGAGCTACACTGAGAGGTTCCGGATCAAGGGGCGTAGAGCTTTCGGCCTCAGCATCATTTCGGAGGGGCATAACAGCAATGGTGACCTTCATCCTCTATTTTTGCTCCTCCTCCTCAGCAACTTGGACGGCGAGGACCAGCTCCTCGTCATCGTTTTCTTGCTCGAAGTCCTCGGCCTCCATTTCCACCCGAAGGTTGTCCTGAACTTCCTCATCTACCACCGAATCATTCCCGGCCGAGAGTTGCTCGCTCGAAGACTCCATCTCTGCAATGCTTTCTGTCTCAGCCGAGGGCTCCCTCGAGATGTCTTGGGAATCACTTTGTGAAGACATTTGTAAATGCTAGAGGTCGAAGGGTTCGAGAAAAGAAGAACCTAAGGATCAACTGCCACTAGGCCTAAGACCACAAGGCAAAAAACCCTACTAAGGAAGCAAAAAGAAAGGAAGAACTAACTCAGAAATGGGGATTGGATCGAAGGGTAGTTTCTCTCTCTAGAAATTTTTTGCCAGAGCTTCGCTACAACAAGAATGCGTAAAGCAAAATAGCGCCGGACACGGGTATTTATAGGCCTCCCAACTCCGGGCTTGGGCCAAAAACCGGGCCCCCGATGGGAGGGTCATCATTACACACTGTCGCTTCATCCAACCGGTGACACCCGCCCGCAGTCAGCCAACAGGTACACGCCACGTGGACATCACCTCCAACGGCTATATCCCAACGGTCATATTCCAACGGTCATGTCTCAACGGCTCTCTTTCACAGACTAAGTTCCCTCATCTGGCACCCTCAGACAACACCGTGCATGCCTTCGGGCAATATCCTTCAGACTCCTTCATTAAGGGGAGCCCTCGGCCTAACAACCGGGAAACCCCTCAGGACCCCTTATCCCTCAACATGTTGAGAATCGGGGAACCCCCTCGGCAACACAGGAGCCATCACTTATGTCAACACGCCATCAGCCCCAATGACTGAGGGACCCCCCTCGGCACCCCAGGACACCAACAAGAAGCCTTCGGCAAAATCAACGAGCAAACCCTCAGATCACGGATAGCTCTCGGCGGCAACATTGCTCTTCATCTCAAACCAAGGGCTCACCTTTTTTATTCATCATTGGGGGAATTCGGTGCACTCTTTTTCCCTCATTAGGATTTTTTCTCAAAGGGTTTTTCCTAATGAGGTTTTTAATGAGGCATCCCCCCAAAATGAAACGAAAAGAGAGGCCTTCGGCCATATGCTAATAACAGGCACTACCCTACTCCTTTTCACCACATTACATGTGCCTCAAGGAGTGGGGAAGTGGAGGACCCCTTCAGGAAATTCACAAAAATACAAAATGTCAAAATTTTCCTTCGGCCCCAAAATGTGGGGGAGTGAGGGACTGCCCTCGGCAAACACACAAGCGCAAAACTCCTCACCACTTTTACAAACGACAACAAAGCAGCATCAGAGGACAAACGCAATTACTCCTTTTCCCTCAAGTACCTTTTGGCAAAAGGAGTGAGGGACTCCTGATGGAGTATATGGCCCAGGGACCCCCCGGCCCACATACTTCCACTATTACATTCAGGCCCAACAGGCCCAAAACGGGCCAAGCCCCGCAGAATGAAGCTCTAAGCAACCCACGATGCATGAAGGGGGTGCCTTCGGCCCCATGGCCGAAGGCTACCAGTGACAGAATCGGGTTCAGCAACACTACGGAAAAATAAGGCTTGAAAACCAAGCCCTCAGCAATTGGAGCCCTCGGCACTATGAGGCCCCCGGTACGCAGAGCCTTCGGACTGTCATCTACAGCCGAAGGCATCCTCCTCGACAAAATCTTTCGTCCACATGCGCTGGATCATCGTACAAGGTACAAACGTCGCATCCAACCACCGCATTTAATGCGGCCACATGCGAGTGCCGGTGCCACCCCGGTTGAGGTGACCCCTCGACCACCAGAATGCTGACACGTGTCCCTATCTAGCATTTATTACTACTATAAATAGCTGCCCCTTTCCCCTTTGTAAGACAGGCCTTGAATACATTACTCATATATTCGAATTCACTATTCTTTCTCTTACTTACTTGCTCTGACTTCTCTCTAAGTTACTCCCTGCAGTAACCCATCGAATAAGCTACCCCCGGGTACACTCTCCATCAGTCGATGTCCCTCGAGAACGTAGAAACCGTTCTACCTCGGGAGATGATTGTTACTTATGTTGTGAGCGAGTTCTTTTTAAGGAGACAATGATACGCTGGATTTGGTTTCATTATTCAAGTATTTTTGTTCACTTCATTTTATTTAATTATTGCATGCAGAATATATGAATGTACAAAAACACCAAATTGTACATGAAAATGACACATAAAACTCAAGATAAATACTCGCATGCATTCACCAAATGTCTACCCGTTAAGGTACCAAGTACATGCATGAAACATTAAACATACCATATATTTATCAAACTCCACCATTTGCCATTATTATTACATTGTGTTCAATAATCAATACAATTGGTCATGATCGTGCATTTCTATTCCTTTTGAGTTTTGCCAGTGTTCGACGCAAACAGCTCTTGAAACAGCCTTTTTGGCAATTTTGGAGGAAAACAACGGATGAGCGACAGAATTTCATGATACACTCGGAAGCACATTTTTGTATAATTTCCCCGGCCGAACCTTGAGGCGGAGGAGCAACGGTGGCGGCATCAATAGTGTCGCGTGCGTTGGCTATGACCAATAACATCAACGCAAAAATCACAGTCACATACAAACATTTTGGTGAACTCCCCATTTTTCTTGATCCTACCTACAAGATTAATTATAACAAAAAAATATAATTAATGGTCAAAATATAAAAAACAATAGTAAGCATAATAATATTAAGTTATTAACAACAATGACCTTATTGATGGCCAGGAAAGAACAGGACAAGATAGTTGAACAACGATATGTTTCGTTCAATTCTCAGTGATTCATAAAGCCAATTGTTAATTATATACATACTATATCTTGTGTAGTCCGTTAGTAAATTGGAGTAATAAAGACTAGAAGTTATTGCTAATTTATTGTAATCAAACACCGAGTTAAATTAAGCGTTACATAAATTGAAGTTATTGTTATCTTAATTTTATTATTACTTTTAAATTTGTTTATGCAAAAATCTCTTCAATTAATAGAAGAGAGAATTCCTTTTTTGGTCATCAAATCATACTAATATACGGAGTATTAAATCAAAATAACGTTCGTCACATGTCTGATAATACAATCAAGGAAAAAAGAGTAAACAAAACGATAAAAAAAGTAAACCTGTTGCTTTAACCTTTTGCCAGAACCTTGCCAAAATCTTCCTTGTGATCTCCTCCTTGTTCCAATAGCAACAACCTTCTCGGCGCCGTACTCGCCTAAGCGAACACCGCCGGACAAAACAAGCTAGGTGTTGCCTGATGCAGCAACCCTAGAGAGAGAGGCGGCTAACTAATATAAAATTCACAACAAGGAGCAGAAGAGAGAATTCCTTAAATATGAGTAAAAAAAAATTGAAATTCCAAAATAGGACTATCATGTTTTTATTCCCTAAATATGAGTAAATTTCTGCCAACCGTGGCATTACTAGGCTTTGATTAAACATGGCATTTTCTTCCAAACTTGGCAGATTACTCCTATTCATGAAATAAAAAATATGATACTCCTATTTTGGAATTTCAAAACGTTTTTGGTCCTATTTAGAGAAATTTCTTTTAACAGAAACATGGTTTTGATCGATGACTTGAAAACATTTTCCATTTTTTCGACTCACATCGCGCCCCTATCATTAATTTTTTGTGGCCCTTCTCTTGATAATTTGACGTGATATTTCACTATTTTTCTCCCTCAGTATTTCTCTCATCTGTTACATGCTTCATTAAATTGGTAGGCTGGTTTGGATTTATCGTTTAGTCCCCCACTGCTACATTTGTAGGGTTGCATCAGTTGTTATACTATGGGATCATGTCACGGTGAACATCCTACTCCCACATATAAAATGGTGTCATTTAGGTTTAATTTAACAAAATTCGCATGAACAGTACTCTTATTTTTGTCTAATTTTTTTCATGGTGTAAATCCTTTGTATTGATATGTAACTCGCATTATTGTAAAATGTAAATCCAGTGTTTTCAAATGTAACTCACGCGCCGGAGTATGTAACTTGTTTTACTCATTTTTTTGAAAGAGTAACTTGTTTTACTCTCTCAACTTGTTATACCACTTGAAATATAGTTTTTGTTGGGAATATTTTATGGTGTTCAATCTAGTTAGTTATCTTTGTATTTGTGTAGTTATTAATTAATCGTGTAATACGGGCCACAAATGTGTATCAGTCCGTGGGCTTCCTTGTAACCCGTAAGTTAGCCAACTTCTCCTATAAAAGGAGGCTAACTTACGGGAACCCTAACGATCGAAAGAGGCTGAGAGTTCAGAGGCGTAAAGATAGAGAGAGATAGGGTTTGCCGCTGCTCTCCTTCTCCAGGGAGAGCAGCGGCGGGTTTACACGGTATACCAGATTCGTATAATATCTACATATCTTTCTATCTGCTTCTTCTATAACTGCTATATTTGTTGTTTGTTAAGTATTCTGGGATTATCAATTGGTATCAGAGCCGAGGCGTGAAACAGGTTGAATGTATCTGCGATTTTCTTGGATCTAACGAAGAATGCTCTGCTTTTCTTCTCTTTTTCTTCATATAGAGTTTTGCTCCTGTAATCTTGTTTGTGAACGAAAATCTGTAAAAATTATACTGTTGGAATCGCCTCTCAAAACCGATTCTACAGCATATCTTCTTTTTCGTTTTCTGCAAATTTTCATTTTCGAAAAACTCTCATTGAAAACTCGAGTTTATGCTTTTATATGCCTGCAGAAACGATTTTGACTTGAAACAGATACAGGAGGGATCGCGACCTTCAGGGCTATTCAGAACAGTTTTCAGATTCTCAAAATTCGACAGTTTTTAAAACCGAGAGTTTGTAAACTCGCGGTCATGAACTCGAGTTTGTAAACTCGCGGTCATGAACTCGAGTTTGTAAACTCGCGGTCATGAACTCGAGTTTGTAAACTCGCGGTCATGAACTCGAGTTTGTAAACTCGCGGTCATGAACTCGAGTTTGTAAACTCGCGGTCATGAACTCGAGTTTGTAAACTCGCGGTCATGAACTCGAGTTTTTAAACTCACGGTCATGAACTCGAGTTTGTAAACTCGCGGTCATGAACTCGAGTTTGTAAACTCGCGGTCATGAACTCGAGTTTTTAACCTCGAGTTCTTACCTCGAGTTTTAAACCTCGAGTTTTTAAAAATTTGAGAGTTTTGGAATTGCGAGTTTTGGGTTTTATTTCGAGTTTTAGGAACTCGATGTTTTGGATTTCGACATTCTAAAAAATTTTCGGAATTTTCGGAATTTCTCGATGTTTTGAATCTTTCAAAGTTTGCAGCTTCTTGGAACTCATAATTCGAATCTTGACATCCTTTGCAGTTCATCGAAGCTTTACATTATAAGGATCTCTGAATGATTCCCTGTTTATATAAATGTTTCAGGAGTTTTCGATGTTCTGATGTTATTTGAAACAGCAAGCTTTCGAGATTATGAGGTTTTCGAAACTCCAAAGTTTTCGATGTTCAAACATTTTGAAATTCTGAAGATTTCGTTATTCTGAGGTCTGTTTTGCAGGTGGATTTCGTCATTACTCTTCAAGGCAAACTAGAAATTAAAATCTCCAGATTTGGATTTCGAGTTTTTGCCTTAGAATTTTGTTTAAATTCACCTGCTCTCGAAATTCAACATCGAGAACCTCAACCTCGAAGATTTTCCTCAACAACTCAATATTTGAGATTTTCTGCGACACCGCACTGTTTTGTCCATAACTTTTGACTCGGTGATCCGATTTGAGCAAACTTTTTTTTGTTGGAAAGCTAACGCAAAGATCTACAATAATTCTTGGGCGACGCCCCAGAACCCAATCTCACGCGCCCTCAATCGCAGTCTTTGAGGGTCAAAACGTGAGTTTTCCGACAAACATAGTAAATCACCGATGTCCAGGCCAAAACTTAGGCAAATCTGTTCAAATTCTTTCATTGTCAACCCTGAGGTCAAAACTTTTCTAAACTTCAATGTAAAGGTCTGAAAATCGTAGATAATTCAATCAACCTCGTGTCAACGGTCATCTTACAACAATCAACAATCAACTGTTGAAGCCTCCCCTGACTCATCAACATTATGTGTTCATCAATATGCTGAAATTCTACATGGTGAGTTCAGGGAAACCGTCATGTGTGGTACATGTTTAGATTGCTCCACACACATGGCGGGTATGACAAGCTGTGAGCAATCAATCCTTGCACATTCTGAGGGGGAGTTTCAGTTTTCTCCTCCTGGCGCCTTACACCGACAAAGCAAGGAATCTCTCAACGGATGCAACATTCTAGGGGGAGTGTTCAATGTTATCCTCCCCGGTGCCTAACAATGACAAAGCATACCGGGTGCTCCAGTTGAGGGGGAGCACAGAGAGAAAATGAAGAAAGTAATGAGAGAACATGTCCCTATGGCTTAGTAAACCCAACTAAGCCTACCTAAGGGACAAAGCCGAGCGTAAGTGCGTCAGTGAGCGAGTGAGTGAGTGAACATTATGAGCATTAGGAAGCAGAAGGCTCAAGTGAGAAGAAAAACAATTATCAATGATGAGTCTGCTACCTTAATTGCCTGCTATGAATTGAACATTTGCTCCTAGCCACTAAAATACTCTCGACTATCCTCATAGGTTCAGGACTGAATTTATTCAGATCCCGGGTAGAAGTCGCTGCATTTTGTCCAAACGGCGCATGCACAACCCTACCCTAGACCACTCACTTGTCTCCCAACAGACAGGTGTTTAATCATAGTTCACGGGGAACCGCATCTCTCATTACTGTCTCCTTCCGAGGCAAGTAATACTGACTACAGTGGCCTCAGCCCCATGCCACTGAACTTTCATTGATCACGTCGTGTCTAGTTACTCACTCCCAAATGTTTTGAAATTTTCTAGGACACAGACACATTTTAGAGTCAGTTGCTAGTCTTCAAGACTTGCGAGAACTTCCATAGGGCTCATCTAATACAGATGTAGACCAATAATTGGAAGGAAGTCCTGCTGTTGCAACATAAGAATCACCAACATTTTCAGGCCATTGCTTTAGAGTTTATCTCTATAGTGATGATAACGGGCGTCTTCACGATCCCGGGGGGCTACGTTATCTTTTTTAGATTCTGCTTGTTTTTCATGTTTTTATTTCCGCAGAATAAAAGAATAAAAGCATGATGTCCCGATTCATTGGATCGTCATGAGGGGGAGAGTGGTCCACATGCTGTTAACACTGAACAAATCATTCTGGGACACTTCACTCCTCCATCACAAAATTCAACACCCTCTCTACTATCTCCGCAACTCAAATCAAATGGTCAGCTACACTCACAAATCAACGATCTTTATGTTCCGCTGTGCCACCGACAAGTTCTCCTCAAATACATTCATTCCAAATAGTCAAAAAGACTACATTGTGGAGGAGACAGAGGTCAAATACTCCTGTCCTGAAGATGAATTCCATGGGCGTCTCCTATTCTCCAAAGAACATTCATTCTAGAGGCGTCACCGGACTTCATCTAAGCTGATCAAGAGCAACTTCTGGAAGGCAAGGACTACATGCAAGATACTGAAGGTCCCTCAACCCCCGGCATCAAAGATCAAATTGTCAAGAAGACATCAAAGGGGAGATTGTAAGGATTTCTTCAGATAGCCTTCCTCAGAAGTCAAGTTCAAAGACAAAGGAAGCTCAATAACAACAAAGACAAAGATATCTGCGCTGCAATGCTGATTCAACACGATTGATCACCAAGGGGGAGATTGTTGGGAATATTTTATGGTGTTCAATCTAGTTAGTTATCTTTGTATTTGTGTAGTTATTAATTAATCGTGTAATACGGGCCACAAATGTGTATCAGTCCGTGGGCTTCCTTGTAACCCGTAAGTTAGCCAACTTCTCCTATAAAAGGAGGCTAACTTACGGGAACCCTAACGATCGAAAGAGGCTGAGAGTTCAGAGGCGTAAAGATAGAGAGAGATAGGGTTTGCCGCTGCTCTCCTTCTCCAGGGAGAGCAGCGGCGGGTTTACACGGTATACCAGATTCGTATAATATCTACATATCTTTCTATCTGCTTCTTCTATAACTGCTATATTTGTTGTTTGTTAAGTATTCTGGGATTATCAGTTTTGTAAAATTATTTTTATAAAAAACAATCTATACTTTTTATTTCTATAAAATGATTTTTTATAAAAATAATTTTTCTTTGAATAGAAGGAGCTTATTTTGTTGTGTAACTCGCATTATATTGTGGTGTAACTCGCATTATGAAAAATGTAAATCATGTGTAAGTGTGATGTAACTTGATGAGGAAAGTTAACATGTAACTCACATTCATAGATATATAACTTGAGATAAATGGAAATGTAAACCCTTTTAATAAAAATGTAACGTTTCTTAGATACCCATGGATAACCATCCCCTGCATAAACTTGAACAAAAAAGTTTGAACAAATCTTATCCCAATCTCCTACAAAAACCCAATCCCCAACTTTAGGAGCCATAATTTCATATCTTCATCCCTATGTCAGCCTAACAGAGTAACAGGCCCCTTACCAGCTCCAAGAGATGCCCAATTCAGCCTGAAACTTGGCACAGGGCCTTGTGAATGTGAGCTTTGACCAGAGAGTGAAGTCAGCGATCTCTTCTTGCTTGGAAAAGTATGATGACTCTGTTTTTCATATGGGGCAGTCCTCGAAATCGTTGAGGTCTGGAGTTTATGGAGGATTGAACTTCGAAGCTTTTCTGCGGGGAATACTATCGAGGCTTTGAAATAATTCAATAAGACTGAATTTTATTAATCGAAACGGCATCGTTTGGGATCGGCACACCATGCGCATGGTGGGTCGATCCCACGGTATAATTTGCGTCTCTACTACGTACTTTTTACTATATATTTCCGATTAAATGTTCCTAAAAGTTGAACCCCAATCCCAAGAGGCCCCCACACCCCGATCCGACATGATTTTTGGGAGGATGTAAGTCACGGCTACTGAGTCGGCCCAATGATGGTAGACCTTATACTTTATACCCGTGCGCACTAGAGGTCCAGTCCAGCACACAAGAACTATAACCTCCACACGGTCGCTGTGAGTTTCGAACCTTGATCAATGTCTCAAATTTCCTACCACTGAACCAACTGAACTACCCGTGCGGGTATATATTTCCAATTAAAAACTCCACCACATGCCATGTTACAGACTTGCAAATGATGTGTCATGTAATAAGGAGTGTTTGGAGTCCCTTCTTAAAACTGGAACTCCTCTCAGCTCTTTCAGAGAATAGAAGCAGATATTGGAGTGTTTAATTGAATATGCAAAAGTACTTCTGAGTGCTCAAATTTTTTTCTAGAAGCATTTTTTTAAGCTGAGGGAGACCAGCTTCTAAAAAATTGATTCTAATTCTACTTCTGCTTTAAAAAAGATGTAGAAGCAAAATCAATTCCAAACACACCTAAATAAAAATGTTGTATTAGGCACCTTTAGTTTTAATTTGCGTTGTTAAGAGAATAAATTTACACCAGCATACAGATCAGAGCATATTCTTGTAATTGACTAATAAACTCGTATGAATTACACAACTATATATGCTTATAGAAATAAGAAGTAATAAGTTTTGAAAAATTTGTCTCTAGTTGCTTTAAAATACCAGAAAAAGATTTAATTAAACAAACTTTGATTTTTCAAATTTCATAACTCGTTTTAGTCTCTAAAATTTGAGGACACTGTTTAGGCAGAAAATAATTATTCTACTAACAATCTATTTGAGAGAGGGAATCATACAAGATAATATTCAACGAACGTATGATCAACGGATGAATCAATATTAATCAATTTTCGAATGAAAAACAAGAATGAGTATATCTGGTGAGCCAAAAGATTATCCTCTTTCCCCTCTATCGCTCATCTATTTAAAATAAAAGTTTTAGCCTTATCCCCTACGTGGACGAACTGCCCGGCGAAATGATAGCCTCTCCTACTAAAGCGGGAACCGTTCCTCCATTTTCTCCTCAACCTCTTAGGCCTCCTTATACATTCTGTCACCTTATTTGATTAAACCGGACTCTGTAGAATTCTTAGGGCTGCGTGGGCCGATCCGTTCAACAAATCCAAACCCAACAATGGGCCGATTCGCTTGACAAATCCGGGCCCAACAATTGCCCCTAAAATTTGAAGTAGTAAACGTTGCTAACTTAATCCAATAGGCCGGTTACTTCTTTGAATTTTAAACGTTTTGATGCCACCTCAAAATAGACAAAACCGTCAGTCTCCTTCATCGAGCAGCCAACCCTTTGTCAGACTAGCCCCTTTTCAGTCATAACTCCTCTTCTATGAAACAACTTTCGTTTAGTTCTTGTAGAAACTCATCGTGAGAATCCATGGCGTCTCAACAGTTTATCCGTCAACACATCTTGGATCCGAAGAATGCAAAACAGGCCAAACTCTCTAAGAATCATATCGAAGCTATCAAGAATGGTTCCGGATTTCCAGCGCATGCATCCATCCGGTTTCCGGCCGCCAACGAACGGGTTGATTGGCATTGCGATGGCTGGGTCAACTTCTTTATGTACCCCTTCAAGATTGGTATGAAGTTCCCTTTTTCTTCCTTAGTTAGAGATTTCTTGGCCTTTGTCAAAGTTTCCCCTTCCCAAGTAATGCCGCAAGTATGGAGGGTTCTGCGTGGTTTGGAAGTATTGAGTGAAAAACACAGCATCCCCTTTTCCTTCGAAGATCTGGGTTTTACCTATGACCTTCGTTCTTCTGGAGCTTGACGGTTTACCCTGGCTGTCAAAGATGCTCGCGAAGCGCTGATATTGAGGGCGGACAAAGCTAATGATCGTGGCTGGATGAGTCAGTTCTTCTTTGTACAGAAAGATTCCCTAGGTTCTGAGGGTGCGTTTCTTGAAGAGAGTTTACACAAAGGTATCTTGACAACTTCTTGCTTTACATATGAATTTCAAATGTATTTAGTTGCTATATGGCTGGTCTGCAATATGTCAAAATGCATTATCGTTTCCATTGTTGGTTTTTGTAGATAGAAAGACTATCCCACTGAGCTATGGTCCGAACTCTGAAGGAAGGACTGCCAGAATTTTATCTATAACTACTGCCGAGCGGACCTTTGGGAATCTAGTGGCTGATAATGAAGGTATGTCTCCCACCCCTGACCATTCTCGGTCCGTTGGATTAAGGCGTTCTCGCCGTAATATTCAGAATGTCCTTAACGATGTCCAAGGCTCGCGTGCGGTCTCCGTAGACGATTCAGACCATGAATCAGAAGCTTCAAGGGGTGGAGGTGAAAATGCAAGTGCTTTCGTTCCTCTTCAAATGGTGTTTCCCGTTGGTCAGGACTCCTGTTCTCTTCCAGCGAAACGTTCTGCACAACATGCTGGTACTTGTTCCTGTTATTTCAATTATACGTCAAATGTTGCTTTGTCTAGAACGTTAATATATGTACATATTTTCTCTTATCACAGCTGTTTCCTCGTCTAGCACGCGGCTGATGCCTTCTGATTATGACCTCCTTAACATGATTTCAAGAAAAAAGAAAGTTCCATCTAAGCTGGCCTCTGGCTGTTCCAAAGCTCCACATTGCCCGAATATTGAGATGAAAACTGCTCCTCCCCTTCCAGTGAATGTCGCCGCCAATCCTGACTCTGGTGTGAAGATGAACGCCTCTTTCTCTCGTGACTTTTGTTGTTTGAAGGACGCTCTTGTGATGGGAAGTGAAATGCCTCAAGTTCTGCTTCCCTCCTCATCTGCTGTATTTTCGGATGTTTCTTCAGCTGGCCTGGCATTGGCTTCATCGGCCTTCGCTTTCCAGGTACCTTGTCGCTTTATAAATGTTTGGTATTTGTATAAATTTAATCTTCCTTTTAACGATAATTCGTTCAAACTGGCAGAGTATTCAAGCTAGCCTTGTTGCTGCAGAAAGGTTGGTTCTGTTGGAAAAGGCTGTGGACGAATTAAAAGGAAAGGAGAAAAGTTCTCAAGCTCGTGCTGACGTTGATGCTCGAATGATCCAAAGCCTTCGTGGTGACAACTCGACTTTAACAAATCAAATTTCGACCCTAAAAAGCCGTATCAAGTTGTTGGAGGCGTATGGGAGGAAAAAGAAACAAGAAGTTACTGACGCGGCCTGTTTTTATTCTTGGAAAACCAGGGGTGAACTGATGGCTTCATTCCTCGCAGGTGAGACGTCAAGCTGGACTGCGGAACAGGATGTGGCTACCTGGTTAAAGCTTCAAGATGAGATGGATCCCCCGATTGGGGAAGATGGTTTTGACGTAGGCCAGTCCGATAATGAAGCTGAGTCCAGACGCTCCTGAGATAACTAAAGGCGCTCTTTCCCTTCTACTTTCTTGACTTTAAACATTTTTTGCTTCCAAAACTTACTCTGTTATTACTGCCCTTGCATCATGGTTTCCTGTCAGGAATTTTAATGTTTTCCTGAGAATTCATGGATCTTGTGCTTGGTGGTTTATCCAAGCCAAATCCATGTTGTTTTGTGATTCCGTCGCTACTCCTTTTGATCACCTGAATCCTGTTTATGTTAATGCGTGTGTTGTCGTATATGTCGCTTACGCATGCAACATGCCATGTGTGTGTAGAGTCATATATGTGTTTGTGTTTGTGTTTTGGCCAAAACTTATTCGGTTTCATGGAACTTCATTCATGGTTTTTCCATAATGAGACCCATGTCCCCTGTACATAAATGTTTTGTCATGAGCAAATTTAGATGTTCTACCTGTCGTTCTGGCGCATGTGTCACCTGGCATTCAGATCTTAACCTGTCATAATCCTGTGATGATACCGTACCGTTGGGGTCGGCCGTTGGCTTGGGGCCAACGGCCCTCCGATGGTCAAGTTAGTAATTGATGAATTATATTTACTGCATCCAAGATTATGCGAAACGAAACTAATTACCTGTGGCTTTGCCGTTTTTGTGTCTTCCTGTATTTACAATCATTGTTAGGGCCGGTCATTGGCCTTAAGCCGACGGGCCTCCAACGGTCAAGTTAGTTACTTTATTTGGCAACAGGAATAGATATGCAGGAAAGAAGGGAATTTATATTAAAAATGAAAATGTTTTAAATGTACCGCATTCCAACTTCGAGGGATTCGATTACCATCGATTGATTCCAGACAGTATGCCCCTTGACCAACAATGTCAATGATTTTGTAAGGTCCTTCCCAATTTGGACTAAACTTTCCAGCCGCTTCGTTGCCAAATGCTCTTCTCAAGACCCAGTCTCCCCTCTTGAATACTTTTACTCGGACGTTTTTGTTATAGCTTTTCGCAACCATTTGTTGATATGCCTGCAAGCGAATCTTGGCTCGCTCACGGATCTCGTCAATGGTGTCCAAGTCATGTGTCAACTCCACATTGTTCAATTCCTCAGTCATGAATCCATATCTTGAAGAAGGTACTTCAATTTCAACAGGAATTACTGCTTCGCAACCATACACAAGAGAGAATGGGGTCTGCCCGGTTGCATTTTTTGGAGTTGTCCTGTCTGCCCATAGTATTAAAGGCAACTCGTCGGCCCACCTGCCTTGCGCCTTTTCAAGCCTTTTCTTTAAGTTGTTAATGATGATTTTATTGATAGACTCAGCCTGTCCATTAGATTGTGGGTACCTGGGTGTCGATGTTTCCAATTTGATATTGTAACTCTCACAAAAACGTCTGGTTTTAGCACTTATGAATTGAGATCCGTTATCACAAACGATTTCTGACGGGACGCCGAACCTGCAAAGTATGTTTCTTTTGATAAACGAAATTACTTGGTCATCTCGAATCTGACGGAATGGCTCAGCCTCCACCCATTTTGAAAAATAATCCGTCATTGCCAGCATATATACTTTCTGCCCCGGTGCCTCTGGCAATTTTCCTACGATGTCCATACCCCATTTCATAAAGGGCCATGGTGATAAGACTGGATGAAGCGACTCAGAAGGTTGATGACGGATTGGTCCATGTAGCTGACAAGGCCTGCATCTTTGAGTGAAAATGGCTGCGTCTTCTCTCATGGTCGGCAAGTAGTATCCAAATCTAAGAGCCTTGTTAGACAGACTTCGCCCGGCTGCGTGGTTGCCACATTCCCCTTCATGAAGGTTTTTTAGCACTTTGATGGCTTCTTGAGGTGTCAGACATATTTGATACGGACCTACGACAGATCTTTTAAATAGAATACCGTCAATTAGTAGAAATTTGCTCACCTTAGATAGGAAAGCTTTGGCCTCTTTTTTGTCTTCCGGGAGAGTATTGTGCTTTAGATATGCTATGTATTGTTGCGTCCAGTCTCCTTGTGCCGGGAGTTCGATGGCAGAGACAACCTCTAATCTGTAAATTGCTGGACTCATCAAGTGCACATAAGGGATGTTGCGATTAATTTCTGCCCCCAGACATGATCCGACCGCAGCCAGAGCGTCAGCTTGTGTGTTTTCTTCACGTGGGACTTGTTCAAGGGTTATCTCATCAAACGCCGTTATCAATTCCCGTACAATTTGCAAATAAGATGTCATCTTGGGGTCTTTTGCTGCGTATACGCCATTAGCTTGATTAATTATCAGTAAAGAGTCGCATTTTACCTCCAAGATTTTGACGCCCAATTCCCTTGCCAGTGTGAGTCCGACGATCAGTGCCTCGTACTCTGCCTCATTATTTGTAGCGGTGAAATCACAGTGTACTGCTTGGAGCATGGTGTCCCCTTGTGGTGACTTTAGTACCACCCCCATGCCTGCGCCGTTCTGGTTCGACGCTCCGTCAGTATGCAACGTCCATTTTTGCTTTGGTAAGCCGTCGATCAGAGTGCAGGTCTCTTTTTCCGCCTCCTCTTGGAGCTTTGGACTGAAGTCCGCCACAAAATCTGCAAGTGACTGTGATTTCAGGGCTGTTCTTGGTTCAAATCTTATGTCATAAGCTCCAAGTTGAATCGACCATTTAGCCATGCGACCTGTCAATTCTGGTTTCCTCATGATTGACTTCATGGGATAATTAGTTCTAACACAAATGGTATGTGATTCAAAATAAGGGCGTAATTTAATCGAAGCAACGACCAAAGCTAAAACTAACTTTTCAAGTAAGGCATACCTGGATTCCGGGCCATTTAGGGATTTACTTACATAATAGACTGGAGTTTGCTGCCCTTGTTCTTCTTTTGTCAATACTGCACTAACGGCGTGTTCTGAAACGGCCAGATAAAGTTGCAATTCATCTTCGTCTTTGGGTTTTGCGAGCAGCGGTGGCGACATCATGTATTCTTTTAATTGCTGAAGTGCCTGTTCGTGCCGATCTGTCCATTCGAATTTTTTGTTCTTCCTCAAGACGTCATAAAACAAATGGCACCTGTCTGACGACTTCGAAATGAAACGATTCAAAGCCGCGACTCGTCCCGTCAATCTCTGGACATCTTTGACGGATTTTGGGGATTCAATGTCAATAATTGCCCGTATTTGTTCCGGGCTTGCCTCTATTCCTCGTTCACTGGCAATATATCCTAAAAATTCCCCTGACGTCACCCCAAAAGTACATTTCGCTGGATTGATCTTCAGGTTGTATTTCTTCAACCTTCTGAAGGGTTCTGTCAGGTGATAGATATGATCCTCTTTCTTCTTTGATTTGACTATCATGTCGTCAATATAAACTTACATGGTATCCCCCATCAGATCTTTGAACATTAAGGTGACTAGCCTCTGAAATGTCGCACCTGCATTTTTTAGTCCAAAAGGCATAACAACATAACAATACGTACCTGTCTCCGTGATGAAGGTTGTGCGTTCTTGGTCATCGGGGTGAAGTTGTATTTGATGGTAACCACTGAATGCGTCCATGAAGGATAGCATTTCGTGCCCTGCCGTAGCGTCAGCCAATGCGTCAATGTGTGGCATCGGAAATGAGTCTTTGGGACATGCTTTGTTTAGGTCAGTGAAGTCCACACAGACTCTCCATTTGACTGGCTTGCCTTCCTCCTGCCCTTTCTTTTTTTGAACAACAACAACATTGGCTAACCAATCGGGGTATTTTACCTCCTTTACTTTTCCGGTTCGAAGCAGCGTATCAACTTCCTGATTGATAATGGCATTCCTCTCTTTTGCAAAGTGTCTTCTTTTCTGTCTGACGGGTTTGTGTGATGGGCTGACGTTTAACCTGTGAGTTATGATATTAGGATCAATACCTATCATGTCGTCGTGACTCCAGGCAAATACGTCTTTATGTTCTTTGAGGAAGTTTATCAGTTCGTCTTCGAGGTGCTCTGGTATGTCTTTCCCGATGCGGATGACCCTTTCTGGATGTTCCGGGTCGATGGCGACTTCTTTCGTTTTGGCGTCATCTTCCACCAGAGCGGGGTCACCCTTTAATTGCTATGCGATCTTGTTGGTAGTTTGGTCCGCAGTTGGCCTCATCGCCGTCTGGTAGCAAGATTTGGCCGACTGTTGATCCCCCTTGATGCTTTGCACTCCCCATGGTGTTGGGAATTTGATCATTTGGTGATAAGTTGATGGAATTGCCCCCATTTGATGCAACCAAGGAGTTCCCAAGATCATGTTGTATGCTGGTAGGCTCTCGACTACGTCGAATTTAACCTGCATATTTAAACCATGGGCATATACGGGTAACGATATATTACCTAGGGTTCTGCTTGGCTCGCCATTGAATCCGACCAAGCTTGACCCGGATCCTGTTATATCTTCCTCCTTGGCTCCCAGTTCTTTCAACATTTTCATGGTGGTAATACTTACAGTGCTTCCGTTGTCTACGAGGACTCGTTTGACTTCGCAGTTCGCCACTCTGAGGGAGATTACCGACGTATCGTGATGAGATTGTGCCGGATCAGAAATATCCGTTTCATCAAATGTGATTGACGCATTTCTCCACTCCTGACGTTTTCCGATCCTGTAGACCTGCAACGACTTGCCTCGGGTGTAATCCCGGGCGTGTCTCTTTGCTGCAGAATACGTTAGTCCACATAAATCAGATCCACCATTAATAAAGTTGATTACCTTACACGGTGCAGAAGGCGAAGGCGGCCGAGACTCATCTAGTGACGCTTTATCATTCCGTCCCAACAAAGATTTGGTGCGTTCAGACATGATCTCCGTCAGATAACCATTTTTCAGCAGATAGGCCACCTCCTTTCTCAATGCGACGCAATCCTCCGTGTTGTGTCCGATGTCGTTGTGGAAATCACAGCGCTTATTCGGGTCGCGACGGCCTGCTGGTTTGTCAGTCTTTCGAGGCCATCTGACCTTCTCTCCCAGCTTCTACAAAGAATGAATGAGGCCCGGAGTAGCAACATTGAAGCAGTAGTCAGTGATGGTAGGGGGTAGTTCTGGATCGTCGAGCCAGTTTGCTACCGACGATACTGGCCTCTCTTCAGTTCTGACGTAGGGTTTTCCAGTTCTGTAATCATGCTTTCTGGATGTGCCCGATTTGCGCAGCCCTCTGTCATATGCATCTGGCCGATGTCGCGTTTGCTGGTCTTCCTCAAGCCTGATGAATGCTAGAGTTTTAGCTTGGACGTCTTCAAAGGTCCTGCACGGGTACTTTGTTAATTCCCGGTACAACTCTGAATCGTCGGCTAGGCCTCTCCGAAATGCCTCAATTGCTGTCGGAATGTCGCATCGCGGAATGGAAACTTTTTCATTTTTAAAGCGGTGCAAGTAGTCTCGTAACGACTCGCCTCGTCGCTGCATGACCCTATAAAGATCGCTAGTCTGCTTCTCAAGTACTCGACTGCTTGCGAATTGATGATTGAATAAGTCGACCAGTTCTGCGAATGATCCGATGCCCTCGTTAGGTAGGTTGACAAACCATTTGAGTGCTAGACCTGATAGCGTTGCCCCGAAGCCTCGACACATGCATGCTTCCCTTTGGTCTGGTCGGAGTGACACGGCAAGCATTCGCTGTTTGTACTAGGTGACGTGTTCTACCGGATCGGACGTGCCGTCGAACATCTTCATGGACGGAGCGGCGAACTTGCGGGGTACTTCAACATCTGTGATCTGCCTGCTGAAGGGCGAGTCCGCATAACACGTCTGTGAGGCTCGATCTAATGAAAGTGGTACTCCGGGCAGCCCGTTGATTTTGTCCTGCATCTGCCGGAGTTGTTCCATAATCATCGATATCAGGTCCACTAGGCCTGGCCGGGTTAACTCTGGCATTGAAATCGTCGGTCCTGCCATTTGGGTTACTTCTTGTCGATTTGGTGACGGGATGACTATGATCATGGATGCCGCCCTTCGCCATTCCGTCCTGTTGAAGTGGCCGGCCCATGCTGTCGCTGGGCTTGAAACTCGTCAAAGATACCCTGATGCACACTAATTAGTAGTGCATAATTACATGTTTTTATGTTTGATTTATGTTAATTGTTTGACGTTTTATTTAGTTTGTAAACATTTATGTGATTTCAGTTGTAATTGTATTTTAGTCTTTATTTGTAAGTTGTAAAGTTTAGTTAGGATTTGTGGTGTTGGAAAGGAAGACTTTGAAGTGAAGAAAAAGAAGATTTGGCTGCCCAAGAGCAAATACCCGACCGGGTATAACACTTGACCTGGTCGGGTAAGAAGTGAAAAACGAAAATGCAAAGAAAGTGCATGGCCCGGTCGGGCCCACTACCTCACCCGGTCGGGTGAGAAGTGACCGGGGACAACCCGGCGTACAAAGATCACCCGAACGTGAAGAATATCCAATTTTTGCACTCACCCGGTCGCGTCCCCTACCCCACCCGGTCGGGTCCGACTTGACCCGGACACTTTAACATGCCGAAGATCGCCAGAACGTGGGGAAATATCTGATTTTGACCAGACCCGGTCGGGTGAGTACTTGACCCGGTCGGGTACCCGGCCAAAGGTGTTGAAAAACACCTATAAATAACACACTTTTTCTTCTATAAAAATAATCCCTTCTTCCATACTCTTTAGTTCAGTTTAGAATAGCATTTCTTTATATTTTTCTAGCTATGTTTAGTCTCCAAATGAGGAGCTAAACTTCCATTCTTGGTGTTGCTCTTGAAGCTTGTTGATTATTAAAGTTGTGAGTTATTTTCTTAACTTCTTTCCTTGAATATTAATTAATAGTGCTTTCCTTAATACCATCTCTATATTAATGTTGGGGAGTGTTGCTAAGATGACAATTAGTTAACATCTCGACATTAGTTAGAATGGTATTTTCTTCCTCTATATTAATGTTGGCGAGTGTTGCTAAGATGACAATTAGTTAACATCTTGATATTAATTATAGTAGGATTCATCTTCTTTAATAATATTCTTCCTTGAATATTAATTAATTCCTACTCTTATTTCATATTAATATTTTGAACATTACTTAAAGGATCAACTAGTTTTGTTTCATATATTAATTATTACTAGAAACGATCAACGAACCGATGGTTAATCGTTGATGGTTTCACAAGTAAGTAACTTCGGTTTATTAATGCACGGTCGTGGTTAATAAACTTAAGAGGGATTAATTTTGTTGGTTAAACCGAAACCGCTTGTGTTGAGGTTATCAATCTCAATTGATTTCATCAAGGAGTTAGAAAGATTAAATGCTACTATTAAATCGATATAAGGCGTTGTTCTATATTTGATTAATAGTAAGGGTTATTAATGAACGGTCGTTGTTAATAACTACCCTCGATGAAGTGGATATACTCCCCGATTGACTATTCGAGAGGGAATAAGTTATAGATATAACAATGATCGACTCAAATATATCAACAAGTGGAAAGTAGCAATGCCAAGTCCCTTTTATTCTTGAATTAAACACATATAGGTTGTTCATCTTAGTTCTTAATTAAATTAAATCACTCAATCCAAATCCCCCCTTTTATTTACTAAGTTTCATAAAAAGAGAATTATTCCTTTCCCTGTGGATACGAACTCTACTACGCTATACTACGTATAAGTGTTTAGTATTGAATTTATTTTGACGCACCGTGACAAAGTGCTCGTCAAATTTGGCGTCGTTGCCGGGGAAAGGCAATTACTTTTCTTTTTATTTTATCTCATAAAAATCAAAAACAAAAAAAATATATATATAAAAAAAAATCTTACTTTTTCTGAGCTTGCATGAGTAAATGGATACCAACACATCATCCCTAGAGAGTCAAATTTCTGACTTGACTTCTGTAATAAAGGAGTTTATCTCATGTTCAAAATCTCAAGACGTCCATACATGCAACATTTGCATGTCACAAAGGCATCTTACGGATTTTTGCCCAGAGCTTCGAGAAGAATTCTTTGAACAAAGGAATGGTGTTGGTTTCCAAGAGAGGTATGATTCATTCTCCAACACATATAGCCCATACTCATATTCTTATTCCAGCATGTCCACTGAAGACATGATCCGAGCTCTCTCTTTCAATGTGACAAATATGCAACAAAATATGTCACAATGCTCGCAAGAAGCAGTGCCCAACAAACAGAACTTGGACAATCAGTTGAAACAAATGCCAAGCATTGTGAACCACATGGGCGAGGAGGAGGAAGAAGAGGAGCTTACGGAGAAAGCTCAACCGGAGGAGGAACCCGAAAACTCAACTCAACCACCGGCCATTCCTAAGATCATGCCACCATTTCCTGAGGCTCTAAGGGAAACACAAAGGGTGGAGAAGGATAAAGATATCTATGAAATTTTCAGCAATTGTGAGTATAAATTAGACTTCTCTTTGTTCACAAATAAGCAAGGAATAACGGTGGGATTACACAAATATTTCATACTCCCTCTTATACCACCCGGATCAAATCCCCTTCCATTGACCATGCTTAATGAAAATCATAGACCAACACTCTCACAATATGAAGCGATAGAAATCTGGATATTCGATCCCGGAAAGGTCAAAATAAAGGGTCGAAAAACTGAGTCTTTCTATAAGAGTCACCCGGGTGAAAATTTGAAGAAGATGAGTTATCACGATCCAAGCTTGTGTTGGAAAAATTGAGAGTATTTCAAATGAATAAAATGTTATTTCCTTTAATTATTTTTCACACACTAATTTAATAATAAATCTTATACATCTCTTATACGTAATAAAATTATAATTATAATAATTATGTTTGAACGTTACAACACTTGGGATAGTTTGTTGACTATTAATTAATATGGTCAATGAACAAATTCATTTCCTCCTGGAAGCAACAACGGTTCTTCTTATGTCCATCGGTTAAGAATCTTTTTTATTAATGTTATTATATTAATTCTATTTATTACCATATTAATGCTGCCAAAATTTTGAACGGTTCCTTTATTTTGAGGAGTTGGGAGTATATATGTACTACATGGATAGTACGAAGAGGAGGAAGAAGAAGCTCCCTATGATTTACTCAGATATGTTCATACATAACAAAGTTTTACTCACAAACTGATGGATTAATTATATTATTCGACTCTCGTTGTTCTGTTACCGGCTTACACTGAAGAGCTCGTTTTATCTTGGGGAAAGATTTTCGCTAGTCGGAAATACTTTCTTGAGGACAGCGTTTACGCGACTCGAGCTATTTTATTTTCTAACGTTTTTTGCAGGTTTATCCGGCCGAATTTCCATCAACAATCTCAAGAAAGTAAATGGCGTCGGATATGCCTGCACATATCATCTCACAAGGCGTTGCCGCCGCACTCATCGGGGCTATGTTATCTCTACTTGTGCGTTGTGAAGTAGCCTGTGATACACCCGCATGGGGAGCCGTATTAATCGGATTAACGCTCAGAAAAGTCTTTTGCGTATAGTGGTTAGTCTCTCCACTTTCCTACTTACAATACGCCATACTTTAACATCACTTTTTAAGAAAAAATGGTATTCATTTATTTAGTGATAAAATGACAACTATGAAAAACAACAACCCACTAAGATCAAGTTTAAACTTGGTTTGTAGTGATGATGATTTTACTGCGGTTGTTTCTCACAGTTGTAAAACTAGTGATGTGAATGAGTGGGTGGTGGACTCCGAGGCTACCAAGCATATTTGTAAAAACAAAAATGCTTTTACCTCCTATACTATTATAGGAAATGATGAAGAGCTCGTGTACCTAGCGGACTCTAAAACTGTTAAGGTGCATGGAAAAGGGAAAGTTCTTTTGAATCTCACATCGGGGAAAACTTTATCACTAAATGATGTGTTTCATGTGCCCGAGATTCGGACTAATTTGGTTTCCGATTTTCTCTTGGGAAAAGTTGAGGTTAAAGTTTCTTTTGGTTATGACAATTTGGTTATGACCAAAATTGACGTTCTTGTGGGAAATGGCTATTGTAAGAATGAACTTTTTGTGCTTAGTATTTCCAAAATGTTGCATGATGATGCTTCTGCGTACTTACATTGTGTTAATTATTGTGTTATGTGATATAATAGATGTGACGTTTTACATGGTACTCCCTCCGTCCCGGAAAATTAGTCTCACTTTGACTTGGATCGGAGTTTAAGAAAGTGGGAATAAAGTGGAAATGTATGGTTGTGGTTGAGTAAGAAAAAGGTAAATGAATGTTAGCCACACAAAACTTTCCAAAAAGGGAAATGGGAACAATTTTTTGGGACGGCCCAAAAAGGAAAATGGGACTTATTTTATGGGACGGAGGGAGTAATTTTTTGTTTGTCTTTTTTTTTTTGTTTGATTTATGAAACTCCTAAATATCTTAAGATTGATATTTAGTGATATGGGAGCAGCTCTAAAAAATTATGATATAATTGAAGAATTTATATAAATTTTATTAGAGCATCTACACTGTGTTTGGAGGTGGTAAAAAAAAATATTTGTCATATTTATTGATGATTTTTCGAGAAAAACTAAATTTTATCTTATTTAAATTTAAAGGCGAGTTTTTGATAAAATCATTGTGTACAATTAAAGCTTGAGATATAAATTATCTCTCTATGAATTCTAGAAGGGCTATGCACCTATTTTTAAATATTTAAAATTGTGGGGGTGCTTAGCTAAATTTTATTACCTATTTCATTTAGTGAAAATGAGCTTTATAACTCTTAGCTATTTTTGCATAAACGGAAACGGTGGAGCATATACATAATTTTCTTAAATTGAAAAAACAGTGTGTTAATGTGAAATACTTTATGCTATATTATTGATGTTATTAATGTGATCATTTTTGGAGAATGTGTACACACTAAATGATGCATGTGTGATTATTTGTTTATACGCTATTATATTGAAACAAAAAATGCTAAATTTTTTGAGAATGTGTTTCCTTTGAAAATTGAACACAAGACCGTTGCGCCATATAGTGATTGTGATCAATTATAAGGAAATAAAACCTTTAATGATGAACCCTCTAGTGATAGTGATCCATTAAAAGAAAATTATTCTTTTAATGATGATTTCTCCTTTGAGAAGAAGTAAGAGGCCAAGGGTAGATAAATTCTTTGAAAATGTTTGTTATTCATATCTTATTAACCTTATTAATGATGAATTTTGACTTATTCACAAACTATTTCTTTTATAAAAAAACATTTTGTTTAGGGGGTTATACAAACTGGAATTGACTCTAGTTACAAACTACTTTCATCAAGTAGATTTTAAAATTGTGTTTTTTTAATGGTGAGCTAGAGGAAGAAATGAAATTTATATGGTGCAATCGGAGGATCATGTGATTAGTGGTCAGGAACACAAAGTGTGTATACACTAAATGTAAAAATGGTGTGTGCATTATAATTTGTTTGTATGTGGATGATATGTTAATTTTTAATGTGAAAGTCTTGGGGGTAACAAAAATTATTTGGGGTATATATGAAAGTCACAAGGAAGGATGATGGTGTTATACTATCTCAAGAACATTATGTTGATAGACTTCTAAAGAGGTTTGGACATTTTAATGTCACACCCGTGAGTATCCCTTATGACTTTCATATGCACTTAAAAAAAATAGAAGTGGTCGTGAGGCTCAATATGAGTATCCCCAAATTATTGGATATTTATTACATTTTATAAATTATACTAGGCCCGACATAGTTTGTGTTGTCGGAAGATTGAGCTGATACACTCATGACCCAAGTAGGGATCATTGGACTGTGTTGAGGCGGTTATTCAGATATATATTTGAGAGGTACCATTAATTATGGTATTTTTTTGAGATTATCCGTTGTAATCTATTGATACAACGATAATATGTTTTATTGAGAAATATTCATTGTCCTAGAGAGGTACAATGATGTTATATGAGTATTATCCATTGTATATTGATACAATGATGATATATATTTTATCGGGAATTATCTGATGCACTGGAGGGTCACATCGATGTTATATTTTATTGAGAGTTATCCATTGTATTGTCGGGATACAACGATGACATCTGAGTCGACTCACATGAGATAAATTAAAAAAGTGGATATCCATTCACCCTTTAAAGTGGTGAAATGATGTTTGAGAATGGAATTATCTCCATCAATTTTGTGAATTCAGAAGGAATTAGCTACTCTTTTGACAGAATCCCTAGGACGAAAAATGATAACCGAAACATCGAAGGAAACGGGACTAGTGTCACTTTGAAACAAATGGGGATGGGAACCCAACTTGTGTGATTGGAGATCCCATGAAGCAAGTTCATATGGGTAATAACAAGTCTTCCATTTAGTTCTGCTAGCCTAACTAAAATTACCCATTTCCATGATGTGAGATATAGGCTAGAAACCGCATTCTTTGAGAGGGTGAGCTTAAAGCTCTTAATGATTATCATAGCCCTTAACTTAAGGATGGTGTGCAAAAGCAGTACACACTTGATGATATCACCTATATGAGTGTGAGGTGGGGCCGCCTCCATGAAGCATGACAAAACTTCTAGAGCACTCATGAAAACCAAGCACGCGCATGGCCTTAAGGCGCACAACGGCGTAATAACGAGAAATTGTGCAGGGTGAGACATGACCGTTAAGACCCTGATTTACCAATAGTAGCTTGTTGGTTCATAAAAACTATATGTTTCACCAAAATCTCGGTTTATTAAGACTTAATCGTCTCGGTTTGGTTCATAGTCTACGGACACCAAACTTAAAGTCTCATTCCTTTAATCCAGCAGAAATTTTATAAACTATTTTAAAAATATAAAATTATTCATTTGAAATATGTGGGGGATTGTTGGAAAAATTGAGAGTATTTCAAATGAATAAAATGTTATTTCCTTTAATTATTTTTCACACACTAATTTAATAATAAATCTTATACATCTCTTATACGTAATAAAAATATAATTATAATAATTATGTTTGAACGTTACAACACTTGGGATAGTTTGTTGACTATTAATATGGTCAATGAACAAATTCATTTCCTCCTGGAAGCAACAACGGTTCTTCTTATGTCCATCGGTTAAGAATCTTTTTTATTAATGTTATTATATTAATTCTATTTATTACCATATTAATGCTGCCAAAATTTTGAACGGTTCCTTTATTTTGAGGAGCTGGGAGTATATATGTACTACATGGATAGTACGAAGAGGAGGAAGAAGAAGCTCCCTATGATTTACTCAGATATGTTCATACATAACAAAGTTTTACTCACAAAATTTTGGTTCAATCACATACTGCTGGATTAATTATATTATTCGACTCTCGTTGTTCTGTTACCGGCTTACGCTGAAGAGCTCGTTTTATCTTGGGGAAAGATTTTCGCTAGTCGGAAACACTTTCTTGAGGAAAGCGTTTACGCGACTCGAGCTATTTTATTTTCTAACGTTTTTTGCAGGTTTATCCGGCCGAATTTCCAACAACAGCTTGAACGGTTGAACACAACCATGGCGTCGTGACGCGACGTTAACTAAGGCGCTTCTTGGGAGGCAACCCAAGCAAGGTACGTTTACTTGTTTTGTTTTCTTTTTACACATTTCAAAAAAAAATAGATTGGGATTGGACCCGGCCGGGTATAAACCCTAACCCGGTCGGGTTACTTCTAAAAACAAAACACCCGGGCAATCACCCGGGCGAGGCATGAGCAAAACAAGAATAAATTTTTCGCCCGACCGGGTAGACTTCCATACCCGGCCGGGCAAGCCAGCAAAAACCTTCTGCCTCGGGTGAACAGTTTACGCCCGACCGGGTACACTACCCCACCCGGCCGGGTATCTCGATTTTTGGAAACCAGGCCATTTCTCAAAAAAAAAATGAATCACCCCCCTTTGTCTTCCCTTTCGAACCACACCCCAAATTCCCTCCATTTCCAAAAGTCAAAAGCTACATATCTTCTACATTCATCCACCAATTAAACTCATTTCATTCATCATCTCTTCACCCTTTTCATCTCCACACCCACGAATCACCAACAAAACCTCCCAAAAAATATCCAAAAAAAAATATTCATCTTAGACACAAGCACTAGGGACAGTGCTTTGATTAGCTTGGGGGGAGAGTTTTATGGAATACTCACATTCATACTCTTTATTCTTGTAAAAAAAAATTATAAAAGCTTGTTAAGTTGAAAACCTGAAAGGGCAACTTAAGCAAAAATAAAGCAAAAATAAGAGTGAGTTGTGAGGATTAAAACAGAAAAATGTGGGAAGCTGGGATGAAAACCCGAAAGGGCACCTAGGCAAAATGAGAGAACGAGAGAAAGTATTTTCTTTTATTTCGGCAGGATCCTAAGGGTAACGAAAAAAAAGGTTGAGGTTGATAAAGAAATATGGAGTTGAAGACCCTCTTTACTATTATATTTTTGGGGATTACTTTATGTGTTTCTAAAAACACTCGTGGATGTGTGTGTTGATATTCTTGTCATTTTAAGGACTTCTTGGATCGGATTTGATTTACTCGAGACGAGTAAAGGTTTAAGTGTGGGGGTGTTTGATGCACACTAATTAGTAGTGCATAATTACATGTTTTTATGTTTGATTTATGTTAATTGTTTGACGTTTTATTTAGTTTGTAAACATTTATGTGATTTCAGTTGTAATTGTATTTTAGTCTTTATTTGTAAGTTGTAAAGTTTAGTTAGGATTTGTGGTGTTGGAAAGGAAGACTTTGAAGTGAAGAAAAAGAAGATTTGGCTGCCCAAGAGCAAATACCCGACCGGGTATAACACTTGACCCGGTCGGGTAAGAAGTGAAAAACGAAAATGCAAAGAAAGTGCATGGCCCGGTCGGGCCCACTACCTCACCCGGTCGGGTGAGAAGTGACCGGGGACAACCCGGCGTACAAAGATCACCCGAACGTGAAGAATATCCAATTTTTGCACTCAACCGGTCGGGTCCCCTACCCCACCCGGTCGGGTCCGACTTGACCCGGACACTTTAACATGCCGAAGATCGCCAGAACGTGAGGAAATATCTGATTTTGACCGGGCCCGGTCGGGTGAGTACTTGACCCGGTCGGGTACCCGGCCAAAGGTGTTGAAAAACACCTATAAATAGCACACTTTTTCTTCTATAAAAATAATCCCTTCTTCCATACACTTTAGCTCAGTCTAGAATAGCTTTTCTTCATATTTTTCTAGCTATGTTTAGTCTCCAAATGAGGAGCTAAACTTCCATTCTTGGTGTTGCTCTTGAAGCTTGTTGATTATTAAAGTTGTGAGTTATTTTCTTAACTTCTTTCCTTGAATATTAATTAATAGTGCTTTCCTTAATACCATCTCTATATTAATGTTGGGAATGTTGCTAAGATGACAATTAGTTAACATCTCGACATTAGTTAGAATGGTATTTTCTTCCTCTATATTAATGTTGGGGAGTGTTGCTAAGATGACAATTAGTTAACATCTTGATATTAATTATAGTAGGATTCATCTTCTTTAATAATATTCTTCCTTGAATATTAATTAATTCCTACTCTTATTTCATATTAATATTTTGAACATTACTTAAAGGATCAACTAGTTTTGTTTCATATATTAATTATTACTAGAAACGATCAACGAACCGATGATTAATCGTTGATGGTTTCACAAGTAAGTAACTTCGGTTTATTAATGCACGGTCGTGGTTAATAAACTTAAGAGGGATTAGTTTTGTCGCTTAAACCGAAACCGCTTGTGTTGAGGTTATCAATCTCAATTGATTTCATCAAGGAGTTAGAAAGATTAAATGCTACTATTAAATCGGTATAAGGCGTTGTTATATATTTGATTAATAGTAAGGGTTATTAATGAACGGTCGTTGTTAATAACTACCCTCGATGAAGTGGATATACTCCCTGATTGAGTATTCGAGAGGGAATAAGTTATAGATATAACAATGATCGACTAAAATATATCAACAAGTGGAAAGTAGCAATGCCAAGTCCCTTTTATTCTTGAATTAAACACATATAGGTTGTTCATCTTAGTTCTTAATTAAATTAAATCACTCAATCCAAATCCCCCCTTTTATTTACTAAGTTTCATAAAAAGAGAATTATTCCTTTCCCTGTGGATACGAACTCTACTACGCTATACTACGTATAAGTGTTTAGTATTGAATTTATTTTGACGCAACGTGACAAAGTGCTCGTCATACCCCTTCCCCTGTTGTGCACGATGCCGGACGGACCGGGGTCACCATGAGTTCGGCTCCTGTAGTGAGGGAGGTATGGCTCTGTTAGGGCTGTTGCGCCTGTCGTCATTGGTAGACTTTGAGTGGCAGTTTGCAAACCTGTCCTTCTCGCTTCGGGACGTAATGATTCCGGGAAGAAACACGTCGGAATACTGGGAATGGGGGTCGTTTCAGGGACGAGCGGTGTGTACGGTATTACTTGAGAGATGACGGTGGGTTGTGACTCTCCGGCGGGTGAGAGGCCCAACGTGAGGGAGATGGGTTCGGAAGTGATAACGGGTGCACCCGTCACCGCCGGAGTAGATTCCAAATCAAGTCTAGTGACTACGGGCATCAGATCGTTTCTCCGGTTACTCCTGGAGTTGGATGCGATTGAAACTGCTGACTGAACTTGGGACCGGAGCAGATCGTTTTCTCGCTGGAGATGTGCCATCCTTTCCGTCAACTCTCGACGAAATTCCGCTCGAACTGCCTCCATTTGAGTGTGGATCTCCTTTATCAAGGGGTTGTTTTCGGCCATGATTGAGGATCTTTCTCTTGCACGATGCCCCACGGTGGGCGCCAAATTGTTTAGGCAGAAAATAATTATTCTACTAACAATCTATTTGAGAGATAGGGAATCGTACAAGATAATATTCAACGAACGTATGATCAACGGATGAATCAATATTAATCAATTTTCGAATGAAAAACAAGAATGAGTATATCTGGTGAGCCAAAAGATTATCCTCTTTCCCCTCTATCGCTCATCTATTTAAAATAAAAGGTTTAGCTTTATCCCCTACGTGGATGAACTGCCCGGTGAAATGATAGCCTCTCCTACTAAAGCGGGAACCGTTCCTCCATTTTCTCCTCAACCTCTTAGGCCTCCTTATCCATTCCATCACCTTATTTGATTAAATCGGACTCTGTAGAATTCTTAGGGCTGCGTGGGCCGATCCGTTCAACATATCCAAACCCAACAATGGACCGATTCGCTTGACAAATCCGGGCCCAACAGACACTACTTTTAAATAATTCATATTTGGCACTTGCATACAAAACACTCGATGAAAACCATGTTTGTACCAATATAGTCAGACATAAATGTCTCATATATTCTTTACAATAGTAACACTTTTAAACCATTCATTCCTAAGTTTCTCTAAGGCGTCACCTAGTGGTTAGGTACGAAGTTACATAATGGAAAATCGGGTGCTCTTTAAAAAATTGTCGACATTTCAAGCCTTGCCAAGATAATTTAGGGGCTGATATATTGGTTTCAAATCCGTTTTATCAGTTTTAATTTGATTTGGAACGCATTGAAAGAATTAATACTAAACACATAGTTATAAAAACTATCCGGAGTACTATTTTTCGGTTTGATTCGATTCGATTTAATTCACATTGGATATATTTATTTGTAATAACTATGAAGGTTTTATTAAATTTATTTAGTTTGGTTCAGTTTTATTCAGTTTTTCTCGATTTCAGTTTGGTTCGGTTCGATTTAATACGATTTGAAGGAACTACTATCAATCTCATACCAAATTGCATGTGGTTCGACTTGATATGGTTCGATTCGGTTAAACCAAACTTATATGCCTACTCGGCCAGTAGCTTGCATTGCAATGTTTTTTTTAATTTAAATAAATTGAGCTCAAATCAATTATACAACTTTTATTTATCTAATTTTGTTTATTATCAATGAGAAATAGTTTGGGGTGGAATGAATGAGAACAATTTTTTGTTCAATGTCATGAATCATGACATTGAACAAAAAATTAATCTCTCCATCCACCCAAAACCCATGAATCGCCTTTTAACTAAACTTAATTTATTGAACTTTATATTATTTCCAAAAAAACATAAATAGAGTTCGTAGTATTTGGAAAAATATAATTAAAATTTGTATGTTTGTCTTTTTATGTAATAAAAAACAATACAGCTTAAGACATTATGAATCGCTCTATTTGAATTCCTTGATTTGTCTGATTAATTAAGTTGCCATATACATAATGTTAGTGTTCTTTATATTGTAATGAAATCCTATCATATTGAAGTGTATAGTATAGTGTAGTGTACATTCACGATTAAGAAAGGGAAAATGAGTAAAGGAGTAGGGAATATTGCAATTATCATCTTCATGGTGTTATTCTTTGCATACCTTTTCTCCAGATCACTATCACCTTACTACTTGATGATTAAGGAGAGAAGCTATGTTGGAAATGACCTAGAAGTGCATGTTTGCAATAATAATGGCAGTGGTGATGGAATTAAGAAGAAGATAGAGAGCAATAAGGATTGCAATTGGTTCAAAGGGACATGGGTTTTTGATGATTCTTATCCTTTGTATGACTCTATGTCATGCCCCTTCATAAGAGACACATTTCATTGTGTCAAGTTTGGCCGCCCTAATCAACAGTATCTCAAATATCGATGGCAACCTTATGATTGTGATTTACCCAAGTATGTTCACTTAAGTGCCTTTTTAATTTTCTCAAATATTAATATGCGTTTTAAGTTTTCATCTTCTTCTATCAAGATTCAAGAGGTCCTTGGTAATAAGTAATAATGAAATTGGGTAATATGTGGAATCTGCTGAAATTAATGAAATTCTAGCTACTTAAGAGATTTAATTGACTGAGTCTGTTAAATTATAGAGAAGTTACATTTAAAATATATTTCAACTAATAAAGAAAATACAAAAAATATTGGGAAAATAGTTAAAATGACATTATACAGTAACTTCAGCCAATTCAACAAAAAATACCTCTAATCTTATTTATTTTGATTATGACTCATTTCAATGCATGAGGTCAAAAGTTAAGTACAACAACAACAACATCCAAGCCTTAATCCCAAAAACTTTGGGGTCAAAAGTTAAGTGCTTGGTAAAAATATTGGTTGATAAGATGAAATTTGAAATTACCAAATAGGCTCGAAATTTAGCCAAATTGGTTGAAATTCACACTTTCCTTTGATGGATATCCCAAAAAAGTTCATAAATCTTAAAAAAAAACACTTTTAATCAAAAAGTTATAATTACCCTTACTTTTTACGCATTTTTTTATTGATTTGAAATAAAGCAAGAATACACACGAAAAGTCAAAACAAAACTCTATTTCATAAATATGTGTGTTGGTCAAACCGGGAACTTCATTTCGGGTGGAGGGAGTATATGTGTTTTAAAGTCCCTTGAATGCCTAATTAAATGATAAATTATCAATAGGACCAAAGATCGATGTTACGTGTTTGGTCACTAGTCAATTAGCCGTTTTTTCATTTATCTCCTTAACTTGATCATCTCGCTTTTCTTTTGTCAATATTATGTAGGTTTGATGGCGAAGATTTTTTGAGAAGAATGAAGGGGAAGAAGATCATGTATGTAGGAGATTCTTTAAGCTTAAATAATTTTGAATCACTTATTTGCTTGATGGCGCAATTCCTGGAATCAAATACAAACAAAAAGCTACTCCTCTCAATTTTACAGTCACATTTCAGGTATCTTATCTTACATATACACATCAAACACTCAGAGCCCGTTTGGTAACATGAAAATCGGCTGAATCAGCTGATTCTGCTGAAATTTATGAAGCTCTGGTTGAAACGGCTTTATTGGCAGATTCAGCTGATTTTTGGGGAAAAAATATTTGAAGTATAATTTATTAATAAAATAAAGAAAAAAATATATGGGAAAATAGCTAAAATGATCATCTACGGTGACTTCAGCCAATACAGCCAGAAAAGTAACTTCAATCTTACTTTTTCTTACTATTACACAATTCAGCGCGAAAAATCAAGAATTACGTATTTGATTAAAAAGTTGGCCGATAATCTTGATAAACCGTAAAATAGAATCATCAAGCAGGCTCTTAATTAATGGTTCTTCATTATAAGGAGCGATCTTGTATTTGACTTAGATTTTTCATAAACATCCCCTATATGAATTATCAAAATGTCACCTTTTGAAAAGAACCGTAGATTTAGTTTAATTTAATGCATGTACACATTTAATAATGTCTTTAATTTAAGATAAACCCTCATTAAACATTACGCATGTACGTATTTAAGTACTCCGTATGTATTTATGTATTTCTAAGTAGTGACATGCTAGAAATGAGAAGTCAATGAAAATGGTATAAATATTACGTCTATAAAAGTAATTGACAAAACTATGACTTAGGTTACTATAATTATATCATCATAGTCACTACAATACAAATTTGAACAATATCATGATCACTAAATTAAAGTTACTATTATCGTCATTGAAGTATAAAAATTTAAAAATTTATATTGTTGCTCATTACCGTCCTTTATTCATATAATTGTCATTATTTTGAAATGGTATTTTGGATTCAAAAATTAAAATGTTTAATAGATTAAAAAGGTAAAAAGCCCATCACAAGCATGTTTTCGATTCTTTAAATAAAAAAGTGGAGCTAAGTATTTGTGTGGCCCCATAAATAAGGTCGTGTTTAGTTTAATCCGACAATTATCATCTATTCCAAATGTGTTGTGTAGCTTAGAAAATCTCCTTAGTTTACTCATACTTTTGTTAAAAAACATGCCGTCTTCAGAATATGGCTAAAGGCGATGGATCTTCTCAAATGTACCAAATTTGATAAATCGAAATTGAATAAGATTTAACAATATTTTTAATTAACAAAAAAACTCAAAATTTATTCAGTTCAAACTAAAATGTTACGTTCGAAATAAACTTAAATGCTCACCAAAATCAACAAATTAAAATTTTGAATATATAAAGTAAAAAGAATATTTTTTAATTATTTTGATATTAATTTGATAACTTTGGTGCATGAGAATATGGATGATTCTAGTGACTTTGGGCAGACTCCAGCGTCACAGCATGTTCATAAATAAAAGAACAGAATTCGATTTTTTAATCTATGGGATATATTTCAATTGCTCAATAATTAGGGGATTAAAACTAGAAATGATCATATCATAGGTATGGGATCCATTGGTCCAAGATTTTTGTCATGGAGAAAAGTGTACTAAATATTTTTTCAATATACTTTTTGTTATCCACGAGGGAAGTTTAACAACATTTGGTTGAATATGCAGGAATATGAGGTCCAAGTAATATTATTTCACTCAAACTTCTTAGTAGACATCGAAGAAGAAGAAATAGGGCGAGTGGTAAAGATGAAGTCTTTGAAAAGTGGAGAAATATGGAAGCAAATGGACGTTTTGATATTCAATAGTTGGCTGTGGTGGACTAGGACTGGACCACAACAACCGTACGTAAGACTCATTATTTCAAGTGAAAAACTAACATGAACCATTTTTCCCAGAGTTTAATGCAAACCTGCTCGCAGGGCGGACCGTAGTAGAGACCCAGGGGGGCTACTGCCCCCAACAAAAATTTTTTTAGTGTATATATATACGAAAAATGATTTTTGCTCTTCCAAAAAGTATTTCGAACCCCCCCAAAAATATTTTCGCCCCCCAAAATGACTTTCCTGGGTCCGTCCCTGCCTGCTCGTCAAATATAAATTCGGCGTATTAGTCCCCTGCGATTTAAAAAATGCGTCAAACCCTTCTTTGTTATAATTAATCATTCGTCAAACCCCTTCCAAGAACAAATTTAATTTCCAAAAAAAATAAAAATGATTAGTTTTTTTATATAATTTAGAAATTTTGACAAAGTTACTTGCATATTCAACCATATTATTAAAAAAATTATTTTAAAATTGTAAAATTTGTTCTTGAAGGGAGTTTTGCGCATGATTAATTAAAACACATGGGGTTTGACACATTTTTTAAAACACAGGGGGTCAATGCGCCGAATTTATATTTTATGAGGGGTTTGGCGCATTTAACCCATTTTTCCCATGAGTTTGACTCTAATTATTATCTATTTCTTTTTTTCAGAATGGGAGTCAAGTTTACATTTTTTAAACTACACCGTACTTTTTATTAGCTTTCTTATTTTTCTAGGGAAAAATTTATAGCTCAAAAAGCTAAACGACAAGTTGTTTTATAGATTTTAACAAAATTAAATTAGTAAATGTTAGACAAATTGAATTGAAAAAACGGCCAATCAAGAAGCAGGGCTAATCAATCCGCTGAAATTGATAAAATTCTGTCTGAAGCGGCTGAATTGACTAGATTTGCTTAATTACGGAAAAATTATACGGAGTACATAAAACATATTTTAGTAATAAAATATAGAAAAAATACTGAAAATGTGTATACCCTAATTGTCTATGTACACAGACAGTTCATTTAGAAAAGTGCACCAATTGTTTGTGTACACAGAAGAGTGTAACAAGTATGTACAAATTTTGTGTATGAAATAATGAAAAGATATGCTCCCATATTTGTGCAACAATCACTCGTAAATGTCAAAGAATAAATGCATAGGCACCTGGTCCAAGCTAAGGTTATGTTTGCTTCAACTTACCATATTTGTGCTAATATTTTGAAAAAGGAGTTGTAGCATATATATGTATAGTATATGGGGTAGGGTATACTCTTCTCTCATACAATTAGGTGTACATTTATTGTTCTCTCTTGAAAATTGGAATTTGGGAATGAGAAGTTTCCTCTTTCTTTGAATTTTGAAGTTCACTTTTTAAAATACAGATGGGACTATATTGAGAAACTTGATGGTGAAGTAGTGAAAGACATGAATCGTATAAGTGCTTTTGAAATGGTTATGCGATCATGGGCACAATGGGTTGACAAGGAAATAGATCCAAACAAGACAAAAGTTTTTTACCAAGGGGAGTCGGCCTCCCCTTACCATTATAGGTATGCACAACTCAGCATTCATTTCCCATATCTTTTCTTTGACTAAGAACACTAGGAAGAGATTCAATAAACATGTACTCCCTACCTCCGTCCTGAATTGCAAACTTTGACCGGCATAAAGATTAAGAAATGATAATAAATGATACTTGCTTTTTACACTTTTGTCCATCTTTCTAAAAGTAGATGTCTTTAAGTTAATGAGGAAAAAGTAAAAGTAAGGGTAAATTTGTCGCTTTATTCTTATTTACATACCTAAAATAGAAAGTGGAAAACTATTTTGGGACAACCAAAAAAGAAAATTTTGCAAATCAAATTGGGACGGAGGGAGTACTTTTTATAGCTGATTTTTGGTCGGGTTTCTTATCATTCTAATTTAAAGGGCTGGAACTCACCATTATGTCCTTAGAGTCTTTATCTTTATGTTTTGCTTGGCCTAAATAAAAAATGAGGCTAATTTTAATTACAAAAATGTCTGTGTAAAAATAATTGTTTCTCCAAAGTATGAGTATTGTGCCTCCTTAAAAGTAATTTACCTATATCCAATTTAGAGAAATCACAATACACAGTAACTTCAACCAAGACAGCTAGAAAAGTACTACCCGAGTATAACTTTACATTTTCTTATTATTACACAATTCAGCGCTCGGAATCAAATACCATATCATATCTTTATCGGTATAAAATTTTTTGATTATACCAATAAATTAATGTGATGTTGGTGATTTGTTGGTGAATACCTCCTACCTACAGGGGAAACTATTGGGGGAAATCAGCAGACACAAATTGCAAAAGTGAGTTCATACCTTTAAATGAAACCATGATTTTCACCACCCCATCACAGTGTACCAACATTACAAAGAACATTTTGAGCCAAATGTCAAAGCATGTATACTTACTGGATATAGAGACGCTATCAAGATTCAGGGTTGATGGACACGTGTCGGGCTACAACGGATACAACGGCACAGATTGTGCGCATTGGTGCCTTGCAGGGGTCCCAGACACCTGGAACTCGATTCTCTATGCTGCTCTTCTTCAAGATAATAATAATTAAGTTAATTTCTTTTGCGTTACATTTTCCACGACATTCCTAAATTATTAACCTTATGCTTGAAAATTTTCAGTTTTTGCCTTAATTAATGGATCATGGCGTCACCGTATAAACTATAAAGTTATATGAGGCTTCTCTTCTTTTGCATTTACTTTTTTCATTTTCATTTACCCCATTGCCGCAAAAGCTCCCACCTACAGTGGGGTAAGGGGGAGTCGGATGTACGCAGTCTTACCCATGTACTAAAGCACAGAGAGACCTTTTTTTCTCATTTACTACTAAAAAAATTCCCAAGAGAAAAATTTCTACTAGAAGTTTAAAACAATGATAAGTTAATCAAATAAGTGCTAACAACTAATTTGTTTCAAAGCTATCCCACGCCTTGTAATTAACTCTCCATTTTTGTCACGTAGCTTTATGGGATGTTAATAGAATATTAGAATCAATGGAGCATATTTCTTAAGGACAATGTTTTGGATTGTGTTTAGAGACGCAACAAAGAAAAATAGGATAGCCCTCCAACAAAACATAAACAACAATTCTTGGTATACACTTTCTTATACACATCAGTACACCCTCGTGTCTGTGAGAGTTTATTTTTGTCTATGAATCTCAGTCCACAGACAAAAACTGGCTTGTTTTGTCTGTGAAAAATTCCACAGATAAAACAAGTCAGTGTTTGTCTGTGGACTGGGATTCACAGACAAAAAAACTCTCACAGACACGGGGTGTACTAATGTGTATAAGAATGTGTACAAAAAGAATTTTTGAAACATAAATAGTATCTCTCTTATGAAAACGAAGTACTTCATATCTGATCTATTTCATTATTACCTTAATAATGCCTTCAAATTTTGTTATATTTAACTTTCGAGTTCTAATTTGGGCCACTAATTTTGTGAATACAATGTTTTATACGTGTATCAGTGTATGAGTATTTCCAACAAATAACTTAATAACCTTTCAATATCGTTTTCATAATATAACTAATGAAGAGATTTTTATAAAAAAACATTGATGCCCTAGTCGAGAGCATAGCAATCTGCCCAATCGGCAACGACGGTCGACGGCAAGGTGAAGCAATCTGACTTGGGAATCGCAGCAAACGGTCAGACGCGAGGGAAGAGATTGGTATCGGCTTTTGGGCAGTCTCGCGTGTCGCGTCCAGATTTAATCACAAGGCTTAGATTCACGGCGGCAGCGGTCCTAGCAAGTCTAGGTTTTCGGCGGGCGGCGCTATAGTTTTCTTGGCGCTTCAGTGTCCCGGAGTTTTGCTAGTTTTTCTCATTTGGAGCACAGAGTGGGGCGCGAGACCACTCAGATTTGAAGGATCTTGACGAATCTTCATTGCAGCTCAGGGGAGATGATAGGGATCTGGAGAATGTTCGGGTTTGGACTGGTTGTGCTCGTGCGGTATGCTGGCCAAGAGATGGAGGCGGCTCACGGGCAGATCGTGGTGTTGAAGGAAGAAGATGAATGGATGAAGATCCACCCCCCTCCGGAACCGCCGCCATGGAGGATGACGCTTGAAGTATGGATTCGGTTGCTCCATAAGTTTATTTTATTTAATCGTGTTTTACTCTTTTTGAGTTGTTTAATTATGAACCATAATGCTATTGTTATTTCGAACACTAAGGGGGGTAGGGTTTTTGCTTGGTTTATTTCATTAGATAGGTTTCTGTTGGGAGGCAATCAGACTGACTCAGCCGCTAATAGCCTCTTTGCAACACAAAGGCATTACATAGAAATCAGTCCATTTTCATCTAAAAAGGATAGAAATCAATCCATCAACATCAGTTCACTTGTGTCAATTGTGAACTTATGCACACACCAGCAGTCTTTAAACACAATGTTGAAAGATTCTAACAAAATTGAACACAATTAATTAAAAGATAGAAGCGATGGTATTACAAAATTGTATTCAGTTAATTATGCACCATAATGACACAAAATTCTATTCAAATGGCATCAGCATTAACAGGGAGGCATGAGCACAAGGGGTGGATGCAAAGGATAGGGAAGTACATAAAGACTCAGATTGGAGAATGTTAGAGGCACAATCTTTAAAACAAATCAAAATCCAGAGTATGTACATATGTCACCTGTGTTTTGCATGATGAAGAAGGCTGCATAGATTTGCTCAACCGGGTCACCTAGGTGAAAATATTGTGATCTATCAAATGGACCAGAAGAGCAACTTAGTAGCAGGATTAATATATGTCAATGACCTTATTAATAATATTAATCAGCTATATGACTAACTCTATACGTCCAAACTAAGGATTAATGATATATGTCAAATTGCCAATGACCATAATAATATTAACCAGCTATATGACTATTAACTCTATAAGTCCCAAATAAGGAGCTCATAAGCCAAAGACAGAACCTTCCACAACAAAGCAGAGACAACTCATTTACCAGCAAATTTAGAAGTTGCACTCAAGACACAGAGTAGCTCATGGATTCTTCATTTAAGGGAATTTAGCTGTGAGAAGTAAAAGATAAAAATGGATTAAGCATCCATAGACATTACATCCATGCAACAAGTCCAAGTAAAAATAAATATAACAGTGAAATGACTATAAAAATAATAAAACAGTTCATTGATGTCCAAGAGCAAGCATGTGAATTAGTGGCCGATTCCTCTTTTGGCCCTAAGAGACTCGAGAGCCTTCTCTCTCAACTCAATTTCGAGTTTCTTTGCTGAATCTGCATCTTCTGAGACATTACCGCCATTAGTAGTTGTCTTCTCGGCATCTCCAGAGATGACATCATCACTATATGATTTCAACTTTTGTTTAGCCACACGCCTTTCTTCCCTCCTGCGGCGTCTCTCTTCCCGTCGTTGCTGACGCTTCTCTTCCTTCTTCAATCTCTTCTCTTCTTTCTTCCTTCTCTTAGCCTCCTTCCTCTCATCAATACCTGAGTCGTAACTAGAATCACCATCAGAAGAAGAAGAAGAGGAAGAGTCATGTTTAGCAGATCTCCTTTTGTGCTTCCTCTTTTCCTTGGCTCTATATCTTCGTTTATCACTTTCCCCGTGACCTGAAACCTTTGCATTTTTAATGTCATCCGCTTCCCTAGATGACTCATGCAGATTTTTTGACTCTTGAGGTGGATGAATATTGTTCTTCTCATCATTGGCTTTGGCGCTCTCCAAACCCAATGATTCCCTATCATTCTTAATAGCTAAATGAGATCCTGGATGGTTAACATGCAATCTTCGTCGTTCATCATCAATATCTTGTATGTGGTCCATCCTTTCAGGTGCCTTTTCACTGTGATCCAAAAAATTACACATCAAAAAGGAATTGCATTAGTAATACTCCAATTCCATCGGTGTATTTAAGTTTCATCTACAGGAGGACCACCAATATTGTCACAACATTGACAAGTTGGAAGTACAATTTGCAAGTTTTTTAAAGAGGGAGTCAAAATGACCAATAACACATAATTGGAGGCTATGTAGCACAGAAACGCATCAAACTTGAGAAACGTGAAACCACATCTTTCAATAAAAAATATGCAAAGTGTTTAAATAGATTTTTCAAAAAGAGTGAAAACTCCTTCCAAGAATTGCGGTACATCATAGATTGGACAAATAATGTTTTATATGTTAACAGTCAAAAAATCAAGGTTTCGGGCTTATGTAATGAGCTTAGACATAAAAGATGTCATATGACAGCATAATTGCAACAAACCTTCTCGTTGCTTCATTTCTCTTCCTTGGCCCAGATCCATTATGGTGCCGCCCAGTCTCATCCGACCTAAACTTTTGTTCAACATTTCGCCTAAAATCAAAGAACAAACACATCTCAGAAAAGAAAGCAGGCTACTTACAAAATTTTTCGTAAAAGAAAAAAATGTTAATTTTGATTGGCAATGTGCAGCAACATGTCGCAATGAGACATCTTAACAATGAAAAAAATCAATAACTACCTAGAAATACCAGCATCTTTTGCATCTGGGCTTCTCTCAGATGTATCAAGTTGCAACTTATATTCCCTTTGCTTTCGCAGAGGACTTGGACTTCTGGCTGGGATTCTCTTTTCGCTTCTTTCATTCAGGTTACTCTTGTCGGGACTCTTTGACCTAAAGGTTCTCTCAGATGTATCATGTTGCAACTTATATTCTCTTTGCTTTCGTAGAGGACTTACACTTCTGGTTGGGATTATCTTTTCGCTCTTTTCATTCAGGTTACTCTTTTTGGGACTCCTTGACCTACAGTGATACAAGCAATGTTTAACCTTCACAAGCCATGCAAAACAAATATGGGAAAACAGATGGGTAATTTCAAATTTTGGAAGGATAGAAACTTGGGGGGACTAAAACACAATATATAAATTTTTCACATATTTAAAAACATTTTTTACAAATAAACAATATATATACAACTTCCCAAAGATGTTAATCGGATTTGACATTCCTTTGCGTTTTTCTATTTGAGAGTTAACATACAGGAACAGAACTGTTGACCATTGTCCGTAGTTTTTTTTTAGTTTCCCACTAATTTCCATGTTTCAAACATACCTTTACGCTTTTGGTGCAAAAATTTAAATTATTGTTCATTTATGGATCATAGTTGATGTCCTATGTATTATTTCCTTTCCAGAGATTAAACCAAAAGGCATTGCAAGTATTGACACCTGAAGAAAAAACACATTTTTTTCTGTAACCAAAAATATAAAATGTCCCACACCCAATTACATATTGCATTCATATTACTGTCTTTGACCACTACAGACTAAAATTCCAATGACACAATTGATACTACATCTTTCTGTAAACTAGATTAATGCAGCTTCCCAGGCATGCTTACATAAAAAAGAAACCATTGGATAATAAAAATGCTAACCACTAAACGAGCACTTTGAAATTGGAAATTAAGATGAAGAAGCCATAGTAACAAGCTGGCAATGAGACATTGAGACTATAATGTTTTTTATCAGTTCATAAGAGAGAGAAAATGGAGAGGCACAGGCAATCTGCCGATTCATGGGGAATAAAAACAATTTACCAAGTATACTCTATAGTCCATGAGTGTCAGGAAGAATTGATCATGTGCATATACATGTGCTTCGTGGGGAATAAAAACAACTTACCAAGTATACTATATAGTTACAAGAAAATTGCTTAGTTCATTGACAGCGCAAAATTACATACAAAAGTCTTTTAAGATAGTTGTGGCTCCCATTCAAACCATTCACTAGGATGAGGAACCAAAAAGTCAAAATATTAAAGACATTCTAAGAACCAAGATAAATAAGTACTCTATATCTAATAGACATTTAAATCCTGCACATTAATAATAGTAAGCATACCTCATCCTTCCAAGAGGAGAATGGACAGGTGACATCCTCTCAGGTCTTGGTGCTCTCTCTTTGATTGGTGAGAGGCTTCTCTGGCGTTCTGGTGATTTAGAAACCGAATCTTCAGGTGATGGAGACCTCCTTGCTATAGGTGACCTAGATCTTTTCCTAAGTGGGGACCTGGACACCTTGCGGCCAGAACCAGGGCGATGAGCAGCAGATGGAGAACCACGGCGAGGACTCAATGGGGAATGACGAGACCGTCTCTTGAAGGGAGATGGTGATCTATGGAGCATGTGGTATGGTGTTCTTCGATGAGCTGGCGAAGGGGATCTATGTCTTAAAGGTGATCTTGACCTGCGCCACATTGGTGATCTTGACCTACGCCACATCGGCGATCTTGACCTACGCCGTAATGGAGACCTAGACCTACGTCGCAAAGGAGAATACCTACGGTATCGCCTGGGAGAAGGTGACCTGAGCCTTGAACGGGACACAGATCTACGCCTTCGTCTTGGAGGAGACAAGGATTGTCTGGGTGAGCGCTTATGCCGAGGTGAAGTCGACCGTTTTATAGGTGAGTGGTGTTTCCTTTCATCAGAGGATATAGAGCGCCCTCTTTGTTCACGACTTGAATTATGCTTTTCACTAAAGCAACAAGTATCAGATATCCATGACATTACCACATGTAATCATTTTACCAATAGAAAGGAAATTTATACAAAGAATGCAGTAAATGAACCAACAAATCAACGATACCACAAAGGAATTGCAAAACGATATATGAAAAAGACAAAACAATTCAACAGAAAACCATATGCTACACAGCTAAAGGTTGGGAAGCATACCCCGAGTAACTTCTAGAGTTGGAAAATGACCTACTGATTGACCTTGAACGCCTATCCCTGCACCAAGAAATAAATTAAATTATACACAAGATTAAAAAACTAAGAGTTAATTCCATCATTTGCAATGGAGCCAAAGATTCACTATTTTTTGGCTTGAGAATATGATGGAATAAAGCAAAATGGCTCACTAAACTGTCTGCGCTTCTTTGTTATGAAGCAGCAGTCCGTCTATGCAATTTTGGACGCGATTTTCACTATGGGTCATCCGGAAACAGACTCTCTGTGCTTTAGGACAAGGGTAAGACTGCGTACATCCGACCCCCCCTTACCCCACCGTAGGTGGGAGCCTTTGCGGCACTGGGGTAAATGATGATGAAATGATGATGATGATATTAAAAAACTAAGAGTTAAAGAAGTAGGCTCACTACCTCCGTGGTGGAGTATGAGCATCTAAGTGTGAAGACTTTGAGGACCTGAAACAAAAATGAAAAAAGGTCTACAGATGCAACAACACATATAAATACTGCACTATTTTACTACCCAAATACATACATGCCCGTCATTTTAAGAACGGAAGCAACCCAAATACCCAATGAAATATAATGATAAAAATCCAACTCTTTTGACCTTTTTCTTCCTTTTGAATTATTGTCAGCATGATCCTCCTTCTGAGCTGAAGGTGTAGGGGAATGCCTAGCATGATGCTTTGAAGATGGTTCCAGTCCGGCATACTTATCTCTTGACATGGAAATATCATCCTCCTACAGTAGTTTGAGGTAAAGGACATGAACCCAAATAATTGCAGAAGCAAGCTGACTAGCTGATTAACATGAAACACAAACCAAGGTTAAAAACAAAAAACCAATACAAAGCAATGGAACTCTGTCATGGAAAATAGGAGACTAACCGCCTTCCTTTTCTCGTGCTCCAGTTCTTCATATTCTCTGTCCTTTCTCCTCTGTATTTCATTTGTTACTCGATCAGACTCCACCTACAACCACCAACCAAGAAAACTATAGATTAAAGTGCATCGGACAGCAAAGAAATAAGCAATATCAAGTACCAAATGGGAGAAAAACCTTTTTCTTCCTTGTTTCTTCTTCTTTCGCATCCAAGAACTGCTGTGGAACACCACTTGCATTGTTCTGAGCACTAAGTAGTAGTGACCAGAGCTCTTTCATGAACTTTCCAGTATTCCTCTCCATAAATCCAGTCAGTTGAATTTGGATCTCTTTTCCATTTACATCCTGCAATCAATTTCACAACTGGTGCATCCCGGAATAGATTAAAGTACCAAGAAACCAAATAAGCTTGAATATATGCCACTACCTTTCCTTCTAGAAGACCGTATATGAAGTTGATAAGCACTTCATCTTCAATCCCTACAAACTCCGTGACTCGCTTCGCAATCCAAGGTCTCATCACATCCATCTTCACCTTAGCCATGTCCACCTATTCCCATCAATCAAGCAGCAAAACATTAATAAAAATTGAAGTGTCAATTACAACACAAATGCAGATATTAACCCAACCCTACAATAAGAAACGTGGTAAGGAGGTCTGGAACAAAACCATTAACCACCTCATCCATCTTAAATGCGTCCATGTCACCCTAAACGCATAATTAGTACACCAGCTAAAAACTAAAAATTTGGCCTCCATCTGACCATACAAAGTTAACCGAAATCAACGTTTCAGCATTTCAAGCATTGAATACATGCACAGGTTCGACTAAAAAAGCTCTATATATACGAACCAGGTGCTCCAATTCAGGAGCGAACTTCTGTGATTTCAACAGCTTAGCTTGCTTGTTGGAGAACCGAGTGTCTTGATCGGCAGAAGTACCCTAGAATAAAGATGTAACACACAAAAATAAATAACTTCAATGTCTTGGATCTAAGGCGAAATTCCGGTGGACGCATAATAAAGACATCGAGTTCAAGCAACTCGTACCCGGAAAAACCCTCCTGACATTTTTCACGGTCTGCGAACTGTAGTGTGGATTCTAATGAGTTGCGTAAGCGAGTGACAATGATTGAGATTCTTCTCGAATTGGATACAAGAGTTCAAGACATGTCTTGAAGCGGCTACTGACCTGCAAGTTCGAAACTAGACAAATGCAAGTGAAGGCTTCGCATGAATATCATCGGATACGGTTTCGGGTTCAGGTTACAATCGGTCTTTCAGTCTGATGAACAATATTTGTGGGCTTCAAAGTCGAAACAAGTTTTGGACTCTCAATTTGTACTGTCTTGTAAGGTGTTGGGAACTTTGCGAGTTTTTTTCATATTTAACCGACAATTTTTAACAATAGTTTAGAGTGAGATGGAAAGACACATCTATATTCCTTTTTTATGCAATCATAAGTGACACACATTAATTAGTGACACACATATGAATATATTCATATATATAAACGAAATATAATCATACAATTATAATAATTATTCCCTCAACTCCGAAATATAAGAAGCATTTCGTTGGACACAAGTTTTAATACAAGCTGTGAGAAGCTACTGTTATTTCATTTTTACCCTCCTTGTAGTACACAAACGGTCACCTCATATGTCAAAACTTTTACAACTGTAAAATGACTATCTCTACCATCTACACGTGTCTGCAAACCTTTAATACATACGGAGCAGTATGTTGTTGTTGTGTGTGTGCGTATATATGTGTGTGTCTGTATATGTAGGTAATTGTACAAACAATCTATTCTTTCATTTCTGAATCCAACTTGTTAATATTCTTTCACCCAGTTGTTGTATTCTAGTTTAACGTTGTGTTTTACCACTTGTATGTTAATCATCATTGGTACCGATTTGTGATATAGAATCGCACCTTTTTCGGGATTGTGATGCCTTGGTAAGGGATTTTCAAGGGAGGTTGGAAATCATTGCAGCTAACATAAATGTAGAAGGCGACACACTTGTGGATCAGTATGATGATCATGAGGATGAGGCATTAAGCCTGAGTGAAAAGATGCAAAATCACACAATCACTTCTGAAATTGAAAATCCCAAGGGAGAGAAAAAGCAGAACAAGTCAGCAAAGAGTAGTGGAAGCACAGAGGGAGAAGGGAAACTGAACAAGTACAGCACATGCAATGCATCTATGGGAGATGCGAAAGAGTACAAGGAGCACTTCAAGAGTGAGTGTCACGCCCCGGACCTAGCCGGACACGTCAACAACCCGCCGTACAGTACGAATAGTCAACCGTAGTCCAACTCATCCATACTATACAAGGCGTCATGAATATCATTCACACATAGTACATCCATAAACAAACATAATGTAAAACATGCATTTAAAGTAGCGGAAGCGTTAATACAATTGTTCAAGCCACACTTGGCATAACTAGGCATACAAGCCCCCAAAGTAATTATTAATAAAACGGTATCCATGAGCATTGTTATAGTTGTTTTGAAAACAGGAAACAGAAGAAGCACGAACCACGTCTTCTCCCTTGAAAATCCCCGAAGCAACGGGCGCCGGTAGCAACCTTCAAGTTCTACCTGAAACTGTGAGGTGGCCTCCCCCGTGAAGGGGAGGTCAGTACTTGGAAATATTTGACAAGTACAATGGCAACTATACTAAGTATAATCAACGTTTTAATTTCCAAGACCCTCAAAATAGGGTGATATCATAATATAAATAATAATTTATATTTCCCACTTATTATCTTTATAATAAGTAAATTTATTTACTTGTCGGCACACGGCCCTTCTTAGATATCCTTTTTCATTTATCATTTTTGCACAACCCAACCCTTGGGTCCTATTATTTCTACGGGACTTGCTACCGCTGTCCGAGACCTCATGAGGCTCCCGGTTCGGACTCCAACATCCCGCCCCTGGACTCGTACCCATCATCCCGTAGGAAGGTAAGGCCCTTCGGGGTCCTATCTTATGTGTTACCGCTACCGGAACCTAGTTAGGTCTCCGATTCGGATTCCACCCTAACCCGTGATCACGATGTAAGTCCATGCTATCCAACCCCGCTCTCTAGAGTCGGGAAGGGCCATGGTCCTTACTATTTCCATAATTCAACCGGCTATCCACAAGAATCACCGATCACCCCCGTAGGCCAATCCTATACGTAGGATCAATTTAATATTCACACTATTTTGGGTATCCCTTAAGGCCTACCCCTAGTATAACTTAAAGTTCATACTTTCCTACCTTAAAGCATCTCTTAAGACTACTTAAGGCATAATATTTCACGATCCAACCTTAGGATCAATCTTAACAACATTTCATTTTAATGTCCAACTAGCATCTTAATACTAGTCAATTTAATATCAATAAACCAAGTTCTCAACTCATAGTCCTATAGACAATTCCAACTGATTTTCCTTTGAAAATATCATTTATCTCAATATTCAAAATATCACTTTTAATCACTCATATATTCTAATATGGAGAAAAAGTATATTTCAACATATGTTTCATAATAAATTCCACATACAAGTCAACATACTCTCAACACATGAACATACACAATTTATTCTTAAATTTGTATATCATGCTCCTTTTCTTTAGACATTTAGTCTTTTCATTTTTAGGCATTATTAATCATTAATAATCCATAAAAACACATTTAATTACCTTCGGTAATCTCATGAAATTAACTCACTAATTATAAGCAATATAGTCAGCCATCCTCACCTTATGAAGTGCTGAAATAGTTGCCTTTGCTAAGCCCCTCGATCAATCCCCGTTCTAGGCCGATTGAAGGTGTAAAACTGAGCTGCTGGGCAAAAGCCGGGCGGCTTTCGTAGTCTGCAGAAACGGGCAGCTCCCTTAAAGTGGCGGTTTCCGGCGATTTCGACTCCTATCGATTCACCAACTCTTCTAAGTTAAATATCACCACTATATATCAATATTCTACACTTTTAAACGTGTAGAACATCATGTTTAATCCACCATATGATTTCTTAAAAATTATACACCATAAAACTAGTTAAAAGAACCATATGTGTTCTTACCTCAAGGCTTAGCCTTTTTCCTCTATGGATTCTTCCCTCTTCTTGGCTCCTCAAGCTCCAGAATGTTGAGAGCTCTTCCCTGGACCTTATCTCTCTATTCTATCCTCCTTATGGTGTAGAATGAGGGAGTAGTCCATCAAGTCTCCTCACCTTATGAGGATGGTGCATGAATTAGACAAGGAGGGGTGTGGTTTGTCCCCCCAGCTACCCTCTCCTTCATAAGTCCGCCCAAGCCATGTTAGGATGTCCCATTCCCATTACTCTGGTCATTCAGCACCCTTAAAAACGTGGGGTGGCCCCCACTTATGTGGGAGGTCATCCCATTATGTCCCGGTATGTATAATCGGCCCCGAAAGTTGTATTTTTCGGACTACTTTAGTCGTATTTTATTTTATCGGGCCGGGCAAAATATAACATGTGTTCCTAATAATTATGGGCCTTTAGAATAGATTTACATTCCCCAACACTAATTTAGGAGTCTCCGAAACTCATTTCGGGCTGTTATCCGTTAAATTACCAATACCGGTAATTGGGCCCCGTTTGACCCACCGGTCAACCCCATGCCTTTCTTATGGCCCAATTAAAATATCCACCACCATATACATATTATCTAGGCCAAGATGAATATAATATGTGGTTCGGGAATTATCGGGCGGTCCCTGTTCCCGCTGTGGGCCCCACATGCAATTTACTATTCACGTAAAAGAAATAATAAAAATTTACAATTACGCAAATTCATAAATCATCTTTCAAGGTTTATTACATAATTTACTAAAAGTAAATATGCTCGGGGTCGGTGTTACAGTGAGTGGCACAAACACAACCTGAAGCGGAATACTAGGCAGCTTCCTCCCCTCACTGCCGAAGAGTGTACGTCTGAAGTGGAACTTAGTGACTCAAAGGATGACCTGAAGGAATATTCATTTTGAGAGGTGGGAACAAGATTCTTAGGTCACAAGCATCACATTAATATGGTCTATAATGTTGGTGGGTCATATTCCTGGGGTTTTCTTTTGAATATGAAATACATGTGACCCACACGTGATTAAAACGTTATCCTTAAACCTGAGGCTCCTCTTCCATCCCTAAACCTGACCTACATCTTCAACGACAAATGACGACGAACTATGACGAGGAAGACAAAGTACGATGAAGAAGACGGGCTACGAGGTCACACGGGAGAATGACTAAATCATTCATGATGTCAATGAACGATTCATTTTCTTGGTCATATAACTCAAGCAGAGTAGAAGATGGACGTATTTGTCATCACAAAATTGAGGCGAAACTACAAACAGTAAAGAGCGGTGGTCCGAACTTGGGACGGAGATTTTATGGTTGCTCGTTATGGCCAGTCAGTATCCCTTTTCTGAATTTTGAGTTTATTCGTTTGTAGGACAAAAATGTTAGGAATATTGAATTGTCTAGGTGATGATTTCATATTACGCAAGCTAATTGATTCCGATTGAGTTTAAATCAAAATAACTTTAGTATTAACTATTGAAATGTATATGAACTTGTAGTTGTGTATATCAAAGTTTACTATAAAGTGTGACTGTTGTGTTAATTTCAGAATTCAGATTGTGATTTCTTTCAATGGTGTAACGACAATGACGTTCAAGATGATGTGCACAAAATGAAGGCAAACACCTACTAATTGAGCAGATGTTGGCCGAAAACAGATCATTGGAGGAAAAGGTGCAAAAGTTGATGAAGAAGAAAAATGAGTTGGTTGCTATGATAATTGGGTCTGGTTTGGTGGATTGCAAAAGTTGTAGAGGAGAAACATTTGCTATTATGGTTGTAGTTGCATCTTTGATTGTATTTGGGATTGTACGTTTTTTTGAAGTAATGTAACACTTATCAATTTAGGGTTGTTATTTGAAGTAATGGTATTCAAGTTACATGTAGTTGAATGTAATGTTCCATGTTCCATTTTGAGATCTTAAACATGTCTACCTAATGCAATGCTTTATAGTTTGAATTTGTGTTGAATTTATATGGTTGTCATGTTACATCCATTGCTGCAATCAATATATATCTTTGAAAAGGCATATTTCAGATGCTAACAGAAAGCACATATGACATATCCAACTCTCAACCTTTTGTATAACATATGAATGATATGAAGTAAAGGCAAAGTGCAGAAAAGACAAAAACCACATTCAAATTGTCAATAAAAGTCATTATCTAACTAGATGGAAAGAACTGGTTGCAATTGTTTAAAACTTCCCAGGATACATGCACCTAAAGTTAATCTACACAACAATCATAACAAAGAAAGTGTAGCTAAAAAACAAAATACATCATCCCTAACAATTCCACTGAACAACTATACTCAGGGACTTCAAATGGAAACAACATCATTCACAACTTCATTTCATTCAAATCACTGCATTCTTTTGAGGAGGTGCACTAGTATTGCTTGAAGGAGGATATCGAGTCCCTGAAATGAATTTGGGACCCACTAGTGCAAAAATCTCATCCGCGGTGGTTCTGGAAGGCCATGCGCTGCGGTTTTGACCGCCACAAAAGGTATCTGACGTATATTTAAAATGCGCGGCGGTTTTTAGTGACGGAACCACCACTGAAAATTAATTTAAAAAGGATAAAATTATTATATTTGCGGCGGTTTTTATGTTAATAACCATCGCGGATGTTGAAAACTCGATATTTAAAGGGCGGTGGGCTTTATACTAAGAACCGCCGCATATGTCGTATTATAAATTTAATTGAATTTCAGGCGCGGCGGTTGTTGCTCAAATAACTACCACGTATAATTTTTTTTTATTACTTTGATTATTTATAGATTTTCTTGTTTAATTTAAAATTAAACTATTTTCATCACTCGAAAATTTAAACAAAAGCCGCTTACAAAAAGTCATGTATTTCTTCAGTAACTCTCATGTCCAATCCTACCCTAAAAATAAATATCGTTTTAAAAATGATGATAGGTTTTAGGCCGGAGTTTTTGTTTTAAAAATTGTAGTGTTGTTAGCCTAATATCAAAGTATAAAATACAAAATTTGGAATTTCAAATAAGAAAGAATGTCAATGTTAATGATTTGGATTACAAATAAGAAGAAGCAAGTAAAAAATAAATGATCAAGTGATTAGAAAAATGGTTAGGCTTACATTAAACTATGAAAGTAAAATAAGGATCCATAAACAAAGAGAGCACTAAGAAATGTACGGTGTCGTATTAGCTGAATACCTAAAATTCAAAACCAATAAGCCAATAATTATATACACTCACATTGGCCGAGATGATGACTTCAATGTGTCTATGTACAGTTGTATGCCAGACAAGAATGGAACATAATACTGAATACTATTGTCCTTTTCATTCATCAACAGCGGCACACCAACTCCATGCACACCCCCGCTCTCTCAAAGACTCCTAAAGATCCTCAAGGTGAAAGAATGAATTCGTCTGAGCTTCAAGAGTTTTGTTTCCTCTTACTATTGCCTAATCACTCGAGAAATGACTTCATATTGAAAACCAAGTTGGCAGAAAATATTAATGACATTGATATAAGAACTCATTCTGGCAATCAATCATTTCCAACTCATACCAAGTAAAAGCATTTGCAAAGTAGTATAGAAAAAAACAAAGAGCACTTATTGGTAATAATTATACATAGAGAACTGTCAGAAAAGTAAAATAAAGTAGAGTCTATTTTCTTGAAATGAATGAAGATCGATTGAAGTCAATAATGAAAGCTGCGGGAATGAGTGCGAATTACATATTGTTGGAATGAATGAAATCTCAGGATTTATACCTTAGATAGTTGCTGAGCTTGCATGAATTGGAGTAACTGATTCCATCAAACGATCCAAGTTGGTGACGTTCTTCGGCAACACATGAGAAGACGAGCGGATATGTGACACTTTGAAGAATGTGGTGATCAAATAGCCAGAATCAGTTTGGTTCCCCCCAGCTCAGAAGTTGTGGAACCCTATATTGAGACTGAAATTCAATTGGATGAAGCATAGATGGATTAGAGGGGCTGGAGCGGTGTCCGTACACCTCTCCCTCCGCCACATCTTCATCATCGTGGAGCGCCTCTTCATTGGCCAAGCATAGACTCTTCTAGCAATTTGTTCGATTCTGTGAGGAATGACATTACTCGGACTCGGTTACTATGTTCCACTTCGGCTGAGATATGAAGAGGAAACTTCTGGAGCTCTTCAATTCCGTAGTGGAGAGGCTTTCCCTAAAATGGAGGGTAGCAAGAGTTCTTTTTAGGTAGACATGAATTGAAGAGTAGAACACATAGTGTTGAAGACTATTTTATTGTGAATCAAGTTTGTCTGTTTTGTCTGTAATAAGTTAGATGTTTACTATTTCTATTCTGTACTGATTAAATATATCTGTTAGAATAGTATTCAATATGGGCCAAGTGTTAGGCCCATACTCAGGCGAGAAGCCTTTTTACGCATACCTGAGCCTCGCCTATAAAAGAGGGAGGAGGACTCAGGTTTGCGGTTAACTTTCGTATCTGCTCAAAATAGCCTTAGCGCTTATCATTCTTGTACGAAAGATTCACGGTATATCAGAGAAGGTTTACACTTGATCTTTCTGTGTTCATCTTTATTGTTAATCTTTCATCTGTATGCCATATTATACTGTTGTTATAGAAAACAGGGACTATCAAATGGTATCAGAGCCGATCGAGAGCTGATCAGAAGAACTTTCTGCTAAAGACTCTGTTTTTGTAGAATAGCGAGTTTATCATCTGTAATCTTATTTCTGCACCAAATACTGTAAAAGTTATACTGTTAGAATCGCGTTTCATAGACGATCAAGCAGTATATCTTCCTTTTTCGTTTCTGCATTTTTTCGTCAGATGTAAACTCGCACCCATGAACTCGCACCCCTCGTTTCTCTAAGCTCTGTGCAGCTTTTTGACCTAAAACTTGGGTAAAAGGATCTCTACTACAAGGGCTACAACCTACCATATTTGTATTTCTGAAAATCTGAAGTTTTATTTTTTCAGGAATTCGCAGCCTAAGGTGTTATTGCATAAACTCGCAGCCTGTAAACTCGAGTTGAGAAACTCGCAGCCTGCAAACTCGAGCTCAAGAACTCGCAGCCTACAACTCGCGGTCATCAACTCGCAGTCTACAAACTCGCAGCCTGCAAACTCGCAGTCTTAGAAACTCGAACTCTTGACCTCGAGTTCATAAACTCGAACTCTTGACCTCGAGTTCATAAACTCGAACTCTCATCTCGAGTTCCCCAGACCTCGAGTTTAGGCTTTGAACACTCAGGAACTCGAGTTCTTGACTTAGTAAATTTTCTGATCTTATTTCTCGAACGGTCAGTTTTCTACAGCAACAGGAATGGCTTCTGAATCAAATGCGCAAGGAAACAGCAGTACTCCTCCATCTCTGAGGAAAGGGGAGTACCAAATGTGGAGAACTCGTTTCTTGAATTTCCTAGAACACAAAGAAAACTCCGACGCAATGCTGGAATCACTCCTGGAAGGACCAGCTGTACTAATGATTGACGTAGGAGGGGACTCAACTAATAATCCACCCATTCATCCGGAAACAAGACGAAAGAGGCCTTCTGAATACACTGAAGCAGACAAGCTAAGGCTGAGAGGAGACCTCATGGCCAAAACATACCTTCTCCAAGCCATCCCAAATGAAGTGTACGTGATGATTGACAGTATGCAAACTGCAAAAGAAATGTGGGACGAGATTGAAAAATTACTCCAAGGCACGAGCATAAGCCTAAAAACCAAGAAATCTGCTATTTTGATGGCTTATGACTCGTTCAAAGCTGCTCCTGGAGAACCTCTTCACGAGACTCATGCCAGGCTTGTGAAGCTGATGAATGAAATGAGGAAAATCAAAATATTCAGAACCAACCTGGAACTGAATACTAGATTTTTGTCTAGTCTGCACCCATCTTGGAGTAAAACAGTAAAGGACTTGAGACAACGCATTGACATGGATGAAATTGATCTCTTCACCTTGAATGAGCTGCTAAAGGAGTTCGTCAATGACGTTGTATGCACTGAGGAACAATCAAGCCCAAATCCTCTAGCTCTACTAATGGAAGCTCATCCCAAAAGAACGGCGAAACCTCTGCAGAAGAAGAAGAAGAAAGTAGTGGAGGTTGAATCTGATGAAGATGAGAGTGATGAAGAAGGAACTGATCTTGAAGCTGAGCTTGCAGATCTCCAGAAGAAGATGGCCCTGCTGGCCAAGAAGTTTGCCAAGAGGAACAGCTCTTCAAATAAGCTGCGAACCTCTTCTTCCAACTACAAACAAAAGAACCAGGACCAAAGTTCAGCCAGGAAGGCTACATCAACTGCTAATGCCCCTGTGTGCTATAACTGCGGGAAGCCTGGACATATCAGCAAAGACTGTCGGCTCCCAAAGAAGAGAGATGCAAACTTCTACAAACAAAAGATTCTAATGAATAAACAAAAGCTCTTCTTAGCACAACAGGAGGAAGTAGAAGCCTCTGGCAAACATGCTGAGCTGGTCCAGTGGGCGGAAGATGATTCTGAAGAAGAAGAAGAAGAGGAAGAGAACTTCGCCTTGATGGCAAGGCTGGAGGATGAAGAAGAGAAAAAGGGTGATGCTGCGATCCCCGAAAGTGAATGCTCTACAAGCACTGTAAGTACCTCTAATCACTCTCACACTATACAAACTCAGTCCTTACACAATAAGGACCACCTCATTAAAGAACTGCAGGAGAGATTAGACAATAATTACAGGGTACTGAAACAGAACCTTGACCAAAAATCTTCCTTAAGCGTTCAACTTGAAAATGCCAAAGATCAAATCAAAAGGGTGTCCTCAGACTTTGAAAGCTTTGAACTTAAAATAGCTGAACTAACTAAGAAACTGCAAGACAGTGAAGTTGAGAAAAACACAGCTAAAGCTGACTGTGAATTTTTAAGAAATAAAAGAAGCAGCCTTTTAAGCAAAGTAAAGGAACTTGAGGATGTATGTGTCAGAAGAGGTCAAACCGAACACACAGTTTTTCTAAATCGTATAAGCGACGTTCAGCATTACAACCCAAAAGCTGGTCTTGGACTACCGAACCCGCGTCACTTAAAGAAAGTTGACTGTCGACAGTTGTATGATGCAACTTACTTAACTCTAGACATTGATAAGGAAATGAAATTTGGGAGTGAAGAAGAAACCACTAAAGAAGAAGAAGAGAAAAGGAGTAATCCTAAAATTGAAACCTCTCTTGACTATACTCCTCTGGTTGAGAAAGCTCTTTCTAAAGAAAAGGTAATCTACAACGAGGAGGGGTTTGATATTTTTAATGTCCCAAAAGGGGTTCCATATTACGAAAGTCCAATGGGTCCCACTCCTAAAACTGGAATTTTCAAGTCTGGACAGGACAAGTGCATCTCTCCACTGGTCCAAAAATATGCAGATCTTCAGAAAACCCTTGACAATGAGAGAGAGCGTTTTGAAACTGAAAAGAAAAGTTCTGAAAGCAACTGGCAAGAACTATTAAGCAAATTTGATGAATTGAGTGAAAAATATCATTCTGCTTTAAAAACTGCTCAAATCTCTTCTGATAAAACTAAATTTTCTGAAAAATCTGCCACTCATCACTCTTCTCCTTTTGTCACAGGACAAGAAGTGAAAAGAAGAGGAGAAGAGAAGAAAGAGTGGGAGATGAAGAGAAAGGAAATAGCTGCTGGCAAGAAGAAAGTTTTTGAGAATAAACCTAGTCCTAGATCCAGCTCCATTTTGTACTCTGAAACTAAGTCTAAACCTGTCCATGTAAACTCAGTTTCTAGTAGTTCAGTCTTGTGTCCCAAGCTGAAAAATTCCGTGACATCTTTTGAACATGGCTCTTTGTATAATTCTACTATTGCTTATGGTTATTCTGTTTCAGATCCCCAAAATTATGAATGTGATGTGAATGCTGTTAAATCAAAGCCTTTTAGAAAGCTCAAACCTGAAAGAGAAACCAAGAAAGGAACTTCTAAGGGAACGTTTTGTATTCCTGATATGAAATATTCTCTCAGAGTTCATTCAAGGAAACATCTTAATCGGCTTTCTAAAGAGGAGATTTTCAAAACTAAACTGAAGAAACAACCGTTCAATCACAGAGCACCTGTCTACTCTCCCCCTAAACCTAAAATGGAAAGGTGGGTCCCCAAGATAAGACCCACACAAACTGAAACAACAAGGTGGGTCCCCAAGATAAGACCCACACAAACTGAAACTGAAAGGTGGGTCCGCAGACGAAGACCCATCCAAACTGAAACTGAAAGATGGGTCCACAGACGAAGACCCATCTAACGTGAACCTGAAAGGTGGGTCCCTAAGATGAGACATCCCAGACCCACCAAAACTAAAAGAGAAACTGCTAAGTGGGCCCCAAAAATCAGACCCACTGCAAAAGCAGATCTGGCTGTCAGAGAGCCCACAAGAGATAAATCTCTTGTTGAAAAAGCTGCTGACTTTGGATCACAGCTCAAAGCGAAACTTGAATGGATGTTTTTCAATGATGAGGAAGGACCCATTCCAAGATGGGTACCTGAACCTGTTTAATTGTTTTGCAGGACGGTCATGTGTGGCACTTGGATTCTGGATGCTCAACCCACATGACCGGAGTAAAGTACCTACTGAGCAACTATACCACCTGCTATGGAGGCAATGTTAGATTCGGGAACGACGCCTCATCTCCTATTCTTGGATATGGGGATGTCATCTGTGCCAGCGTCACCATCAAAGATGTTTCTTTTGTCAAAGGGCTCAAACACAATCTTCTGAGCATAGGACAATTCTGCGACAGTGGGATGGAAGTGAGGTTCTTTGCCAAACAATGCTGTGTTCTAGACAGCGAAGGGAACTCATTATTAACGTGTTACAGGACCTCCAACATGTACACTATTGATCTGAAAAGCGTTCAATCCACCACTTCCATCTGTCTGCTGTCCAAAGCTTCAACGGAACAAAACAACCTCTGGCACAGACGTCTTTCCCATCTTAATTTCAAGAATTTGTCCATCCTGTCATCGAAGAAACTTGTAAAGGGGCTTCCTCCGTTGAAATCTTCCACAGAGAATCATTGTAGTGCCTGCAAAATGGGCAAAATGACGAGAAGCTCCCACAAGTCAAAGCCTGTCCCATCATCTACTCTACCGCTGCAACTGATACACATGGATCTGTGTGGACCTATGAGAGTCCAAAGCATCAACGGCCGCAAATATACACTGGTGATCGTTGATGACTTCTCTCGGTACACATGGACAAAATTTCTTCGTAAAAAGGACGAGGCATCATAAATCATTATGACCTTTGTCAGAACAGTCCAGAAACTGCTGCAGCAAAGTGTTCGAATCATCAGAACTGACAACGGTACCGAGTTCAAGAACCAAACTCTCACTGGATTCTATGAATCTCTCGGTATCACACAGCAATTCGCAGCAGCCAAAACTCCCCAACAGAATGGAGTGGTTGAAAGAAAGAACAGGACCCTTGTCGAAGCGGCACGCACCATGCTCATCCAGTCAAGATTGCCACACTTTATGTGGGCAGAGGCCATTAATACGGCGTGCTACACCCAAAACAGAACATCTATACACAAACGCTTCGACAAGATCCCATATGAAATCCTTTTCAACCGAACTCCGGATATCTCATTCTTTAAGATATTTGGCTGCAAGTGCTTCGTACTAAATGACAGAACTGATAGAGGTAAGCTAGGCGCAAAAGCCCAAGAAGGGGTGTTCATTGGCTACTCCCAGCAGTCCAAAGCTTACCGAGTCTATCTTAGAGACAAACGAACGGTCATTGAGAGTGTTAATGTGACATTCTATGAGATGGCTGACTTCGCAACGGAACACTTACAAGCTGACCCGTCACTTACTGCACCAGTGGACTCTGACACAGTTGAACAAAACCCTGTACCTGAAGGTGTGATTCTCAATTCTCTCTTTCAGAACTTCTACGAGAATTCACAACCTTCATCTTCTCCATGCACACCAGCTTCATCGTCAAACATTCCACAACAACCAACTCCTCTCACTGAGATTCCACTCCTTCTCGGACCTGATAATGAACCATCTACTCCGTCAACTCCCCAAACTAATCACGGAGGAGTGGATGATCACGGGTTTGCTACCACATCAGAGTCATCTCCACCGCACGCCTCAGCTGCTCAAGAGTCCCCAATCCCCTACCAGGACTCGGATCAACCGATCATTACTCCTAATCCTCTGGCACATGAGAGGAAATGGACAAGAGCTCATCCCACTGAACAAATAATCGGTGATCCGGGTCAAGGTGTGCGTACGAGATCGGCTACTAATGAATGAATGTCACTATGCATGCTTTCTAAGCCAGAATGAACCATCCAAAGTCTCAGATGCACTCGCTGATCCAGATTGGGTGATTGCTATGCAAGATGAGCTCAATCAGTTTGACAGACTAGAAGTGTGGACACCCGTGCCTAAACCCCCTCAGAAAACCATAATTGGCACCAAATGGGTGTTCAAGAACAAGAAGGACGAAGAAGGCATAGTGATACGCAACAAGGCACGGCTGGTCGCTAAAGGATACAATCAGCAAGAGGGCATAGACTATGATGAAACATTTGCACCCGTAGCAAGAATTGAAGCAATACGCCTCTTTCTTGCGTACGCAGCCCACAAGAACTTTACCGTCTTTCAAATGGAAGTCAAGACTGCCTTTCTGAATGGAGTCTTGGAAGAAGAAGTCTATGTCGCTCAGCCCGAAGGATTTGTAGATCCCAGATATCCCAACCATGTGTACAAGCTGAAGAAAGCTCTGTATGGGCTGAAACAGGCACCAAGAGCTTGGTACGATGCCTTAACTGAATTTCTGGTTGACTCAGGTTTCTCAAAAGGGAGGATTGATACTACACTTTTCATCAAGCGACAGAAGTCTGACATCATCCTGATTCAGATCTATGTTGATGATATCATCTTCGCCTCCTCAAATCCACGTCTGTGCAAACATTTTGAGAAACTAATGAAAACTAAGTTTGAAATGAGCATGATGGGAGAGCTGAACTTCTTCCTAGGCCTGCAAGTAAGACAACTCTCTGACGGCATTTTCATCAATCAGTCCAAGTATATTCTGGAAATGCTTAAGAGATTCAACATCGATAGCAAATCTTCCATGCCGACCCCTATGTCCCCCACCAACAAACTGGACTCAGACCCTTCTGGGAAATCAGTCGATGCCACAAACTATAGGGCAATCATTGGATCTTTGCTATATCTCACGTCTAGCAGGCCTGATATCGTCTTCTCTACATGCTTATGTGCACGCTTTCAGGCGAATCCAAAGGAGTCCCATTTGACGGCTGTTCGAAGAATACTGAGATACCTCAAAGGCACAGTGAATTTAGGCCTTTGGTATCCCAAACACTCAGGTTTTGACCTCGTCGGATACTCTGACGCAGATTTTGCTGGTTGCCGGATGGACCGCAAAAGTACCTCGGGAGCTGTCCAGTTCTTGGGCGATAAGTTAGTCTGCTGGTCTTCCAAGAAACAGAACTGTGTGTCAACATCTACGGCCGAGGCAGAATACGTCGCGGCTGCTAGCTGTTGTTCACAAATATTATGGATGAAGACCCAGCTAAAAGACTACGGTTACACTTTCTGCCATATCCCGATCTACAGCGACTCACAGAGTGCCATCGCCATCACCAGCAACCCGGTTCATCACTCCCGCACCAAACACATCGACCTGAGATATCATTTCATCAAAGATCACGTGGAAAAAAGGGATATTGACATGTACTTTGTAAGCTTCGAGCTTCAACTGGCTGATTTGTTTACTAAGGCACTGGACGAAAAGAGATTCCAGTTCCTGGTTTCAAAATTAGGCATGTTGAACCTCGAGCCTTAGTAATTCTGTTTCCACTGGTCTGTAAAAGGGTGTGTGTGTGTGTTGGACCTGTACAAAGTGTGCGTGTGTGTGTTTTGTAAATAGTGTGTGTGCGTTGCATGTGTCCAGGGGGAGAAGCCCGAGAAAAATACAAAAATAGTGTGCGTGCGTTTGCATTTATCGAGGGGGAGAAAACTTGAAAAAGATCAAAAATAGTGTGCGTGCATTTGCATTCATCAAGGGGGAGAAAAAGGTCAAAATGATCCAAAAATAGTGTGCGTGAGGTACATAGAGTGTGTGTGCATTGCATTCATCAAGGGGGAGAAATTTTGAAAAAAAAAGGGGAGCAGTGCGTGTGTTGACTACAACAAGGGGGAGTACTTTTTGTTGATCAGAAATGGATCATTTCACCCCTAAGGCCCAATTTTTTCTTTCCCGGCCCGTTCCTAAAAACTCGCATATTTAAAGCTCAAATCCCCTCTTCCTTCTCATTTTCCTACGCTTCCCTCTCGCAGAAACAAACAGAGCTCGAATTCCTTCACACTCCCCAAACTCAAAGGTTTCTAAGCTTCCTACGCTTCCCTCCTCGTCTTCCCATCTCCCTTCCCTCTCAACAGATCTCCCCAAACTCCCCAAACTCAAAGGTAGCACTTCTCTTCGTCGTTCCCCTTCACACTCTGTTTTCGAACGCTACCTTGAACCTTCCCTAAATCCAAAAACACATTTTTTTTTCTTTTCTTTTTTTCTTCAAATAACATTTTCAAAAAGGGTTTTGGTTGAATGTGTATTGTTTTATGCTTTTACAGGTGGTTATCGTCTTTCTGGGCAAAACACGAGTTCTGGAACTCGAGTTCATGGCCTGACGTTTCGGATTAGAGCAGACCGCGAGTTTGTAAACTCGCGCTCAGGGCTCGAGTTTGTAAACTCGCGGCCAGGGTTTCGAGTTTGTAAACTCGCGGCCAGGGTCGAGTTTGTAAACTCGCGGCCAGGGTTCGAGTTTGTAAACTCGCGACCAGGGTTCGAGTTTGTAAACTCGCACTCAGGGCACGAGTTTGTAAACTCGCACTCAGGGCACGAGTTTGTAAACTCGCACTCAGGGCTCGAGTTTGTAAACTCGCGCTCAGGGTTCGAGTTTGTTAACTCGCACCCATGGCTCGAGTTTGTAAACTCGCGCTCAGGGTTCGAGTTTGTTAACTCGCACCCATGGCTCGAGTTTGTAAACTCGCGCTCATGGGCTCGAGTTTGTAAACTCGCGCTCATGGGTTCGAGTTAACAAACTTGGTGCCAGAACTCGTTTCCTCATCTCTGAAATCCTAAACCCCAAAGGGAAAATCATTTTTTTGTTGCTAACGTGTGCTATTCTTTCAGCTCAATATGTCAGGCACTCAACAAGATACACCACAGGAAGATGCACTCTACACACAGCTGTTCCCTAAATACAAGTGGGTTAGGCTACAGGACAACAACTTTCAACTCGATCTAGCTGTCTTCAGGTGCCCTGACCCTGTCATCCCCATCATCCTTAAGGGGCACTATATCCGGCCAGCACTCACCAAAGCCATAACGGTCCCGGAAATCTACCTTCAACAACTATGGGGGACCATGCACATGCCTTCCAAGAAGGACGCATCCAGTCTCAGTGCCACGCTTCACAACAGACGGCTAGCAATAACAGCGTCCAGTCTACGAACCATACTGGAGCTGCCTGTCCACGAGACCTATGAACCGTTACCTTCCAAGGCAGAACTGATGCAAGGATTGGCACAATTGGGATATGATGCGCCGCTGCCATTTCTATCTCATTTCAAGCTGATGAACCTGCCATATCCATGGAAGACACTGTTTGGCCTCGTCAACAAATGTCTATCCCCAAAGCACGCTGGCCATGACAAGTGCAACCTGCAGATCTTCCAAATCTTCCATGGAATAGTCTTCGCAAAAAATTATGATATGGCGCAGCTGTTCTGGATTGAGCTGGTGACTCAAGTCCAGGACAAAGAGGATGGAAAGACAGGCATGACGGTTCCCTACGCCAGATGGTTGGCGCTCATTATTGATGACTACATGACCGCCCACCCAGGGATCCCACAACGCAAAGATGAAGACCAGTTCACTGCTCCGAAACTCCAGTACTTCAAGCGCTTCAAGCATGACACTGTGGGGATGACCATACCCGATTATCTGCTGGACCTGGGAAATCCACGACATTCCGCAGTCGTCCAATATAGAGAGAGTCTACCGAAAGATGGCCCCATGGTTCAGTCAAACCCAGCTGGACCTGCCCCGGGGCCTAAGCCGAGAGCTAGTAAGGGTCCAAAGAGAGCCAGTAAGCCACAGAAACCAGTGGCGCGTGTGCCCCATGAAGGGAAGTCTGACGATTCTCTCGAGAGGAATCAGACGGCTGAGGGCGCACGTACAAACGTTGCGGAACCTGCCGATGAATCGTTCAGCCCGGCCCACAAAAAGGCTGACGATGAGGCATCCAATAGCGTGGCCAAAGGCGATGAGGATGCTGACAGCGATGATGACAACGACGATAGTGACGGCGTGGAGCACACTTTCGCTCTGATCCGAAAGGGGAAGCTGCCAATTGATTCTCCTCCAAAGAAAGTCACCCCTGAGGATGCAGCTCCTTTTATAGCTGCCCGTCCCAAGACACTTGTCCTCAAACCCGTGAAGGAGACAACCACAGCTACGACTGCTGCTCCCCGGTCACCTAAGACAAAGACAAAGAAGCAGCGTCCTGTCAGAAAGAGTTTGTTGCTGAAGAGGACCTACACATCTTCGACGACTGTCTTCCCTTCATTACTATAAGCCGGGCCGAATCCTTAAGTACAGGGGCCAACCTTGTTGGTCCCCGAGTAGAAGCCGCAGCATCGGGCTCAACTGCGCGTGCACCACCCTCTCCCAGCCACTCGTTAGCCTCCCAAAAGGCTAACGTTTCAACATCACGGGACTCACCCACCTCACTGGTTCCCTCCGAACCAGTTGAGCGCTCTAGTGGCCCACCGCCCGAGGCCACAACCCCCTCTTTCTCCACATCGAGTCTAGGTGTCACATTTCCCACTTTTTCCAATTTTTCTAGGACACCTACACCGTTCACAGCACATACAGGTGCACACACCCTGGATACAACGACCGGAGTGCAAACAAGGATGGTCGGAAGCCCTGTTGTGCCAAAGATGACTTCATCTTTGCACGCAGGCCACACATCAGCTCTCTTCACTGATGCTGTGACAACAGTTACAACCCCCGTAACTGGACACCTTACACCCGAAGATGTTACCGTTCTCGTGAACCGCTACATGGAGTCCACCATCAAACCATGGGTGCAACAAGCATTCACCGCTTGGGCACAGGACTCCAAAACAACCCCAGCGGTTCATAGTGAACAGAGCCACCCCAAACCTCAATCTTCACCCTCTCAATCCATTCCACAACCCTCTCCTGTCATCCCTCTCACATCCACCAAACCATTTAGCCCTTCACTCTCTCGGGGAACCCACGATACGGAACTGGTATCGCCCTCTGCCTCGACCAATCCCTTCCACCTTTCCCGCCTTGAGCTTGCCGATCTCCTGTTTCTTCGGTTGCTGGAGGTCGACACTTGCCACCTTTCACCCTTCGAACGCGACCTTCTCCAAGTTTTCTTCAAACACGACCGCCCTCAGTACGGCACTTGCCGTGACAGTCCCCGAGGTCTCAAACGTTCCCATGAAGATCCCGATGATTCGGAACCTCATGAGGGGGAGAACAAGAGGCCTCGGACACTTGAGCAAGCAGCCTCTACCAGCCATGAACCCCAGCCAAACACCTCATCAAATCAGCCCACCAACCAACCACCACCTTCCTCGAGCCACAACCAAGCCCAACTCTCTAGCCTGGTCGAGCTAGACGAAACATTCCGAGGCTTATCTCCTAGAGATACTGTCCGAGGAGGGGATGGAAGTCCTGTAGTGGTTACCTCTGGTACATCACAAAGCTCAGGCCATCGATCAGAACACAGTTCGAAATCGATGACAACATCCCGAGGCGTGTCTCCAAAGGATACCGTCCGAGGAGGGGATGGAAGTCCTGACAATGCTATCTCTGATTCATCTGTCAAGTCAGGCCATCAGCCAGAACTCAGTTCTAACCTGATGACAACGGGCAATCCTAGTGAACCCGGTTGTGACTCACGAGAAAAATCACCACAGCTGAGAGTCCCCTACATTCCCCAAGGCAAAGATATTCACGATGCACTCGAGGATGCTGTGGTACATGACGTTTGGCCGAGAAAGTGGACAGAGTGGGATGATCTTAGATGCGAAGCCGAGACAGAGGATATGCAGCGAAATTGGTGGCTGAGAGAGTTACTGGCCAAATGCGCAGAAGACATCATACGCCTTGATGAAGAGGAACTCAAAGAAGGGGAGGACTATAAAAAGATACCCAGGGAGCTAGAATCCATCATCAGACAAACGGCAAGCAAGTTGCCCCCAAAAGAAAAGCTCTGGGAAAACATTAGAATAAATGCCCCCTTCCAAGAGGAAATCAGAAAAGGAATTTGGAGAACCGCAGACAAGCTCAAACAGCTAGATGAACTAAAGATCCGTGGTTTGACTCACCTCAAAGGAAAAATGGCTGGCGGACATCTTCACATGCTGATGCACAGATCATCTGGAAAACAGCGTCAAGTACTGGAAAGAGATATGAAGTCCAGCATCCATCCTATTGACGCTATCCTTGATATACACAGAGAAGATCATCACACCATCCCGTTCTACAACTTCAAAGTTCGACGGACAGATTCCAGCATATTCATCTGCCAGGAAAACGACTTTATAATGATGAAAATGGAGGATATATACCAAATGTTCATGGTAAGTAGGTATCTCCCACTGAGTCGAAACAGGACACACGAAGAAGGCTATGAGGCGATCAAACGATTTATGCTGAGACAGATCAGATTCTATGCTGCCCATGATGTACAGATGGCCCTGGAAAACAATGTCCGAAAAGCAAATCTGGTAAAGCCAACTCTGAACGGTCCGGAGCTCAAAAAGTACAGACCATATCACATCTTCAAGGACCCAGTTTCCATCATATATCTCAATCACGAGGAACAGAAAAGACTCATGTGGGTAGAAGACATTCACAAATACTGTGATGGGACTCTGAAGATCATTCAGACCAAGCTACAAGAGATCAAAGAAAATATAGATCCAAGACTTGCGGACGCCAGCGAAGAAGAGCTCCAAGTATACGAGAAGGTGTGGACCATCCTAAAGCCCATCAACGAGCAACTTGAAAAGAGAAGAATGCTGAGACAGTATGAGCATGCGCTAAATTTCAGAAAGCATTACTTCAGATCTCAAAAATAAATGCAAGACGGCACTTGATCACAAAGGGGGAGATTGTTGAAGACTATTTTATTGTGAATCAAGTTTGTCTGTTTTGTCTGTAATAAGTTAGATGTTTACTATTTCTATTCTGTACTGATTAAATATATCTGTTAGAATAGTATTCAATATGGGCCAAGTGTTAGGCCCATACTCGGGCGAGAAGCCTTTTTACGCATACCTGAGCCTCGCCTATAAAAGAGGGAGGAGGACTCAGGTTTGCGGTTAACTTTCGTATCTGCTCAAAATAGCCTTAGCGCTTATCATTCTTGTACGAAAGATTCACGGTATATCAGAGAAGGTTTACACTTGATCTTTCTGTGTTCATCTTTATTGTTAATCTTTCATCTGTATGTCATATTATACTGTTGTTATAGAAAACAGGGACTATCACATAGATGAAGGGACGCGAGGTAGACTGAGGCTAGTCGAGAGTGAAATAGTTGGATACCAAGAATAGTGAGAAGTTACGTAAATATCTTACGAATAGGCGGGATACTTAAGGGAGTTAATTGAGTATAGATTGATAGATATATAGATAGATTATAGCTATGTCCCCAGCTTGTCTACACATCTAGGCGGTCCAATTGTTAAACTTTTGAACCTTATTTTCATTTGTAAAATTATTCTAAATACTCTAAACAAGTAATTGAAGTAAACAACTACAAAATATTATTATTGTTGGAAACGATTCTACAATTATTCTTAATATATGCTAAATACAACTTTGGAGATCTATTTTTGTTGGAAATTAGAAAGAAACAATTACATATATGATTAAAATAAAGATTATTTATAAAAATATGGCATCCTAAGTATAATGAATATAATTATAACTTTAGTCAAATACATTATTTTCAATTTTTACACTTAAGTGATTATGAGAATATATTATAATAACTAATAGTCATATCTGTTGTAAATAAATTTCATCCCTGTAATATTCATGAATAAACCTTAATTAGAATAGTATGATGTCCACATATGATATTGCCTTTCTCACATAGAGTGATGTGGTTATTAGGAAAAACAAGTTATGTAGTTAATATTGAATTAGTAAACTGTGAATAAATAAGAATGAATTAGAATTATACAAATTTTATCAAATACTCCCTTCGTTCTCTAATAATTATCTTCGTAGTTTGTTTTATGGGTTTTAAGAATAAAACAGTAGGGGTAATATAAAAAAAACAAAAAAAAAACAGTAGGGGTAATATAGAGGTGTAAGGTAAATGAAAAAGTAGGAAAATGAGTATATTAAGAAGAGACAAGTAATGAAAAAGTAGGAAAAAGAAAGTTGTTTGTAAAAAGAAAAATGTAAGGGTAATAACGGTGGAGTATAAAGGTATTTTGATAGAAAAACTTACTAAAAGAGGAAAGAGAGACAAATAATAAAATACATCCCTGAAAGGAATACGAGACATTTATTAGAGAACGGAGAGAGTATGATATAAGACTAATTTAGTAAGACAGATCAAAAGGGGAAAGTGAGACAAGATATTGGGACAAAGAAATACATATTTTAAAAAACTTTAGAAAAATTAAATTAAAGGAACAAACTAAGGGGTGTCCTCATTTAGAATTTCATAACATTTAAAATGATTAAGATTTTAATGGGGTTTTATGGAATTGTATAGAATCCGTGAGATTGTAATGAAATCCATGGAATTTGAAATCCATTCCGATTCTAAACAGTTCGGCTTCTCGTATCAACAACACCAAAACTCCACTAATAAACAAACCAGATGCTATAATGTTAATCTCTAACGATGCCTGTCCCTTTCTTGGCCCCTCGGATCCGCCAAAATTCTCTCTTTATTCGTTCTAGACCGTCTTCTTCCTTATACCGGAACATTTTGTATGATTGCGCATATGAAATCATTTCCTTTACCCCCCACCGGATTCATGAATATCTATTCAGTTTCCTTTGTGTGACCAGTTTGTTCTTGATGGTATCTTCTATTTTGCAACTTCTCAGTTTTTTATGTTGCTTGTTTATGCGTAAATTACAAGTATCCGTAGTTATGATCATTAATTGTGGAGCGCTTATGTGGTTGATATATGAGAAACTGTCATACGTAGGTTCTAAAGATGAGATAGATTTTGAAATCCAAGGGGGGTGAAGATATTTTGGATGAAATATTTTATGCATGGAAATCTACTAAATCCTTTAAAACCAATTAGAACAAATAATAATTGAAATTCATGGAAAGATTGACCACACCCATATTTTAATGGAATCCATTGAACATCAAATTAAAAATACCTAGATTGTAATGAAATTCTAAAATTTTTTAATATCCATATTGGGGACACCCTCTAAAGCGTTTTTTCATATTCATTAATGCTTGATTACAATACACTCTAATAATATACGTAGTATGAAACAAAAAACTCTTTGTAGACATTTTTTCCTGTTTACGCATTTGTATACACCCTCTATGAATGTTTTTTTGTCTGTCATAAACAAGAATCAATGGCACCAATTGACAAATATTATCTGGAAGGTTTTAGTAGACAAGAATGTGACCATTTTGAAACTTCACAAAAATGTGACCTAATCCCTCTCTCTCCCCCATCGAGATCGACGCATCTGGAAGACTGAAACAAGCCATCGTAGGCCTCCTCTATCCATCGCTCATCTATCGTCGATGGCAGACCTCCTTCCTCCATCGCTCATCTCATCGACCTCACAGCCTACAACTACGCCTCTGGAGGCCACCATCGCAGGCCGCATTTGTGCTTCGTCAGTCGTCATCGCCCTCCCCTGCGCCGATTTCTGTTTCTTCCCTTTTCTGTGTGGTCAATGTGGAGGTGGACGTCGCCATCTTCTTCCACGGAGGGTTGGTTGTCATAGGTACTAGAGCTCGTTAGCTCTCCGTCGCATCTAATCCCAGATGGGCCTGATGGAGATGATAAGGGGCGGAGCAGGGGGCTAGGTTCGGGAGTATGGGTTGGGGTTGGGTGGGATCTGGTGCGTAGGGCTTTGTGGGTGGTGATTGGGGGCTGGGTGGGGGTTTGGCGCGTAGGGGGCTAGGGGCGGGGTGGAGAGCGCAGGGCTGTGGCTGGGAGTAGGACTGGTGGTTGGGGTGGGGCTGGGGACCTGGTGTGTAGGGCTGGTGTGTGGGCAGTGACAAGTGGGACGGGGCAGGGGCGGTGGTAGCGGCATGTGGTCGGGGCAAGAGTAGCAGTGGTGGCTAGAGACGGACAGGTGCGGCAATGGAGGCTTGGGCTGTGTAGTTGGAAAGTCATGGTGTTGTTGGCGCCATGGCGCTGGAAAAGGAGCCGGATAACTTTCAAGCGGCGGCGTCACCGTGGTGGCGTCTCCTGGCGTCACTGTGGCGGCGTCATCATGGTGACGTCACTATGGTTGATGTCACTGCAAAGATTAGCTACATGAATGTCACTGTGGGGATGTCACTACGCATTAGTCACATTTTTGTCCAAGTGTAAATGTGGTCACTTTTCTGAAATGTGATTTCAAATAGTTGTACGACAAACCGTGTTGTTCAAGTAGCTTTTGTTTAGTAATATCTATTAATATATAAAAGCAAAAGAATTTTGGGGAAAATTTTCCCACTCAGAACCATCAACATCATGTGAATCACTTATTCATTCACAAAAACAAATAAAAAAGAAAACGTGTAAATTTTTGGATGACTTGTGCGTGTTGCTTTGGCTAATGTGTAGCACTTTTTAAGAGGCCCATGCTCATAATGTTCCATCCTGCTGTTTGAACAGATTTGAGGATTTTAGTGGCACTGTTTTGATAAAGAAACTCCTATTGGTGGATGGAGAGGTGGGTACAACATTTTTTTCGAAAAATATTATTTAAAACTACATCTTCATAGCTTAAATGAAGAAATATGCACATACCTATGCGCGTAAATGTGTAATTTACTATTCCAACTGTTTGAAGAAGATTTTGGAGGATTTGCGGACATTTGTTTGAATAAAGGAATTCCAATTGGTGGTGGGTACAGACGTACAGTAATGAAGATTGTGTATTGGCAACGATTCTTAGGATGTCGGTTAACAATTGGATGGGTGTAGGTGTGGCCCGTGTGGGTCTTCAAAATGGGAATTGCTTCAAGTGGGGCTACAATGTACTATAAGTAGGGAATTGTGTACCGGTTATTTTTGTAAACATTTTTTTGTTGTTTTTATTACCTTCTCTATCTCACTTTATAAGACATACTTTTAATTATGGGTTCTTCAAAAACGACTAAAGCTGTTTTAAATTGGACTCCATTAATTTTCTATTTTTTCACTTTGTCAACTTATCTATTATTTCATCCTTTTTGAATCTATTTTACTTTTTGAATCATTCTTAGTGTACACATTTTTTTACACACTTTTGTATATTGTCTGTGTACACATGCAATTGAGAGATAAATCCTGTCTTTTTCTTAACGAACTGCCTGTGTACACATGCAACTAGGGGGTGTGTAAAAAAGTGTACAAAAGTGTGGACAACTAATTTTTTTTTGTATTCTTAAAACTCGCACTAAATCTAAATGTATTTTCGATTATGAACAAAGATAGCTAGCATCTTTTAATCACACCGGTATTATAAGTAGTACTCCGTAAATGTTTTCAACAATTGTTAATTCAAAGTTGAATTTAAACCTCCAAAGATGGCCGGGAAGGAGTTAGGATTTTTGCAAAAAAAGGGGTAGGGGTAGGGGTAGGGACTTTCACAAAAAAGGGGAAGGGGTAGAAGGACCTATGTAAACATTTTCCCACAAATTCATATTCAAGTACACTTTAAAAATGACATATCACATTTTCACATATTTGCGCCCCCTATTTTGCCTGCTTACCTGGGCAATTCGTTTAAAAATGCAATCCGTATAAATATATAGTTCAATAGTCACTCTATTGCTTAGTCATTATAAATAACTAGTCTTCAATTAATATACACTAACCTTTGAAAATGGAAAAACTCTTTACCGAAATCATTTTTGCATCGCGCAGGTGAATTACTCGCAAAACATTTTACCAAGAAGAAGGATTTTAACAGCGATTAGTGCTGGATAGAAGGTGTTAATTCCCAGACATTCATTAACACATTCAGATGGTAGCTTGCCATTCTGAATCCAGATGCGATAATACTCAAACATGTCTTATTATCCAATGACAGTAAAAAAGGTCAAACACAATCAATATCGCGTGTTGGTTTGTTGTTGAAAAAACATCTTTTAGTCATGGTCAACTTTATGTGATTGTTTCAAGAGTAACGAATAGCTGAACGTTAAAAATCATATTGCAAATGATGATATAGGAACAAACATTGAATCAAGAATGTTGTGTATAAAGAAATGTTTCATAATATTTATACTACGCGCTACTCACTGTTTTATGTGGTTATAAAAATTTGTGTGTTATTCTGTAATCATTGATAAATGATATTCAATACGGAGTATATTTCATTTGACGTTAAACTATTTTTATTGTACGGAGTATAATTATGCATGATTTAATTAAAATTATAAATTTATTTTTTGACTTCAAATGTAACTAAAATTAATTACACCCATGAAATTTCACCAGCCGTGCATCGCACTGGTGTTCTACTAGATCATTCAATGGAGTTGTGTAACGGGACTCAGCTTATTCTAACGAGGCTGGGTGATCAAGTTTTGGAGGGGAAGATTTTAACTTGTGTCAGTGCTGGACAAAAAGTATTAATTCCTAGATTGTCGTTGACCCCACCTGATGTCAGATCGCCTTTCGGATTTCAAAGGCGACAATATCCTATTGTGACTTCATATGCTATGACTATAAATAAATGTCAAGGTCAATCTTTGTCCCATGTTGGGTTGTTGTTGAAAAAACCAATATTCACACATGGACAGTTGTATGTTGCAGTATCAAGGGTTACCAATCGTTGTTGTTTGAAAATTCTAATTGTTGATGAAGATGAAGGAACCACTGACAAGACTCAGAATGTTGTATTCAAAGAAGTGTTCAACAATGTTTAGGTTTACATGAAATGGACATTTACAATGTTATGATTTCTACGTATTTGTTGGATGTTTTTTATCTTTTAAGTAATGGTTAGTGCTCTCTTTTTAACCATAATATTATAAGTGTGTTTCGTTCATTGCTTTGATCTATATCAATATTCCATGGAGACAGATGCTTTTAGGGGTGTGCACCGGTTCAAAACCGGACCGGACCAGAACCGGATTTTCCATGATATGGAAACCGAAAACCGGACCGGATGTATTCTGGGTTTTATCAGGAACTGAACCGGTTTATCCGGTTCAAAATTGGAACCGGACCGGAAAAACCGATTTCTAAATAAATACTTTTTTTCTTTACTAAAAAAGGTACTAATCATTTGATAAAGATGAAGTACTTATTATTAAAAATATTACTTTTATTATTATTGTTTTCTAAACTCATTTTAATTAATTTCAGTGAGCAAATATTGGAGTAACTTTAGACTAGAATAATATATATTAGTTAGTTTTATTATTACGAGAATAAAAATGAATGGATAAATATAATATTAGGATAATATATATTATAATCATTATGAAATTGATTGCTATTATATATTGTTATTAGCATGGAGTATGATTTTTTATTTTATAACTATTATTATATTAGTATTAGTAAATATATATTTAAAAATATAGCAAAACCGGTTAAATCCGGTTCAAACCGGAATACTCCGGTTTTAAACCGGAATCAGACAGGAAACCGGTTTCATAAATTTTCATAACCGAAAACTGGACCGGATATCATTCTGGTTCGAGCCGGTTCCGATTTTCCCGGTCCGGTTAGGTCCGGTTTTCCGGTTTAAACTGGATAATGCACACCCCTATTTGAATTAGTGAGCACAAATAAATTTGAAAAAAAAATTCTCAGACCGTGTCGCACGGGTGAGTTTAATAGTTCAGGGAATAACCCACCATAAACAAACCGTGTTGTTAGACAAGAAAGGCCAACGAAATGTATAAATACTAAAGTGATTATGAAAAGAGAAAACTATCAGATAGGCCCTCATACTATAGTCGAAACGTCAATTAAACCCTCGCACTTCAAAAACACCCAATTGAACCTCTGAATTCTTTAAAAATGCAAGTAGGCTGCCACGGGGGTCCTTAACAGGCAAATCAAGATGCTACCGGCTAATCGGCCCAATTGAGCATTTTCCGTACAACTATGTGAAGTGCGAGTGCCAGTGCGAGTGCGAGGGCTCTATCTGATAGTTTTCCGTACAACTATTTGAAGTCACATTTCCGTCACCCACCCTGCCCTGCCCAACACACCACCAATCACACACGCCTGAGCCGCTTGATGCCACCGCTTGGTTACGGCCTTTGAACTCCGTCGGAGCTCTGCATGGCTGTCAGTCATCATGTAACCGGATCCACAATCGTCGAACTGCCCAGGCCATCCCGCCCTAGAGCTCCGTTTCCCGCTCGCATCTCCGCCCGGAGCCACGGCATCATCGCTGCTTGCGACGAGCTCGAGATGCCTCAAGGCCCGACGTGCATATTTGTCGGGCCTATAGAGACAGCTAGTCAAGAGACTCTAGAAGCTCTCTACCGTCAAGTAAGCTCTTATGAATTAGCACATCTTGTTGTTTCCTGTAATCCCAGTTATGCATAGTACTACTGATTTCGTATGCGTGCGGACCTTAACTCATTCGCATGCGCCAATTCGTTTATAATTTGTACTTGATGAACTAATTCTCATGTAGTTACAGAAACTTGCCTTTTAATGTATTGCAATGTTGGGAAAATTTTATCTTTATCTTTTTTATTTATCTTTTTAGCTCCAATTCCTTGTGTCTATTCATGTGAGCGGATCTCAAACTCTTTTGGGACTAGGCTGGATGTTGTTGTTGTTTGTTGGAAAATTTATACTCCGAAATTAAGCAAACTATATTGATTCATATTCTCCTAATTCTGTAATTTTGTTTTAGGCAAGGGATTCATATTACAGTGGGTCACCGCTAATATTTGATGATATGTTTGATAGAGTTGAGGTAAGTTTTTAGGTGTACACACTACACATGGTATGCTAATATGCTATAACTACAAAAAATTCTTTTTGTTCCGAATATTTATTTGCCCTAATGCTGAATAATTGCTGTGACAGTTAAAACTACGTCGGTATGGTTCAAAATATGTTGTCAAGTACCCTCGCTGCAGTCTTAGCCGCCAATCAACTTATGCTGATGCACAGGTGATTTTAATTTTTAGCTGGTTATATCATTTATTTCTTCGGTGTTTGGTAATTATTTTTCACACTGATCTTGAATCATTTGAGGAGAGGAGAGTTTACTGAGTTCATAAAAGATAGCTTACCTCAGTTTTGACTTTCTATACTTTCTGATCGACCACCCTTCCACATCCAAAGTTTTTTCTTGAAGATATTGAATTTTCAAAATAAGACAAGTAGATCATATGATGTAAGGGCTATTTGTTGAAATTCTACAAGGATATTGAAAATGATAAAATGTCTACTGGATTTGATTGACATATTGAATTATAGAGGACAGTAGTTATTGAAATAAGGGAAGTACCAGGATATTGCGGTGCCCATTTTGGTATGCCAAACACCATTTGTGAAAAAATAGTGCCTTTAGTTCTCTCCCATTCATATTCCACACTCATATTCCCTCATTATGGCACACCAAGTACTCCCTAAGTTTCTTGTTCATTAACTTGAATTGAAGTCTTACTGTGTTTAATATTATTTGATTTGCATTTTAGTATATATGCATCATTTGGCCCATAGTAAAGTATTCATACTGCATTACTGCTCCATTTAAGAGATAATTTCGAATTCTAGTGTCTTTCAACAAGATATATGACAGTAAGCATGTAATCTCTAGAAGAACAGAGAAATAATAAACAGGGAGGTCAAGTTTTTTTGTAGATGTATTCTGATTACAATTCTGAATATATACTTGTAATGCAATATGCAAAGCACTGCAGTGTGTGCTTTACTGCTTCAGTACATTGTCACAGTTTATCATTTCCTGTGCTACATCATTTTAATGAGCAGGAGAATAGGCTATTTTCTCCACTTGAATATTGAGTGACGTTGATGTAGGGCAGGAGGACCCATCACAGGTTTTTGCACTAGCAAGCATATGGATCCTGATTCTTGGTCTTGGATGTTCAGTCTTGCTTGCGCCTATAATATACACTATAAGTCAAGCTTATCGTGATGCATTTACTTCAGAAATGCCCTTCACGAGTCAAGCATCCTCACTGCAGCTTCTTACCATGCTTAATGGCATACTTTACATGGTGTTAGGATCCATCATAGGGTATCCCATTGCTTCAGCATCTGGTAATACATTGGTCTGCTTTCACTTTAACTTCAGTTTTTTGTTGATGAGTGATAATGAGTTTCCTAAGTAACTATCTAGATAAATGATGAATCTTTAAGGCTTGTTACATGGTAAAGTTGTCATCTAGAGGTTAGAAGGCATTTCAGTTTGCTTTAATTTGCAATCTTTAGAGCATTCTGTACTTAATAAACATTAGTTTTAAAATATGTGATGTGTATGCCATGCGGTGCCCAATTTGTCTATGAATACAATGTGTAACTTGCAGATATATTATAAGCCATGCATTTGTGGATGGAAAGAAGTTATAATATTGCTCACTCAAACAATGCGGTGTGCGTGTCTTACTATATATTCTAATGTCAGGCTATGTTTGGTGCACTATGGTACAAGGCTTCAAGACAGAGCTCAGGCACTACTTACATGGAATGAACATTGAAATCTTTTTTGTTATGTTTGTGATGTGAAAATAGTAGGGACAGGAGAAAATGCACAAGAAAATAGTAAATCTCTTAGGATATGATTTTTTTTACATACTTTAGATTTCATAGTATTTTCATCATTTGTAATGGAGTCAAAGATTCACTATTGTTTGGCTTGAGAATATGATGGAGTAAAGCAAAATGACTCACTAAACTGGCTGCGCTTCTTTGTTATGAAGCAACAGTCAGTCCATGCAATTTTCAACATGATATTCACTATGGGTCATCCGGAAACAGTCTGCTAGAATCTGGCACAAATGAAAGCTAAATAGTATACGGATATACAAATCTGATGAAAAGGAGATGATAACAGTGTCTATTGATAATGAAAGGTAATCCGTAGGCAACAGACAACCAGTCCGTTCGAGAAGACCACTCTCCAAGGCAACACTCAATATCAAAATAACAGCCTCCTCCATTATGCTACCCCCTTTTCTATTTATAGTATTAAGTCCACACAGGAACTAAAATAGATAAAGTAATTCTTTAATTGACCCCAGCCCCTTTATTTCTCCTTTCATACCCCTTATCAAAATACTGACTAGGCTGATGCCTAACACAGTCTCTTTGTGCTTTAGTACAGAGGTAAGGCTGCGTACATCCGATCCCCCCTTACCCCACTGTAGGTGGGAGCCTTTGCGGCACTGGGGTAATGATGATGACAACTTGATTTCATAGTCATTACGGAATAGAAATATATAAATAAAACCATAAAAACAAATAAATAAAATGACACTGAATGAATATATTCAGTTTAAACATTAAACGATCCCCCGAATATCGATTTTTTACGAATTTCACCTCTACTTTCTTTCAATAGCATTTTTGGGTCCCAAATGGATCCCTAAGGCCTTAAGGTTCTTGTGGTCTATAACTCAAGAATTTCTCACAGCTGGAGCACTACGAGGGCTGTGGAAAAATGACTTGGTTGCACTTAAAGGTGCATGTCCAAACTGTGGTAATGAGGTGATGCATATCGTGTTTGCTTTTATTTCTTTATTGAATCAGGACTATCATTGCATTTTGAGTTCAGTCATTACAGCTTCAAGCATCAACTGCAGGTGTTTGCTTTTGTAAAACAAAATCAGTCAAATCAGTGTCCTCACAGAACGGAGTGTCATGTATGTGACAGCATGCTAGAGTTTCGGCTGAAAGTTGAGGTACATAAACTCATACTGTTCTTGGCTTTGTACTTCAGACTAAAATTGGGCTTTGTTATGGTTTTGTTTTGTTCGTTTTTGTTTTTATTCATGTTGAGCTATGCGGCATGTATGTTTTCTGTTGAACTTGATTTTCTCAAAGAAAGTACTTGAAATGTCCTTTTTTATTTGTTATCTTTCCATTTTAAGAGTGACTCCCGTTTTTCACAGTTGTTTTCCCCCCAAACTTTTCTCCAATTTTATGCATTATGTATTGTTTGCTGAATTGTTTTGAGTTTCTTTTTTATGGGGAAGGGCCAAATAAGCACCCCTAGTATTGCCAAACCATCATCTAAAAAACAACCTGCAATAGCAGGTCAATAGATTTTTGCCTTCTCCTTATTTTCCTTTTCTTTTTCTTCTGCTTCTTCCTTCTCTTCCCGCTTCACTCTCTGGTAAAGCAGTTATTTGTGTTTTCTTTCATTTTCATCCTTCCTTAAGTTTTCTTCTTCTTCCTGCTCTCTTGGTCCTTTTCCAGCTGTAACCGGCACACTGGCCAATTCTTTTCTTTGTTTCTTATTCATTCTCATTTCTCTGTTCTTAACATGTTTGCACTTCATCAGACTTAATTTTTTCTTCCTTGTTTTCTCCTTTTTTGTTCTTTGTTTCCTCTGAAAGAAGAAGAAGAAAAAGAAAGGGGAAAAAGGGAAAAAAGAAACAAGGAACAAGAAAAGGAAGAAGTCCTGCTAAGTGCAAACACTAGTTGGGAAGAGAGAATGAAGAAAAAATAAAGATTTTCTTTTGGCTGGACTGCTGTAAGGACGGTCCTGCAGTGGTAAGACCGTAAGAGGGCCAAGAGAGAAGGAAGAAGAAGGAAAAAGGAAAATGAGGAAAAAACAAAAAACAAAATGTGCTGCACTCTTAGAGGTGCAGCGGCAAGAGAAGGAAGAAGTATAAAAGTGAAATGGGAAAAGAAATTTTAAAGGAAAAGGGTCCTCTTTCAGCTGAAACAGGCACACCGTTCAATTCTTTTCATTGTGTTTTTATTCATTCTCATTTCTCTCATCTTAACATGTGTTTGCGCTTCATCGAACTTAACTTTTTCCTTCCTTTTTTTTCCTTTTTGGTCCTTGTTTTCTTTCAAAAAAGTAGAAAGAAAAGGAAATAAGGGGAAAAAGAAACAAGGAACAAAAAAGGAAGAAAAAAAGCAAGTCATGCTAAGTGCAAAGTGCAAACACTAGTTGGGAAGAGAGAATGAAGAAAAAATAAAGATCTTTTTATTTGGCTGGACTGCTGGAGGGACGGTCCTGCAGTGGTAAGAGGGCCAAGAGAAGAAAGAAGAAAAAAGTGAGTGTGCTCCTATTGTTGGTTGTTTACCCGGTCAATTGTGTTTTTGATAGGAATCTGGCTTAGTAGGCTAATAATAAGAAATAATAATAATAATAGTAAGTGTTTATGTAGTAGTATAAATAGAAGGGGAGGGGAGGAAAATAGATAGGCAGGTATTCAATTGAGTTTTGGTTAGGAGATTGGTCATCTCGAATGGTCCATAAGCTTTGTATCCCTTCTGTGATCTGTTCATCTTTGTGAATAAAGTGTTTCGATCTGTTCATGTTCATTTCTACTGATTTGTGCTGTTCTGAGTTAGAGAATTCCAGAGTTGTACCATTGGTATCAGAGCAACTGTTCTGGTGATCGGAATTGCTGTAGTATCACTAGAAATTTTTTCTCGTTTTGAATTGTGAATGGGATTTTCACTATGGGTCATCCGGAAACAGTCTCTCTGTGCTTTAGTACATGGGTAAGACTGCGTACATCCGACCCCCCTTACCCCACTCTAGGTTAGAGCCTTTGCGGCACTGGGGTAAATGAAAAATGAAAATGATTTGAATTGTGAATGGGGTTCAAACGAGAGCAAAAATGGAGAATCTAAGGGAAGAAATGGAGCGTAGCAGGATCGCAAATGAGGAAACATTGCTACAAATGAAAACAATGATGGAAAACCTTGACAGAAAGCTAGCTGCGATGGAAGAACAATTCCAGACTAGACGACGATCGCGGTTGCCAAGAACGTCCATCAGTTCGCAGATGCGAACTAATTCTTCCAAATTGTCGCTAACTAAGCAGTTTTCTTATCAAGCGCGAGAAACTTCTTCCAGTTCTAGGGTTTCGTCGCTGAACTATTCTTTGAGTTTGCATACATCTTTGCTCGCGGAAACTCACCACTGGTCATCGCAAAACATTTCACTTGGTCGTTCACAGGTGTCTTCTCTCAGTTCGCATATTATGTCGCAAGAAGGTCCCAGTTCACAATCGCGAACTGCATCTTCCAGTTATCTGGCTTCTTCGCGAACTTCAACTCATAGTTCGCAATCGCGAATTGTTTCTTTCAGTTCGCAGCCACCTGCAACAGCTGGTCTCAGCCCACAGGCGTTCCCATCTGCTATTCACTCGCGTCAGATTGCGATGCTATCCAGAGAAGAATCTTCTTGTTCGCAATTTTTGTCGGAAGTTTCTAACCCTGAGCACGTCTTATCTTCCAAGTTGAAGCTAGCGGAATTTGTAATCAAGGAAACAAATCCGGAAAAAGAACTCGAGGAGCAAATGACAGTAGCTGATGGAGCTAAATCTGCAATCAAGAAACTGAATCCGGACGACGAACGTGAGGAACAATCATCTGTTGTTCAGGTTTCTATTCCTGTGGTTGTTGGGCTGGTAGGAAAGGTTCCAAGTTCTTTTGCTCCTCTGACTCTCGTACTTATAGAAGGAAAACACAAGGATAATAGGAAAATAAATCATTTGACAAATGAGAGCCGTGAATTCGTGTTTGCAAAAGTCATTTCTGGAAAAGAAAAAGATATAGTCAGAAATTCTTTAGGAATACTTTTTGAGGATGATAGATGGGATTGGGATAACAATTTTGCCAATATCAAAGTTGGGATCAACGATCTTACAGGATTACCAATTGTGCAAAAAGAGTACGGAGATAAAATAGTTTATAATCATGAAGTGGATACTGTACTTGCAGCAACATATGGGTATCTTGTGACATTTGAAATAAAAGAGGAATCTCATTAGTCATTACCTATATGTGGAATTTCCAGGAGTGCATGAGCTGAATTTTCATAAATCAGGACCTCATTCAATTTCATATCAGAAGCTTGGTCAAAGTGGAAATGGGGATAGGAACAATGCAGAAATGGGTGAAAGAAGTATTATCTTTGACAGCGTAATTCCAGGGAGTTTTCATCTCCAGCTTCTGCTCCTCTTTGCTGTGAAAGAAGTGAAGATGAAAGGTCAAATAATGAAGGTCATGGCCAAGCAATCTAGGAGGTATTGGGAAGGGAGAGGTGCAAGAATGAAGTGGAAGTGGAAGATCATGGCTGATTCCTATCACCCACCTTGAGGACAAGGTGTGGTTGTTTAGGGGGGGGGGGGGGAGTATTGATAGGAATCTGGCTTAGTAGGCTAATAATAAGAAATAATAATACTAAGTGTTCATGTAGTAGTATAAATAGAAGGGGAGGGGAGGAAAATAGATAGGCAGGTACTCGGTTGAGTTTTGGTTTGGAGATTGGGCATCTCGAATGGTCCATAAGCTTTGTATCCCTTCTGTGATCTGTTCATCTTTGTGAATAAAGTGTTTCGATCTGTTCATGTTCATTTCTACTGATTTGTATACTGTTCTGAGTTAGAGAATTCCAGAGTTCTACCAGTTTTAGGAGTAAACTTTAAATGTGTGATACTTCTTTAGTACCTGGGCTAAGGTGGTGATTTTGGATAAGTAAAAGGGCTTATTTGGCACTTTTCCCTATTTTTATATGTTTAACGCTTGTTGAGATTTTTACTGGTTGATTTAAGAATAGAAAAGTGCCACTTTAATAGTGTTTTAAGATTTTTATTTGTTCAACGCTTATTTGGCACATTAATTTTTAAAGCTTGATCTGTACTGTTGGGAAATGAATAGAAAAGAAAACTCCTCAGGTAGTTGAGGTACCATGAGGAATAGTAAAGCCTGATGGTATTGGGGTTTTTCTTATCCCTCCCTTTCAAAAAAGAAAGATCGAACTTAGCTGATACCACATCTGCCATTTCTATGCTAAGCTTAAAGCCATTTTCCCCTGTTGGAGTTGATACAATTTCAACATTTTACAGCAGTCCATATCTAAACATGGTAGGCAGAAATGGGTTTATGGGCGTGTGTACCTCATTCGGCAGCAAGGAAGAAGGCAAAGGTAGTGAAGCATTCTCAACAATCAACATCTGATGATGAAGCCATATGCCTGTTTCACCAAATCTGTTTATAGGCAAAGGTAGTGTTTTATAGGCCTTTTTATCTATTTTTTAAAATCTTAGCCGGATATGTATGTACTTGCAAAGAAACTAACGCCACATGTAGAGGAAGTATATTTATCCTAGTGTACTTAATTCTAAAGGGTTGCATCCCAAAATTGAGAGCTCCACTTACCCCCCATTTTTTGGAGTTTAGTTGAGGAACTAAATAATGGGATTGCATACATGATACACCAATTCTTCTATAGCACTTCATGTACACTTGTCTAGAGTTCAATATACTGGATTGATACCAAGTATTTTTTTTTAATTTTAAATATGATTATCAACTTATGACTGCCCATGGTTTCAATATTAAATACTACCTCCATATCACTTAAGTTGTCTCATTTGCTTTTCACGGAGTTTAAGATAATTACAGTAGACTTTATAAAAAGTAGGGTTTTCGTACTGTAGTGACTAGTGATATTGTAGCTGCTTTTTGTGTGGATTTCTTTCCAAAAAGGGAACTGAGACAATTAATTTGATACACCCAAAAAGGAAAGTGGGACAACTAAATGATACGGAGGGAGTACCATATTATTCGTTGGAGTATTTCTGATCACATTTACCTCAATCAATGTTTGCTAATAAGATTACTACGAGGGGTTATTCCAGACTTTCCAGTACCAAATCATTTGATACACTCATACACCCAATCAATTTTTTTTTCCATTGGGGAGAGTCGGTATGTTGTTGAAGATTTCCGTCAACAACCCGATCATTTGTGTGCCATAGTGATGGTCCGAACCAGGCCAAACCGGCCCGTGAATTGGATCGGCCCGCTACTGTGCGGGACCGGACCGGGACCGGATGGCCGGTTTCGGGCTTTTAGCCCGTGTGGGCGGGCCGGGCTCGGGCCCTCTTTTAGTTGAACCGGCCCGGGCGGTTCGGGCCGGGCCCGGTTCTTTTTTTTGGGTTTTTCAATTTTTTTTTCCTTTTCCTTGGGTAGGGCTGGGTGTTTTGGGGAGATTTGAGGGGTGGGGGGTCAGGGGGTAATTAGAAAGCAAAAAAAAATATTACATAGACCCGGGCTTGACCCGGTTAGGCCTGGACTCGGTATCAATCGGGCCGGTTCCGAGCCCAACAATCTGGAAAAAAGCCCACCCGAGCTCGGAACCGGAACTAGACCAGCCCGGGTCCATTCCTAGCGTACCATGCTTAATTTTATGCATCATTTGGATTTTTAAATATGCGTTTGAGTATCAAAATTATTGGGAGGTACCACAACACCTTAGCCCTAAACTCCATCAACATTTCCATCAACATTGCTCCACACGTGGCCCTTTTTTAGCAATCCCCGTCAATATTTTGTCTTTCTTTGTATTGGGAGGCTCCACACGTGGGACATGCAAGCAATTCCTTGAACTCGTTTCTAACACAATGTAGTCGTTAGGACAAGCATGGATTTTTTGATACCCTATCCCCATTGATAGTAGGGATGGATTCGGGCCGGGTCGGGCCCGGTCGGGCCGCCGGTTCGTATCACATGGGCCCGGGACCGGCTCGAGGGTTGGGCGGGTCCGGTTCGGGCCGGGCCACCCGCCCGGGTCACGGGTCGGGCCACCCGCTGGGCCGGGCCGGGCTGGTTAATTTTTTTTTTAATTTATATTATATACTTTATAGTTTTATACAAGTATTAAAAAACAAACTTCAATTGCATTTATTTGAAATGAAATAGGAACTACATTTGAAAATTAAATAGGAACTATAATTGTTTTTAATCGGAATCTCCGGCATAGGTAGAGCCACCCTCTGTTGTAGATTCATCCATAAAGTGTTGGGATGGAGTGATGTCAATTTCTTGAGCTCTACGTGCTGCTTTCAACCAATCGTGGTAGCATATAAGCATTTCAAGAGATTCAGCGCTCAACCTCGTTCTGGTTTGTGTTAGAACATTGTCGGCCGAACTAAATTCTTGTTCCACGGCAACCGTTGAAACCGGCATTGATAGCACTTGCTTAGCCATCTTTGCTAAAACCGGGAACATTCTTTCTTTTCCCTTCCACCAGTTTAGTACGTCAAAATCATCATCTTCTTCAAAATCAACATCATAAGTTAAATACAAAGAAATCTCATTAATTGTACTTTGTTGTGTAGCGGGAGTTGATTTTGTTTTTTTTAATAAGATTGGCAAACGTAGATTTGAAAATTGATTTTCCTTTAGATGATGTTTGTGTCGGGGGAGGGGACGCATTGCCATATTGTGCATGAAACTCATTGAATAATGCATAAAATATATCACTAACCTCGTTGTATTCTTTTTTCGGATCAATTGGGTTGTCCTCATACATTGGCAATGGACCAAAAAAGCAGCATAATAATAATTCAAACATTCTTCTAAAGAACCAAGTCTAAAACGAGGATCGAGAACAAATGCAATACCATAAATATGCGGAATATGTGAATATTATTTTAAAAACATTTCCTTCATAAAACCAGCAAAATAACTCACATAATCAGCATTCTCAAAATTTGAAAAAGCACCGGCGAGATTAACAGCTTCACGAATAAATTGGTTTGAGGTAGGTTTATAAACATGACTAAAAGTTTCAGTTGCATTATTAAAATATATCAAAGCATTACAAATTTTTTCACAGGTGTCGATCTCAGCCGAGTTTATAATATAGTTATCATATTGTTTCATAAAAGCAGGAAAATGTTGTTTATATCTAAGAAGAACTCCAATTAACTTATAGGTACTATTCCAACGAATAGACAAATCTTTTGGAAAAGCCACATATCTCTCACCTCTTTCAATCAAATAATCATGCCATTTTTTCCTAAGTTGTCAATCACCCCAAATACGTCTAATCCCCCCCCTTGACTACCTCCAACAATGCTCCCAACGCTTTTAGACCATCTTGCACACATAAATTTAGAACATGACATGCACATCGTTGATGAAAAAATCTACCCATCAAAGAAGTAGAACCACACAATTCACGCAATCTAGGAATAGCAGCAGTATTATTAGTAGCATTATCAAAACCAATAGCAAACACCTTATCAATTAAATTTTACTCAATTAAAATACGTTCAATCAAAATATAAATATGCTCAGCGGTGTGACGATCATTAAATTCACGGAAAGCAAGAACACGTTTATGCATATGCCAATCATTATCAATATAATGTAAAGTCAGACCCAAATAATGTAAATTATGATAAGTATCCTCCCATATGTCAGAACATACAGTAACACGTCCATCAAAGTTTGCAAAATAATTTTGTAACCTTACCTTTTCCGCACCATAAAGCCTTGAAATTTCTTTCTTAACCGTTTTGCGACTATAACCTCTATATCGCGGATTTAAACAAGTTTGTGCATAATCACGAAAAGCAAGACTTTCAGAAAACAAATAAGGCAAATTTTCTTCAACAAGTAAGTTAGCCATACCTGTCAAATTTTGTGCATCATTGTATGATAAATTACCAAAAGTTTGTTGGTTATTTGCAAACCTCGATATTTGCGTTTGCTTCCCCGTTCCGCCGCCTAATTTTGCATACTCCACCGGGTGTTTGGACTTAAGGTGTCTTGTGGCGGATCCGTATCCGCCGGAACTCCCCAAGCTATAGTTTTTCTTGCACCAATTGCAAGTTGCGGTCCAATTCCCGGTGTTCGGGTCCTTCCACTTCGAAAAATTATTAGCCATTAATTCAGATTTTGTTTTTGTACCTGTTTGGGATGAGGCTGCTTGATCGGCGTCATGGCTGCCGCCACCCTCCTCCTCCTCCTCGTCGTGGCTCTCCGGAATTGCTTCCTCCACATCGTCGTCCTCGTCCTCGAGCTCTTCTTCGTCAATGGTCCTCGGTTGGTCTTGAAAAAAGCGGGAATTATGTCGGTGCAATTCTTGTTCTAGTTGTTCGTCGGTCATCGCATCCCCATCCCTCCTTATGTAACCCGTATCAAAATCATCTCGACTTTGAGATGAAGAGCCGATATGTGATTTACCTTTGCAGGATCTCTTCCTCGCAAGCTCTTTCGTTCGGTTGCGCTCGAGGTTACCCATATCAACCGAATATCTAGGACGATCCATCTAAAAAATGTAGCGATGAATAAAAAATTGTAAAAAACTAATTAACTATTTATGTAACTATTAATTCGAGTTATAGCAAATTAAGTAGTGAATTAACTAGTTTTGTGTACAACATATTTTTTAAACTAGAGTCAAATGTAGCAATTAATAAAAAATTGTAAAAAACTAATTAACTATTTATCTAACTATTAATTCGAGTTATAGCAAATTAAGTAGTGAATTAACTAGTTTTGTGTACAACATATTTTTTAAACTAGAGTCAAATGTAGCAATTAATAAAAAATTGTAAAAAACTAATTAACTATTTATCTAACTATTAATTCGAGTTATAGCAAATTAAGTAGTGAATTAACTAGTTTTGTGTACAACATATTTTTTAAACTAGAGTCAAATGTAGCAATTAATAAAAAATTGTAAAAAACTAATTAACTATTTATCTAACTATTAATTCGAGTTATAGCAAATTAAGTAGTGAATTAACTAGTTTTGTGTACAACATATTTTTTAAACTAGAGTCAAATGTAGCAATTAATAAAAAATTGTAAAAAACTAATTAACTATTTATCTAACTATTAATTCGAGTTATAGCAAATTAAGTAGTGAATTAACTAGTTTTGTGTACAACATGTTTTTTAAACTAGAGTCAAATGTAGCAATTAATAAAAAATTGTAAAAAACTAATTAACTATTTATCTAACTATTAAACAAGAGTCAAATGTAGCAAATTAACTAGTAATTAAACAAGTGTAAATAATAGAATAATTTCGTACCTCTTTTGGACTTTCGGATGGGAGTAATAGAATGACTTCAAATTAATTAGATATAATTCTAACTATATTAATAGATATAATAAATATATAAGTAATATATAATTAGATAACAAATATAAGTAATATAATACTATTTATATCTATTTATAGTTTATATAAGTAGATAATTAATATAAACTATAAATAATAAATATAATATATTGGAGAGTGGAGAATAAGAGAATTAGAGAGTAGAGAGTTAAGAATAGGATTTAGGAAGAATTGGAGAAGAGATATGAAAAAATGTTTAAGATTAGGAGTATTTATAGGTTTTTTTACCCTCCACCCCCCCACCACCCCCCCCACCAGCCAACCCCCCCCGGACCCCCCCTTTACCCCACCCCCAACGGCTAGTAGCCCAAACCAATTTTTTTTTTAAAATTAAACCCGGACCCGGGCCCGGGCCCGACCCGGCCGGGCCGGGTCACAATAATCCAGCACCGAGCCCGCCCCGCCCCTTCCCACCGGTTCGGGTCCATACCCGGTCCCGGACCGCCCGACCGGGCCGGTCCCGGGCCCGCACAGTACCGGGCCGGGCCCGCACAGTACCGGGCCGGGCCCGCACAGTACCGGGCCGGGCCGGGTCACGGGCCGGGTGGCCCGAACCGAATCCATCCCTAGCTGCAGGTGGGTCCGTGCGGTTTGGGGATGGGGTAAAAAAAAACTATAAATACTCCTAATCTTAAACATTTTTCTATATCTCTTCTCCAACTCTTCCTAAATCCTACTCTTAACTCTCTACTCGATCTCTACTCTCTAATTATCTTCATCTTCTCAAATTCTCTTATTCTCCAATATATTATATATCTACTTTATATTAATTATCTACTTATAATTTATAAATACATACATTATATTACTTATATTATATTTCTTATCTAATTATATATTACTTATACATTTATTATATCTATTAATATAGTTGGAATTATATCTATAATTTATTTACTTTCTATAAATACTCTTATTTTCTAACATTTTTATACACATCTTCTCCAACATCCAATCTCTAATCTCCATCTTCATCTCCATCTATTGTAGTATTTGTAGAATTATTATATCTACCTTTTTTAAGATGGAAAGTGTAGCACGGGGGTTTCACCGTCTTTCACGCGGATACGAGATGGCAATGAAGCATATTATGTCATGTGACCGGGAGGTGCGGGAAGTTCCGATTGATTACAATTTACAAAATGTATTTCATATTGTATTTTTTTCTTAATTGTCAAATATAGTTCCTATTTCATTTCAAATAAATGCACTTGAAGTTTGTTGTTAATACTTGTACAAAACTATAAAGTATAAATTATAAAAAAATGAATTTAACCAACCCGGCCCGGCGGCCCGGCAGCCCGGCGGCCCGGCGGCCCGGCGGGTGGCCCAGCCCGAACCGGAACCGTCAAGACCTCAAGCCAGTCCCGAGCCCATCACTTACAAACCGGCGGCCCGGCCAGGCCTAGGCCCGGCCCGAGTCCATGTCTACTTTGGACCGATTGGTTTCCCACGCTTCATGTCATGCTTTTGATTCATTTGCAACGACATGTCCTGCACAGTTGCACTCCTACTAGGACATTTAGTCTAATAGGAGCATTGATAGCCGGTACTAATGACTTTGTCACTCCTTTACTATTAGTAAAAGCGTCTAGCAATTGATTCACTAAACCGTGTAAATGTATTATCTTTTGAAATTCAATTTCACATTCTTTGGTACGAGAATCAAGATGTAATAATGATGGTACAGTCCAACACAATTCTTTCTCAAAGTCATTCTCTGGTTTTGAAGTTTGAAAAATCCATCAAACACAAGAGGAAACAGAGCAATACAAATAAACAACTGGAGAAAACATCCCACCACACTTGTATTTTTGACTTTCCGTATCTACAAATTTCTTTGAGAAATTACCCAAAATAGGACTAAAACGTTTGTATATTCCAAAATAGGACTATCATGTTTTTATTCCCAAAATAGGACTAATTACTGTCATGTTTTGGCAGTACTAGACTTTAAACATGACAGTAATTACTCATATTTTGGGAAGAAAAACATGTCAGTCCTATTTTGGATTTTTCAAACTTTTTTACTCCTATTTCGGAAATTTTCCCAATTTCTTTTTAATAATAAAACTCCCTACTAAAATGTACTGTTATAATAAAAAACATTTTATAGGACATCAAAAGGGGTCATTAATGCCTTCAGGGGCGTACCTGAAATTCGGTGTAAATTTTGTTCCTAGGCCGACCCACCTCAAATTTAAACAATGTCTATATTTTTAGTGTAAAAAATTCGGTGTAATTTTTTCCCCAAAAATATTCTTTGTACGAGCCTAGTGCCCTGGCTCTGCCCCTGAATGCCTTACGATGTGCATTAACACACTCTTGTGTACACATATGTACATGAAAGTATAACCTTCGAACTGCGAGTTGATAAATGTCGCAAATTCACCTCAAATTCGATAACACTAGTTATGAATCCAAGAAAATTGATTTTCCTCGAATCAAATTGAAATACTACGTCCTTTCTTTTTTAATTGCAACACTTTATCTTCACATTTGCCAACACACATCTTTCACTGCAATTATCTTTAATTACAAAACATTATAAAAAATTGAGATTTTGGAAGTTCACATTAAGAGAAATTTGATAATATTTATACATATTAATTTGATTATATTAGTAGAAAATCATGGTCAATGTAAGATTTGTGAATAATGTAAAATTCAAAGTGTTGCAACTATTAAAGAACGGGGGAAGTATTTATGTTAAGTCGTCATTTTACCATGATGCAAGTTATCAATAACTCTGTGTGCGACTGAGCAGATCAGTAATGGTGGGAAAACTTTACTCCGAAAGTTGTTGTAGTCAAACAAGCCTCTAGCCCAAGAGCACAAACAATTTTTTTTTTAAAATAAGACCGGACCCGGGCCCGGGCCCGACCCGGCCGGGCCGGGTCACATTATTCCAGCACCGAGCCCGCCCCGCCCCTTCCCACCGGTTCGGGCCCATACCCGGTCTCGGACCGCCCGACCGGGCCGGTCCCGGGCCCGCACAGTACCGGGCCAGGCCGGGTCACGAGCCGGGTGGCCCGAACCGAATCCAACCCTAATTGATAGACACAAAATCTTTTTGGCCTCATATGTGCTCTTTGGGAGCTCATTTCCCTCTAGAATCATATCTTTGAAAATATGAAGTAATGTAGTGAAACTCTTGTCACTCCATCCATTTGAGTCTTCAAGTTGAATGCTCTCAAAACAACAGGTTATCAGGTATATTTATTAGAGTATCCTAACCATAAAGGTTTATTTGCATCCGCTAGTCTAGTATCTAACTCATGTGCTCGGTCACTAAAGTCATCGACTCTATCAAAAAACATATCACGTAGTTGATTGCCAACACCATCATTATCTTCTTCACTCACCTTGTGTGCGTGCTAGACTTGCTTGATAGCAATACTTCTCTGTGCCATAATCATGTTTTATATATTTCAAAATATCCTTTCCAAAACAAATTATCTTTTATTTGAGCATCATCCAAAACCGTAGAATTGCAACACTTCTTACAAGGACAACAAAACTTCATATCCTTGGTAGATGCTTTTCTTTTGCAAAATATATAAACCAATCAACCTCATTAGCATATTCATCCTGTATGAGACGTTGTTATCCAACTTTTATCTATTTAATAAACCCTAAACACATGGTCAACAAATGGGATCTCATGTCATGAAATTAGATTATGTTATAAATAGTTTATCAGACTGTTATAAATAAATGGAATAAGTTACACGAACAAATTACAGTAGCTATAAAAACTTGTAGTTGTTGATAGAAATATGTTGAAAAGTATTGTAATTTTTTTCTTTTAAATGATAAAAAATTTAAGCCATCGAACAAAAATTTGGCATCACCATTAGGTGGCTGGGCTCTATGATGACGCCAAACTAGACGTTATTCTAAAAAAAATTGCATACAAAATACTTCGTATTATACATAACAAGAAGTTAATATAAGAGAGACGTGCAAAGTTTAATAATAGCTTGAATTTCCTTATAAAGTTTTGTGCATAAAAAAAGTTGATATAAGAGAAGCTATATATCCAATATGGCCAACTACATTGATATGAAATGTGATCTAGCTCTTAAAAAATTGATCTTACAATAAATAAATATATCAGTTTATTAGTATTATAATGTAAGAGTACTTTAAACTTTGAAACACTTGTAAAACTACACGCTAAAGAGAAGGAAGTTTCTTTCTGGTTTATTCAATATGCCGAAGCCATACATATATACAATTCTATTCCACTAAAATCTCTTACTAAGAAGGAAAGAAATAAACTAAAATAAGTATACAATATATTCACAACTTGGCAACTGCTAATAATAAGGCAAGACATCCGCGGCAAGATACGCAGCATGCACATGCGGCTAACACCCCCCCTCAAGATGGGCTATGAGGATCCCGAATACCCATCTTGGACAACAAGTAGGTGAACTGTCGTTGACCAATAGCCTTAGTGAGGACATCCGCCAATTGTTCGGTAGTGGACCTATGAGAAGGAAGAATAGCCCCAGAACTAATATGGTCCCGCAAGAAGTGACAGTCTATTTCAATATGTTTTGTACGCTCGTGATAGACTGGGTTAGAGGCAATATGAAGGGCCGCCTGGTTGTCACAAAACAACCGCATGGGTTGAGAATGACAAACCGCAAGTGACGAGAGCAAACTCTTGAGCCAAAGTAGCTCACAAGTCAGAAGAGCCATGGACCGATACTCCGCTTCGGCTGAGGACCTTGAAACAGTGTTTTGTTTCTTGGTTCGCCAAGAGATAGATGAGGAACCCAGCATGACAAAATATCCAGAGATTGACCGGCGGGTAGTTGGGCAACTTGCCCAGTCCGAGTCACAAAATCCCGTTAACGAAAGGTCGGAGTCACGTCGTAAAAATATCCCTTGACCTGGGTGTGCCTTAAGATACCGCAACACTCGAACGACAGCCTCCCAGTGTGCGATACGCGGGCACTGCATGAATTGGGAAAGAATATGCACAGAATAGCTAATATCTGGTCGGGTGAGGGTGAGATAAATAAGCTTCCCAACTAACCGGCGATATTGTTCAGGATTCTCGCAGAGTGGACCATCATCAAGTTGAAGGCCGTGATTTTGGATCATAGGAAAAGACACCGGTTTGGCTCCCAGAAGTCCCGTTTCAGATAAAATATCCATTACGTATTTCCTCTGACCCAAAAATATTCCAGTAGGATTACGTGCTATTTCAATGCCAAGAAAATATTTCATAGAACCCAAATCCTTAATAGGAAAATGTTGTCCCAAATAAAGTTTGAAATCAAGAATGAGTTGATGGTCATTTCCGGTGATTAACAGGTCATCCACGTAAATCAAAATGCACATGATTTTTCCAGATGTACGAAAGGTGAAAAGAGTATTATCAGCACCAGACTGGATAAATCCATAAGAACGAAGAGCTTGCCGAAGTTTAGAGAACCAGCACCGGGGTGCTTGGCGGAGCCCGTAAAGTGATTTTAGTAAACGACATACCTTCCCGGAATCAGATGCCGAATAGCCAGGTGGAAAATGCATATATACCTCTTCGCCTAGGTCGCCATGCAAAAATGCATTCTCAACATCCATCTGGTGCAATTCCCAGTCACGTGCTGCTGCAACAGATAAAACAGTGCGTACCGTCACCATTTTAGCAACCGGGGCAAAAGTCTCGTGATAATCGATGCCTTGGACTTGTCGGTTTCCGCACACCACGAGACGAGCTTTGTATATGTCAATGGATCCATCACTCTTGTATTTAATCTTGTAGACCCATTTGCAGTATATAGCTCGCTTGCCAGGAGGTAATTTTTCAACTTGCCATGTCCCGGTGCGCTCAAGCGCATCTATTTCTCGCTGCATAGCCTCCCTCCAGTGAGGGGAAAGAACGGCTTCCTTGTACGTCTGTGGCTCACGATTAGCACTAATTGCCGCAAGAAAGGCTCGATGCTGCACATAAAAACGATCATAATTTACAGCATCAAATAAGGGATAGGGCGTACCTGAGGGGACGATCGTAGTAGGCAGTTGACTGGGGGAGTCAGCTAGTTTCACAGTATTTAATTGAATGTCATAATCATTCTGCCAAATTGGTGCTGCACGTGTGCGAGTACTCCGTCGCAAGGGAGGAGAGTCCTGAGTGGGTTCTATGTCATCTGCAGCCGAAATGTTGGGAGGAGGAGCCAATTGAGTGGACCGAGCCCCATTGGATTGATGAGGTGCAGTGTCAGCAACAGAGGAATGTGGTGGAAGAACAGTAGATTCATCCATGTTTCCTGGTGTCATGGCTCTATCATCATGGGTGTCCTTATCTTCTGTCAGCCGAGCCCATGCTTGAGTGTGGTGAGTGTCAACATCTTCTGGATGGTTGTCCAAGTCAGCCACGCAGCATGGTTTTTCAGACCCAAACGGAAATTGAGCCTCGAAGAACCGAACATCTCTGGATACAAAGTGCTTCTGATTTTCAAGATCAAAAACTTTCCATCCCTTTTGAGAATAGGAGTACCCAAGAAAAACACATTTAACACCACGCGGTGCAAATTTATCACCAAGTGTATTTTTTTCATGAGCGTAGCATAAACAACCAAACACGCGGAGATTATTATAACACGAAATTTTGTTGTACAAAATTTCATAAGGGCTTTTGTGATGCAAAAGGCGACTAGGTAACCTATTAATCAAATACGCCGCCGCCAACACACATTCCCCCCAAAAATGAATAGGCAAATGAGCATGAAAACGTAATGCCCTAGCAACTTCCAGAATATGCCGGTGCTTTCGTTCAACACGCCCATTCTGTTGGGGTGTATACACACAGGTGGTTTGAAAAATTATTCCATGATCATTAAAATAATTTTTCAGTGCAATGAACTCTTTTCCATTATCACTTCGTACAATACGAACCTCCTTATTAAACTGCCGTTTAGTCATAACAAAAAATTGTTTCAAAATGCTTCCCACTTCGCCTTTGTGACGAAGTAAATGTACCCAAACAGCACGAGAATGATCATCCACAATAGTTAAAAAATAACGAGCGCCACAAGAAGAAGTGCGATAAGGACCCCATACATCACAATGGATAAGTTCAAAACATTCAATAGCACGTACCGAATTGAAATCAAACACTTCTCTAGTCTGTTTAGCACGAAGACAAGCATCACAAGCCTTATTTTCTAAATAGGATCCTGGAACATCATTAATAAAACTGTAAACTTTACGCACTACTGAAGCTGACGGGTGTCCCAATCTAGCATGCCATAAATCCGTTGAGTCCACTATTCCCACTTGATGCGCACAAATGTCCTCCATACTGTGAAAATAGTAGACCCCCCCACATCTTCTACCCACTCCAATCGGCGTCCTCGTAGGTAGGGCCTGTATCACACAAATCTGATTAGTAAAAAATATATCGCATCTGGCATCATCAATCAAGCGAGCTATAGAAATTAAATTGCACCGAAGTCCAGGTACAAATAAAACATTTGACAATTTAATATGTGAACTAATCTGAATGTATCCCATAAATGTGGCATGAGTTACTTCCCCATTAGGCAACGTAACAGGAAGAGGTGGCACCTGTTTCTTGTGATCAAAAACACTCTCTATCCCGGTCATATGATACGAGGCCCCCGAGTCAAGGAGCCACGTATAGTCAGTACGCATACCTGTCAATTTTTCAGAAGAGGCAGTGACCTGGAAATTTTCCATTGCTTTCATAAGAGCACGCCACTGCTCTTGATTAAATATCGGCATCCCATGCGAGGTCGTGAGGTCCGGTTTCTCATCCTTGGACTGTGTAGCAGCTTCTTCAGGTCCGGCATGCACCGCATTTGCAGTTGCTCTTCCTCGTCCCCTTCCTGCCCCACGGCCACGGCCTCCGCGTCCTCTCCCCTGGTTATCAAACCACCAGTCGGGATATTTGCCGATACGTTTGAAGCAGTGTTCAACATCATGGCCATTCTTCTTACAATACCCGCAGACAAGTTTTGGCTCCTCGTCTTGTTTTGGTGCACTTTGCCGCACCGCAAAGGCAGTAACCTCCGGTTGTTCGTCTCTACCGCGGGTCATGTGGCGGTGACGTTCCTCCTGGACCATTATATTATACAACTTAGTCAGCATCGGAAGTTCCTCTTGGCTGAGTATGTTCGAGCGTAAAACCCCAAATATCTCGTTGTCAAGGCCAAGCAAGAAATCGTGGCATTTTTCCGTCTCAATCTTCTTGAGAAATTGTGTTTCAAGATCACACTTGCATCCCTGGCAATCACATCGAGGAATAATTCTATAACCATCGAGTTCATCCCACAGAGTCTTCAAACGTCCGAAGTAATCCGCCACCGTTGCCCCATTCTGCCTGCAGCTCCGGATCAAATTCTTCAATTCGTACGTCCGCATCGAATCACCCACAGCAAATCGGGCTTTGAGATCATTCCAAAGGTCACGAGCTTCATCCATGAAGGCAATATTTGTCCGCATGGCCGGCTCGATCGACGTCATCATCCATCCGGTTATCATGGAGTTTACGGTAATCCAGTCCTCCACATCGTCAATTGGTCCAGTCGGTCGTTTGATCGTTCCATCTATAAACCCAACCTTACGCTTGGCACGCAAGGCGTTCTTCATCGAGATCGCCCACTCTCGATAGTTTCGTTCTCCCTTCAACGTCATACCACAAATATTCAGACCTGGGAAGTCTGAATTGGGCAAGAAATATGGGGAAATTGGGTCGTTGATCTTCCTCCGTGGTGGATTGTCGTTGTTCGTCATGGTCGTGGAATAGGCCGCGCGTAGCTTCAAAAATGCTCTGATACCATGTAAAACTACACGCTAAAGAGAAGGAAGTTTCTTTCTGGTTTATTCAATATGCCGAAGCCATACATATATACAATTCTATTCCACTAAAATCTCTTACTAAGAAGGAAAGAAATAAACTAAAATAAGTATACAATATATTCACAACTTGGCAACTGCTAATAATAAGGCAAGACATCCGCGGCAAGATACGCAGCATGCACATGCGGCTAACAACACTAATCTAGTTGTATAATTCTGCCTCCAAGGAAATCATCTGTTAGTGAAGGTCTATATAAGAGTTTATTATCAAAGATATGTTAACTGTTATTTGCTCATATATCACTGATTTTCTTGTGTTGCTTTCTTCAACCATAAGTTTGTGGATAGAAGAGAATCTGGAAGCTTCAGGTTCTATTTGGTTTGACTTTACCATTCGTTTTGAAATTTGTGTAATATTGCAACCATTATGAAGCCAAAGATTCATTATTTTTTGGCTTGAGATTATGATGGAATAAAGCAAAATGACTCACTAAACTGTCTACGCTTCTTTGTTATGAAGCAACAGTCAGTCCATGCAATTTTGGATGGGATTTTCACTATGGGTCATTCGGAAACAGTCTCTTTGTGCTTTAGTACAGGGGTAAGACTGCGTACATCCGACCCCCCTTACCCCACCGTAGGTGGGAGCCTTTGCGGCACTGGGGTAAATGAAAATGATGATGATGAGGCAAACCATCTAAGTCGATGGGGTAAATGTTGGGAACATTCACACCTTACTAGACTAGCCTCCTACTTCACTAGGACTCAAGGACATAGAGCACTCTGGGAAGATTGGAGCATGAGCAAGAAGAAACAATCATCTAAATTCAAGGTCCAAAGTTCACTTAAGCAAGATGTATGGCAACATTTTAAAACTAAATCATTTGTTGCTGGCAGATGCATCACTTAACAATTCCTTTTGAACTTTTGTGTAATATTACAACACTCTCATAGCTCAACTGCTTGACTGGACTCCTTTTTCACTATCATATGGAGCATTGAGATGATGCAAAAACAAGAAGAAACAATCATGTAACACAAAGTCTAAAGTTCACTTAGGGTATGTTTGGGAGTTTGGAGGGAAGGGGAGGGGAAGGCTTTGGAGGTATGTTGTTGGAGAGGAAATGGAGGGGAGGGTGAGTAAGCCCCTCTGTATTTGAGAGTAATAAATTTGGAAGAAGAAATCTTTTGAATGAATTATTGATGGAGTATATGGGTCTAGGCCCCAGGACCCACATACTCAGAAGAACAGAAAGTACAAGCCACTAAGCGGTGCCCTCGTCGGCCAAAGGACCCCCGTCGGCCAAAGAGGGACCAACTCAGAATATGTTCCTGAAGCCAGGGAACCAGAGTGCCCTCGTCGGCCGCTGCCCGGCCGTGTCCTCGTCGTCCAGACCCTCGTCGGCCACGGAAGCCTCACAGAACTAGATTTTACACTTAGTCATTTCTACACACATTGTATTCGGCCCAATAGCGGTCCAATTGTAAATGGGCCTCCCAAGCCCAAGGCTTGGGAGCCCAGCCCGTATTTTCCCTATAAATACTACCTCTGGGAGTAGTTGTAGGGGTTACAAAATCATTCTATTGAAGAATTTACTTGCACTTCTCTCTCTAGCTCTCACTTCTCTCTAGAATATACTCCATCATTTGATGCTCTCGTTGAGAGCTAGAACAATCAATTTAGCACCCTTCGTCGCTACCAAGCACAGCTAACCACTGATCACGGGAAGAACCAAGTCAAACCGCAACCTCGTCAGCAAGGCCATCCCTGAGGACCAGGAGACCAGGGAGCGTGAGGAGGACGCCACGGCCGACCAGGTCGGAGGAGGGGACGTCTTCCAGGAGGCCATCAACCTGACGACGGACCTACGCAACCAGCTCAACGGCGGCGCCCCTGATGCACGCATCGGCATGGACAAGAAGCGTGCAGAGAAGACAGACCACGCCCTGGCCCAGCCTATGGCCGCAGCTTCCCCGTCTGTGGATCCACAGGTTCAGGCCGCATTGTCGGTCATCATCGCCAGCTTGGCCCAGAACCCCACCGTCCTCAGTGCACTCTTGCCAAGGACTGGGGGGAACGTCACCCCCCTCCTCAGCCCCAACCGTTGGCCACCAGGTTAGGTAACGATGAGGGGGTGATAGCCCAGGACACGACGTCGTCCCACTCCCACCCCGCTTCCCCTCTTCGGCCTGGGCAGACCCCAGCGCGTGGAAAAGCCTCTGCCTTCAATAGGCTGGGTGACACGCGCCGTCGTCCGGTTTCGGAGAGGATGACAGGGCGGATCGGTGAGCGTCGGCCTTGCTCACCAAGAGAAAGCTTGGGGTCTGTGTCCCGAACAGCGGACCAGCCCCGCCTGGACAAGGGCAAGGGAAAGTTGCACGAGGACGACGTGCGCCACCAGATCAACGCGGCCCACGAGGGGCGCATGCAGAACCAGCAGGACGCCGCTGCAGCCGCCAGGGATCCTCGGGACGAGATCATTGCCCAGCTAGAAAGGAGGCTGGCCCAGATGGAGGCCAAGCAATCGGCAAACATCCCCACGGACGGCGCCTCCAACGATCCTGGCCTCAACGCTCTCATGAACAAGGTCAGCGCCCTTGAGAGGGAGTTGGCCGAAGGGCGAGGTGACCCCGTCATCCAGGTCAGGACCAGGACCCATTTCACTAACAGGGTTCTCTCGGCCCCCATCCCAGAGAAGTACAGGGGAAACGCCATCAAGTCCTACGACGACCGATCAGACCCCCAGGAGCACTTCCGCCGTTATTAGAACAACATGCTGATGGTGAACGCGTCGGATGAATATCTCTGCCGTTGGTTCCTCTCCACTCTTGAGGGGCCGGCGTACGAGTGGTTCAACGCGCTTCCCGAAGGAAGCATAGACTCATGGCAGGACCTTGCCCAGCGCTTCCTCACCCACTTTGCCGAGAGGAAGCGCGCGAAGAAGTATTTCACCCATCTCCTCTCCGTCAAGCAGCAACATGACGAACCCCTCCGATCATTTATTGATCGGTGGACGAGGGAGACCGAAGAGGTCGAGGGGGACGATGAGCGCACCCTCCTCGTCCTATACCAGGGAGCCCTCCGCAGCTCCCCGTATGCCAGGAGCCTCATCACTGACCCTCCGAGGTCATATGCAAAGGCGCTTCAGCGCGGGAGCTTGTACGCTGATGCCGACGAGCTCCACAGCCACAAAAAAGACGGGGGCCATCCCTCCAAGAAGACAAATCCTTCGCCGGCCCCGGGAGCATCCCCGGCCGGCCAGGGTGCCCAGGGCCGTCACGGCTCTGGTGGAAAAAGCAAGAAAGACCGCCATTGGCGGCCGAGGTTGGAACGGCCGGGCCCCCCCTCACCCACCCGGTCAGCACCATCCTCGACTATGCCGAGAAGCATGGCCTCATTGAATAAGCTCCTCGGCCGGCGGAGGAGGTCCTTGCCATCCAGCAAGGCGGCACATATTGCCGATTTCACAAGAACTTCTCACACAACACCGACGATTGCATCACGCTGAAGAAAGCCATCGAGCGCCTTATTCGTCAGGGGGAACTCTCCCAATTTGTTAAAGGTGGCCTGCGCAAAAATACGTGGGTAAACACCGGCAAACCTGGGGGCGAACCCTCTACGAAGAAGCGGGAGATCGGTAGGCTCAGCGACGGCGAAGATTTTGAGGAGCCTCTGCCAAAGAAGAACCATATTCACCTCATCGTAGGTGGGAATACCGGGGGGGGGGGACTCCGTCACCCAGCGGAAGAAATGGGCCCAATCCCTTTACATCGGGGAGGTGTCCCCCCCCAGCCGAAGAAGCAGCGAACGGAGGCGATCACCTTCACCGACAAGGATCTGCCTCCGGGTACGGAGTCACACAGGGACACCCTCGTCATCCGGTGTGAGATCGGTGACTCCATCATCCACCGCACTTACATCGATACGGGGAGCTCCGTCAACGTGATGTACCTGGACACCTTCAAGCAGCTAAAGCTAGACAAGGCTCTGCTGAAGCCGATCAAGACACCGTTGTCCGGCTTCACCGGGGACTCTATCGACGCTGAAGGCACGATAGTCCTCCCCGTGGAGGTCGGCGACGGCTCCCACCGCGCCAAAATTGACATGGAGTTCATGGTGGTCAACCTTCAGTGCTCCCACAACCTGATTTGGGGGCGGCCAGCACTGGAGGACCTGGAGGCCATCATCTCCATGAAACACTTGTGCCTGAAGTTCCCCACCAGTGACGGCATCGGCTACGCCAGGGGAAACCAGAGGATAGCCAGGGCATGCTACCTCAAACTAACAAGACCGGCCAAGAGGGAAGGACAGAGGATAGACACCATCATGGCAACCGTTGCCAAGGACGAGGAAAGACCGCATGCTGAACCGGCCGAAGAGGTCGAGGAGGTCCCCCTGGATACCTCCCGACCGGAGCAGGTCCTCAAAATCGGGAAGCAACTCCCACAGGACCAGCGAGACGCCATCCTCCTCGTCCTACGGTCATACACCGTTATCATCGCGTGGGGCCCGGACGACATGCCAGGCATCAGCCGGAAGGTGATCACCCACCGGCTGACCGTCGATCCGGCCTCCACGCCTGTCAAGCAGAAGTGACGCTACTTATCCGCCGACAGGCAGGACTTCGTCAAAGGGGAGGTCGCCATGCTCCTCTCAATCAACCACATCAAAGAGGTGAAGTACCCGACGTGGCTAGCCAACGTCGTCCTCGCCCAAAAACCGCCGACATTCAGAATGTGTGTTGATTACACTGACCTGAACAAGGCGTGCCCCATGGACCCGTTCCCTCTCCCCAACATTGATCAATTGGTGGACGAGACGACGGGATGCGAGTTGATGTCGTTCCTCGACGCCTTCAGAGGGTACCACCAAATTTTCATGCATGAAGATGACGCTGAGAAGACGTCCTTCATGACCCCGGAGGGAATTTTTTGCTACCTCGTCATGGCCTTAGGGCTCAAAAACTCCGGCGCCACCTACACTAGGATGGTGGCTAAGATCTTCAGAGCAGTCCTCGACCGGACGATGGAGGCATACGTCGATGACATGATTGTCAAAAGCAAGCGAGCCACCACACATGCTGACGACCTACGGGAAATTTTTGAAATCATGAAGGAGTTCAAACTCCGCCTCAACCCCAAGAAGTGCGCCTTTAGCGTCTAGGGCGGCAAGTTCCTCGGCTACATGGTCAGCCGGAGAGGTATTGAAATAAACCCGGAGAAGATACAGGCTATCATCAACATGGAGCCGCCCCGCAACGTCAAAGAGGTACAACGGCTGACGGGGCGCCTGACGGCCTTGAGCCGTTTCCTCTCCAAATCAGCCGAGAGGTCACTCCCTTTCTTCCAGATCATGCGCAAAGCAAGCAGCTTCAAGTGGACGACGGAATGCCAGGAAGCATTTGAAGAGCTGAAGAGGTACCTTTCATCCCCACAAGTGCTCTCCAAGCCCAAAGCTGGCGAAACACTCTTCTTGTACTTGGGGGTGAGCACGTCGGCCATAAGCTCCGTGCTCATCCGCAAGGACGAAGGGGTGCAGAAAGCCATATTTTACATTAGCAAAACACTCAGGGAGGCCGAGCTCAGGTACTCCCCCATCGAGAAGATAGTGCTAGCCATCGTCCACACGGTGAAAAAACTGGGACACTACTTCCAGGCCCACACCGTCCACGTACTGACCCAACAGCCCCTTGGCGCACTCATGAGGAGCCCCACTAGCTCCTCGAGGATGGTGAAATGGGTGATCTTCCTCAGCCAATTTCAAATTGAGATCAAGCCAAGGCCATCTATCAAAGGGCAAGCCTTGGCCGACTTCTTCACCGAATGCACGGCAAGGGAGACAACCCCTACCATCGCTGGGCCAGAGCCAGATGACGCATGGATCCTTTTCACCGACGGCTCGTCGGCCGCGAAATCTTGCGGGGGCGGCGGCGTCCTCATATCCCCTGAAGGATTCAGAGCTTACTATGCCATCCGCTTCAACTTCAGGGTATCTAACAATGAAGACGAGTATGAGGCCCTTCCCAGCGGCCTCAGACTCGCCGCTGGCCTCAGCGCCAAGCACATCAGAATAAGGTGCGACTCCAAACTGGTAGTGGGCCAGATTGAGGGTACGTACAAAGCAAAGGAAGGCCGGATGAAGCAGTACAAACAGGCAACAGAGGAGTTGCTGAAGGCGTTCGAAACCTACGAGATCACACAGATCCCAAGGGCCGAGAACGCCGAGGCTGACATCCTCTCCAAGCTCAGCTCGGATACTCCAGAGCACATCTCCAAAATCGCCAAAATCGAGGAGCTGAGCATGTCTAACATCCATGCCAGCTCCATCTTGTGCATCCAACAGCGGCCGGAGGACTGGATCTCCGACATCACCACCTTCATCACCACGGGGGAGCTACCCCAGGACGAGGAGAGGGCCAAGCTTGCCAAACTCAGGGCTCCAAGCTACACTATTGAGGATGGCAAGCTCTACAAGCGATTCTACAACGACACTCTCCTCCTATGCCTGCACCAGGACGAGGCCGATGTGGCCATGGAGGAAGTTCAATGTTGTGTTTGCTCCTCACACCAGGGCCCCTTCAGTATGTCCCGGCGTCTCGTCGTCCAGGGCTACTTCTGGCTGACGATGGCGCGGGATTGTGCAGATCTTGCCAGGAAATGCACCACGTGCCAGGTGCTCCAGAAGGCCCCTGGCCGGCCAGCCGTCAACTACGCCCCCGTCAGCACTGCCATTCCATTTTCAAGGTGGGGGATTGACCTGGTCGGCCCACTACCCAGAGCTGCTGGCAACAACCGCTACATCATCGTCGCAGTCGACTACTTCACCAAGTGGGTCGAAGCGGAACCTTTGGCCAGCATCACGGGGGCCAGGTGCTGGAAGTTCGTCCACAAGAACATTCTCACCCGCTTTGGCGTCCCCCAAGAGACCATATCCGACAACGGAACCCAGTTCGAAGCGGCGCCCTTTCACGAGCTCCTTCGAGAATGGGGAATAAAGCACCGTTTCTCCTCCGTTGCCTACCCTCAAGGCAACGGGCAGGTTGAGAACGCCAACAGAACCATAATGGAGGGGCTGAAGAAGAACCTACAGGACACAGGAGAAAGTTGGGTCGACGAGCTCCTGAACATCATGTGGTGCTATCGTACTACGCCGTGGAGGGCAACAGGTGAGACACCTTTTGCCCTGTGCTACGGCTTTGAGGCAAAGGCACCCACGGAAGTCGCCATTCCCAGCCGACGGGTGGAGCAGTATGACCCCGAGGTCAACAAGGAAAACATGAAAATCGACCTCCACCTGGTCGAGGAAAGACGTGAACAGGCATTCATCCGGGCGGAGAATTACCGGCGTCAAGTAAAATCATACTATGACGCCAAGGTACATTCCCGGGAATTCCAAGTGGGGGACTACGTCCTCCGCCGAAGAGAAGCAAGTTAGCCAACAGAAGGGGGCAAGTTAGCCCTGAAATATGAAGGTCCCTACATCGTCAGTGCCGTGGTGAAATCCGGCACCTACAAGCTTAAACGCCCAAATGGGACCAATGTACCACGAACGTGGAATGTACACCATCTGGTGAAGTTTTATCAATAATCCGAAGGAGGTGCAGCCGGCGAAGCCCTCACCCCTTGACGGGTTATTGATTGAACACCACCCTCGACCTTGAGCCACTTATGAGTAAAAATCATGTTTCCTTTGATTTCTTGGAATTTGGGTAAAAACATTGACGGGCGCCCTCATCAGCCACCTTAGAGCGAAAGGCTCAGGCATGGCTGATGTGGCGCTTCGCATCTGCAGCCTTAGAGCGAAAGGCTCAGGCATGCTCCATTGTATTTTGTATCATCGAAAGGTTTAGGCCCAGCTGAAAGAGCACGTCGTACCGGCCCCTCAGAGCAAAATGATCAGGCAGGGCCAACGACGTCCCCAGGGCGATGGGCCCGCAAACGGCCCGTGTCTTGAAACGGGAAGTTCATCGCGTCGTCCACGCGCCTGATCGCAGGACGACATGCCTGAAATCATGGCCGAGGTGACAAAATCCCCAAACTCAGGGTTGGGCAATGGCATCCGTTGAAAACCAACCAAAAGTCTAGCCCGCGTCATAAATAGGCGACGGGACCCCCCCTGAGACCATGGACGTTATAAACGAAGTCCAAACCGGCCGAAGGACTATCGACCCCTTCGGCCGAAGCCTGAAAGAAGGACACTCCCCGAAATAGGAAAAAAATAATAATAAAAGAGGGAAGCCGACGGACCGTGCACACTTACCGGCCTCGAGCAACAAAAAAAATGAATGAAATCCCCACAAAAATACCAAGTACATATCAGTCTGATACGAAGAGTACACTACGAACAGGTGTCACGGCCAAGACGTGCATCTCCAAAACCCCAACTGACTTGGTTGGGTGAAACAAGGTTGGTCATCCTCTACGGCCACGAGAGATTGGAATTCAACACTGGGCACATTTCCCACTTAGAAAAATCTTTTAAAGTATGAAACGATAAAAGGGCAAACATGCAGGCCGACAACACTGCCAAATCCATTATTCTCCTCGGTTGGTCTCAGCCGACGAGGCCCGTCGGGAAGGGTGACACAACTCAGCAGCGCCCGCATCGGCCAAGAAAACACCTCGAGGCGCAACCCAGGCCGATAAGGTCCCGCTGACCGCTAAAGGCACTAAAACTAAAAGCGCCTGCTCAAGTGGACACTTAGAAAAATTTTAAAGGTAAAAGGTAAGAGACGTTCCCAAGACGAAACGAACAACAGATGAAAGTCGCCTAAGTGGATTTCAAACACTTAGGAAATTTTCCGAAGCAAATATCAAAGGCTTGACCGACAAGGGTAGCAAGCAGAGAAAATTACGAAGCCCAAACACTTAGACAAATCTCCAAGACATTTGAAAGTACCCTCCAAATCCAAGAAACGACGTTGGAGCCTCCGATAGAGCAACCGCTGCATCCGGTACTGGCCAAGGTCGTAGAAGACCTTCATCTCCTTCTCCCAGTACGCCTGGCCGTCACGGGACTTATTCACCTAGTCGACGAGCCTCGCCGCCACGACGTCAAAGTACCAGGGAAGCCGGTCCTCGTCCTTCCAGCCAACTTCGAGGAACTTCTGCACAGCGGCCTCAACAGCTTTCTCTTCGGCAACACTCAGGGCCAGCTCTGCATTGGCCTTACCCTTCTCGGCCTTCTCAGCACGACGAAGGGCCTCATCACGAGTGCGCTCCGCATCGGCCAAGCGCTGGAGGGCCCCATCCTTCTCAGCGGCTAGCTGATCAGCCTCATCAGCCCTTTTCTTCAGGCTTTCAACTTCAAGCCACAGCCTCTCCAAGCTGCCCAGGGCCTCGTCGGCCGAAGCCACCTTCTGCTCAAATTGCTTCAAACGAGCAATCTCCTTTTGCTGCCTCCCGCTGCTTTCCATCAACATGAAGGCGCCCTGTGGTAAAACAAAGGTTAGACGACCATGATGCATAACAAAGAAAAAAAGAGGAAGATGAAGCAGACAGGAGAACTTACTTGGACGATGTGGTCCATCCCATCATCGTACGTCTTGACGTTGCTGAGCTTCTTCAGGTAAGCCCGGTCCTCGTCGGGGATGGCCTGAGAGATCACCTCGTGGCCGTCAACGATCTCGTTGAATAGCCCCCCCTTGACGGGGTATTCAACCTCGAGCTTGTAGGTCCCCCGGAGCAGCTCTCGGCCGGAACCTTTCTTCCGGGTGCCCGCTGCGGCAGCAGGAATGGTAGATAGAGTGGTGGACGGAGGGCCTGAAGTGAGATCCACCAGAGCATCGGCATTGGAACCCCCTCCGTCCCCAGAAGGAACAACCGATGTCCCGGCATCACCAGAGGGAGAAGCCCTCTTCGACTTCTTAGTGGGCTTCAGGCCCGCCTCGGTCAGCTTCTTTTGGCCCTCGTCGGCCTGCCGTTTCTTTTTCGGCTGGACAGGGGGCTTGGCCGTAGGGGCAGTGGCAGGCTGCTGGGCCTTCAACTCTTCGGCCGCCTTAAGTTGTGCCCTCTTCATAAAAGACATGCGATCCATGACAAAACCTGCACCAGAAAAAACACTAAGGGTCAGCAAACAAAGAATATAAAACTACGATGAGAAGGAGTGCATCAAAAAGGTATTACCATCGTCCTCAGCTGGCACCCCCAGATCGGGACCATCAGCCTCCTCGTAAGTTGTGGTCATCTTCGGCCACAACTCTACATCGTCGTCCTTGTCACCATAGACAAAATACCTCACGAAGCCGAGGGCGACCATCTTGTACTCCGTGATGTACGTCTTCACACTCCTCGGCCCTCCCTTCAGGAAAGCCTCAACCTAAGCGTCCAGAATGGAGCTCCTCGGCGTATCATGCAGATTGAACCGCCCACTGTGGCCGACGGAGGGAAACTCTACCCCCTTCACCCAACGACACGAACACAAACTTGCCTTTCCAACCATGGATGGACGTCGGCAGGTCTGTGAAGCTTCTTTTCTTCGGGAGTTGTTGGAGAGTGGCATAGGAGGCACAGTTCTGATGACTTCCACGACCTATCTGATAGAGGTTCATGAACAGCGACGTCGTCGGCCGAAAATCCAACTCAGCACACCGTAAGAGGAAGCCGACGATAAGCGAGTAGCTGTTCGGCGTCAACAAGGCCGGAGGCAGCCCCACCATGTCTAGGTACTCGGTGATGAACGGATGAAGCGGGAACCTAAGTCCTTTGGCAAAACTCCTCAGGTACACTCCAAAGTATCCCGGGGGTGGATTGAGGACATGGTCCGTCAGCCTAGGGGCCCTAACCCTACCAAATGGCCCCACGTACATCTGTGCGACCAGGTACTCACCCGCATTGCTCTGCGGCCTGATGATGAAGATATTTGTGAGATCCAAGTAAGAGAAGGCTGGTCCCCTCTTCGGCCTCCTCACCTTTTTCGGCGGTGCAACACCCTTGACGGCAGACACCGGCTTCGGGCATGGGATGGCTGCCGACGTGGACGCCCCATCGGCAGTTCGGGAGACCCCTACGTCCCCACCTCCAGACGATGAGGCAGACTCCTCATCCTCACCGTCTTCATCATCCTGCTCCCCAGACTTGAACGAGCTCAGGTTTTCAAGCTCTTCACAGAACTCTTCGACCACTTCATAGTCAAGGGACTTGGTGGAAGGCTCATCGTCGTAGGGGTAGTACTCTTCGTTCAAGTCTTTCATCTTAAACACTATTTCGAATCTAAGGAAACCTACTTCGAGATCTAAAGGTGTCCAAACGCCTAACACTAGATCACTGGCCTAGGAAGAAAAATAGGCAAAGTACAGAAGAATTTCGATGAAACTAACCTTGAAGCCTTGAAGAACACGAAGAACGCTTGCTTTGAGTTTATCTCTCTAGAAATTTGGCCAGCACTTCGGTAGCTCAGATTGCAAATGAGAGCTTTCGTCGGAAAGGGAGGGGTATTTATAGAGCCCCCCCAACGGTCACTACACGTGGCACCCTCCTAGTGGCCACACCAACGACCACCAATGGGATGCCACGACGTCATTCATGGGCCAGGCCCAGTCCACAGATCAATAGCCCACCAACAAAACAGGCTCTACGGAACAAGGAAGGGGAAAGAAACGGCTAGGGCATTCAACGGTCAATACAGGCTACGGCTACCCAACTAGCACCCGTATCGGCCATCTAGGCAGCCACGCATATTATGCAAAGGAAGGCTTTACAACGGCCACAATACCCCAAGGGAAAGGAACTCAACGGCCATGAGGCCCTCACACTAAACCCTTGATGATAACCCTTTGAAAGCGACCTGCGTCCAAGGGTTCTCCCACAGGGTTACCTTGGTCAGGAAATCGCCAAAGGGTTGGATCCAAGGGCAGTATGAGGATCCCGCTTCGGCCTATGTTTCAAGTTACTCCTTCACCCCTCACTCACTCTTCGGCCTGAAGCAGTGGGGGACTGGGGGACTACACCGGCCTTTGCAAATCAGGACAAAATCAAAGAAATCCAAAAATATACTAAGTCCACAACTACAACATCAGACATGCACCACAACGTCCATGACATCGTGGTGCACCTTCGGCCGCAGCAAAGCTTGAGATCACAGGACACTTATCGGCTTTGAAACCACACCACTCATCCAGGAATCAAAGAACAGGAGGCCAACGTACCTGAATCACCATCGTCCATGTACCACAACGGCTTCAAGGTCCTCACAACCTCATCTTCGGCCAGACAATGTAATCGTCCTCAAAACCTTGGGCAATATGGCGCCTTGTTGCCCAAAGGCACATGGTGTCATCAACAACGGCCAAAAAGAGTGCACAGCACCCTCATCGGCCACCCAAAACAATGGGCGCCCAACGTCCTCAAAACAAGACGCAACCCCAACGGCCTCATCAGCCTAAAGGAAGAGTTCAACCATCAACGACCAATGATAGACACTACCTTCATCGGCCACTCATGCCAGAACACTCATCATCCACAAACAAAGTACACCAAAGAAACAATAGCCTTCCCCGTCCGCATCAAGGGGCAGGTAAAGGCCAAACTCAAAACAGGGCCACGAAACGCCGCGACAGAGAACGGCTAACGTGGTCCCGCATAGGCCAAAAGCATCAAACACAGAAATCTACTCTCCTTCACTTCTTCTACATCTCAGCTTAGAGAGTGGGGGACTCCTGATGGAGTATATGGGTCTAGGCCCCAGGACCCACATACTCAGAAGAACAGAAAGTACAAGCCACTAAGCGGTGCCCTCGTCGGCCAAAGGACCCCCGTCGGCCAAAGAGGGACCAACTCAGAATATGATCCTGAAGCCAGGGAACCAGGGTGCCCTCGTCGTCCGGTGCCCTCATCGGCCGTGTCCTCGTCGGCCAGACCCTCGTCGGCCACAGAAGCATCACATAACTAGATTTTACACTTAGTCATTTCTACACACATTGTATTCGGCCCAATAGCGGTCCAATTGTAAATGGGCCCCCAAGCCCAAGGCTTGGGAGCCCAGCCCGTATTTTCCCTATAAATACTACCTCTGGGAGTAGTTGTAGGGGTTACAAAATCATTCTATTGAAGCATTTACTTGCACTTCTCTCTCTAGCTCTCACTTCTCTCTAGAATATACTCCATCAATTATAATTAAAATCACTGAGATATGATGAATTCAAATAATTGAATTGATATTTATTTTTAATTGAGATTAAATTACCAATCCATTAATTATCCTTCAAAACCCTCCAAATTGGAGGAACTCAAAAATTGAGCATTTAGAGGGGTTTGGAAGGTCAAGAAAGCCCTCCAAAACTACCCCTCCAATTTTATAAACTCTCAAACATGAAAAGGAGGGTCATAAACCCCATCAACCTTTCCTTCCCCTCCAAAACCCCGACTCCAAACACACCCTTGCAGGATGTATGACAAAACCTAGACAGTTTTTAATCTAATTAACTTTTTGCTGGCAAAGTTTGGGGGCAAAATAAAAATCATACGTATACTAATGACATTCTAGCTTACAATATACTCCATCTGTCCAAAAAACGGGGTCACATTAAATCCCTTTATTTGACAAAAAGCTAAACAAGTGTCACAAACAATATGCTTATGCACATCATAAATTTAGTTAAACCAACATATAAACTTAAAAATTCATTTATGATCCACAATTTAATTAAGATAGGTGTACACTTAAAGCGGTCAAATTAGATTGATTAAATATGAGTTGCTTTTTGGGATGGATGTAGTAGCATATATGAGCACAAAAGCGGTCAATGGTAAAAATAATGAAGTATTACAAGTATAACAATTGTTTTGTGCAATGGCGGATCCAGCAAAGAAATTTATTAGGGGCAAATTTAGTAATTAAAAACACTTAGGAAGAACAACAGTTAATAAAGTTTTAGAGGTAAAATCCCCTCCTTAATAGCACTACAACTCTAGAAAATAACTTCCCGCTCACATGAACTCTTATTATCATCCGTCCGATTTTATAAACATCAATCTATGGCCTCTACCTTCCTTATTCTTTCGTTCCTTCTACATCTCAAATCCCCAAGCCTGAAATCCCTTCACTCATCATCCCCGTTGATGAATTCTTCTTCTGACATTAGAACAACCTAAACAAATGGAAGGTGCTACTACCCCTGCCACATCGTTGGCTACCTATATCGTTGTTGATTGCAATTTCGTTGTCTCAGAGATCCACAAGCACGAACGCAATCCTAGGCATACCCCCAGAATCTCTCCTCAGCACAGACCAAAGCAACAGAGTCTAAAGCTTCTAAAATCGCCTGAAACTTCTCAAATCCATTCACTCATAACATCCCGGTCGATTAATTCTTCTGAAATCTGAATAACCTCAACAATGGAAGGTGTGTCTCTCCTGCCAGATCGTTGGTTACCTCTTTAGCCGCTCATTCCAATCCTCTGTCTCAGAGGTACACAAGCAAGAATGCAATTCTACTCATACCCACCGAATCCCTCCTTACCAAGCACAGAGCGATGGGTAATCCCCTCCTTAATAGCACTACAACTCTAGAAAATAACTTCCCGCTCACCTGAACTCTTATTATCATCCGTCCGATTTTATAAACATCAATCTACGGCCTCTACCTTCCTTATTCTTTTGTTCCTTCTACATCTCAAATCCCCAAGCCTGAAATCCCTTCACTCATCATCCCCGTTGATGAATTCTTCTTCTGACATCAGAACAACCTAAACAAATGGAAGGTGCTACTACCCCTGCCACATCGTTGGCTACATATATTGTTGTTGATTGCAAATTCGTTGTCTTAGAGATCCACAAGCACGAACGCCATCCTAGGCATACCCCCAGAATCTCTCCTTAGCACAGACCGAAGCAACAGAGTCTGAAGCTTCTAAAATCGCCTGAAACTTCTCAAATCCCTTCACTCATAACATCCCGGTCGATTAATTCTTCTGAAATCTGAATAACCTCAACAATGGAAGGTGTGTCTCTCCTGCCAGATCGTTGGTTACCTCTTTAGCCGCTCATTCCAATCCTCTGTCTCAGATGTACACAAGCAGGAATGCAATTCTACTCATACCCACCGAATCCCTCCTTACCAAGCACAGAGCGATGGGTAATCGTCTAAAACTTCTCAAGTCCGGTTCACTCATATCATCCCTAGATCGACTAATTCTTCTCCAGTAGTTTTTGGTTAAATTGACTCTTCGTTAAATGTTTATTTATCACAATACTTCAGTATGTTTTGGTTTGATTTTAAGAAAATGTCTTTTATTGTTTAAGTTTTTTTGGCATCTAGATTGGTGTAGTCTTCACAAGTATTGTCATTTTTCTACAAAAAGTAGTTTTGCAGAAACCACGATTATAACATCTACATTTTTTCTCAAAAACTATACAAATATGAAAACTTTATGATTATTTTCAATTACAATCTCAAATACTATGCTGCTCAATGTTTTATTCTGATCGAGTTGTGTATTGCTTTATTGCTTTTCTGCTGCCACATGCTTGAACCATGGTTCTAATTTAGCCATAAGGTTCTAGCTGCTAATAGTACCTCTTTTTTGGTAACATGTGCCTTGTGGGTGTGCCAAAGGGAAAACTTCCACCCACGCACAAATGATCCAAAATTGAAGGTCAAGGAACATCTATGCTAGACAAAGAAAATAATCCATAAGTCCTACACAACTTTTTTTTATTAATCCTAAAGTCACCTTTGAAAACTATTTTGAGGCAAGGAGATAACAAATGGGAGTCTGTTTTTCGTCTCAGCCTAACGACTAGACTCTTATTGGGAGGCTGTGGAATAATTTTATAATTGATACGTAGTATTTTTAAGGTAATTTTCAGTCAATAGTTTTTAATAGTTGTACCAAAATGAGAGAAGGTAGGGTACTTTGTATAAAACGAGGCAGAGTGTACTCTCCCATACCGAGTACAATTTTGCAAGCCACCCAGCAATGTACATTACTGGGGATAGTCTTACCACCTTTAAGAAATGTTTAATTCTTCTCTTATTTACAAAAAACATAACAGTGTCTTCACATGTTTTTCCATCAACTTGGTAGTATTTTGATTGCCCGTATCGATCAATGTATGTATCAGTTTCAAGTTTTATGCTTTTCTTTCTATGGAGGTTTACCTTCATGCCTAATTTTCACAGGCTGATATCATTTTCCGCTATTAATTTACCTTCATACTCTCAGGCTATTAATTTATTTCATTTCAAGTCATATAAATGATTACTTATGCACGCTTGATTGATGGAGAATTACATATAGAGTCATTAGATCATATCTTATTTCTTGTACTTGACTCTTTGTATCTACTATTCAAATCCTACTTCATTGTTTCTTTGGTTAACTAATAATTGATAAAATACCTAAAGGTTTGTGTAATTCTTAAATACATTTGAACCACCTGAATGGCTTCAATTCTCAATTTCAATTCTCAATTCTCCCTTGACTTGACAAGAGTTAGCTTTTTCTTTAAACTATATCAAACTAATTAAGATATTGAAGTAACCTATTTCTTTACATGGTTTACTGGTTTCTTGATCTTGAAATTTGTCTTGTGCTTTTGTGGTTGCATGCCTGAAAACCATATTGGTTTTTTTATTAGAACCACACCGAAAATTTTATATGAGATTCTGATGAAAGCTAATGTTTTTATTTTTATAATTATTGATTTACATGTGTGACTTGTGTGTGTATCGGTTTAAACTAATCGGTGATTTTGTCACCATTTTCTTCAAGGTTGAACAACTACATGAAATCTTTAAGTTTTGTGGTTCACCATCAAATGTATACTGGACAAAATCAGAACTGCCACACACAACCATTTCCAAACCTCACCAACCTATCCAATTTGTAACCACTAGATCATTTAATCTATTGCGTGCTTCCTTCTTATTTGTAAACCAAATCATTAACATTGACCTTTATACTTTAATAATCTACCTAGAACTACAATTTTCAAACTAAAAAGTCCCGCCCAAAGCCTATCATCATCATCTCTACCGTTTACCTGCCTATCACACACATACTAACCTGCCATAGATCATAACTATCATAGATCCTGGCCTAACTCTTATTTCTTCCACAGGAATGATGCAGAGCACATGATTAGAAGACAAGCAGCTCCCTAACCTCGATGAATCTGACTTGAGGTCAACCAGCTCTTCCTTTATCTTTTCTGATGACAGATGCTTGGTGATTTTGTTTTTAATTTCCCATTGTTGACTTCAATAAAAATAGCAGATCATATAAGAATAGTAACAAGATTATATGTGATACATATAACTAATTTGATACCCATATTAATTTCAAATTCAACTCCAAATGGAAATTTAGAATAGCAAGAAGATTGTAAACCATCTGTTTAATTTCTAACACTTCATGTTTAATTGCTTAAACATGTCCTGATACTATAGTTTTTTCCTTGACCCGTATACTGTGCTTCCTACCTGCTTATTACCTTAACTATATTCTAGCGCACAAAAGAAAATCAAGCCTCAGTATATCGTCATGTTCATATGGCTGAAATCTTAACTTAATATTATCTTTTATACATTCTTTATACACGTTGATTGCTAGGATAACATCAATCTAATTCATGCCAATTCTTTGTGATATCATGTCTTTAGGGTTTATGTTGCTATGGCGATTGTGTGTGCCCTTAAGTTTATTGTGTTCGTAGTATCATCATATTTGGCACTTTGATCACAGCATTAATGAAATTCTCTTTTCATTGTATGTTTAAGTGTGTCTCTCCAAGTTCATTACAAATGCAAGGAAGAGAGTTAGGTGGCTTTTTATCTTTGTCCATGTAAAGATTTCACCTGTGGGACCATTACTTTTAAACTATAAGCAGCATATATCTCAAAATCTTTAGTAAAAAAGGATCACTTATTAGGTAGGCTTCATAATTGTAGATTTTTTGTTAATGAGTTCTATGTTTTGTTTCATTAGGGAAGAATGAGCATAAATTTTGTATTTTGAGAAATTGTAGAATAAATAGGGTTGTTGTCTGCCATTTTTAACATCAAGATGTCCAATCTATTAAAACTCTTTGTACTGTTTTTTCATCAACCATTGAATTAATTCTCTATAATTCTTTTTTCCTAGAAATAACATAAAAAGGAGATAAAATATATTTAAAAGATAAAAAATAGGTATTTAAAAATTACTATCAAAACCCCTTACTTTTTGTAAAGCACCAAAGTATAGTATACAATACTACTACAAAATCATCTTAAACAACATTAAAGATCTATTGTACCGATTAATTTGAAACGAGGAAGTATATAGTTTTAGAAAAGTGTCAGATTTTAATTCAAAAAAGACAGGAATTGAGGGCACTCATTAGTAGTTGTAAATGTTTTCTTGCGACGTCATTTTTTATCTGTATTAACAGTTACACGTTGCAATTTCCAGCATGGCAAGTTCACTTGACTTAGAGTTCATAATATGCGACGATGAAGAAAAAAACATAAAAAATCTTGTATATGAGGCATTCAATAACTTGTCATTTGTGTGCTTATTAAAATACTACGGAGTAATATTTGTTACCATCTATGTTACTCTAACATTGAGACATGAGAAGGTGGTGCAATTATAAAGAAAAGTGAGTTTATGTGGTTCATATTGAACTAATAAAGTAAAAAAAGTAAGAATGATTTAGAACCGCACAAATTTTACCAAATTTGGAATGAGACAATCTTAGTGAGATGTACCAAAAAGGAAAAACGAGACAATTTTAGCGGGACGAAAGTAGTATTACTTAATTAAGATTTATCGCTTTCGTACGATAAAAAAACAATATCTCGTGCAACGCACGAGTGAAATACTAGTTTCAATAAAAGACATTACAATCGTTCTGGCTGAGTTTTGATTTTTTGGAAGAGAATCATTATGTTTTATTTAAGATGCTTTTCCTAAAATATTATTCAAATATAATTAATGGAGAAAAAGTAATTAAAGTTACTATGTGCATCACTTCATGACTAGTAAAGTGTAAAATTGAACATAAACATAATCACTCAAAGTTATTGTTTTAGTCACACTGTACAAAGTCACATTTTCTAATTATTTTTATTTTAGTCACACACACATAGGGGTGAGTTCTAATACAAAGAGGTCCTCCCATGAAAAGTGAGAAGTGATCTAAACTCTTGATTACTTAAAAATGAATGATATAGATCAAAATTTGTGGTCAACCAAAATATGTAATACAGAGTATATAATAGTAAAAGTGCATATGCAATATGTAAGAGTGCACATTCATTTTCTAAAAAAAATATTTAAAATGATTTTATACTTGTTATGTTTTTCCCGAAAAGCGATGCACTTTTTTGTTAGTCTAATGCAATTTCCGATGCATTTTTTTGTTAGTCTAATGCACTTTTCCTCCATAGTCATGCACATTTATCACTTTATTTTTCAAAAAAGTTTATAATAATTACACATTTGACACTGAATTTAAACCTTAAAAACTAATCTGATCCACTCATTTTCTCATTGTTAACCGCTAAGATTACTAAAACACCTCTGTCCCAATATTTAAGGCGGGTTTGAGGTAAAACACTATTACAAGTTTTTTCTACTTTTTCTTTTGCATTTACAATGTCGATTTTTAATTAACCGTTGTGAAATGTTTTTTTTTTCCTACAATAAATATTTGATGATACTTTTCGAATAGCTGACGTCAAATACCCGTAATGGTGGAACTATAGACTTTGATATCCACTTTAATAAATTGCGTTAAACGAGATTAAACATAGTTACATTTCTCAAATACGAAGTAAGAATTTAAATTTTATATTCCTTAAATAAGACTCTAGATTATATTTTTATCATTGATCACAAAAGTCCCCTCATTCCCCTTCCCCCTCCTCATTCCTCTTCTTCCTCTTCTTTTTATCTTCCTTCTCCTTCTCCCCCCTCCCCCTTCTTCCATGTCTTGTGCTTTCTATTTCTTTTCTGTTAATTAATCTGTTAACTTTTCAAGTTCTAATTAAAATTATGGATTGGAAATTTCACATGAAGGGCCAGATTTCTATGAACATCAAGTGATAGGAAATATTTGAATATGAGAATGTCATAACTACTAGTCTTTCCATCCCGCTAAAATTGTCTAATCTTTATTTTTTAGTCCATCAAATTTGACCCATACAGACATACCAAATTTGATAATGCTTGTGTACTTCTAAATCATTCTTATTTTTTTTTCACTTTATCAAATGTCACTTTTCGAATCTGAGAATGCCAAGTTATAAGACAAAATGCAACTTTTATATATGGCATTATGTTTATTAAGATAGCAATAACATTATTGATTTGTTTCCCAAATGATGTCATTTTTATGAAACTTAACATATAAAGATGTCATTTTGAAAATGATGGCGTTTACTTTACATCTAAAATTTCTATATTTTCATTAGCTAAAAATGTCATATTTTCATTAATATGTTGTTATTCTTATCAAGTTGACATTCTCGCGGAAGGTCTTCACTGACTTGTGGGATAGCGACATCGACAAACTTGCTAGAGTGTGAATGACGCCTAGTCCGTACAATGAGGCTTAGTCCTTACACACATGGCATCATCAAACCGTCGAACTGGCCATCTAGGAGTTAGGGAAAGTTAAGGGGTGTTTGGATTTGATTCTTAAAAGTGCTTCTGCTCCTTCACGGAGCATAAGCAGAAGTTGGAGTGTTTGGGTAAAAGTGTAGAAGTGATACTGGTGCTCTAATTTACTCCTATTTTCAGTTTTTTTAGAAGCTGAGGGTGACCAGTTTCTGAAAACTGATTCTGATTGTGCTTCTGCTTTAAAAAAGAAGCAGAATCAGAATCAGTTCCAAACACCACCTTAATACTGTTTCATTATGGATAATTTTGTCATGTTAGTGTATTTTTAATCCTATGAAATATAAAAATTCTCATTTGTGCACTTGTACATTGTTTTAGTCCTATTTAGGAAATGTGTAATTCATAAGAATAACCCCTACTTTTAGGGATTTTACAATAATAAGCTCTACTCAGTGTCCACAAAAATAATCCGAACTAGCAATGGTGTTCATAAGAATAAGAATGTTTTTACTTGGCATGTAATTTGTTGGTCTAGTCTGATCTGGTATGTCCTGTTTAAATTTGGTCTGGTCTGTTCTAAATGGTTGGTCTGTCTGGTAAACGTCTAGTCTCTGTGTATTTTATAACTACGGAAGTTAAGTCTAGTCTGATCTAGTCTGTTTAAGTCTGGTGATCTGATCTGGTCTGGTCTGGAACTGAAAATAGTTCAAGTAAAAATATCCTAAATTGAGGTGAATTAAAATTAATGCTCGTTTAGTACTCTCAATCTTTAATCTCACTTTTCTCTTCCCCACTCTTTTTCTCGGGGAAAATTCAAACTAAAACCCATTTAATATCAACATCATTTCCGCCATATGTGGTTCTCTCTAGGTTTGAACATAAAAATGTTAACCAAGTTGGGAGTGGTGATGAGAAAGTGGACGTAAGGGTCGAGAGTATTAAATTGTCATTAGTTTGATTTCATTCTAATTTATTCTTGTGGACAATATTGCTAGTGCGGATTAGTTTTATGGAGCCTCATAGTCGAGATTATTATTGTAGACCTATAAAAGTAGTGATTATTCTTGTGAATTTCACCTTTAGGAAATTCTCGCTAATTGATTTCGTTTTTTCATTTATTTTTTAATGTTTTTGGGTCCCAAAACTAATTTATCAAAATATTAATATTTTTACATGGAAAGGTGGCTATTTAAAATTATAGCTATGCAGAAAAACAAATCAAAGAAAATTTGTTTATTATAATTTAAGTAATTGTTTATATACCCTTGTTGGGAATATTTTATGGTGTTCAATCTAGTTAGTTATCTTTGTACAGAAATTGATTTTTGTATGCTCTGATACCAAATGTTAGTCCCAAAATTCTAACAATCATACAACCATAGCAGTGATAAAGAAGCAGATAGAAAGAAATCGATAAGATTGAACGTGAATCTGGTATACCGTATGAACCTGCCGCTACTCTCCCTGGAGAAGGAGAGCAGCGGCAACCCTAATATCTCTCTATCTCGCCTCTGCGTCTCTAAGCCTCTTGCGATCAATTGATTTTTGTATGCTCTGATACCAAATGTTAGTCCCAAAATTCTAACAATCATACAACCATAGCAGTGATAAAGAAGCAGATAGAAAGAAATCGATAAGATTGAACGTGAATCTGGTATACCGTATGAACCTGCCGCTACTCTCCCTGGAGAAGGAGAGCAGCGGCAACCCTAATATCTCTCTATCTCGCCTCTGCGTCTCTAAGCCTCTTGCGATCAGTTGGGGTTCCCGTAAGTTAGCCTCCTTTTATAGGAGAAGTTGGCTAACTTACGGGTTACAAGGAAGCCCACGGGCTGATACACATTTGTGGCCCGTATTACACTTTTAATTAATAAATACAAAGATAACTAACTAGATTGAACACCATAAAATATTCCCAACAATCTCCCCCTTGGTGATCAATCGTGTTGAATCAGGATTGCAGCGCAGATATCTTTGTCTTTGTTGTTTATTGAGCTTCCTTTGTCTTTGAACTTGACTTCTGAGGAAGGCTATCTGAAGAAATCCTTGCAATCTCCCCTTTGATGTCTTCTTGACAATTTGATCTTTGATGTCGGGGGTTGAGGGACCTTCTGTATCTTGCATGTAGTCCTTGCCTTCCAGAAGTTGCTCTTGATCAGCTTGGATGAAGTCCGGTGACGCCTTTAGAATGAATGTTCTTTGGAGAATAGGAGACGCCCATGGAATTCATCTTCAGGACACGAGTATTTATTTGACCTCTGTCTCCTCCACAATGTAGTCTTTTTGACTATTTGGAATGAATGCATTTGAGGAGAACTTATCGGTGGCACAGCGGAACATAATGATTGTTGATTTGAGAGTGTAGCTGACCATTTGATTTGAGTTGCGGAGATAGGAGAGAGGGTGTTGAATTTTGTGATGGAGGAGTGAAGTGTCCCAGAATGATTTGTTCAGTTGTAACAGCATGTGGACCACTCTCCCCCTCATGATGATCCGATGAATCGGGACGTCATGCTTTTATTCTTTTATTCTGCGGAAATAAAAAACAAGAAAAAAACAAGCAGAATCTAAAGAAGATAACGTAGCCCCCCGGGGTCGTGAAGACGCCCGTTATCATCACTATAGAGATAAACTCTTTAGCAATGGCCTGAAAATGTTGGTGATTCTTATGTTGCAACAGCAGGACTTCTTTCCAATTATTGGTCTACATCTGTAATAGATGAGCCCTATGGAAGTTCTCGCGGGTCTTTGAAGACCTGCAACTGACTCAAAAAGTGTGTCGGTGTCCTAGAAAATTCAAAAACATTTGGGAGTGAGGTAACTAGACACGACGTGATCAATGAAAGTTCAGTGGCATGGGGCTGAGGCCACTGTAGTCAGTATTACTTGCCTCGTAAGGAGGTAGTAATGAGAGATGCGGTTCCCCGTGAAATATGATTAAACACCTGTCTGTTGGGAGACAAGTGAGTGGTCTAGGGTAGGGTTGTGCATGCGCCGTTTGGACAAAATGCAGCGACTTCTACCCGGGATCTGAATAAATTCAGTCCTGAACCTATGGGGATAGTCCAGAGTATTTTAGTGGCTAGGAGCAAATGTTCAATTCATAACAGGCAATTGAGGTAGCGGACTCATCATTGACAATTGTTTTTCTTTTCACTTGAGCCTTCTGCTTCCTAATGCTCATAATGTTCACTCACTCACTCGCTCACTTACGCACTTACGCTCGGCTTTGTCCCTTGGGTAGGCTTAGTTGGGTTTACTAAGCCATAGGGACATGTTCTCTCATTACTTTCTTCATTTTCTCTCTGTACTCCCCCTCAACTGGAGCACTCGGAATGCTTTGTCATTGTTAGGCGCCGGGGAGGATAACATTGAACACTCCCCCTAAAATGTTGCATCCTTTGAGAGATTCCTTGCTTTGTCGGTGTAAGGCGCCAGGAGGAGAAAACTGAAACTCCCCCTCAGAATGTGCAAGGTTTGATTGCTCACAGCTTGTCATCCCCGCCATGTGTGTGGAGCAATCTGAACAAGTACCACACATGACGGTTTCCTGAGCTCACCATGTAGAATTTCAGCATGTTGATGATCACATAATGTTGATGAGTCAGGGGAGGCTTCAGCAGTTGATTGTTGATTGTTGTAAGATGACCGTTGACGCGAGGTAGATTGAATTATCTACGATTTTCAGACCTTTACATTGAAGTTTAGAAAAGCTTTGACCTCAGGGTGGACTTTGAAAGAATTTGAACAGATTTGCCTAAGTTTTGACCTGGACATCGGTGATTTACAAAGTTTGTCGGAAAACTAACGTTTTGACCCTCAAAGACTGCGAGTGAGGGCGCGTGAGAATGGGTTCTGGGGCGAAGCCCCAGAATTAATGTAGATCTTCTCGTTAGCTTGCCAACAAAAAAAGGTTTGCTCAAATCAGATCACCGAGTCAAAAGTTATGGCCAAAACAGTGCGGTGTTGCAGAAAATCTCTAATTTTGAGTTTTTGAGGAATTTCTTCGAAGATGAGGTGCTCGATGTTGAATGTCGAGAGAAGGTGGATTTTAAACAAAATTCTAGAGATTGCCTCGAAGAATAATGGCGAAATCCACCTGCAAAACAAACCTCAGAATATCGAAATCTGCAGAATTTCAAAATGTTTGAACATCGAAAACTTTGGAGTTTCGAAAACCCTCATAATCTCGAAAAACTTGCTGTTTGAAAAACATCAGAACATCGAAAACTCCTGAAACATTTCTAAGCAGGAAATCATTCAGAGATCCTTATAATGTAAAGCTTCGATGAACTGCAGAGGATGTCAAGATTCGAATTATGAGTTCCAAGAAACTGCAAACTTTGAAAGATTCAAAACATCGAGAAATTTTGAAAATCTCGAAATCTTCAGAATGTCGAGATCCAAAACATCGAGATCCCAAATGTCGAAATCCCAAAACTCGAAATTCCTAAACTCGAAATTCCAAATCTCGAGATTACAAATCTCGAGATCTTGATTTCGAGATTCAAATCTCGAGATCTTGATTTCGAGATTCAAATCTCGAGATCAAGATGTCGAGATGCAAATCTCGAGATCAAGATTTCGAGATTCAAATCTCGAGATCAAGATTTCGAGATTCAAATCTCGAGATCAAGATGTCGAGATGCAAATCTCGAGATCAAGATGTCGAGATGCAAATCTCGAGATCAAGATGTCGAGATGCAAATCTCGACATCTCAAATGTCGAGAAGAAGAAATCGAGTCCCTAAATGTCGAGATCCTGCAAAACGAAAACATTGATTTTTGAAAATTTGAAACCTGTTCTGAATAGCCCTGAAAGTCGAGATTCTCCTGTATCAGTTTCAAGCCAAAAACGTTTCTGCAGCAGTGAAAAATAAGGATTTCGAGATCTCAATGTAGAGATCTTCGAAATATAAAAATTGCAGAAAACGAAAAAAGAGGTATGCTGCTGGATCGGTTTTGAAAGGCGAATCCAACAGTATGATTTTTACAAAATTTCGTTCACAAACGAGATTACAGGAGCAAATCTCTACATGTAGAAAAACAGAAGAAAAAAAACAGAGCAGTTCTTCGTTAGATCCAAAAAATCGCAGACAGATCCAACCTGTTTCACGCCTCGGCTCTGATACCAAATGTTAGTCCCAAAATTCTAACAATCATACAACCATAGCAGTGATAAAGAAGCAGATAGAAAGAAATCGATAAGATTGAACGTGAATCTGGTATACCGTATGAACCTGCCGCTACTCTCCCTGGAGAAGGAGAGCAGCGGCAACCCTAATATCTCTCTATCTCGCCTCTGCGTCTCTAAGCCTCTTGCGATCAGTTGTGCCTTGTTGCGTATCACTACGCCTTCTTCGTCCTTCTTGTTCTTGAACACCCATTTAGTGCCAATGATGGTTTTCTGAGGGGGTTTAGGCACGAGTGTCCACACATCTAGTCTGTCAAACTGATTGAGCTCATCTTGCATGGCAATCATCCAATCTGGATCAGCGAGTGCCTTTGAGACTTTGGACGGTTCATTCTTGCTTAGAAAGCATGCATAGTGACATTCATTTGTTGTTGCTGATCTTGTTCGCACACCTTGACTTGGATCACCTATTATCTGTTCAACAAGATGTGCTCTCGTCCACTTCCTCTCATGAGCTAGAGGAGTTGGAGTAATTATTGGTTGATCTGAGTCCTGATATGAGTTTGAAGGCTCTGGTGCAACTGTGGTGTGTAGTGGAGATGATTCCGGACTTATGGCAAAGCCGTGATCATCCACACCTCTGGGATTGGTTTGAGGGGTTGAGGGTGTGGATGGTACGTCATCTGGTCCTGTGAGGAGCGGAATCTCTGCTGTTGGAGTTGATGTTGACTCTGGAGTGTATGCAGGAGGTGGAGATTGTGAGTTCTCGTAAAAGTTTCTGAAGAGAGAGTCGAGAATCACATCGTCGTGTTCGGTGTTTGGTTCAGCTTTATCAGAAGCTACTGGTACAGCAGTGGATGGATCGGTCTGGAGATGTTCAATAGCAAAGTCTGCCATTTCATAGAATGTAACGTTTACACTCTCGATGACAGTCCGCTTGTCTCTGAGATAGACTCGGCAAGCTTTGGATTGCAGTGAGTAGCCAATGAACACGCCTTCTCTGGCTTTGGGATCCAGCTTACTTCTCTCTGTCCGATCATTGAGTATGAAGCACTTGCAGCCAAAAACCTTGAGGAAAGAAATATCAGGAGTTTTGTTGAATAGGATCTCACATGGAGTCTTGTCGAAGCGCTTGTGGATAAAGGTTCTGTTCTGAGTGAAGCACGCAGTATTGATTGCCTCTGCCCACATGAAGTGAGGTAGTCTTGATTGAATTAACATGGTGCGTGCTGCTTCAACAAGGGTTCTGTTCTTTCTCTCAACAACTCCGTTCTGCTGGGGAGTTTTAGCTGCTGCAAATTGCTGAGTGATACCGAGTGATTCATAGAACTCAGTGAGAGTCTGATTTTTGAACTCGGTACCATTGTCAGTTCTGACAATTCGAACACTGTGTCGTAGCAGTTTCTGGATCGTTCTGATAAAGGTCATAATGTTTTCCGCAACTTCGTCTTTTGATCGGAGAAATTTTGTCCATGTATACCTAGAGAAGTCATCAACGATCACTAGAGTGTATTTGCGACCGTTGATGCTTTGTACTCTCATAGGTCCACACAGATCCATGTGTATTAGCTGCAACTGATGAGTAGATGAAGGTTCAGATTTTGACTTGTGGGAGCTTCGCGTCATTTTGCCCATTTTGCAGGCACTACAATGATTTTCAGCGGAAGACTTTAGCAGAGGAAGCCCCTTGACAAGTTTCTTGGAGGACAAGGTTGATAGATGTTTGAAGTTCAGATGGGAGAGACGTCTGTGCCATAGGTTGTTCTGTTCAGTTGAAGCTTTGGACAACAGACAGATGGAAGTGGTGGATTGGACGCTTTTCAGATCAATAGTGTACAGATTTGATGTTCTGTAACACGTTAATAATGTTCCGCTCTCCCATGAAGGGAAGTCTGACGACTCTCTAGAGACGAGTCAGGCGGCTGAGGGCACCGAAAAAGACACTGAGGATACGGCCAATGAATCGTCGAGTGAAGCCCAAACCAACACTGACGACGAGGCTTCCAAGAGCGTGGGCACTGAGAGCGAAGAATCTGGCTCGGATGATGACGATGATGACAACGACAGTGATGATGTGGAGCTCACATATGCCCTTATCAGAAAAGGGAAGCTGCCCGTCGAATCTCCAAAGAAGAGGAGAATCACTGCTGAAGAAGCAACACCAATCATAGCTCGCAGACCTCAAGTCTTCACTATCAAAGAAAAGGCTAAACCAAGAGCTGATCCGAGCGAGACAAATTGCTCCAAGGATGATTACGATGAGGCGGCTCACTCCATTAAGACATCAATCAACTCAAAAGAAGTCGTCATCCGAGAGACCAGGGCTAAGGTCAAAAATGACAAGGCTACCAAGGCTAAGACCCAGCCCCAAGCCAGAAAAAGCCTGTTTGATAAGGCAGATGAGCACATCTTCTCGGGCTGCGACTCCTTTATCCAGATAAGCCGAGCCAAATCCCTAAGCACAGGAGCCGATCTTTTCGGTTCCCGGGTAGAAGTCGCAGCATCTGGCTCAACTGCGCATGCACAGCCCTCTCCCAGCCACTCAATTGCCTCTCAAAAGGCTATTGTTTCAAAAGAACGGGACTCAACCCCCTCGCTGGTTCCTTCTGAATCAGTTCAGCATACAATTGACCTATCTCCCGAGGTCAAAACCCCTTCTTCTCTCACATCGAGTCTAGGTGTCACATTTCCCACATTTTCTTCCTTTTCTAGGACACCTACACTATTCACTGCACATACAGGTGAAATCACCCTGAACGCAACAACCAGAGCGCAAGCTATGACGGTTGGAAGCCCTGCTACGCCCATAATGATTCCATCATTAAACGCAGGCCACACATCAGCAATCTTCACTGATGCTGTGTCAACAGTTACAACCCCCGTAACTGGTCACCCTACATTTGAAGACGTAAACGTTCTACTAAATCGCTTCCTAGATTCCACCATTAAACCATGGGTGCAAGATGCAATGACCGCTCTAGCACAGGAATTTAGGACCACCCAAGCGGTTCGGTCTGAACAGACACCACCCCAACCTTCCCCTGAACCGTTCATCTCCCATACACAACCCATATCCTCCACCCCTCTATCCCACCAATCCATAAACCAAATTCCTATCCCTTCTATTTCTCGGGGAACCCAGAATACAGAACAAGTATTCTCCCCACACCCGACCACACCCTCCATCGATCTCTCCTCCCTATCCTTTGACACACTAGCTTCGGCTTTGCTGAATAACCTCTTAAATACCCCAGAAGACAACCTCACTCTTCATCAGCAAGCCATACTTGAAGCTCTTCTTTCTTCACCTGAAACCAAGAGCACTTGCAAGGAGAGTCTTCGTGGTCGCAAACGTTCCCATGAGGACCCCGATGATTCGGATCCTCATGAGGGGGAGAACAAGCGACCTCGATCACTTGAGCAAACTGCTCTACCAAGCCAAACTCCACAGCCAATTCAACCTGAAACCTCAACAAACCAACAGCCACCATCCACAGCCAAACTATCTAGCATGGTCGAGCTAGAAATAACATCCCGAGGCGTATCTCCCAGAGATACCAACCGAGGAGGGGATGGAAGTCCTGATGATGTTACCATTGGTACATCTTCTCCATCAGGCCATCAGTTGGAACCCAGTTCTAAGCTGATGTCAACGGGCAATCCTAATGAACCCGGTAGTGCTACACAGGAACAATCACCGCCTGAACAAAGAATTCCATATATTTCCCCAGGCAAAGACATCCATGATGCACTGGAAGAGGCGGTGATATACGACAAATGGCCAAGAAAATGGACAGAATGGGATGATCTTCGGGTTGAAGCCGAGCAAGAGGACATGCATAGAAACTGGTGGCTACGAGAGCTGATCAACAAATGCTCGGAAGATATTATACGGCTCGAGGACGATGAACGCAAGGAAGGGGAGAATTACAAGGAATCCCAGAAGACTCTTGAATCAGTCGTAAGACAAACAGCGGGAAGACTTCCTAAGACAGAGAAACCCTGGGATAATGTTCGTATCAAAGCCCCCTTCCAAGAAGAAATCAGAGAGCATATCTGGCGTAGACCAGACAAAGTCAAGCCACTGAACGAACTGAAGCTAAGAGGCCTTACTCACTTGAAAGGAAAGCAGGCTGGAGGTCATCTGCATATGTTGCTGCAAAGGTCAACCGGTACACAGAGAGAACTAATGGAACAAGATCTGAAGTCGAATATTCTCCCGATTCATCAAATTCTACAAGTGAAGGCTGAAGACTATCATGGAGTAACATTCTACACTTACAGACTTCAACGCACCGATGGGAGCGAATTCACTTGTCAAGAGAACGACTTCATCATGCTGAAACCGTATGACATCTACCAAATGCTCATGGCCTACAGATACCTTCCAGTCAGACAGAGCATAGTATACAGCGAAGGCCTCGCAGCTATCAAGAGATTCATGCTTAGACAGATCCGAGTACACTGTTCACATGACCTACAGATGGCTATTGAATGCAATCTGAAGAAGACAAATCTGACAAAGCCAAGACTGTACGGTCCAGAACTTGAAGATTTCCCAGCCTACCACATCTTCTTCACACCGCCAGCAGTCACCTATCTGAACCACAAGAACGAAAAACGTCTGATGGTAGTCAGTGAAATCGAGAAGTACTGTGACGGAACACTGAAGATAATCAGAGAGCAGATTCTACAGATGAAGGCAAAGCTAGAGGAAAATCTTCAAGAGGCATCGTCTTATGTTCAAAAGGAACACTCTACTGTAGAGACAATTTTAAAGGCCATTGACGATCGCCTCGAAAAGAGAAATGTGCTAAGGCAGTATGAACATGCACTTGGTTTGAGGAAGCACTACTTCAAATCACAGAAGCAATAAGAGAATGACACTTGATCACAAAGGGGGAGATTGTTGGAGATTTATTGTTGTGAATCAAGTTGGTCATAGATTAGCTTTATATTTAAGCCTTGTATTTAAATAGTGCATAAATTAGATAGAAATCAGGCCAAGTGTTAGGCCCATTTAAACAGGCCAAAAGCCTGGTACGCCTAACCTAAACCTCGCCTATAAAAAGGGAGCCGAGGTTTAGGAAAAGGTTGAACGTCGTACTTATTATTCATAGCCTTACGCTTATCATTCTGCTGTACGTTCCACGGTTTATCAAAGAAGGTTTTACGGTGATTAAAAAAAAAAAAATTCCAAATCTATCCCAAAATTCTAGGTGCCCATTACTCATCAGTTGAATAGTGTACAGATTTAGGATTTCTTCAGATAGCCTTCCTCAGAAGTCAAGTTCTGAGGTACGTTTTGGCCATAAGATCACCACGAAGTCTGAGCTTGTCAGCTTCTGTGTATTCAGACGGCACTTTTCTACTTATTTCTGGAAAAATAGGAGGATTGTTCTCTGGATCTCCACCAACTGAAATCAAGAGTTCAGCTGGTCCTTCAAGCAAAGATTCGAGCATTGCAGAAGAGTTCTCTTTGTGTTCGAGGAAGTTTAGAAATCTGTTCCTCCACATTTGATATTCTCCCTTCCTGAGGCTAGGAGGGGTACTGCTGTTCCCTTGTGCATTGTATTCTGAACCCATTGCTGTACTAAACTGACCGTTCGAGAAAATTGATCAAAAGATTTTCAGAGGCAGAATCTCGAAAAATCAGATGTCGAGATCTGAATATCGAGATTTTCAGAGGCAGAATCTCAGATTTCGATAAAGGAGGCCCGGTATCGAGATTTGGGCTCGAGATTAAGGATCTCGAGATTAGGAATCTCGAGATTTCAAATTTCGAGATGCTGATCTCGAGATTTGAAATGTCGAGAAGTTAATCTCTCGAAATCTTAATCTGATAAGTCAAATGTCGAGACCAGATGACGAATCCTTTTCTCGAAATCAAGATTTCGAAATCCTAGATGTCGAAATCCTCAATGTCGAAATCCTGCAACCTGTAAAAATCAGATAAACAAAATCTGAAGATAGTTTCCTGTAGAGTTGAATGTCGAGATCTTCTGGTAAAGTTTTCAGCTCGAAAAACGTAGCAGAACCTGTGAAGAAGTAGGATGTCGAGATACCTAGCTCGAGATATCTCAAAATTTAAAATTGCGTAAAACACAAACTGAAGTATACCCTTTGATCGCTTTGAAAAGGCGAATCCAAAGGTGTAACTTTTACAACTTTTGAACAAGAAACAAAATTACAGAGCAAAAAATTGACAGAATGAACTTCGTTAACAAAAAAAACAGAGTATTCTGCAGGAGTCCTTCTGATCGTTCTCGATCGGCTCTGATACCAAATGTTAGTCCCAAAATTCTAACAATCATACAACCATAGTAGTGATAAAGAAGCAGATAGAAAGAAATCGATAAGATTGAACGTGAATCTGGTATACCGTATGAACCTGCCGCTACTCTCCCTGGAGAAGGAGAGCAGCGGCAACCCTAATATCTCTCTATCTCGCCTCTGCGTCTCTAAGCCTCTTGCGATCAGTTGGGGTTCCCGTAAGTTAGCCTCCTTTTATAGGAGAAGTTGGCTAACTTACGGGTTACATGGAAGCCCACGGGCTGATACACATTTGTGGCCCGTATTACACTTTTAATTAATAACTACATAAATACAAAGATAACTAACTAGATTGAACACCATAAAATATTCCCAACAATCTCCCCCTTGGTGATCAATCGTGTTGAATCAGGATTGCAGCGCAGATATCTTTGTCTTTGTTGTTTATTGAGCTTCCTTTGTCTTTGAACTTGACTTCTGAGGAAGGCTATCTGAAGAAATCCTTGCAATCTCCCCTTTGATGTCTTCTTGACAATTTGATCTTTGATGCCGGGGGTTGAGGGACCTTCTGTATCTTGCATGTAGTCCTTGCCTTCCAGAAGTTGCTCTTGATCAGCTTGGATGAAGTCCGGTGACGCCTCTAGAATGAATGTTCTTTGGAGAATAGGAGACGCCCATGGAATTCATCTTCAGGACACGAGTATTTATTTGACCTCTGTCTCCTCCACAATGTAGTCTTTTTGACTATTTGGAATGAATGCATTTGAGGAGAACTTATCGGTGGCACAGCGGAACATAATGATTGTTGATTTGAGAGTGTAGCTGACCATTTGATTTGAGTTGCGGAGATAGGAGAGAGGGTGTTGAATTTTGTGATGGAGGAGTGAAGTGTCCCAGAATGATTTGTTCAGTGTTAACAGCATGTGGACCACTAAAAAAAAAAAAACTGCTTCTTTATCACTGCTATGGTTGTATGATTGTTAGAATTTTGGGACTAACATTTGGTATCAGAGCCGAGGCGTGAAACAAGTTGGATCTGTCTGCGATTTTTTGGATCTAACGAAGAATTCTAGTTAGTTATCTTTGTATTTATGTAGTTACGATCAGTTGGGGTTCCCGTAAGTTAGCCTCCTTTTATAGGAGAAGTTGGCTAACTTACGGGTTACAAGGAAGCCCACGGGCTGATACACATAGAAGCAGATAGAAAGAAATCGATAAGATTGAACGTGAATCTGGTACTTCTGATGAGTAGCGGCAGGTTCATACGGTATACCAGATTCACGTTCAATCTTATCGATCTCTCCTCCCTATCCTTTGACACACTAGCTTCGGCTTTGCTGAATAACCTCTTAAATACCCCAGAAGACAACCTCACTCTTCATCAGCAAGCCATACTTGAAGCTCTTCTTTCTTCACCTGAAACCAAGAGCACTTGCAAGGAGAGTCTTCGTGGTCGCAAACGTTCCCATGAGGACCCCGATGATTCGGATCCTCATGAGGGGGAGAACAAGCGACCTCGATCACTTGAGCAAACTGCTCTACCAAGCCAAACTCCACAGCCAATTCAACCTGAAACCTCAACAAACCAACAACCACCATCCACAGCCAAACTATCTAGCATGGTCGAGCTAGAAATAACATCCCGAGGCGTATCTCCCAGAGATACCAACCGAGGAGGGGATGGAAGTCCTGATGATGTTACCATTGGTACATCTTCTCCATCAGGCCATCAGTTGGAACCCAGTTCTAAGCTGATGTCAACGGGCAATCCTAGTGAACCCGGTAGTGCTACACAAGAACAATCACCGCCTGAACAAAGAATTCCATATATTTCCCCAGGCAAAGACATCCATGATGCACCGGAAGAGGCAGTGATATACGACAAATGGCCAAAAAAAAAAAATCTAAAAAAAAAAAAAAATCGCAGACAGATCCAACCTGTTTCACGCCTCGGCTCTGATACCAAATGTTAGTCCCAAAATTCTAACAGTCATACAACCATAGCAGTGATAAAGAAGCAGATAGAAAGAAATCGATAAGATTGAACGTGAATCTGGTATACCGTATGAACCTGCCGCTACTCTCCCTGGAGAAGGAGAGCAGCGGCAACCCTAATATCTCTTTATCTCGCCTCTGCGTCTCTAAGCCTCTTGCGATCAGTTGGGGTTCCCGTAAGTTAGCCTCCTTTTATAGGAGAAGTTGGCTAACTTACGGGTTACAAGGAAGCCCACGGGCTGATACACATTTGTGGCCCGTATTACACTTTTAATTAATAACTACATAAATACAAAGATAACTAACTAGATTGAACACCATAAAATATTCCCAACAACCCTATATTTAATAAAAATGCAGAGTCAATTTTATTGAGTGGTATAATGCTAAGAAAAACTGTATTGCAGAGTCAATTCATAATTTTCATATTCACATAATTGATGTTTATCGACGGTGTAAGGATGCATATAATCTGTTAGAGTATTTGTCCCACACCGGAAATGTATAAAACAATAAACCACTATTTAAGGCTTTGTGTTACTACTTCTATGAGGTCGACCTTTTAGGATGGAGCCCAAGTCTTAACATGGTATCAGAGCCAATTCCGGTTGTGATTTGACTGCTTGTTTAACATCAATGATAACGAGTAGCTTGTTAAGGATCTGTTTGGCCCATTTATACACCCCGATATTGTCCAACTCGGTTCGGATTGAGGTGCGTGTTAGAGTATTTGTCCTAGACCTTTTAGGATGGAACCCCAAGTCTTAACATAATATTGAAGGGAAAGACGGACGCTAGCAGAACCACACTCATTGATGTTCTAGAATAACTCACCTCTTGGGGATAATTTTCTTAGGCCGTCAAAATTCATGAAAATAACTCTGAGTTTATTATGGAGGTACCCAGCAAGCAGTGATGCATAAAATCCGCCCTGTCCACCCTTGCAACATCCAATGACCATTTTCATCAAAGACAAAATCTTTGTGATATCCCTCCTTCACCTTACCTCTTAACTTTTTCAAAAGCCCACTCCTCATGGGCATGGGCTTAAACCCGGTCTTTATATTGCGTGATTGACATTGCTTGTATGTTTGAAGTCTATCAAAGTTTCAAACATTTCGACGCCCTCACATGCAAGGACATTCATTATCTCGGGTGCTATGACTTCTTGTTCGAAACAAAACCTATCATCATCACGGGGTAATGTGGAATCATTCAAATCATAGATAGTAGAGTAAAATGACATAGCCTCTCAGGATATAGTAAAATGACATACCATGAGATCCAGTAACCACAGATTGAACAAAAATCTACGGAGTTACTTCCCGGATTAGGTTAAGAAATGCAACTCGCGGGTTGTTCAACCCAATTGTCTCATCCATTAGGGATTTCAATTGAAAGGCACACTTAACAACAATAACCTCATCCCTCACAAGCTTCAAATCATCATATCTTAATTTTCTCCCAATTCTTTGTTGTTATGGCATTGTACTCGAATGGTACACCAAATTTCTCGCAATATTTTTCAATTAAACGGCAACTTGTCTCTTCTACCGTTTGCTCTGGACGAAAACCAGAATGGGGAAAGCTCAACTCCAGTTATTCGAAGTTTAGGTGGGCCATCTGGTCTTTGTGAAAGATCACAGATAAGAGTGGGCCATTGGACGTCAAAAGAAATATCGAAGTCTATGACATGCAATGATGTACCTTACGATGCTACTTCGGAATTCATTGTATTCCAATCAAAATATGATATTCTCGTGACTGTTTAAGATATGAAGTGAAATGTTTTCTCTTTTCCTACAATAAATATATGACGATCGTTTCCAGCCCAGCTGGTCGCCGACTCACTCTCCCTTACGGGAAGTCTCGGGTTCGAAACTCAATGGAGTGAGTTTTAGCCTAGATTACTCCAGGCTCCCCCAGCCCCCCTCCCTTAGACGCCACCTGGAGTAAAAAAAATTGAAGTCAAATACCTGTATTAGTGGAACTACACACTTTGATATCCACTTTAATAAATACCACTGAATGAGATTAAAACACAGATACATTTCCCAAATACAGAGTAGGAGTTTAAGTTATATATTCCCTAATAAGACTACAATATATATTTATCATTGATCGCAAAAGTCATCGTCATCCCCCCCCTCCTCCTCCTCCTCCTCCTCCTCTTCCTCTTCCTCTTCCTCTTCCTCTTCCTCTTCTTCCTCTTCTTCCTCTTCTTCCTCTTCCTCTTCCTCTTCCTCTTCCTCTTCCTCTTCCTCTTCCTCTTCCTCTTCCTCCTCTTCCTCTTCCTCTTCCTCTTCTTCCTCTTCTTCCTCTTCTTCTTCCTCTTCTTCTTCCTCTTCTTCCTCTTCTTCTTCTTCTTCTTCTTCTTCCTCTTCTTCTTCTTCTTCTTCTTCTTCTTCTTCTTCTTCTTCTTCTTCTTCTTCTTCTTCTTCTTCTTCTTCTTCTTCTTCTTCTTCTTCTTCTTCTTCTTCTTCTTCTTCTTCTTCTTCTTCTTCTTCTTCTTCTTCTTCTTCTTCTTCTTCTTCTTCTTCTTCTTCTTCTTCTTCTTCTTCTTCTTCTTCTTCTTCTTCTTCTTCTTCTTCTTCTTCTTCTTCTTCTTCTTCTTCTTCTTCTTCTTCTTCTTCTTCTTCTTCTTCTTCTTCTTCTTCTTCTTCTTCTTCTTCTTCTTCTTCTTCTTCTTCTTCTTCTTCTTCTTCTTCTTCTTCTTCTTGCTTTTCTCTTCCTCTTCCTCTACATCTTCTTTCTCCTTCTCCTATTCCTTTTCCTTCTCCTTCTTCCATGTCTTCTGTTTTCTATTTATTTTCTATTAATTAATTTGTTAACATTTCAAATTCTAATAAAAACTATGGATTTGGAAATTTCACATGAAGGGCCAGATTTCTATGTACAACAAACAAATGATAGGAAATATTTGAGTTTGATGTTTTGTTATTTATCAATTCTGATTAATTTCGAATCAGAGAATGCCATAACTACTACTCCCTCAATCACGCTAAAATGTCCCATCTTTATTTTTAGTCCATCCAACTAAGATTGTCTCATAGCAAATTTGATAATGTTTGTGTAGTTCTAAACCATTCTTATTTATTCTCACTTTATCAATTTAATATAAATCACATAAATACATTATTCTTGGTAACCGCATAACCTCTTCTTGTACCAAAGTTAGATGTTAGATGGACAGAGGTAGTGCTTAATAGATAAATTGTCACTCTTCAAATCTGGGAATGCCATGTTATTAGACAAAATGCAACTTTTACATATGACATTATATTTATTAAGATAGCAATATTACTCTCTCAGTCCCAATTTGTAAGGTATGTTTCTTATTCACTTGGTCAAGACAAACCACTCTTAATGTCTTCCTTTATAAATCAATTTTGGCGAAATTGACACCAATAATCCCTATTTTTACACATTTTACAAAATTAATCCCTACTGATGAGTTTCACATAAATAATCCCAACTAGTTAACTGTTTCATAGAAATAATCAAAGAAAAATATATCAAAGAAAAAATATGTATAAAAATTAATAATATTATATTTGAGTTTATTCTTTTTCTACGATAAATTTAATTTAATATTTAACATTTGTCATAAAATATAATAGAAATATCTGTATTAAATATTCAATATTCTACATAATTTGTATTAATATTTAGGAAAAATGGAAAATAATAATCCCAACTATTGCCAGTCCGCTTATAATAATCCCAACTATTGATTATTTTTGTATAATCCCAACTATATGGACCGTCCGCCAATAATGGTCCATGACCGCATATTACCTGCTCTAACCAGTGTTTTTTTTAATAGAAATTAAGCGTAAAAATTAAAATTTAGGATTATTTATAGGGATTACCTGCTATATCTTTTTAGAAACTATAGGAATTTATTTATAGTCGGTCACGTCGGACCATTATTGGCGGAAGGTCCCTAAAGTTGGGATTATTCAGAAATAATCGATAGTTGGGATTATTATGAGCGGACCGCCAATAGTTGGGATTATTACAATCAATTTTTCCTAATATTTAATGTACTATTACTCAAACTACTTTGAAGTCTCTATTATAATAAATAAAAAAATGAATATAAATAAAACATAGATAAGGAGTAAAAGAGAATAGAGAATTTGAAGAGTGTACTATGTATTGTTCAAATATATCTATTATTTTTTATGAAAAATAATGAATATTAAATTAAATTTTTAGTAGAAACAAGATTAAAGTCAAATATACTTGATGGATAGTCTACCCGGGGGTATGTATCCGAAGGGTTACTGCGGGGAGTAACTAGAGAGAAGTCAGAGCAAGCAAGAGAGAGAAAGTGTATTGAATATATGAGTGAAAAGTGTATTCCGAATCTGGTTTACAAAGGGGAAATGAGGTGCTATTTATAGTAGCAATAAATGCGAGAAGGGAACACGTGTCATGCATCCAACGGCCGAGGGGTCACATCAACCGGGTGTCACTGGCATTCGCATGTGGCCACATTTAATGCGGCGGTTGGATGTGACGTTGTACTTGGTACGGCGACCCAGGCGCATGTGGAGAGGATATTCTTGTCGGGGAAGGTACCCTCGGCTGTAGGTGATTAGCCGAGGGCTCTTCCTGTCGAAGACCCCTTAAGGCCAAGGGCCCCAATCGTCGAGGGCTACTGTTTTCCGCCGTTTTTCTCCCAGTAACTTTGTATGCTGAAAATAGCCTTTCTGTGAGTATCAGGAGCCTCCGGCCAAGGGGCCGAAGGCACCCCCAGTGTGTATTGTTGGCTGCTTGGTACTCGGGGCGCTGTGATTTGGGCCTGTTGTGCTTCCTGGGCCTATTGGGCCTTGGTTTAGAGTAGGAGTCTATGGGCCGGGGGTCCCTGGGCCATATACTCCATCACGAGTCCCTCACTCCTTTTGCCGAAAGGTACTTGAGGGAAAATGAGTAATTGTGTTTGTCCTCTGCCGTTGTTCCGTTGTAGTTTGTAAAGTTTGTGAGTAGTTCGTTGTGTGCATGCTTCAGCCGAGGGCAGTCCCTCAGTTACCCACATTCCGGGACTTGAGGGATCATGTTTGTCGTTGTGGGAGTTTTTTGATATTTTTTGTATTTTGAGATTTTTCCCGAAGGGGTTTTCCAGTCCCTCACTCCTTGAGGCACTTGTAAAGTGGTGAAAATGAATAGAGTAGTGCTTGCCTGCAATATGGAGCCGAGGGGTGACGCTTTTCGTTTCATTTTGGGGGGATGCCTCGTTAAAAACCTCATTGGAAAAAACCCTGTGGGAAAAAATTCCAATGAGGGAAAAAGAGTGCACCGAATTTGTGACACCCCCAAATTTTCCACTCAAAATAATACTTTGAAATAGAGATGAACTTTTATTTAATGATTAAAACTTCAAAAGTTGCAGCGGAAATTAATAAAACTAAGTAAAAGGGGCATGTCACCGCCACATCCAACCCGTGAATGATTGGATGCTAAGGCTATCTACCAAAACACGAGTTTAACAAAATCAAGATGTTCGAATCATAAGAAAATATTAAAGTTTATTTCTATTGAACTACATAGTTGTCTTCTAATTCGCGCTCTCAAACATTGCAGCATCAAAATCAACATGATCACCTCCTGTTAAATACGAGCACAAGAAAAATAAAAGAAAACAAACATTAGCAATAATGCTAAGTAAGTTCCACCTAACCTTTTAAAATAATAATAAATACTATATATAAATTCGTACAACCTCATAAAATATTTTTCAAAACACTTTATAAATCATAAATCATAAGTAAACGATATCTATATAAAATCCCAATCACATAATTAACTCGTAAACCATAATAATTCCAAAATACATGAAACACCAAAATTCTCCTCTTTTGAATTTCTCCCAAAATCACTTTGTACCTAACTTTCTAGTAATTTAGAAGGGCGGTGCTCAACACTTTGGTTGAGCCCGGTGGTCCGTTGTTAGGTACGGCCACCCCGGGACTATCGCCGGTACCACAACTGCTCCTTGGAAATGGAAACAACTACTTTAAGTGTGCACACCCCCTAAAGGTATTCCAAGCCCTCCGGGTTAGTAAGTCGATCCGGGTAGCCGGGATGTTTTCTACCAACTACCCCACCTCAAAACCTGAATGATTAGGAGCTACTACTACCATTACTACTCAAAAGCCGGGATGTTTTCTACCGACCGTCAATTCACCTCAAACCAAAACCACAAAAATTGAGTAGTAGTAGACCTAACCATCCTCCACATTTTAAGGGACGTGGAAAACCAACACCACAGATTTCTCCCGTGATGCTCACCTTTTATAAAAATATTTATTTTTCTCTAAATCAATCGAAGTTTATACTTCAAAAATTCCCTTTTTATCAAACTCCCACAAAGATAACAAATTACGTACTATTACAAAATATCCCAAAATCGTATACAATAATTTATCTCAACAAAACAGTACATCAACTAATATCTCAAATACAACCCTTTCATATAATAATATTCACTCAAATTCAGCACACATAAATTCAATTCTCAAATATGCACACAAAAATATGTAAAAGAAATCACGAAGAAAAAGAACTAATATCGGTTGACGTGAAACTTACCTTAAGTCCCGATGCTCCTAATTCTCTTCTTCAATTTGGGTCTCTAAGTATTCACCTTTTTAATTAAGATAATATAATTAATCACTTATTCTATTTCAATCATTTATCCTTTTCCCCCCTTTTTATTTCCTTATTCAAATTTATTAATTAATTAATTATTCGAGTTAATCACTTTTTATTAATCAAATTACCTTATTAATTCAGTCATTAATTACAATATTTGAATTCTAATATTAAATAAAATATTCGAATATAATTAACTACAACATCTAAATTTTTATTCAATAATCACGATTAATATTAATATTTCCTTATTTAATTACTTAACTAGTCTTATATGGCCTAATTTAAATAAATAGACCAAGAATCGACTTGTTAAATTAGAAACCGTCCATAACTATATTTTGGGTCTATATTTGACCTAGGTTGTCCAGATATCTATTTTATAATTATTTCCCATAATTATTCCCTTAATTTCATATATCTATTAATCGGTTTAATTCCAATTAAATATACTAAACCTTATTTTTATTAATTATAAATGGTCCATAAGGTCCTAGTTAGTCATATATTTATCCTAGTTTACTCCAATATTTATTTCATAATTATTTTCGTTATTTAGTTAATTATTTACTAAATGTGTATAAATTGGCCCAATTACCAATAAATCAATTAAAAATAGCTAAAAATATTATTTTCTAATTCTGGTTGGTCCGAATATGTATATTTATACTAGGTATTTAATTTATATTTTTCCAGATTTTATTTATTTTATTTACTATTTTATTTTTAATTGTTATTGCAACTGGGCCGAACTGGGCCAAATTTTATTTTCTGGCCCAATCCTGAAAAAGGCCCAAATAATACATAATATGGAGTATGAAGCTTACTTACATGGAAGAGTCATCTTCCTTCCGTACTCAGAAGTTCCGGCGACGAAGGGTAGCAGCACGGCAACGCAGCTCCGTCGTTGGTTGCAGCCGTTCAACGGCGTTTTTCCCTTTGGTGGTGTCTCCGGCGGATAGAGCGGTTGCAATGGTTATACTTCCTTCTCCGCCGTAAAAGCAGCCGAATAGTCCGGCGACCTTGCTTGTCTGTCCGGTAATGGTAACAACTCCGGTGAATACATCGGCGGGAACGGTTCAGCACATTCCGGCGTTGATCCTTCCGTGGTCTTCTCTTCCGATAGTATTGACGGAACTGGAGCCTTCCTCCTGAACGTTACAGTAGCTCTCCGGACTCCGGTGTAGCGGCTGGACCTCTCCTCCGGCGAGTAGAACTCAGTGCCTCAACGGTGTTTTCTTCCGGGGATGGGTTTCAAGTGTCCAAGCGGCAGAACAGGTGCTTGGTCGTCACGAACGAGCAGCGGTGATCTTCTTCCTACTCCGTTGAATGGCAGGCCGTCAATCCGGCAAATCTGCGGCAATACCTTGGCGACGTTTGTTCCTTGTCCGGTGGCACTCTTTCTGCCCTCACTCTTCCTTTCCGTAGAGTACATATGCGGTGGCGGCGAGCTGGAGTGTAAAGGTTACATGCATGTTCTCTCGTTGTAGGGTATGTATATATATGGATATTATATATGTATATATAGTTATACGCAGTTAGGATTTCTTTGTTGTGGAGCGACGATAGATTCCTAGGCTCTTTTTACGCAGGTATATATTAATACGTAGTTATGTAGTTACGTAGTATAATAGTAGTATAATACGTACGTAGGTAAAGGTATATTAGGAGTATAATTAGGTAGTAATAATACGTACGTAGGTTTATTAGAAGTAGGTTTCTATTATATTTTATTTATTATATTATTGTATTTGTGTATTATTATACTTAATTTAAAATAGATATATATATATAAAAGTTAATTTTATACTAAAACATAATTTCTATTATCGGACCATTAAAATGTTGTAAACTTGGAAATTTTATCTGATTCGAAAGTCACATCTGTTGAATTTTTGTTTCACTCACTTAATAATTCAAATGTCATTTCTGTAACATTGTATCTGACTAATAAAAATAATTTTTTTTTTTATTTAAATTTTTGGAGTGTCACAGAATTCCCCCAATGATGAGTCGAAAAGGTGAAACCCTGGTCTGAAATGTGTGGCAGTATTATTGCCGAAGGCTATCCTTGTCTGAGGGCGCGTGTGTTGCTTTGCCGAAGGTTCGCTTTTGATATCCTGGGAGATGCCGAAGGGGAGCCCTCAATTCACGAGAATGAGGGTACGATGAATGTAGGTGATATTTCCTGTGTTGTCGAGGGGTCCCTTGTTTGTTGACAAGTTGGGGGCTTTGATGCCCCGAGGGGTTTCCTTGTTGCATAGCCGGGGGTAACTGTTGATGAAGGCGTGCTCCCCGGGGGTTACGTGGTCCTCAATGTGTTTGAGGGCTGAGTGTTCCCGAGGGGTGTGCCCGTTGTGAAGCCGTGGGCTTTTGAAGGAGTGAGCCCGAAGGCACTTGTGATGTATTATGAGGGGCACAAGCCGGGAGCACCTCTGGATAAGTGTCACCGTTGCCGTTCTTCCCCCTCGCGATGCAGGTGAAGCCAGCACCTCTCGGCCACTGAACCCGACGCCCCTCAGGGTTGCTCCGGGAAAGAAGAAGAAAACGAAAGCTGTCGTTCCCAAGAAGAAGGGTGGCGTTGCTGACCAGGGAAGGCCCATCGATCTGCCCGAGGGCTATTCCTTCTTAAATACCGCCGCCCTCGAGATCAAGTCGAAGGCTGATATGGGGGAATGTTATGTCACACAACTGCATGTGGGGCCCTCGGGTACAGTAATAATGTCGGGACCAGATGACCTCCTCTCCCAGGCTCCCGAAGGGTGTATATCGGTGCATATCCTCTCGGTCATCATGGGCCTTCGGTTCCCACTGCATCCATTCCTTCGGGAATATCTTAGGTACGTTGGCCTGGTCCCCTGTCAACTGACACCAAACAACCATTCGTACATAGCCGGATTTCTCCATCTCTGCAAGTCCCGGGGGGTAACACCCAGCTTGGAGTTATTCTTTCAAAGCTTCAACTTGTGACGGGGGGAGGCATGCGAACGCCGATGGGTTTGCGAATCAACAACAGGTATCCCAATTCAAGCTGTTCACAGAGGCACTCTCTTCTAACAAAGGGTGGAAAGACAGACGGTGTTACGTGAAGTTGGACGAGTGCCCGTTCCCGAGGGAGTTGCGGGACCGCTTCCGTCAGCATCCAAAGATCAGGAGTGCTGCCCTCGAGAAAGACGGCCTGATCCTGTCAAGAATCCCGGAGGGCCGGAACAAAAATATAGCCATCAAAGAGTGCACCCTAGAGAAGGATTTGCATGCCCTCGGGTTTCGGCGGTATCGTTTTCTTAGGGAGACCGACGAGAAGTACCCCGAGTTGGACATAGCCTTCGAGGGAGCTGGAGGTTGGTGCCGAGGGCGCTGAGTTTTTGTACTCAGGATTTTTTTGTTTTTGTTTTTGATTGCATGTTCACGCTTTCTACCCCCTCGGTCTAACTGCTTTTGGTTGTTTGCATGCGCGAATATGGACGCAGGGAAACTCTTCGCCCTAAAGAACAAAAAGGGCAAGGCCCAGGCTCAAAAGAAGGACCCTTCGGTCCAGCAGCCCGTTCAGGCCTTCTTTCAGAAGGAGATACCGGAGCCCTCCGTTGTGGCTGCCGTTGTTGATGTGGCCGGGGGGCCACGAAAAAGAAGAAGGGCAGCAAGGGGGTAGAGCCCCCTGCCAAGAAGCAGAAAGGTCCCGAGGATGTTGCTGATCAGGCGTCCCCCTTAGTGATCATAGAGGATCACTCCTCTCCTGAGCCCCCGGTTGTCACCGCGGTGACAGCTCAGACGGACCTTCCCCCGGGGGACTTTCCCTGGGAGATTCTGCAACTCTCCCTTGCTCCGGGAGCTTCCGTGATGCACGGCTCGGCCGAACCAAAGGCGTTCCTAAGGGGGATCACTTCGGTGATGGATAAGGCGGCTCTCTCAACCTACGACGACGAGGCCCTCGAGAGCAAGATCTTCCGATCTTCTCTAACTGTAAGTTTTTTCACTTGTCCTTGTTTTAACACTTAATACATTTTCAACATTCATCTGTCTTCTGTTCGTTGCTTAACGGGCTTGCATAGCCCTCAGAGAGCATGCACGAAGGCTCGAGCAATGGCGCCTCCACAAGGCGGAGCAAAATGAAAAGATGAAGGAGCTCATTCTCAAGAACTCTGACGCTGTGAAGCAGATGGCTCAGCTGGAGGAGAACCTTCGGAAGGCTACCGAGGGGACTGAGCAGAGGCTGAAGGCTGCCGTGGAGGAGGCCAAACTTGAAGCCGAGAGGGTCGCCGTCGAGGCCTCAAAGAAAGCTGCTAGGAGGCGGAGTCTGCCAAGGCCGAAGCCATTGCCAAAGCTCGAGAGGATGTCGTCGCTGCATTCATGGCTGAGGGCTGGAAGACCAAGGAGCGGCAGCAGTGGGTGGCCTCGGTCGTCGAGTCTTCAGTGGATAGCTGGGTGAAGGGCCCCGGGGCCGATTGGATGGCGGAAAAGGGCGACATCTATTATCAAGGGGGTGAATTCTTCACCCATCATCTGGTTTACCGGAGGCTTGCCAGGCACTTCGGCGTTCCCCTCGAGCAATTTGATCCGGCAGTATACGGCCTTCCCCCCTTGCAACCTGATGTGAGAGTCCCCCTCACCTCGGGCGAAGAGAGGCCGGTGATTCATGACTCCATGATGATGGGCGGAGATGACGATGATGCCATCGGGGAAGAGGTCTCCTCCAAAGCCGCCGAAGGGGCCGACGGTGAAGCTGCCAACCCATGATTTGTAATAGATGCATTTGTAATGTAAAAACATTTTATGGCTTTCGACTTTGGCCAGTTTGTAACAAACATCTTACTTTTCTTTGATGAATGAATGTCTGTTTTCGGGCCATTTGGCATTTGAGTCTGCTTTCCCCTTTAAATGTATACCTTCGTCTTTTCCTTTGTGTATGAATGTATGTTTGCATGGTTACGTGGCCGAAGGCCCAACGCTTAGGACTTAGAAAATTTCCTAAGTGTAGTGCATCATGTAGCCTCCGGCTACCCTGGTCCTTTAGCTGCGTGATGATTAGGCCGAGGGCCCAATCGTTAGGACTTAGAAATTTTTCTAAGTGTAGCGTTATCACTGGCAGCCTTCGGCTGATGGCTTTCATCTATTTCTGTGTAGCCTTCCTGAGTTGCCCGGGGGCAAACCATTTAGGACTTATAAATTTTTCTGAGTGTAATCTGGACATCGAGCCTTCGGCTAGTATGAGATAAAAGCCTCCGAGTGATTGTGAGAGTATTTCTGTGGGTGTGCCTCCGGCTGAATGATAATTTGATATGGGGCCCGCGTTAGGACTTAGAAATTTTTTCAAATATGAGCCAGCTGCCTAGCCTTCGGTTAGCAGGCACTCCTTGTTGTATGAAGTGGAGTGGCCTTCGTTTCAATGTGAGTTGGCCGAGGGCCACACGTTTTAGGACTTAGAAAATTTTCTAAGTGTTGGCCTGTCACTTGGCCCTCGGCTGTATGATTAGTTGACCGAAGTTTTTGAGTGTTTGAAAATCATCTGGCCTTCGGTAAAGGGAGCCTTCAGGATTGTGGCCTTTTTAGGGAAGATTTCCCTTGGCAAGAGTACTTTCCCTTGACCTGTGAGATTGGCCCCCGGTAATGTGTGGACTATGGTAGCCTTCGGCTGTTGTCAGGTTCCCCAAGTGTGGACTTAGCAAATTTTGTAGTCCAAGAATAGCATGAAAAAGACATACGCCCTCGGGCAATGCTTGGGTGTATTCCCTCAGTGTTTAGTGAAATGCCGGGGCAACTGGTGCCTGAAATGTTATTGAGTGGACTTAGCCAATTCTATTCCTTTAGTTGGATTAGAGCCTTCGGCTTCAGTGACTTGTCCATTTGTTGATGGCATCTATTTGAATAGTAGTCTTCGGAGATTAGTAGCTCCCATGCACCGGGGGTGTTCCCGTGGGGAAGCCATCGGTATGATGTTGAGATTCCTTGTAATGCCGAAGGATTTCCTGTTGTAATTTGTTGAAGTTGCGTACTCATTGATTTCTCGCTGAGTCTACTCCCCTTCACCCCCTCGTCTTTTTTTGGTAGTAAAGGGAAGGCTTCAAGAAACTTGGTTTTTTGGTAAGGCTGGGCCTATCGGGAGGCAATAGAATACACCATTAGCTCCCCCCTCGGGTTAACCTTCCTATTTCCGAGGGGATTGAGGGTCGTTTCCTGGGCTTAAGACATAGTCTGTAGCCTGCCTCGCCTTGGGAGATGGCACGGAAAGCGACTCAGTTTTGAAAGTCGTCTCCTCGGCGCCAGACATAGTCCATGGCCTGCCACACCCTTGGGGTAGTGGCGCGGGGAGCGTTTCGGTTTGGAAGTCGAATCCTGGGCATATCAGATGCCTGCCAATTCCTGGGGGAAATGGCGTGGAAAGCGTTCCGTTTTTGAAAGTCGAATCCTGGGCATATTACTTGCCTGTCATACCCTTGGGGTAGTGACGCGGAAAGCGTTTCAAGGAAGGGTTTTCATTTGCACATTGGTTGCAAATGGCCGGGGGCACTACGTGCTGCCGGCACCGATAGGTGGCGCCTTCGGTATATGCGTCCTCGAGGGGTACGGCTTTAGAAACAACACTTGGTGTTTGTTCCGGTATACGGCCCCCGGTACTTAGTACCGAGGGGTCTTCTTTGGAAAACATTTGGTGTTTTTCTTCATTCATTGTAGGTAGCGGGAGAGTGTACCCCCGACACTTGGTGCCGAGGGGTCTTATTTGAAAACACTTGGTGTTTTCTTTACTATTGTAGGTGATAGTAGTGCCTACCCTCGGTGCTTGATGCCGAGGGGTCTTGTTTGTGATAAGGCCTGGGGCCAGGAACTCATGCGAGGGTTTGGCCGCTCACAAGGGCCTTGTTTCTTGTCCTTGGTGTCTTCAACATGCCTTCATTTTTTAAAAAATTGGAGGCCTTGGGCCATAGGATAATACGTTCACTAGTTATGAGGGCTTGGCCGCTCTAATGTTATTGATAAAATTTAACTAAGTGATGTACATTCCAATGCCTAGGGACCTCGGTCCTGTTGGGGCGTTTGAGTTTGTAAGTCCCTGGTTTAATGACGGCTGCAATGATGTACGGGCCCTCAAATTTTGGTGCCATTTTGCCTCCCTCGGTTGGTTGGCTAGCTTCCCTCCTTCGGAGGACATAGTCCCCTACTTGGAATTCTCGAGAGCGGACTTTGGCGTCGATGTAGCTTTTGATTTGCCTTTGGTAGTTCTCCGCCCGTATGAAGGCTTGCTCTCGGCGTTCTGAGATGAGGTGAAGGTCGAGGGCCATGTTGGTGTCCTTGACTTCGGGGTCATATTGGATCACTCTTCGGGTAGAAAGGGTCACCTCCGTAGGAGCTTTAGCCTCAAAACTATAGCAAAGGGAGAAGGGTGTTTCACCTGTTGCCCACCGAGGGGTGGAGCGGTAGGCCTTTAAGATGTTATGGAGTTCTTCCACCCAGCCTCCCCCTTCAGCCTCCAGCTTCTTTTTCAGGCCCTCGAGCAAGATCCGGTTGGCGTTCTCTACTTGGCCGTTTCCCTGAGGGTAGGCAACGGAGGAGAAGGTATGTTTGATGCCCCATGCCTCTAAGAGGGCACAGAAGGGGGCAGCCTCAAACTGAGTTCCGTTGTCGGAGATGATTTGCTGGGGGATGCCAAACCTTGTAAGGATGTTCTTGAGAACAAAGTGACGGCATCTGGCCTCGGTGATGCTTGCGAGGGGTTCGGATTCCACTCACTTGGTGAAGTAGTCAATGGCGACAATGATGTACCTCTTGTTGGAGGTACCCCTCGACAGAGGGCCCACGAGGTCTATGCCCCATCGAGCGAAGGGTATGAATGTGCTGATGGGGGCATAGTTGACTAGGCCTGGGACTGGTTCGGTTCTTACTCAAAATTGGTGGAACCGTTACACAAATTTTAACTAATGAAATCGGTTCGGTTCTTGAGTAAAACATAAAAAATTTAGTTACGATAGGAAGATTTTAACTAGTGAACACTTAATAAAAGAAAGTTTCAATTTTCATTTAATAAGTAGAACATAAAAATTTTAGTTACGATAGGAAGATTGTTCATCATCACAGTAGCAAGATATGACGTCCACTCCAAGTATTTCAAAACTTTAAAAATATATTGAGTTTGCATCTATAGTTATAGAATTATCATTGCAGTCTATTTGCTAGTAGTATAATTTACAATAAATTTAATAGTTACAAATATCATGAAGATAGTGAAGTAAAATATATGCAATCAACTACAAGTTATTTGAGTTATTTTATATTTATAAAATATATGTGATTTAACAAAACATGATTTTGTAAAAATGAGCTTAACGTATTCTATCTCTTGTGCAATATTGATTACTTTTTTTTCGTTGGTTAAATTAGAATTGTTGGCTAAATATCATTGATTGTACTATTAGTGTTATTGTTGATATTATTGTTATTACTATCACTACTATTTTTTTTAATAACGGTTCCTTAACGGTTCCGTGCACATATTTTTTATAGGAACCAGGGACCGAACCCTTAATAACAACTAGGAACCGAACCGTTAACAACTAATACCACATTTGTAGGAACCGAACCGAACCGGGTTATAATGGTTCGGTTCCAACCGGTTCTACGGTTCCCGGTTCCAAAATCCCACCCCTATAGTTGACCGCTGGCCTGTCGGGGGCTTTCTGGAAGTGTTGGCATGTGGTACACCTTCAGGCGAGATCCGCACAATCCCGGGCCATTGTAGGCCAAAAGTAGCCTTGGATTATGAGCCTTCGGGACATGGAGAAGGGTCCCTGGTGAGCTTAGCAAGTGCCATTGTGTACCTCCTCCATCGCGACCTCGGCTTCATCTTGATGAAGGCACCAAAGTAGCATCCCGTTGTATGACCTTTTGTAAAGCCTTCCGTCCTCGATGGCGTAGCTGGGAGCCCTCAGCTTTGCTAGCTTGGCACGGGCCTCATCCTCGGGCAGTTGCCCTGTGGTGATGAAGGCGACAATATCTGAGATCCAGTCCTCTTGCCTTTGTTGTAGGTGCATGATGGGGCTAACATGTATGCTATAGAGGCTGAGCTCCTCGATTTTGGCAATCTTTGAGATATGTTCAGGGGATTCGGCCGAGAGCTTCGATAAAATGTCGGCCTCAGAGTTTTGAGCCCTCGGTATTTGAGTGAGGGAGTGTGCTTAAATACCTTGAGCAATTCTTTAGCCGCCTCCTTGTATTGTTTCATTCTTCCTTCCTTGGCTTCGTACTCCCCGGAAATTTGGCCGACGACTAACTTGGAGTCGCACTTGACGTGGATCTATCGGGCCTTCATGTTAGCTGCCAGCCAAAGGCCACAGAGGAGGGCCTCGTATTCGGCTTCGTTGTTGGAGACCTTGAAGGAGAAGCGGATTGCATAATAGGCCCGGAAGCCTTCGGGTGAGATGAGAATCACCCCTCCTCCACATGCTTTGACAGCGGAGGAGCCGTCAGTGTAGAGGGTCCACCAATCGTCTGAGGGAGCCGAGGGCTCCTTGTCCGTGGCTGATCTTGCCGTGCACTCCGTCACGAAGTCCGCTAGGGCTTGGCCCTTGATGGCGGGCCTAGGACGGATGTCGATGTTGTATTGGCTCAGGAAGACAACCCATTTCACTATTCGGGAAGAGCTGGTGGGGCTCCTCATCAAAGCGCCGAGGGGTTGGTCAGTGAGGACCTGGACCGGGTGAGCTTGGAAGTAGTGGCCAAACTTCTTGACAGACCAAACGATAGCCAACACTGTCTTTTCCACAAGGGAATACCGGAGTTCCGCTTCCCTGAGGGTCTTGCTAACATAGAAGATGACATGTTGGACGCCATCTTCTTCTCGGATGAGTACTGAGCTGATGGCTGCCGGGCTAACACCAAGGTACAGGTATAGGGTCTCCCCTACCTTGGGTTTAGAGAGTACAGGGGGCGAAGACAAGTACCGTTTCAGTTCCTCGAAGGCCTCCTGACACTCTGAAGTCCACTGGAAACCGGCGGTTTTCCTCATGACCTGGAAGAAGGGTAAGGACTTCTCCGCTGATTTCGACAGGAAGCGGTTTAGGGCTGCCAGGCGGCCCGTCAACCATTGGACCTCCTTCACATTGCGTGGGGGCTCCATGTTGATGATGGCCTGAATCTTCCCGGGGTTGGCCTCGATACCCCTTCGGCTCACCATGTAGCCTAAGAATTTGCCCCCTTGCACGCCGAAGGTGCACTTCTTCGGGTTCAGTCGAAGGTTGAATTTTTGCATGATGGCGAAGATCTCCCTGAGGTCGTCAACATGACTTGTTGTTTGCTTTCTTTTGACGATCATGTCGCTAACATATGCCTCCATAGTGCGCCCTAGGACGGCTTGGAAGACCCTAGCCACCATCCGGGTGTAAGTGGCGCTGGAATATTTTAGGCCAAAGGCCATTACTAGGTAGCAGAAGATGCCCTCGGGAGTCATGAAGGCTGTTTGTTCGGCGTCTTCCTCGTGCATGAAAATTTGGTGATACCCTCCGAACGCATCGAGGAAGGACATGATTTCGCACCCCGCGGTCTCATCTACCAATTGATCAATGTTTGGTAAAGGGAAAGGGTCTATGGGGCACGCCTTGTTGAGGTCCGTGTAGTCCACGCACATGCGGAAGGTGGGAGGCTTTTGTGCGAGGACTACGTTTGCTAGCCATGAGGGGTATTTCACCTCCTTGATGTGCTTAATATAGAGGAGCATGGCGACCTCTTTCTTCACAAATTCCCTCCTTTCGGCAGAGAGGGGTCTTCTCCGTTGTTGTACTGGTTTGGCCGAAGGGACCACCGAGAGGCGGTGGGTGATGACCCTTCGGCTGATTCCCGGCATGTCCTCCGCCCCCATGCAAAAACAATGGAGTAGGCGCGGAGGGCGTTGGTGATGCCGGTCTTCAAGTCTTCGGGTAGTTGGGCTCCAATCTTCACGACTCTCTCCGACTTGGCCGGATCGAGAGCAAAGTCTTCTACGTCCTCGGCCGGTTCAGCCCTCGACCTCTTCTCCTCCTCTTCAATAGCCCCGGTGATGGTGTCAACACGGAACTCGGTTTTACTAACCTTCTTTGTCACTTGGAGGTAGCAAACGTGGGAAAGCTTCTGATTTCCCCTTGAGTAGCCGATGCCCCCTTCGGCTGGGAACTTGAGGCAGAGGTGCCTCATGGAGATGACGGCTTCGAGATCCTCGAGGGCTAGTCGGCCGAGGATGATGTTGTGAGCGCAATCGATGTTGATGACGACGAACTCCACTTCGAGCTTGGCTCTATGGAGCCCGTCGCCGAATAGTACCGGGAGGGTTATGACCCCCTCAGAATCAATGGTGTCACCGGTGAAGCCGGCAAGAGGGGTCTTGATGGGCCGAAGGGACCCCCTCTCCAGATGCAGCTCTCTGAAGGTGCTGAGATACATTACATTGACGGAGCTGCCCGTGTCAACGTAAGTTCTGTGGATGATAGTATCATTAATCTCCGTACGGATGACGAGGGCATCTCTGTGCGGAGAGGAAGCAGAGGGGAGATCGGCGTTTGTGAATGTGATGGGCTCCTCCCTCAGCCGCTTTACTAGGGGCATATGGGTGACTTCCCCCACGTATAGCGATTGAGCCCACTTCTTCCGTTGGCTGGTGGGGTCTCCCCCTGTATTGCCACCGGTGATCATGAGGATGTGGCGCTTCTTCTCCAGGCCGTGGGGGCACTCTTCTTCTTCCTCTTCCAAATTCCCGATCTCCCTCTTCCTGCCGAGGGGGATGGTGTTTGGGTTAACCCAAGCGTTTGCTTTCGCTGGGCGCCCTCGGGGTGGCCCTTGGTAGGGAGGACCCTGTTGCTGAGGGCCTTGGATAAATTGGGACAGATGGCCCGCCTGTATTAACCTCTCGATGGCTGTCTTCAGCTGATGGTAGTCATCGGTTTTGTGCCCCTGATGTCGGTGGAAGCGACAGTACGGGTAGTTTTGATTGATGGCATATACCTCCGGGGATGCACGAGAATCTCGCTCCACCAGGCTCCTCTCCTCAGCGAAGTCGAGGATGACGCTGACGGGGTGCGTCAAAGGTGTCCGAGGGTGCTCCAGGAGAACATGCTGTGCCCAAGCCTTCGGGTTCCCCTTGTAACCTCCCCCGGACTTCGCTGGGCCAAGCCGAGGGCGATCACCGAGGGGTGCCGGCCCCTTGGACTGATGTGAGGGAGCCCCCGACCCCCGGTTGCCTTTATCATCTGACCGAGGGCGTTGTTGATCGGGGTTGTGATGGCATTTTTCCACCTCCTCTGCCTCGGCGTATCGGTGCCCCCGCTGTAGGGCCCTTATGTAATCGCAGGGGGGGTTCGATGATGAGGCTCCTTGAGAAGTTGCCGGGGCGGAGCACTGTTTGGAGGAGGGCCAAGAGGGTCCCGTCGTCTGCGCCATCAACTTTATCATCCTCCGTTCTCCAGCGCTCCAAGAAGTCCCGAAGGGTCTCCTCTTTCCTTTGCCTCACTGTCAGCAAGTGGGAGAAGTGTTTTCTTGTTCGGCGCCTTCCCGCAAATTGTGTCAAGAATCGCTAGGCGAGTTTTGCCACGAGTCGATGCAGCCTTCGGGCAATCGGTTGAACCATTCGTAAGCCGGCCCCTCCAGGGTGGAGAGGAACCAGCGGCACAAATACTCATCTGATGCCCCCACCATCATCATACTGTTTTGGTACCTGCTGTAGTGCTCCTGGGGGTCAGTTTTTCCGTCGTAGGGCTTGATGAGTTGCCCTCGGTATTTTTCCGGGATCCGGGCTGCCAATACCCTTGGGGTAAACGACGTCTGGGTCTGGAGTTGTATGGGGGGTTCCCCGGAGCCCTCAGCTATCTTCTTCTGCATCTCCTCCATCTTGGCCAACATGGCCTCATACTTCAGGTCTGCATGAGGGGCAGAAGCGGTGGCGTGCGCTTTGGTGACCTCCATCTCGTCAAGCCAGCGCTGGAGGGCCGCAATGATTTCATCCCGGGGGTCCTTCGGGAGGGCCTCCGCCCCCTGAAAACGGACACGGGCCGAGTGGGCCTTGTTGATGTGGTGACGGGCGTCATCGGCATGGAGAGTGCCTTGCCTTTGTCCTGAGGGGGATGTCTTTCATCCGCCCGGGAAACAGATCCGCCACTTTCCTGAGGCCTTTGAAGCACCTTCCCCGCGAGGCGGTCTTGGACCCCTCGACGGTCTTGCGCCCCTCCGAGTCTCTCGAGGGCGGAGGTTGATGTGAGTTTTCTCGCACTTAAAAAGATTGTAGAATAGTGGTGAAAGTACGAGTTTCGTCTCCACGGGGACGGACAAAAGGGAATTAAAGATTAACTACATTCAGCGATTAAAAAGAGATAAGATAAAATAAATGCGTCGTGCGAGATTGGTTGGTTGAATTAAAATTAAACTAATGCGAATGAACGATTAAAATAAAAGATTGGGTTCTCTCTAATTAACGACGAAGGGAGCAGGGATTGATTCCGGGGTAATCAGATTTCTGGCAGATCAGGCCTAATTACATGAAATTAATTTAATTGAGCCTAGCTAATCAATACTAAGTTCTTACCGCTCTCGCGGCGTAGAGTACAATAATTTAGGGGACCAGACAGATCTCTCATGCGACAAGATTCTAAATTATTGCCAAAACGAGCGAGCTTACGGCCCCTTAATCGCTACTAATCTCTTAGCCAACGATTAAGTGTGTGTGAATGTGTCCTAGAATAAACTAGATCTCTCTTAATTTATTCTATGTGCAATTGTAATTCTAGCCACGGTTCCAGGTTACAAAAGATATCAGTTAAATTATTCAAACACAAATTAAATGGCATTCATGCAATTAAATCGAAAAGAATCTAGCCATCAATCATGATTAACCCCTTCATCAATCCCAAATCCCTAATTAAACTACTCACAATTCATAATTGAAGAATCAACAGAATTGGGAAGAATAGAATAAATTGTCATTAATTAAAAAGATGAAGTTACAAATAATCCCAGGGTCTTGGAAGAAAATAGCGTGTTAAATTCGTCCCTAGACCTCTCCGTAATGTTCGTCCCCCTTAAAAAGGGTTAGGGAGGCCTTATTTATAGAAAAGAGGGAAAAACCCGCAATTCTGGTCGATGTGGGAAATTTCCACGCGTAACTCGGGGATACGCACGATCGTGCGTCCCTGGCTACGCACGATCGTGCGTAGCAGGCAGTAGCTCCTCCACGGTTTTGGCTCTTACACACGATCGTGCGTCCCAGACGCACGGTTGTGCGTCAGTGTTCTTCAGACTTTTCTCTAGTCCTAATTTGACAAAACTTCATTCATGAAAGTTGTAGATAATGAAGTTCTCTATCCACCCCAACTTGCCGAATGTGATTTGAATCATCCAATCAAGAGATATGAGCAAAACGGTGGAAGGTGTCATTCTGAAATCGCAGCAGAGAGCATCTGACTTAGTCATCGTTTTTCACCTTCTTGCTCTCCTATTCTCGTAATGGTGTCTTCATATGATTTGTAGCCATTGAAGTTGTCTTTCATATAAAACTTGAATCATGTACATTAGTTGTTTATACAAAGAGATATTCTTGAACGATTGACAGAAGGTCATCCTGATCGTCGTTTTCAAGTTTCATTCATCTTCTTTTGATCCCGAAGCCAATCCTAGAGCTCTTTTGTCATCAAATCTTCATCGTAAACCTCCCGCTGACCTCCATACATCTCAAATCAATCTCAAATGCTTCTCAACTCATCCCGATTTCTCCTCAAGCGCCAGTGCCGAACTCTAAAATCCTGATTTTGACTCCAAATGACACAAAACTCGAACCAACGCTCGGTAAACATAACTTGAGCGAAAATTGAGACTTGTAACACCTTAAAGCTAGGGAAAACCATCAAACCCGATCTCAACATGCATCAAATGCATGTCTAAATACGGACTTATCAGATTCCCCCACACTTAAGCCTTTGCTTGTCCTCAAGCAAACTGAACATCGGGACTTACGATAATCACCACACGGAATCAAAACAATTAGCATGCACATGTAGTTAAAGAGGTATTCATAGAACAGACAAACTAAACCAAGAAAATTCTTCCCTAAACTACATCTTTGTACTCTAGCTAAAATATTTGACAAAGTTATTCACAACATCCTTAAAGTAATGGCAGCATACACAAATAAACTAATTATTGATCAGAAGGACTTGTGAAAGTGATGGTGAATGGTAAAAGACAGTCCCTTTCTTTTGATAGATTGGAATATTCTCACAAAGACTCGATGCATTCAGGAACTTCAGGGCTATTCTTATGAACAAGGAACTCAGAAGGACACAATTTTAGGAACAATCATCTAAACTTATGCAAAGAGCAGGCATGGTGTACAACTAAGCTAAACCGCCGTGACACATTGGTGCTTTGACGTATACTTGAAGTACACGGATGACTAAAGCTAATTTTGCTAAAACCTCCAAGTTCATTAAATAAGTTTAGTTTTCCTTTTCATGTTGGCACGAGAACGCCATTTCTTTCGAAAGATACCCAAAGTTTCATCTTATTGTGCAAAACACTTACGCTTTTTGACCCGGGCTCCCATTCTCTTTTTTGCAAGGTAAGAGGTCTAGCTATATTAATTTTTCACCTTTCGGATTCTTATTAGACATTACCCCATTCTAATCTCGGCCTCACCAAGGAAAAATAGCAATTAAAGTTCATTTATTAATGTGAATCCATGTCTACAATGCAACTCTCGAAAGTATCAAATTCCTAAAAAGTGACTGCTCTTACCCCATTTGGGGCATAAGAACAGTGCCAAAGGTGGCTCCTACAAAAATTCCCAAAACTTGATAAATTAATCCCCTAGTTCCCTAAATGCGAAGGCTAAGTCAGAAATATTCATGGGTAAGGAACACAGGTCATTTGGTTATGGAGCTCAATTGATTGGGTAAGGAACAAAATGGTTAGGCTCAAAGTGGCGTTTCCTAAAGGACTTTTTCAGATGAGATGGAAAAATTATGAATTAAATGGGTGACTAATGCCTTCATCCTTTCAAAAATTAGATTATATTGCAAGCAATTTAAGCCTAAACACTTCAAGGGTGTCCTAAAAGCACAATCAATCGTTAGCCAACTCACAAAGACACAGTTTAAAGAAATTTTCAAAAATTTGACATAAATTTCATATGAATATACAACTAACACCTGCGCGGCTGCACATGCTAACTCTAAAAATCACATGTAACAACTACTGCCCGAATGCCCAATTCGCACCCCCACACTTAAACTTTGGCATCGCCCTCGATGACCAAATATGCACTATGCACAAGGGGGTAAAGAGGAAAGGGTCACGCATGCTCAATCTTAACTCAAGTCAACATTACAAATAAGCGATTAAAAGAGTCGCAGAAGCTTCCCTAGGGCGCTGGTCGGTGCAGAACTAAACTGAGTCTAAGTGGTCCTCGGCACACCATACGCAAAGCAAGACCCTGAGCTGCAAAAACAAAACACACAAAACAAACACAACAACAACAAATGTAGAAGTAAGCTCAGGTTGCCTCCCGAGAAGCGCTATTTTTAACGTCGTGTGCCCGACGATACCTCATAAGCTCTCAAATAACAAAGACTGCAGTGGTGCACTAATAATCAATCTCTCCAGCTTCCTCTTAACAAATGCCATTAGGTGGCACAGATCCTTAAACTCTTGGAACCACGAAGGAATCACATGGTCTTCAAAAACCGTATCAGCACAGAACTGAAGGATCAACCTCACATCCTCCTTGAATGGACATATGGCATGAGTCAAAACTTTGATTACTCTAGGCATCAGTGGAAGCTCAAGAGATATTTCAAAGCAAGGATTTGAAGCAACATCAAACTCGAACTGCAGCATGGAAAAGTATTTTTCTTCCTCAAAAATATATTGAAAATTCACAGCATCTTTTGTGGACTCTGTATCACTCCCCATGGGAGTATCCCAACTCTCGGTAATACCGTTCTCATGAATGTCTTCTTGGATGATGTTGTCACTTTCCAGACAAAAAGGAATACCATCCTCAAGGAGTGAATCAAAGAAATACAAACCTGGACTAACGTAAGAGGAGTAATCTTGTATGTGTAGCGTGACTTCTTCGTCATGGAGATCATCTACCTTGCTATCACTATCTTGGAGCTCGTGATTATCTTTTCCCAACTCATCTTCAATACCCAAACCTACCTCAGTAGCACCATCATCATGACTGATCTTCTCCTTGTCCTCCTCAGGTGTTGAGACTAATGGTAAATTAAACGGCTGGTGAGTTTCTGTATGGAAATCACAGTGATTTGTGACTTCATCCGTTACATCTTGTGCCGTTACAAACTTTTTCATGTATTCTTCGAAAAACAACTTGAAACTATTATCTTCTTCATCTTCAAACATAGGTGAGTCTTCAACATCATCAGGAAGTGTATCATCCATCATATTCCCACCATCATTGTCTGACTCACTCACGTGATCATCCCTATTGGTCTCCTCGGATTGGTCTTCTACCAGATGGCTCCTTATGGTATTTATATTCTTCATCATGGCAGAAGTGCTATGCATTATGGCTGAAGTGCTCTCCGTTATGGCTGAAGTGCTCTCCCTCATCATCTCTGTGTACGCAGACAGAATCTCTGAAAGTGTCTTCTTAAATTGATTATGTGGCTCATTATTCGGCAAAGATGTAGGAATGGCTGAAACATTTGTGTCTGTAAGTCGTGGGGAGGACGAAGTGGGGTATGCAGTTGCCCAGTAAGGATGGTCATATGGTGATTTAACGGGGCAAAAAGATATATGGTGGCATCCTCCACAGAAGGGACAAATATTATTCTTAGGCAGACAAGGTTGCGTGGTTAGAGGGTATGAATAAGAGAACTGATAATTTTGTGGTGTAGGAGAGTAATTTTGATGAGGTGTGTAATAGTGAGGAGGAGAAGGAGGAATGTAAGGAGAGTATTGCGTAAATGGTGAATATTCCATGGAGGTTTGAGGGTAAGGATATCCTCCTGGAATTTCGTTGAATGGGTTCATCTCATGTTTCTTAAAAAAACCTGAAAGGTTAGCACCGAAAATCCTACGGAAAACAAAAAGAAAAACTAACTAAAAAAAAATCTCGCTGAAATTAATTAACCCTTAAAACCGACACCGTCCCCGGCAACGACGCCAAAAACTGATGTGAGTTTTCTCGCACTTAAAAAGATTGTAGAATAGTGGAGAAAGTACGAGTTTCGTCTCCACAGGGACGGACAAAAGTGAATTAAAGATTAACTAAATTCAGCGATTAAAAAGAAATAAAATAAAATAAATGCGTCGTGCCAGATTGGTTGGTTGAATTAAAATTAAACTAATGCGAATGAACGATTAAAATAAAAGATTGGGTTCTCTCTAATTAACGACGAAGGGAGCAGGGATTGATTCCGGGGTAATCAGATTTCTGGCAGATCAGGCCTAATTACATGAAATTAATTTAATTGAGCCTAGCTAATCAATACTAAGTTCTTACCGCTCTCGCGGCGTAGAGTACAATAATTTAGGGGACCAGGCAGATCTCTCATGCGACAAGATTCTAAATTATTGCCAAAACGAGCGAGCTTACGGCCCCTTAATCGCTACTAATCTCTTAGCCAACGATTAAGTGTGTGTGAATGTGTCCTAGAATAAATTAGATCTCTCTTAATTTATTCTATGTGCAATTGTAATTCTAGCCGCGGTTCCAGGTTACAAAAGATATCAGTTAAATTATTCAAACACAAATTTAACGGCATTCATGCAATTAAATCGAAAAGAATCTAGCCATCAATCATGATTAACCCCTTCATCAATCACAAATCCCTAATTAAACTACTCACAATTCATAATTGAAGAATCAACAGAATTGGGAAGAATAGAATAAATTGTCATTAATTAAAAAGATGAAGTTACAAATAATCCCAGGGTCTTGGAAGAAAATAGCGTGTTAAATTCGTCCCTAGGCCTCTCCGTAATGTTCGTCCCCCTTAAAAAGGGTTAGGGAGGCCTTATTTATAGAAAAGAGGGGAAAAACCGCAATTCTAGTTGATGTGGGAAATTTCCGCGCGTAACTCGGGGCTACGCACGATCGTGCGTAGCAGGCAGTAGCTCCTCCACGGTTTTGGCTCTTGCGCACGATCGTGCGTCCCAGACGCACGGTCGTGCGTCCCAGACGCACGGTCGTGCGTCCGTGTTCTTCATCCGGTTATCTATTCCGAATTTGACGAAACTTCCTTCCTGAAAGTTGTATATAATGAAGTCCCCTATCCACCCCAACTTGCCGAATGTGATTTGAATCATCCAATCAAGAGATATGATCAAAATGGTGGAAAGTGTCATTCTGAAATCGCAGCAGATATCATCTGACTTTGTCATCTGTTTTCACCTTCTTGCTCTCCTATTCTCGTAATGGTGTCTTCATATGATTTGTATCCCTTGAAGTTGTATTTCATATAAAACTTGAATCATGTCCATTAGTTGTTTCTACAAAGAGATATTCTTGAACGATTCACAGAAGGTTATCCTGATCGTCGTTTTCAAGCTTCATTCATCTTCTTTTGATCCCGAAGCCAATCCTAGAGCTCTTTTGTCATCAAATCTTCATCGTAAACCTCCCGCTGACCTCCATAGATCTCAAATCAATCTCAAATGCTTCTCAACTCATCCCGATTTCTCCTCAAGCGCCAGTGCCGAACTCTAAAATCCCGATTTTGACTCCAAATGACACAAAACTCGAACCAACGCTCGGTAAACATAACTTGAGCTAAAATTGAGACTTGTAACACCTTAAAGCTATGGAAAACCATCAAATCCGATCTCAACACGCCTCAAATGCATGTCTAAATACGAACTTATCAGAGGTCTGGGGCTGTTCCTTGTTCATGTTGTGGCGGTACCGGGATTGGACTTCCTGGGAGGCCGTATCTTGGGCCACGACTCCCTCGACGTTCCCAATCCGAAGGACAGGGTTCCCGAGGGGGTGTGGATGAGGGGGAGGCATGATGTTTTCCCCAACCTGAGGTTGAAGGGGAACCAAAGTGCCGAAGGAACCCGGGTTCTGAGTGAGCGTTTGGATGAAGGCGGAAAACGCCGACTGTACGTCGATGGTGATGACCGGGGGGCTAACTTGGTTTTCGCTTCGGTCCTTCTTTTTGGCCTCGATGCCGAGGCGGGCATCAGGGGCATTTTGTTGAATCTGAAGGAGTAGGTCGACAGCCGTCTGATCCAACCCGGCGATGACGCCGCCCCCGGGAGCCCTGTTAGAGGCCTCGGGGACGTCGACTTCGCCGAGGGCCAGGTTCCTGTCCTCAACGTTCTTGGAGTTGGCACGAGTTGTTCTCACCATTTTCGCTAGGTGTTTTGTGTTTGGCGAGGGGGAGAGTTTCTTACTTGATTATTCGAGCTCTCAACGAGAGCACCAAATGATGGATAGTCTACCTGGGGGTATGTATCCGAAGGGTTACTGTGGGGAGTAACTAGAGAGAAGTCAGAGCAAGCAAGAGAGAGAAAGTGTATTGAATATATGAGTGAAAAGTGTATTCCGAATCTGGTTTACAAAGGGGAAATGGGGTGCTATTTATAGTAGCAATAAATGCGAGAAGGGGACACGTGTCATGCATCCAACGGCCGAAGGGTCACATCAACCGGGTGTCAGTGGCATTCGCATGTGGCCGCATTTAATGCGGCGGTTTGATGTGACGTTGTACTTGGTACGGCGACTCAGGCGCATGTGGAGAGAATATTCTTGTCGGGGAAGGTACCCTCGGCTGTAGGTGATTAGCCGAGGGCTGTTCCTGTCGAAGGCCCCTTAAGGCCGAGGGCTCCAATCGCCGAGGGCTACTGTTTTCCGCTGTTTTTCTCCCAGTAACTTTGTATGCTGAAAATAGCCTTTCTGTGAGTATCAGGAGCCTTCGGCCAAGGGGCCGAAGGCACCCCCAGTGTGTATTGTTGGCTGCTTGGTACTCGGGGCGCTGTGATTTGGGCCTGTTGTGCTTCCTGGGCCTATTGGGCCTTGGTTTAGAGTAGGAGTCTATGGGCCGGGGGTCCCTGGGCCATATACTCCATCAATACTATCATCAATGTTTATATATACTTTCGCTTTAATATATTTAAAACAAAAAAATAACAAAAAAACTTAACGTACACCGTTAGCACTCACGCTATGTTTTGCAAGCATAAGATCATGTCTTCTAGCTTTTGTATTGTTCAAAAAGTCGTTAAAATCTTCTAGTTATATGTTTGGCATGACAATTTTTAAGAGCTTTTCAAAAATTAAAAGATCTTTTTTTAGATGCTACAGATAGTAGCATCTGAAAAAAGCTTATGACTTTTAGTATTAATTAGTCCTAACAGTTTGTATGCCAAACCGAACTAAATCAAACACAACTTTTTACCAAACAGCTACTACATTTTCTTTTTAAGATTTTTTGAGTCACTAAAAGCTAATAGTTTTTAAAAAGCTCACAAAAGTATCTTTTCAGCTAGTTGTGCCAAACATACCCTCAGTTTATTTTAGTAAAACAGTTAACCGGTTCTGATTATTGTTGTGAACTTTCCGAGTATGGATTATTTTTGTAAAATGTGTAAAAGTAGAGATTATTGGTGTCAATTCTGCGATCATTTTTTTACCAAATTTGATTCTGGATTTTGCGAATTTATAAAGCTTTTAATGTAGTTTCCGAATTTATAAAGCTTTATCGTTGGTCAAACTTCGTAAACCGTAAAATATCTTACAAAGTGGGATGGAGGTAATATTTTTGACTTGATTGCTAAATGATGTCATTTTTATGAAGATATGATGGCGTATAAAGATGTCATTTTTAATATGATGACGTTTATTTTAAATCTAAAATTTCTATATTTTCATCAACTAAAAATATCACGTTTTCAATAATACTTCCTCCGTCTCTTTTTAGTTGCAACAGTCAACATTTCACGTTTGCCAACGCACAACTTTGACCATCATTATTTTTATTTCTATATTAGTAAAAATAAAATAAAAATCAGATTATAAAACTTAGTAATGAGACGAATTTAACAATATTTTTCAACAAAAAATAATTCACATACATTAATAAATAAAATGTAGTCAAAGTAGAGTACATGAATAGTGTATATATTCCAATGTTGCAATTAATGTGATACGGAGGATAGTATGTCATTATTCTTATCAAGATGACATTCTCGGGGAAGGTCTTCAGTGACTTGTGGGATAGCGGCATCGACAGACTTGCTGGAGTGTGGATGAGGCTTAGTCCATACGATGAGGTTTAGTCGTTACAGGCATGGCATCGTCAAACTGTTGAAATAGTCATCTAGGAGTTTGGGAAACTTATTATTGTTTCATTATGGATAATTTTGTCACGTTAGTGTATTTTTAATCCTATAAAATACAGGCAAAGCTCCCGAAATAGGACTAAAACAGTTTGAAAATTCCAAAATAGGTATGTCATGTTTTTTATTTCCAAAATAAAAGTAATTACTGTCAAGTTTAGAAAATACTGCATGTTTGAAGTCCGGTACTGCCAAAATATGGCAGTAATTAATCCTATTTTGGGAATAAAAACATGGTAGTCATATATTGGAATTTTCAAACTGTTTTAGTCCTATTTTGGGTAATATTCTCTAAAATATATAATTCCTATTTGTGAACTTGTAAATTGTTTTAGTCCTATTTTGAAAATTCTCTCTAGTTTATTTCATTTTTAATTTATTTTTAAATGTTTTTGGATCCAAAAACTAGTTCATCCAAATGTTAATATCTTTACATGGAAAGGTGGCTATTTAAATTTTATAGTTATGCAAAAAAACAAATCAAAGAAAAATATTGCTTGCTATAATTTAGTAATGGTTTAATAACCCGATACTTAATTTAGTGGTAGAATGCTAAGAATAACTGTATTGACCGAGTCAATTCATTATTTCTATTATTTTCTAGTGATATAAGAAAGTACCTTATGGTCTGATGTCATCACCGTGACACTCACAAAGAGAAGCAAACACGTTCGAATCGCATCTCAGTTCAAAGATGCTGGTCTTAACATAAAACAAATACTATAATAGGTTAAGAAGTTTTACAAAAAAATTGACATAATTGATATCTTAATCGATGGTGCAAGGATGCATACAATCTTATAGAGAAAGACGGGAACTAGCAAAATCATCCCGATTGATGTTCTAGAATATCTCACCTTGGGGATAATTTTCTTAGCGAGTCAAAATTCATGAAAATAACTCCGAGTTTATTATGCAGGTACCCAACAAGCAATGGCGCATATAATACGACCTTTCCACCCTTGCAGTATCCAATGACCGTCTTCATCCAACACAAATTCTTTGTGATATCCCTCCTTCACCTTACCTCTTAACTTCTTCAAAAGCCCACTCTTCATGGGCATGGGCTTGAACCCGACCTTTATATTGCGTGATTGCCATTGCTTGTATGTTTGAGGTCTTTCAAACCTTTCAACACCCTCACATGCAATGATATTCATTATCTCGGGTGCTAAGACTTCTTGTTCGAAACAAAACCTATCATCATCACAGGGTAAAGTGGAATCATACAAATCATAGATAGTAGAGTAAAATGACAGAGCCTCTCGGAATCTAGTAAGAAAGAAAGGGCAGCCATGAGATCCACTGAGCACAGATTGAACAAAAATCTGTGGAGTTACTTCCCGGATTAGGTTAAGAAATGCAACCCGCGGGTTGTCCAACCCAACTGTCTCATCCATTAGGGATTTCCACCGATACGCACAATTAACAGCAACCACCTCACCCCTCACAAGCTTCAAATCATCAATCTTAATTTTCTCCCAATTCTTCGATGTTATGGCATTGTACTCGAACGGCACACCAAAATGCTCGCAGTATTTCGCCAAGCGGCAACCTGTCTCTTCTACCAACTGCTCTGGACGAAAACCAGGTTGGGGAAGCTCAACTCCGGTTATTCGAAGTTTAGGTGGGCCACCCGGTCTTCGTGAAAGATCGCGGATAAGAGTGGGCCACTGGAGACCAAAAGAAATGCCAAAGTCTATGACATGCAATGATGTACCTTTTGACGCTATTTCACAAATCATTGTATTCCAAACGAAATATGATATTCTCATGACTGGCCAAGATATGAAGTGAGATCTCAACAGACCACAAGAAGTCATTTTGAATGAACCAAACGGTATAGAAAGTTGTGGGCCAGTTCCATTAAGCCGTGCCTCAAAGGCATTAGCAAATGCATGTGCCATCCTTTGAACCGCATCGCCAGCAAGCGAAGAGTGTTGTCTGATCTTCTTCAATTGTTCTTTTGCAGCCGTATTATCAAAACAAGCAATTGATTGTGCACAGTTGTTTAAAAGAGCCCCTAGATCTATGACTTCAGAAGTAGGACTCTGTTTCTTAGAATGGCTCTCCCTTTCCCCCTTCTGTTTCATGATGCCCCTGCCACCAACTATGACATTATCAGTACAGATCAAAACCTTATCAAACATCTCTGATAACTCAACCTCCACATTATAAACTGCAGAGTACTTGCTGTTCCTTTCTTCATCATCATCTTCTTCTTCTAATCCACATTCACGCGGATGGTTGTGCTTATATCTTCTGGAGGAATACGTGTTAAGGCTATCTGATTTAGTTCGGCTTGATGACTTGAAAGATAAGTCTGGAGGACCACTGTCCAGATATGATTTGGATTCTTCCGGACCAACAATCTGGTATGTGTTAAAACTACCAATGGTGCTTTCAGTTGTAGTATCAGCACCATTGTTATGAAATAGAGGTTTTTGAGAAGGCAATGAAGGGCTCTCATGCAGCGCTTCATAAAAGGAATTCTCAGCAGCTCTAAGAGCAACAGGATCATAGAACATGCTGTGACTGTTCTCATCAATGTCCTCCTCCAATAGTATCTGGTTAATGTACTTGATCACAGGATCAGAGGCAGGTGAAGGGGCTTCCATGACATCGAGAGGTAAAGAAAAATTGATCTTGTTCTCGAACTCGAATCTGCTCACAGATTCACAAGGCCTACTCTACTGATGATCCATAACCTCCTATGAGACAAACCTACATTCACATACATATGGAAGACGAGTAAACAACATGACGAACCGATAGACTTAATAAGATTCTGCAGAGAAAAAGCGGTATTTAAATTTTGCATAAATAAATTATCATGACAAAAACAATGAGACGTGCATTTCATATGGATATACACTCATGGGCTCGGTTTAACACCACACAGGCACAGATGGATCCAAGAAGGAGCTGGCAGAAATGGCTAGATGCTCTGATCAAGTTTGATTAGTTAAGTGGTTTCTAACTATTAAAATGATTAGTCTATTATTATTGTAGTTATAGTTTGGAGATCTGTTACCCTTTAGCTTTGGGTTCTTGTTGACTATGTAAAGCCGATCAGTTGGAATAAAAAGATGATCTTTGTGGAAACTAATAGATCTATCCGTCCGTGGACTATATCCTGCTTCCTCATTCTTTAACAGCATTCCACAAACATAACCAAGATAACAATTCATGAACCTCACACCCGATAAAGAAGCTTAACCCGCGCAAGCTCAGGCACCGAAAAGGAAACAGGGAAAGTAATTGGGCATGAAATTTAGTTATTCAAACTCATAAGTCAAACTGATGATTTAGTTATTCAAACAATTAATACACTAATAATAATTCCAGTACCACAACAGATTAATAATAGCTCCAATACAAACTGATCATATATACTAACTTCTTAACTTCGAATTAGGAATTTTAAAACAACAAAAAACATTGAACAAACCAATTGAAACAATGAGTGACCGAAGGGGAAAAAACTCAAATGTACAATAAGTTGAATACCACATTGATGCAGAAACTTGTGAGCCCGTTCGCATCTTCATTAGGGTTTTCAGAAGTTTTTGTGCGCACGTAGGGAATAGATTATTCATGAAGATCGTGGATTGGTGAGATAGGAGAAAAACAGAGACAGCTCTTCAATTGAACCTGGAACGAATTTTACTCGATTGAACCTTTAGTAGTCATTTCCTTTTTAGGAAGTACCGTAGTACTTACTCTTTATAAAGTCATATATCTGGCCATTTGGTCTTTGAATTTGAACGTACTCCGTCCGCGATACCCGGGATATGAAAGTATTTTCATTATTTTACGGGAAATTACCCAAAATAGGAGCAAATGACATTTGGAATTCCACAAATAGGATTAGTATGCTTTTCTTCTCGAAATATGAGTTATTATTGTAATGTATGAAAAATACTGACATGATTGAAAAATACTGTCATTAATTATAATAAATACTGTCATGTTAAATGTACTGTACTGCAACTATTTGGCAGTCACGGCTACAAGATGACAGTAAATATTGTCATGTTAGTCCCATTTCGGAAATAAAACAAAGTAGTCATATTTTGGAATTTCAAACTTCATTTACTCCTATTTTGGGAAATCTCCCTTATATTATTTATTTATTTATTTATTTATGATAGTTTTCCCTTTCATTATTTCATTATTTTATTTATTTATTTATTTATAAAATTCAAAAAATAAAAAGCATGGAAATGCAATAATATATTAATTACAAGGGAAAATTATCAATTTGATTCTTGTATTATCACGAAATATCAATTAACACCTCATAATTTCAAATAAATCAGCAAATCTTCGAATTTTGAAAAAAGTTCAATGGAGTCAATCAGCACTGATGGAGTATATGGCCCGGGAACCCCCGGCCCACAGACTCCTACTACTCCATCGAAGGCCCAACAGGCCTAACAGGCCCAAATCACAGCGCCCAGAGTACCAAGCAGCCCGCACTACGTGCCAGGGGTGCCTCCGGCCCCCTAGCCGAAGGGTCTAAAACTCTCACAGAACGGGTTTCTCAAGCAAACTAAGAAACTGGGAGAAAATGGCGAAAACAGTAGCCCTCGGTACTGTGAGCCCTCGGCGCCAAGATGCCCTCGGTTGGGGGAGCCTTCGGCTACTGCTCTATGACCGAAGGCATCTCACTCGACAAGATATCCGCCTCACATGCGTACAGATCACCGTACTCTGCACAGACGTCCCATCCAACAGCCGCATTAAATGCGGCCACATGCGGCTGCCAGCGCCAACCAGTTGAGGCGACCCCTCGGCCAATAAGCGCTTGACACGTGTCCCTGCCCGGCATTTATTGCTACTATAAATAGCCCCCCTTTTTCCCCATTTGTAACCAAGTCGGAACACGCTGAAAACACTCCACATTTATAATACTCTCTCTCTCTACGTTTACCTGCTTTGACTTCTCTCTAAATTATTCCCCGTAATAACCCTTCGGATATATACCCCCGGGCAGACTATCCATCATTTGGTGCTCTCGTTGAGAGGTTGAACAATCAAGTAAGAAACCCTCCCCCTCGACCAAACACAAACACTAGCCCTCTATCAAAATGGTGAGGACAACACGTGCCAACTCAAAGAACGTAGAAGACAAGAACCTGCCCCTCGGCGACGTCAACGCCCCCGAAGCCTCTCACAGGGCTCCCGAGGGCGGTGTCCTCGCTGGGCTGGAACAGGCGGCTGTCGACCTACGCCTTCAGATCCAACAAAACGCCCCCGATGCCCGCCTCGGCATCGAGGCCAAGAAGAAAAACCGGAGCGATGACCAAGTCAGCCCTCCGGTTCTCACCATCGACGTACAATCGGCGCTCTCCGCCTTCATCCAAACGCTCACCCAGAACCCGGGTGCCTTCGGCACCCTGGCTCCAGCTCACCCTCAGATCGGGGAAAATATCATACTTCCCCCTCTGCCACACCCCTTCGGAAATCCCACCCCTCGGGTGAGAAACGACGAAGGGGTGGTGGCCCAAGATACATCCTCCCAGGAAGTTCAGTCCCGGGACCGCCATAATGACAACAGGGAGAGGCCCCGTACTTCCGCTCTCAACCGGCTCGGAGGAGGGCCAGACCGCCGAGGGGTCCAAGACCGCCTCGGGGGGAAAGCACTCCAAAGGCCCCAGGAAAGCGGGGGATCTGTTTCGAGGGCAGACGAGGAGCGTCCCCCTCGGGACAAAGGCAAGGCACCCCTTCATACCGATGATGCCCGGCACCAAATCAACCAGGCCCACTCGGCCCGAGTTCGTTCGCAGGGGGCGGAGACCCTCCCGAGGGATCCCCGGGACGAGATTATTGCGGCCCTCCAACGCCGGCTCGACGAGATGGAGTCCAACAAAGCTCACGCCACCACCTCCACCCCTCACTCAGACCTCAAATACGAGGCCATGATGGCCAAAATGGAGGAATTACAGAAGAAGGTGGCCGAGGGCTCCGGGGAACCCGTCATTCAGCTCCGGACTCGGACGCCATTTACCCCAAGGGTATTGGCGGCCCGGATCCCGGAAAAATACCGAGGGCAACACATACAGCCCTACAGCGGGAAAACGGACCCCCAGGAACATTATAGCAAATACCAAAACAGCATGATGATGGTGGGGGCGTCAGACGAGTATTTGTGTCGTTGGTTCCTCTCCACCTTAGAGGGGCCGGCGTACGAATGGTTCAACAGGCTGCCCGAGGGCTGCATTGATTCGTGGCAAGAACTCGCCCAGCGATTCTTGACACAATTTGCCGGGAGACGTCGCACAAGGAAGCACTTCTCCCACCTCCTAACAATACGCCAAAAGAAGGACGAGACCCTTCGGGATTTCCTAGAACGCTGGAGGACGGAGGCCGACAAGGTCGACGGTGCTGATGACGGGACCCTCCTGGCCCTCCTACAAACCGTCCTTCGCACCGGCAACTTTTCCAGGAGCCTCATTATTGAACCTCCCCGCGACTACATAAGGGCCTTGCAGCGGGGGGACCGGTATGCTGAGGCCGAGGAGGTGGAGAAGTATCACCAACATTCGGACCAGCAGCCCCCGAGGGCTGACAACAAGCATAACCGAGGGCCGGGGGCTCCTCCAAATCGCCCCAAGACTTCGGGACCCTCTGATGACCGCCCTCGGCAAGGACAAGCCAAGCCCGGGGGAGGTTATAAGAGCAACCCTAAGACTTGGGCCCAGCCCATCCTCCTGGACCGCCCTCGGACACCATTGACGCACCCCGTCAGCATCATCCTCGATTTTGCCGAGGAGAGGGGCCTCGTTGAGCGCGACTCTCGCGCACCCCCGGAGGTACACGCTATCAACCCTCAGTTCCCCTACTGTCGCTTCCATCGGCACCAGGGGCACAGGACCGATGACTGCCATCAGCTGAAGACGGCCATCGAGAGATTAATACAGGCGGGGCACCTGTCCCAATTTGTCCAGAGCCCTCGGCAGGAGGGACCTTCTCATCAGGGGCCTCCCCGAGGGCATCACACGAAGGTAAACGCTTGGGTAAACCCGAATACCATCCCCCTCGGCAAGAAGAGGGAGATCGGAAACTTGGAAGAAGAGGAGGAGGAATTCCCCCACTACCAGGAGAAGAAACGCCACATCCTCATGATCACCGGTGGCAACACAGGGGGTGATTCCACCAGCCAGCGAAAGAAGTGGGCTCAATCGCTTTATGTAGGGGAAGTCACTCATATGCCCCCGGTAAAGCGATTGAGGGAGGAACCCATCACCTTCACCAACGCAGATCTCCCTCCTACTGCCTCTCCTCACAGGGATGCCTTGGTAATTCGAACGGAGATCAACGACACCATTATTCACCGAACTTACATTGACACGGGCAGCTCCGTCAATGTAATGTACCTCAGCACCTTCAGAGAGCTGCATCTAGAGAGGGGGTCCCTTCGGCCCATTAAGACCCCTCTTGCCGGCTTCACCGGCGATACTATTGATTCCGAGGGGGTAATAACCCTCCCGGTGATCTTCGGCGACGGGCTCCATAGAGCCCAGCTCGAAGTGGAGTTCGTCGTCGTCAACATTGACTGCGCTCACAACATCATCCTCGGCCGGCCAGCCCTTGAGGACCTCGAAGCTATCATCTCCATGAGGCATCTCTGCCTCAAGTTTCCCGCCGAGGGGGGCATTGGCTACTGCCGGGGGAACCAAAAAATCGCCCGCGTCTGCTATCTTCAGGTCACTAAAAAGGTAAGCAAGACGGAATTCCGTGTTGACACCATCACCGGAGCCGTCGACCAGGAGGACAGAAGGCCGAGGGCTGAACCGGCCGAGGACGTAGAAGACTTTGCGCTCGATCCGGCCCAGCCGGAGAGAGTCGTGAAGATTGGAGCCCAGCTCCCTGAAGATCTAAAGACCGGTATCACCGACGCCCTCCGCGCCTACTCCACTGTCTTTGCATGGGGGCCGGAGGACATGCCGGGAATCAGCCGAAGGGTCATCACCCACCGCCTCTCGGTGGACCCTTCGGCAAAAGCAGTACAACAACGAAGAAGACCCCTCTCCGCCGAGAGGAGGGAATTTGTGAAGAAGGAGGTCGCCATGCTCCTCTCTATTAAGCACATCAAGGAGGTAAAATACCCCTCATGGCTAGCAAATGTAGTCCTCGCACAGAAGCCCCCTACCTTCCGCATGTGCGTGGACTACACCGATCTCAACAAAGCATGCCCTATGGATCCATTCCCTCTACCAAACATTGATCAATTGGTGGATGAGACCGCAGGGTGTGAGATCATGTCCTTCCTCGATGCCTTCCGAGGGTACCATCAAATATTCATGCACGAGGAGGACGCCGAAAAAACTGCCTTCATGACTCCCGAGGGCATCTTCTGCTACCTAGTGATGGCCTTCGGCCTAAAGAACTCGGGGGCCACTTACACCCGGATGGTGGCCCGGGTCTTTCAAGCCGTCCTAGGGCGCACCATGGAGGCCTATGTCGACGACATGATCGTCAAGAGCAAGCAATCTTCCAGCCATGCTGACGACCTCCGGGAAATCTTCGCCATCATGCAAAAATTCAACCTTCGGCTAAACCCGAAGAAGTGCACCTTCGGCGTCCAAGGGGGCAAATTCTTAGGCTACATGGTGAGCCGACGGGGTATTGAGGCCAATCCCGAGAAGATCCAGGCCATCATCAACATGGAGCCCCCACGCAACGTGAAGGAAGTTCAACGGTTGACGGGCCGCCTGGCAGCCCTCAACCGCTTCCTATCTAAATCGGCAGAGAAGTCTCTACCCTTCTTCCAGATCATGAGGAAGACGGCTGGCTTTCTATGGACTCCAGAGTGCCAGGGGGCTTTCGACGAGCTGAAAAGATATCTATCTTCACCCCCTGTGCTCTCCAAACCCAAGGTAGGGGAGACCCTCTACCTCTACCTGGGGGTTAGCCCGGCAGCCATCAGCTCTGTGCTCATCCGGGAGGAAGACGGCATCCAACATGCCATCTTCTACGTTAGCAAGACCCTAAGGGAGGCCGAGCTCAGGTACTCCCCTGTGGAAAAAACGGTTTTGGCCATCGTTTGGACTGTCAAGAAGTTGGGCCACTACTTTCAGGCTCACCCCGTTCAGGTCCTCACTCATCAACCCCTCGGCGCCCTCATGAGGAGCCCCACCAGCTCCTCCCGCATGGTTAAATGGGCTATCTTCTTGAGCCAATACAACATTGACATCCGTCCAAGGCCTGCCATCAAGGGCCAAGCCCTAGCGGACTTTGTGACGGAATGCACCGCAAGGGCATCCACGGACGGGGAGCCTTCGGCTACCTCGGACGACTGGTGGACCCTCTACACTGACGGCTCATCCGCGACCAAAGCATGCGGGGGAGGGGTAGTCCTCATTTCTCCCGAGGGCTTCAGGGCCTACTATGCAATCCGCTTCTCCTTCAAGGTCTCCAACAACGAGGCCGAATATGAGGCCCTCCTATGTGGCCTTCGGCTGGCTGCCAACATGAGGGCTCGGCAGATCCACATCAAATGCGACTCCAAGTTGGTCGTTGGCCAAATCTTCGAAGAATATGAGGCCAAGGAGGGAAGAATGAAACAGTACAAGGAGGCGGCCAAGGAGTTGCTTAAGGTATTTGAGGCACACTCTCTCACCCAAATACCGAGAGCTCAGAACTCCGAGGCCGACATATTATCTAAACTCTCGGCAGACTCCCCCGAGCACATCTCCAAAATTGCCAGAATCGAGGAACTCAGCCTCTCAAGCATCCATGCAAGCCCCGTGATGAACATACAACAACGTCAGGAGGATTGGATCTCAGATATCACCGCCTTCATCTCCACAGGGCAGCTACCCGAGAATGAGGCCCGCGCTAAACTGGCAAAGCTGAGGGCTCCCAGCTACACCATCGAAAATGGAAGGCTCTACAAACGATCTTACAATGGCGCGCTACTTCGGTGCCTTCATCCAGATGAAGCCGAGGTCGCAATGGAGGAAGTGCACAGTGGCACTTGCTCAGCTCACCAGGGACCCTTCTCCATGTCCCGAAGGCTCATTCTCCAGGGCTACTTCTGGCCAACCATGGCCAGGGATTGTGCTGACCTTGCCCGGAGGTGCACCGCATGTCAACATTTCCAGAAAGCCCCCGGTAGGCCAGCGGTCAACTATGCCCCCATCAGCACATCTGTCCCATTTTCTCGATGGGGGATAGACCTTGTGGGCCCTCTGCCGAGGGGTACCTCCAACAACAGATACATCATTGTGGCCGTCGACTATTTTACCAAGTGGGTGGAGGCTGAACCCCTCGCCAGCATCACAGAGGCGAAGTGCCGTCACTTCGTCCTCAAGAACATCCTCACAAGGTTTGGCGTCCCTCAGCAGATCATCTCCGACAATGGAACACAATTTGAGGCAGCCCCCTTCTGCGCCCTTCTGGAGGCATGGGGCATCAAACACACCTTCTCCTCCGTTGCCTACCCTCAAGGCAACGGGCAAGTAGAGAACGCCAACCGGACCTTGCTCGAGGGCCTCAAAAAGAAGCTGGAGGCCGAGGGCGGTGGCTGGGTAGAAGAACTTCACAACATCCTTTGGGCCTACCGCACCACCCCTCAGCGAGCTACAGGTGAAACACCCTTCTCCCTCTGCTACGGTTTTGAAGCTAAAGCTCCTACGGAAGTCACCCTTCCTACCCGAAGGGTGATCCAATATGACCCCGAGGTCAACGACAGCAACATGGCCCTCGACCTGCACCTCATTTCAGAACGCCGGGAGCAGGCCTTCATCCGGGCAGAAAACTACCGAAGGCAAGTTAAAAGCTACATCGACGCCAAAGTTCGAACCCGGGAATTTCAAGTGGGGGACTATGTCCTCCGGAGGAGGGAAGCCAGCCAACCAAATGAGGGAGGAAAAATGGCACCAAAATTCGAAGGCCCCTACATCATAGCAGCCATCATCAAACCCGGGACTTACAAACTCAAACGCCCCAACGGGAAAGAGGTCCCTAGGCACTGGAATGTACACCATTTAGTCAAATTTTATCAATAATGTAAGAGCGGCCAAGCCCTCATAACTAGTGAATGTACTATCCAATGGCCCAAGGCCTCCAATTTCGAAGAATGAAGATACATTCAAGACATCAAGCCCTCATACTGACTACAGGCCCCAGGCCTCACCACAAGGAGAACCCCCTCCGGTACCCATTGCCGAGGGCGGACACCATCAACACCTACAACAAACAGTGGATACACCACGTGTTTTCAGTCAAGCCCCCTCGGCACCCAGTGCCGAGGGTACTTCCCCACCTTCAACATCAAAAAAAAAAAAAAAAAAAAAAGAAAAGATTAGAACACCAAGTGTTCCTACAGAAGACCCTTCGGCACCCAGTGCCGAGGGTACACCTCCCTCATCAAATATCGAAATGAAGAAAAAAAAAAACACCAAGTGTTCCTACAGAAGACCCTTCGGCACCCAGTGCCGAGGGTACACATCCATCATCAAACATCATCAAAGAAGACCCCTCGGCACCCAGTGCCAGGGATATACTCTCCTATCAACTTCCGAACATCTGTTGAGAAACACCAAGTGTTTCATTTGAAGACCCTTCGGTACCAAGTATCGAGGGTAGACAAGTCCATCAACTATGACAAAAGAAAACACCAAGTGTTCCTACAGAAGACCCCTCGGTACCAAGTACCGGGGGTTACACATCGAAACTAACACCAAGTGTTGTTTCTAAAAGCCGTACCCCACGAGGACGCATATACCGAAGGCGCCACCATCGGTGCCGGCGGCACGTAGTGCCCCCGGCCATTTGCAACTAGTGTGCAAATGAAAACCCTTCCTTGAAACGCTTTCCGCGTCACTACCCCCAGGGTATGACAGGCATGAGAAATGCCCAGGATTCGACTTTCAAAAACGGAACGCTATCCGCGTCATTACCCCCAGGGTATGACAGGCATGAGAAATGCCCAGGATTCGACTTCCAAACTGAAACGCTCCCCGCGCCAACACCCCAAGGATGTGGCAGGCCACAGACTATGTCTAGCGCCGAGGGGACGACTTTCAAAAATGAGGCGCTTTCCGCGCCATCCCCCAAGGGGAGGCAGGTTACGGACCACCATATCTTATGCCCAGGAAACGTCCCTCGATCCCCTCGGCACTCGGAAGGTTAACCCGAGGGAGGAGAGCCATTGGTGTATTCTGATGGTCTCCTAATAGGCCCAGCCTTACCAAGAAACCAAGTTTCTTGATGCCTTCCCTTCACCACCAACCAAAAAAAAAAAAAAAAAAAAAAAAAAGAGGGTGAAGGGGAGTAGACTCAGCAAGAAATCGAAGAGTACACTCCAACAATATCACAGCACGCCGAGGGCTCCCCACGGGAACACCTCCAGTAATTGAAGACTCCTATTTCCCGAAGGATACTACTCAAAGAAATATCATCAAGAAACGGCTAAAGTCCACTACCTGTCCACCTCCGGTCACAAAGGGACTGGACTGTCCAAGGTCCACTAAACAGTACCTCGAACAAACACCGAAGGCATCTGTTATGCACGAATATCGAGGGCCCCTTCCCCATGACAAGGGTCAAATTCTACAACTTTTAAAGTGTATGCCGAGGGCACACACTCCTCGTTGGCTTTCTTCACAACAACAGGATTCAACATCAATTTATGCACGAAACCCCGAAGGCTCCCAAGGGGGATTTTACACTTAGAATATTTTCTAAGTCCTACATGCTTTCCCCCCGGTCAGCTACTCTTACATCAAGGAGGGATGCCATCTACCGAAGGCTCCCAAGGGGGATTTTACACTTAGAATATTTTCTAAGTCCTACATGTATTTCCCCCCCGGTCAACTACTCTTACATCAAGGAGGGATGCCATCTACCGAAGGCTCCCAAGGGGGATTTTACACTTAGAATATTTTCTAAGTCCTACATGCTTTCCCCCCGGTCAGCTACTCATACATCATGGAGGTATGCCACCTCCCGAAGGCTCCCGAGGGAAACTCTACACTTAGAAGATTTCCTAAGTCCTACGTATTTCACCCTCATCTCAAGGGACCTAATAGCCGAAGGCTACCTATCAATCGAGGGCTACAGTTCACAAGGAATCAACACTCAAGAAAATATTCTAAGTCCTAGAAAAATTAGCCTCCGGCCAATTCAACTTACAGATGGGGCTCCACAGTAGCCGAAGGCTACATGGCACACTACACTTGCAAAAAATCTCTAAATCCTGTGCATTGGGCCACCGGTCCAACATTCACACATCAGGAATAGGAGCCGTATCCCGAAGGCTCTCAAGGAGGAACCCACACTTAGAAATTTTTCTAAGACCTAGAAATTGGGTTACTGCAAACCCGAAGGCCCCATGGTGAGCTACAATCAGAAAACATTCTAAGTCCTAAAACATACATTCCAAGGATCAAAACATACATCCAAATCAAGACGAAGGCATGCATTCAACAACAGACGAATCCAAAAGAAGCAGATTGCATATCAAAGGCCCGAGGGCGTGTGTACTCATTCATTCAAAAAAAGAGACAAGTTTGATTGTACTTTACATAGGGGGCCGAGGCCAACAAATTACAACACCGAAAGGGGGGAATACAATTTAAGAGGGGGGAATAGTAGATATCGCCTCGCTCTCGGCTTCATCCTCTTCACCGCCAAGGCCGCACTCCCGGAGGGTCTCCGAGTCTTCAAGAACCGGCCTCTCTTCCCCCTCGGGGAGCGGGATCCTTACATCTGGCTGGGGGGGGGGGGGGGAGGCCATAAGCCTCGGGACGGAACTCCTCCGGTGCCACCTGGAAGTGCTTCGCAAGCTTCCGGTAGATGAGGCGTTGGGTGATGAACTCCCCGCCTTGGTAGTACGAGTCGCCCCTCTCAGCAAGCCACATCTTCCCGGGGCCCCCGACCCACTCATCTACTGAAGCCCCCACCACCGAAGCCAGCCACTCCCTCCGGTCTTCGGCCTTCCACCCCTCGGCCACGAAGCTGGCCACCGCATCCTCTCGAGCCTTGGAGACGGCCTCTTCTTGAGCCGCGCGGGCTTCATCGGCAGCGATACGGGCGGCCTCGGCGGCGGCCTCCCCGGCCCTGGCTAGCCCCTCATTGACCCCTTCGGCCCTTGCTGCCTGCAACCTCTGCTCCATGCCGTCGGTGGCCAGCCGTAGAGAGTCCTCGGCTTCGGCGAGTTTCTTCCTGAGGAGGGCAGCCTCCCCCTCGACGGCACCCTTGGCCTCCCTCATTTGATCCACCCTTCGGAGGTGCTCGCAGAGGCCCATGAAAGCCTGCAATTCACGAAGGCAAAAATAAGGCATAAGGAACAAAGTACGGAAGAAAAACATAGCAATAAGCAGGGAAGAGAGGGGGACTTACGGAGGCGGCATTCAGGAGGACCTTCGCCTCGAGGGGTCCCTCGTCTAGCCGGGTAAGGGCCAGCCGGTCGGCCGACGGCAGCATCTGGCTCATCAAAGCCGAAGGGTTCAAACTGCCCTCCAGCACGGAGGCCCCCTTCGGCACTATCGCCTCCAACCTCTCCCGCCCGAAGAACTCCTGATTGATTTGTTCCTGGGGGGTGGAGGCAGAGGCGTGCCCTTCGTCAACGATCACCACCACATCGGTGATCGGTTGTTTGGTAGGGGCGGCGGTCTTCGGCTTCTTGGCCGGGGGCTCGGCCCCCTTTCCAGCAACCTTCTTTTTAAAGGGCCTGGAACCCTTGGACCCTCCGGCGCCAGCAGCAGCGCCAACAGTTTGAGAGGGCCCCTCCCTAGAAGGAGCGCCCGCCGGGGCCTTCTTCTTTCCTTTCGCGTTTTTTAAAGCGAAGAGGGAACCAACGTCCATATTGCTACCTGCAAGCAACAAAAAAAAAAACAGAAGGGTTAAATCGAAGGCTACCAGTCACTACGTCATAAAAAAAAAGACGGAATGCGAAAGAACTATCAACGCATCAGTAAGCATTTCGGTGATCACCTCCGGCGCCTTCGAAGACCCTATCGAGGGGAGGGTATCTCTCATCCGAGGAGCCCCTCGGCCTGAACTGCCGGAAGCCTAGGTTAAGCAGATCCTCCGGAAGGGTGACTTCTCTGATCTTGACATGCTTGTCAGACCCCTCCGGCTTCTTGGCAAGCACTTTGCCGTTCTTCTCCAAAGTTGCGCTCCCCACCTTCGGGTGGCGCCGGAAGCTGTTACGGAGCTGGGCCGGGAAGGGATTCTCCTCGAGGCGGATATAACAGAACCTCTCTTTCCATCCCTTGTGAGACGAGGGCACATCATCGAAGAGCCGGAACTCCGGTATCTGCTGAAGGTTGGCAAAGCCCTCAGCATTTGAATGTCCCCCCCGGCAAAGGTTGAAGGACATGAAGAATTGGTTGAGTGTGGGCTCGACCCCCCGGCTCTGACACAAGGAAAGGAAGCCGGCCACATAGGAGTGGCTGTTGGGCGTTAGCTGGCAAGGGGCCAACCCCACAAATCTCAGGTACTCCAAGAGGAAAGGATGGAGCGGGAACCGGAGCCCCATTTCCACCAAGAGGGTGTGAGCAGCAAAGCACCCCTCGGGCGCGTATCGCAGCAAGTCATCCGCCCTGGGCTCCACCACGCGCGCTGAAGGCCCAACCAGCATCTGGGTGGACTGGTATTCTGCCAGGGACGCCTTCGTCTTCAGCTCTAGGGCAGCAGTGTTCAAGAACGAGTGGCCCTCGGGTATGCCCACCGGCCGCCCGGCATCCACTGCCGCTTGCTTCTTCCTCGTCTTGTTTTTCTTCCCGGGAGCCACACTTATGGGCGTCGGGTCCAGTGGCCGGGAGGAGCTGGCTTCCCCGGCACCCCGGGGGGGAGGAATGGCAACCGTCACCTTCAGCCTCTCCCTCTCCTCTTCCTGCTCGGCGGTTTGCACGGCAAGGGCAAGCTCCTCATCCTCGTTCTCTTGCTCGAAGCCCTCGGCTTCGACTTCGGCCTGGAGGTCCTTCTCCACTTCCATAGCCACTGCGGCATCACCAGCTGCCGAAGACTCCACACTCGAAGACTCCACGTCTGAGCATGTCATCATCTCTACCGAAGGCTCCCCCGAAATATCCTGGGAATCACTCTGGGACGACATGCTGACTCTGGTTCGAAGGCTCGCGGACACTATTGTTTTCTAAATTTTCTATCTCCTAAACTAAGGGAACAGTACAGCTATGCTAGAAGGAGAAAGGCAGGGAGCACTGACCTCGAAAGCTGAGTTTTGACCGAAGGATGAACTTTCTCTCTCTAGGAAAATTGACAGAGCTTCGCTAACAAGTTTATCGCACACGGAGCACCGCCTGGCCTTGGGGTATTTATAGGCGATGAATCCGGGCTTGGGCCTGGATTCCGGGCCTCCGGATGGACGCCATCATTACTCACCGCGTCTTCGCCCAACCGGTGACGCCGCCCACGGACAGCCAGCCATCACACGCCACGTGTGCCCCCCCCAACGGCTATATCCCGTCGTTACATATTCCAACGGCTATATTTCAAACGGCTATATTTTGGAAGCCCCCGGGTTTTCTACTTCACTCCACTTCATCAAGGATAGCCTCCGGGTGCACTCACCCAGAAGTGCCCCCGAGTTGTGCCCCACACAGTACATTACACACGCCTTCGGGATCACCCCTTCAGATCCCTAGAGCTGCATATCAGGGCACCCCTCGGGGTTTCCCCCTCAGCACTGCAAAACTGGGGTAGCCCCCGGTAGGTTTCCTCATTGACGGATGGCCCCTGGCACACAGGTAACGGGGAGCCCTCGGGTATCTTCATCACCACTTCATCAACAAACAGTGGACTCCCCGGTAACAGCTTCACTGCTGCCCTCATCTGCAGGCCCTCGATCCCTGGATTGAGGGGCTCCCCTTCGGCGCCACCAGGACATCAACATCCAGCCTTCGGCTAATCAACACAGGAGCCCTCAAAAGAGAGAGCCTTCGGGATTCCCGTCATTCTCCATTTTTTACCAAGGTTTGATATTTTCGATTCATCATTGGGGGAATTCGGTGCACTCTTTTTCCCTCATTAGGATTTTTTCCCAAAGGGTTTTTCCTAATGAGGTTTTTAACGAGGCATCCCCCCAAAATGAAACGAAAAACGTCAGCCTTCGGCAAACAACAGCAACATAACTACTTTACTCCTTTTCACCACTTTACAAGTGCCTCAAGGAGTGGGGGACTGGAGGACCCCTTCGGGAAAATCATTAAATTACAAAATCTGCGAAATTCCAACAAACAACAAAGCAAGCCCTCAAGTCCCGACATGTGGGTAACTGAGGGACTGCCTTCGGCAGGGACATAAAAGCAACAACTCCTCACCAACTTCGGAGATCACAACAGGACAACATCAAAAGGCAAGCACAAATTACTCCTTTTCCCTCAAGTACCTTTCGGCAAAAGGAGTGAGGGACTCCTGATGGAGTATATGGCCCGGGAACCCCCGGCCCACAGACTCCTACTACTCCATCGAAGGCCCAACAGGCCTAACAGGCCCAAATCACAGCGCCCAGAGTACCAAGCAGCCCGCACTACGTGCCAGGGGTGCCTCCGGCCCCCTGGCCGAAGGGTCTAAAACTCTCACAGAACGGGTTTCTCAAGCAAACTAAGAAACTGGGAGAAAATGGCGAAAACAGTAGCCCTCGGTACTGTGAGCCCTCGGCGCCAAGATGCCCTCGGTTGGGGGAGCCTTCGGCTACTGCTCTATGACCGAAGGCATCTCACTCGACAAGATATCCGCCTCACATACGTACAGATCACCGTACTCTGCACAGACGTCCCATCCAACAGCCGCATTAAATGCGGCCACATGCGGCTGCCAGCGCCAACCAGTTGAGGCGACCCCTCGGCCAATAAGCGCTTGACACGTGTCCCTGCCCGACATTTATTGCTACTATAAATAGCCCCCCTTTTTCCCCATTTGTAACCAAGTCGGAACACGCTGAAAACACTCCACATTTATAATACTCTCTCTCTCTACGTTTACCTGCTTTGACTTCTCTCTAAATTATTCCCCGTAATAACCCTTCGGATATATACCCCCGGGCAGACTATCCATCAAGCACATTACCAACAAGTCACCTGTTGACAACCTATTCACCAATGGATTTGGTGACGTGGCAGGTACTTGGAAGCCCAACCAGCCTTTTTCTATTGACGTTGCGCACATGTGGACCATCACGTGAGCACCACGTCAACTGGTGACTGCTGACATGATATGTAATCTATTAGTCGTCTTCATTGATCTTTTTTAAATTTTAGGGATTTGATCGTTTTTTTAAAAGTACGAGAACTTAATTGAAGTTTTTGTGATAGTACAAGGATCAAATTGATAATTTTCCCTATACGTCAATTTATCCGTGTAATTCTAAACACATTGTTAAATTTAGGGAAATAATACTTACCTTATACGTCATTTAATTTGTATTTGTTCTCTATTCGTATAATCATTATTAAGTGTTTGATGAGTCTAGTTTTTTAACATACAAAGTACAATTTTAATGTGAAACACTACATATAATTATTCATATTTGGGAAAAAGTATGAGAAATGTACTTGTGGTTGGGCTCGTTTTCAGAAATAGTCATGTGTTTCATTTTTATTAAAGTGGTTTATGTGGTTGAACTCCGTTATCAGTTTATCACAAGAGGGTCCTGGCACCTGACGGCATTAGAATTCGCCGGAGGAAGATGATGAACAGTAAATCCGGTTTCCAAATGTGCCCGGAAAATTAAAAGAAAAATATCGGAAAGTGCGCCTCAACAAGACGACCGTTAGGCCATCTTTCTTTTTTGTTTCCAGCCACCCCCATCACCAGAAAGTCCACAGAAAAAATGATACTACCTCCGTCCCAAAATTAACTTCCCATTTCGGATTACGATGCTTGACCGACGATAAAGCAACTCGATCCCTGTTGATACTCAGATTACTTTTAGTAAATAAAATTTACTACCTCCGTCCCTTAAAACTTTCCCAACTTTCCTTTTTTGGATGTCCCACTAACTTTGTCACTTTGCCATTTAAGTAAAAAAATTGTGGTTCCAGTTAATTCTTTCTCTTCTGCACAAACCTCAATCACACAGTTTTTACTTTATTAATCCCCGTGCCGGTCAAACTCGGCAAAGTTTTAAGAGACGGATGGAGTACATATTAAGAAACTACATTAAAACTGCTACAAAGGCTGATAAAAAAATATAAATTTGATAAAAAATTGATATATAAACATAAGATCAAGAGTAATTTAAGTTGACCATGTGAATAGTGACTGTGAAGTTCATTTTGGGATGAAGGGAGTATTAGCTAATTCATTTTTTGAAACAATCCAAACATATCCGAAAAATCCAAAGAAGAAGGTGGTCTGGGGGTCATCTTGACGAGGCGCACCTTCCATTATTTTTCTTTTAATTTTCTGAGCACTTTTGAAAAGTGGAGTTACTGTTCATCGTTTTCTTCAGACGTTTTTAACGGCGTGACCCTCTTGTGATAACGGTGCTCAAACACATGAACCACTTTGATAAAAAATGAAAGGCTAAAGGGTCAAATAGGCACTTGTACTGGTCGTGTAAGCTCAATTCAATCTCTGAACTAAAAAAAGATTCAATTCACACCCCGAACAAACAAAAAATGGTTCGAATTTCATTTTTTATGGGTAAACAACCGGTTATTTTTTTTAATTTTTAATTGATTCTGTTTTTTATTTTCGATTTATTGCAATTTCGACACTTTTTAATAGTTTAGGGGCGAATTGGATTTTTTTTACCGGTTCCTTAACCTTAAAAAATGGAAATTGAATCATTTTTTGCTGGTTTGGGGTGTGAATTGGATCTTTTTTTAGTTCAGGGACTGAAGTGAGCTTACAAGACCGATTCAGGGACCTATTTGACCCTTTAGCTAAAATGAAACACATGACCCGATCCGAAAATGGGCCCAACTACAGGTACAATGTACTTTTCCCTACATATTTTTATGAAGGGAAAAACAAACTAATTGACTTGTAAAGTCAATATTATTTGGTCATATTATATCATTGAATTTGAACAATTAAAATATACTCGTACATATTAATAAACCACATTAAAAACTTTATAAGGTTGCCAATTGAAAATTTGAATATAATTAAAAACTAATATTTTATTTAAATGAAAAAATGAAACTGTTCGAATAAAAACAATGACGAAAATCAATTTGGGGCGAAACTGCATTGATGGAGTTTGATAAAACTCAAAGTCACCTTGACTTACTCTTCCACCATTTTGTCTGGTTCGGGTGGTCGGGGTGTGAGAGCACTTGAGGGTGGAGGATTCCACCTTTTGTAACAATAAAACTCGAGATTAGTTTTGACTGGGAGGCTCGAACTGGTTTGCACCTAAGTAAGATCATTTGTAGTGCTCAAGATTCTAAAATGCTAAACGTGGACTCCGTTCATACGAAAACAACGTTTAGACTTCTATTTTTCTGCACTCAACACCGTCAATAAAGTACTCTCAACATATTTTTTTAAATATCAATTTAGTAAAACATTAATTAAGTTATTATGAGTAATGTTTTCTATTTGATGGATAGTGTACCCGGGGGGTAGCTTATCCGAGGGGTTATTGCGGAGAATAACTAGAGAGAAGTCAGAGCAAATAAGTAAGAGAGAGAGTGTATATTCGATATGTATTAAGCGTGGTTTACAATGGGGGAAATGGGTGCTATTTATAGTAGTAATAAATGCTAGATAAGGACATGTGTCAGTTTTCTGGTGGTCGAGGGGTCACCTCGACCGGGGTGGCACTGGCACTCGCATGTGGCCGCATTAAATGAAGTGGTTAGATGTGACGTTCGTACTTGGTACGGTGATCCAGGCGCATGTGAAGAGGATATTCTGTCGAGGTGGATGCCTTCGACTGAAGGGTGCTGGGCCGAAGGCTCTTCTAACCGAGGGCTCCTACCTGCCGAGGGCTGCAGGTGCCGAAGGCTTGGTTTTCAAGCCTTGTTCTCCTGTGATGCCTCTTCTAACCGAGGGCTCCTACCCGCCGAGGGCTGCAGTTGCCGAAGGCTTGGTTTTCAAGCCTTGTTCTCCTGTGATGTTTCTGAGCTCGATTCCGTTACTGGTAGCCTTCGGCCATGGGGCCGAAGGCACCCCTTTGTGTATTGTGGGTTGCTTAGAGCTCTATTTTGCGGGGCTTGGCCCGTTTGGGCCTGTTGGGCCTGATTGTAGTAGAGGAAGTATGTGGGCCGGGGGTCCCTGAGCCATATACTCCATCAGGAGTCCCCCACTCCTTTTGCCGAAAGGTACTTGAGGGAAAAGGAGTAGCTGTGGTGATTGCCCCGAAGGCTTCCCTGTTCTGTTGGGTGCCTCATTTTCTCAATTCCCCCATATGTCGAGGGCTGAGAGCTTCCTGAAGGGAGTGTAAGTGTGTTGCTCGTATGTGTTTCTTTGTTGTAGTTTGTAAAGTAATGAGAGATCTGCATTTGTGTGCTTTGCCGAGGGCATTTGTTGACTGAAGGCATTGTGTGGCTGAAGGCATCATGTGGCCGGAGGCATCATGTGGCCAAAGGCATCATGTGGCCGAAGGCATTGTGTGGCCAGAGCCATCATGTGGCCGAAGGCATTGTATGGTCGGAGGCATTCTGTAAGTCGAAGGCATCATGTCGAGGGGAGTAGATTACCGTTGTGATCTTGCCTCAGCTTGCTGTAGCTGAGAAGTAGAAAATTTTTAACATTTGCGTGTTTTTCCGAGGGGAGTCCCCCCAGTCCCCCACTCCTTTTGCCGAGAGTTTCTCGAGGGAAACATGAGTAGAGTGATGCATGCCTTCAGCAGGAGCCGCCGAGGGGTGACGCCTTTTGTTCCACAATGGGGAGATGCCTCGTTAAAAACCTCATTAGGAAAAAACCCTGTGGGAAAAAATCCTAATGAGGGAAAAAGAGTACACCGGATGCCCTCAGAATGAAGCAAAAGGAGTGCACTCTTCGGCCTTGATTGTTGATCAGCGGTTGTGTCCGTCTGCTGAGGGGATATCCAAGATCAGCCTTAGATCCTGCATGAAAAAGCTAAGGAGCTTGTAAGGACCCCCCGTTATCAAATAAAGGTGACGGAGGGGTGCAAGGCCAGGTGGGCTTGTGTGAGAACCCCTGGCATCAAATACAAATGCCGGAGGGATGGAGACCAAGGGGTCTTCGTGATGGCCCCCGACATCAAATAAAGATGTCGGAGGGATGAAGGCCGAGGGGCCTGTATGATAGCTCCCGACATCAAACAAAGATGCCGGAGGGCTGAAGGCCGATGGCCTGTGTGATGGCCCTCGACATCAAATAAAGATGTCGGAGGGATGAAGGCCGATGGGCCTGTATGATAGCCCCTGGCATCAAATAAAGATGCCGGAGGGATGAAGGCCGAGGGACCTGTGTGATTTCCCCTGACATCAAATAAAGATGCCGGAGGGATGAAGGCCGATGGGCCTGTATGATAGTCCCCGACATCAAATAAAGATGTCGGAGGGATGAAGGCCGAGGGGCCTGTATGATAGCTCCCGGCATCAAATAAAGAAGCCGGAGGGCTGAAGGCCGATGGCGTGTGTGATGGCCCCCGACATCAAATAAAGATGCCGGAGGGATGAAGGCCGATGGGCCTGTATGATAGCCCCCGACATCAAATAAAATGCCGGAGGGATGAAGGCCGAGGGTTGCTGTGATGTGGAATCACGCTGAGGCCGAGGGCCGTTGTGATGTTGAGGCCGAGGGCTGTTCTGATGTTGAGGCCGATGGCCGTTGTGATGTGGAATCACGCTGAAGCCGAGAGCCGATGTTGATGTAGAATCACGTTGAGGCCGAGGGCCTTTGGTGATGTGAAATCATGTAAGGCAAAAACTGTTATGACATAGAGTCATGTTGAGGCCGAGGGCCGTCTGATGTTGAGGCCGAGGGCCATTGTGATGTCCTCACGCTGAGGCCGAGGGTCGTTGTTGATGTTGAGGCCGAGGGCCGTTCTGATGCTGAGGTCGAGGGCCGTTGTTGATTTTGAGACCGAGGGCCGTTCTGATGTTGAGGTCGAGGGCCGTTGTGATGTGGAATCACGCTGAGGCCGAGGGCCGTTGTTGATGTTGAATCACAATGAGGCTGAGGGCCTTTTGTGATGTGAAATCATGTAAGGCAAAAACCGTTATGACATAGAGTCATGTTGAGGCCGAGGGCCGTTGTTGATGTTGAGGCCGAGGGCCGTTTTGATGCTGAGGTCGAGGGCCGTTGTTGATTTTGAGACCGAGGGCCGTTCTGATGTTGAGGCTGAGGGCCGTTGTGATGTGGAATCACGCTGAGGCCGAGGGCCGTTGTTGATGTTGAATCACGATGAGGCCGAGGGTCTTTGGTGATGTGAAATCATGTAAGGCAAAAACTGTTATGACATAGAGTCATGTTGAGGCCGAGGGCCGTCTGATGTTGAGGCCGAGGGCCATCGTGATGTGGAATCTTGCTGAGGCCGAGGGCCGTTGTTGATGTTGAGGCCGAGGGCCATTCTGATGTTGAGGCCGAGGGCCGTTGTTGATTTTGAGGGCCATTCTGATGTTGAGGCCGAGGGCCGTTGTGATGTGGAATCACGCTGAGGTCGAGGGCCGTTGTTGACGTTGAATCACGTTGAGGCCGAAGGCCTTTGATGATGTGAAATCATGTAAGGCAAAAACCGTTATGACAAATAGTCATGTTGAGGCCGAGGGCCGTCTGATGTTGAGGCCGAGGGCCATTGTGATGTGGAATCACGCTGAGGCCGAGGGTCGTTGTTGATGTTGAGGCTGAGGGCCGTTCTGATGTTGAGGCCGAGGGCCGTTGTTGATTTTGAGACTGAGGGCCGTTCTGATGTTGAGGCCGAGGGCCGTTGTGATGTGGAATCACGCTGAGGCCGAGGCCCGTTGGTGATGTGAGATCACGCTAAGGCCAAAACCGTTGTGGAGTAGAGTCACGCTAAGGCCGATGGCCATTCTGATGTTGAGGCCGAGGGCCGTTGGTGACGTGGAATCATGCCAAGTCCGAGGGCCATTGGTGATGTAGAATCGAATTGAGGCCGAGGGCCTTTCCTTAATAGTTCCAGGAGTCCTCTGGGTGTATGTTCCTTCTTTCAGGCATCGACCGAGGGGTTGATTCCCCATCTCGGCCGAAAGGGGGTCCAAATGATCCGTCCGGGGGTTCGTCTGTTAGTCTGGCGGCGCTGGGCCGTCCCTTGATTGTGCCAGGAGGTCGTATGTTAGTCCTCCTGATGTGTGTTCCTTCTTCCAGGCTTCGGACGAGGGGGTTGCTTCCCCGCCTCGGCCGGAAGGGGGTCCAAGTGATCCGTCCGGGGGTTCGTCTGTTAGTCCCCCGGTGCTGAACCGTCCCTTGACCTTGGGGGGTCCCGTTGTCTATTTACGGCGCGGGCTAGGCTTGGTCGGTTTCCGACGACTGCCGTTTCACCCCCAAGTTTGGGGATTTCTTCACCTCAGCCATTCTTTCAGGCCTATCGCCGTGCGTTGCGCGCCGGCGATGCGGCGAGCGTCCCGCTCCAAAAACGCGGGCCTTTTGCAGGCCCATCATCTTTAGACACCGTCGGCCATACCTGGGCATTTGGCCTCGAAGGGGCCGATAACATGTCTGGATTGTGTTGTAGTTTACTTAAATTCATAGAAATAAGCGGAATACAAGGGGTGCGTTGTTTGACAACGGCTTTGTTAAGATTCACCGCTCAAGGCCGAGGGCTCTAGGCCGAGGGATGATAATGTGCCTCGAGGTCGGAGGCCCAAGGCTGAGACTAACGCTGAAGGCGAGGAACATGATTAGCGGAGGTGGCGCTTCTTCGGCTGGGGCTCCTCGAACTCCTCGCCGTCGCTGAGCCTCCCGATTTCACGTTTCTTCGTTGCGATGTCCCCTTCTTCTTTATTGGTGTTCTCCCTGGTGTTTTTCCTTGGGGCATTTTTGATGAATTGGTGGAGCTCACCCCGTTGAATTAAGAGTTCAATAGCCTTCTTTAACGAGACACAATCGTCTGTATTGTGGGAGGTGCTTTTGTGGTAACGGCAATAAGTGTCGCCTTGGTGGATGGCGTAGATATCCCTCGCCGACCGAGGGTCCTTGGGGAAAAGGTCCTGCTATTCCGCATAGTTGAGGATAGTGCTCACCGGGTGTGTGAGGGGAGTCCTCGGCATGTCCAGTCGAGGGAGCCATTGGCGTTCGTTACGGCCCTGCTGGGTGTGGCTTCCATGGTCTCGGCCTCCAGCCGAGGGCGCATTTGGGGACGGCGTGTTGTTTGTCTTCTTCGAGGACTGGCCCTCATTCTTCTTGAAGGAGTGGAGGTCATCGGCGTCAGCGTATAGGCTTCCCCGCTGGAGTGCTCTTAGGAATGATCTTGCGGGGTCGGTGATGAGGCTCCGTGCGCAGGGGCTGCTGCGGAGAACCCCCTGGAAGAGGACGAGGAGGGTACGCTCGTCGACGCCCTCGACCTCGTCTATCTCCTTCATCCACCGGTCAATGAAGGACCGAAGTGTTTCGTCAGGCTCTTGCTTGACGGAGAGGAGGTGGGAGAAGTGCTTTCTCGCGCGCTTCCTTCCGGCAAAATGGGTGAGGAAGCGTTGGGCAAGATCTTGCTAAGAGTCGATGCTGCCCTCGGGCAATCGGTTGAACCATTCGTATGCTGGTCCCTCCAAGGTGGAAAGGAACCAATGACATAAGTATTCATCTGATGCCCCCATCATCATCATGCTGTTTTGATACCTGTTGTAGTGCTCCTGGGGGTCAGTTTTCCTTCATAGGGCTTGATGAGTTGCCCTCGATACTTTTCTGGGATTTGGGCCGCCATTACCCTTGGGGTAAATGGCATCCTAGTTCGGAGTTGGATGACGGGTTCCTCGGAGCCTTCAGCAAATTCCCTTTGCATCTCCTCCATTTTGGCCAGCATGGCCTCATATTTAGAATCTGCATGAGGGGCGGCAACGGCGGTATGTGCTTGACGGGCCTCCATTTCATCAAGCCGGTGCTGGAGGGCCGCAATAATTTCATCTCTGGTGTCCTTCGGGAGGGCCTCCGCCCCCTGCGAATGGCCATGGGCCGAGCGGGCCTGGTCGATTTGATGTCGGGTGCCGTCGGCATGGAGGGGTGCTTTGCCTTTATCCCAAGGGGGAAGCTTCTCATCTGCCCTGGAGACGGATCCGCCACTTTCCTGAGGTCTTTGGAGCACCTTTCCGCCGAGGCGGTCTTGGACCCCTCGGCGGTCTAGCGCCCCTCTGAGTCTCTCGAGGGCGGAGGTTCGGGGCCTTTCTTTGTTTGCACCGTGGCGGTCCCGGGATTGGACTTCCTGAGAGGCGGTGTCCTGGGCCACAACCCTCTTGTTGTTCCCTAACCGAAGGATAGGGTTCACGAAGGGGAGCAGAGGAGGGGGGAGAATGGCGTTGTCCCCGATCTGCGACTGAAGGGGTACCAGCGTGCCGAAGGCACCTGAGTTTTGAGTGAGAGTTTGGATGAAGGTGGAGAACGCTGATTGTACATCAATGGTGAGAACCGGAGGGCTCATTTGGTTCTCGCTCCGGTCCTTCTTTTTGGCCTCGATGCCAAGGCGGGCATCGGGGGCATTATGTTGGAGCTGAAGGCGCAGGTCGATAGCCGTCTGTTCCAACCCAGCGAGGGCGCCTCCCTCGGGAGCCATGTTAGAGGCTTCGAGGGCGTCGACGTCACCGAGGGCCAGGTTCCTGTCCTCATGAATCTTGGATTGGGCACGGGTGTTTCTTCCCATTTTGATAGGTGTTTTTAGCTGAATAGGAGGGTTTCTTACTTGATTGCTCGAATTCTCAACGAAAGCACCAAATGATGGATAGTGTACCCGAGGGTAGCTTATCCGAGGGGTTATTGCGGAGAATAACTAGAGAGAAGTCAGAGCAAATAAGTAAGAGAGATAGTGTATATTCGATATGTATTAAGCGTGGTTTACAATGGGGGAAAGGGGTGCTATTTATAGTAGTAATAAATGCTAGATAAGGACATGCGTCAGTTTTCTGGTGGTTGAGGGGTCACCTCGACCGGGGTGGCACTAGCACTCGCATGTGGCTGCATTAAATGCGGTGGTTGGATGTGACGTTTGTACTTGGTACGGTGATCCAGGCGCATGTGAAGAGGATATTCTGTCGAGGTGGATGCCTTCGACTGAAGGGTGTTGGGCCGAAGGCTCTTCTAACCGAGGGCTCCTACCCCCCGAGGGCTGCAGGTGCCGAAGGCTTGGTTTTCAAGCCTTGTTCTCCTGTGATGCCTCTTCTAACCGAGGGCTCCTACCTGCCGAGGGCTGCAGTTGCCGAAGGCTTGGTTTTCAAGCATTGTTCTCCTGTGATGTTTCTGAACTCGATTCCGTCACTGGTAGCCTTCGGCCATGGGGCCGAAGGCACCCCTTTGCGTATTGTGGGTTGCTTAGAGCTCCATTTTACTGGGCTTGGCCCGTTTGGGCCTGATTGTAGTAGAGGAAGTATGTGGGCCGGGGGTCCCTGGGCCATACACTCCATCACTATTTAATTTTTTACCTCAATAATTATGAAATAAAAATGACACATTTTGACGTAAAAAAATAAATTTCATTAAAAAATTGATACCTTTATTTTTTACTTTTTTCAATTTTAGTAAAAAATAAAATGATTTCATATAATACTTAGTTATTTATTGAGGCTCCATGGATTAAAAATTTGTGTGTCGTATATTACGGGGTCAAGAAAACTTCATCAGTTAAAATTTAAAAAAAAATTACCCTTTATATACTCCCTCCGTTTCGCAATTAAGTTACCACTTTCCTTTTTGGGCAGTCCCTAAATTAAGTTCACACTTCCTTATTTTCCTTATTTAGCAAATTATTTACATCAAAATAGTGTCAAACAGTACAAAACGGCGTCAAACAGTGTCCAAACAGTGTTTTAACAGTGCAATATGGCTACAGGGTAAGGCTAAAGGGTCAAATAGGGTACATGAACTAACTTAAAGTATTCAATTAGTCCCTTATATAGAAGGTTCTGCTTGGCCGTCGCCAATTGGGGCGGTTCACGGTGAAATTTTTTGATGAATTTTTTTGAGCATCTTCTTTATTAATTCTAGTTTACCCATACCAAATTTCAACTAAAAATTCAACCGGGAAGGCAGTCAAATGATTTTTTGAAGATAACAGCTCAGTTAAACAGCGCAGTACATTTCGAAAAATCATTTGACTGCCTTCCCGATTTAATTTTTAGCTGAAATTTTATATGAGTAAACTAGACTTAATGAAGAAGATGCTCAAAAAATTTAATCAAAAAATTCCACCAGGAACCGCCCTAATTGGTGACGGCCGGACAAACCTCCTAAATAAGTGGCTAATTGAACACTTTAAGTTAGTTCATGTACCTATTGACCCTTTAGCCTATATGTAATCTTTCAAACCAATTTGGTGTCATTTGAAAGATTAAAAAAAGTTATGAATTTTGATTGAAAAAGTTGGAGTAAAAATAAAAAAGTTATAGCAATTTTTTTTTAAAAATGGGGAATTATGACAAAAGCATGACGTCATCCATTTGTAGAGCAAATCTGCGGACAATTCCTTTCTTTTTCCTTTTTTTTCCTTTACCGCTCCTGTCAACCCATCCTCTAAGAGCATGCCTCTTCATTCTCTTTCCCACTTTTAACCCTATTTTAACACAACACTACACTAAATTAGGACTCCAAAGTTTCCAACCCGCACGGGTAGCTCAGTTGGTCGAGTGGTGGGAGATTTGGAACAATGGACCAAGGTTCGAATCCCCGCAGCGACCGGGTGGAGGTCACAGAACCTGAAAAATAAGGTTGGGCCTCTGGTGCGCACAGGTGTATGAGCCTTCTGCTGACTGAGTCACCGTGACTAACCTTCCACCATCCTGTCGGGTCGTGGTGGGGGCTCCTGGGGTGGGAGATTCCACCTTTGGAACAAAGGACTCCAAAGTTTCCAAGTTTAACACTTTGGACTCCTAATCCTACCCCACAAGGTCTAAAGCTTCGTGCTGAAGCTAGGGGAAGGTGGGCCTACTCTCAATCATCATGTTTTTTAAAGTTACGTGTTCTATTCCGGATTTCCTGTCGTCTTGTTTGCGTGTGTTAATTTGTTTTGCTGCTATCTTTCAAATCTGATTGTGTTATCATGAATTATTACTTTGGCAGTTTCCTTTTCAGTTTCTCCCTTGTGGTTATCCTTCATATTTATAGACCAGAAATGGGTGAATTACTCTTTCTACACTCTCATTTATGGCGATCATAGTCTCTCATTTTTAACTTTTGAAAAACTATCCCAACTTGTTCCTTTGGTGGCTTTTCAGTTCCCCTAACTGTATCAATTTTAGTTCTTCATGGCTAATGGGCAGACCACACAGACTGAATCCGCCATAAATGTGGTAGAATGACCATAATAGATGTTATTCTATTACAGTTTATGATATTCTAGAGATCCATTTTGATCATTATATTGTTCTATCTGTTTACCCATCTTTCCATGTGGAAATAGGTTTCTTCACATTGATAGTGATGGATCACTGGGGGTTCCCTGACTCATCTGCAAATGAATTGGAGTTGGAGAATGAGATCATTCTTTCTACCTTGCAACAATCAACAGATATCCCAGACACCCATAAGGATGCTCATTCAACCACACATGCTCCTCCTGCTTTGGACTTGCAGGATGATCACTACTCTAGTCCTGCTCTCAGGTACATTAGCCAGATACTACTAGAGGATAGTGACATTGATGAGAATAATAATCTCAGCAATTTCTATGACCCTGTTTCCCTTAGAGCTGCCGAGAATTCCTTTTACGATGCCCTTTATCAGACCCCTTCATCACCTAATGAAGAACCTCTTTTTGATAACTACAAATCTGGAAGCCCGGACAGAAGATTTAGGAGTTCAAGTGATTACAGAATCAGAGAATCTACATCATATGTGGAGAGGTCAAATGGATCTTCAGATAACTTCAATAGTATTATGGGTAATAAAAAAGGTTCTGTCGGAACTGCTACATTGGATGCAAATATACTTAGTGATACTGAGTCTGACTTGCAACTCAAGAGAGATAAGGAGAAAGAAATTACAATTTTTCCTTCCAGAAATCAGTTGTTTCTCAGTATAGAGAACGTACATTCAGCTTCTTTTTCTAAAGGGAAAAAGCATCACCACCCAGGTGATGTCCGATTAGAGGAAGAAAGGAGCAGTAAGCAGTATGCTTTTCACCAGGAGGAGGAGGTTGAATTATCAGAGGTGTTTGATAAGGCTTTGCTGTTTACCAATAATATAGATTCTCCATCTGGAATAAAAATGGGCTCCCAACAGAATCGGCAAGGTTATGGGAAGGGGCATTCACTGAAAAAATCACAGACTTGTGAAGGTGTGGATGTAGGATCTCTTTTGAACAGCTGTGCACAATCTATTGCTGATGTTGAACATACGATTGCCAAAGAAAAGCTAAAGAAGATTAGGCAGCACTCTTCACCAACTGGTGATGCAAATCAACGGCTAGGTCATGCATTTGCAAATGCTCTTGAAGCACGACTGGATGGAACTGGTGCACAATTGTATGCGGCCCTAGCTTCTAATAAGATGACAGCTTCTGAAATGATAAAAGCCTTTCACACCCACAACTCAACTCTTCCCTTTTTTAGAACATCAATTATCCTTGGAAATGCAATGATTTACGAAGTAGCATTAAAAAGTAAATCATTGCACGTCATAGACTTTGGTATTAGTTATGGTTTCCAGTGGCCCATTCTTATACAGAATCTTTCACAAAGACCTGGTGGACCTCCCAAACTTCGAATAACCGGAATTGAGCTTCCCCAACCTGGTTTTCGTCCGGAAGAAATGGTAAAAGAGACTGGTTGTCGTTTGGCAAAATATTGTGAGCGTTTCGGTGTACCATTTGAGTACAATGCCATCACAAGGAAAAATTGGGAGACAATTAAAGTTCAGGATTTAAAGCTTGTGAGTGGGGATGTGGTTGCTATTAACTGTTTGTTTCGTTTAGAAAACCTATTCGATCAGGCAATAGTTGTTGCAGATACTCCAGACAGCCCTAAGAATGTAGTTACAAACTTAATCCGTAAAATAAATCCTCATATTTATGTGCAATCGGTGCTGAGTGGAGCCCACACATCTCCTTTCTTTCTCACTCGGTTTCGAGAAGCTCTCTTCTACTACTCTGCATGCTTTGATATGTGTGATGCTATTTTACCTCGTAATGATCTTCATAGGTTAAGTTTTGAAGAATCCAGGGCATGCGAAATAATGAATATAATTGCATGTGAGGGCATTCAAAGATTACAGAGAACTGAAACATACAAACAGTGGCAATCATGCAATACAAGAGCTGGTTTAAAGCCTATGCCCATAAGGCCAGAGCTTGTGAAGGAGTTGAAAGAAATGGTGAGGGCAGGATATCACAAAGAGTTTTTGTATGTCGAAGATGGTCATTGGTTATTGCAAGGGTGGAAGGGTAGAATACTTTGTTGTAACTCTTGCTGGACATCTGCATAATTAGAAACCCAGAAGCTCTTTGTAGTTGAACACTTTCAAGAATTTAGTGACCTGAGTTGTCAGAGGAAGAGCTATCTTAGAACATCAGTCAAGGTGGTTTTCTAGTTTCCTTTTTTTCCGTTTTTTAGAGTTTTTTTTTTGTATTTTCGCTCTCTAAAGTAGCTTCATGTGATCATATAATTTCTTACTCTCGTTAACAAAAACTTGTTGCCATTGTGATTTTTGTATGTCATAATTTCTCTACCTTTTTTCCATCATTTGCAATGGAGCCAAAGATTCATTATTTTTTAGCTTGAGATTATGATGGAATAAAGCAAAATGGCTCACTAAACTGTCTGCGCTTCTTTGTTATGAACCAGCAGTCAGTCCATGCAATTTTGGACGGGATTTTCACTATGGGTCATCCGGAAACAGTCTCTCTATGCTTTAGTACAGGGGTAAGACTGCATACATCCGATCCCCCCTTACCCCACCGTAGGTGGGAGCCGGGGGTAAATGAAAATGAAATGAAAATGATAATTTCTCTACCTTCTCACATGTGTTTTTCTGACATTGGAGACACATCTAGATCTATCTGGTTTTACACTATAGACCTATATGCACTTTAATTTGCCAAAATGTAACGATCCCACACCGATCAAGTATGGGATTGATTGGTGGCTTATAAGCTAGGTGACCCCTCCTCCTAATTGGCTAGTGTTTTGAGAGCGAGTTCTACACCCGGGCTTATGGCATTGGTATGAGCCTAGTATGGGCTAGGTCTGTAACAATTGGTATCAGAGTCATTCCCATCTTCCCTGTCCCAACACTCAAAATGGTGGCCTATGGAGTGGTGGCTTGGGCCCTGGGGTGCCAACTAGTGACCAACATAGCCGTGACCAATGAGGATGTTGACTCTTCGAAGCGTGAGGTATTGTAACGATCCCCTCTTCCTAATTGGCTAGTCTTTTGGGAGTGAGTTATACACCCAGACTTATGCATTGGTATGACCCTACTATGGGATAGGTCCGTAACACAAAACTGTGATTTTGATATAAACCAGACCTTGTGTCCTTGTTCATTATCTTGCCTGGTGTGGCTTGTCTGATATAACTCCGTCATGGCCAGCAAGCATGAATCCTACAATGATTTTCCATTCTTGCCTTTCTCTCTAAGTTTTTTATTAGAATTTTGTAATCCAATAGAAGCATAAAGCACATCCGTGATTACTCCATCTGTTTTTTGAAGTATTTTATGGTCCTTATTACAATGATTTCTCTCTAAAGTATTACTGTATTATTTTCTCTTACATAATTACCCCTAAAGAATTAATCAGGTGTAAGAGAGTATTTCTTTAGGAGGAATTGGAAAGTTGCACTTTCCCAAGAAAACAAGAGAAGGGAATTTTACTCCTTACATGACACAAATCACAAATTGATATTCCATGAAAAGTTGTTTTCTTTTCCTTCAAAATGAGGGAATCCAATCGAATGGTTAAGAGGTGTTTGATTCCATGGAAAGTAGGATTATTTTCCTTTTTCCTTTGAATAAGATTTCTAGGGAAATCTCTAATCAAGCTTTAGAAGAGAACTAGAGACGATCATATACTCATATTATAGTACTAATTTTCAGCCGCGTTGTGCGTTTCGATTTAATGCCCAATACCATAATAGCGTTCAAGCAATAAAATTGTGAATCCATCTGGACTATCCAGTCTTCTAAAATATATGTATCCCGCGCACCTTGTGCACTTCTATGAAGTTTAAAATCATACTCGGTATTATTGATGATATTACACATACTGATTAGTCTAAAATTATTACATGGTATCATTGACTAATCATTCCAATATCAATGGTTAGATTTTTTAGGAATAAGAAGCGAAGAATTAGGTTCCTTATATTTTTACCTTTTTATGTACACACAGATTCCCTAATCTTTATGCAATAGAAACACATAAAATATGTTTGGAAAAAATCTAATAAAAATCTAAAAAAGAGAACTACGTAACAACTTTGTTAGAGCTTGAAAATTAAAAAAGAGAACGAAATATCATCATTCTTTATGCATAATAAACTATATCTGGATATCCTATTCTTTCTATAATGGAAATCAACACATAAAATAAGTGGAAAAAATGTAAAAATATTTTTTGAGCTTGATGATCTCATCTTTTAGCTAATTATATATAGCTTTAGCTTCGTTAATGCTTTCCTCTCTATTCTCCTACATGATTTTTTCTGTAGTATTCTATGAAACCCAAGGGACCCTTATGGTTTGAACTAATGTCAAGTATACCTCTTCCCTTTAAGAGGAAGCCAATTGTATATTTTATGTTTCTATGGGTGAAAAATACATACGTAGTATACATGTATATAAGCAACTCCATGACCTTACCCAATTTTTTGTGCTTACCTTTTTCTAAAAAACCCTCTGCTAACCGAAAGACAATTTTGTGCTCAACCCAGAGAACTTAAATAGCATCACATATGTTAGAAAATGTTTTGTAGACATCCATGACATAAAATGTTTCGGAAGAGCTGTTGTGCTAGGTGCCACCTACATATTTAATCCCCAGATGAGTGTTGTGTTGGAAAAATGTGTTAAAAATTGCATTAAATGGTGATTTTGGGGCAATTATTTGAGTGTGGTCCACTTCCGATTTGGGTCGGGTCAAAGTAGTTTCAGATTGTCCTTGTTAAGGGCTACAATTCGATATATGGTACGCTCAAAACGGATAACGGGTGAATGAGAAATTGATTCTCGAAGTTCTCTCATTGAAATGGAAAAACTGAGAAAATGATGGGTTTTCTAGTGTGTTTTATACCACACCGGAAAACTCAAGGGATTTTCACCCCCTTATAAAGGGAAGCCTCTTTTAAGGAGTTAAGATTCCTAAATGTAAAGGCTCTCTCTTACGTGCAGGGGGGTGCCGATCAAATCCCGAAACGGAGAAGAAAAACCGCGACTCGTGTGCGCGGGCGACCTGCGGACACGAATGTCGTTCGAAAATCTATTATTCAAAGATACGGTCTAATTAAATGCCGTTACAGCATTGCTCCGCGGGGTATTCTGGTAGCATCAGAGTTGCTCCAACTCTGATGGGGGTATTCTGGTCGCGCACCAGAACTGCTCCAAGCCGTTACAACAATTAAATGTCCAACGTTCTTGTCTTTGATGGACGATTCAATGCTCAATGGACTGGTCATTGATGTCCAACGTTCAGGTCCATTAACACCCCATTTAACACACAACAAATCCTCCTATAAATAGCTGACAGGTGCTTTGCAACAAGACACAACACACAATATATTTCTCACGTATTTTTGAGCTCTAAAACACTTCCAGCTACTCCGAAAATTCCTGAGTGTTCAGCCTTTGTTCCCATTCGCTGGAACTCTCATTTGTGTGCTCAAACGTTAGTTCGTTAGCCACTGTATCCTGGGAAACGGTCGTTGCAACGCTCCTAGCACCGTGGGAGGCGACGAATACGTTTTAAGGACATCGTGCGTAGCACGAGCTCTGGCTAAACTCTGTTCCATCTATTTTCTGGGTTTTCTTGGGCTATTTTATTTATTAATTAATTTTTATTAATTAATATTTCTTCGTTTTTCCGAGACGCACCCAACAATCTTAAAACGTATTCTGTGATTGTTCTACTGAGGTAATCAATCTTAAAATCGTAGTTTGTCACTTTGGTGAACGAACTTATTTTTTTGTGTTTTCGGAAAACGTAAGTAAACGTTAAAATGGCTTCACAAGAAATTCAGAATGTTGGTGGGCAAAACGTGCCAAACGGCACTCACTCTAAAAGTGGAGCACCGGTGAACAATGGTTCACAATGCGGTGCATCTACTTTGGGCAATCAAGGGGCAATCCCTATGGTTACCGTGCCAAGCAACTCTGTGGAGAAACCCGAAAAATTTAATGGGTTAAACTTCAAGAGGTGGCAGCAAAAGATGCTATTCTATCTCACTACTCTCGGTCTTGCAAGGTTCTTGACCGAAGATGCGCCGGTAGCAACTGGGGGTGAGGTGAATCCGCGCAATCTTTCAACGCAGTTGAAGCTTGGAAGCATTCTGACTTTTTTGCCGAAATTACGTGTTGAACGGACTGCATGATGCTTTGTACGACGTGTATAGCAAATTAGCTACAGCTAAGGAGCTATGGAATGCTTTGGACCACAAATATAAAAGCGAGGATGCTGATGCAAAGAAATTTGTTGTCGGCCGATTCCTTGATTTTAAAATGGTGGATTCGAAGACGGTCTTGAGTCAAGTTGAAGAAATGCAAATGATCTTCAACGAAATTCGAGATGAAGGAATGACAGTTAGTGAGTCTTTTCAAGTGGCGTCAATTATGCATTTATTGCCGCCGGCTTGGAAGGATTTCAAGAACTACCTTAAGCATAAGCGAAAGGAAATGAACTTGGAGCAATTGATCCTCGTCTGCGGATTGAAGAGGATAACCGGAAGAACGATGGGAAACTCCCAATCGATACCAGCGCCAAGGCCAACGTGATGGAGCATGCTAAAGGCTCCAAAAATAAAAATAATGGGAAGAGCAAGCTCGGTCCCAAGGGAGGCGTTTCCAAGACAAAGTTCAACGGAAAATGCTTCAATTGCAATAAAAACGGACACAAGTCCGCGGATTGCAAGGCACCTAAGAAGAAGAGGGACTCGCAAGTCAACTTGGTGCAAGGTGGGTAAAAGGATGAAGACATCATCCTTGCGGCTGTGGTGACCGAGGTCAACCTCGTTGGATCCAATTCCAAGGAGTGATTCGTGGACACCGGTGCAACCCGACACATTTGCTCAAACCGGGAGTTATTCACTACTTTTGAGCCATCAAATGGTGAGAAGGTGTGGATGGGAAACTCGGCTCATTCCGCGGTTGAAGGCATGGGCAAGGTGGTCCTGAAGATGACTTCGGGCAAGGAGCTGACTCTCAACCAAGTGTTGTTCATTCCGGAGATACGCAAAAACCTGATCTCCGGCTCGTTGTTGAACAACCATTGCTTCCGCATGGTCTTTGAGTCAGACAAACTGGTTTTGTCTAAGTCGGGAATGTATGTGGGCAAGGGATATACATGTGATGGACTGTTTAACCTCAATGTAATGACTATTATTAATAATAATAATAAAATCCCTTCTGCTTTCTTGCTTGAGTCTTCCAATGTGTGGCATGGTAGACTAGGACATGTTAATTTAATTCTATACGTAGATTAATTAACATGGAACACATTCCTAAATTCACAATTGATGTGAATCACAAATGTGAAGTTTGTGTAGAGGCAAAACTAACGAAAACGTCTTTCAAATTGGTTGAAAGAAAAATGGAACCACTTGAATTAATTCATAGTGACGTTTGTGATTTTAAATCAATACAAAAACGCGGCGGTAATAAATATTTTATTACTTTTATCGATGATGGCACTCGCTATAGCTATGTTTATTTATTAAAAAATAAACACGAATCAATCGATAAATTCATTCTTTATAAGAATGAAGTGGAAAACCAACTTAATCGATGGATTAAAGCGGTTAGAAGTGATCGGGGTGGTGAGTATGAAGCACCAATTGGTGACTCTTGGGCGAGCGTGGGTATAATACATGAACGTACTGCACCCTATTCACCCCAATCAAACGGTGTTGCCGAACGAAAGAATCACACATTGAAAGATATGATGAATGGGATGCTAGTAAGTTCGGGCCTGCCACAAAATATGTGGGGCAAAGCAGTCTTGTCAAGCAATTACCTTTTAAATAAGGTTCCCCGGAAAAAATATGATAAAAATCCGTACGGGTTGTGGAAAGGCAGACAGCCTTCCTATCAATATTTAAAAGTGTGGGTGTCACGCCCCGAACGTATCCGGACACGTCAACAATCCGCCGTACAGTATGAATCGTCAACTTCAGTCAAGCATATCCATACCATACTAGGTGTTATGAATATCATTCACACATAGTACATCCATAAACGAACATAATGTAAAATATTAATTAAAGCAACGGAAATAATATTACGAGTGTTCAAGCCACACTTGACAAAGTTAGGCATACAAGCCCCCAAATAGTTTATCAGAAAATATTATCTATGAACATTAGTGTAATAGTTTTGAAAACAGGAACGGAGAAAGCACGAACCACATCTTCTCTCCAAGAATTCCCGAAGCAACGGGCACAGGAAGCAAGCTCTAGCTTCTACCTGAAAACTGTGAGGTGGCCTCCCCCGTGAAGGAGAGGTCAGTACTTTGAAGCATTTGAAAAGTACAATGAAAACTATACTGCATATAATTAATGTTTCAATCCTTAAGACCCTCAACATAAGGTGATATCATATTCTAGGAAATAACCCACAGTTATCCCTTTCAAATCATACATAAATATATAAAGTCAAATAGTCGGCTCAAAGGCCCTTTTGTATTTGTCACAAACCCTTTATATCGTCCAACGATAATTTATTGTCCCATTTGTATTTCAAAATATGATTCGTATCACCGTGTGATAATTAATTACATTAACAATTCACACAATTCAACCCAAAGGTCACATCAATCATACATGACCCATCTCCGCTACCCAAGTTCCCGCAGGACACTCGGTCGGAGTCCAGCATCCTGCCTCTGGACTCATACCCTGTTCCCGTGGGAAGGTAAGGCCCATTCGGGGTCCTATCTTATGTGTTACCGCTACCAGAGCCTCGTTAGGTCTCTGACTCGGATTCCACCCTTATACGTGATCACGTCGTAAGTCCATGCTATCCAACACGCTCTCTAGAGTCGGGCAGGGCCATGGTCCTTACATCTATTCTATTATGAGCCCATGCAGTCCGACACGATCCATAGACTCGTCCGGCCCATGTCTCCCACCTATCCATTAGCAAGTCCATGTGGTCGAGCATCTATCCTTAGACTAGAGCCGAGCCATGACCCTTGCTACCAATCAAACAATCAATTACGGGTGTCCTAAAGACCACCCGGAAAATAACATCAACAATCCAATCCTAGGATCATATACCATTTAAATCATCTAATGCTATCCCAAGTGAATACCTTAGTCACAAAGCATCACGATCCTAAACTTAGGATCAATTTTATTAAGGTTCATGCTACAACCTCGGACATGGTGGCCATGCCATGACTCGTTGTTCTTAGTTCAACTTGTCTTTCCCTTTTCAAACGAACATGGCGGCCATGCCACGACTCTTTCTCACATCATCCTATATTGACTTTACTAACCATATAACCATAAAGTCAATACAATTAAATAGTGATTAATAAATCATTTCATTAGTTCTTCACTAAATCATCTAGAATAACATCTCAATTATAGCAAGTAATCATACTCCAATTACTCATAGTTCAATCATGCATCAACTCTTCATATACAACAATATGTTCAATTGACACTTTATTAGGCATATTGATTAATTAAAATCATGCATTTATAAATTAGGTAATCTCATGAATTAACCCACTAGTTATAAACGATATAGTCAGCCATCCTCACCTTATGATGTGCTCAACTAGCTGCCCTTGCGAAGCCCTTCGGTTATCCCCGTTCCGAACCGATCAAAAATGAACCAGCTGGGCAGAAGGCAAAATCCGGGCGGCTTTTGCAAAAGTTGGGCGGCTTTCAGGCCCTGCAACACGAAAACAACACCTTTCTATGGCGGTTTGCGTCGGTTTCAACTCCTATCGATTCAACGACTCTTCTAAGTTACATACCAACACTTTTTATCAATTTTCTACACCTTTAAACGTGCAGAACAAAATCTATAGTCCATCAAATGATTTCTCAAAAATCATACGAATGAAATATAGTATAAAATGAGAATAACCGGGATTAGCGTTTTGGTTATCTCCAATCGGTCTTCTTCTTCCCGGAACTCTTTTATTTCTTCACCCTTACGGATGTATGCAGATCAAAATGAAAGGAGAGGAGCTCTCCTATCTTATCCTTTCTATTAATAGAAAGTTGGGCTTCGGGTCACTTGGGCTGCCCATTCCATACTAATTCGACCCACCCGAATTTTATACCTTGATTTATATTAAATCTGGCTTTTAAACTTTAATAGGTTGGCCCGAAAATATTTTGAGTAGTCCTCTCCAATAATCCAGGCCCGATACCCACTATTTTCTATTATTAGTAAGTTCGGCCCCAATCACTTATGGGGTTACCTCTTCCCTATTATTTTGGCTCATACCTCAATATATTAATCCTCCCATTATTATTGGCCTATCAATCACATGATATGGGTCAGGAACATATTAGTTAGTCTCTGCCAACATTTCGGGGTCGATACGCAATTTAATTAAATCATTATTAATTAAATCAATTAATCACTTCTCATATGATTAATATAGCTAGTGACTTGTTTCAAAATGAATGTTGCACTCATTAACTCTACTAATCATTATTGCTTTGATTAGTATTCGTAGTTTAATTAAGTTTTAATTTTAATGGATAAAAAAATCCAGGTTCAATCGGGAGTGGTGTCACAAGTTCACCCCCCCTTAACGGGAATTTCGTCCCCGAAATTCAAAATGCTACTCCAAAAGCATACTGAGTAGTGCTCTACTCTTAGAAACATCATTTCTGGAGTCTCCACTTCGACTCAGTTCTTAACCAAGGTCTTTAACTGTTGGAAACCTCCAAGCTTTTCAATTTCTCACTAGTCTATCCAATATCATTATTGGTTGTCCAACATAGTTCACATTTTCCACATTTCTCTACTATTGGTTTCTTCATGACACGAGATGAATTTTGAACCTGCTCTTTAGGCATTGGTGTATAGAACCCCATATGGTATCATTTCCAATTCTGGAGTCAATCGTGGTTAGTATATTATGGCCTCCATTCCTTCTAGAATTTCCGATAGCCTGATGTATTGTAGATTTCATTTCCCCTCTTATAAGAATATGATAGTTTCTAGAAGGTCAAAATTTCAAAACATCTCACCTCCGACTTCAGCTTTATAGTTTTCGATCCTCGTTTGGCACGGATCCATTGTTCACTTTAAACAAAACTTTGGACCCATTGGAACTGATGCCCCATCTTCCTTAGTAGACTCTACTACTCTTGTGCTTTTAGATGTCGGTTTTCCCACACTCGACTTAGTGTATGGGTTTCTGGCATCTTCATCCATACAAGGCTTGTATGGAGGTATGCAAACACTAATCTCATAACAATCACCTTTTTTTTGCTAACATCAAGAAGTGTTTATTGTTGGTCTCATCATTCTTTAAACTTTAAGGAACATGCCATGACATGTCCTTCCAAAATGTATGTAACAATTCGACGTAGTTCATCCCTCCATGAATAAAACAATGTTTATTTCATCTGACCAGCCAAGGAAACTTGTAACTCTTTAGAGTGGTAATGTTGACCATGAGTTTCTATTTAATGATGTACTCTTTAGCACACAGTGAAATCTAAAATTTTCATTTACCTACAACATGTCTTCCTTCTCAGTTTGATAGCTTGTGTTTATAGGTAGTGATTATGTACTATTCGCTAGTCTATCGCCCACAACCCGAAACTCCATCATAACCCCTTATCATCATGGTGGTCGTGCCACGAAATCCATTATTCATGGTTACCACTCCCACTCATGAATGCAAAGTGAATGTAACAATATTTCCAAGTGTTAGTAAATTACCTTAACTTGATGGCGAGTAAGGTTTCCTCCTTAACCCCGTCTTTCATCACAATCTCTATAGATATTGTACCTTACCAGTGTATGGCCTATGTTGATCAATGAGCCCATGAAATAATCTTTCAAAGCTCATCATCTGTTGCTACACACAGTTAATTACAGAACAACCAAATGCCATCATCTCTGCCCCAGAATTTCACCACATGTCTGATTCTCCTTGATTTCACTGATGAGGTGTTTCTCATCTCAGACTCGTCACCCCGACGCCCTTTTAACGATACTTCTATGTGTGTACTAATTGCTACCATGCTCTTCCACAGTAGCTCGATCCGGTTCTTTTGTATAAAGCATCTGTTATGAAGTTTGACATATATGCAGAGTACTTTATCACTAGATGGTAGTCTTCCAACATCCCCATCCACCGTCTCAGTCAAATGTTCAATTCTTTTGGAGTGAACACCTACTTAAAGCCTTTATATTCAGTTTATATATATGACACATCTCCATGTATAGATAGTCTTTTCATATCTTGATGACTTCACTAGAGCCCCCAATCATAATTCAAGAGTAGGACAATTTACTTCATTTTTTTGCTCCACGAAAATGAAACATATGCAATCATCTTTCCCCATTGAATCAATTCACATCTACCTCTTAGATGTTTGTCTAACTTTAACCAATGTGCAGTAACCCCCAAATGGATAAGACAAGTATTGATGCTTGAACAACTCTCTGCTTTGATTCCATGAATTTATCCTCACAATGGTCACCTCACTGCAACTTAACCCCTCCCTCGTAAGCTACGCTAGCGGTGATCCCAATATGGAGGACACATTCACCAACGTATAATAGTGTCCTCAATATCAAATAAAACTACTTACTTGTCTCGTTCACCTCCTTGGTCTCCTCATACTCCAAAATAGTTTCAGACTTCGTGTCCTAAGTAGTAGTACTTCAATAAGAAACACACACGCCCAAGAAAGCCTACACTTTTTAGCAAAAATCATTCTTGAAATGCTTTGAAAGGAGTTACCTTTGGGCATCTAAACAACCATTTTTAATCGTCCTTCTCATTCATTTCGTATCTTGGGTAGGTCAAGATGTCATCTGTGAATACAATCACAACTTATCTAAGCACTCTTGAAATACTCAGTTTATTAAGTCCGTGATTGCTACAATGGCATTAGTGGATCTAGTTGACATCCCTATAATAATATGTAGTGCTCATACCGAGTGCAAAAAGAACTCCTAGGTATGTCACCCCTCCATATTTGATAACGACATTCTAGTCATAGGTAAATTTCGAGAATTTCATAGCTTCTTGAGGTAGTTGTTCACGTCATTAGTACCCTATAAGGATATATTCCCTTAGAGGTGACGTTTCCCTTTGCTTTTAATTCATACAACTCCAGGATTCCCCATCCCCCGTTTATACAATCCGAACCACCACCCTCCCCGGGGTGTGGCCCGATCCAACCATTCATAAGCTAAAGTTCATCACAATTTTATTCTTATTTCATGATTATCCTTCAAAGTACGTTCATGTGGGAATCACCCTAGCATGACGCTCGTAGATCTAATCCCCTTTTAAAAGAAAAATTCCCAACCTCATTCAGGCTTCCTGACATGAGGTCACACACTAAGCACTTTATCCTTACTCCCATGTTAAAGACACTTATATATTTCCCTCTTAGAGTCATTCCCTGATGGTGTGGAAACCAATCATTTTATAACCTCTACATCGAAGATACATTTTCTACCCTCGTCAAAAGCCTCATTCATGATTCATCGTTATGCTTTAGTTTTGATAAGTATTCTCGTGTCTTCTCCTCAATCCTTGGTGTTTCCACATTTGTAATCATGTAAGATGCACCTCCAAACTTGTGGCGTTGTTTCTTGGGTCAGAAGGTGCACCGGTTATGGTTTAGGTTAAAACCGTCCGAAACTCGACCCAAGCCGTCTGGGTTTTTGCCTTAAAACCCACCTTGAGAACAACCTTAGCGGACGCCGGCCGGTTTCCATGAAAGCCGGCCGGTTTTCATGCATTTGCTAAGTCCACCGACAACTTTTCCCGTAAGCCGGCCAGTTCTTACGAAAGCCGGCCGGTTTTCGTCGCCGTGCTATATTATGATTTAATTCTTGCCAAAGCCGGCCGGTTTCCACGAAAGCCGGTCGGGTTTCCGAGATGTGGTTTATTCCAAAACGATTCAAAACCCGGCCGGTTTCCACGATAGCCGGGCGGTTTCCGGCGCCGTAGTTTAAATAAACAATTTAACTGCAAAAGCCGGGCGGCCGTTGCCAACGCCGGGCGGCGTTTGAACTCAACCAGCATTTTACGAGAAATCGCACCGTATGCCGACCGGGTTTCACGAACACCGGCCGGCGTTTGCCGCCGTAGTATTTTTAACAATTAAAATATTTGTAAGCCGGCCGAGCTTCACATAAGCCGACCAGTTTTCGTGTGTTACACGTTTTATAATTTTTTTCCTTAATCAAAACCGGTCAAGTTTGGCCTCGGTTGTACAAACTATGATCCCTATGATCTTTACTACCTTTAATTCAACAAGGAATAAGGTTTATAAAGGATTACCTTTAGTAGAGTCGGGGTTCTTCCCGTGCATCTACCGGCGCAATCAGATTGACCGATTCTTGAGTCCATCCCTCGATCACGAAGGATGTCTTGCCCATGGTAGTCCTTCCATCTCCTGTGGTTGAATGGGTGGTTCCTGTTTGGTTCTTGCTTCCCGAGGTTCCACCATCAACCCTTGAGTGTTTGTTTCGCCCAAGTTGTGGGCAAGCGACCTTCAAGTGCCCCTCTCCTTTGCAAAGATAACACCTCGGTGGATCACGACATTTCCCGAGGTGATTCTTCTTACAATTACTGCACCTAAGTTTCGCTGAGGCTCGTGACCTCGAGTTTTTCCCACTAATGCCTGGGTTCTCCCTAGATGGCGATGCAGGTGCCCTGAAGGTTTTGTTTCCCTCATTGTTTGCCTTCTTGAATTGCTCTTGGGAGTTGTTGTCTCCCCACTTCCTTTTCCTATTTGTCGGTGCCCTCTCAACTTTCCTTGCTTGGCATCTTTGTAAGAGCCTCACACGTTCTCGTTGAAGCCAGTCTATGACGATGCCCATTTGTTCTATAGGAGCACTATCAATGTCATCATCACTATGACCATCTACTTCCTCACTCGAAGCCTCGAGTGGTTCGGTTTCACCCTGACAAGGTGACCCTTTCTTTGTCTCAACATGAACATCACTCACAATTTGAGCTTCTAGAATATCTTGACCTCTTGGTACTAAAGACTCTTCTCGGTTGGCATGCCCGGTTCCACCCGGTGCAAACCATTCCGAGTCCTCCCTATTCATAATGCTTCCACCTCTTATTTCTGAAAAAAATTTAGAATGAGTCATTAGACTCGTATCAATTGTCAACTGACAGATAGGTACTTAAGACATCTCTTGGATCAAGTCACCGTCATACCAATTGTTAAGAGCGCCATCTTAACAACTAGAGACTTTGCAACTCGAGCACCAAAAGTTCTTTAAGTACAAAACTTTTTATGCTCATTTTTTTTAAATTCATTTTCAAAAAGGAATTTTGAAGCTTCATTATGATGTTTACGGACTAAGGCTCTGATACCAACTTAATTGTCATGCCCCGGACCTATCCGGACACGTCAACAATCCGTCGTACAGTATAAATAGTCAACCTCAGTCAAGCATATCCATACCATACTAGGCGTCATGAATATCATTCACACATAGTACATCTATAAACAAACATAATGTAAAATATTCATTAAAGTAGCGGAAAAAATATTACAAGTGTTTAAGCCATACTTGGCAAAGTTAGGCATACAAGCCCCCAAATAGTTTATCAGAAAATATTATCCATGAGCATTATTGTAATAGTTTTGAAACCAGAAACGGAGAAAGCACGAACCACGTCTTCTCTCCAAGAATTCCCGAAGCAACGGGCACATGAAGCAAGCTCTAGCTTCTACCTGAAAACTGTGAGGTGGCCTCCCCCGTGAAGGGGAGGTCAGTACTTTGAAGCATTTGAAAAGTACAATGACAACTATACTGCATATAATTAATGTTTCAATCCTTAAGACCCTCAACATAAGGTGATATCATATTCTAGGAAATAACCCATAGTTACCCCTTTCAAATCATACATAAATATATAAAGTCAAATAGTCGGCTCAAAGGCCCTTTTGTATTTGTCACAAACCCTTTATATCGTCCAACGATATTTTATTGTCCCATTTGTATTTAAAAATACGATTCGTATCACCGTGTGATAATTCATTACATTAATAATTCACAAAATTCAACCCAAAGGTCACATCAATCATACAGGACCCGTCTCCGCTACCCAAGTTCCCGCAGGACACTCGGTCGGAGTCCAGCATCCTACCCCTGGACTCATACCCTGTTCCCGTGGGAAGGTAAGGCCCATTCGGGGTCCTATCTTATGTGTTACCGCTACCAGAGCCTCGTTAGGTCTCTGACTCGGATTCCACCCTTATACGTGATCACGTTGTAAGTCCATGCTATCCAACACGCTCTCTAGAGTCGGGCAGGGCCATGGTCCTTACATCTTCTAATATGAGCCAATGCAGTCCGGCACGATCCGTAGACTCGTCCGACCCACGTATCCCACCTATCCATTAGCAAGTCCATGTGGTCGAGCATCTATCCTTAGACTAGAGCCGAGCCATGACCCTTGCTTCCAATCAAACAATCAATTACGGGTGTCCTAAAGACCACCCGGAAAATAACATCAACAATCCAATCCTAGGATCATATACCATTTAAATCATGTAAGGCTATCCCAAGTGAATACCTTAGTCACAAAGCATCACGATCCTAAACTTAGGATCAATTTTATTAAGGTTCATGCTACAACCTCGAACATGGCGGCCATGCCATGACTCGTTGTTCTTAGTTCAACTTGTCTTTCCCTTTTCAAACGAACATGGCGGCCATGCCATGAATCGTTCTCACATCATCCTATATTGACTTTACTAACCATAAAGTCAATACAATTAAATAGTGATTAATAAATCATTTCATTAGTTCTTCACTAAATCATCTAGAATAACATCTCAATTATAGCAAGTAATCATACTCCAATTACTCATAGTTCAATCATGCATCAACTCTTCATATACAACAATATGTTCAATTGACACTTTATTAGGCATATTGATTAATTAAAATCATGCATTTATAAATTAGGTAATCTCATGAATTAACCCACTAGTTATAAACGATATAGTCAGCCATCCTCACCTTATGATGTGCTCAACTAGCTGCCCTTGCGAAGCCCTTCGGTTATCCCCGTTACGAACCGATCAAAAATGAACCAGCTGGGCAGAAGGCAAAGCCAGGCGGCTTTTGCAAAAGCTGGGCGGCTTTCAGGCCCTGCAACACGAAAACAACACCTTTCTATGGCGGTTTGCATCGGTTTCAACTCCTATCGATTCAACGACTCTTCTAAGTTAAATACCAACACTTTTTATCAATTTTCTACACCTTTAAACGTGTAGAACAACATCTATAGTCCATCAAATGATTTCTCAAAAATCATACGAATGAAATATAGTCTAGATTGAGAATAACCGGGATTAGCGTTTTGGTTACCTCGAATCAGTCTTCTTCTTCCCTGAACTCTTTTCTTTCTTCACCCTTGCTCCTATCTCATGAAGCTTCTTGTTGAGCTCCCTCTCCCCCTATTCTTACGGAAGTATGCAGATCAAAATGAAAGGAGAGAAGCTCTCCTATCTTATCCTTCCTATTAATAGAAAGTTGGGCTTCAGGTCACTTGGGCTGCCCATTCCATATTAATTCGGCCCACCCGAATTTTATACCTTGGTTTATATTATATCGGGCTTTTAAACATGAATAAGTTGGCCCGAAAATATTTTGAGTAGTCCTCTCCAATAATCCAGGCCCGATACCCACTATTTTCTATTATTAGTAAGTTCGGCCCAATCACTTATCGGGTTCTCTTCCCTATTATTTTGGCTCATACCTCAATATATTAATCCTCCCATTATTATTGGCCCATCAAATACATGATATGGGTCAGGAACATATTAGTTAGTCTCTGCCAACATTTCGGGGTCGATACACAATTTAATTAAATCACTGTTGATTAAATCAATTAATCACTTCTCATATGATTAATATAGCTAGTGACTTGTTTCAAAATGAATGTTGCACTCATTAACTCTACTAATCATTATTGCTTTGATTAGTATTCGTAGTTTAATTAAGTTTTAATTTTAATGGATAAAAAAAATCTAGGTTCAATCGGGAGTGGTGTCACAGTGGGGGTGTCTTGCAAAAGTGCTTGTACCAACACCTAAGAAAATAAAAATAGGTCCAAAAACGGTGGATTGTATTTTTATTGGATATGCACAAAATAGTAGTGCTTATCGGTTTTTAGTGTACGATTCGAATAATCCGGATGTACATAAAACCACAATTATTGAATCAAGGAATGCTTCATTCTTTGAAGACCTATTTCCATGCAAGTCCAACGAAGGACCAAGCACGTCAAAAGGAACATTTGACGTAGCTATTGAAAATACTAGCGAGGGGTCCGGAGAAGAACCCGAACCCAGACGTAGCAAACGTGCTAGAGTTGAAAAATCCTTCGGACTGGATCTTCTCACATACTTGGTAGAATTTGACTCAGATATTCTAACATGTATGGTAGAAAATGAACCGGATTTTCTAACATGTTTGGTAGAAAATGAACCACGAACTTATACGGAAGCCGTGACGTCTACCAAAGGTCCTATGTGGAAAGAAGCCATCAAAAGTGAGGTGGATTCTATCCTTAAAAATCACACATGGGAATTGGTTGATCTTCCTCCGGGAAATAAACCTTTGGGATCCAAGTGGATTTTTAAACAGAAAATGAAACCTGACGGTTCCATCGATAAGTTCAAGGCCAGACTTGTAATCAAAGGATACAAGCAACGTGAGGGCCATGATTACTTTGACACGTATTCTCCTGTGACGAGAATAAATTCCATTAGGATGATACTAGCAATTACCGCATTGCGGAAATAGGAAGTTCATCACATGGACGTAAAAACCGCTTTTCTAACTGGCGATATAGACGAAGAAATCTATATGGAACAGCCCGAGGGATTTCGTGTTCCTAGCCAAGAAAGGAAAGTGTGTAAATTAATTAAATCATTGTACGGATTGAAACAAGCCCCTAAACAGTGGCACGAAAAGTTCGATCATGCAATGCTAATTAATGGTTTTAAAATAAACGAAAGTGACAAATGCGTCTATGTGAAGAGCACGGTAGACGGCTATGTCATTTTATGTTTATACGTGGATGATATACTCATCGTGGGTAGCAATAATCTAATGATTAATTCTACCAAAAGCATGTTAAATTCTAAATTTGACATGAAGGATATGGGGCTGGCCGATTTAATCCTTGGGATTAAAATAATTAGGGGACCAGACGGTCTTACGCTAAGCCAATCCCATTACGTTGATAAAATCCTTACAAAATTTAATAAGGATGATTATCAAGAGGCAAGGACTCCATTAGATAAAAACGTACAACTTACCAAAAATCATGGAGAGTGTATTTCTCAAGTAGAATACGCTAGAATTATTGGAAGCTTGATGTATCTAATGAGTTGTACCAGGTCTGATATTGCCTTTGTGGTTAGTAAGCTAAGTAGATATACTAGCAACCCCGGTGATGAACACTGGAAGGCAATAGTAAGGGTTTTGAGGTATTTACGTAAAACCCGAAACCTTGGACTGCACTATGGAAGATATCCAGCTGTACTTGAAGGGTATAGCGACGCTAGTTGGATATCCGACATTAAGGACTCAAAGTCCACAAATGGATATGTTTTCACTTTGGGAGGTGCATCCGTGTCATGGAAATCCTCAAAACAAACGTTAATAGCTTGATCCACGATGGAGTCTGAGCTAAGCCTTGGATAAGTGCGCTGAAGAGGCTGAATGGCTACGCCATTTTCTCGAGGATATTCCAAGTTGGGAAAAGCCTGTCCCTCCAATATGCATACATTGCGATTGTCAAGCGGCAATTGGAAGGGTACAGAGCAATATGTACAATGGTAAGTCTAGACACGTTCATCGTATACATAACACCATTAAACAACTCCTCACAACGGGTGTTATCACTGTTGACTACGTGAAGTCAAAGGATAACATAGCGGATCCGCTAACCAAGACATTGAATAGAGAATTGTTGGAGAAGTTGTCACGAGGAATGGGACTAAAGCTCGTGAATTGAAAAGTTCTATAGTGGATACCCAACCTAGTTGGTCCTAGGTTCAAAAGGGACAACTAAATTATAGAGCGAAGGATGGTCACTGTGGGGGTCCCGGACTCCTACCCACTCCACATTAAAACAGTGACTCGCACACGAGGTTAGCGAAAACGTTTTCTTTAATGATTCCAAAATGTTGATCTACTTGATAACATTGGAAGAGTATGCGGGATACTCGTGAAAGAATCACCTATGTGAGAGAGAAGAGGACCGCTTCAAAGGAGAACTGTAAAAGCTCAGTTCTTTAGAAAGTCTTGCAGAACCAGGACGGTGACCCACGGCCAAAACGGGCACACCCATGAGAACGGAACAAAGTTGGAAGGTTCTTGTATAAAGATAAGTCAATGTTTACACGATGACAATATAGTTAAAGGACATCGAGTCTACTAGACAGCCAGTAAATAAACCTGTCTTTACAGCGGAAGGTTCAAAGGATAAAACCTACCTCTCTGTATGCAAGGATCATCCGGTGAACACAACGTGTCCTCCTATCTTCGTGTCTTTTTAAGTCTCGAAAATCAATTTTCATTCATGTGGGGGATTGTTGAAAAAATGTGTTAAAAATTGCATTAAATGGTGATTTTGGGGCAATTATTTGAGTGGGGTCCACTTCCGATTTGGGTCGGATCAAAGTGGTTTCGGATTGTCCTTGTTAAGGGCTACAATTCGATATATGGTACGCTCAAAACGGATAATAGGTGAATGAGAAATTAATTCTCGAAATTCACTTGTTGAAATGGAAAAACTGGGAAAATGATGGGTTTCTAGTGTGTTTTATACCACACCGGAAAACTCAAGGGATTTTCACGCCCTTATAAAGGGAAGCCTCTTTTAAGGAGTTAAGATTCCTAAAGGTAATGGCTCTCTCTTACGCGCAGGGGGGTACCGATCAAATCCCGAAACTGGGAAGAAAAACCGCAACTCGTGTGCGCGGGCGACCTGCGGACACGAATGTCGTTCGAAAATCTATAATTCAAAGATACGGTTTAATTAAATGCCGGTACAGCATTGCTCCGCGGGGTATTCTGGTAGCATGAGAGTCGCGCACTAGAACTGCTCCAAGCCGTTACAACAATTAAATGCCCAACGATTCAATGCCCAACATTCAGGTCCATTAACACCCCATTTAACACACAACAAATCCTCCTATAAATAGTTGACAGGTGCTTTGCAACAAGACACAACACACAATACATTCCTCACGTATTTGTGAGCTCTAAAACACTTCCAGCTACTCCGAAAATTCCTGAGTGTTCTGCCTTTGTTCCCGTTCGTCGGAACTCTCGTTTGTGTGCTCAAACGTTAGTTCGTTAGCAACCATATCCTGGGAAACGATCGTTGCAACGCTCCTAGCACCGTGGGAGGCGACAAATACGTTTTAAGGACATCGTGCGTAGCACGAGCTCTGGATAAACTCTGTTCCATCTATTTTCTGGGTTTTCTTGAGCTATTCTATTTATTAATTAATTTTTATTAATTGATATTTCTTCATTTTTCCGAGACGCACCCAACATGTTGACTTGAAAAAGGCCTCAATGATGAAGACTCGTCTGACCTGTAGCTCGATGCCGTTCAGGGAAGGTATGGTGACTGGTGTCCTAGGGTTACCATAATCGACCTTTGTCACTAGTCACACTAGAAGAGCTTGCCGGATAATGCGAGGCATGAAAGAAGGACACCAGGTATTTGTTGGCGGCCTGAGTGCATCTCACCGCATGCCCATTGGCCGCTTGCATGCCGTGGGGAAGTCATCATGTGTTTTTAATCCTTGATGAGTCAATCAAGGTTTATCAAAGTTTGCCACAGACCAGACAATCGAGGTGACACTAATGTTGGCCCAAGATCAATCGAAATATAAATTACACACACAATACCAATGGAGGAGAATATAATTTGCTTCAACCACTTCAACTCAGAAAAATTGTACAATGGTGACCTTTTTATTGTCATTAATTCTCTAGAAAAAATTGTACAATGATAATTAATACTAATTTTCTAGAAATCTCTTTAATTCTCTAGGGATGTCTTTTTAATTCCCCTAGACAATCTTTTTAATTTCCCGTAGATATCAACTTCCCACGTGACTTCATTTCATAATTAATGGTATTAATTATTTGTTGTTAGAATTAAGATTAACTAATCCCAACAAATTCCTTCCCTAATCTTAATTCTCTTCCATCTCTTAATCTGAGCGTCGTTTTGCAATTTTCAAGTAATGCGATCGGTAACTCCTTCGTAAATATATCTGCTGCTTGATCTCGGCTCACCACATGAGTCAGCATGACCTCCTTAGTCTTCACTTGTTCCCTGATGAAGTGAAACCTTACATCTATGTGCTTTCTCTTTTCATGGTGTAGTGGGTTCTTAGCTAGCTCAATTGCTGATTTGTTGTCCACAAAAATCGGGTTTGGCTTCGTCTCTGTGATCTCAAGCTCGGTCAGCAGTTTCCTCAACCAAATAGCATGCCTCACGCAATAAGATGCAGCTACGTACTCGGCTTCACACGTTGAGAGTGTCACAATCGACTGCTTCTTCGATAACCATGTAAACGCGGTGCTCCCCAGACTAAAGACGTAGCCTGTTGTACTTTTCCGGTCATCAATATCCCCGCACCAATCACTGTCAGAATATCCGACCAGTGCGGGCTCGTCAAGCCTCTTGTACAGAAGTCCGAGCGACTTCGACCCTTGAATATATCTCAAAATTCTTTTTATCGCTTTCCAATGAGATTGGCGAAGGTCTTCCATAAAACGACTAATCACTCCAACGCTGTATGCTAAGTCTGGCCTTGTACAGGTTATATATCTCAGGCACCCGACCAGGCTTCTATATAGGACTGCATCAACTCGATCTCCTCCCCCAAACTTGGAAAGTTTGGTTCCGGTCTCCATTGGTGTTCCGACTGGCTTGCACTCTTCCATATTGAACCTCTTCAAGATCTCCTTAGCATAGGCTTCCTGACAGATAAAAATCCCGGCCTCAGCTTGCTTCACCTCTAGTCCTAGAAAATATTTCATTAGGCCCAAATCGGTCATTTCAAACTCTTTCTTCATTTCTTCTTTGAATTTCATCACCATCTTCTGATTGCTTCCCATGAATATTAGATCATCCACGTAAAGTGCGATGAACAGAACTCCGATCTTACTTTTCTTCACATATAAAGCATGCTCATATGGACATTGCACGAATCCATATAAAGCTATCTTCAATTTAAACACCTTTTTTCTGTTGTTCGACCTGAACATAACCGGGTGGTTGTTCAACATAAACTTCTTCCTCCAAAGTTCCATTCAGGAACGCTGATTTTACATCCATTTGGTAGATCGGTCACATCATCTGGGCTGCCTGTGCCGTCAACAATCGGATTGTATCCATCCGAGCTACTAGTGCAAACACTTCATCATAGTCTGCTAGTCCCAAAACTTAACAATCGAACAATCATAGAAGGTATAAAGAAGCAGATAGAAAGATATGAAGAACATTATAGCCAAATCTGGTATACCGTGATGAACGCCGCTGCTCTCCCTCGAGAGAGAGAGAGCAGCGGAAAACCTAATCTCTCTCTATCTCTGCGTCTCTATTCTCTAAAGCCTCGAACTTTAGTTAGGGTTCCCGTAAGTTAGCCTCCTTTTATAGGAGAAGTTGGCTAACTTACAGGTTACAAGGAAGCTAATGGGCTGATACACATTTGTGGCCCGTATTACACGTTTAATTAATAACTACACAAATACAAAGATATTTAATTAGATTGGACACGATAAAATATTCCTAACAATTTCCCCCTTGGTGTTCAATCGTGTTGAATCAGCATTGCAGCGCAGATATCTTTGTCTTTGTTGTTATTCAGCTTCCTTTGTCTTTGAACTTGACTTCTGAGAAGGCTTTATGAAGAAATCCTTGCAATCTCCCCTTTAATGTTTTCTTGGCAGTTTGATCTTTGAAGCCGGGGTTCGAGGAATCTTTTTCTTGTAATCCTTGGCTTCCAGAAGTTGCTCTAGATCAGCTTGGATGAAGTCCAGTGACGCCTCTAGAATGAATGCATTTGAGGAGAACTTGTCGTTGGCACAACGGAACATAATGATGGTTGACTTGTGAGCGTAGCTGACCATTTGAGTTGTGGAGATAGTAGAGAGAGTGTTGGAGGAGAGATGTGTCCCAAAATGTTTTTTTTGACAGTTAACAGCATGTGGACCACTCTCCCCCTCATGACGATTCGATGAATCGAGGCGTCATGCCTTTATTCTTTTATTCTGCGAAAAATAAAGCAGGAAAAACAAGCAGAATTTAAAGAAGATAATGTAGCCCCCCGGGGTCGTGTAGATGCCCATTATCATCACTATAGAGTTAAACTCTTATGTGATGGCCTGAAAATGATGGTGATTCTTATGTTGCATCAGCATGACTTCCTTCCAATCATTGGTCTACATCTGTAATAGATGAGCCCTATGGAAGTTCTCGCGGGTCTTGAAGACCTGCAACTGACTCAAAAGGTGCGTTTGTGTCCTAGAAAATTTCAAAACATTTGGGAGTGAGGTAACTAGACATGACGTGATCAATGAAAGTTCAGTGGCATGAGGCTGAGGCCACTGTAGTCAGTATTACTTGCCTCGGAAGGAGACAATAATGAGAGATGCGGTTCCTCGTGAAATATGATTAAGCACCTATCTGTTGGGAGACAAGTGAGTGGTCTTGGGTAGGGTTAAACATGCACTGTTGGACAAGATGCAGTGACTTCTACCCAGGATCTGATTAAATCAGTCCTGAACCTATTTGGGAATTGTCCAGAGTATTTGAGTGGCTAGGAGTAAATGTTCAATACATAGCAGGCAGTTGAGGTAGCAGACTCATCATTGATTATTGTTTTCCTTCTCATTTGAGCCTTCTTCTCCCTAACTCTCATAATGATTACTCACTCACTCACTCACTCACTCACTCACTTACTCTCGGCTTTGTCCCTTGGGTAGGCTTAGTTGGGTTTACTAAGCCATAGGAACATGTTCTCTCATTGATTTTCTCTCTGTACTCCCCCTCAACTGGAGCACTCAGTATGCTTTGTCATTGTTAGGCACCGAGGAGGATAACATTGAACACTCCCCCTAGAATGTTGCATCCGTTGAGAGATTCCTTGCTTTGTCGGTGTAAGGCGCCAGGAGGAGAAAACTGAAACTCCCCCTCAGAATGTGCAAGGTTTGATTGCTCACAGCTCGTCATTCCCGCCATGTGTGTGGAGCAATCTGAACAAGGACCACACATGACGGTTTCTCTAAGCTCAGCATTTAGAATTTCAGTATGTTTGAGGATCACACAATGTTGATGAGTTAGGGGAGGCTTCAGCAGTTGATTGTTGATTGTTGTAAGATGACCGTTGACGCGAGGTTGATTGAATTATCTACGATTTTCGGACCTCTACAGTGCAACTCAGACCTTAGGTTTGACTTTGAAAGAATTTGCTCAGATTTGCCTAAGTTTTGACCTGGACATCGGTGATTTACAATGTTTGTTAAAATCGGATCACCGAGTCAAAAGTTATGGCCAAAATAGTGAGGTGTCGCAGAAAATCTCTAATTTTGAGTTTTTGAGGAAATTCTTCGAGGTTGAGGTTCTCGATGTTGAATTTCGAGAGCAGGTGAAATTAAATAGAATTCTAAGGCAAAAACTCGAAATCCTAATCTCGAGATTTTAATTTCGAGTTTGCCTTGAAGAGTAATGGCGAAATCCACCTGCAAAACAGACCTCAGAATACGAAATCTTCACAATTTCAAAATGTTTGGAACATCGAAAACTTTGGAGTTTCGAAAACCTCATAATATCGAAAACTTGCTGTTTGAAAAACATCAAAACATCGAAAACTTCTAAAAACTTTGATAAGCAGGGAATCATTCAGAAATCCTATAAAGTAAAGCTTCGATGAATTGCGAAGGATGTCACGATTCGTATTATGATTTCCAAGAAACTGCAAACTTTGAAAAATTAAAAACATCGAGAAATTCCAAAAATTCTGAAATTTTTCAGAATGTCGAAATCCTAAACATCGAGTTCCTAAAACTCAAAATTCCAAAACTCGAAATCCCAAAACTCTCATTTTTAAAACACGAGGTTTAAACTCGAGGTCAGAACTCGAGGTTTAAAACTCGAGGTCAGAACTCGAGGTTTAAAACTCGATATCAGAACTCAAGGTTTAAAACTCGAGGTCAGAACTCGAGGTTTAAAACTCGATATCAGAACTCAAGGTTTAAAACTCGAAGTCAGAACTCGAGGTTTAAACTCGAGGTCAGAACTCGAGGTTTCAAACTCGAGGTTTCAAACTCGAGGTCAGAACTCGAGGTTTAAAACTCGAGGTCAGAACTCGAGGTTTAAAACTCGAGGTCAGAACTCGAGGTTTAAAACTCGAGGTACGAACTCGAGGTTTAAAACTCGAGGTCAGAACTCGAGGTTTAAAACTCGAGGTCAGAATTCGAGGTTTAAAACTCGAGGTCAGAACTCGAGGTTTAAAACTCGAGGTCAGAACTCGAGGTTTAAAACTCGAGGTCATGACCGCGAGTTTAAAAAACTCTCGATTTTAAAACTGTCGAGTTTAGGAATTCGAGACCCAAAATGTAGAGTTCCTGCAAAATGAAAACTTCGAATTTTGAGAATCTCAAAACTGTTCTGAAAAGCCCTGAAGGTCGAGATTCCTCCTGTATCGTACAGTATGAATAGTCAACCGCAGCCCAACACATCCATACTATACAAGGCGTCTTGAATACCATTCACACTTAGTACATCCATAAACAAACATAATGTAAAACATTCATTCAAAACAGCGGAAGCATTCATACAAGTGTTCAAGTCACACTTGGCATAATCAGGCATACAAGCACCCAAAATAATTATTCAGAAAATAATATCCATGAACATTAACATAAGTGTTTTTGAAACAGAACAGAAGAAGCACGAACCACGTCTTCTCTCCTTGATCTTCCGAATCCACGGGCGATGATAGCATCCTTCAAGTTCTACCTGAAACTTTGAGGTGGCCTCCCCCGTGAAGGGGAGGTCAGTACTTGGAAGCATTTGACAAGTACAATAACAACTATACCGAGTATAATCAACGTTTTAATTTCTAAGACCCTCAAAATAGGGTGATATCATAATATAAATAATAATTTATATTTCCCACTTATTATCTCTATAATAAGTAAATCCATTTATTTGTCGGCACACGGCCCTTCTTATATATTCCTTTTCATTTATCATTTGTACAACTCAACCCGTGGGTCTTATTATTTCTACGGGATTTGATACCGTTGTCTGAGACCTCATAAGGCTCTCGGTTCGGATTTCAACATCCCGCCCCTGGACTCATACCCTTCATCCCGTAGGAAGGTAAGGCCCTTCAGGGTCCTATCATATGTGTTACCGCTATCGGGGCCTAGTTAGGTCTCCATTCGGATTCCACCCTAACTCGTGATCACGAAGCAAGTCCATGCTATCCAACCCCACTCTCTAGAGTCGGGAAGGAAAATGGTCCTTACTTATTACCATAATTCAACCGGCTATCCTCAAAGACTACCCCCATAGGCCAATCCTATATCTAGGATCAATTTATCATTCAATTTATCTTGGGCATCCCTTAAGGCCTACCCCTAGTATAACTTAAAGTTCATACTTTCCTACCTTAAAGTATCTCTTAAGACTACTTAAGGCATAACATTTCACAATCCAACCTTAGGATCAATTTTAGCAACATTTCACTTTAAGGCCCAACTAGTATATTAATACTAGTCCACTTAATTCCAACCAAACCAAGTTCTCCATTCATGGTTATTTATAAAATGCCCAACTGAGATTTTCCTTTAAAAATATCATCTTTATATCAATATACAAAACATCACTTCTAATCATTCATATATTCTTATATGAAGTAAAAAGTATATTTCAACATACATTTCATAGTTAATTCCGTTATCAAGTAGTCATACTCATAACACATGATTATACATAATTTACCCTTAAATTTGTATATCATGCTCCTTTCCTTATAGACATAGTCTTCTCATTCTTAGGCATTATTAATCATTAATAATCCATAAAAACACATTTAATTACCTTAGGTAATCTCATGAAATTAACTCAATAATTATAAGCAATATAGTCAGCCATCCTCACCTTATAGAGTGCTTAACTAGTTGCCTTTGTGAAGCCCTTCGATCAATCCTCGTTCTAGGCCGATTGAAAGTGGAAAAACTGGATAGCGGGCTTCAGTAGCCAAAAGCCGGGCGACTTTCGTGAAAGCCGGGCGGTGTTCGTGCACTGCAGCTACGGGCAGCCTGTTTTTCTTGGCGGTTTCCGGCGATTTCGACTCCTGTCGATTCACCAACTCTTCTAAGTTAAATACCACCACTTTATATCAATATTCTACGCTTTTAAACGTGTAGAACTCGAGGTTTAATCCACCATATGATTTCTTAAAAATCATGCAAGCATAATACTAGCTAGCTAAAGAACTATTCTAGTTCTTACCTTTCTTCTAGCTTAGTTTTCTATTGGGTTTTCTTCCTCTTTGCTTCCTTCAAACTCGAGTTTGTGAGAGATGCTTCCTAGATCTCCCCTTGCCTTGTGTGGTTCGAATGGCTCTCAAAGATAGGGGAGGATGTATCTCATTTCAACAAAAGACCATCACACATGCATTGAGGGGACATGGGGTGTATGAGCTTGTCTCTACCCACCCCTCCTCTCTTCAGTCCGCACACACACATCCTCTCTTGTCCCCCTTCCTATTAATTGTGGCCATTGGATGTGTAGGATACACCAAGTGGGTATAGGAAGTCCCTCCCAATTATTCCTGCTATTTCTGGAAGGTTGGGTCAAAAAATACTTGGGTTGCCCAAACGTTTTCCTCAACCTTAGTTGGCATTTTATTGGGCTTCTATAATTATTATGATGACCCAACTAATTATTTGGTATTCCATTCTCAATATAATGGACCCGATAAACTAGTTCAATTAATCACGCATTAAATAAATATACCAATTTGTGCACAATTTTTATTCGCTAGGAAATTCAAATACATGTTGAATTTTCAAATTCAAATACATCCGGGTGCGGTGTCACGCGTGGCAACCCAAATGAAAAGGAACGGGAAAGCAGTAGGTGAAAGCCGAATAGTTGAGACGATTCTACGAACGCTCACTGAAAATTTTGAGAGTGTCGTGTGCACAATAGAGGAGGTCAGATCTCTCAAGGATTTGATGCTAGAAGAGCTCTCAGGATCATTAGAAGCATATGAGAAAAGGAAGATGAAACGGGGGAATCACTTGAGGAAGCCCTGCAAGCAAAGACCACCATAGAGGAAGAAGAAGCTATGTACGTCCAACATCCACATCACCGAGGACGAGGGAAAATACGTGGCCGATGACGAGGACGAGGTCGAGACCGAGCAGGAGACAAAGGTGGTCGCGGTAACTGACCTGATGTTGAATGTTATAACTCTGGCAAACATGGACATTTTGCAAGAGATTGTTGGTCAAACAAGAAGTTGACTGAACATAGCTGAGCATGAGATGGATGAAGAAGAAGGAAATGTTTTATTTGGAGATGCTTCGAAAGTTGATGTAAAAGGACGAGGGCGAATCCGTTTCTTGCAGAAGAATAGTCAAGAAGGGACGATCGAGGACGTATATTACATTCCCGACATGAAAGCTAACATCATTAGCATGGGGCAGCTGTTAGAAAAAGGATACACGGTAAGTATGAAAGACCGAATGATGTATCTGAAGGATAGAAGAGGACGATATGTTGCTCAGGTTCAGATGACCCAAAATCTAATGTTTAAACTTGATTTGAAGAGGGTTAGTCACAAGTGCTTGAATGTCGATTTGACGGACAAGTCACTTCTGTGGGATTTGCGGTTTGGTCATTTGAACTTTGGAGGACTCGCTGAATTGAGGAATAAAATTATGGTTCATGGGCTACCGGAGATGGACTATTCCAAGCAATTTTGTGAAGGATGTGTGCTCGGAAAGCATGCTCGAAAGAGTTTCCAAAAGAAGGCAACATATAGAGGTAAGGGACTTTTGGAGACGGTTCATACAGACATTTGCGGGCCGATCACTCCATCATCCTTTAGCGGAAGGAGATACTTCATGACGTTCGTACGCGGATGACTACATGAGAAAGACGTGGGTATACTTTATGAAAGAGAAATTGGAGGCTCTCAATACATTCAAACTTTTTAAAACCAAGGTAGAGAAGACGACCGGACTCAAAGTGAAAGCATTGAGATCGGACCGAGGAGAAGAGTATACATCAGATTTATTTAAAAATTTCTGTAGAGATGAAAGGATCAGGAGGTTCATGACCGCCCCCTATTCACCACAACAAAACGGGGTGGCCGAACGGAAGAACCAGAGCATATTGGATATGGTGAGATCCATGATGAAAAGCAAAGATATGCCAAAGGAGTTTTGGGCCGAGGCGGTACGGTTTAATTAAATGCCGTTACAGCATTGCTCCAGAGGTGGTTGGACAGCAATCCTCACCACCACCTCCAGACTTGGGACCAGCTGCATAATGCCTTTATTAAAGAATACTTCCCTACATCAAAAGCACTGAAATTGAAGAAGCAGCTACAAGAGTTCAAACAGGGATCTCTGGAGACTTTAGCTGAAGCATGGAAGAGATTCAAGGTGCTGAGGAGAGCCTGCCCTCAGGGCAATTTGACTGATTGTGAGGTTCTTTTTTACTTCTATAGCGGACTCGGCAATGAAGGGAAGATGATGCTTGATGCTTCAGGTGGTGGAGCCTTTCCTGATCTACCATCTGAGGTGGGGGAAGAACTCGTGGAGAAGATTGTTTCAAATAATGCATCTTGGTACAGCGACAGGAGTGCTCCTCAACAAAAGGCTCCGGGCTTATACGAGATCAGTGATAATTCTGCTCTCTCTGCACGAGTAGATACATTAGCAAGCATGATGCAGAAGCTCACAACCAGCGTGTCTGATATGGGGAAAAAGATGGATCTTGCTCTCTCGGTGCCCAGTGTTAATATGTTAGCCCCCGGCCCTTTTAGTCCCTCTTGTACTATGTGTGGGGGACTCCATTCGCCACATGAATGTACTATGATGGCACACTCGGCAGCCCCTGGAGTAGAGCAAGTGGATGCGATGTATTATCAACGACATGGCTACTACAATCAGCCCTACGGACAGCAGCAGCAAGGAAATTACGGGCAAGGAAATCAGCACCAGCAGTCTAGAAACTATAATCAACCCCAAACACCTCAAGGTCAGCAACAAGCTTCTCAACCAGTGCAAGAGAGCTTCAGGAGAGAGACTGAACAAAGATTTTCTAGCATAGAAGAAACACTCAAGAAATTATTGCAAATTCAGCAGCAACAAATGCAAAGTCAACAACAAGCCCTACGGACAGCAGCTAGCTAAAGAACTACTCCAGGGGCTGCCGAGTGTGCCATCATAGTACATTCATGTGGCGAATGGAGTCCCCCACACATAGTACAAGAGGGACTAAAAGGGCCGGGGGCTAACATATTAACACTGGGCACCGAGAGAGCAAGATCCATCTTTTTCCCCATATCAGACACGCTGGTTGTGAGCTTCTGCATCATGCTTGCTAATGTATCTACTCGTGCAGAGAGAGCAGAATTATCACTGATCTCGTATAAGCCCGGAGCCTTTTGTTGAGGAGCACTCCTGTCGCTGTACCAAGATGCATTATTTGAAACAATCTTCTCCACGAGTTCTTCCCCCACCTCAGATGGTAGATCAGGAAAGGCTCCACCACCTGAAGCATCAAGCATCATCTTCCCTTCATTGCCGAGTCCGCTATAGAAGTAAAAAAGAACCTCACAATCAGTCAAATTGCCCTGAGGGCAGGCTCTCCTCAGCACCTTGAATCTCTTCCATGCTTCAGCTAAAGTCTCCAGAGATCCCTGTTTGAACTCTTGTAGCTGCTTCTTCAATTTCAGTGCTTTTGATGTAGGGAAGTATTCTTTAATAAAGGCATTATGCAGCTGGTCCCAAGTCTGGAGGTGGTGGTGAGGATTGCTGTCCAACCACCTCTGGAGCAATGCTGTAACGGCATTTAATTAAACCGTACCGCCTCGGCCCAAAACTCCTTTGGCATATCTTTGCTTTTCATCATGGATCTCACCATATCCAATATGCTCTGGTTCTTCCGTTCGGCCACCCCGTTTTGTTGTGGTGAATAGGGGGCGGTCATGAACCTCCTGATCCTTTCATCTCTACAGAAATTTTTAAATAAATCTGATGTATACTCTTCTCCTCGGTCCGATCTCAATGCTTTCACTTTGAGTCCGGTCGTCTTCTCTACCTTGGTTTTAAAAAGTTTGAATGTATTGAGAGCCTCCAATTTCTCTTTCATAAAGTATACCCACGTCTTTCTCATGTAGTCATCCGCGTACGAACGTCATGAAGTATCTCCTTCCACTAAAGGATGATGGAGTGATCGGCCCGCAAATGTCTGTATGAACCGTCTCCAAAAGTCCCTTACCTCTATATGTTGCCTTCTTTTGGAAACTCTTTCGAGCATGCTTTCCGAGCACACATCCTTCACAAAATTGCTTGGAATAGTCCATCTCCGGTAGCCCATGAACCATAATTTTATTCCTCAATTCAGCGAGTCCTCCAAAGTTCAAATGACCAAACCGCAAATCCCACAGAAGTGACTTGTCCGTCAAATCGACATTCAAGCACTTGTGACTAACCCTCTTCAAATCAAGTTTAAACATTAGATTTTGGGTCATCTGAACCTGAGCAACATATCGTCCTCTTCTATCCTTCAGATACATCATTCGGTCTTTCATACTTACCGTGTATCCTTTTTCTAACAGCTGCCCCATGCTAATGATGTTAGCTTTCATGTCGGGAATGTAATATACGTCCTCGATCGTCCCTTCTTGACTATTCTTCTGCAAGAAACGGATTCGCCCTCGTCCTTTTACATCAACTTTCGAAGCATCTCCAAATAAAACATTTCCTTCTTCTTCATCCATCTCATGCTCAGCTATGTTCAGTCAACTTCTTGTTTGACCAACAATCTCTTGCAAAATGTCCATGTTTGCCAGAGTTATAACATTCAACATTAGGTCAGTTACCGCGACCACCTTTGTCTCCTGCTCGGTCTCGACCTCGTCCTCGTCATCGGCCACGTATTTTCCCTCGTCCTCGGTGATGTGGATGTTGGACGTACATAGCTTCTTCTTCCTCTATGGTGGTCTTTGCTTGCAGGGCTTCCTCAAGTGATTCCCCCGTTTCATCTTCCTTTTCTCATATGCTTCTAATGATCCTGAGAGCTCTTCTAGCATCAAATCCTTGAGAGATCTGACCTCCTCTATTGTGCACACGACACTCTCAAAATTTTCAGTGAGCGTTCGTAGAATCGTCTCAACTATTCGGCTTTCACCTACTGCTTTCCCGTTCCTTTTCATTTGGGTTGCCACGCGTGACACCGCACCCGGATGTATTTGAATTTGAAAATTCAACATGTATTTGAATTTCCTAGCGAATAAAAATTGTGCACAAATTGGTATATTTATTTAATGCGTGATTAATTGAACTAGTTTATCGGGTCCATTATATTGAGAATGGAATACCAAATAATTAGTTGGGTCATCATAATAATTATAGAAGCCCAATAAAATGCCAACTAAGGTTGAGGAAAACGTTTGGGCAACCCAAGTATTTTTTGACCCAACCTTCCAGAAATAGCAGGAATAATTGGGAGGGACTTCCTATACCCACTTGGTGTATCCTACACATCCAATGGCCACAATTAATAGGAAGGGGGACAAGAGAGGATGTGTGTGTGCGGACTGAAGAGAGGAGGGGTGGGTAGAGACAAGCTCATACACCCCATGTCCCCTCAATGCATGTGTGATGGTCTTTTGTTGAAATGAGATACATCCTCCCCTATCTTTGAGAGCCATTCGAACCACACAAGGCAAGGGGAGATCTAGGAAGCATCTCTCACAAACTCGAGTTTGAAGGAAGCAAAGAGGAAGAAAACCCAATAGAAAACTAAGCTAGAAGAAAGGTAAGAACTAGAATAGTTCTTTAGCTAGCTAGTATTATGCTTGCATGATTTTTAAGAAATCATATGGTGGATTAAACCTCGAGTTCTACACGTTTAAAAGCGTAGAATATTGATATAAAGTGGTGGTATTTAACTTAGAAGAGTTGGTGAATCGACAGGAGTCGAAATCGCCGGAAACCGCCAAGAAAAACAGGCTGCCCGTAGCTGCAGTGCACGAACACCGCCCGGCTTTCACGAAAGTCGCCCGGCTTTTGGCTACTGAAGCCCGCTATCCAGTTTTTCCACTTTCAATCGGCCTAGAACGAGGATTGATCGAAGGGCTTCACAAAGGCAACTAGTTAAGCACTCTATAAGGTGAGGATGGCTGACTATATTGCTTATAATTATTGAGTTAATTTCATGAGATTACCTAAGGTAATTAAATGTGTTTTTATGGATTATTAATGATTAATAATGCCTAAGAATGAGAAGACTATGTCTATAAGGAAAGGAGCATGATATACAAATTTAAGGGTAAATTATGTATAATCATGTGTTATGAGTATGACTACTTGATAACGGAATTAACTATGAAATGTATGTTGAAATATACTTTTTACTTCATATAAGAATATATGAATGATTAGAAGTGATGTTTTGTATATTGATATAAAGATGATATTTTTAAAGGAAAATCTCAGTTGGGCATTTTATAAATAACCATGAATGGAGAACTTGGTTTGGTTGGAATTAAGTGGACTAGTATTAATATACTAGTTGGGCCTTAAAGTGAAATGTTGCTAAAATTGATCCTAAGGTTGGATTGTGAAATGTTATGCCTTAAGTAGTCTTAAGAGATACTTTAAGGTAGGAAAGTATGAACTTTAAGTTATACTAGGGGTAGGCCTTAAGGGATGCCCAAGATAAATTGAATGATAAATTGATCCTAGATATAGGATTGGCCTATGGGGGTAGTCTTTGAGGATAGCCGGTTGAATTATGGTAATAAGTAAGGACCATTTTCCTTCCCGACTCTAGAGAGTGGGGTTGGATAGCATGGACTTGCTTCGTGATCACGAGTTAGGGTGGAATCCGAATGGAGACCTAACTAGGCCCCGATAGCGGTAACACATATGATAGGACCCTGAAGGGCCTTACCTTCCTACGGGATGAAGGGTATGAGTCCAGGGGCGGGATGTTGAAATCCGAACCGAGAGCCTTATGAGGTCTCAGACAACGGTATCAAATCCCGTAGAAATAATAAGACCCACGGGTTGAGTTGTACAAATGATAAATGAAAAGGAATATATAAGAAGGGCCGTGTGCCGACAAATAAATGGATTTACTTATTATAGAGATAATAAGTGGGAAATATAAATTATTATTTATATTATGATATCACCCTATTTTGAGGGTCTTAGAAATTAAAACGTTGATTATACTCGGTATAGTTGTTATTGTACTTGTCAAATGCTTCCAAGTACTGACCTCCCCTTCACGGGGGAGGCCACCTCAAAGTTTCAGGTAGAACTTGAAGGATGCTATCATCGCCCGTGGATTCGGAAGATCAAGGAGAGAAGACGTGGTTCGTGCTTCTTCTGTTCTGTTTCAAAAACACTTATGTTAATGTTCATGGATATTATTTTCTGAATAATTATTTTGGGGGCTTGTATGCCTGATTATGCCAAGTGTGACTTGAACACTTGTATGAATGCTTCCGCTGTTTTGAATGAATGTTTTACATTATGTTTGTTTATGGATGTACTAAGTGTGAATGGTATTCAAGACGCCTTGTATAGTATGGATGTGTTGGGCTGCGGTTGACTATTCATACTGTACGATACAGGAGGAATCTCGACCTTCAGGGCTTTTCAGAACAGTTTTGAGATTCTCAAAATTCGAAGTTTTCATTTTGCAGGAACTCTACATTTTGGGTCTCGAATTCCTAAACTCGACAGTTTTAAAATCGAGAGTTTTTTAAACTCGCGGTCATGACCTCGAGTTTTAAACCTCGAGTTCTGACCTCGAGTTTTAAACCTCGAGTTCTGACCTCGAGTTTTAAACCTCGAATTCTGACCTCGAGTTTTAAACCTCGAGTTCTGACCTCGAGTTTTAAACCTCGAGTTCGTACCTCGAGTTTTAAACCTCGAGTTCTGACCTCGAGTTTTAAACCTCGAGTTCTGACCTCGAGTTTTAAACCTCGAGTTCTGACCTCGAGTTTGAAACCTCGAGTTTGAAACCTCGAGTTCTGACCTCGAGTTTAAACCTCGAGTTCTGACTTCGAGTTTTAAACCTTGAGTTCTGATATCGAGTTTTAAACCTCGAGTTCTGACCTCGAGTTTTAAACCTTGAGTTCTGATATCGAGTTTTAAACCTCGAGTTCTGACCTCGAGTTTTAAACCTCGAGTTCTGACCTCGAGTTTAAACCTCGTGTTTTAAAAATGAGAGTTTTGGGATTTCGAGTTTTGGAATTTTGAGTTTTAGGCACTCGATGTTTAGGATTTCGACATTCTGAAAAATTTCAGAATTTTTGGAATTTCTCGATGTTTTTAATTTTTCAAAGTTTGCAGTTTCTTGGAAATCATAATACGAATCGTGACATCCTTCGCAATTCATCGAAGCTTTACTTTATAGGATTTCTGAATGATTCCCTGCTTATCAAAGTTTTTAGAAGTTTTCGATGTTTTGATGTTTTTCAAACAGCAAGTTTTCGATATTATGAGGTTTTCGAAACTCCAAAGTTTTCGATGTTCCAAACATTTTGAAATTGTGAAGATTTCGTATTCTGAGGTCTGTTTTGCAGGTGGATTTCGCCATTACTCTTCAAGGCAAACTCGAAATTAAAATCTCGAGATTAGGATTTCGAGTTTTTGCCTTAGAATTCTATTTAATTTCACCTGCTCTCGAAATTCAACATCGAGAACCTCAACCTCGAAGAATTTCCTCAAAAACTCAAAATTAGAGATTTTCTGCGACACCTCACTATTTTGGCCATAACTTTTGACTCGGTGATCCGATTTTAACAAACATTGTAAATCACCGATGTCCAGGTCAAAACTTAGGCAAATCTGAGCAAATTCTTTCAAAGTCAAACCTAAGGTCTGAGTTGCACTGTAGAGGTCCGAAAATCGTAGATAATTCAATCAACCTCGCGTCAACGGTCATCTTACAACAATCAACAATCAACTGCTGAAGCCTCCCCTAACTCATCAACATTGTGTGATCCTCAAACATACTGAAATTCTAAATGCTGAGCTTAGAGAAACCGTCATGTGTGGTCCTTGTTCAGATTGCTCCACACACATGGCGGGAATGACGAGCTGTGAGCAATCAAACCTTGCACATTCTGAGGGGGAGTTTCAGTTTTCTCCTCCTGGCGCCTTACACCGACAAAGCAAGGAATCTCTCAACGGATGCAACATTCTAGGGGGAGTGTTCAATGTTATCCTCCCCGGTGCCTAACAATGACAAAGCATACTGAGTGCTCCAGTTGAGGGGGAGTACAGAGAGAAAATCAATGAGAGAACATGTTCCTATGGCTTAGTAAACCCAACTAAGCCTACCCAAGGGACAAAGCCGAGAGTAAGTGAGTGAGTGAGTGAGTGAGTGAGTGAGTAATCATTATGAGAGTTAGGGAGAAGAAGGCTCAAATGAGAAGGAAAACAATAATCAATGATGAGTCTGCTACCTCAACTGCCTGCTATGTATTGAACATTTACTCCTAGCCACTCAAATACTCTGGACAATTCCCAAATAGGTTCAGGACTGATTTAATCAGATCCTGGGTAGAAGTCACTGCATCTTGTCCAACAGTGCATGTTTAACCCTACCCAAGACCACTCACTTGTCTCCCAACAGATAGGTGCTTAATCATATTTCACGAGGAACCGCATCTCTCATTATTGTCTCCTTCCGAGGCAAGTAAATTTGAGTTTAAAACTCATTTTTTCTTTGTCATCCTTGGTGGTCTTTGTGTTTGTATGTTGTTTTTGTTGAACTGTGGAAATTTTGGAGAAACTTGACACTTTTGAACATTTGATCTTACTCGAGACGAGTAAAGGTTTAAGTGTTGGGGAGTTGATACGTTTGTAATTTCCATATTTATGTTTGTGTTTTTAATTAGTTTTGCTTGATCTTTACTATGGAAATTACACACTTTTGGTGTAATAGATTAGTTTGTTAAATTCTTGTAAATAGGTTAGATTAGATATATTCTGAGCTCAAACATGTCTTGATCACTCGAAGTACAGTTGGTGAACCCAAAGAGTGGAAAGAAGGTGCAAAGATTTGAAGACAAAAGAAGATCCTGAATTTTGGTCTATACTCGGTCGAGTATTAACTATACTCGATCGGGTATTAGGTTGGAACTTCAAATCGGATCAGATCCGAAGACAAGGGAACATGCCGGGAAGATTTCAGCCACGATTTAATGTCTATACCCGATCGGGTAGACCGACATACCCGATCGGGTATGCCTTTGAGTTTTAAACGAAGATCGGTCGAGTATGGTCCGAATACCATTTTCTAAGCATACTCGACCGGGTATTAATATATACCCGATCAGGTATACTTATGGAAAACAGCCTGAAACCGGTCGAGTATACCTCGGATCGAGTATTACACACATACTCGATCGGGTACCATGTATATACCCGATCGAGTACCCGAATCCCATCCCAAAAGCCTATAAATACACCTCCTTTCCTTCACAAAAAGATATCCAATTCCTTTGTACATCTAAGCTCAGTATAGAATAGTTCTTTCTTTATATTTTTCATCATGTTTAGTCTCCAAATGAGGAGCTAAACTCTTCCATCTTGGTTTTGCTACTTTGAAACTTAATGAATTTGTAAGTTGTGAGTTATTTTCTTTAATCTTCTTCCTTGAATATTAATTCTTCCTTTAAAATACTATATCTATATCAAAGTTGGGGAGTGTTACTAAGATGACAATTAGTTAACATCTTGACATTGGTTATAGTAATAGCTATTTCTTCCTCTATGTTAGTATTGGGGAGTGTTACTAAGATGACAATTAGTTAACATCTTGATATTAATCATAGTAGGATTCATATTCTTTACTATTCTTCCTTGAGTATTAATTAATTCCTATTCATATTTCATGTTAATATCTTAAACATTACTTAAAGTATCAACTAGTATTGTTTCTCATATTAATTATTACTAGAATCGATCGGTTAATACGCTTGTTATTAATCTGGTTCTTTCAACGGTAGTAAACATGGAATATTAATGCATGTATCTCATGGTTAATATGCCAAGGGGAATTAATTATATTGATTAAACCAATAAACCGCTTGTGTTGAGGTTATCAATCTCAATCGTTTTCATCTTAAGTTTATTGCTACTATAAAGTTAATATACGACGCTTGTTCTATATTGACTCGATAGTAAGTTTTATTAATGAACGCATCTCGTTATTAATAACTACCCTCGATGAACTGGATATACTCCTCGATTGAGTATTCGAGAGGAAGATGGTTAAAGATATAACCCGGATCGACGAACATTTCATTAAGTGGATAAAAGCAAAGCCAAGTCATCATCTCATTGAATTAAACTCATATAGGTTGTTTATCTTAGTGTTTTTAAAAGCAAACAAATCTAAACCCCCCTTGTTACTACTTATATAAAAGAAAAGTATTCCTTTCCCTGTGGATACGAACCTTACTACACTATACTACGTATAAGTGTTTAGTATTGAATTTATTTTGAGTGCACCTAACGACAAGTGCACGTCACCCAAACATCAAATACCTCACAAGCCAATATAAAATTTTGGGGCATCTCATCCCTCTTGGTCACCGCTCCGGTGCGTTGACACCTGTCACATTCCTGCACAAACGTTAGAAAATCTTTAAACAAAGTGGGCCAGAAGAAACCACATTCCAAGACTTTACAGGCTGTCCGGTTGAAAGAATAATGTCCCCCTGTCGGTCTGGAGTGACAATGTTTAAGAATTTCAGCTCCTTCACAAAGGGGAACACATCTTCTAACAACCTGGTCAGCACAAATACGAAAAAGATATGGTTCCTCCCAGAAATAATATTTCAGATCAGCAAAAAAATTCCTTTGTTGATGAGGTGTATAATCAGAAGGAACAACATGCCCAACCAGATAGTTGGCGATGTCTGAAAACCAGGGCACCTCATCAACGATACGCAAAAGTCTCTCATCAGGAAAAGTACCCTCAATATCTCTCTCACTCAAGGAATCAAGAAAGGGGTTCTCTAACCTACTCAAGTGATCAGCTGCTAAATTCTCAGCCCCTTTCTTATCCCTTATCTCAATATCAAACTCCTGGAGTAGTAATATCCACCGAATCAATCTAGGCTTAGCATCCACTTTTTGCATCAAATATTTAAGAGCAGAATGATCGGTGAATATCACTACCTTAGACAAAATCAAATAAGGACGAAACTTGTCAAGAGCAAACACAACAACAAGCAATTCTTTCTCGGTGGTAGTGTAATTTTCCTGGGCACTATCGAGAGTCTTAGAAGCATAAGAAATAGGCTGAAATTGTTTCTCTCGACGCTGCCCAAGAACGGATCCTACTGCAAAATCACTAGCATCACACATAATCTCAAAGGGCAAAGACCAGTCAGGAGCTACTACCACCGGTGCCTTGACCAGTTTCTCCTTCAAACACTCAAAAGCCTCTAAACACTCCTTTGAGAAGTCAAACGGTGCGTCCTTCTCAAGGAGCTTAGTCATGGGTCGGGCTATCTTAGAGAAGTCTTGGATGAACCTACGGTAGAAACCTGCGTGTCCTAGAAAACTCCTAATGGCACGGACCGAGGTAGGGGGAGGCAGTTTAGAAATCACGTCAACCTTAGCCGGATCAACCTCTATCCCCCTACTCGATATCTTATGCCCTAGGACCACTCCCTCACTAACCATGAAGTGGCACTTCTCCTAGTTAAGCACCAAATTCACCTCTCGACACCTAACCAGGACTTTCTTCAAATTCTCTAAGCACTCATCAAAAGTGTCACCATACACAGAAAAGTCATCCATGAAAACCTCCATAAACTTCCCAATAAAATCCCCGAAAATAGCAAGCATACATCTCATAAAGGTAGCAGGGGCATTACATAATTCAAACGCCATCCTTCGATATGCAAAGGTACCGAATGGACATGTGAACGTGGTCTTGTCCTGGTCCTCTGGGGCTATGGGGATCTGGAAGTATCCCGACATCCCGTCAAGGAAACAGTAGAACTTATGCCCTGCTAACCTCTCTAAAATCTGATCAATGAAGGGGAGGGGGAAGTGGTCCTTCCGGGTGGCGGCATTTAATTTTCGGTAATCAATGCAGACCCGCCATCCGGTGACCGTACGCATCGGAATCAACTCATCTTTCTCATTTTTAACCACAGTCACCCCCCCTTTCTTGGGAACCACATGGGTCGGGCTGACCCAAGGGCTGTCTGAAATCGGATAAATAATTCCTACATCTAACAGACAGATGACTTCCTCCCTAACCACCTCCTGCATGTTAGGATTCAGTCTTCTTTGTGGCTGCACTACCGGTTTAGCATTATCTTCCATCAAAATTTTATAAGTGCAGAAAGCAGGGCTGATTCCTTTCATGTCAGAAAGTTTCCGGGCTAGAGCTTCCCTTTGTTCACTAAGTAGATCAAGACATGCAGATTTTTGGGATGGCTCAAGCCCGGATGCAAGAATAACAGGGAGGTCAGGACTATCATCAAGAAAAGCATACTCAAGGTGGGAGGGAAGAGGTTTTAGATTTAATGGAGAAGGTGTTATAATGGAAGAATCAGTTCGAAATTTTCCTTCTCCACCTCATCTAAATCTTCTTCCTTCCCCTTCACATCATTAACATCACTTGAGTCCTCCTCTCCACCTATCATGAGACAATCAAAACTAGGGAGGAGCTCAAGATCCTCTGCTGAAAAACTATCATCCAAAAGAACATCAAAGAAGGCTTCATCAGAAAGCATGTTAGGAATGCAATCCTCCACCAAAGAATCCATCACATCCATGTAAAAACACTCTCCACTATCTTGACAGGGCCTCTTTATTATTTTGGACATGTCAAAGGTGGCAGACTCATCCCCAACACGGAGGACAAGCGTACCGTCTCCAACATCAATAAGTGCTCGGGCAGTTGCCAGAAATGGTCTGCCCAATATCAATGGTACCTCCCGATCCTGATCCATGTCCAAAATAACAGTCTACCGGAAAAATAAATTTTTCCACTTTAACCAACACGTCTTCAATAATCCCTTGGGGATATTTGACTGATCGATCAGCCAACTGAATGCACACACGTGTAGGCTTAAGTGGACCAAGTGCAAGCTTTTCATATAAAGCAAGAGGAATCAAATTAATGCTTGCACCCAAATCAGCCAAGGCCCTATCAAAAGTAAGATCTCCTATAAAGCAAGGAATAGTAAACGAACCTGGATCCTTAAGCTTCTTCGGCAAATCTGTCCGTATCACGGCCGAACACTCCTCATTAAGCGTCACAGTTGACGCTTCTTCCAGCCTCCTCTTGTTCGTCAGTAGATCCTTCATGAATTTCGCGTACTTGGGCATTTGTGCTAGTGCATCCACGAATGGTAAGTTAATTTGCACTTGTTTCATGAGATGCAAAAACTTACCAAACTGGTCACTGTCATTCTTTCTAGTCAATCGCGCCGGATAGGGGAGAGGTGGGGTGTAATTCTTGACTGGAACGGGCTGTTTTGGTGCAACCGCCACCTCTCTTCCCTCATCTTTCTCTGTTTCTTCTTCACGGACAGCTGGTTCACTTTCAATTTCATCGGGCTTCTTTTTTGTGGCAGCAGGATCTAGCTCTTTTCCATTCCTCAAGGTGATTGCCTGAACATGTTCTCTTGGGTTTGGATCGGTATTACTAGGGAGGGATCCCTGCGGTCTTTCAGATATGGCTTTAGCGAGCTGCCCAATTGTTTTTTCCATGTTTTGCATCCTTGTGTCCGCTTGCTGTTGACTTTGCATTTGTTGCTGCTGAATTTGCAATAATTTCTTGAGTGTTTCTTCTATGCTAGAAAATCTTTGTTCAGTCTCTCTCCTGAAGCTCTCTTGCACTGGTTGAGAAGCTTGTTGCTGACCTTGAGGTGTTTGGGGTTGATTATAGTTTCTAGACTGCTGGTGCTGATTTCCTTGCCCGTAATTTCCTTGCTGCTGCTGTCCGTAGGGCTGATTGTAGTAGCCATGTCGTTGATAATACATCGCATCCACTTGCTCTACTCCAGGGGCTGCCGAGTGTGCCATCATAGTACATTCATGTGGCGAATGGAGTCCCCCACACATAGTACAAGAGGGACTAAAAGGGCCGGGGGCTAACATATTAACACTGGGCACCGAGAGAGCAAGATCCATCTTTTTCCCCATATCAGACACGCTGGTTGTGAGCTTCTGCATCATGCTTGCTAATGTATCTACTCGTGCAGAGAGAGCAGAATTATCACTGATCTCGTATAAGCCCGGAGCCTTTTGTTGAGGAGCACTCCTGTCGCTGTACCAAGATGCATTATTTGAAACAATCTTCTCCACGAGTTCTTCCCCCACCTCAGATGGTAGATCAGGAAAGGCTCCACCACCTGAAGCATCAAGCATCATCTTCCCTTCATTGCCGAGTCCGCTATAGAAGTAAAAAAGAACCTCACAATCAGTCAAATTGCCCTGAGGGAAGGCTCTCCTCAGCACCTTGAATCTCTTCCATGCTTCAGCTAAAGTCTCCAGAGATCCCTGTTTGAACTCTTGTAGCTGCTTCTTCAATTTCAGTGCTTTTGATGTAGGGAAGTATTCTTTAATAAAGGCATTATGCAGCTGGTCCCAAGTCTGGAGGTGGTGGTGAGGATTGCTGTCCAACCACCTCTGGAGCAATGCTGTAACGGCATTTAATTAAACCGTATCTTTGAATGATAGGTTTTCGGACGACATTCGTGTCCGCAGGTCGCCCGCGCACACGAGTCGCGGTTTTTCTTCTCCATTTCAGAATTTGATCAGCACCTCCCCTGCGCGTAAGAGAGATCCTTTACCCTTAGGAATCTTAACTCCTTAAAAGAGGCTTCCCTTTATAAGGGGGTGAAAATCCCTTGAGTTTTTCGGTGTGGGATAAAACACACTAGAAACTCATCATTTTCCCAGTTTTTCCATTTCAACGAGTGAACTTCGAGAATCAATTTCTCATTCACCCGTTATCCGTTTTGAGTGTACCACATATCGAATTGTAGCCCTTAACAAGGAAAATCCGAAACCACTTTGACCCGACCCAAATCGGAAGTGGATCCCACTCAAATAATTGCCCCAAAATGACCAGTTAATGCAATTTTTAACACATTTTTTCAACAATCCCCCACATGAATGAAAATTGATTTTCGAGACTTAAAAGACACGAAGATAGGAGGACACGTTGTGTTCACCGGATGATCCTTGCATACGGAGAGGTAGGTTTTATCCTTTGAACCTTCCGTTGTAAAGACACGTTTATTTACTGGCTGTCTAGTAGACTCGATGACCTTGAACTATACTGTCGTCGTGTAAACATTGACTTATCTTTACACAAGAACCTTCCAACTTTGTTCCGTTCTCATGGGTGTGCCCGTTTTGGCCACGGGTCACCGTCCTGGTTCTGCAAGAGTTTCTAAAGAACTGAGCCTTTACAGTTCTCCTTTGAAGCGGCCCTCTTCTCTCTCCCATAGGTGATTCTTTCACGAGTATCCCGCATACTCTTCCAATGTTATCGAGTAGATAAACATTTTAGAATCATTAAAGCAAACTTTTTTGCTAACCTCGTGCGGGAGTCACTGTTTTAACGAGGAGTGGGTAGGAGTCCGGGACCCCCACAGTGACCATCCTTCGCTCTATAATTTAGTTGTCCCTTTTGAACCTAGGACCAACTAGGTTGGGTATCCACTATAGAACTTTTCAATTCACGGGCTTTAGTCCCATTCCTCGTGACAACTTCTCCAACAATTCTCTATCCAATGCCTTGGTTAGCGAATCCGCTATGTTATCCTTTGACTTCACGTAGTCAACAGTGATAACACCCGTTGTGAGGAGTTGTTTAATGGTGTTATGTCTACGACGAACGTGTCTAGACTTACCATTGTAGAGATTGCTGTGTGCCCTTCCAATTGCCGCTTGACAATCGCAATGTATGCATATTGGAGGGACAGACTTCTCCCAACTTGGAATATCCTCGAGAAAATGGCGTAGCCATTCAGCCTCTTCAGTGCACTTATCCAAGGCTATTAGCTCAGACTCCATCGTGGATCTAGCTATTAACGTTTGTTTTGAGGATTTCCATGATACGGCTGCACCTCCCAAAGTGAAAACATATCCACTTGTGGACTTAGAGTCCTTTATGTCGGATATCCAACTAGCGTCGCTATACCCTTCAAGTACAGCTGGATATCTTCCATAGTGCAGTCCAAGATTTTGGGTTTTACGTAAATACCTCAAAATCCGTATTATTGCCTTCCAGTGTTCATCACCGGGGTTGCTAGTATATCTACTTAGCTTACTAACTACAAAGGCAATATCAGGTCTGGTACAACTCATTAGATACATCAAACTTCCAATAATCCTAGTGTATTCTACTTGAGAAATACACTCTCCACGATTTTTGGTAAGTTGTACGTTTTTATCTAATGGAGTCCTTGCCTCTTGATAATCATCCTTATTAAATTTCGTAAGGATTTTATCAACGTAATGGGATTGGCTTAGCGTAAGACCGTCAGGTCCTCTAATTATTTTAATCCCAAGGATTAAATCGGCCAGCCCCATATCCTTCATGTCAAATTTAGAATTTAACATGCTTTTGGTAGAATTAATCATTAGATTATTGCTACCCACGATGAGTATATCATCCACGTATAAACATAAAATGACATAGCCGTCTACCGTGCTCTTCAGATAGACGCATTTGTCACTTTCGTTTATTTTAAACCCATTAATTAACATTGCATGATCGAACTTTTCGTGCCACTGTTTAGGGGCTTGTTTCAATCCATACAATGATTTAATTAATTTACACACTTTTCTTTCTTGGCCTGGAACACGAAAGCCCTCGGGCTGTTCCATATAGATTTCTTCGTCTATATCGCCATTTAGAAAAGCAGTTTTTACGTCCATTTGATGAACTTCCAATTTCCGCAATGCGGCAATTGCTAGTATCATCCTAATGGAATTTATTCTCGTCACAGGAGAATACGTGTCAAAGTAATCATGGCCCTCACGTTGCTTGTATCCCTTGATTACAAGTCTGGCCTTGTACTTATCGATGGAACCGCCAGGTTTCATTTTCCGTTTAAAAATCCACTTGGATCCCAAAGGTTTATTTCCCGGAGGAAGATCAACCAATTCCCATGTGTGATTTTTAAGGATAGAATCCACCTCACTTTTGATGGCTTCTTTCCACATAGGACCTTCGGTAGACGTCACGGCTTCCGTATAAGTCCGTGGCTCATTTTCTACCAAACATGTTAGAAAATCCGGTTCATTTTCTACCATACATGTTAGAATATCCGAGTAAACTTCTACCAGGTAGGTGAGAAAATCCGGTCCGAAGGAATTTTCAAATCTAGCACGTTTGCTACGTCTGGGTTCGGGTTCTTCTCCGGATCCCTCGCTAGTATTTTCCATAGCTACGTCAAATGTTCGTTTTGACGTGCTAGGCCCTTCGTTGGACTTGCATGGAAATACATCTTCAAAGAATGAAGCATTCCTTGATTCAATTATTGTATTTTTATGTACATCCGGATTATTCGAATCGTACACTAAAAACCGATACACACTACTATTTTGTGCATATCCAATAAAAATACAATCCACCATTTTTGGACCTATTTTTATTTTCTTAGGTGTTGGTACAAGCACCTTAGCAAGACACCCCAACACTTTTAAATATTGATAGGAAGGTCGTCTGCCTTTCCACAACTCGTACGGAGTTTTATCATATTTTTTCCGGGGAACCTTATTTAAAAGGTAATTGCTTGTCAAGATTGCTTCGCCCCACATATTTTGTGGCAAGCCCGAACTTACTAGCATCGTGTTCATCATATCTTTCTATGTGCGATTCTTTCGTTCGGCAACACCGTTTGATTGAGGTGAATAGGGTGCGGTACGTTCGTGTACTATACCCACACTAGCGCAAAAGTCACCAATTGGTGCTTCATACTCACCACCTCGATCACTCCTAACCATCTTAATCCGTCGATTAAGTTGGTTTTCCACTTCATTCTTATAAAGAATGAATTTATTGATTGCTTCGTGTTTATTTTTTAATAAATAAACGTAGCTATAGCGTGTGCTATCATCGATAAAGGTAATAAAATATTTATTACCGCCACGTGTTTGTATTGATTTAAAATCACAAACGTCACTATGAATTAATTCAAATGGTTCCGTTTTTCTTTCGACCGATTTGAAAGACGTTTTTCGTTAGTTTTGCCTCTACACAAACTTCACATTTGTGCTTCACATCAATTGTGAATTTAGGAATGTGCTCCATGTTAATCAATCTACGTATAGAATTAAAATTAATATGTCCTAGTCTACCATGCCACACATTAGAAGACTCAAGCAAGTAAGCAGAAGAGATTTTATTATTATTATTAATAATAGTCATTACATTGAGCTTAAAAAGCCCATCACATGTATATCCCTTGCCCACATACATTCCCGATTTAGACAAAACCATTTTGTCCGACTCAAAGACCATGCGGAAGCCATGCTTGTTCAACAACGAGCCAGAAATCAGGTTTTTGCGTATTTCCGGAACAAACAGCACTTGGTTGAGAGTCAGTTCTTTGCCCGAAGTCATCTTCAGGACCACCTTGCCCACGCCTTCAACAGCGGAATGAGCCGAGTTACCCATCCACACTTTCTCACCATTTGATGACTCAAAAGTTGTGAATAACTCCCGGTTTGAGCAAATGTGCCGGGTTGCACCGGTGTCCACAAACCACTCCTTGGAATTGGATCTAACGAGGTTGACCTCGGTCACCATAGCTGCAAGGATGATGTCTTCATCCTTTTGCCCACCTTGCACCAAGTTCACGTGAGAATCTTTCTTCCTCTTTGGTGCCTTGCAATCCGCGGACTTGTGTCCATTCTTGTTGCAATTGAAGCATTTTCCATTGAACTTTGTCTTGGAAACGCCTCCCTTGGGACCGAGCTTGCTCTTCCCATTATTTTTATTTTTGGAGCCTTCAGCATGCTCCACCACGTTGGCCTTGGCGCCATGATCAATTGGGAGTTTCCCATCGTTCTTCCGGTTATCCTCCTCAATCCGCAGACGGAGGATCAATTGCTCCAAGTTCATTTCCTTTCGCTTGTGCTTAAGGTAGTTCTTGAAATCCTTCCAAGACGGCAGCAATAAATGGATAATTGACGCCACTTGGAAAGACTCACTAACTGTCATTCCTTCATCTCCAATTGCGTTGAAGATCATTTGCATTTCCTCAACTTGACTCAAGACCGTCTTCGAATCCACCATTTTAAAATCAAGGAATCGACCAACAACAAATTTCTTTGCGCCGGCATCCTCGATTTTATATTTGTGGTCCAAAGCATTCCATAGCTCCTTAGCCGTAGCTAGTTTGCTATATACGTCGTACAAAGCATCATGCAGCCCGTTCAACTCATAGTTTCGGCAAAGGAAGTCAGAATGCTTCCAAGCTTCAACCGCGTTGAAAGATTGCGCATCCACCTCACCCCCGGTTGCTACCGGCGCATCTTCGGTCAAGAACCTTGCAAGACCGAGAGTAGTGAGATAGAATAGCATCTTTTGCTGACACCTCTTGAAGTTTAACCCGTTAAATTTTTCGGGTTTCTCCACAGAGTTGCTCGGCACGGTAACCATAGGGATTGTCCCTTGGTTGCCCAAAGTAGATGCACCGCGTTGTGAACCATTTTTCACCGGTGCTCCATTTTCAGATTGATTATCGTTTGGCACGTTCTGCCCACCAACATTTCCAATTTCTTGCGAAGCCATTTTTAACGTTTTCAACGTTTTCCGAAAACACAAAAATTAAGTTCGTTCACCGAAGTGACAAACTACGTTTTTAGATTGTTTACCGCAGTACAGCAACCAAGGAAAATAGGTTTTAGGATTGTTTACCGGAGTAGAACAATCACCGAATACGTTTTAAGATTGTATCCGTATGATACAAGCTTAACAAATACTATCGTACGTTTTAAGATTGTTGGGTGTGTTTCGGAAAAAACGAAGAAATATTAGTTAAATAAAATTAATTAATAAACAAAATAGCTAAAAGAAAACAGAAAATAAGATGGAGCAGATTTTAGTCAGAGCTCGTGCTACGCACGATGTCCTTAAAACGTATTCGTCGCCTCCCACGGTGCTAGGAGCGTTGCAACGAACGTTTCCCAGGATACGGTGGCTAACGAACGATCGTTTGAGCACACAAATTAAACGAAAGTCCCGGTGAACTGGAACAATAGCAGAACACTAGGGAAATTTGGGAGTAGCTGGAAGAGTTTTTAGCTCAAGAAAACGTGAGGAAAGTATTGTGCGTTGTCAAACCGTGTGTTTGTTGCAAAGCACCTGCCAGCTATTTATAGGAGGATTTGTTGTGTGTTAAATGGGATGTTAATGGACCTGAACGTTGGACATCAATGACCAGTCCGTTGGGCATTGAATCGTCCATAAACTGTCCATTTAACGCAGCATTAAAAGAGAAGAACGTTGGGCATTAATTGTTGTAACGGAAGAAGACCTTCTGTTGCGAACAGAAGACCTCGAGGGTCTCTGTCGGTGTGGGATAAAACACACTAGAAACTCATCATTTTCCCAGTTTTTCCATTTCAACGAGTGAACTTCGAGAATCAATTTCTCATTCACCCGTTATCCGTTTTGAGTGTACCACATATCGAATTGTAGCCCTTAACAAGGACAATCCGAAACCACTTTGACCCGACCCAAATCGAAAGTGGATCCCACTCAAATAATTGCCCCAAAATGACCATTTAATGCAAATTTTAACACATTTTTCCAACACAATGGTCTGGCGCTGATAGAGTGGATTGTTGTGCGGTATATATGGATTGGGTGGAGGCTCCTGATGTCTAGGTTGAGGGGCTGGTAGTGGCTGAGTAGGTGGGACTTGGGTTTGGTTTTCAAACTAATTGGGTATGGATTTTGGTACTGGGTCTGATATTGGAATGTAGGTTGATTGATTGGAGGTGGGTTCTGTCTCGGTTGGAAAACGGGAATACGCTGCCCTGCTCCTTGCATACCATAAACTTGATTTTGAAAATTGGTTTAAGGAGCAGTAGGGGTATTTTGAATGAGGTGAAATAATGGAGGGAGATTAAATTGTGGTGAAGGCTGATTTTGGGAAAAAATCGGAGTGCGGTAATTTTGAAAACCTAGAGGGTTTTTGGGTGAAATTAGTGGTGAAGATTGGGGTGACGTGTTCACATAGAAATCTTGCTCAGATGTGGGGTTAGGGTTACCCGACATCCCTGCGGTTCCAGATGAACACTGGTGGTCCATGTTATTCTTTACCTTTTGAGTCTTGCGGTTTTGTCTGGCGAGATTTTCAATCTCAAGGTTAAGAGGGATTAGCGGTTCTCCCCTCTTAGAACGTGTATGCATAAACAGAGCTGACCTGCAAGGTTAGCAGACAAAAATTCTACGAAAAACTAAAAACGAATCGCTGAGTAAAATTAACCCTTAAGACCGACACCGTCCCCGGCAACGGCGCCAAAAACTGGTGTGAGCTTTCTCGCACTTAAAAAGATTGTAATATAGCGGTGAAAGTACGAGTATCGTCTCCACAGGGACGGTAAAAGGGAATTAAGAATTAACTAAAATCAGCGATAAAGAATAAATAACACAAATGCGGTCGTGCGAGATTTGGTTACTTGAGAAAACTAAAATTGCAAATAAACGACTAAAAGTAAATATTTGGGTTCTTCTTAATTAACGACGAAGGGAACAGGGATTGATTCCGGGGTAATCAGATTTTTTGCAGATCAGGCTTAATTACATGAATTTATTTTAATTGAGCCTAGCTAATCATTACTAAGTTCTTACCGCTCTCGCGGCGTAGAGTACAATAATTTAGGGGACCAGACTGATCTCTCATGCGACAGGATCCTAAATTATTGCCACGACGAACGAGCTTACGGCCCCTTAATCGCTACTAATCTCTTAGCGAACGATCAAGTGTGTGTGAATGTGTCCTAGAACAAATTAGATCTCTCTTAATTTATTCTATATGCAATTGTAATTCTAGTGGCCATTCTAGGTTACAAAAGATATCAATTAAATTATTCAAACACAAATTAAACGGCATTCATGCAATTTACACCATGAAGAACATAACCATACATCATGATTAACCCCTTCATCAACCCCAAATCCCTAATTAAAACTACTCCCTATTCATAATTGAAGAATCAATTGAATTGGGATAAATAGAATTAATTTTCATTAATAAAAAAGTAGGAATTTACAAAGAATGTTAAGGAATTGAAAAACCTGGCTGAAAAAGCTCTCTAATCTCGTCCTTAATCTTTCTCTAAAGTTCCACCCCCCTTAATTAGGGTTATGGGGGTGGTATTTAAAGGAAACAAAGCAATTTGAGCTGAATTAGGATAAAACGGGGTCAGGCACGGCGCCAGACACGGCCGTGCCTGCGACCGTGCCTGCGGAAGAAACTCGTTTGACGCGTCCAGGCACGGCGTGCCTGACTGCCAGGCACGACCGTGCCTGGCCTCCAGTAGCTTTGCTCCTCGTTTCATTTCAGGCACGGCGTGCCTGACTGCCAGGCACGACTGTGCCTGGCCTCTAGTAACTTTCCAGCTTTATACAAGGCACGCACGGCGTGCCTAACGCCGGGCACGACCGTGCGTGACCTTATTCTTCACTTTATCTTCATTTCCTTGTTCCAAACGCTCCCGGATGCATACGAGGTCAATCAAATACTCGTTCTTCATCAGAATTTCGTCGTGAATCTCCCGATGACCTCCAAATCTCTCAAATCTTCTTCGAGTGCCTGTAAATCCTTCCCGAATGCCTCTCAAGTGCTGATTGCCAGTCTCTAACTTCTTCAAATCCATTCCAAATGCAAAGAACTCGTCCCAACGCCTGATAATCACAACTTGAGCTAAAATTGAGACTTGCAACACCTTAAATCTAAGAAAACCATCAAAATCCAACCTGAACACGCATCAAATGTGTGTATAAATACGGACTTATCAGTCATCCAAGGAGTACATTCCTTTTGGCTCCAAGTATTTCCCATACCCAAGTTTATACTTGATAGAATTACTTCTATATGCCGCATTTTTCTTTGGGGTTGTAAATTTGCTAGAGTTGCATGGGCTGACATATGCTTGCCTAAAGAAGAAGGTGGACTTGGCATACATAACACAAAGGTATGGAACACGACTTTACTTGCAAAAACCTTTTGGGATATTTATACTAAAAAAGACACTTTATGGGTCAAATGGGTGCATGGAGTTTACCTTAATGGCCGTAGTGTATGGGATTTTTCCCCACACTATAGGGACTCACAATTAATGAAGAAACTAGTGTTGGTTAGGGATGAAATTTTGTCCCACGTTTACAATATTCCTCAAGCAATCCGATGCTTACAAAGTTTCCAATGTGGGGGAAAACTATAATCCATAAAGGTGTATGATCTACTTAGAAGCAAAGCCCCCCAACATACGTGGATGTCATTTATTTTGGGGGATTCCTCCAAAATTTTCTTTTACTACTTGGTTGGCATTCCGTTATAGATTAGCTATATATGATAACCTCCATCGGTTAGATGTAGTTAATATATGTATATTGTGCAAGGGTGGACCGGAAACGGTTCCACACCTATATTTTGAATGCCCTTTTTCAGGTAAAGTTTGGAATATGGTGAAAGCATGGATGCAAATTCCAAGACAAATGGGAACCTTGGCTAGCTCGGTGAAATGGATAAAGAAGGAACGAAGTGGAGCTGGAGTCAAGGCAAAAGCTTCGAGGATTGCACTTTACTACTCTATATATTGCATTTGGATGACACGCAATGCTGCCAGATTTGATGGCCTTAATCCGAAGGAAGAGGATGTTTTTTCAAGAATTCAGTATATTGCATACAAAATTTTGTATAACATATACCCACATGATATGGTGGTGTTTTGATAAACTTGATAAACTGTTTTACTCCTCACTTCTCATTGGTGTGAGGTAGGATAGATTGACTAGATCTCGTAGATAGCGTATGATCTTTTTTGGAGGTGATGGGTTATCCAAACTTTGGATAACCTGCAATTTTGCTCACCCTTTTTGCTGTACAGATAAAATCTTTTGGATGGTTACATATATATACTTACATTTCATCCAAAAAAAGAGAGCAAAGATCCTTCGTGGACGCATCATCGTCTTGAACCGTTGGGACATCTGGTGTCTCCATCGCCACCACAGAGCCCGACTTTTACATTAACATTTCACCTCTAGACATACCACCACTTTCACTGAGAAACCATCCCCTGGGTTCCAAAATGATCGCTCTCATCCTATCTTTCCCCAAAATAATCAAACTCCATAACTCAACCTTCCTCGTTTATATCAGCTCTTTCAAAACACCACCACTGCTCCTGAAGCTCCTTTTCAAAATCAAACTTTTGGGTTACGAGGAGCAGACCGGAACATGCATCCGAACTCAAATATCCAGAATTCATTCCAAAATCAGTGATGGTCCCGGATAGGGTAAAAGTCTAGAGGGGGGGTGAATAGACTTTTAAATCTTTTTCGACTTTAAAGCCTTTTTCCCTCTAAAGAGTTGATCTATAATCTTTTGAGAGAATTATAGATGCACATCGGAAGTCTTTACCCTTTATGAAATCAGTGTATGGATACTTTCTATCTTGGTGAAAGATTGAACCCAAATATCTGGCAGTTGGCTTGGCAGTTGGCTAGATAGCAGGGAACTGCTAAGTCAACTGCTGAGGAGATATTGGGTGTTTGATGAAGGTGGTAATGAAATGTTGCTGAGAATAATGAGGGCTTTCAGAAAATGTGCTTTAGTAACGGTAATCAGGAGTTTTACTAAAGCAGTGGTTTCAGCAGTTGGGTGGTGATGAGGGCAATGCTGAGGTACCTGCTTGATTTAGAGGGTGAATTTCTGAGAGCAGTTTGGTCAACCTCTTGATTGGTGATTATATGAAGATCTGGTGATATTGAGATGTTTGAGAGAGACAAGTGTATATGAGCAGAGGGCTCAACAGTTGGGTGGATTTCAGGGGACTGCTGAGGCACCTGCTATGAGTTTCTGGGAAATATTAGAATAGGCCTTTTGGTGATATTGGTGCACTTCTCTTGTATGAAAATGATCTCAAAGAAAGTAAGTAATTAAGCAGTAGGATAAGCAGTTGAGTCAGTTAAGACAACTGCTTAGGATTCTGCTGGCAAACTTCAATCTTTTTGTAAGAAGTGCTAAGTGTGTGCTTTGTTGAATGAAAGTAAATCAACACACAGTATATCCTGGTTCAGAGGTGGTGTAATTTTCCTACGTCCAGTCCCACCCTCTTTCAGATGGATTTCACTAAAGTATAAAGCCCAATACACTTAGTGCCAGTCTAGCCTTTACAACAGTTAGGCCTAGATTGAAGGTTTTTCACGATGAGTATAGCACCACTCAAAGTTACTCAGTCCTTAGACTTTTCTCTAATGAACCAATGGGGATCAAAAGGTACTCTATCTATCTACTCACACTGTAGGATCCGAACAACTGTTCTCCTAAGTGTTTACAACAATATGTGAAATGTTACAAGAAAGTTCTAACCTCCAACTAGGAACTAAACTTCTATGATTTAGCAATGAATAGCTTGTAAATTGGATGTTTAGTGAAGCATGAGTCCAAGCAGAGAGTAAAGTTTAGAATAACACTTTCTCTTTTGCTAGATAGCTCGTGAATGCTCGTGAAAGAATTTCTCTCTTTGGATGCTCAAAGCTTGGTTAGAAACTTTCATTTGAGCCTATATTTATAGGCTACTCCAGTTGATTAATTTCATCCATTGGTTAGGATGGATTGATCTTGTTCGTTGAAAATTGGCTAGGACGAACTGTACTTTTGTCTGCTTGTGCTGGAGCATTTATTGGAGTGATTTATCTGTCTTGAGTATCTCAGCCGCTGAAGTATCTCTTCAGAAAATAATCACATGTGTTGCGTCCTATGCCTTGGTCCCATTACTTGATTCGGTATTAATTGCCGGTCAAGTTTTGTCTTCAATCATTTACATTCATTGTATATGATTTTCGAACTTTTTATTGTTTTCGTGACATTTAATTTTTGGTGTGAAAATAGAATTATACTGGTAGGATTTGAATATCCTTTTAAGGTAAAAATTTACCTTATTGCATTTTATCTTTCCAGTGTAATTTTTTTAGTGTCCAAAATTGTACATTTATTTGGTCACTTTTGGAGTCTAGTACTTAAATAAAGTGAGACACAATGTACACGTGCTAAGTATAGTGGCATCATCAAAATCTATCAAAATTGGGTACTAACAATTTCCCCCTTTTTGATAAATCACCAAAACTAAACAACACAAGAATAAAATATTTTTATTGAATTTTCATTTGAGTTTTGTACATTGTTCTAGTTTCTAAGGTACAATAGTTTATAGTCAATTTCGGACTTTTGATCTATTCTATTCTTCTCCCTCTTTTGCTTTCTTCTTGGTTTCTTCCTTAGCCTTGCCTTCTTCAGCTTTCCTCGTTCTGATTTCCATTTCTTCTTGTAGCCACTTGTTCTTCTTTCTGGTTTCAGCTGCTTTCTTGGCTGCTAGAGACCTTGTAGATGAGGGGCCTGCTTGTGTTGTTCTTTCCCCCTTTTTGGCACCAGCAGGGGTCTCACTTTCTTTGAAGAGTGCTTCTATCTCCGGGTCAGAGTCAACCTCAATTTGTCTTCTCCTTGTTGGATGGAGATCGTTGAATTCAATGGCGAGTGCAGTGACTATGTTCCGGAGATCCGTTACATCTACCTTGACCTCTTCTTTGATTTCTTGGTCAAGTTTGTGAAGCTATTGAGTTGTTGCTTGTTGGTGTAGGCCCAGTGTCTTGAGCTTATCTCCTTGCTTTAGGAGAGCTTCTTGAGTAGTTGTGTGTAGTCGGCCTAGATGATCAGCAACATCTGCTCTAGTTTTGCCTATTTCCTCTGAGTGCTCCACTTGTTTGGTGACCAACTTCTTGGAGAGATTGAGGATGGCAGGTAGCTCTTTGGTTTTGAGATAGTGGAGGAACTTCTCATGCACCTGGATAGTTTGAAGGGCCTGCTCAAGGTTAGTTGGTAAGGTAGAGTTGGAAAGTACTTGGCCAGAGGGCTCTGCTTCTACTTGGGCAGAAGGCTCTGTTGCAACTTGTGGTTGCTGGACTGCCTGAAGCTTACTTTGGAACTCTACACATAGAGCTTGAAGTTCATGAAGGCCTTTGTGAACTACTTCTGCCTGTCCTTGCTGAGTGTTGATGTAGGCTTCATGTTCATTGATTTGTTGGAGAGCCTTCTCGATGTTGGGTGGCAGAGAATGTAGAGATGCTCCTGTTTGCTCTTGATCATGCAGTTGCTTTAGGAGAGTCTGAATTTGAAGTTCAAGTTCCCAGTCCTTAGCTCTTTGAGTTGCTAGTTCCTTATGGATGTCTTCTAGCTGGGCAGGCTGCTGGGAAAGTTGCATTTTGAGCTGGGCCTTTTGTTCTACATTGAATACCTGTTGGATAATGAGGTTGCTTTTGATGTGGCAGTGAACTTCTGCAAATATGGCTTCCAGAAGTTTGTCAAAATGCTTTTGCATTTTGATCAATCGCTTGTGAAGTCTCAGTTCGGCATTGCTGACAAATTTGATTGTTGCTCTTCGTTCATTGATGAAGACCTCTGCTAGACTCGGTGTGTCCTCAGCTCCATCAGTGAGAATTTGATGTTTGACGTGTTCTGAAGTTGTAGCTTGGTGTTTTGGGATTTCTTCTTGGCGAGGCTCCATGTTGAGGTCCAGCAGTTGGGTCCCTTTAGGGAGAGTAGCAGCCAACTGCTCCTGGGAAGCTTTGGAGGACTCCTCCTCCTTGAGTCTCCAGCCTTGATTTTTCCATAACTCTCCTAGTTTCTTTATCACTAGAGGAGGAGGAGTAAACGATTTGCTTACCTCTTGAGCTTGGTGGACCCTTAGGTGCATTCTCAGCGTCATCATCATCATTATCATCATCATCATCATCATCAAAGTCTTCAAATGTGTCCTTGGCAGTGAGCTGTTTCTTCTTTGTTGCATAGACTTCATTGATTTTGTGCATCCTTGTAGCGTCTGCCATGTTGTCAGTACCAAGCCATTCCACCACAAAGTCTTCTTCTTCGATGAAGTGTGCAAAGGATTTAGCTTGAAGACAGCTCCTTGATAGCTTCCAGGTTCTCCAGGCTTTGACCCTTGCAAATTCAATGCCTAGTAGCTCTAGAGGTGTTAGTTGTGGGGAGCTACCTGCTGGGGATGGAGGAACCTGCTCGTTGGAGGGAGCCACCTGCTCCTTTTGTTGAGTCCCCTGCTCTTCTGGGTGATCCGCTTGCTCATTTGGTTGATGTGTTATCCTTGGAATAAGAATGGAGAGAGGAATAGCTGAGCAGTTGCTTGCATTTGAGGAGTTGGATGAGGCATCTGCTTCTTCTTGGATAACTTGTAGAGGGGAGGCCACTGCTTCAAGTTCATCATTGATATTCCTTGGCAGATTAGGGGTTAGGTTTGTCCTCATCTTCTTTGATTGGACTACGTGACATCCAGATCGGAGTCTCTTGGCAGTCTTGGTGTCCACTTTGAAGGAGACCAAGAGAGGGTCATTTGAGTGGAAAGAGTCCTCTGCTTTTTGAACTTGTGGTGCCCCTGCCTTAGAAGTTTGATGGAGGAACTTTCTCCAGTTGGTTTCCTCCTTGACTTCCCCCACTATCCCCTTCCTTCTTAGAAGTTCTCCAATCAAGAACCCATACCCTAGCAATGGTAGGGTACTGTCTTCTCTTCTATCATTGTGAGACTTTGTTACATATCTCACAAGTTCTTTAAAGACATACCTTGACCAATTGTGTGGGATCCCTGAGATGATTGCGACCAGTGCAGGTGCCCTATGTGCGTTGATTTCATCCAGAGCGGTGGTTCTATTATCAATGCATTTGTACAAGATGTCCAGTAGAAGGGCGTATTCTGGAACCAACATGTTATTCTTTACTTTTAGTGTATTTAGGTTTTGAGCCTTGGGAAGAAACACCATTTCCTTGAAGGCTTCCTCGTCCAGGGTGATGTTATCTATCTTTGGGGATTCCTCTCCTGGTAAGGATAGCAGATCCCTCATTTCATCTTGGTTGATTTCCACTTCACGCCCCAGAACCACTGACTTTAGCGTGCCAGAAGTTGAGTTTATGTAGAACTCTGCTACTACCTCGAGGTAGAAGTAGAGGTAAGGATAGGTGGCCATTTTCATTAGCCCAGTTGTTTCTAGCTTTCTCAGGAGGTCCTTCATGAGATCACTGTTGTTTGCCCTCTCAAGGATTTTGTGGGTGTTGAGGATGGATCCAGTAAAGATGGATTTCGCTATTTGGATGAGTGAGGCCATTTTTGTGTAGATGGGGGAAAGGAAGGATTTGCGGTGGTAGTGTATAAGAGAGATTTTAAGAATGTTAAGAGAGAGTTTGAGAGCTTTAGAATAGGTAGAAAGAGATTGCAAAGTGAAAAGTGTGAAGGAGAATGTACGGAGGGAGTATTTATAGGCTATCGGGAACTAGCCGTTGGAATATAGCCGTTGGAGAATACGGCTGGCCTTTTCAGCATTAACTGTTTTTACACTGTTAACAGGGGGCTCAATTTTGGGTAAAATTTTGAAGGTTTCTGAGAACAAGAGTTGGCTTTTTGGAATCCTTGATATTAGGGGATCAAGATGATGTATGTCACTTGTTGAGATTCCATGAACATTTGTCAGAAATTAAGCCAACTGCTGGCCTGAAGCAGTGTCCTGCTCCTAAGGCAGTCACCTGCTGGCAGTCACCTACGCGAAATCTTGAACCAGTGTTTTTATCTCCATTTGCCTTCCTTCTCTTTCTAGTCCTTTTCCTCCTTTTTGAGAAAGTGTGCATTTTCTTCCATTATACAAGTAGCAGTGGGCTAGTAGCCAGTCGCCTGCTGAGCCCACTGCTTGCTAGGATGCAGTCAACTGCTGAGCCAATTTTGTGAATTTTGACTCCTTTTGATCTTGATATCTTGATAGTGACTTATTTGGACCGTGATGCTTCATTCCTTTGATATTTTGAGTAGCTTACCTTTAGCAGGTGGCTACTCCTGAGTACTTCACAGAAATTCCCCCTCAGCAGGTGGCTAGGAATTCCCCCTTAATTTTGGAATCAAATTCCCCCTGAGTTGATGCGTGATTATTCCTTCACTTGATCTAGATCATCTAACATTCCAAGCTCTTGTCTTAGTTGGTTGAATCTAGCTTCATTCAATGGCTTGGTGAAGATGTCAGCCAATTTCTTATCTGTGGTGATGTACTCAAGCTTGATGGTTTTCTTCTCAACATGCTCTCTGATAAAGTGATGCCCAATCTCAATATGTTTGGTTCTTGAATGAAATACCGGATTATGAGTGATAGCAATAGCACTAGTTTTATCACACAGTATGCTAATCTCCTTTGTTTCTTCTCCATAATCCCTCAATTGTTGTTTCATCCATAGTATTTGTGCACAGCAGCTGCCTGCAGCTATGTATTCAGCTTCAGCAGTGCTAGTAGCAATTGAGTTTTGTTTCTTGCTGAACCAAGAGACAAGTCTTCCACCAATTAATTGACAAGTACCTGAGGTACTTTTTCTATCAATTTTGCATCCGGCAAAGTCTGAGTCTGAGTAGCCATAGAGTTCAAAACCTCCATCTGTTGGGTACCATAATCCGGAGTTAGGATTACCTTTTAGATACCTCAAAATCTTCTTTGCAGCTAGAAGATGGCTTTCTTTAGGTTTTGATTGAAATCTTGCACATACACCAACTTAGTAGGATATGTCTGGCCTACTAGTGATGAGATATAATAAGGATCCAATCAAACCTCTATAAAGTGTAGGATCAATATCCTTGCCATCTTCATCTTGACTTAGACCTTGTGATGTGTTCATGGGTATCTTGACTGTAGACTTGTTCTCAACTTTGAACTTTTTCATGAGATCTCTTGTATATTTGGCTTGGTTGATGAAGATACCTTGAGGAGTCTGCTTTACTTGTAGTCCCAGAAAATAGTTCAACTCTCCCATCATGCTCATTTCAAATTTGCTTTGCATGATAGTTGAAAATTTTTCACATAGTGCTTGATTTGAGCTTCCAAAAATTATGTCATCAACATAGATTTGAACAAGCATGTGGGGACCTTCTTCTATTTTAAACAGAGTTTTGTCTACTTTTCCCTTAGTGAATCCATTATTCACTAAGTATTCAGAGAGAGTGTCATACCATGCTCTTGGGGCTTGCTTGAGTCCATAAAGAGCCTTGTGTAATTTGTAGACTTGATCCTTCTCTCTATTGATTTTAAAACCACGAGGTTGCTCCACATAGACCTCCTCTTCTAGTATACCATTTAGGAAGGCGCTTTTCACATCCATTTGATAGACTGTGAATTGCTTATGAGCAGCATAAGCCAAGAAGATTTTTATAGCTTCCAATATGGCAACAGGAGCAAAGGTTTCATCAAAATCTATACCTTCTTCCGTGCAGTAGCCTTTGGCTACCAACCTTGCCTTATTCTTGACTATGGTGCCTTCCTCATCCATTTTGTTTCTGAATACCCATTTAGTTCCTATCACATGTTGATGATAGGGTCTGGGTACAAGCTCCCATACATTGTTTCTCTCATACTGGTTGAGTTCCTCTTGCAAGACTTGTATCCAGTCTGAGTCAAGTAGGGCTTCTTCAATTTTCTTGGGATCAATTTGGGAGATGAAGCATGAGAATAGTGCTTCCCTCTGAATTGTTGATCTGGTTCGAACCCCTGTATTGATGTCTCCAATTACTTGGTGAGGAGGATGTTTATTCATCCATCTGATGTCAGATGTTTTTGTTTTGGTTAGAATTTTAATATCATCCTCCTCTTCTTCTTCTTCTTCACTATCCTCTGGTAGAATAGGATGGTTAAGAATGTCATGAGTGCCTGGAAGGTTGTCTTTTGGTGAGTCACCTGCTGGCAGTGGGCTGACAGTTGAGTCAACTTGTAATACCCGAGATTAATATAAGAGGATTAATAGTACTACTCATACCAACAGAGGTGCATCGCCTTTTAAGGGAGCTCATCACCCAAGAACTCCAAAGTTAAGCGTGTTTGCACGGGAGTAGTCTTGGGATGGGTGACCCCCTGGGAAGTTTCTCAGGGCGCGCATGAGTGAGGACAAAGTGCGCGGTAAAGGCTCGTGGTGGTTTGTGGGGACACTACTAGAGGTCTGGAGTAACTACCTCGGGTCCGTGTACGGAACCGGGGTGTTACAGGTGGTATCAGAGCAACCCTGCGACAGTGTACTGACCCGTTAGATATCGGGCGGGCATTTAGCGGGGCAAGATTCTGGGGTTTGATTGAGATTGTTAAGGGCGCAACGAGGACGTTGCGATCCTAAGTGGGGGTGATTGTAATACCCTAGATTAATATAAGAGGATTAATAGTACTACTCATACCAACAGAGGTGCATCTCCTTTTATGGGAGCTCATCACCCAAGAACTCCAAAGTTAAGCGTGCTTGCACGGGAGTAGTCTTGGGATGGGTGACCCCCTGGGAAGTTTCTCAGGGCGCGCATGAGTGAAGACAAAGTGCGCGGTAAAGGCTCGTGGTGGTTTGTGGGGACAGTACTAGAGGTCTGGAGTAACTACCTCGGGTCCGTGTACGGAACCGGGGTGTTACACAACTGCTGGCAGTGGGCTGCCATTTGAGTCAACTGCTGGCAGTGAGCTGCCGTTTGAGTCAACTGCCTTTCCATCTTTTTGAACACTATTATTTGGAAGGCAGCTTGGAGCCTTTCCAGTGTCCCTTGATTTGGATGACTCACCTTCATCTTTTAATTGAGCAGTGGGGTGGTTTTCAAACACCACATGGATTGATTCTTCTACCAGCAGAGTTCTTTTGTTGAGGATCCGGAATGTCTTGCTTGTTGTTGAGTAGCCCAGGAAGATCCCTTCATCAGATTTGGGATCAAATGGCTTGAGATAGTCTTTTCCATTGTTTAGGATAAAGAATTTGGATCCAAACACATGGAAATGACTAACATTAGGCTTCCTTTCCTTCCATAACTCATATGGTGTCTTCTTGTGAGTCTTATGAATAAGACTTCTATTTTGAGGGTAGCAAACCGTGTTGATTGCTTCTGCCCAAAATCTTTTGGGTAATCCAGCTGCTTCTAAAATTGTCCTTCTAACTTCCTTGAGTGTCCTGTTCCTTCTTTCAGCAACACCATTTTGTTGAGGTGTTCTTGCTGCTGAGGTTTGATGATGGATTCCATTTTCTTCACAGTACTGAATTATGATGGAGTTGAGAAATTCAGTACCTCTATCTGACCTGATCTTCTGGATTGAGAGACTCTTCTCATTTTGAATTAGCCTCATCAATTCAGGAAGTTTCTTCTCTGATTCATTCTTCTTCTTTAAGAATATGGTCAAACTGTATCTAGAATAATCATCAACTACAACCAGGGTGTACCTTCTACCACTTAAGCTTGTTGGTTCAACTGGTCCAAACAAGTCAAGGTGTAGTAGGCTTAAGGGCCTAGTTGATGATTCCACTTCTTTTGATTTGAATGATACCTTGGTTTGTTTTCCTTTTTGACAAGCATCACAGAGGTGGTCCTTTTTGAAGTTGATTTCAGGGAGTCCTTTCACCAATCCTTTTCTAGACAGTTTGTTGATTGTTTTGAAGTTTAGATGGCTTAATTTGTTGTGCCATTCCAGACTTAAGTTTGAATCTGCCTTTGTCACTAAGCAGATTCCTTCATTTGCTGAGATCCAATCAACAATGTACATGTCCTTCTTCCGTCTACCAGTGAGCACAATTTTGTCATTTTTGACATCTCTGATCAAGCAGATCTCTTTGGAGAATGTAACATTATAGCCATTGTCACAGAGCTGGCTTGTGCTTATGAGATTGAACTTTAAACCCTTAACATAGGATATGTTTTGGATTGTAAGTCCATTAATTGAGAGGTCTCCAGCTCCTTTGGTTTCTCCTTGTTTTTCCACATTCCCAAATGTTACTTTGGGTCCTTCCCTTGCTGTATAGTTTGACAGGAGCCGCCTGCTGCCCGTCATGTGCCTGGAGCAGCCTGAATCTATGTACCATGTTTGTGTTTCAGCTGCTCCAGCACCTTCCTGTATAGATTAATGTTGAGCAGTAGCCCACAAGTTAGTGGGCGACTTCCCTTCTACAAGTTTGGGCATCCATGCCAATCTAGAACCATTGAGTTCTAAGCAGATTGGTCTATAGCCATTTGAGGTGTTGTAATCAAAATGAATGGCTATGTATTTGTTAAACCTTTTCCTTCTTGAAATGGGGAGTGGATTATTGATTTGAGGAGTCTGCTTGATATTTTGATTGTGGTTGGTCTTATTGATTGGTTGCCAACTGGTTCTTTGGTTTAGATGGTGAGGGGGTGTTGATTTATACAGGTGTTTGGATTTTGGTTTGGGAGCAGGTTGGTTCCTTCTTTTGGGAACATTTGGGGAATGGGTTTTTTGGTAGATTAGCTTTCTTGTGTTTGATTTGTGGCTTGTAGATGTACAGTTTTGAGTGAGTCTAGTGGGGGATGAGTAACCAAGACCTCTTCTCTTCCTATTTAGAGTAACTTCAGCAGTAGGGTGAAAATTTTTACTATTTGTGCTGGAGTTTCTCAGCTCTTTGTTCTCCTTTTCTAAGACATCATTTTTGCTTAAGGCGTCTAGTAATTTAGAATGAATGGCCTTAATGTCTTGTTTCAGTCTATCATTTTCAGCATTCAAGAGAACATGGTGATTTTTGACATTTTGGAAATCTTGTAATAAAGATTCCAGTGTTATATTGTTTGGTCCAGAATCACTAGAGCTATAGGAGGAGGAGGATGTTACCTCAACATCGTTGTAGTGGTCCTTGGCCATTAAGCATTTGGGGGAGCAGCTTTCATCATCTTTTCTTCCATTGGTGGAAGGCTTGTTGAGCCACCTGTTGCTCTCTTCAGTCACCTGCCATGATCCTAGGTAGAGAAGTGCTTCTTTTGAGCTATCTGATGAGGAGCTCTCATCACTTGAGCTGCTTTCATCATCAGTTTGGAGTCCTCCCTTTTCTTTTCACTTACAAAGGCTTGTCTTTTGCCTTTGAAGTTTTTGTAACCAGCTTTTTGAGCAGTCCCGTGCCGCCCTTGATATTTTTGGGCTAAGGGCAGAGGGCATTCATTTTTGTAATGTCCTGGCTGTGTACAGTTGTAGCACAGGACAGTCTCCTCGTTGGGTTGAGGTCTCCCTTGTCTTCTAGGTGGCTGGTTGTATGCTTTCTTTGGAGCAGTTCCCTCATCCTTCATAAATCTTTTAAATTTCCTCACAAACATAGCGAACTGCTCGCCAGTGAGGAGATTATTGAGGGATTTTTCAGCAGATTTTGAAGTGCTTGGCTCAGACACTAGAGCTAGTGTCTTGGAATCATCTTCCTTCTCTTCTTTGATCTCCTTCATTTCAAATTCATAGGCCTTGAGATCACTGAAGAGTTTGTCAGTTGACAAAGTTCTGAGATCTCTGCTATCTCACATAGCAGTTACCTTCATGTCCCACTTAGATGGCAGGCCTCTTAAGACTTTAAGGGAAATCTCCTTTTGGGATAGATCTTTCCCTAGGTCTGAGACCTCTGCTATGATCTTTAGGAACCTGGATTCCATCTCATGAATAGACTCATTTGACAACATTATGAAGTCCTCAAATTTCTTGAGGGCTATGGTCAGTTTGTTGTCCTTTTCTTGTTCATCACCAGCTCCGATCTTTGTGAGCTCATCCCATACTGATTTTGCAGTTTCACATTTCCTAATTCTGGGAAATATGGATTCATCAACAGATTTAAAGAGATTATCTTTGGCAATGTTGTCAAGATTATTCCTCTTCCTATCCTCAGATGTCCATTCCAATTTTGGTTTAGGAATGTATATATCCTCCTGGTCATCAGCTTTGGATGTGCTGACCTTCATTATTCTGATACGTCCAGCAGTAATTACCTCAAGCATTTCATCATGCAAAGCACTGAGATGTGCTTTTATCCTGATTTTCCAATCATCAAATTTGTTTAAGTTGAACAGAAGATTTTTGGCTAGTTGACTGTCCATTGTTAGAAAGTGTTTGAGAGGGGAAGTGGCTTTGGATCTTTAGTTCAAAATAGTCACTGAATGACTCTAGGAACACTACGCTCTGATACCACTTGATGGTCCCGGATAGGGTAAAAGTCTAGAGGGGGGGAATAGACTTTTAAATCTTTTTCGACTTTAAAGCCTTTTTCCCTCTAAAGAGTTGATCTATAATCTTTTGAGAGAATTATAGACGCACAGCGGAAGTCTTTACCCTTTATGAAATTAGTGTATGAATACTTTCTATCTTGGTGAAAGTTTGAACCCAAATATCTGGCAGTTGGCTTGGCAGTTGGCTAGATAGCAGGGAACTGCTAAGTCAACTGCTGAGGAGATATTGGGTGTTTGATGAAGGTGATAATGAAATGTTGCTGAGAATAATGAGGGCTTTCAGAAAATGTGCTTTAGTAACAGTAATCAGGAGTTTTACTAAAGTAGTGGTCTCAACAGTTGGGTGGTGATGAGGGCACTACTGAGGTACCTGCTTGATTTAGAGGGTGAATTTCTGAGAGCAGTTTGGTCAACCTCTTGATTGATGATTATATGAAGATCTGGTGATATTGAGCTGTATGAGAGAGACAAGTGTATATGAGCACAGGGCTCAGCAGTTGGGTGGATTTCAGGGGACTGCTGAGGCACCTGCTATGAGTTTCTGGGAAATATTAGAATATGCCTTTTGGTGATATTGGTGCACTTCTCTTGTATGAAAATGATCTCAAAGAAAGTAAGTAATTAAGCAGTAGGATAAGCAGTTGAGTCAGTTAAGACAATTGCTTAGGATTCTGCTCGCAAACTTCAATCTTTTTGTAAGAAGTGCTAAGTGTGTGCTTTGTTGAATGAAAGTAATCCTCCTACGTCCAGTCTCACCCTCTTTCAGATGGATTTCACTAAAGTATTAAGCCCAATACACTTAGTGCCAATCTAGCCTTTACAACACTTAGGCCTAGATTGAAGGTTTTCACGATGAGTACGTATAGCACCACTCAAAGTTACTCAGTCCTTAGACTTTTCTCTAATGAACCAGTGGGGATCAAAAGGTACTCTATCTATCTACTCACATTGTAGGATCCGAACAACGGTTCTCCTAAGTGTTTACAACAATATGTGAAATGTTACCAGAAAGTTTTAACCTCCAACTAGGAACTAAACTTCTATGATTTAACAATGAATAGCTTGTAAATTGGAAGTTTAGTGAAGCATGAGTCCAAACAGAGAGTAAAGTTTAGAATAACACTTTTTCTTTTGCTAGATAGCTCGTGAATGCTCGTGAAAGAATTTCTCTCTTTGGATGCTCAAAGCTTGGTTAGAAACTTTCGTTTCAGCCTATATTTATAGGCTACTCCAGTTGATTAATCTCATCCGTTGGTTAGAATGGATTGATCTTGTTCGTTGAAAATTGGCTAGGACGAACTGTACTTTTGTCTTCTTGTGCTGGAGCATTTATTGGAGTGATTTATCTGTCTTGAGTATCTCAGCCGCTGAAGTATCTCTTCAGAAAATAATCCCATGTGTTGCGTCCTATGCCTTGGTCCCATTACTTGATTCGGTATTAATTGTCGGTCAAGTTTTGTCTTCAATCATTTACATTCATTGTATATGATTTTCGAACTTTTTATTGTTTTCGTGACATTTAATTTTTGGTGTGAAAATAGAATTATACTGGTAGGATTTGAATATCCTTTTAAGGTAAAAATTTACCTTATTGCATTTTATCTTTCCAGTGTAATTTTATTAGTCTCAAATCATGGATCTTAAATCATGGATCTTAGATGACAATGAACATAATAAATGAACACGTTCAATTGTTAATCAAATCATATTTAATAGAATAAGTAGAATGTTGAATACATGAATCCAACAACAATGACATTATGGAAGGGAACATCTAAATTTTAATAAGAAAGCAGAAACAAAAGGTTTTGTGTAGCAACAATGAGTTTATAGTCACACGTTTTGAACTATAAACATAAAGTCTGTGTGCCCATTTTGCACGGTATTCTGGAACAGTGGCGGGAGAGACGAATGAGATTCCAAACCCCATAGCAAGCTTTTAGTCATCTTCAGCATGAGGAAACCACAATCAGCAATATTAAGAAATGTAATGAAAATATTATGATTAGTAATTTATTACGAGGAGTTATAAATATTTAAATAATGAAATGATCTGCAAACACAAAGTAAATCGTACTCATTTAGCTATTGTGGGACATTTGAAACCGTTTGACAAGTAAACGGAGTAATAACTAGGAGTATTAGTGGGTTTGTTTTTGCGTGAACTTCAGCTGGGAACAATGGTAGATAGTGAATGAGGTCTTACATTTCGTCATTGAGCTTGATTGTCAAGGAAGCACATCAGTTGTTAGTATTGTACAAAAATGAGATAAATTGGTACTCACATATGTAATTTACTCTAGCATTAATCCAATATTCAGGTAAATGTACACAATTAGAAACAAATATACAAATAAATAGAATTTATATGTTCTAACTCTGACTAAGTGGCACTGTTTACAAAACATAATGTGTGAAATGAAATACTAAGAAGGTGAAATTAGTGTCTGCAAGAAAGATTTAAAACTGCAATTTAAGACCACAGAAGGATTTAAGATCACATCTCTACTGCCAAAAGGTAATGCATTACTTTTATGGAACTGCAATTCTAATTTTCATTCTAGAAGGTAAAAATGAGTCCGGGAAATGTAAAAGAAGGAATGGAATTGACAACCAGTTTTAAATATTTCCAAGTGCCAACATTAGTCATATAGATGTTACGGGAAGCTGGTTTGAAGTTTTGTTAGTGATAGCGGATTCATAAATCAAGGTCACTGCAAATTCACTAGTTTCAATCGGAATATAAAAATGAGAAAAACTATACCAACAATTGGAGCACAAACAAAAGGAATGTATATTTCAGTCACCCTCTTTTTCTTTTTCAGTGAACCAGGTTCTTTCACAAACTAGTTTCTCATTGCCTCGAAGCTCTTGTATGTTCAATGAACCTCTTACTTTTCATACAATCTTGGTTGTGTACATTTCGATTGACTGTTATTTTCCTTGAAGCTCCTGTATGTTCAGTTTACCAACAATGAGAAGAACCTGGTTTCTTCATGTTCATTAGTTTCTCTTTTTGGAAAGAAACCTCTCAAAAAGAAGCTATAGTACCGCTACAGTACTGCTACAGTGCCAAAACCTCCTACTTTTCATACAATCTACAGTAATTATCTTAAAGTACGTAAAAAAGCAAACGGGTCAATTAATTAGATACAGAGGGAGTAAATTTAAAAACACTATATTTTAATTTTTTAAAGCTAAAGCAAGAAATATGAAATATTATCTTTGTCCCACAAACATTGAAACATGAGGAGGTGACACAACTTTATGTTGTTGATTTTGAATTGATAAAGTAAGAATAAAGTAAGAATGATTTAGAGTCACACAAACATTACCAAATTGTATGAGATGATCTTAGTGGGTTACGAGGAGCAGACCGGAACATGCATCCGAACTCAAATATCCAGAATTCATTCCAAAATCAGTGATGGTCCCGGATAGGGTAAAAGTCTAGAGGGGGGGTGAATAGACTTTTAAATCTTTTTCGACTTTAAAGCCTTTTTCCCTCTAAAGAGTTGATCTATAATCTTTTGAGAGAATTATAGATGCACATCGGAAGTCTTTACCCTTTATGAAATCAGTGTATGGATACTTTCTATCTTGGTGAAAGATTGAACCCAAATATCTGGCAGTTGGCTTGGCAGTTGGCTAGATAGCAGGGAACTGCTAAGTCAACTGCTGAGGAGATATTGGGTGTTTGATGAAGGTGGTAATGAAATGTTGCTGAGAATAATGAGGGCTTTCAGAAAATGTGCTTTAGTAACGGTAATCAGGAGTTTTACTAAAGCAGTGGTTTCAGCAGTTGGGTGGTGATGAGGGCAATGCTGAGGTACCTGCTTGATTTAGAGGGTGAATTTCTGAGAGCAGTTTGGTCAACCTCTTGATTGGTGATTATATGAAGATCTGGTGATATTGAGATGTTTGAGAGAGACAAGTGTATATGAGCAGAGGGCTCAACAGTTGGGTGGATTTCAGGGGACTGCTGAGGCACCTGCTATGAGTTTCTGGGAAATATTAGAATAGGCCTTTTGGTGATATTGGTGCACTTCTCTTGTATGAAAATGATCTCAAAGAAAGTAAGTAATTAAGCAGTAGGATAAGCAGTTGAGTCAGTTAAGACAACTGCTTAGGATTCTGCTGGCAAACTTCAATCTTTTTGTAAGAAGTGCTAAGTGTGTGCTTTGTTGAATGAAAGTAAATCAACACACAGTATATCCTGGTTCAGAGGTGGTGTAATTTTCCTACGTCCAGTCCCACCCTCTTTCAGATGGATTTCACTAAAGTATAAAGCCCAATACACTTAGTGCCAGTCTAGCCTTTACAACAGTTAGGCCTAGATTGAAGGTTTTTCACGATGAGTATAGCACCACTCAAAGTTACTCAGTCCTTAGACTTTTCTCTAATGAACCAATGGGGATCAAAAGGTACTCTATCTATCTACTCACACTGTAGGATCCGAACAACTGTTCTCCTAAGTGTTTACAACAATATGTGAAATGTTACAAGAAAGTTCTAACCTCCAACTAGGAACTAAACTTCTATGATTTAGCAATGAATAGCTTGTAAATTGGATGTTTAGTGAAGCATGAGTCCAAGCAGAGAGTAAAGTTTAGAATAACACTTTCTCTTTTGCTAGATAGCTCGTGAATGCTCGTGAAAGAATTTCTCTCTTTGGATGCTCAAAGCTTGGTTAGAAACTTTCATTTGAGCCTATATTTATAGGCTACTCCAGTTGATTAATTTCATCCATTGGTTAGGATGGATTGATCTTGTTCGTTGAAAATTGGCTAGGACGAACTGTACTTTTGTCTGCTTGTGCTGGAGCATTTATTGGAGTGATTTATCTGTCTTGAGTATCTCAGCCGCTGAAGTATCTCTTCAGAAAATAATCACATGTGTTGCGTCCTATGCCTTGGTCCCATTACTTGATTCGGTATTAATTGCCGGTCAAGTTTTGTCTTCAATCATTTACATTCATTGTATATGATTTTCGAACTTTTTATTGTTTTCGTGACATTTAATTTTTGGTGTGAAAATAGAATTATACTGGTAGGATTTGAATATCCTTTTAAGGTAAAAATTTACCTTATTGCATTTTATCTTTCCAGTGTAATTTTTTTAGTGTCCAAAATTGTACATTTATTTGGTCACTTTTGGAGTCTAGTACTTAAATAAAGTGAGACACAATGTACACGTGCTAAGTATAGTGGCATCATCAAAATCTATCAAAATTGGGTACTAACAATTTCCCCCTTTTTGATAAATCACCAAAACTAAACAACACAAGAATAAAATATTTTTATTGAATTTTCATTTGAGTTTTGTACATTGTTCTAGTTTCTAAGGTACAATAGTTTATAGTCAATTTCGGACTTTTGATCTATTCTATTCTTCTCCCTCTTTTGCTTTCTTCTTGGTTTCTTCCTTAGCCTTGCCTTCTTCAGCTTTCCTCGTTCTGATTTCCATTTCTTCTTGTAGCCACTTGTTCTTCTTTCTGGTTTCAGCTGCTTTCTTGGCTGCTAGAGACCTTGTAGATGAGGGGCCTGCTTGTGTTGTTCTTTCCCCCTTTTTGGCACCAGCAGGGGTCTCACTTTCTTTGAAGAGTGCTTCTATCTCCGGGTCAGAGTCAACCTCAATTTGTCTTCTCCTTGTTGGATGGAGATCGTTGAATTCAATGGCGAGTGCAGTGACTATGTTCCGGAGATCCGTTACATCTACCTTGACCTCTTCTTTGATTTCTTGGTCAAGTTTGTGAAGCTATTGAGTTGTTGCTTGTTGGTGTAGGCCCAGTGTCTTGAGCTTATCTCCTTGCTTTAGGAGAGCTTCTTGAGTAGTTGTGTGTAGTCGGCCTAGATGATCAGCAACATCTGCTCTAGTTTTGCCTATTTCCTCTGAGTGCTCCACTTGTTTGGTGACCAACTTCTTGGAGAGATTGAGGATGGCAGGTAGCTCTTTGGTTTTGAGATAGTGGAGGAACTTCTCATGCACCTGGATAGTTTGAAGGGCCTGCTCAAGGTTAGTTGGTAAGGTAGAGTTGGAAAGTACTTGGCCAGAGGGCTCTGCTTCTACTTGGGCAGAAGGCTCTGTTGCAACTTGTGGTTGCTGGACTGCCTGAAGCTTACTTTGGAACTCTACACATAGAGCTTGAAGTTCATGAAGGCCTTTGTGAACTACTTCTGCCTGTCCTTGCTGAGTGTTGATGTAGGCTTCATGTTCATTGATTTGTTGGAGAGCCTTCTCGATGTTGGGTGGCAGAGAATGTAGAGATGCTCCTGTTTGCTCTTGATCATGCAGTTGCTTTAGGAGAGTCTGAATTTGAAGTTCAAGTTCCCAGTCCTTAGCTCTTTGAGTTGCTAGTTCCTTATGGATGTCTTCTAGCTGGGCAGGCTGCTGGGAAAGTTGCATTTTGAGCTGGGCCTTTTGTTCTACATTGAATACCTGTTGGATAATGAGGTTGCTTTTGATGTGGCAGTGAACTTCTGCAAATATGGCTTCCAGAAGTTTGTCAAAATGCTTTTGCATTTTGATCAATCGCTTGTGAAGTCTCAGTTCGGCATTGCTGACAAATTTGATTGTTGCTCTTCGTTCATTGATGAAGACCTCTGCTAGACTCGGTGTGTCCTCAGCTCCATCAGTGAGAATTTGATGTTTGACGTGTTCTGAAGTTGTAGCTTGGTGTTTTGGGATTTCTTCTTGGCGAGGCTCCATGTTGAGGTCCAGCAGTTGGGTCCCTTTAGGGAGAGTAGCAGCCAACTGCTCCTGGGAAGCTTTGGAGGACTCCTCCTCCTTGAGTCTCCAGCCTTGATTTTTCCATAACTCTCCTAGTTTCTTTATCACTAGAGGAGGAGGAGTAAACGATTTGCTTACCTCTTGAGCTTGGTGGACCCTTAGGTGCATTCTCAGCGTCATCATCATCATTATCATCATCATCATCATCATCAAAGTCTTCAAATGTGTCCTTGGCAGTGAGCTGTTTCTTCTTTGTTGCATAGACTTCATTGATTTTGTGCATCCTTGTAGCGTCTGCCATGTTGTCAGTACCAAGCCATTCCACCACAAAGTCTTCTTCTTCGATGAAGTGTGCAAAGGATTTAGCTTGAAGACAGCTCCTTGATAGCTTCCAGGTTCTCCAGGCTTTGACCCTTGCAAATTCAATGCCTAGTAGCTCTAGAGGTGTTAGTTGTGGGGAGCTACCTGCTGGGGATGGAGGAACCTGCTCGTTGGAGGGAGCCACCTGCTCCTTTTGTTGAGTCCCCTGCTCTTCTGGGTGATCCGCTTGCTCATTTGGTTGATGTGTTATCCTTGGAATAAGAATGGAGAGAGGAATAGCTGAGCAGTTGCTTGCATTTGAGGAGTTGGATGAGGCATCTGCTTCTTCTTGGATAACTTGTAGAGGGGAGGCCACTGCTTCAAGTTCATCATTGATATTCCTTGGCAGATTAGGGGTTAGGTTTGTCCTCATCTTCTTTGATTGGACTACGTGACATCCAGATCGGAGTCTCTTGGCAGTCTTGGTGTCCACTTTGAAGGAGACCAAGAGAGGGTCATTTGAGTGGAAAGAGTCCTCTGCTTTTTGAACTTGTGGTGCCCCTGCCTTAGAAGTTTGATGGAGGAACTTTCTCCAGTTGGTTTCCTCCTTGACTTCCCCCACTATCCCCTTCCTTCTTAGAAGTTCTCCAATCAAGAACCCATACCCTAGCAATGGTAGGGTACTGTCTTCTCTTCTATCATTGTGAGACTTTGTTACATATCTCACAAGTTCTTTAAAGACATACCTTGACCAATTGTGTGGGATCCCTGAGATGATTGCGACCAGTGCAGGTGCCCTATGTGCGTTGATTTCATCCAGAGCGGTGGTTCTATTATCAATGCATTTGTACAAGATGTCCAGTAGAAGGGCGTATTCTGGAACCAACATGTTATTCTTTACTTTTAGTGTATTTAGGTTTTGAGCCTTGGGAAGAAACACCATTTCCTTGAAGGCTTCCTCGTCCAGGGTGATGTTATCTATCTTTGGGGATTCCTCTCCTGGTAAGGATAGCAGATCCCTCATTTCATCTTGGTTGATTTCCACTTCACGCCCCAGAACCACTGACTTTAGCGTGCCAGAAGTTGAGTTTATGTAGAACTCTGCTACTACCTCGAGGTAGAAGTAGAGGTAAGGATAGGTGGCCATTTTCATTAGCCCAGTTGTTTCTAGCTTTCTCAGGAGGTCCTTCATGAGATCACTGTTGTTTGCCCTCTCAAGGATTTTGTGGGTGTTGAGGATGGATCCAGTAAAGATGGATTTCGCTATTTGGATGAGTGAGGCCATTTTTGTGTAGATGGGGGAAAGGAAGGATTTGCGGTGGTAGTGTATAAGAGAGATTTTAAGAATGTTAAGAGAGAGTTTGAGAGCTTTAGAATAGGTAGAAAGAGATTGCAAAGTGAAAAGTGTGAAGGAGAATGTACGGAGGGAGTATTTATAGGCTATCGGGAACTAGCCGTTGGAATATAGCCGTTGGAGAATACGGCTGGCCTTTTCAGCATTAACTGTTTTTACACTGTTAACAGGGGGCTCAATTTTGGGTAAAATTTTGAAGGTTTCTGAGAACAAGAGTTGGCTTTTTGGAATCCTTGATATTAGGGGATCAAGATGATGTATGTCACTTGTTGAGATTCCATGAACATTTGTCAGAAATTAAGCCAACTGCTGGCCTGAAGCAGTGTCCTGCTCCTAAGGCAGTCACCTGCTGGCAGTCACCTACGCGAAATCTTGAACCAGTGTTTTTATCTCCATTTGCCTTCCTTCTCTTTCTAGTCCTTTTCCTCCTTTTTGAGAAAGTGTGCATTTTCTTCCATTATACAAGTAGCAGTGGGCTAGTAGCCAGTCGCCTGCTGAGCCCACTGCTTGCTAGGATGCAGTCAACTGCTGAGCCAATTTTGTGAATTTTGACTCCTTTTGATCTTGATATCTTGATAGTGACTTATTTGGACCGTGATGCTTCATTCCTTTGATATTTTGAGTAGCTTACCTTTAGCAGGTGGCTACTCCTGAGTACTTCACAGAAATTCCCCCTCAGCAGGTGGCTAGGAATTCCCCCTTAATTTTGGAATCAAATTCCCCCTGAGTTGATGCGTGATTATTCCTTCACTTGATCTAGATCATCTAACATTCCAAGCTCTTGTCTTAGTTGGTTGAATCTAGCTTCATTCAATGGCTTGGTGAAGATGTCAGCCAATTTCTTATCTGTGGTGATGTACTCAAGCTTGATGGTTTTCTTCTCAACATGCTCTCTGATAAAGTGATGCCCAATCTCAATATGTTTGGTTCTTGAATGAAATACCGGATTATGAGTGATAGCAATAGCACTAGTTTTATCACACAGTATGCTAATCTCCTTTGTTTCTTCTCCATAATCCCTCAATTGTTGTTTCATCCATAGTATTTGTGCACAGCAGCTGCCTGCAGCTATGTATTCAGCTTCAGCAGTGCTAGTAGCAATTGAGTTTTGTTTCTTGCTGAACCAAGAGACAAGTCTTCCACCAATTAATTGACAAGTACCTGAGGTACTTTTTCTATCAATTTTGCATCCGGCAAAGTCTGAGTCTGAGTAGCCATAGAGTTCAAAACCTCCATCTGTTGGGTACCATAATCCGGAGTTAGGATTACCTTTTAGATACCTCAAAATCTTCTTTGCAGCTAGAAGATGGCTTTCTTTAGGTTTTGATTGAAATCTTGCACATACACCAACTTAGTAGGATATGTCTGGCCTACTAGTGATGAGATATAATAAGGATCCAATCAAACCTCTATAAAGTGTAGGATCAATATCCTTGCCATCTTCATCTTGACTTAGACCTTGTGATGTGTTCATGGGTATCTTGACTGTAGACTTGTTCTCAACTTTGAACTTTTTCATGAGATCTCTTGTATATTTGGCTTGGTTGATGAAGATACCTTGAGGAGTCTGCTTTACTTGTAGTCCCAGAAAATAGTTCAACTCTCCCATCATGCTCATTTCAAATTTGCTTTGCATGATAGTTGAAAATTTTTCACATAGTGCTTGATTTGAGCTTCCAAAAATTATGTCATCAACATAGATTTGAACAAGCATGTGGGGACCTTCTTCTATTTTAAACAGAGTTTTGTCTACTTTTCCCTTAGTGAATCCATTATTCACTAAGTATTCAGAGAGAGTGTCATACCATGCTCTTGGGGCTTGCTTGAGTCCATAAAGAGCCTTGTGTAATTTGTAGACTTGATCCTTCTCTCTATTGATTTTAAAACCACGAGGTTGCTCCACATAGACCTCCTCTTCTAGTATACCATTTAGGAAGGCGCTTTTCACATCCATTTGATAGACTGTGAATTGCTTATGAGCAGCATAAGCCAAGAAGATTTTTATAGCTTCCAATATGGCAACAGGAGCAAAGGTTTCATCAAAATCTATACCTTCTTCCGTGCAGTAGCCTTTGGCTACCAACCTTGCCTTATTCTTGACTATGGTGCCTTCCTCATCCATTTTGTTTCTGAATACCCATTTAGTTCCTATCACATGTTGATGATAGGGTCTGGGTACAAGCTCCCATACATTGTTTCTCTCATACTGGTTGAGTTCCTCTTGCAAGACTTGTATCCAGTCTGAGTCAAGTAGGGCTTCTTCAATTTTCTTGGGATCAATTTGGGAGATGAAGCATGAGAATAGTGCTTCCCTCTGAATTGTTGATCTGGTTCGAACCCCTGTATTGATGTCTCCAATTACTTGGTGAGGAGGATGTTTATTCATCCATCTGATGTCAGATGTTTTTGTTTTGGTTAGAATTTTAATATCATCCTCCTCTTCTTCTTCTTCTTCACTATCCTCTGGTAGAATAGGATGGTTAAGAATGTCATGAGTGCCTGGAAGGTTGTCTTTTGGTGAGTCACCTGCTGGCAGTGGGCTGACAGTTGAGTCAACTTGTAATACCCGAGATTAATATAAGAGGATTAATAGTACTACTCATACCAACAGAGGTGCATCGCCTTTTAAGGGAGCTCATCACCCAAGAACTCCAAAGTTAAGCGTGTTTGCACGGGAGTAGTCTTGGGATGGGTGACCCCCTGGGAAGTTTCTCAGGGCGCGCATGAGTGAGGACAAAGTGCGCGGTAAAGGCTCGTGGTGGTTTGTGGGGACACTACTAGAGGTCTGGAGTAACTACCTCGGGTCCGTGTACGGAACCGGGGTGTTACAGGTGGTATCAGAGCAACCCTGCGACAGTGTACTGACCCGTTAGATATCGGGCGGGCATTTAGCGGGGCAAGATTCTGGGGTTTGATTGAGATTGTTAAGGGCGCAACGAGGACGTTGCGATCCTAAGTGGGGGTGATTGTAATACCCTAGATTAATATAAGAGGATTAATAGTACTACTCATACCAACAGAGGTGCATCTCCTTTTATGGGAGCTCATCACCCAAGAACTCCAAAGTTAAGCGTGCTTGCACGGGAGTAGTCTTGGGATGGGTGACCCCCTGGGAAGTTTCTCAGGGCGCGCATGAGTGAAGACAAAGTGCGCGGTAAAGGCTCGTGGTGGTTTGTGGGGACAGTACTAGAGGTCTGGAGTAACTACCTCGGGTCCGTGTACGGAACCGGGGTGTTACACAACTGCTGGCAGTGGGCTGCCATTTGAGTCAACTGCTGGCAGTGAGCTGCCGTTTGAGTCAACTGCCTTTCCATCTTTTTGAACACTATTATTTGGAAGGCAGCTTGGAGCCTTTCCAGTGTCCCTTGATTTGGATGACTCACCTTCATCTTTTAATTGAGCAGTGGGGTGGTTTTCAAACACCACATGGATTGATTCTTCTACCAGCAGAGTTCTTTTGTTGAGGATCCGGAATGTCTTGCTTGTTGTTGAGTAGCCCAGGAAGATCCCTTCATCAGATTTGGGATCAAATGGCTTGAGATAGTCTTTTCCATTGTTTAGGATAAAGAATTTGGATCCAAACACATGGAAATGACTAACATTAGGCTTCCTTTCCTTCCATAACTCATATGGTGTCTTCTTGTGAGTCTTATGAATAAGACTTCTATTTTGAGGGTAGCAAACCGTGTTGATTGCTTCTGCCCAAAATCTTTTGGGTAATCCAGCTGCTTCTAAAATTGTCCTTCTAACTTCCTTGAGTGTCCTGTTCCTTCTTTCAGCAACACCATTTTGTTGAGGTGTTCTTGCTGCTGAGGTTTGATGATGGATTCCATTTTCTTCACAGTACTGAATTATGATGGAGTTGAGAAATTCAGTACCTCTATCTGACCTGATCTTCTGGATTGAGAGACTCTTCTCATTTTGAATTAGCCTCATCAATTCAGGAAGTTTCTTCTCTGATTCATTCTTCTTCTTTAAGAATATGGTCAAACTGTATCTAGAATAATCATCAACTACAACCAGGGTGTACCTTCTACCACTTAAGCTTGTTGGTTCAACTGGTCCAAACAAGTCAAGGTGTAGTAGGCTTAAGGGCCTAGTTGATGATTCCACTTCTTTTGATTTGAATGATACCTTGGTTTGTTTTCCTTTTTGACAAGCATCACAGAGGTGGTCCTTTTTGAAGTTGATTTCAGGGAGTCCTTTCACCAATCCTTTTCTAGACAGTTTGTTGATTGTTTTGAAGTTTAGATGGCTTAATTTGTTGTGCCATTCCAGACTTAAGTTTGAATCTGCCTTTGTCACTAAGCAGATTCCTTCATTTGCTGAGATCCAATCAACAATGTACATGTCCTTCTTCTGTCTACCAGTGAGCACAATTTTGTCATTTTTGACATCTCTGATCAAGCAGATCTCTTTGGAGAATGTAACATTATAGCCATTGTCACAGAGCTGGCTTGTGCTTATGAGATTGAACTTTAAACCCTTAACATAGGATATGTTTTGGATTGTAAGTCCATTAATTGAGAGGTCTCCAGCTCCTTTGGTTTCTCCTTGTTTTTCCACATTCCCAAATGTTACTTTGGGTCCTTCCCTTGCTGTATAGTTTGACAGGAGCCGCCTGCTGCCCGTCATGTGCCTGGAGCAGCCTGAATCTATGTACCATGTTTGTGTTTCAGCTGCTCCAGCACCTTCCTGTATAGATTAATGTTGAGCAGTAGCCCACAAGTTAGTGGGCGACTTCCCTTCTACAAGTTTGGGCATCCATGCCAATCTAGAACCATTGAGTTCTAAGCAGATTGGTCTATAGCCATTTGAGGTGTTGTAATCAAAATGAATGGCTATGTATTTGTTAAACCTTTTCCTTCTTGAAATGGGGAGTGGATTATTGATTTGAGGAGTCTGCTTGATATTTTGATTGTGGTTGGTCTTATTGATTGGTTGCCAACTGGTTCTTTGGTTTAGATGGTGAGGGGGTGTTGATTTATACAGGTGTTTGGATTTTGGTTTGGGAGCAGGTTGGTTCCTTCTTTTGGGAACATTTGGGGAATGGGTTTTTTGGTAGATTAGCTTTCTTGTGTTTGATTTGTGGCTTGTAGATGTACAGTTTTGAGTGAGTCTAGTGGGGGATGAGTAACCAAGACCTCTTCTCTTCCTATTTAGAGTAACTTCAGCAGTAGGGTGAAAATTTTTACTATTTGTGCTGGAGTTTCTCAGCTCTTTGTTCTCCTTTTCTAAGACATCATTTTTGCTTAAGGCGTCTAGTAATTTAGAATGAATGGCCTTAATGTCTTGTTTCAGTCTATCATTTTCAGCATTCAAGAGAACATGGTGATTTTTGACATTTTGGAAATCTTGTAATAAAGATTCCAGTGTTATATTGTTTGGTCCAGAATCACTAGAGCTATAGGAGGAGGAGGATGTTACCTCAACATCGTTGTAGTGGTCCTTGGCCATTAAGCATTTGGGGGAGCAGCTTTCATCATCTTTTCTTCCATTGGTGGAAGGCTTGTTGAGCCACCTGTTGCTCTCTTCAGTCACCTGCCATGATCCTAGGTAGAGAAGTGCTTCTTTTGAGCTATCTGATGAGGAGCTCTCATCACTTGAGCTGCTTTCATCATCAGTTTGGAGTCCTCCCTTTTCTTTTCACTTACAAAGGCTTGTCTTTTGCCTTTGAAGTTTTTGTAACCAGCTTTTTGAGCAGTCCCGTGCCGCCCTTGATATTTTTGGGCTAAGGGCAGAGGGCATTCATTTTTGTAATGTCCTGGCTGTGTACAGTTGTAGCACAGGACAGTCTCCTCGTTGGGTTGAGGTCTCCCTTGTCTTCTAGGTGGCTGGTTGTATGCTTTCTTTGGAGCAGTTCCCTCATCCTTCATAAATCTTTTAAATTTCCTCACAAACATAGCGAACTGCTCGCCAGTGAGGAGATTATTGAGGGATTTTTCAGCAGATTTTGAAGTGCTTGGCTCAGACACTAGAGCTAGTGTCTTGGAATCATCTTCCTTCTCTTCTTTGATCTCCTTCATTTCAAATTCATAGGCCTTGAGATCACTGAAGAGTTTGTCAGTTGACAAAGTTCTGAGATCTCTGCTATCTCACATAGCAGTTACCTTCATGTCCCACTTAGATGGCAGGCCTCTTAAGACTTTAAGGGAAATCTCCTTTTGGGATAGATCTTTCCCTAGGTCTGAGACCTCTGCTATGATCTTTAGGAACCTGGATTCCATCTCATGAATAGACTCATTTGACAACATTATGAAGTCCTCAAATTTCTTGAGGGCTATGGTCAGTTTGTTGTCCTTTTCTTGTTCATCACCAGCTCCGATCTTTGTGAGCTCATCCCATACTGATTTTGCAGTTTCACATTTCCTAATTCTGGGAAATATGGATTCATCAACAGATTTAAAGAGATTATCTTTGGCAATGTTGTCAAGATTATTCCTCTTCCTATCCTCAGATGTCCATTCCAATTTTGGTTTAGGAATGTATATATCCTCCTGGTCATCAGCTTTGGATGTGCTGACCTTCATTATTCTGATACGTCCAGCAGTAATTACCTCAAGCATTTCATCATGCAAAGCACTGAGATGTGCTTTTATCCTGATTTTCCAATCATCAAATTTGTTTAAGTTGAACAGAAGATTTTTGGCTAGTTGACTGTCCATTGTTAGAAAGTGTTTGAGAGGGGAAGTGGCTTTGGATCTTTAGTTCAAAATAGTCACTGAATGACTCTAGGAACACTACGCTCTGATACCACTTGATGGTCCCGGATAGGGTAAAAGTCTAGAGGGGGGGAATAGACTTTTAAATCTTTTTCGACTTTAAAGCCTTTTTCCCTCTAAAGAGTTGATCTATAATCTTTTGAGAGAATTATAGACGCACAGCGGAAGTCTTTACCCTTTATGAAATTAGTGTATGAATACTTTCTATCTTGGTGAAAGTTTGAACCCAAATATCTGGCAGTTGGCTTGGCAGTTGGCTAGATAGCAGGGAACTGCTAAGTCAACTGCTGAGGAGATATTGGGTGTTTGATGAAGGTGATAATGAAATGTTGCTGAGAATAATGAGGGCTTTCAGAAAATGTGCTTTAGTAACAGTAATCAGGAGTTTTACTAAAGTAGTGGTCTCAACAGTTGGGTGGTGATGAGGGCACTACTGAGGTACCTGCTTGATTTAGAGGGTGAATTTCTGAGAGCAGTTTGGTCAACCTCTTGATTGATGATTATATGAAGATCTGGTGATATTGAGCTGTATGAGAGAGACAAGTGTATATGAGCACAGGGCTCAGCAGTTGGGTGGATTTCAGGGGACTGCTGAGGCACCTGCTATGAGTTTCTGGGAAATATTAGAATATGCCTTTTGGTGATATTGGTGCACTTCTCTTGTATGAAAATGATCTCAAAGAAAGTAAGTAATTAAGCAGTAGGATAAGCAGTTGAGTCAGTTAAGACAATTGCTTAGGATTCTGCTCGCAAACTTCAATCTTTTTGTAAGAAGTGCTAAGTGTGTGCTTTGTTGAATGAAAGTAATCCTCCTACGTCCAGTCTCACCCTCTTTCAGATGGATTTCACTAAAGTATTAAGCCCAATACACTTAGTGCCAATCTAGCCTTTACAACACTTAGGCCTAGATTGAAGGTTTTCACGATGAGTACGTATAGCACCACTCAAAGTTACTCAGTCCTTAGACTTTTCTCTAATGAACCAGTGGGGATCAAAAGGTACTCTATCTATCTACTCACATTGTAGGATCCGAACAACGGTTCTCCTAAGTGTTTACAACAATATGTGAAATGTTACCAGAAAGTTTTAACCTCCAACTAGGAACTAAACTTCTATGATTTAACAATGAATAGCTTGTAAATTGGAAGTTTAGTGAAGCATGAGTCCAAACAGAGAGTAAAGTTTAGAATAACACTTTTTCTTTTGCTAGATAGCTCGTGAATGCTCGTGAAAGAATTTCTCTCTTTGGATGCTCAAAGCTTGGTTAGAAACTTTCGTTTCAGCCTATATTTATAGGCTACTCCAGTTGATTAATCTCATCCGTTGGTTAGAATGGATTGATCTTGTTCGTTGAAAATTGGCTAGGACGAACTGTACTTTTGTCTTCTTGTGCTGGAGCATTTATTGGAGTGATTTATCTGTCTTGAGTATCTCAGCCGCTGAAGTATCTCTTCAGAAAATAATCCCATGTGTTGCGTCCTATGCCTTGGTCCCATTACTTGATTCGGTATTAATTGTCGGTCAAGTTTTGTCTTCAATCATTTACATTCATTGTATATGATTTTCGAACTTTTTATTGTTTTCGTGACATTTAATTTTTGGTGTGAAAATAGAATTATACTGGTAGGATTTGAATATCCTTTTAAGGTAAAAATTTACCTTATTGCATTTTATCTTTCCAGTGTAATTTTATTAGTCTCAAATCATGGATCTTAAATCATGGATCTTAGATGACAATGAACATAATAAATGAACACGTTCAATTGTTAATCAAATCATATTTAATAGAATAAGTAGAATGTTGAATACATGAATCCAACAACAATGACATTATGGAAGGGAACATCTAAATTTTAATAAGAAAGCAGAAACAAAAGGTTTTGTGTAGCAACAATGAGTTTATAGTCACACGTTTTGAACTATAAACATAAAGTCTGTGTGCCCATTTTGCACGGTATTCTGGAACAGTGGCGGGAGAGACGAATGAGATTCCAAACCCCATAGCAAGCTTTTAGTCATCTTCAGCATGAGGAAACCACAATCAGCAATATTAAGAAATGTAATGAAAATATTATGATTAGTAATTTATTACGAGGAGTTATAAATATTTAAATAATGAAATGATCTGCAAACACAAAGTAAATCGTACTCATTTAGCTATTGTGGGACATTTGAAACCGTTTGACAAGTAAACGGAGTAATAACTAGGAGTATTAGTGGGTTTGTTTTTGCGTGAACTTCAGCTGGGAACAATGGTAGATAGTGAATGAGGTCTTACATTTCGTCATTGAGCTTGATTGTCAAGGAAGCACATCAGTTGTTAGTATTGTACAAAAATGAGATAAATTGGTACTCACATATGTAATTTACTCTAGCATTAATCCAATATTCAGGTAAATGTACACAATTAGAAACAAATATACAAATAAATAGAATTTATATGTTCTAACTCTGACTAAGTGGCACTGTTTACAAAACATAATGTGTGAAATGAAATACTAAGAAGGTGAAATTAGTGTCTGCAAGAAAGATTTAAAACTGCAATTTAAGACCACAGAAGGATTTAAGATCACATCTCTACTGCCAAAAGGTAATGCATTACTTTTATGGAACTGCAATTCTAATTTTCATTCTAGAAGGTAAAAATGAGTCCGGGAAATGTAAAAGAAGGAATGGAATTGACAACCAGTTTTAAATATTTCCAAGTGCCAACATTAGTCATATAGATGTTACGGGAAGCTGGTTTGAAGTTTTGTTAGTGATAGCGGATTCATAAATCAAGGTCACTGCAAATTCACTAGTTTCAATCGGAATATAAAAATGAGAAAAACTATACCAACAATTGGAGCACAAACAAAAGGAATGTATATTTCAGTCACCCTCTTTTTCTTTTTCAGTGAACCAGGTTCTTTCACAAACTAGTTTCTCATTGCCTCGAAGCTCTTGTATGTTCAATGAACCTCTTACTTTTCATACAATCTTGGTTGTGTACATTTCGATTGACTGTTATTTTCCTTGAAGCTCCTGTATGTTCAGTTTACCAACAATGAGAAGAACCTGGTTTCTTCATGTTCATTAGTTTCTCTTTTTGGAAAGAAACCTCTCAAAAAGAAGCTATAGTACCGCTACAGTACTGCTACAGTGCCAAAACCTCCTACTTTTCATACAATCTACAGTAATTATCTTAAAGTACGTAAAAAAGCAAACGGGTCAATTAATTAGATACAGAGGGAGTAAATTTAAAAACACTATATTTTAATTTTTTAAAGCTAAAGCAAGAAATATGAAATATTATCTTTGTCCCACAAACATTGAAACATGAGGAGGTGACACAACTTTATGTTGTTGATTTTGAATTGATAAAGTAAGAATAAAGTAAGAATGATTTAGAGTCACACAAACATTACCAAATTGTATGAGATGATCTTAGTGGGATATCCTGAAAAATAAAAATTGAGACAATCTTAGCGAAACCGAGGGAATGTTTTTTTCAAAGAAAAATGATACACTCTTGACAATTGGGATGGCATCCAAAAGTTGTAAGGTGTATTCGTATTGGTATTTGGTAACTTACGTCGTTAATGCTGTATATGAGTATCAAGGATAATACATTGGACTAGTCTGGTTCAGCTTTGGGCCTATCTATTGTGTTATTGGGCTTTTAGTTATTCTTATAGTCTTTTATGTAATAGGTATAAATACCTACAACTGATTGTAATTAGGTTAAGTTTTTCATTCAGTCAGGATACTCCTACCGCAATCTCCTTCTTCTGCAAACGCTCTGTACCTTTGCTGATAACAATTCAATAAATTTCTTGAGATAAATATTCAAATGGTATCATATTAGGATTCGATCCTTCATCGTCCTCCTGATATTGTTCATCTTCTTCAATTTCTATAATCGAATTCCTTCTTTTCTCATATGATTTCAATCGGTTCAGAAACCCTAATCGCATAATCTTTGCGTTGAATCAGTCGATTTTTCCATTAAATCCTACTGAGAATCCTTTGTCTCCATATTATTTGCATCCTAGTGATCATGTTGGCCTTCATATAATCTCTGAGACGCTCACTGGAGATAACTTCAACGCTTGGAAGAAATCTGTCACTATGGCCTTCAGCGTGAAGAACAAGATGGCGTTTCTTGATGGCTCTATCACTCAACCAAGTCCAAATGACTCCGTTGCTTACTCGTTCTGGTATCGTATAAATGCTCTTGTCCTTTCTTGGCGGATTTACTCTATTGCTCCTAAAGTCTGCTCCACTTTCTTATACTTTACCTCTGCCAAAGACCTTTGGGACGAAATTCAGCTTAAGTATGATAAAAGTGATGGTCCTAGAGTTTTTATCTAAAAAAACCCTATGTAATATCTCTCAAGGAACTCAAATTGTTACTACCTACTACAACATGTTCAAAGGTCTTTGGGACGAATATGTTGCTTTTAAAACTCTTCTTTCTTGTTCTTGTGGTCTTTGTACCTGTAAGCTCAATGAAAAATATCAATTGTTGCTTGAGAGAGTCTGTTCAGAAATTCCTTGTTGGTTTGAATGAATCCTTCTCTGGTTTCAGAAGTCAAATTCTTCTTCAAACACCTTTCCCTAGTCTCTCTGTTGTTTACTCTTTCTTTCTACAGGAAGAGTCTCAAAGAACACTTCAACATCCTCTTAATTATGTTCCCTTTCCTTCTGACCATTCTAATACCTATGATTCTTCCACTACTGAGTCTACTGCTTTTCTAGTCAAAAATCCTAACTAGAAAAAGAAATCCATCACTTGCACTCACTATGGTTATCAAGGACATTATGCTTCCAAGTGCTTCCAAGTTATTGGTTATCCTCCCAAGTGGAAAGGGCCTAAAGGATTGAGAACTGCTCCTGGCTTCAAACTGCCATCCATTACTAAGAATACACATGCTAATCTAGCAAACACATCCATCGAATCTTCTTCTGCTGACATGAAGTTCTGTGATCCTACTCTCTACAACAAGTTTCTTTAGTTTATGAAAACTCAGAGTGCTAATCCTGCTACTACTCATGTTGCTATGGCTGTTCCACAACATGATCAGTCTTCTAATGATTCTTCTTTTCTAGGTATCATTCTGTTTTCTTATCTACTGTTCCAACTTCTATTTGGATACTTGACACTGGAGCCTCTGATCATATGACTCACAATTTTAGTTTATATACATCATCACCCAAACCTACTTCTATTAATGTTCAACTACCTAGTGGTTCTTTTATAACTGCTACTCATATTGGTGACATTAAAGTCAATGATAATCTTACTCTTCACAATGTCTTATATGTTCCGCAATTTAGTTCTAACCTTATATCTATCAGTAGTTTAGTTTTACATGAAAATATCTCTGTACACTTCTCTTCTAATCATGCTACTTTGCAGGATCGTCTCACCAACCAAATGATTGGCTATGCTGATCTTCAAAGTGGACTTTATCTTTACAATTCTTCACAATCTGTTCTTACACCTAATAAACCTTCTGCTGCTAATATTGTTAATACTCAATACTTAGCTAATAAATCTGATGTTTGGCATTATAGACTTGATCATCTACCCTTTAATAAACTCAGTTCTCTTGTTGGTTGTAATATTCAACATCATATGAATAAAAATACTTCATGTGATATTTGTCACTTTGCTAAACAAAAAAGTTACCTTTTCCAAATAGTACTTCTTATGTTTTGCATGCTTTTGATCTTGTGCATATGGATGTTTGGGGTCCTTTTAGAGTAGAATCTTATTCTGGTTTCAAATATTTTTTAACTATTGTAAGGAATATTTGTAATTAGATTTTGATGATGCTATATTAATTAGGACTTTAGAGTACCCCTCTTTAGATTTAATGTATTAGAATTTTCCTTTGTAAAGTTCTTTAGTTTAATCGACTGGCAGAAGGCCTCCATAGCAGAAGACCTCCTGACAGAAGACCTTTGGTGCTCTACCTCAGAACAGAAGACCTCAGGGTCTCTGTTAGCTTTTACTCTGACATAAACCCTCCTGGTTCTCTGTTGGATATTTCTCTAACAGAAGTGCTCAAGACCTTCTCTGATCAACTCTCTGCTGAAAACACCAGAAGGCCTGACACTTAGAATAATTTCACCAAGCCGGGAAACCAACTGAAAGATTCCTTCAATGGCTAGGAGTCTTGAACGGAAAAGCTACAGTGTGCGCATTAAATGCACATTTAATGCCTTCCATACTCTGTAGAGTAAATACAGATGATTGGCCGGAATGTCAGGATTACTTTATCCCAAAATAGTAACCCGCCAACTTTACCGGGTCCTACTGGTCAAGTCAACTGTCCGCTCATTTAATGCAGTTGTCCTCCTTCTCCTCCAACGGGAAGACAACCTCAGTATAAAAGATACACTTCGAAGAACAACCGGATAACTTTGCAAAAACTTTGCAAGAACTTTGCAATAACTTTTGCTACAACTCTGCGCATACAAGATATTCAAACGCTAAAAAGCAAAAGCCTCCTTGAGATTAAATCTTCTTTATCTTCTACAAGAGAAGGCAGACGTTGGAAAGATCCTTATTTCCAACTCAAGCAAAGTTCCAAGTGTTCTTCAACTCTTCAAGCTCTTCACATACAAATATTTTGTAACGAAGCAAGTTGGAGGAACCCCTGTTCACAACAGAACCTCTTCTTTCACAAGAAGGACGTCCAAGTACCTGGAGCTGTGAAGTGGTGATACTTCCGGGAAAGCTCAGTGAAAGGACTAGTCTTAGGGAAGCCGGAAGTGCATCCAAGAAGACATCTACACTTGAAGAAGACGTGGAGAGCTTCTTAAGTGATAGGGCTAAGGCGTTGTAAACGGTCGTTTTTACAAGCTTAGTGGAACAGTGGACTAGAGGAACAAGTTGTTCCTTGAACCACTATAAAAAGCCCTGGTGTCATTTACTTACTGCATTTCATTTATTGTTTGTTTGATATGCTTAACTCCAAAGACTTGGTATCTGTGTTCAGCATAACTTGTCTTGTGAGTTAACAGAAGGCCTACTGCCTTTGCTTCTCTGAGGCTACTAACAGAACTCACTACCAGAACCTCATCCGCTGCCAGTCTGTTCTGCCAACAGAATAGGCTATTCTGTTAAATGTGGTACTTAGCTTGAAAAAGTTAAAAACCAATACAGTCTATTCACCCCCCCCCCTCTAGACTGTATCCAGTACAACCGGGACCAACAAGTGGTATCAGAGCCTCCTTATTCTAATAATCTCTTAGGTTATTTGCTGAACAAAGATCCACTTGTTTTTCTGTTTTACCTCATTTTTAATCTGATATAATGGATCACTCCCTTTCCAAGAATCTTATGTTCTCAGATCTCAAGTTTGATGACTGGAGGATCTGGATGAAGGCACATCTCTGTACTCTGCATGATGAGAGGTGGGAAGTACTTGACATTGGGCCCTTCACAAGCTTCCAGAAGGTCAACCCTGAACATGCTATTGATAACATCAGACCTCAGATGATCAATAAGGCCAAATCTGAGTGGACTACTGAAGAAAGAAGGAAGTACAATCTGGACAACATTGCTAAAGACATTCGTTATAAGTCCATCGATGATAGGTACTTCAACAGAATAAAGAAGTGCAAGACTGCAAATGAAATTTGGGATACTCTTGAGCTCATTGGAGCTGGTGATGAGCAAGAGAAGGACAACAAGCTGACAATAGCACACAAGAAGTTTGATGACTTCAAGCTTCTTCCTGGTGAAAGCATCTCCAAGATGTATGACAGGCTCCTCACTCTCACCGGAGAGATATCTGAGCTTGGCAAGGAACTCACCACCAAGGAGATCAACCTCAAGGTGTTGAGGGGAGTGCCCTCAGCATGGAAGATGAAGGTGGTTGTTGTCCAAGCCAGCAAGGATGTGAAGACTTATCCCACTGATAAGCTCATTTCAGATCTCAAAGCTCATGAGTTTAAAATGATTGAAGAAAAAGAAGATGTACCAGAAGAGAGGACCACTACAGCCCTCACTGCCAGCACATCAAGGGTAAATGATTTTGACCCCTCAGTACTTTTATCTGACGAATATATGGCTGCTTTTGCTAGGAGATTCAAGAAGTTTATGAAGAATCCCAAAGATGGAAGAAGTCCATCATTCAGCAGAAAGCCATTCCAGAAGGTCAAAACAACAGAGAGCAGTGGTGAGCTTCTCTGTTACAACTGCAGACAACCTGGACATTTCAAGGCAGAGTGTCCACATCCAAGAGTGTCCAAGAAACAAGGGCATGATGGAGAAAAGAAGAAATATGAAGATAATTCCAGAAGAAGGAAAGCACTCGTGACAGAACAGCTCGAGAAAGACCCTCTGTCCGAGACAGAATCCAGTTCTGACTCTGACTCTGATGAGGCCTTCTGTTGCCTGGATACTGAGACAGAAGACCTATGCCTCATGGCTCATTCTGATGACGAGGTAACCTCTACTTCTGCATCTAGTTTTTCTTCGGTAGGCTTAGCTTTTGATTCTGATTCAATGTCAGAATTTTGGGAAGAGTTTAAGGCCATTCAAGCCACTTATTCCTCTGTCACAGAAGAAAACAGTAAGCTGAAGGCTGAAATTCTTGACTTAAAAAGGGAGGTTGAGATCAAAATCAATCTTCTAATTAAGGAGAGAGATCAGCTGGACTCTGAAAATGTTTCTCTTCTCAAGAGAATAATAGAAATTGAGACTCTTGAGATCAAGTACAAAGCTTACCAGAAGGCCCAGTCTTCCATGGAAAATATTTTACTTGATCAACAAATTGGCACTGGCTTTGGTCTTGGTTATGGCTCAACAGAATCAGGTGAGCCTTCTGTAATGCCTAGCACCAGTATTGCTAAGGCAGATAAGGTCATAGTGCCACTGATCTCTAGCCCCATCTGTCAAGATGGTGTATCTGGCACCAAGGTTGTTCATGAGGAAGTCAGACCAGAAAAGGGGAAGATAAAGGTTCAACAGAAACCCTTTTTGAAAAATAATGAACCTGGCAGAAAACCTAACAACAGACAGGGTTTTCAGAATAACAAAAATAAAAGACCATTCATTGACAGATAACCTCATGACAATCGTGCCAGAAATGACCACCAGAAGGGCAAATATCAAGAGAGAGTTAACTTTAGGCAGAAGAGGTTGGCTGGTCAACTTCAGAAGCCCAAAGCTAATTGTCCCTCTGCTCTTGATAGTATATGGGACTTCTTTCCAACAAAGAAAGCTATGCAAAAGTATGTAAACAGGAAGCATGACCCTCACAAGCATCTGCCCAAAGTGAATCACACTTCGGTTTACTATAACTACCAGGTGGACAATGGGTACCATCCACCAAGGTTTCACCTGATGAGACCAAAATGGTACCAACTACCCAGATTCCATGACCCCCCAGGACCCAACATTGCTTGGGTACCTAAATCTTTCTTTTGATCTTGCAGGAACTGTGTGGTGGAGCTATCTCAGAGCAAGAATGGTTTATTGATAGTGGATGCTTCAGGCACATGACAGGTGACAGAAGTTGCCTAACTGAGTTCCAGAAATGCAAAGGACCTAGAGTTACCTTTGGAGGTAATGACAAAGAAGGTCAAACAAAAGGAAGAGGGAAGCAGATAAAGAACCAGATAGTCATTGATGATGTCTCATATGTCAAAGGACTGAAGTTCAACTTGCTGAGTGCTAGCCAATTCTGTGACAAAGGCTACACTGTTGGATTCACTAAGGACTTCTGCTATGTGAAGCATGAGACAACAAAAGAAGTGGTTCTTACAGCATCAAGGAAGAAGAACATCTATGTAGTTGATTGGAACACTGCAAAGGATGGAGTTTGCCTGATAGCCAAGGGAGATTCAAAACTAAGCTGGGACTGGCTCAAGAAGCTTAGCCATTTGAACTTCAAAACAATCAACAAACTGGCAAGAGAACACATTGTTGATGGACTGCCAGACATAGTTTACAAGAAAGAGACCCTCTGCAGTGCATGCCAGAAGGGAAAGCAACAGAAGAACTCGTTCAAACCCATTGCTGGAGATCTTTCTACAAGTCCTTTAAATTTGATCCACATGGATTTATTTGGACCTATTGAGACTCCAAGTGTTGGTGGCAAGAAATACACCCTAGTCATGGTTGATGACTATTCCAGATATACATGGACTATCTTTCTGTCAAAGAAGAATGAAACTCTTCAGAAGTTGCCATCTCTGTTAAAGCAACTTCAGACTGAGAAGAACTTGAAGGTTAAGACAATCAGGTCTGACAGAGGAACTGAATTTGTCAACCAAGTCATAAAGGACTTCTGTGATCAAAATGGAACCTTTCATCAACTCTCTTCCGCCAGAACCCCTCAACAGAATGGCGTGGCAGAAAGGAGGAACAGAACATTAAAAGAAGCTGCAAGGACAATGATTGCAGAATCTGGATTACCTATGAGATACTGGGCTGAAGCAATCAACACTGCATGCTATACCCAGAACAGAAGCATGATCAACAAGAATCACCAGAAGACCCCTTATGAACTCTGGAAAGGAAGAAAACCCAACATCAGTTACTTTCATGTGTTTGGATGCAAGTGCTACATCCTTAACAATGGAAAGGAGCATCTGAAAGTCTTTCAAGAGAAAGCTGATGAAGGTATCTTTATAGGCTATTCAAACACCAGTAAAGCGTATAGAGTACTCAACAGAAGGACTCTACATGTTGAAGAGTCTATACATGTGAAGTTTGATGATAGCACCTCTGTTAAAGAAGTAATAGAGATCCTCAAAGAAGTCAGTATAGAAGACAGAACACCTGAACCAACAGAAGAGGTAGCAGATAACCCTGCATTTCCAACACCTGCAACAAACCCCCTTCTGTTGAATGAAGATGAAGACTCAGAAGATGAAGAACAAGAAAGACCCAAACTGCAACTGACAGAACCTGATCTGACATGGTTAAGAGACCATCCCCCTAACCAAGTAATTGGACATATCAGAAGTGGTGTGCAGACTAGATCAGCATCAACAAGGAGAGAAGCAATGCTTGCCTGCTATATATCTCATATGGAACCCATGACTGTAGAAGAAGCTCTTTCAGATTCAGACTGGATCAATGCAATGCAAGAAGAGCTCACTCAATTTGAAAGAAACAAAGTATGCGAACTTGTTCCTAGGCCAAAGCACCAGAATGTCATTGGAACAAAATGGGTATTCAAGAACAAAGTTGATGAAGATGGTAACATTGTAAGGAATAAAGCAAGGCTAGTAGCCAAGGGATATTGTCAAGAAGAAGGAATAGATTTTGATGAGACTTTTGCACCAGTTGCCAGACTAGAAGCCATCAGAATATTTCTAGCCTATGTTGCCTACAACAATATCAAGGTCTACCAGATGGATGTCAAAAGTGCATTTCTGAATGGAGATCTTGAAGAAGAAGTTTATGTGGAACAACCACCAGGTTTTGTCATTCCTACTCACTCCTCCTGTGTCTACAAGCTCAAAAAGGCCCTCTATGGTCTTAAGCAAGCTCCCAGAGCATGGTATGACACATTGTCCCTATTTCTAGTGAACCATGGGTTTACTAAGGGAAAGGTTGACAAAACACTATTTCAAATCTCTGTTGCTAATCATATTCTGTTAGTACAAATATATGTTGATGATATTATATTTGGTAGTACTAATTCAGAACTGTGCAAGAAATTCTCTCAAGTAATGCAGAGTCAATTTGAAATGAGTATGATGGGAGAACTTAGCTACTTCCTAGGACTACAAGTCAAACAAGTTCCAGAAGGAATCTTTATCAATCAAGGGAAGTATACCAGAGACCTGATCAAGAAGTTTGGAGTGGAAGGCAAATCCTCAGTGAAGATTCCCATGAACACCTCACAAAGAATTGTTCCGGATGATGAAGGCAAAGATGTCGATGCAACTACCTACAGAGGAATCATAGGATCTCTGCTGTATCTGACTGCAAGCAGACCAGATATCTCATTCTCTGTTGGAATCTGTGCCAGATACCGATCAAAGTCCAAGGAGAGCCATCTTAGTGCTGCAAAGAGAATCATCAGATATATCAAAGGAAATCCAAATGCAGGCCTATGGTATCCAAAGGGAGGTAACTTTGAACTAATTGGTTACTTTGACTCAGATTTTGCAGGTTGCAGATTAGACAGGAAGAGCACCTCTGGTCACTGCCAAATGCTAAGAGGAAGGCTTGTTTCCTGGTATAGCAAGAAGCGGAATTCAATCTCAACAAGTACAGCAGAAGCTGAATACATTGCAGCTGGGAGTTGCTGTGCTCAGCTACTCTGGATGAAGCAACAGCTGAAGGACTGTGGCATTCAAGCAAAGGAGATCAAATTGCTCTGTGACAACACCAGTGCCATTGCCATCACTCAGAATCCAGTTCTTCACTCCAGGACAAAGCACATTGAGATCAGACATCACTTCATCAGAGATCACGTTGAAAAGAAGCACATATGCATGAAGCATGTGCCAACAGAAGACCAGCTTGCAGACATTCTGACAAAGCCTCTGTCTGAGGCTAGATTCAACAAACTGAGAGAGGAATTGGGAATGATGGATGAAATTCCAAGAGAAAGCTGAAATTAAAAGGAAGGCCCTCCTGTTGCAAAATTCCTGCTAACAGAATACCTGTTGCAGAACCCCTTCTGATTAACCTCTTCTGTTCTCTATCCTCCGTTCCTGACAGAACACCTCTGCAACAGAAACCCCACCCCTTTCTCATTCTCAGAAAACCTTACCTGGAACAGAAGGTTGTGGACTTAGAAAATTTTGAGAAACCGGGTGACCTAGTAACTTAATGAAGGTCTTTTACCCTTTTACGCTTAAAACGGTATACAGCCGCAAAATATTTACTGCGCCCCTTTTTCCATTTATTGGTACCTCGAAACCGTAAATAATCTCAAGCGTCCACTAACCCGAACCCATATATTCCTCTTCCTCAAACCTAAACCGTTACTGGTTTCATTACTCTCAAATTCTCAAACCTCCATTGCTCTCAAGTTCTCAGAAACTTTTCCCTGTTCTAATGGCTTTCATCAACATCAACGACCTCACCAAGGAAGAAATCAACATCTTGGTCACTAACATATATACTGGGATGAACTGCGATCTTTCCGCACTCCCTGAACTTGCGGCAAATCATGAAACGGTGATGAAAAGCATCAAGGGAATGGAAGAATCACAACTAAACAAGGTTGTAGGCTATCATTTTGATTCCTACAGCACGAAGGACGTGGCAGAGTTCTATCTAAATGCTATGTATGAAGGGGAGACCATCAAGTCAAATGTCAATGGTGATGACATAACCCTCACTCCTGAAATTATCAACGCTCTGTTTGGCATAGTGGAGGATCCTCAAGAAGAAGACACTGAAGGCTTCTTATCCCTAGACAGTGTCAAGGTCACTGTGGACAACTTTGTCCAACTCTACTGCCGACCTGAAGTGGAGAGATTTCCCAAACTATACATGAAGAAGAATCTTCTTCAAAGTGACTATGAGAAGCTCGTCAACATCTTCCATATGTGTGTCTGGAGCAAGAGCACCTCTACTGACGACATGACTGTTCTCAATGCAAAAGCTGTTTTTGCAGTTCATCATGGGATGAACATCAACTGGGGACAGGTAATCATCAAATCCCTAATTGAGTTCATCAAGAAGAAAGACAAGGAAACCGGCCTTTTCAAAAACCCCATGGGTTATGGCCTTCTGTTATCTGAAACCCTGTTACAGGCAAGGATAGGGTTGAGAAACCCTATTGAGGCAGACTACACCAAACTCCTTTTCCTCAATACCTCTGGTGACAGAAAGATTGCCCTCAAGGCTGAACAAAAGAGGCTGAGGACCCTGGAGTTTAACCGGGAGAAGCTTCAACAGAAGGTCATCAAACCTAAGAAGGCTGGGAAGAAACAGCAGAAACCCTCTACCCCATCAGAATCCGAAGAGGAGGAGGTTCTGATCAGAAAACCTGTGAAGAAGGTTGTTTTGAAGAAGGCTGCCCCAGCCAAGGTTCAGAAGCTGGTGGCAAAGAAATCTGTTATAAAGAGAAAGGCACCTTCCCCTATCTCTACAGAAATCACCCCATCTGCCTCCCCCATTGCAAAGAAGGCAAAGATTCTGACCCCTGCAGTACAGGAGGAGCTTGAGGATTCTATCACCTCTGCTCCAGTCAACAGAAATGCTTGGCAAGGCAAGAGAATTGTTTTTGAGTCAAGTGACTCTGAAGAGGAAGTAGTAGTACTGGATGCTACTAGTCAGGGGGAATCTCACAGATCTCCCTCTACAACAATGGCTGATCAACCAATGATGATTTCCTCACCAAAACATCATGAAGCTAACAGAACACCTGAGCACTCAGAACCCCAGGAGAATGTCTCCTCTGCTCTTGACAAAGAATTCCTCAGGGTTCTAGCTTGGAGGAAGTGGAGAGTGGGATCTCTCTCTGAACTGCTCAGATTACTCCCCAACTTTATCAGTGAAGAAGCTGCAGTCCTCAGGTGGACTGGTACAGAAGATGTTGAGCTATGCCTCAACAAGGACTTCCTTCTATCTGTTCTTGCAGACAAGAAAAGGAAGGAATGCAAAGGCAAAAGCAAGCACACTCATGAAACTGAAGAAGAACATGTCAAGGCTCTGACAGAAGCTGAGATGACAGCCTTTGATGAGTGGCTGATTGAGAAGAAGAGGAAGGAATCTCTCATCAAATTTCGCCATAGTGCTCATGGAGAAGGGGAACCCTCCACTGCTAATGATCTTCCCCTGGCCATGGAGAAGCTCATCAAAGAATGGAGGGACTCACATTTCACAGAAACTCTGCTTGAGGTAATTCCTGAATCTAAACCCTCACCCAAAATCCCAACTCCTTTTAATACTCCACCCCAATCACCTCACCAGAAAACCCCATCAACTCAGAAATCCCCTCCTTAATCTCAACAGAAATCCCCTTCACCTCCCAAGTCTGAACATCAAGTCACTCCACAAACGTCCCTTCCACCACACCAACCCCCAGCTCAGCTAAAACCTGTCTGGTTCTTAAGAGATTCTGATCCTACAACCATCTCCCCCATCTCTGCACCAAAAGGATATTCCAGGCATTCTACTTCCCCCAATCCCTCCTTCAGAAAGAAGAAAAAGGTAATCAGGAACAGAATCCCAATCTACTCCTCTTACGAAGACTCCTCTGACATGGATGGCTTCATCGTCAGCAAGTCCTACAAGGCTACCTCAAAGAGACAGAAGACCCCCCCCCCCCCTCTGACTCAACTCGAGCATGAACTCCTTGTCCAATCCCTCTCCTCTGTTCAAGAGCATCACCCTGTGCCTAAGGGAAGAGGTTTAGAGCTGCCTTACTCTGCTGGACAAAAGCATCAGATACCCTTCAATGACTTTGTAGCAGCAGCAGAGGACTTTGGAGGTCAGATGTTAGAAGGCATGAACAAACTCATCATGATCAATGATAAACATTATGAGAGTCTGCAACATGTGGATGACAATGTGAAATCTGGCTTCAAACACATGTCTGCTACTTTGTCAAATGTTCTTAAGGACTTCATGTCCTCATCTAATGTCAAGATCGATGGTGTCTCTGTTAGTCCCAAATAGTTAACAATCATACAACCATAGCAGTTAATAAAGAGGCAGATAGAAAGATATGTCGAAGATAAGAACCGAATATGGTATACCGTATGAACCTGCCGCTACTCTCCCTGGAAAAGGAGAGCAGCGGCAACCCTAATCTCTCTCTATCTTTACGCCTCTGCTCTCTAAGCCTCTATCGATTAGTTTGGGTTCCCGTAAGTTAGCCTCCTTTTATAGGAGAAGTTGGCTAACTTACGGGTTACAAGGAAGCCCATGGGCTGATACACATTTGTAGCCCGTATTACACGTTTAATTAATAACTACACAAATACAAAGATAAATAACTAGATTGAACACCATAAAATATTCCCAACAATCTCCCCCTTGGTGATCAATCGTGTTGAATCAGCATTGCAGCACAGATATCTTTGTCTTTGTTGTTATTGAGCTTCCTTTGTCTTTGAACTTGACTTCTGAGGAAGGTTATCTGAAGAAATCCTTGCAATCGCCCCTTTGATGTCTTCTTGAAAATTTGATCTTTGATACCGGGGGTTGAGGGACCTTCTGTATCTTGCATGTAGTCCTTGTCTTCCAGAAGTTGCTCTTGATCAGCTTGGATGAAGTCCGGTGACGCCTCTAGAATGAATATTCTTTGGAGAATAGGAGACGCCCATGGACTTCATCTTCAGGACAAGAGTATTTGACCTCTGTCTCCTCCACAATGTAGTCTTTTTGACTATTTGGAATGAATGCATTTGAGGAGAACTTGTCGGTGGCACAGCGGGACATAATGATGGTTGAATTGTGAACGTAGCTGACCATTTGAGTTGAATTGTGAACGTAGCGGAGACAGTAGAGAAGGTGTTGTGATAACCATTTTTGTGATGGAGGAGTGAAGTGTCCCAGAATGATTCGTTCTGTGTTAACAGCATGTGGACCACTCTCCCCCTCATGACGATCCGATGAATCGGGACGTCATGCTTTTATTCTTTTATTCTGCGGAAATAAAAATAGGAAAAACAAGCGGAATCTAAAGAAGATAATGTAGCCCCCGGGGTCGTGAAGACGCCCGTTATCATCACTATAGAGATAAACTCTTTATCAATGGCCTGAAAATGTTGGTGATTCGTATGTTGCAACAGCAAGACTTCCTTCCAATTATTGGTCTACATCTGTAATAGATGAGCCCTATGGAAGTTCTCGCGGGTCATGAAGACCTGCAACTGACTCTAAAAGTGCGTCTGTGTCCTAGAAAATTTCAAAACATTTGGGAGTGAGTAACTATACACGACGTGATCAATGAAAGTTCAGTGGCATGGGGCTGAGGCCACTGTAGTCAGTATTACTTGCCTCGTAAGGAGGTAGTAATGAGAGATGCGGTTCCCCGTGAAATATGATTAAACACCTGTCTGTTGGGAGACAAGTGAGTGGTCTAGGGTAGGGTTGTGCATGCGCCGTTTGGACAAAATGCAACGACTTCTACCCGGGATCTGAATCTCATTCAGTCCTGAACCTATGGGGATAGTTCATAGTATTTTAGTGGCTAGGAGCAAATGTTCAATTCATAGCAGGCAATTGAGGTAGCAGACTCATCATTGATAATTGTTTTTCTTCTCAGTTGAGCCTTCTGCTTCCTAATGTTCATAATGTTCACTCACTCACTCGCTCACTTACGCACTTACGCTCGGCTTTGTCCCTTCGGTAGGCTTAGTTGGGTTTACTAAGCCATAGGGACATGTTCTCTCATTACTTTCTTCATTTCCTCTCTGTACTCCCCCTCAACTGGAGTACTCGGTATGCTTTGTCATTGTTAGGCACCGGGAAGGATAACATAGAACACTTCCCCTAAAATGTTGCATCCTTTGAGAGATTCCTTGCTTTGTCGGTGTAAGGCGCCAGGAGGAGAAAACTGAAACTCCCCCTCAGAATGTGCAAGGTTTGATTGCTCACAGCTTGTCATACCCGCCATGTGTGTGGAGCAATCTGAACATGTACCACACATGACGGTTTCCCTGACCTCATCATGTAGAATTTCAGCATATTGATGATCACATAATGTTGACGAGTCAGGGGAGGCTTCAGCAATTGATTGTTGATTGTTGTAAGATGACCGTTGACGCGAGGTTGATTGAATTATCTACGATTTTCAGACCTTTATATTGAAGTTTAGAAAAGCTTTGACCTCAGGGTTGACATTGAAAGAATTTGAACAGATTTGCCTAAGTTTTGACCTGGACATCGGTGATTTACAATGTTTGTCGGAAAACTAACGTTTTGACCCTCAAAGACTGTGAGTAAGGGCGCGTGAGAATGGGTTCTTTGCTGCAGAAACGTTTTTGGCTTGAAACTGATACAGGAGAATCTCGACTTTCAGGGCTATTCAGAACAGGTTTCAGATTTTCAAAAATCAATGTTTTCGTTTTGCAGGATCTCGACATTTAGGGACTCGATTTCCTCTTCTCGACATCTTGATATCGAGATTTGCATCTCGACATCTTGATCTCAAGATTCGAATCTTGACATCTTGATCTCGAGATTTGCATCTCGACATCTTGATCTCGAGATTTGAATCTCGAAGTCTTGATTTCGAGATTTGCATCTCGACATCTTGATCTCGAGATTTGAATCTCGAAATCTTGATTTCGAGATTTGCATCTCGACATCTTGATCTCGAGATTTGAATCTCGAAATCAAGATCTCGAGATTTGAATCTCGAAATCATGATCTCGAGATTTGAATCTCGAAATCATGATCTCGAGATTTGAATCTCGAAATCAAGATCTCGAGATTTGAATCTCGAAATCAAGATCTCGAGATTTGAATCTCGAAATCAAGATCTTGAGATTTGGAATCTCGAGTTTTGGAATTTCGAGTTTAGGAATTTCGAGTTTTGGGATTTCGACATTTGGGATCTCGATGTTTTGGATCTCGACATTCTGAAGATTTTGAGATTTTCAAAATTTCTCGATGTTTTGAATCTTTCAAAGTTTGCAGTTTCTTGGAACTCATAATTCGAATCTTGACATTCTTTGCAGTTCATCGAAGCTTTACATTATAAGGATCTCTGAATGATTCCCTGCTTATAAATGTTTTAGGAGTTTTCGATGTTCTGATGTTTTTCAAACAGCAAGTTTTTGAGATTATGAGGTTTTCGAAACTTCAAAGTTTTCGATGTTCAAACATTTTGAAATTCTGCAGATTTCGATATTCTGAGGTTTGTTTTGTAGGTGGATTTCGCCATTATTCTTCGAGGAAATCTCTAGAATTTTGTTTAAAATCCACCTGCTCTCGACATTCAACATCGAGCACCTCATCTTCGAAGAAATTCCTCAAAAACTGAAAATTAGAGATTTTCTGCGACACCGCACTGTTTTGGCCATAACTTTTGACTCGGTGATCCGATTTGAGCAAACTTTTTTTTGTTAGAAAGCTAACGAAAAGATCTACATTAATTCTGGGGCTAGTCCCACAGTATGGTTTTGAAAGGCGAGTCCAACAGTATGATTTTTACAAAATTCCGTTCACAAACGAGATTACAGGAGCAAATCTCTACATATAGAAAAACAGAAGAAAAAACAGAGCAGTTCTTCGTTAGATCCAAAAATCGCAGACAGATCCAACCTGTTTCACGCCTCGGCTCTGATACCAAATGTTAGTCCCAAATAGTTAACAATCATACAACCATAGCAGTTAATAAAGAGGCAGATAGAAAGATATGTCGAAGATAAGAACCGAATCTGGTATACCATATGAACCTGCCGCTACTCTCCCTGGAAAAGGAGAGCAGCGGCAACCCTAATCTCTCTCTATCTTTACGCCTCTGCTCTCTAAGCCTCTATCGATTAGTTTGGATTCCCGTAAGTTAGCCTCCTTTTATAGGAGAAGTTGGCTAACTTACGGGTTACAAGGAAGCCCACGGGCTGATACACATTTGTAGCCCGTATTACACGTTTAATTAATAACTACACAAATACAAAGATAACTAACTAGATTGAACACCATAAAATATTCCCAACAGTCTCTACTGAAGTGGAATCTATAAAGTCTATTCTGACTGCCATGAATCAGACCCTGAATTCCCAACATACCACACTTTCAACCCTTTCCCAGGCAGTGGCATCTCTTAAGAAATCTGATTATGTACTTCATGCAAGGTTACAAGAACTTAACACTCTCTGCAATGATCATTTTACTCAAGGACACCTCCTCCTAGTTGCAGACAAAGAGCGATATCAGAAGATGGTTCTCTTAGAAACCAACAACAAAGATGTCTTGTCTGCCATCCAGAAACAACATGGGCTGATTGAAGGCCTCACATCTGTCACTCAAACCTTACCAGAAACCCTGGAACAGATTGCCTCTACTAAGGCCACAGAATTCCAGAAACTCTCCCTTCTGCTTGGTGATCTAGATGATGCCAAAAAGGGGGAAGAAGATCCTCATCTGCCTAAACCCAGGACCACCAGAGCCTCATCATCTGCTGAACCAGTTGTGGATCCCACTCCTTATTTTGAAGCTGCCCTCCAGAAGAAACGGCTAGCTGGTATCCCTAGACCTCCATCTCCACAGAGGAAAGGAACTAAGAAGAAGAAAGCTCTAAGCTTTAAAGAATGGAGACTGGGAGGATCTCAAGTGATGACCAAAATCCAATTTGAGGAAATGAAGCAGAAGATGACCTCCACACAACAACAGAACCTTTATCCGGACCATGATGGTCATGTAAAGGTTAGACATGGTGGATCTCTGGAGGAGGCAGAGTTCTGGTTTCACAACAGCATTGTACCAGGAAAAGATATTCATGAAGGCGTTTTGAACTACCTAGACTGCAAGCTCTCACCCGTTTGGGCTTCTTACCAGAGATCTGGTCATCTAGTTGGAATCAGAGAAGAGGTGAATGTAGAGCTAAAGAGGTTACAAGGATTGGATGAATAAGCAAGAGCTGAAGCTGCAAAGGCTATTATGTAATCAGATATCCTTGTAATCTACCTTAATAAAAGAACATCTCTGCCTCACACTTTGTAAGGCAATTCCTCAATCTCTGTCTTTTATTTTGTTTCTGCTTGATTTTTTTTGACTTATTTTCTGCTATCTGAATGTACTGTACTCTTACTATTTTCCTATGCCAAGTTGCCCACCAAGATTTTAATGAAAGTTTTAAACTTTAATTCCTTGTGGTGAAGGCACTTCTCTGGAAATAGTTAAAGGGTTTTGGCATCATCAAAAAGGGGGAAATTGTAAGGAATATTTGTAATTAGATTTTGATGATGCTATATTAATTAGGACTTTAGAGTACCCCTCTTTAGATTTAATGTATTAGAATTTTCCTTTGTAAAGTTCTTTAGTTTAATCGACTGGCAGAAGGCCTCCGGAGCAGAAGACCTCCTGACAGAAGACCTTTGGTGCTCTACCTCAGAACAGAAGACCCCAGGGTCTCTGTTAGCTTTTACTCTGACAGAAACCCTCCTGGTTCTCTGTTGGATATTTCTCTAACAGAAGTGCTCAAGACCTTCTCTGATCAACTCTCTGCTGAAAACACCAGAAGGCCTGACACTTAGAAGAATTTCCCCAAGTCGGGAAACCAACTGAAAGATTCCTTCAACGGCTAGGAGTCTTGAATGGAAAAGCTACAGTGCGCGCATTAAATGCACATTTAATGCCTTCCATACTCTGTAGAGTAAATACAGATGATTGGCCGGAATGTCAGGATTACTTTATCCCAAAATAGTAACCCGCCAACTTTACCGGCTCCTACTGGTCAAGTCAACTGTCCGCTCATTTAATGCAGTTGTCCTCCTTCTCCTCCAACGGGAAGACAACCTCAGTATAAAAGATACACTCCGAAGAATAACCGGATAACTTTGAAAAAACTTTGCAAGAACTTTGCAATAAATTTTGCTACAACTCTGCACATACAAGATATTCAAACGCTAAAAACGCAAAAGCCTCCTTGAGATTAAATCTTCTTTATCCTCTACAAGAGAAGGCAGACGTTGGAAAGATCCTTATTTCCAACTCAAGCAAAGTTCCAAGTGTTCTTCAACTCTTCAATCTCTTCACATACAAATCTTTTGTAACGAAGCAAGTTGGAGGAACCCCTGTTCTCAACAGAACCTCTTCTTTCACAAGAAGGACGTCCAAGTACCTGGAGCTGTGAGGTGGTGATACTTCTGGGAAAGATCAGTGAAAGGACCAGTCTTAGGGAAGCCGAAAGTGCATCCAAGAAGACATCTACATTTGAAGAAGACGTGGAGAGCTTCTTAAGTGATAGGGCTAAGGCGTTGTAAACGGTCGTTTTTACAAGTTTAGTGGAACAGTGGACTAGAGGAACAAGTTGTTCCTTGAACCACTATAAAAAGCCCTGGTGTCATTTACTTACTGCATTTCATTTATTGTTTGTTTGATCTGCTTAACTCCAAAGACTTGGTATCTGTGTTCAGCAGAACTTGTCTTGTAAGTTAACAGAAGGCCTACTGTCTTTGCTTCTCTGGGGCTACTAACAGAACTCCCTACCAGAACCCCATCCGTTGCCAGTCTGTTCTGCCAACAGAACAGGCTATTCTGTTAAATCTGGTACTTAGCTTGAAAAAGTTAAAAACCAATACAGTCTATTCACCCCCCCCCCCTCTAGACTGTATCCAGTACAACCGGGACCAACAACTATTGTTCATGATCACATTAGATGTACTTGGATGTTTATGATGAAAAGCAAATCTGAAGTTAAATTCTATATGCTGAAGTTTTACAATCTGATTCCTACTCAATTTCATACTAAAATTAAAATTATTAGGACAAACAATGGTACTGAATTTATTTTTTCTTCTTTCTATACTGATAATGGCATCATTCATCAATTATCTTGTTTTGAAACTCCCCAGCAAAATGCTAGGGTTGAAAGAAAACATCAGCATATTCTTCGAGTTGCTAGATCTCTTTTATTTCAATCTTGTCTACCTCTCATTTTTTGGTCTGATTGCATTCTAACTGCTGTTCATATGATAAATAGAATTCTCACTGCTATTCTCAGTAATAAATCTCCATATGAATTACTATATGGTAAAATGCCTGATTATTCTCATCTAAGAGCTTTTGGGTCTCTTGTCTATGCTTCTACTTTATCTGCTGATAGATCAAAATTTGATAAAAGGGCTGTTAAATGTGTTTTTATTGGATATTCTCTTGGATCTAAAGGATATAAACTATATGATATTTCTAATCACAAATTTTTATATCCAAAAATGTAAAATTTTATGAAATGATTTTTCCTTATAAAAATAATACTGACCCTTCTAATAATGATTATGTTCATTCCGACTCTACTACTAACAATGAAACTATTTCAGATGATCATTCCACTACTGATGATTATACTTATGAATACAACACACCTTCTAATCACTATTTAGAAAATCAGATCAATGATGAATTCAATACTATGAATACACATGACTCTACTACTAACAATGAAACTATTTCAGAGGATCAATCACATAGAAAATTCACCAGAGTAAGATCTCTCCCTATGCATCTTCAAGATTACAGTTATGAATTACCTAACTCTATTACTACAGGCATTTCTTCCTCTTCTTCTGCTTCATGTAATCTTGTTAGATATCCTATTCAAAATCATATATCATATAATAGATTAGGAACTTCTCATTATTGTTTTAGTGCTGCTCTTTCCAAAATTAGTGAGCCTAAAACTTATAAACAAGATGCTAAATTTCCTGAATGGTAGAATGCCATGTCTAATGAAATTCAAGATTTAGAAAATAACAAAACTTGGATATTAGTGATGGAGTATATGGGTCTGAGCCCCAGGACCCACATACTCGGAAGAACAGAGCACAAGACAACAGAGTGGCGCCCTCGTCGGCCAAGACGCCCCCGTCGGCCGAAAAGGGGCCAACTCATATTACGGTCCTGAGTTTAAGGGACTCGGGTGCCCTCGTCGGCCGCGCCCTCGTCGGCCACGCCCTCGTCGGCCACGCCCTCGTCGGCCACGAAGACCTCCCAGAATCGGATTCTATACTTACTCATTTGTACAGCCCATTAGAGGCTTTGTATTCGGCCCAGTAGCGGTCCAGTTGTAAATGGGCCTCCCAAGCCCAAGGCTTGGGAGCCCAACCCTAATTTTCTCTATAAATACTCCCCTTGGGAGTAGTTATAGGGGTTACGAAATCATTCTATTGAAGCATATTATTGCACTTCTCTCTCTAGCTCTCACTTCTCTCTAGATATACTCTATCATTTGGTGCTCTCGTTGAGAGCTAGAACAATCAAGTTAGCACCCTTCGTCGCTACCAAGCACAGTTAACCACTGATCATGGGGAGAACTAAGTCAAACCGCAACCTCGTCAGCAAAGTCATCCCTGAGGACCAAGAGCCCAGGGAGCACGATGAGGACGCCACGGCCGACCAGGTCGGCGGAGGGGACCTCTTCCAGGAGGCCTTCAACCTCACGACGGACCTCCGCAACCAACTCAACGGTGGAGTCCCCGACGCCCGCCTCGGCCTGGAAAAGAAACGAGCTGAGAAAGCGGACCACGCCCCGGCCCAGCCTATGGCCGCGGCCTCTCCGTCCGTAGATCCTCAGGTCCAGGCCGCACTATCGGCTATCATCACCAGCTTGGCTCAGAACCCCACCGTCCTCAGCGCACTCTTGACAAGGACCGGGGGAAACGTCACTCCACCTCCTCATCCCCAACCACTGGCCGACCAGATAGGCAACAATGAGGGGGTTGTGGCCCAGGACACGGCGTCGTCCCACTCCCACCCTGCTTCCCCTCTTCGGCCCGGGCAGACCCCAGCGCGTGGAAAAGCCTCTGCCTTCAATAGGCTAGGTGACACGCGTCGTCGTCCGGTTTCGGAGAGAATGACGGGACGGATTGGTGATCCTCGTCCTGGCTCGCCAAGGGAGAGTTTGGGGTCTGTGTCCCGGACAGCGGACCAGCCCCGCCCGGACAAGGGCAAGGGGAAGTTGCACGAGGATGACGTGCGTCACCAGATCAACGCGGCTCACAACGAGCGCCTGAGGAACCAGCCGGGTGCCGCCGCGGCCGACAGGGACCCCCGGGACGAGGTCATCGCCCAGCTGGAAAGGAGGTTGGCTCAGATGGAGGCCAAGCAGTCGGCCAACATCCCTACGGCCGGCGCCTCCAACGACCCCGGCCTCAACGCGCTCATGAACAAAGTCAGCGCCCTGGAGAGGGAGCTGGCCGAAGGGCGGGGTGACCCCATCATCCAGGTCAAGACTAGGACCCCTTTCACCAACAGGGTCCTCTCGGCCCCCATCCCTGAGAAGTACAGGGGGAACGCCATCAAGTCCTACGATGGCCGATCAGACCCCCAGGAGCACTTCAGTCGTTATCAAAACAACATGCTGATGGTGAACGCGTCCGACGAATACCTCTGTCGTTGGTTCCTCTCTACTCTCGAGGGGCCGGCGTACGAGTGGTTCAACGGACTGCCAGAGGGAAGCATTGACTCATGGCAAGATCTCGCCCAGCGCTTCCTCACTCACTTTGCCGGGAGGAAGCGCGCGAAGAAGTATTTCACCCACCTCCTCTCCGTCAAGCAGCAGCACGAGGAGTCCCTCCGGTCATTCATAGACCGGTGGACAAGGGAGACCGAGGAGGTCGAGGGGGCCGATGAGCGCACCCTCCTCGCTTTGTACCAGGGAGCCCTCCGCAGCTCCCCGTACGCTAGGAGCCTCATCACCGACCCCCCGAGGTCGTACGCCAAGGCGCTCCAACGCGGAGGCTTATATGCCGACGCCGACGAGCTCCACAATCACAAGAGAGAGGGGGGCCATCCCCCCAAGAAGACAAATCCTTCGCCGGCCTCGGGTCCGTCCCCGGCCGGCCAGGGTGCCCAGGGCCGCCACGGCTCTGGTGGACAAAGTAAGAAAGACCGCCACTGGCGGCCGAGGCTGGAACGGCCGGGGGTAACCCTCACCCACCCGGTCGGCACCATCCTCGATTATGCCGAGAAGCACGGCCTCATCGAGCAGGCTCCTCCGCCGGCCGAGGAGATCCTTGCCATCCAGCAGGGCGGCACATACTGCCGGTTCCACAAGAACTCGTCGCACAACATCGACGATTGCATCACATTGAAGAAGGCCATCGAGCACCTTATTCGCCAGGGGGAACTCTCCCAGTTTGTCAAAGGTGGCCCACGTAAAAACACTTGGGTAAACACCGGCAAACATGGGTGCGAACCCTCTGCGAAGAAACGCGAGATTGGTAGGCTCAGCGACGACGAGGACTTCGAGGAGCCTCCGCCGAAGAAGAATCACATCCACCTCATCGTAGGTGGGAACACTGGGGGGGACTCCGCCACTCAGAGAAAGAAATGGGCCCAATCCCTTTACATTGGGGAGGTGTCCCACGTTCCCCCCCCCCCCCAGCCGAAGAAGCAGCGAACGGAGGCGATTACCTTCACCGACAAGGATCTGCCTCCGGGTACGGAATCACACAGGGACGCCCTCGTCATCCGATGTGAGATCGGTGACTCCATCATCCACCGTACTTACATCGATACGGGGAGCTCCGTCAACGTGATGTACCTGGACACCTTCAAGCAGCTGAAGCTGGACAGAGCTTTGCTGAGGCCGATCAAGACCCCGTTATCCGGCTTCACCGGGGACTCTATCGACGCCGAGGGCACGATAGTCCTCCCCGTGGAGGTCGGTGACGGCCCCCACCACGCCAAGATTGACATGGAGTTCATGGTGGTCAACCTCCAGTGCGCCCACAACCTGATCTTGGGCCGGCCAGCGCTGGAGGACTTGGAGGCCATCATCTCCATGAAGCACCTATGTTTGAAGTTCCCCACCAATGACGGCATCAGCTACGCCAGAGGAAATCAGAGGATAGCCAGAGCTTGCTACCTCAAGCTAACGAGGCCGGCCGAAAGGGAAGGACAGCGGATAGACACCATTACGGCCGCCGTCGCCATGGACGAGGAGAGGCCACATGCGGAGCCGGCCGAAGAGGTCGAGGAGATCCCCCTAGATATCTCCCGGCCGGAGCGGGTTCTCAGGGTCGGAAAGCAACTCCCCCAGGACCAACGAGACGCCATCCTCCTCATCCTACGGTCATACGCCGTTGTCTTCGCGTGGGGCCCGGACGATATGCCAGGCATCAGCCGCCAGGTGATCACTCACCGGCTGACCGTCGATCCGTCCTCCGCACCGGTCAAACAGAAGCGGCGCTACTTGTCCGCCGACAGGAGAGACTTCGTCAAAGGGGAGGTCGCCATGCTCCTCTCAATCAAACACATCAGAGAGGTGAAGTACCCGACATGGTTGGCCAACGTCGTCCTCGCACAAAAACCGCCAACGTTCAGAATGTGTGTTGACTACACTGACCTGAACAAGGCGTGCCCCATGGACCCGTTCCCTCTCCCCAACATTGATCAGCTGGTGGACGAGACGACAGGGTGCGAGTTGATGTCGTTCCTCGATGCTTTCAGAGGGTATCACCAAATCTCCATGCATGAAGATGACGCTGAGAAAACGGCATTCATGACCCCAGAGGGAATCTTTTGCTACCTCGTCATGGCCTTCGGACTCAAAAACTCCGGCGCCACCTACACTAGGATGGTGGCCAAGATCTTCAGAGCGGTCCTTGGCCGGACAATGGAGGCGTACGTCGATGATATGATCGTCAAGAGCAGGCAGGCCACCTCCCACGCCGACGACCTCCGGGAAATATTTGAGATAATGAAGGAGTTCAGGCTCCGCCTCAACCCCAAGAAATGCGCCTTCGGCGTCCAGGGTGGCAAGTTCCTCGGCTACATGGTCAGCCGGAGAGGCATCGAGATAAACCCGGAGAAGACGCGGGCTATCATCAACATGGAGCCGCCCCGCAACGTCAAGGAGGTACAGGGACTGACGGGGCGCCTGGCGGCCCTAAACCGGTTCCTCTCCAGGTCTGCCGAGAGGGCCCTCCCCTTCTTTCAGATCATGCGGAAAGCCAACAGCTTCAAGTGGACGACGGAGTGCCAGGAAGCATTCGACGAATTGAAAAGGTACTTGTCGTCCCCACCCGTGCTCTCCAAGCCCAAAGCCGGCGAAACCCTCTTCTTGTACTTAGGGGTGAGCACGTCGGCCATCAGCTCCGTGCTCATCCGCGAGGACGAAGGGGTGCAGAAGGCCATCTTCTACATCAGCAAGACACTTAGGGAGGCCGAGCTCAGGTACTCCCCCATTGAGAAGACGGTGCTGGCCATCGTCCACACCGTGAAGAAGCTGGGGCACTATTTCCAAGCCCACACCGTCCATGTGCTGACCCAGCAGCCTCTTGGCGCGCTCATGAGGAGCCCCACAAGCTCCTCGAGGATGGTGAAATGGGCGATCTTCCTCAGCCAGTTTCAGATTGAGATCAAGCCAAGGCCATCTATCAAAGGGCAAGCCTTGGCCGACTTCGTCATCGAATGCACAGCAAGGGAGACGGTCGTCGCCAGCTCCGGGCCGGAGCCGGATGATACGTGGACCCTGTTCACTGATGGCTCGTCGGCCGCGAAATCATGCGGCGGCGTCGTCCTCATATCCCCTGAAGGATTCAGAGCTTACTATGCCATCCGCTTCAACTTCAGGGTATCCAACAACGAAGCCGAGTATGAGGCCCTCCTCAGCGGTCTCAGACTCGCCGCCGGCCTCAAGGCCAAGCACCTCAAAATCAAGTGCGACTCCAAACTGGTAGTGGGCCAGGTGGAGGGATCGTACGAAGCGAAGGAAGGCCGGATGAAGCAGTACAAACAAGCGGCGGAGGAATTGCTGAAAGCGTTTGAAACCCATGAGATCACCCAGATCCCAAGGGCCGAGAACGCCGAAGCCGACATCCTCTCCAAGCTCAGCTCGGACACCCCGGAGCACATCTCCTAGTTGGCCAAGATCGAGGAGTTGAGCATGTCCAGCATCCATGCCAGCCCCGTCTTGTGCGTCCAACAGCGACCAGAGGACTGGATCTCCAACATCGCCACCTTCATCACCACGGGGGAGCTGCCCCAGGACGAGGAGAGGGCCAAACTTGCCAAACTCAGGGCCCCAAGCTACACCATAGAAGATGGCAAACTCTACAAACGGTCCTACAATGGCACTCTCCTCCGATGCCTGCACCAGGACGAGGCCGACACCGCCATGGAAGAAGTTCACTGTGGCGTCTACTCCTCGCACCAGGGTCCTTTCAGCATGTCCCGGCGTCTCGTCGTCCAGGGCTTCTTCTGGCCGACGATGGCACGGGACTGCGCTGACCTGGCCAGGAAGTGCACCACATGCCAGGTACTCCAGAAGGCCCCTGGTCGGCCAGCTGTCAACTATGCCCCTGTCAGCACCGCAATTCCATTCTCCAGATGGGGGATTGACCTGGTCGGCCCCCTGCCCAGAGCCGCCGGGAATAACCGCTACATCATCGTCGCCGTCGACTACTTCACCAAGTGGGTCGAGGCGGAACCCTTGGCCAGCATCACGGGGGCCAGATGCCAAAGATTTGTTTACAAGAACATCATTACACGCTTTGGCGTCCCCCAGGAGATTATATCAGACAACGGCACCCAATTCGAGGCAGCCCCTTTCCAGGAGCTCCTCCGGGAGTTTGGGGTGAGGCACCGTTTCTCCTCCGTTGCCTATCCTCAGGGCAACGGGCAGGTCGAGAACGCCAACAGAACAATAATGGAGGGGCTGAAGAAGAACCTCCAGGCCGCAGGAGGTAGTTGGGTCGACGAGCTCCCCAACATCCTGTGGTGCTACAGAACCACGCCGAGGAGGGCGACAGGTGAAACACCTTTCGCCCTGTGCTACGGCTTTGAGGCGAAGGCGCCCACGGAGGTAGCCATCCCCAGCCGACGAGTGGAGCAATATGAGCCTGACACCAACGAAGAGAACATGAAGATTGAACTACACCTGGTTGATGAGAGGCGTGAGCAAGCTTACGTCCGAGCAGAGAACTACCGGCGTCAAGTGAAATCATACTATGACGCCAAGGTACGTTCCCGCGAATTTCAGGTGGGGGACTACGTCCTCCGCCGAAGGGAAGCAAGCCAGCCGACAGAGGGCTGTTGGTCCCGGTTATACTGGATACAGTCTAGAGGGGGGGTGAATAGACTGTATTGGTTTTTAGCTTTTTAAAACTAAGTACCAGTTTTTCAGAATAGCCTGTTCTGTTGAGAGAACAGACTGGCAGCGGATGGGGTTCTGGCAGGGAGTTCTGTTAGCCTCAGAGAAGCAAAGGCAGAAGGCCTTCTGTTAACTCGTAGAACGAGTTCTGCTGAACACAGATACCAAGTTCAGGGAGTTAAACGGTTCTAACTAAATGCAAGTATTAAAAGCAGTAAGTAAACGACACCAGGGATTTTTATAGTGGTTCAAGGAACAACTCGTTCCTCTAATCCACTGTTCCACTAAGCTGTAAAAACTGCCGTTTACAAAGCCTTAGTCCTAGCACTTAAGAAGCACTCCACGTCTTCTTCAAGCCTAGATGTGTCCTGGGATGCACTGTCTGGCTTCCTTTAACACTGGTCCTTTCACTGAGTCTCCTTGAAGTATCACCACTTCACTACTCCAGTTATTCGGACGTCCTTCTTGTAGCAAGAAGAGTTTCTGTTGAAACAGAGGTTCCTCCAACTAGCTTCGTTACAAAATGTATGTATGTGAAGAGCTTGAAGAGTTGAAGAACACTTGGAACTTTGCTTGAGTAGGAAAGAGTATTTTTCCGACTTCTGCCTTCTCTTGTAGAGGATAGTAAGTTTGAATCTCAAGGAGGCTTTTGCTTTTCAGAGTTTGAATATCTTGCTTGGTTAGCAATGTGATAGCAAAGTTATGGCAAAGTTATCCGGTTGTTCTTCGTAGTGTATCTTTTATACTGAGGTTGTCTTCCCGTTGGAGGAGTAGGAGGACAACTGCATTTAATGCGCGAGCAGTTGACTTGACCAGTAGGACCCGGTAAAGTTGGCGGGTTACTATTTTGGGATAAAGTAATCCTGACATTGCGGCCAATTATCTGCAATTACTCCACGGAGCATGGGGAGCATTAAATGAGCATTTAATGCGAGCACTGTAGCTTTTCCGTTTCATACTCCTAGCCGTTTGAAGGAATCTTTATGTTGACTTCCCGGCTTTGTGGATTTCTTCCAAGTGTCAGACCTTCTGGTGTTACTAACAGAGAACAGAATCAGAGAAGATCATGAGCACTTCTGTTGTTGGTAGCTTACAGAGAACCAGGAGGGTTTCTGTCACGCTAAAGGGTAACAGAGACCCTGACGTTTTCTGTTCCTAGACAGAGAACCAAGATCTTCTGTCTGGAGGACTTCTGGTAGAGAGGCCTTCTGGTAGTCGAATATGCTAAGAATTTTACAAGGGAAAATTCTAATACATAATTTCTAAAGGGGTACTCTACAGTCCTAATTAATATAGCATCATCAAAATCTAAATACAATTATTCCTTACAATTTCCCCCTTTTTGATGATGCCAAAACCCTTTAACTATTTCCAGAGAAGTGCCTTCACCACAAAAATTTAAAGTTTAAAACTTTTCATTTAAAATCTTGGTGGGCAACTTGGCATAAGAAAATAGTAAGAGTACGATACATTCAGATAGCAGATAAAATATCACAAAGCAATCAAACAAACAAACACAAACAGAAAGTAAGGAAAAAAAAACAGAGATTGGGGAATTGCCTTACAACGTGTGAGGCAGAGATGTTCTTTTATTAAGGTGGATTACAAGATTGTCTGATTACATAATAGCCTTGGCTGCTTCAGCTCTTGCTTGTTCATCCAGTCCTTGTAGTCTCTTTAATTCAGCATTCACCTCTTTTCTGATTCCAGCCAGATTTCCAGTTCTCTGGTAGGAGGCCCAGACAGGTGAGAGTTTGCAGTCTAAGTAGTTAAGAACACCTTCATGGATATCTTTTCCTGGTACTATACTGTTGTGAAACCAGAATTCTGCTTCCTCCAGAGATCCACCATGTCTGACCTTCACTTGACCATCATGGTCCAAGTAGAGATTCTGTTGTTGAGTAGAGGTCATCTTCTGCTTCATTTCATCAAATTGTGTAGTAGTCATCACCTGAGAACCTCCCATTCTCCGTTCTTTAAAGCTTAGAGCTTTCTTTTTCTTAGATCCTTTCTTCAGTGGGGATGGAGGTCTAGGAATACCAGCTAGCCTTTTCTTCTGAAGAGCAGCCTCAAAGTAAGGTGTTGGATCCACACTTGGTTCAGCAGATGTTGAGGTTCTGGAGGTTTTGGGTTTTGATAGATGAGGGCCTTCTTCCCCCTTTTTGGCATCATCTAGATCACCAAGCAAAAGGGAGAGCTTCTGGAATTCTGAGGCCTGAGTAGAGGCAATCTGTTCCAGGGTTTCTGGTAAGGTCTGAGTCACAGATGTGAGACCTTCAATAAGCCCATGTTGCTTCTGAAGTGCAGATAGGATATCTTTATTACTGGCTTCTAAGAGAACCATCTTCTGGTATCTCTCTTTGTCTTGGGCAAATAGAGTCCTGGCTTGATCACGATGGACTTTGCACAGTTCCTCTATGTCCAGTAGCTGTTCCTTTGTCTTGCTATCAGCCCATTGAAGTTCCTCAATATTGGAAGAGATTGTTTCAATAGCTTGTCCCTGAGCTATCAGAGTCTGATGAAATGTGAAGAGGGTCTTATGGATACCTTCCACTTCCCTTGACAGTGTATCTGTTTTAGCAGTTGAGGAGGCCATGAAGTCGTTGAGAGATGTTGTCAGATTCTCAAAGCGGTCTGAGATAAACTGCATCCCAGAGTTGAGATTATCATTCACATGAGCAAGGTGCCCATAATGCTTGTCATTGATCTGTATCAACTTATTCATGCCATGGAGGAGTTGGCCACCAAAGTCTTCAGCTGCTTCAACGAATTTGTTGAAGGGAATTTGGTTCTCTTGTTCAACAGATGGAGGCATCTCTAGACCTCTTGACTTAGGCACAGGAGGCCTTCTGGGTTGTTTTTCACTCTGAGGAGGTGTCTTCTTCCTCTTGGAAGTTTCATCAGCAGCAATGGAGGATGTAAGAAATCCATCATTGTCACTGGAAGAGGAGGGCACCCTGAAGATAGGTTTTCTGATGGGGGTGGAGGCCACAGAATGTTGAGGGGAGATAGGTGTGGCTGCATCTCGTGGTGTATGCTGAGGAGAGGCAGTTTTGGATTTGTTGATGGAGGGGTTTTCTTGTTGTGAGGGAGCATTCTGTTGTTGTGGAGGAGAGGGTGGAGGTGATGGTGATCTGGATCGGATTGAGGGTTGGGATTTGCAGAGAGATGGATTTTTGGTTTTTGGTGAGGAGGTTTTCTGTTGGGGTGAAGTTGTAGAGGAGAAGATCTGTTGGTGTTGATAAGGGATAATTTGTCCTTTAGGGGATGGGTATTTGGATTTTGAGGTTTTCTGGGGTGTAGGGGTTTTCTGTGGAGAGGAGGGTTTCTGAGGAGTTGAGGAGGTGTTCTGTTTAGTGATGGTTTTCTGTGAGGGTGAGAGGGATTTCTGTTGAGATTGGGGTGAAGTGACTTTAGGAGAGGGAGGGGGAGAAGGAATGATTGTGGGAATTACCTCTAGAACAGTTTCAGTGAACAGAGAGTCTCTCCATTCTTTGATAAGTATTTCCATGACCAGAGGTAGGTCATTTGCAGTAGAGGGTTCACCTTCTCCATGTGCACTGTGTCGAAACTTGATCATTGACTCCTTCCTCTTCTTCTCAACTAGCCAAGCATCAAATGCGTCCATCTCATGCTCTTGAAGAGCCTTCACATGGTCTTCTGGTGAGTTTCTGACCAGTGGTGCTTTGCCTTGAAGTTTCTCCTTCTTCTTCTGTAGGACAGAAAGAAGAAAATCCTTGTTTAGGCAGGACTCCACATCTTCTGTGTCAGCCCATCTGAGTACTTCTTCTTCTTCAGAGATGAAGTAGGACAAGTTCTTGAGGAGGTCAGTGAGAGGTCCCACTCTCCACTTTCTCCATGCCAGAATCCTGATGAATTTCCTATCAGGGTTTGAAGTACTGCTTCCTTCTTGGTGTTCTGGTGAAGGAACCACCATAGGTTGATCATTTTCAGAGGCAGGAGGAGAAGAATGTAGTTCCCCCTGAGAAGTGGCATTCTGCACAACTTCTTCTTCTTCTGAGTCACTTGACTCAAGGATGATTCTCTTGCCGTGCCAAGCATTTCTGTTGGCTGGGGCAGAGGTGACAGAGTCCTCCAGTTTCTCCTGTGCTGCAGGTGTCAAGATTTTGGCCTTCTTAGCAATGGGGGAGGCAGAAGGGGTGCTTGCTGAAGAGATAGGTGAAGGAGCCTTTCTCTTAAGTACAGATTTCTTTGCCACCAACTTGTGGACTTTGACAGGTGTGATCTTTTTCCTGGGAACCTTCTTGACTACCTTCTTCACCAAAGGTATTTCTTCTTCAGAGTCAGAAGGGGTAGGGGGTTTCTGTTGCTTCTTTGAGACTTTCTTTGGTTGAACAACCTTCTGTTGTTGCCTTTCCCTGTTGAACTCAATGGTTCTGAGTCTTTTCTGTTCTGCCTTGATAGCAACCTTCCTGTCACTTGAGGTGTTGAGGAAGAGCAGCTTGGTGTAGTCTGCCTCGACAGAGTTTCTCAGTCCTATCCTTGCTGTGAGCAGGATTTCAGAAATGAGGAGACCATAACCCATGGGGGTTCTGAAAAGACCTGTCTCCTTGTCTTTCTTCTTGATGAACTCAACAAGGGATTTGATAATTACTTGTCCCCAGTTGATGTTCATCCCATGATGAACTGCAAAGACAGCCTTTGCATTCAGCGCATTCATGTCATCTGTGGAGGTGCTCTTGCTCCAGACGCACCTATGCAGGATGTTGACCAGTTTTTCATAGTCGCTCAGGAGAAGATTTTTCTTCATGTAAAGCTTTGGAACTCTACCCACTTCAGGTCGGCAGTAGAGTTGGACAAAGTTGTCCACAGTGACATTGACACTGTCCAGAGTGAGGAAGCCTTCAGTTTCCTCTTCTTGTGGATCCTCTACCACGCCAAAGAGAGCGTTGAGGTCTGCAGGAGTGAGGGTAATGTCTTCACCATTGACATTAGACCGAATGGTCTCCCCTTCGTATGTAGCATTGAGATAGAACTCTGCTACGTCCCTTGTGCTGTAGGAGTCAAAGTGATAGCCTACCACTTTGCTCAATTGGGAGTCCTCCATTCCCTTGATGATCTTCATCATCGTGTCGTGGTTTGAAGCGAGTTCAGGGAGTGCGGAGAGGTCGCAGTTCATCCCTGTGTAAATGTTCGAAACAAGAGTGTTGATTTCCTCCTTGGTGAGGTCGTTGATGTTGATGAAAGCCATTTGTTCAGAGAAGAGTTGCAGAAAGCTTGAGAACTATGGAGGTTTGAGAGTTTGAAAGTAATGAGAGCGGTAGTGGTTTAGGTTTGCGAAAAGGGAATTTATGTGTTTGGGTTAGTGGACGTTTGGAATTAATTTATGGTTCCAAGAAACCAATAAATGTAAAAAGGGGCGGAGTAAATAAACGGGGGCGCAGTAAATATTATACGGCTTGATACCGTTTTAAGGGTAAAAGGGTAAAAGACCTTTAATAATTTACTAAGGTACCCGGTTTCAGAAAATTTCTAAGTCCAAAACCTTCTGAGGATTTTTCTGTAGAAGGGGGGTTTTCTGTTGCTGAGGTGTTCTGCCAGGGTAGGAATCATAAGGGGTTGACAGAAGGGGTTCTGCTACAGGTATTCTGTCAACAGCAAAAGAGCAACAGAGGGCCTTCCTTTTCATCTTTCCCTTGGAATCTCATCCATCATTCCCAATTCCTCTCTCAGTTTGTTGAACCTAGCCTCAGGGAAAGGCTTTGTCAAGATATCTGCAAGTTGGTCTTCTGTTGGTACATGTTCCATGCAGATGTGCTTCTTCTCTACATGGTCTCTGATGAAGTGATGTCTGATCTCAATATGCTTTGTTCTGGAATGAAGAACTGGATTCTGAGTGATAGCAATGGCACTAGTGTTGTCACACAACAGCTTGATCTCCTTTGCTTGAATTCCATAGTCTTTCAGTTGTTGCTTCATCCAGAGTAGCTGAGCACAGCAACTCCCAGCTGCAATATACTCTGCCTCAGCTGTACTTGTTGAGATGGAGTTCTGCTTTTTGCTAAACCAGGAAGCAAGCCTTCCTCCTAGCAATTGGCAGTGACCAGAGGTGCTCTTTCTGTCTAGTCTGCAACCTGCAAAATCTGAGTCAGAATAACCAATTAGTTCAAAGTTACCTCCCTTGGGATACCATAGGCCTGCATTGGGGTTTCCTTTGATATATCTGATGATTCTCTTTGCAGCACTTAGATGGCTTTCCTTGGGCTTTGACTGGTATCTGGCACAGATTCCAACAGAGAATGAGATGTCTGGTCTGCTTGCAGTTAGATACAACAGAGATCCTATGATTCCTCTGTATGTTGTTGCATCTACATCCTTTCCTTCATCATCTGGACCAATTCCTTGTGAGGTGTTCATGGGAATCTTCACTGATGATTTGCCTTCCACTCCAAACTTCTTAATTAGATCTCTGGTGTACTTCCCTTGATTGATAAAGATCCCTTCTGGAACTTGTTTGACTTGAAGTCCTAGGAAGTAGCTGAGTTCTCCAATCATACTCATTTCAAATTGACTCTGCATTACTTGAGAAAATTTCTTGCACAGTTCTGGATTAGTACTACCAAATATAATGTCATCAACATATATTTGTACTAACAGAATATGATTAGCAACAGAGATTTGAAATAGAGTTTTGTCAACCTTTCCTTTAGTAAACCCATGGTTCACTAGGAAAAGGGACAATGTGTCATACCAGGCTCTGGGAGCTTGCTTAAGACCATAGAGGGCCTTTTTAAGCTTGTAGACACAAGAAGATTGAGTAGGAATGACAAAACCTGGTGGTTGTTCCACATAAACTTCTTCTTCAAGATCTCCATTCAGAAATGCACTCTTGACATCCATCTGGTAGACCTTGATGTTGTTGTAGGCAGCATAGGCTAGAAAAGATTCTGATGGCTTCAAGTCTGGCAACTGGTGCAAAGGTCTCATCAAAATCTATTCCTTCTTCTTGACAATATCCTTTAGCCACTAGCCTTGCTTTGTTCCTTACAATTTTGCCGTCTTCATCTGCTTTGTTCTTGAATACCCATTTGGTTCCAATGACATTCTGGTGCTTTGGCCTAGGAACAAGTTCCCACACTTTGTTCCTTTCAAACTGAGTGAGTTCTTCTTGCATAGCATTGATCCAATCTGAGTCTGCAAGAGCTTCTTCAACTGTCATAGGTTCCATCTGAGATATATAGCAGGCAAGCATTGCTTCTCTCCTTGATGTGGATCTGGTTTGAACTCCACTTCTGATTTGACCAATTACTTGGTTAGGAGGATGATCTCTTAACCATGTCAGATCTGGTTCTGTCAGCTGCTGTCTTGGTCTCTCTGGTTCCTCATCTTCAGAGTCTTCATCTTCATTCAACAGAAGGGGGTTTGGTGCAGGTGTTGGAAATGCAGGGTTGTCTGCTACCTCTCCTGTTGGTGTTCTGTCTTCTATGCTGACATCCTTGAGAATCTCTGTTACCTCTTCAACAGAGGTGCTTTCATCAAACTTCACATGAATGGATTCTTCAACATGTAGGGTTCTTCTGTTGAGTACTCTATAGGCTTTACTGGTGTTTGAATAGCCTATAAAGACTCCTTCATCAGCCTTTTCTTGAAATACTTTCAGATGCTCCTTTCCATTATTGAGGATGTAGCACTTGCATCCAAATACATGAAAGTAGCTGATGTAAGGTTTTCTTCCCTTCCAGAGTTCATAAGGGGTCTTCTGGTGATTCTTGTTGATCATGCTTCTGTTCTGAGTATAGCATGCAGTGTTGATTGCTTCAGCCCAATATCTCATAGGCAATCCAGATTCTGCAATCATTGTTCTTTCAGCTTCTTTTAGAGTTCTGTTCCTTCTTTCTGCTACGCCATTCTGTTGAGGGGTTCTGGCGGCAGAGAGTTGATGAAAAGTTCCATTCTGATCACAGAAGTCCTTTATGACTTGGTTGACAAATTCAGTTCCTCTGTCTGATCTGATTGTCTTCACTTTCAAGTTCTTCTCAGTCTGAAGTTGCTTTAACAGAGATGGCAACTTCTGAAGAGTTTCATTTTTCTTAGTCAGAAAAACAGTCCATGTGTATCTGGAGTAGTCATCAACCATGACTAGGGTGTATTTCTTACCACCAACGCTTGGAGTCTCAACAGGTCCAAATAAATCCATGTGAATCAGATTTAGAGGACTTGTAGAAAGATCTCCAGCAATGGGTTTGAATTAATTCTTCACTTGTTTGCCTTTCTGACATGCACTGCAGAGGGTCTCTCTCTTGTACATAATGTCTGGTAGCCCTTCTACAATGTGTTCTCTGGCCAGTTTGTTGATTGTTTTGAAATTCAAATGATTGAGCTTTTTGTGCCAGTCCCAGCTCAGTTTTGAATCTCCTTTGGCTATCAGGCAAACTCCATCTTTTGCAGTGTTCCAATCAACTACATAGATGTTCTTCTTCCTTGATGCTGTAAGAACCACTTCCTTTGTTGTCTCATGCTTCACATAGCAGAAGTCCTTTGTGAATTCAACAGTGTAGCCTTTGTCACAGAACTGGCTAGCACTCAGCAAGTTGAACTTCAGTCCTTTGACATATGAGACATCATCAATGATTATCTGGTTCTTTATCAGCTTCCCTCTTCCTTTTGTCTGGCCATCTTTATCATTACCTCCAAAGGTAACTCTAGGCCCTTTGATTTTCTGGAACTCTGTTAGGCAACTTCTGTCACCTGTCATGTGCCTGGAGCATCCACTATCAATAAACCATTCTTGTTCAGAGATGGCTCCAGCACACAGTTCCTGCAAGATCAAAAGAAAGATTTAGGTACCCAAGCAATGCTGGGTCCTGGGGGGTCATGGAGTCTGGGTAGTTGGTACCATTTTGGTCTCATCAAGTGAAACCTTGGTGGGTGGTACCCATTGTCCACCTGGTAGTTATAGTAAACTGAAGTGTGATTCACTTTGGGCAGATGCTTGTGAGGGTCATGCTTCCTGTTTACATACTTTTGCATAGCTTTCTTTGTTGGAAAGAAGTCCCATATACTATCAAGAGCAGAGGGACGGTTAACTTTGGGCTTCTGAGGTTGACCAGCCAACCTCTTCTGCCTGAAGTTAACTCTCTCTTGATATTTGCCCTTCTGGTGATCATTTCTGGCACGATTGACATGAGGTTGTCTGTCAATGAATGGTCTTTTATTTTTGTTATTCTGAAAACCTGTTCTGATGTTAGGTTTTCTGCCAGGTTCATTATTTTTCAAAAAGGGTTTCTGTTGAACCTTTACCTTACCCTTTTCTGGTCTGACTTCCTCATGAACAACCTTGGTGCCAGATACACCAGCTTGACAGATGGGGCTAGAAATCAGTGGCTCTATGACCTTATCTGCCTTAGCAACTCTGGTGCTAGGCATTACAGAAGGCTCACCTGATTCTGTTGAGCCATAACCAAGACCAAAGCCAGTGCCAATCTGTTGATCAAGCACAATCTTTTCCATGGAAGACTGGGCCTTCTGGTAAGCTTTGTACTTAATCTCGAGAGGCTCTATTTCTCTTATTCTCTTAAGAAGAGAAACATTTTCAGTCTCCAGTTGATCTCTTTCCTCAATTAGAAGATTGATTTTGATCTCAACCTCCTTTTTCAAGTCAAGAATTTCAGCTTTTAACTTACTGTTTTCTTCTGTTACAGAAGAATAAGTGGCTTGTATGGCCTTAAACTCTTCCCAAAATTCTGACATTGAATCAGAATTAAAAGCTAAACCTACCGAAGAAAAACTAGATTCAGAAGTAGAGGTTACCTCATCATCAGAATGGGCCATGAGGCAAAGGTCTTCTGTCTCAGTATCCAGGCAACAGAAGGCCTCATCAGAATCTGAGTCAGAACTGGATTCTGTTTCTGACAGAGGGTCTTTCTCCACCTGTTCTGTCACAAGTGCCTTTCTCCTTCTGGAGTTGTCCTCGTACTTCTTCTTTTCTCCATCCTGTCCTTGCTTCTTGGACACTCTAGGATGGGGACAATCAGCCTTGAAGTGACCAGGTTGTCTGCAGTTGTAACAGAGAAGCTCTCCACTGCTTTCTGTTGATTTGACCTTCTGGTATGGCTTTCTGTTGAAAGATGGACTCCTTCCATCTTTGGGATTCTTCATAAACTTTTTGAATCTCCTGGCAAAGGCAGCCATATATTCATCAGATAAAAGTACTGAAGGGTCAAAATCATTTACCTTAGATGTGCTGGCAGTGAGGGCTGTAGTGGTCCTCTCTTCTGGTACATCTTCCTTCTCTTCAATCATTTCAAACTCATGAGCTTTGAGATCTGAAATGAGCTTATCAGTGGGATAAGTCTTTACATCCTTGCTGGCTTGGACAGCAACTACCTTCATCTTCCATGCTGAGGGCAGTCCCCTCAACACCTTCAGGTAGATCTCCTTGGTTGTGAGATCCTTCCCAAGCTCAGAGATCTCTCCAGTGAGGGTGAGGAGCCTGTCATACATCTTGGAGATGCTTTCACCAGGGAGAAGTTTGAAGTCATCAAACTTCTTGTTTGCTATGGTTAGTTTGTTGTCTTTCTCTTGCTCATCACCAGCTCCAATGAGCTCAAGAGTATCCCAGATATCCTTAGCAGTTTTGCACTTCTTGATTCTGTTGAAGTATCTATCATCAATGGACTTGTAGAGGATGTCCTTAGCAATATTGTCTAAGTTGTACTTTCTCCTCTCTTCAGTGGTCCATTCAGACTTGGCTTTGCTGATCATCTGGGGTCTGGTGTTGTCTATGGCATGTTCAGGATTGACCTTCTGGAAGCTAGTGAAGGGGCCAATGTCAAGAACTTCCCACATCTCATCATGCAGGGCACAGAGATGTGCTTTCATCCGAATCCTCCAGTCATCAAACTTAAGATCTGAAAACATAAGATTCTTGGACAAGGAGTGATCCATTATATCAGATAGAAATGAGGTAAAACAGAAAAACAAGTGGATCTTTGTTCAACGAATAACCTAAAAGATTATTAGAACAAGGAGGCTCTGATACCACTTGTTGGTCCCGGTTATACTGGATACAGTCTAGAGGGGGGGTGAATAGACTGTATTGGTTTTTAGCTTTTTAAAACTAAGTACCAGTTTTTCAGAATAGCCTGTTCTGTTGAGAGAACAGACTGGCAGCGGATGGGGTTCTGGCAGGGAGTTCTGTTAGCCTCAGAGAAGCAAAGGCAGAAGGCCTTCTGTTAACTCGTAGAACGAGTTCTGCTGAACACAGATACCAAGTTCAGGGAGTTAAACGGTTCTAACTAAATGCAAGTATTAAAAGCAGTAAGTAAACGACACCAGGGATTTTTATAGTGGTTCAAGGAACAACTCGTTCCTCTAATCCACTATTCCACTAAGCTGTAAAAACTGCCGTTTACAAAGCCTTAGTCCTAGCACTTAAGAAGCACTCCACGTCTTCTTCAAGCCTAGATGTGTCCTGGGATGCACTGTCTGGCTTCCTTTAACACTGGTCCTTTCACTGAGTCTCCTTGAAGTATCACCACTTCACTACTCCAGTTATTCGGACGTCCTTCTTGTAGCAAGAAGAGTTTCTGTTGAAACAGAGGTTCCTCCAACTAGCTTCGTTACAAAATGTATGTATGTGAAGAGCTTGAAGAGTTGAAGAACACTTGGAACTTTGCTTGAGTAGGAAAGAGTATTTTTCCGACTTCTGCCTTCTCTTGTAGAGGATAGTAAGTTTGAATCTCAAGGAGGCTTTTGCTTTTCAGAGTTTGAATATCTTGCTTGGTTAGCAATGTGATAGCAAAGTTATGGCAAAGTTATCCGGTTGTTCTTCGTAGTGTATCTTTTATACTGAGGTTGTCTTCCCGTTGGAGGAGTAGGAGGACAACTGCATTTAATGCGCGAGCAGTTGACTTGACCAGTAGGACCCGGTAAAGTTGGCGGGTTACTATTTTGGGATAAAGTAATCCTGACATTGCGGCCAATTATCTGCAATTACTCCACGGAGCATGGGGAGCATTAAATGAGCATTTAATGCGAGCACTGTAGCTTTTCCGTTTCATACTCCTAGCCGTTTGAAGGAATCTTTATGTTGACTTCCCGGCTTTGTGGATTTCTTCCAAGTGTCAGACCTTCTGGTGTTACTAACAGAGAACAGAATCAGAGAAGATCATGAGCACTTCTGTTGTTGGTAGCTTACAGAGAACCAGGAGGGTTTCTGTCACGCTAAAGGGTAACAGAGACCCTGACGTTTTCTGTTCCTAGACAGAGAACCAAGATCTTCTGTCTGGAGGACTTCTGGTAGAGAGGCCTTCTGGTAGTCGAATATGCTAAGAATTTTACAAGGGAAAATTCTAATACATAATTTCTAAAGGGGTACTCTACAGTCCTAATTAATATAGCATCATCAAAATCTAAATACAATTATTCCTTACAAGGGCGGCAAGCTAGCATTGAAGTACGAAGGCCCTACATCGTCAGTGCCGTGGTCAAACCCAGCACCTACAAGCTTAAACGCCCGAATGGGTCCAATGTACCACGAACATGGAATGTACACCATCTGGTGAAGTTTTATCAGTAATCCGAAGGAGGTGCAGACGGCGAAGCCCTCACCCCTTAACGGGTTACTGATTGAATGCCACCCTCGGCCTCGAGCCACTTATGAATAAAATCACGTTCTGATTTTTTCTCTGGAAATTCAAAGTAAAACATTAGCAGGTGCCCTCGTCGGCCACCTTAGAGCGAAAGGCTCAGGTCTGGCCGACATGGCCCCTTGCATTTGCAGCCTACGAGCGACAAGCTCAGGCACTCCATTGTATTTTGTATCAGCGAAGGGCTCAGGCCTAGCTGAGAGAGCACATCGTCCTGGCCCCGAAAGCCTAGAAGTGAAACACTCAGGTATGGCCGACGATGTCCCCAGGACGAAGGGCCCGCAAACGGCCCACGTCTTGAAACGGGAAGCTCACCGCGTCGTCCACGCGCCAGAACGCAGGACGACAGGCCTGAAATCATGGCCGAGGTGACAAAATCCCAAAACTCAGGGATGGGCAACGACAGCCGTTGGAAACCGACCAAAAGTCTAGCCCGCGTCATAAATAGGCGACGGGACCCGCCCTGAGATCACGGACGTTATAAACGAAGTCCGAACCGGCCGAAGGACGAGCACACCCTTCGGCCGAAGCCTGAAAGAAGGATACCCCCTGAAACGAAAAAAAAAAATATATATATATAAGGGAAAAAGAGGGAAGCCGACGGCCGTGCACACTTGCCGGCCTCGAGCAATGAAAAAATAAAATCCCCACAATTCAGACCCATTTTGGCCAGGTACATATCAGTTGAACACAAGTATAGTACCACAAACAGGTAACATGGACGACGCGTCCACGCACCACAAGGACATGATCGAGGCCGACACACGCCTATAAAACCCTAACCGCATCGGTTGGGTGACAAGCAAGAGGTGACCTTCATCAGCCACAGTCCTTTGAAGCACCAACGTTTGGTATGCAACAAGGCATCGCAATCCTGAGGATGACCAGGACGAAGCAGGCACTACTTATCGCACCCGCGAAAGGATCAAGCAACAAGAAACCACTTATCCGACGCAGGCACTGGAACCAAGGCCGTTGGTCGACGGAAAGTTCCTCAACAAGGAACCATGGCTAGCCGACGAAGGCAGGACCTTGGCCGGCAGCGGCACCGCAAATAAGTAAATGCTTAACATTTATACTTAGGAAATTTACCTAAGTACTCAAATGGAAGAATTCTGGACGAAGCGGGTACATATATATTCCAAGGCCGTTAGCTACCTACGCCTTGTATATGTACTTGGGAAAAATTCAAAGTCCACAAGACTATGGCGAACGTGCCCTTGTCGGCCACAACACAGGGATGCAGGCCGACAATGACACTGGTTCAACACTTGGCAAGTCACCCCAACCATTTGCCAATAATGGGGAGAGACTAAACCCCATGGACGTAGCGGACACCACGATCACGGGCAAAAGGACCAAAAGCCGACAAGGCCACCATGCCACAAGGAAGTAACTGTAAAAACCCAAAAACACTTAGAAATTTTTTGAAAAATTCCCAAGTGTTATGATACTGCATCAACACCGGAGTGGCCGACAAGGCCACCAGGCGGAAAGGAAAGCGCCTAAGTGGATCCCAAAGTGTTATGAAACTACGTCCAGGCCGATCAAGCCACTAGGCCGTAAAGACAGCAGCTACATGGACCCAAAAACACTTGGGAAATTTTTGAAACAAAATCCTAAGTGTTATGATAGTAAAGCAAAGAGGAATAGGCCGACCAGACTACTGGACAGGAAGGCCAACCTTACGGACGTAGCGGACACTCGCGGGTGACCCAAGTTATGACTTGACACTGACAATTTAAAGAATTGAAATGACAAAAGGCAAACAAGCATACAATGGATTCAAAGCCGAGAAGGATGGCAAAAATTCTTTCATTAATCAATTCATTACAATGGAGGCGCTTCGGCCGTTACATCACTTGGCAAAAAATTGAAAAACTAATTACAAATGAGTAGCCTATCAAGCTTCGGGGGCACCTCCATCCGCGGCTGTCTCAACGGCCTCATCAGCTCCCTCTTCGTCCTCAGCTTCTTGGCCGGCAGCAGGTGCAGCACTGGTGGCATCGTCCAGGAAGTCGAATTCAGTGTAGTCCGGCTCGCCGAGGCCGGAGCTTTCTATGGGGGACTCTCGCTCCGACAGCGGAAGCTTGGCCTGCTCTTCTGGATCCTTCATCAGCTTTGGCAGCTTCAGGTTCCGTCTAGCCCACCCAGACGTGTAATTCATGGCCTTCAACGCCCGGGATAACCGCCGAAACAGGAGCCTTTGCATCCGCTCCTGGCCCAGGTTGTAATAAACGGACATCTCCCGGCTGAAATACTCCCGGCCGGCGGGGGAGTTCATCCCCCAATTCTCAAGCCTGGCGGCCACCACTTCGTAGCACCAGGGGAGCCTCTCATCGGCCTTCCACCCCTCGGCCAGGAACTTCTCGACGGCCTCATCGGCAGCCTTCACGACGGCGGCCTCGGCCTCAGCTTTCGCCTTGGCGGCCTCCTCGCTCCTGCGCCTCTCGGCCTCGAGCGCCCTGTGGGACTCCTCGAGCTCCCTTTTGCTCTCCTCGAGCTTGGCCAGGGCATCGTCCCTGGCTGCAGCGGCTTCATCAGCCCTTGCCTGCAATGCCTTGGCATCCTCCCGGAGCCGATCAAGGCAAGCTACCGCCTCGTCGGCCGAGGCAGCCTTCTGCTCCAGCTCTTTCAAGCGAGCTATCTCCCAATATTGCCTCTTATGGCTTTCCATAAGCATAAAGGCACTCTGCAGAAGGAAAACAAAGGTCAGGCAAAAGACTCTACACAGACGAAGAGAGAAACAAAAATATAAGGACAGTAACTTACTTGGACGAGGAGGTCCATGTCGCCCTCGTAAATCTTCGGGTCCTCGAGCTTCTTCAAGTGAGCCCGATCTTTGGCCGGCATGGCCTTGGCCAGGACGACGTGGCCGGGGACGAGATCATTAAACACGCCCCCGCCGACGGGGTATTCTACCACCTTCTGGTAGGTGGCACCGGCAATCTCCTTGTCGGCCTTTTGCGTCCGTGGTTCCTGGACGAGAGGAAGCGCTGGGGCAGCATCGTCAGCAACAGTAAGGTCCACGACGGGACCACCATCGCCCACGCTAGGGACAGTAAGAGTACCGGCCTCACTAGCCGGAGAAGGGGAAGGAGCCCTCTTCGTCTTCTTAGAGACGCTCACGCCGGCCTCAGTCAACTTTTTCTGGCCGTCAGTGGCCGCTCTCTTTTTCTTTGATGGGGCAGGCTTTGGGGCCGCATCAGCAGTAGCCCCGCTCCCACCACCAGCGGCACGTCGGGCCGCCTCGGCCGCCTTAGCAGCCAGCTCCTCGGCCGCCTTGGCCTTGGCAACAGCCATTATGGAACGTCGGTCCATGACAAAGTCTACAAAGGAAAAACAAACAGATTAGTAAGGCAAAGGACAAAACATAAAGACAGAAAGCCGAAGAAAAAATTACCATCGGCCTCAGCAGGAATGCCCAAATCCGGGCCATCGGCCTCCTCAAAGGTGGTGGTCATCCTCGGCCAGAGTTGGAGGTCATCCTCCTTATCTCCATACAGGTGATATCTGAAGAAGCCGAGGGCGGTCATCTTGTATTCAGTGACGTAATCTTTCACGCTCCTCGGCCCCCCTTCCAGGAAAGCCTCCACCTGAGCGTCCAAAATAGAGCTCTTCGGCGGGTCATGGAGATTGAACCTCCCGGTATGGCCGAGAGAGGGGAACTCGGTGCCACTCTCACCAATGGACACAAACACGAACTTGCTCTTCCACCCATGAATGGACGTAGGCAAATCCGTGAAGCTCCTCTTCCTCGGCAGCTGTTGAAGAGTAGCATAGGCCGCACAGTTCTTGTGGCTTCCTCGGCCGATCTGGTACAAGTTCATGAATAAGGCTGTGGTCGGCCTGAAGCCCAACTCCTCACACCGAAGTAAAAAGCCCACCATCAAGGAATAACTGTTCGGCGTCAGCAAGTCCGGAGGAAGCCCCACCATGTCCAGATACTCGATGACGAAAGGGTGAAGGGGGAACCTCAACCCCTTAGCAAAACTCATCGGGTATACTCCGAAGTATCCCGGTGGCGGAAGTAGAACATGGTCCGTCGGCCTGGGTGCCCTAACCCGCCCGAACGGCCCCACGTACATCTGGGCGACAAGATAGTCGGCCGCACTGCTCTCCGGCTTGATCAGGAATATGTTGGTGAGGTCCGGGTAGGAGAGGCCCGGCCCATTCTTCGGCCTCCTCACCCTCTTCGGCTTAGCAGCTCCCTTCACAGCAGACACCGGCCTCGGGCACGGAACGGCAGCAGAAGTGGACGCCCCGTCCACCACTCAGGACGCGCCTACGTCCTCACCCTCTGAAGAGGAGGCGGACTCCTCGTCCTCGCCTTCCTCGTCCATCAGCTCTATGGATTTGTAGGGGCTTAAACGCTCTATCTCCTCTTCAAACTCCTCGAGCACCTCGTAGTCAAGCGACCTCGTGGACGGCTGGTCGTCGTAGGGGTAGTAGTCCTCGTTCAAGCTCTTCATTACTACTACTACGGGCTTAAGGAGAACAACTTAAGATCTAAAGGTGTTTAAACGCCTAACACTAGATCAACTACCTAGGAAGCAAAGTATGAAAAGCGAGGAAGATCGTGATGAACACTAACCTCGAACAACGAAGAACAACGAAGAACAGGCTTGGGAGTTTATCTCTCTAGAAAATCGGCCAGCACTTCGACAAATTCAGAATGCAAATGTGATTCCTCGTCGGAGGGGAAGGGGTATTTATAGACCCCCCCCACCAACGGTCACTACACGTGGCACTCTCCCAATGGCCACATCAACGGCCACCACTAGGAGGCCACCACGTCACCAACGGGCCAGGACCAACCCATATCAACGGCCCACCGGCAAATCAGACTCTACGGCCTACACACGCTCAGCGGCTTTACAACTGCCAGCAAGCGCCCACAACGTCCCACTTGCTCGCCAAGATCACAACTGCCAAACAATAAGGAGACGGCAACGGCCAGGAACATAACGGCCACAAGATCAAAGAACCCAAGAGCCCACAAGCCATCGGCTCCTCGTCATGACCCTTGATGATAACTCTCTACAAGCGATCTGCGCGCAAGGGTTCTCCCACAGGGTTACCTTGGCCAGAAAATCGCCATGAGAGTTGGATTCAGGGGGGACTACGGCGAGACCGCTTCGGCCAGGGACTCAAGCAACTCCTTCACCCCTCACACTCTTCGGCCTGAAGCAGTGGGGGGACTGGGGGACTACACCGGCCTCAACAAAACAAAGAGTATAAACAAGGTAACCACAAAACATGGCCACATCATCCACACAGCACAACGGAACCTCATCGGCCAAAGGCCCATAACGTCATTAGCGACGGCCAACAAGCCACTAGAGGCAAGGACACTCATCGTCCTCCGCCAACAATTAATCTTGACGGGCCCTTCGGCCAAGAACACGAAGGCCGACCAGCAACGGCCAAAAGGAGTGCGCAAGCACCCTCATCGGCCACCCAAAGGAAAGGACGCCATCGTCCTCAAAGCAAGGAACAACCTCAACGGCCTCACCGGCCCAAACATAAACTTCAACCACCAACGTCCAGGAAAGGGAAAGCGCGCCTTCAACGGCCGACATAGAAACAAGACAGTCATCATCCTCAAACACATTTAAGGAAACAACGGCCTCCCCACCCGAAGCGAAGAACAGGTAACGGCCAAAGCACAGAACAGGATCACCAAAGAGGAAACAACGCCAAACGCCGCAACGGCTAAAGGCCCGGGGATGCCCGCATCGGCCAAGGGCAGCAAAGCACAGGAATCTACTCTCCTTCGCTTCGTCTACGTCTCAGCTTAGAGAGTGGGGGACTCCTGATGGAGTATATGGGTCTGAGCCCCAGGACCCACATACTCGGAAGAACAGAGCACAAGACAACAGAGTGGCGCCCTCGTCGGCCAAGACGCCCCCGTCGGCCGAAAAGGGGCCAACTCAGATTACGGTCCTGAGTTTAAGGGACTCGGGTGCCCTCATCGGCCGCGCCCTCGTCGGCCGTGCCCTCGTCGGCCACGCCCTCGTCGGCCACGAAGACCTCCCAGAATCGGATTCTATACTTACTCATTTGTACAGCCCATTAGAGGCTTTGTATTCGGCCCAGTAGTGGTCCAGTTGTAAATGGGCCTCCCAAGCCCAAGGCTTGGGAGCCCAACCCTAATTTTCTCTATAAATACTCCCCTTGGGAGTAGTTATAGGGGTTACGAAATCATTCTATTGAAGCATATTATTGCACTTCTCTCTCTAGCTCTCACTTCTCTCTAGATATACTCTATCAATTAGTTCCACCCCCTCCTAATCAAAATATCATAGGATGTAAATGAGTTTTTAAAATAAAACTAAATCTGATGGATCTTTAGAAAGATATAAAGCCGTATTAGTGACAAAAGGCTATACTTAAGAAGAAAGTTTTGATTATTTTGACACTTTCTCCCATGTTGTAAAATTAACCACTGTCAGAATAATTTTGGCTATTGCTAGTACTAAAAACTGGTTTTTACACCAACTTGATGTAAACAATGCCTTTTTACATGGTGACTTAAATGAAGAAATTTTAATGCAGCCTCCTCCAGGTTATTTACCTCATACCGATAACAGGATTTGCAAGCTTGTTAAGAGTCTCTATGGTCTGAAACAAGCATCTAGGCAATGGTTTTATAAGCTTTCTGATTCTCTAAAACTTTTTGGTTATAAACAGTCTCAGGCTGATTTCTCTCTATTCACCAAGGTCACTGGAACTTCTTTTACTGTACTTTTAATATATGTAGATAATATCATCCTTGCTGGAATCAGTATAGAAAAAATCAACGCAGTCAATTTTTTTAAGCAACGAGTTTACTATTAAAAATACTGGTGAATTAAAATACATTTTAGGGGTTGAAATTGCTAGGTTTGATAAAGGTATAAATTTGTGTCAAAGAAAATACACTTTAGACATTTTAACTAAATATGGTTATCTTCATTCTAAACCTTATACTACTCCTATGTATTTGAAAATTAAACTGTCTAAAGATGATGGAACTGTTTTAGAAAATCCTAAAACATATAGAACCCTAATTGGTAAGTTGCTCTATCTAACTATAACCACGCCTGATATTGCTTATAGTATACAAGTTCTTAGTCAGTTTCTTGCTTCTCCTACTGATGTTCATTTGAGTGCAGCTAATTGGGTTCTGAGATACCATAAGAATTCTCCAGGTAAAGGTTTATTTTACTCATATATTTCTGACGTTTCTATTCAAGGATAAACTAACTCAGACTGGGCTGCTTGTATAGCTACTAGGAGAAGTGTTTCAGATTATTCTTTTTACCTTGGTAATTCTTTGATTTCCTGGAAATCTAAAAAGCAACAGGTTGTTAGTAGATCCTCTACTGAAGCTGAGTATAGGGCAGCTGCTAATGCAGTCTCTGATAATAATCCCATACAACATCAAAGAACAAAGCACATAGAATTGGACTGTCATTTAGTTAGAGAAAAAATTAATTCTGGATTAATTACTTTGCTTCATATTAAAAATGATTTTCAACTTGCAGATATTTATACAATTTGCAGTCAAGATGAACATGCAAGACATTCATGCTGCTCTTGAGCGGACGTATCAAGGATAATACACTGGACTGGTCTGCTTTAGCTTTGGGCCTATCTATTGTTTTATTGGGCTTTTAGTTATTCTTATATTTCTTTATGTAATAGCAGTGTTCTAAAAAGCCCCGAAAGGCACCGCCTATGCGGGCATAGGCGCAATGCGTCGCCAGAAAGCCCCGCATACCTATTATGCGTGAGAAAAGGCGGCCCACCAACCAATAATTGTTATTATTATTATAAATAAATACTCCGTATGATTAAACATATGCTCACATCCCGTGGTTGACAATTGCATAGGAGCGAGTGACCTTGATTCTCAAGGCGTTGCCTATATTTAGCAGCTCAAGGAGTACTCCGTGTTATATAGAAACATTGGTAGTAGTATGTCTCCTTTTCTTCCGGTGTGGGACTAATTAGTAGTATAATGAGCACTAGGGAGTACTCCGGATCCAGAAAGTCACCCATCAAATTTTGCATCAATCAACTCTTTGGAAACGTGAATATGTGTATCCTTATATCAATATACCCTAAGACGTAGTTTGCTTTAGATTATTTTTTATTGTTGTTAGAATTCTTATCATCTTTATTATTAGTATTGTATTTTATTGTTATCATTATCAATATCTCCACCATTATCATTTTTTAAAGAGTTTTTTCTAAATTATTATAATAGTAAAATTTATGAACGAAAAATAAGATTGAAGTGACTATAAATATATTCTCATATTCACTATAATAATTTTTTTTGGGTGTTATTAAAATTATAATCACTAAAAGTTACCAAGTCACATTTTAACTATTGTCCTTATTTTGGTCATATACTAGGTATCATTTATTTATACTAATATTAATATTTTATCATTAAACTACTCGTTTTGGTTCCACTTTTTGTGTAATTGGTTATTTTAAACTCCGTATTTGTTAGATATAGGACTCCTACATATCTTTTTTTTGTTGAAAATGAGAAAGTATGATGTTTTTGAATAACGTTATTTAATATTAAATTTAACTATGTAAAATAGCTTTAGATAAACTAAAATAAAGGATAAAAAAATAAAACGTCTTTTCACGCCTAAGTCCCGCCTAATCTCGCCTAGGCTCCAAAGGTTTAACACATCGGTCGTGCCGCCTCGACATGTCTTACGCCTTTTAGAACATTGTGTAATAGGTATAAATACCTAAAACTGCTTGTAATCAAGTTAAGTTTTTCATTCAATAATAAAAAAAATCTCTTTTTTAAGTCAAGTTAAGTTTTTTTTAAAGTTTTTCATTCAATGAATACTCCTTCCTCAATCTACTTTAATAAATTTCTTGAGATAAATCTTCACAATGAGACCCTTGATTTCAGGACTATTTCTCAATCCTGTCCTTCAGCTTTCTCAAGTCAACTCATGAGCTGTTTAACCTGTTATGCTTATCAATTACGGAGTACTACTGTCATACTTGATTCTCTTCGAACATATCCCATTTCTCAGTGTAAGGTACGTGCTCATACTAAAAAATATTAAAACAAATTTCCAGATTTTTAATGTACATTCGATTTTCTTATGTTCTTATATATTGTGAATTGTAATGAATTTTTTGTTAGAAGCTGATTCCATTTCTGCCTGTTTATAATCCATATATTGTGAGGATCTAAGGCTAACATGTCATTTTATATCTAATCAAAAAAGGAAAATTTGAATAAAAAAGAATCGAAATGAACACCTTTTACTGCTGAGCATTTGAAGTGTTGGAACGTTGCTGCTCTGATTGTTTTATCATGAATGGATACTTTGAGGGTATGTTTGGGAGTTGGGTTTTGGAGAGGAGGGGATGGTTAACGAGTTTATGGTCCTCCCTTTTATGTTTGGAAGTTACAAAATATGGAGGGGTGGTTGTGGGGGGCTTTTAAGTTCTCCAAATTAGGGGATTTTGAAGGATAATCAATTAAATGACAACTTTAGCTCAATTTTAAATAAACATAATCTCAATTATTTGAATTTGTCACATACGTGAAGTGATATTAATTATAATTCATCCAAAACCTTTATACTCCCAAACAAGAAGAAGGGTTTTCAACCCTTTCCCTTCCCTTCCTACGATTAACCTTCAAAACCTTCTCCTCCCCTCCCCATCAAACTCCCAAACATACCCTGAGTGTTTCCTCTTCAGTTTCACCCTTGTGACTATTCTTGAGTAATTCATAAATCTCAAAAGGGTAAGTTACTCTTTATACACCTTCATGTATGCTTCCATAGCAATTATACTCTACTTACTTGTACTTTTAGTGGCTTTTCACCAACTATATCAATTTCAGCCCTCTTTGTTAACAGTGGAATAACCATTCATGGATGTTACTTTATTACAGTTTATCATAATTGGTAAATCCATTTGAATCATTATATCTGTTGTTACACAACATAAGATCGGTCATTGAACATACTCCCTATTAACTATTTCTTCAGTTAACTATTGCTCATGCTGTTTGTTTGTTTATCCATCTTTCCATAGGTTTCTTCACATTCATGGTTATGGATCCTAGGTTCAACAGGTTGCTTGACTCCTCTGTGACCGAATTCCCGTTGGAAAATGAGACCATTCTTTCTACCTTAAAAGAATCACAAGACATTCAAGACATCCATAAGGATGCCACTTCTATGACACATGCTCCTACTTTGTACTCCCGAAATGATCACGAATCTGCTCCCACACTCGAGTACATAAGCCAGATGCTACTGGAAGATAGTAACATTGATGAGAATAATAATCCCTGCTTGTTTTATGACCCTAATTCCCTCAGAGCTGTCGAGAATTTCTTTTCTGATGCCCTTCATCAAAACCCTTCATCGCCTTATCTAGTACCTCTTTTTGTGAACAATAAATCTGGAAGCCTGGACAGCACATTTGGGAGCTCCGGTGATTATAGTACCAGACTATTTAAATCATATGTGAAGAGGTCAAACAGTTCTTCATATAGCTTGAATAGTATAATGAATACCGAAATGGACTCTTCTGAAACTTTTAAGTTGGGTCCAAATGTGTTTAATGATAATGAGTCCATCTTGCAATTCAAGAGAGGTGCGGAGGAAGAAAGTAGATATTTTCATTCTGGAAATCAGTTGCTTCTCAGTATAGAGAAGGGGCATTCGTCTGATTCCTCCAGAGGAAAGAAGCACCGACACCCAGGGGATGTCGGGTTAGAGGAAGAAAGGAGCAGTAAGCAATCTGCAGTTTATTGGGAGGAGGAGGAGCTTGAGTTAGCAGAGTTGTTTGATAAGGTTTTACTGTTCACCGATAATATGGATCCTCCATCTGTAGTTGAAAAGAGCACCCATCAGAAAGGGCGAGGTGGTGGGAAGGGACATTCAAAGAAACGAGGGACTGGTGAAAATGTGGATATACAGTCTCTTTTAACCAGCTGTGCACAGTCTATTGCTGAAGCTGATCATAGGAGTGCAGAAGAAAAGTTAAAGAAGATTAGGCAGCACTCTTTGCCAACTGGTGATGCAAATCAAAGGCTGAGTCATGCTTTTGCAAATGCTCTTGAGGCACGGATGAATGGAACTGGCGCACAACTATATGCGGCGCTAGCTTCAAATAATATCACAGCTTCTGGAATGATAAAAGCCTTTGACACTTACATTTCTTCCTTTCCATTCACGAGAACATCGTTTTTCTTTGCAAATACAATGATTTATGAAGTAGCTTTGGAAAGTAAATCACTGCACATAATAGATTTTGGTATTTGTTATGGTTTCCAGTGGCCCCTTCTTATCAAGAATCTCTCACACAGACCTGGAGGACCTCCTAAACTTCGAATAACTGGAATTGAGTTTCCCCAACCTGGTTTTCGCCCAGAAGAAAATGTAAAAGAGACTAGTTGTCTTTTGACAAAATATTGTGCACGTTTTGGAGTACCATTTAAGTACAATGCCATAACAACTCAAAGTTTGGAGACGGTTAAACTTGAGGATTTAAAGCTTGTGACTGGTGAGACTGTTGCTATTAACTGTTTGTATCGATTCGAAAACCTACATGATGAGACAGTGGTTGATTTTGATACTCCGGATTTCCCTAAGGGTGCAGTTCTAAACTTGATCCGTGAAATAAATCCAAAAATTTATGTGCAATCGGTTCTAAGTGGAGCCCACAACTCTCCTTTCTTTTTTACTCGGTTCCGAGAAGCTCTCTATTTCTATGCTGCAAACTTTGATATGTATGATGCTACTATACCCCGTGATGATCCTCAGAGGTTGAGTATTGAAGAATCCAGGGGATGTGAAATAATGAGTATCGTAGCATGCGAGGGCATGGAAAGATTATATAGGCCTGAAACATACAAGCACTGGCATTTGCGTAATATGAGAGCTGGGCTAAAGCCTATGCCCATAAGTCTGGAGCTTGTGAAGGATTTAAGAGACAAGGCGAAGGCAAGATATCACAAACAGTTTCTGTTTTCAGAGGATGGTCATTGGATATTGCAGGGGTGGAAGGGTAGAATTTTTTGTGCTAGCTCTTGCTGGGCATCTGCAGAATAAGAAACTAAGAAACTATTGATAGCCAGGAAGGTAGCATGTATGCCTTCTCTGTTTATACATTCTTGTACTGGAGCCATGTCAAACTTTTACTTTGAAGAATTTTATGACCTGAGATGTCCTGAGGAAGTGCAATTTGAGAACATCAATTATGGAGGTTGTCTAGTTTCGGATGCATTCTCTTTGAAAGTACATGCTCTCTATGGTAGTTCTTGGCATTCTCTTACATGAAACCTTTTCTTACTCTCTTTAACCTGTTGATGCTAATGGGCTTTTGTTCGTTTATTATTAAATGCTCTCTTTTTTATCCAAGTTAAATGTTCATCCTACTTTTGTCAATTGAAAATCTCTAGTACTCCCTCCGTCCCAATTTGTAAGATACTTTACGGTTTACGACATTTGATCGACGATAAAGCAAATTAATCTCTGTCAACACTCAAATTAGTTTTAGAAAATAAAGTTTACATATCGAGAAACTACATTAAAACCGCTACAAAACCTGCAAAAATTAATTCCAATTCATAAACTTTTGATATATAAAGTAAATGATTAGGAGTAATTTATGTTGACCAAGTGAATTTTAAATGCATCTTACAATTTGGGACTGGAGGAGTATTATTTGTGTCATTATTCCTTGATGGTACGATTTCCTTTCTAGTTTCTTTCTTAGCGTGTTTTAGTTATGTTTATCTAGTTTGATTTTTCCCGTCATTAGAGCTTGTATATTTCCTCATCCTCTAATAATATTTTATTATTTCGAAACAATATGTATACATCTCCATAAAATACACACGCATATAGATAAAGGATCCAATGCAAAGTGCTACTAATTTTCAAAATACAAACTAATCTCGACCCATCATTTGAAAGATCTAATGGCTGAACACGCACAATAGCATTTTGGTAAAAATTGAACTTTTTACGGATGCAAGACTTTAATCATTAATATGCAACCATTTATTTCATCGCAGAGTAATATGCAATACTTTGAACATCAATGTGCAAAACAAACAACATAAAGATGCACCGAACAAATTTTTGCACGATAAGACCAATTTGTACTAGATCGGTACAAATTAATAGAGAAGAAAACAAAGAAAAATTCTATTTGTACGCGAAATTTGTACACCTTTCGTGCACATTTGTACGTAATTGTCGGTGCATAGAGACAATGTGTATACCTGTATCTCGTGTAGTTCATTGCATACACATGTAGCTCATTCAGCAATTGTCTGTGCACATAGACAATTATGTATAAATGTATGTGAAATGTAGTAGTGGGTTCGTTTCTTTCGGTTCGGTTAATCGGTTTTGACCAAAAACCAAATACGGAACCAAAGTAAAAAGTTTGTTTCGGTTTGATTTTACATTTCAAAACTTGGAACCACGGTTTGATTGGTTTTTTACTAAAATTGGTCATTTGATTTTAAATTTATATAAGAGTTGGAGGGATCAAACATATTACATGAAAAATGCAAGCATACTAGAACAAATAAAATAAAATGAGAAGAAAAATAAATTTCTTGAATTATATGAGTATGCGGGAGACATAAAAGTGTATATATTCTTAATTTACATTGTTTGACACTAGTTTAAAAAAAATTCAAGAATATATACTTCTTATGTGATACAGTTGAGATGAATTTTTATTTATTTTATCAATATAAAAACTTTAAGTCTCATAAAAACAAAAGTTATTTCTACTAATAACCAGTAAAGACATGTTATCGTAACATCATAATGCAACAAATTGCAACATACATACATAAAAGACATAATAGATGAATATGATTACATTATTATATGCAATAAATGTGTAAATGCATTTATAAATTGAACCAAACTAAACATAACAAAAACATTATTTCTCTAGCACAAGAAATCAAAGATTATTGATGATATTAGGATTAATTAGGATTAATGCTTAAAAATTAATAAATAAAATTTCATATTTTAATTAGTTCGGTTTGTTCGATTCAGTTCGATTTTGATGGGTAAAAACCAAAATCGCATCAAATAACTATAGTTCGGTTCAATTTTTCAAATACAATTTTGATTTTTTAGCAATTCGATTTTATTTGGGTTCAATTCAGTTAAATTTATTCAGTTTTCGGTTTTTGGTTTTTTGGGATTGAATCCTAACAAAATGTGTACAATAATTGTTGAAAAACAAATTACCCGGTTACTTTGCACTCTTGTAACTTTCCACCCCATAGAAAACAAATTTCAACTCCCCAGTCGTCTTAATTATTTCAATTAGCAATCACGTTTCCTCAAAGTCATGAGTTATTATTTCATGGACTTTATGTTCTTTTCGCTTTCGTCCTGTATCTGAATCCTCTGCAGGATTAAGTTGTTTTGCTGCTATCGTACAACTCTTCGCTCGTCTCCCCCTTCTTAGTCTAAGGTACGCGCTATGATCTCCAACACAAAAAACTACTAATTTCCAGGACTTTATGTCCATTCCATTTTCTTCTTTTCCTATTTATAGTGTAATGTAAAGATTTTTTTTTATTGGAAGGTGATTCCATTTATGTCTGTTTATTATATCTTATATCGTTAAACTCATTTACTGCTGGTGACGATCTAAGGCATTAACATATTATTTTATACGTACGGGGTATTTAATGAAAACAGGGAAATTTTAACAAAAAACGATCAAAATGAACACCTTGCTGAGCATTTCAAGTGTTGGTGCTCTGATTATTTTAGTATAATGAATTTTTACTTTGGCTGTTTAGTCTTCAGTTTCTCCCTTTTTGCTATCCTTGAGTAATTTATAAATATTACTCCCTCCGTTCTCCTGTTATTGTCCCATTGCGGTTTACGATGCTTGACCGATGGTAAAGCAAACAGATCCCTGTCCGCACTCAAATTATCTTTAGAAAAAGAAAATTACATATTCAGAAACTACATTAAAAGATTTACAAAGTCGCAAAAACCAGAATCAAATTTGATAAAAATTTGATACATAAAGTAAGAGATTAATAGTGATTTGTGTTGACCAAGTGAATAGGAAATGGAACAATAACAGGGGGACGGAGGGAGTATTACTCAACCACCATTGGAGCTCCTAATGTTTAATCTCACTTTCCTTCCACCTTCCTAGTACCTAGTTTTGATACTATAAATAGCAAGTTTGAAGAGTCGTTCTATCATCATCAAGCAAATTAGATCACAGGTCACCATAGCACAACCAAGTTTGAGTTGTGAATATCTTTGAGAGAGATGTGAGGTGCTTCTGTTAAAGCTTCTATGTCTCTTCCTTCTATTCTTGAAAGTAATAGAAGTATTTTTCTCTCATATTAGCACGATCCTGTTATTCCCAACAAGTGGTATCAGGACCTGGTTGAGTTTTTGGTATTTTCTCCAGAATTTTCAGATAAAATTCTATTGTTTGAAAATTCGTGTTTTCAGTTTTACTCAGAATTGCAATCTGAATACACCATTGTATTCGTCTCGTCGAGAGGAGAAAAATGGTATTTTTTGGGAATTTTTTGAAAACCGGAAGCCACCACACACGCCACCTACACGCCGGTGGTGAGGAGCTCGCTGACGTCATCGCTGATGTCATCCGGCAGCAGTTTCCGGGGAAGAAGAAGACCTGCATCATTGCTGACATCACCAGCGAGTCAGCGCCGCATCATCGACACACACGCAATCTTTGCCTAGTCAGCAGCCCGTGTGTCAGCCACATCAACCGCATGGCGTGCAGTTTGTATACCGTGGGATCATCCCATGGTGAGCACCATGCTCCAGGCCAAAAAACGATGCAATTTTGATCAATTTAAAAAAAATCGTGTGAACAGTACACGTGTATAAAGTAACTGTTTTTTTCTTTTTGTCCAAGTAGCATGAACGATGTAACTCGTGTGTAACGAAATGCAACTCACGTTAATAAGAAATGTTACTGCATGCAAGTCGAAATGTAATTTGTCTAAAACAATGGTTTCAATGTAAACAATAAAAAATGAGTCTAATTTCTTATTTACTTTACCTAAATAGTGAGTTTGTTGTGTTTTTAATAGTAAGACCACAAAATGTTTTAAAGAAATCATTTCCCAAAAAATCGTTTTTTTGTAAAGGAAAATCGATTTAAAAAAAAATATTCAATACAAGGGTTTTATTTTGTGATCATGAAATACAATATACTTATTTCATGTGCATTAATAAAATTTTGTAATAAATTGGTAATGAAAAAAATTAATTCAGTTGTAATTTAAGTAGTTAAAGATAAAGATAAGTTAAAAATCATAAATAATTAGATGTAACTCACACATAATTAGATGTAACTCGCGCATAAAATTATGTATCTCACGCAAAAAAGATGTAACTTACGCATAACAAGATGTAACTCACGCATTATAACATATATCTCGAGCATAAGAAGATGTAACTTCGTATATTATCAAATGTAACTCCAAGAATCAAAATAAACAAATTCAATGTCATAAAAACCTCTAAAAACATATAAAATCGATAAAAAAATTTATAGAAAAAGTGTATGCATATAAAAGTTTATTACAAAAAAATTTATGGATATAAAAAAGATATTACAAAAATGGTGTATGAATATAAAAAATATTACACAAATAAAAATAGTGTATGAAAATGAAATACAATATACTTATTTTATTTAGATTAATAAACATTTTGTTATTTATTGATAAAGAATAAAAAAATAGATTCAATTATAATTTAAGTTGAAGATAAAGAAAATTAAAATTGCAATTAAATTTTTAATATTTTAATTTGATGGAAATTGGAGAAGAATTGAAAAGCAAAACAAAAGATAAATAAAGAAAGGAAAGCAAAAGAAAAAGGAATGAAGAAGCTCCAAGGAGAAAGAAAGTAACGTACCTACTAGGGGCGTAGCTAGGGGAGGGCCAACCCTGGCACTGGCCCAGCCCAAATTTAAAAATTGTCTAAATTTTTAATGTAAAAATTTTTGTGTGATTTTTTTTTTCAAAATATTCTTTGTACCGGCCCAATCTAGCCCAGTGTCATGGCTCCGCCCCTGGTACCTACTAAAAGTGGGATCGACATATCATGCGGAAGGTAGGCTGATTCCAACGGTATAATTTGCGCCTGGCGTGCTCCTGCGTCAGCCGCCGCGTCATCACCCGGTCAGCCACCAGTCAGCACCACGTCACCTGCCACATCAACAATCAATTTTGCAATTTTGAAAATGGTGGAAAGCACCGTTGCGTCCGGACCTGCTTTCCGTTTTTCAAAATTCTGCTCCAATTTTTCTCAAACATAAAATAAAAATTATTTAGTAGGTGACAATGACCTTTGACGAGTCAACTTCATCTTCCGGAGCTATGATTATGCTCACGGCTACCAATTACACGCTATGGAAACCTCGGATGGAAGATTTCCTTAGCTGCAAAGACCTTTTTTATTCAATCGAGATGAAAGGTATTAATCCTTACCTGCCTAAGTCAATGGAGTGGAAGAAAATTATTAGAAAATCTATTGGTCAAATCCGACAATGGATTGACCATAGTGTCTTCCACCACGTTGCATAAGAAACCGACGCTTAAGCCCTTTGGAAGAAGTTAGAAGATATGTACCATGCCAAGACCGCTAGGAATAAAGCCCTACTGATGAGGTGCCTTGTCAATATGAATCTCAAAACTGGAACTTCTGTCGCCAAACATACTAGTCAGTTTCAGAGTCAGGTAAATCAACTATCTTGTGTAGAAATGCCACTTGGAGATGAAATGCAATCTCTACTACTTCTTAGTTCCCTTCCTTATAGTTGGGAGACACTAGTTGTTACTCTCAGGAACTCAGCCCCAGATGGCAAACTTACCATGTATGTGGTCAAGGATGCATTGTACAATGAGGAGGCAAGAAGGAAAGACATGAGCACAGATCACACGCATGCCCTTGTGACGTAGAATCGAGAAAGACCACAAGGAAAGCAACAAAGAAACAGTTGAGCAAAGTGGCAAATTGTAAATAACCAATAGAACTGGCCAAGTGCTGTGTTGACTACTGAGTGTACCATATGGATTCGAACCATCAGTGCATAGGCCAAGTCTCACATTTCTGTCCTCTCTGCCGAATTCAGGATATTTCAAGTCAATTTGCCTCCATTGCGGAGAATCAGACACATGACGCAAGTACTCATCTTTTTTTCTACCCTGAGAATGCCAAACTAAATGTTTGGAATCTTTTGCATTCATGAATAACCTTTTAAATTTCGGAATAATGGGGAGATACCACAAAACTTTTGCAGGAATTTTGGAACACTCAGTGTCACTAGCACTATTTGTACTCCTTTGTGCCTTATAGCGAGAAAGATGACATGTTGGACATTCATCAAGATTTTCGTACTCATTCCGGTACAACACACAATCATTGGGACAAGCGTGGAATTTCTCCCATTCAGCTCCCATAGGACACAGTAACTTTCTTGCCTTGTAAGTGGTATCAGGAAGTGTATTCCCTTCGGGCAACATCTCTTGAATTAATGTCAATAACTCTGTGAAACTGACATTACTCCATCCATGTTTTGCTTTCAAATGAAATAACTTCAAAACCGCAGACAGCTTGGTAAAAGTAGAGGTAGAATACAAAGGTATTCTGGCGGCATCAACCATACTTTCATATGATTTTGGTTTTTGTTCAAAATTATCATGTACATCCTTCAAAAACTCATCCATGTGATCATCATTGAAATCATCATCCCCATTATTTTCATTGTTCCAATTTAAGTTGGTGGTAGTATCGGGGGCTTAGCGCTTTAAATTACTAGCGGCGGCTCGCGGAACAACATTCTCACCATCCTGGAAAGTCTCTCCATGTAAAGTCCAAATGATGTAATTTTCTCTAAATCCTCTCTCAAACAGATGTTGAAGTATAACATTGGTGTCACTCTCTCTTCTCAAGTTCCGGCACTTTAAACAAGGACATAAAATTCCTTTATGTCCATGTTGTTTCTGGTGTGTAACGGCAGCTTTGATGAACCCATTCGCACCAATGAAAAACTCAGACGTGTCTCGATGTCCATACATCCAAGAACGATCCATTTTGAACGAAATTCTACATTTGTCCAATAATCATATATCATATAATGTGCATATAAGCAATATCATATACTCCCTCCGTTTCCAAAAGAAAGTCACGGTTTGACTTCACGATTATTAAGGAAATAAATTGACTTTACTGTAAAAAACACTGTTTAGACACTGTTTGGCACTGTTTGGACACTGTTTGACACTGTTTGGAACTGTTTGGCACTGTTTGGATGTAGATTTCTTTGCCAAATAAGGAAATAAGGGTAGTGTGAGTTTGTTTTTGAAACATCTCAACAAGGAAAGTGTGAGTTTCTTTTAGAAACTGAGGGAGTATTTGCTAACTGCTATATTCGTGCTCAATAAACATTTTGTTTTGTGGAAGTGAACAAGTCTTATATTCAGGGAGATTAGTTGAATTTATGAAATACTTGTTGAAGTGTAAAAATAATAAATACAAAATGCTATGCCATCTTTGTAGGATGTCGGGACTTGAGGTAGGCACTAAAATCTTAAAAAAGCTTTTATATTGATAAAGGTAGTGAGAAAAGGGGTACAATTTCAAAAAGGATGCCCGGAATGCCGGCAAAGTGCCGTTCTTTTATATTCAGAGTCTTTTTTTGTAATCAGATAAGCGTTTAGGTCACATTTTCTTCTCTTTTTCTTTTCACATTAAAAAACAAAAAGAAATAAACACAATAATGTCATAATATAATAAATAATTACACATACTATAATCAAATAAAATACATTGATAACCATGTCAAATAAACAATTAATAAATTATAATTAACTGTGAGCCGAAGCGGTCCAAAAAAATCAAAGTAAAATCAAATAAAAATGAAAAACATAATATATATGCCAAAAAAATTAACAAATAAACTCACTTTTATCAATGTCAAGTATAATTCCCACTTGATTAAAATTTAAGGAAGCCTAAACATGGGAACAATGGATATCATAGGAAATATACATTAATCTGAAAATATTTAAACTAAAATTTAAACTAAAATCAAATAAAAGTGAAATCAACCAAAATATACCAAACACTTAATTAAAAAATGAACTGACCTGCGATGCGGGCCGGAGAAGTCTGCGGAGAGCCGGCGCAGTAAATGGGGAGCCGGAGAAGTCGACGGCGTGCCGGAGTAGTTGCAGGCGTGCAGCCGAGCAACGAATCGACGGCGAGCGAGCCTACGGCAGGCGTACGACGGCGGCGAGCGTGTTGGAGAAGTCGTGACCTGCGATGCCGGCCGGAGCAGTCCACGACGAGCCGGATCAGTCCACCGCGAGCCGAAGCCGTCGACGACGTGATGGAGCAGTTGCAGCCGAGCGACCAGTCGTTGGCGAGCGAGCAGGGCCGGAGAAGTCGAATAAACGGAGTTGAAGCAGCGCCCGGAAGAAGAAGACGATGGCAAGCGTACGGCGGCAGAGATGGAGCAGCCGCCGGCGGTACGTAGCAGATGCACGAAAATCCTGTGGCGTCGTCGGTGCGGCTGCAATGAAGCGCAAATCAATTTGGTCTCAATTAGCTTAGGGTTTATTTTTGGAGACGCTTCTCTAATAAGCGCCGCACGCGCGGAAAAATTAATTAAAAATAATAATATTAGAGGCGCTTCTTAGATAAAAGCGCCGCACGCGTGGCATTAATTTAAAAAAAAACCGGTAAGCAAATTGGAGGCGCTTCTTAGATAAAAGCGCCGCACGGTTCATAATTTTTTTGAAAACAAATTATCCCGGAAACAAAATGGAGGCGCTTTTATCCAGGAAACGCCGCACGAAATCGAAAAAAATATAAAAAACAAAATATTCCCTAATAGAGGCGCTTGTGCTAAAAAGCGCCTCAAACGAAGCGCCTCTAATTGACGTTTTTCCATTAGTGAAAGCAGAGGCAGAAGTCGGGGGAGATCATTAGATGTCCGGAAACCTTCTTATACATTCCACCATTGCGGTATAGAGGGTCACATGATGAAGAATTGCTACAAATTGATAGAGGAGCGAGGGAAGAGCAATTCACAAATGAAGAACAAGGGTGGTGAAGCGCTCATCACAATCTCAAGTGATGTAGCGTACTTGATGGAGTATATGGTCCAGGCCCCCCGGCCCACATACTTCCACTACTGCAATCAGGCCCAACAGGCCCAAACGGGTCAAGCCCAGCAAAATGAAGCTCTAAGCAGCCCACGACACGCAAAGGGATGCCTTCGGTCCGATTACCAAAGGCTCCTGTTGGCAGAATTGAGCTCAGGAACACCACAGGAAAACAAGGCTTGAAACGCAACCCTTCGACATATACAGCCCTCAGTAATGGGAGGCCCCCGGCTAGAAGAGCTTTCAGCCAACACCCTTCGGCCGAAGAGACTTCCCTCGACAGAGTATCCTCTCCACACACGCCTGAATCACCGTACCAAGTACAACATCACATCCAACCACCGCATTTAATGCGGCCACATGCAAATGTTGGTGCCACCCCGATTGAGGTGACTCCTCTACTACCAGATTATTGACAGATGTCCCTATCTAGCATTTATTGCTGCTATAAATAGCAGCCCATTTCCCCATTGAAAATCATCACAAATTCACATACTGAATACATATTCTCTCTCTACTTATTGCTCTGACTTCTCTCTAGTTATTCCCCGAAATAACCCCTCGGATAAGCTACCCCGGGTACAGAATCCATCAGTATTGTACTACCAATGATGAAACATGTCTACACGTCTCAAGAGAGGATACTAAATGGGTGGTAGGTACTGCAACATCTTACCACGTTGCTTCGCACATGTACTACTTCACAACTTACAAAGCTGGAGACTTTGGAGAGGTGAAGATGGGTAATTCCAATTCATCTGGAATAGCTGGAAATGGTGATGTACAAATAAAGACACGTAATGGGAGCACAATCACTTTAATTTGAAGGATTTCAGACATGTTCCAGACCTTCGGCTCAATCTCCTGTCAGTAGTATGTCTTGACGAACAGGGGTATGAAAACCACTTTAGCAGGGGCACATGGAAAATGTCAAAGGGCGTTTTGACAATCGCTCGAGAACATGTTTGTGGCAGATTGTACAAAACCCATTTGAAGATTTGTACGGATACCCTCAACATTGTTGAGGACGCTTCTCAAGATCTGTGGCACCTGAGACTCGGTCACAACAGTGAGAAAGGGTTGACTACCTTGATGAAGAAGAACCTTATCAACATTGACAAGAATGCTACATTGGGTCCTTGCAGTCATTGTCTAATTGGTAAGCAACATAGAGTATCATTTATTTCTACTTCAACTAAAAGATCGGAGTTGTTAAGTTTGGTACACTCCGATGTATGTGGTCCTTTGGAGGTGGAATCACTTGGTGGAAGCAGATATTTTCTGACTTTTATCGATGATGCTTCTCGGAAAATGTGGGTGTATTTCCTGATAACAAAAGATCAAGTGTTCAAGTGCTTCAAGACTTCACGTCTTGGTGGAACGTGAAACAGGAAAGAAGTTGAACTGTCTCCAATCTGATAATAGAGGCGAGTATACTTCCAAGGCATTCAATGCATATTGTAGAACATATGGCATTCGACATGAGAAGTCAGTAACACGCACCCTTTAGCACAACGGCGTTGCTGAAAGAATGAACCGGGCTATCATGGAGCGAGCCCGGAGCATGCTGAATATGGCTAAACATCCAAAGTCATTTTGGGGAGAAGGAGTCAACACTGCATGCTATCTTATCAACCGATCACCTTCACTACAACTCAACTTTGAAGTTCCAGAAAGGCTATGGACAGGTAAGGATCCTACATACTCACATCTTAGAGTATTTGGTTGTTCATCGTATGCACATGTATCCAAAGAGCTCAGACAGAAGCTTGATGCAAGAACTATCCCATGCATTTTCGTTGGCTATGGAAATGAAGAGTTTGGATACAGGTTATGGGATCCTAAGGAGAAAAAAGTGTTCAGAAGAAGGGATGTTGTGTTCCATGAAGATTTGACAATAAAAGTCATTGAAAAACCCACAATGTCTCGGAAGTCAAATGAGGGTGCTCAAGTTTCAAATGAAGCACTAGAACTGTTCTTGAGAAAGAATGATGAAGTGCATGTAGAACACTCAGAAGTAGAAGAGGATGAGGAGACAGAAGAGAGTGTAGGGCAAGGGGAGTCACAACCCATCTCGCCTGGCACATATGATGGTAGCTCTTCTCAGATGGTTCCAACTGTTCCTAGATCCGAACGAGGCCATATACCATCGAAAAGGTACACATCATCTGAATATCTTATGCAAACAGAAGATGGAGAACCGGAGAGTTTTCAAGAAGCTGTGTCTCATAAGGCTAAAGAAAAATGGCTAATAACAATGCATGATGAGTTAGAATCTCTGCAGAAAAATAAAACTTATGAAATCGTAGAACTTCCTAAAGGGAAGAAGGCACTGAGAAAGAAATGGGTGTTCAAGTTGAAGAAGGATGCAAGTGGATAAGTGGTGAAACACAAAGCTCGCATTACTAGAAATCTGGCTTATAGTGACACTCTTTTAGTGACACTTTCTTATATAATGCCACTAGTAACACAAAAGTGTCACTGTCTTTCAATTAAATTATTCTACGGAATATTTTGGGCCGGGATTCCATATCATCTTCATCATCATTTCCTAACACTTCAACTTTCTTTCCTCTCGTTCAACTAAATTTCCACCCGCCCCTTAACCATACTCTTTCATACTACGAACCCTAACTCTTCTTCGATCAGGAGCGCGCTTTCTTGGCCTGGACACATGACTTCATCGATCTCCTTGCTAGGTCTTCTTCGATCTTGAGCTATTTTCATTTGTTTCGTGTATGTAATTTGTCATTCATCTCCTCCTTAAACCATCCTTCTATCATCTAATTTGAACTAATATTGCCGACTTTGATGTAACCACAGGTTCTCAGGGGTGATGCTCTCCATCCGACGATTATCGGAGGAGCCTATGCCAAACACCCCATTGTCGATAGTCCATCATCGGTTGGTTGTCAAAGGATTCCAGCATAAGAAAGGAATTGACTTTGATGAGATCTTTACACCAGTTGTAAAGATGCCCTCAATCCGAGTTATATTTGGCTTGGCAGCAAGTATGAACTTGGAACTTGAACAAATGGATATGAAGACAACATTTCTTCACAGAGATTTGAAAGAAGAAATCTATATCCAACAGCCATAAGGTTTTGAAAACTCAAATGATAACTTTGTGTAAAAGTTATCTAAAAGTTTGTATGGCTTGAAGCAGGCACCAAGACAGTGGAATAAGAAGTTTGACTCATGTATGAAGAGTCAAGGCTACAAGAAGACTACTGGAGATGAGTGTGTATACATCAAGAAACTTCCAGACGATATCTTCTACTGTACGTAGAAGACATGTTGATCGTTGGCAAAAATGCAGTGAAGATAAACCAGTTGAAGAAAGAACTCTCCAAGTCTTTTGATATGAAAGACTTAAGACCAGCTCAACAGATTCTTGGGATGCAGATCACTCGAGACGGGAAGAATCGCAAGTTATGGCTATCTCAGGAGAAGTATATTAAACGAGTACTTGAGAGATTCAACATGAATGATGCCACACTAGTTAGTGTTCCGCTTGCGAATCACTTCAAGTTGAGCAAAAGAACATGTCCCACATCCAAGGAAGAGATCAGGGAGATGTCAGCAGTTTCATATTCTTCAACAGTTGGAAGTTTAATGTACGCCATGATATGCAGAAGGCCAGACATTGCACAAGCAGTGGGTACAACGAGTCATTTTCTCTCTAACCCCGGGAAGGAGCATTGGGAGCAGTCAAATGGATTCTCAGGTACTTGAAAGGTACTACGAAGTTATGTCTTTGCTACAGAGGAGTTGATCTAGTCTTGGAAGGCTACGCAGATGCTGATATGGCCGGAGATATTGATAGTAGAAAATCTACTTCAGGATATACCTATACTTTTGCAGGGGGGCTGCTTCTTGGCAATCAAGATTGCAAAAGTGTGTCACTTTATCTACAACAGAAGCAGAACACATTGCTGCCGCTGAAGCAGGTAAGGAAATGTTGTGGCTAAAGTGTTTTCTCCAAGAACTTGGGATCCAGCAGAAAGAGTACAAGGTACATTGTGACAGTCAAAGTGCCCTAGACTTGAGCAACAACTCTATGTACCATTCTCGTACAAAGCATATTGATGTTCGGTATCACTGGATACGAGAGACGATTGATCAACAAATGTTGAGACTAGTGAAGATCAATACAAAGGAGAATCCATTAGACATGCTGACGAAGGTGGTGACATGACATAAGCTAGAGCTATGCAGAGACATAGTTGGGATGCTTCTTTTGAATATGCCTGGAAGGGGAGAATTGAAGAATTCAATTTCCAGGACATATCCAAGTACTAGCAAATTGAAGAATTAATCCAATTCCTAGCTTCCATGATGTTTCCTCCATATCTAAGAATGATAAGGGAAACTTACTCAACCACCATTTTAGTTTCCTCATGTTTAATCTCATTTTCCTTCCACCTTCCAAGTACCTAGTTTTGGTACTATAAATAGCAAGCTTGGAGAGTCTTTCTATCATCATCAAGTAAATTAGATCATAGATCATCATAGCACAACCAAGTTTGAGTTGTGAATATCCTTGAGAGATATGTGAGGTGTGTTTGAGAGTTTTTAGTTAGAGCTTCTATTCTTGAAAGTAATAGAAGTATTTTCTCTCATATTAGCACGATCCTGTTATTCCCAACAAAAATGTTTGGTAACTTATCTTTTTATAAACCTTAAGACCTAAAATGACATATGAATAAGGATGTTTTTACTTGGACTGTAATTTGTTGGTCTGGTCTGGTCTGTTTAAGTCTAGTCTGGATTGGTCTTGTAAACGTCTGGTCTGGTCTATTTAAGTCTAGTCTGGTCTAATCTGTTTAAGTCTGGTCTGGTCTGTTTAAGTTTGGTCTGATCTCAGACTGAAAACATTCCAAATAAAAACATCCTAAAAAGTACTTCGTATATACTTATATATCTAACTTAACTTTTTATATGTTAAATCTAGATAGAAATAACTCAGGGTATTTCTGCAAAAAAAATCTCTACGTGAAAACAAAGAGCCCGTGGACTGCAAAAAATTTCACTAAAGAGATACCTCATCCAGAAATAAAACTTTTTCCAAAAGTATCCTCTATGAGGTATCTAGAGTTTGAGTTAAAAATACCAAACATTATTTCAGATGTTAATGGACGGTCGAATATTTCTTCATTCAGTCCCATCCAATCCAATAAAGAATTTCTGGAAGAGAGTCGATTCATTTCGGTATTTTTCTGAAAAAAGAGCCAAAGGATTTTTTCGCTTTTAAAAATTTGCTCAATTTTCAAAATTTCTTCCATTTTATCAATTAATTGATAATTATAAGTGAAAATTGGAGTATTTTGAGTATTGTTATAATGACCCGTGATCCAAGACTCCATATTCACTTTTTTTAAGAGAAAAATCAATATTTTTCCAATTCAAATATTTTCGATCGACATCTTTATTTGGATATGGAATATTTAACCTTTCTATTTTTCCTCTGAAACTAGTGATAGGAAGATTTTTCGGTATCGCAAACAAGTTGTTTTGTGACATCTTGTAATGATAAGAAATCGCTTCCCATTTAGCTCCTGGAGGGGTTCCACTATATTTTTCATACTGAATGTATTGATATGCTAAAAGTTCATAGAGGATATCTCTTAATGGACGGTCTAGATAGAAATAACTCAGGGTATTTCTGCAAAAAATTCTCTACGTGAAAACAAAGAGCCCGTGGACTGCTCTTTGAATAGGAAAAAGAGTGGATCTACAGGGTCCCAAATAAATTGGCTTATTTGAAAAAAGCCTTTGTCTTTGGAAGATTTATCTCGTGTCTTGTACTGCATGGTTTCACTTTGTAAGAACTCCGAATGATTCTCTTGAAGCTCATCCTCTTGATCATAAAGGATCCGCTCACTACACAGAAAATCCCAAGGACGCCATAGTCTACGAGCCCAAACTATGTGACTGAATAAATCCTCATGTTCGTAGTTTTCATATAGAAATCTCTGATCAAGAATAGAATAAGATCCATAATTTTGTTCTGATCCCAACAGAGAGCCTTCTACTTTTAATAATCCTAATAAACCATGAACTAGATCAAAATCATTCTTAACGAGTGCATAGGAAGTGATCCCATTTTTTTCATCTCAGGGGAAAGACCAAAGATCTTGAGCAACCCATCCGGGAGAACAACTCAAAAGATAAAGAAGTATCGTAAATTTCTTCATGTTCCTTCCAAGTTCGAAGTACCATTTGTACAAATAGGAATCCGCCTCATTACATAATTCCCTTTTCAGGTAGATAGATATAGCATCTACGGGGCAATTACTCATCAGTAAATTTTGTGCTACAACCCTTCCTATCTGGTATAAAAGGATCCCATGATCCCGAACCAAATTTAACTGTGATTGCAAATCCCAAGTTTGTCTATGAAGAGCGGCTCTAATTGTATCATTGTCTATAATGAATTTTTTTCCGTGTAATACTAATTGATAGAACCTCATTGGTAAGTGCTAGAATATCTCCTATATTCGGCCCCATGCTTATGGACCCGAATCCGTTACTATGGAACAGTTTCTTTTCCAAATAAAATCTCCTAGTAGATGAAAGAGTAAAAAAGTACGGAGTACTTTCTTTTTTGTGGATTAACAAGCCTTCGTAATTTAATACACGTATTCAACCTTTTCAGAGCTATTAGAGCGGGATCCACTTTTTGAGGAATATGAGTAGAAGCAATAACAAGAATATTTCTAGGAGAACTTCTTACACAATCCTTTGAGAGATGGTTAACTAATAGACCAAGAGATAAGGAATTTGACTAATTCACATCCATCATGAAGATTTGGAATCTTACAAACTTTTCCAGCCTTTTCTTCTTCGGTCAGCAAAAAGTTTTGAAAGATGGTGACGTTCTCTATGCAGTGAAAGATCGAATCAAAAGTTTTTCTATGCTTCCGCTGTTTTTAATTTCTATTTTAAAGGATTTTGGTCCGGCTTCTTCATTGGCTGAGAATTTTGTCCGCTTCATGTGAGCGGGTGGTATGTTATTCTCCTAGCAACATCTAGAGGTTGTGTGTTTCTAATTGGTGGAATCAATCTTGTGAATTTTCGTTGTTCATGGTTGGTAAAGCTTTTTCAACATTGTTATTGTGATGCTTCAATTACTCGCCCACCACCTGAACCACTGTCTCGATCTGAGAAGAAGAAAACGCTCAATTGGATCTCCTTTTCGGTGGCTGGTCAAACCGATGATTCAAAGATTTTATGCTCAACAGATTTTCCTTTGTTGATTGCTGGTTAAATCAATCCTCCCTTTTGGATGGTTGGTGAAGTAGGATCTTTTAGTTGTAATTTTTTATTTTCTCTTTGGAGTAGCAAGAAGGACAACAAGACTATTAGACTACACTACATTATTGCGGGGTTAGCGATCTGGAAGGCTTCATGTGTTTTTTCCCGTTCTATATCTCATTCCATTGTAGCCTTAGACTATTCGTTCTCATGTATCTTTGTTATCTTTTAATAATAAATTAATTATTTGATTTTCAAAAAAAAAATGAATTACGAAGTACATTTTAAAATAATCATTAAGATTTTCACTTAATTGAGCTTTTAATTTTTTTAGACTAGACTGAACACCAATTTTTAAATTGAGCTGGGCTGGAGCCCACCATAGACCCTATGACCGCAATAATATACCCAACTTATCATTCGACACTCGAATGATACCCGCACGGGTAGCTCAGTTGGTCGAGTGGTGTGAAAATTGGACCAAGTGATCAAGGTTTGAAACCGCAGCGGTCGTGTGGAGGTTACAGAACCTGAAATAAGGCTGGATCTCTGGTGCGCACGTGTATAAGACCTACCACCGTTTTACTGACTGAGTCACCGTGATGAACCTCCCCACCATTCTGTCGGGTCGGCGTGGGGACCTTGGTGTTGGGCATTCAACCTTTTGGACCAAGCTTATCATTCGACAAAAATAGAATCTGTTTTTGTTTTAGACAAAAAGAGACTAATTATATTTGAACTGTCAAAAATATCCTCATAATCACCCTTGTCTCCTTCCGTCTCACACCTAACATGTTCGTTGCTTTTCTCCAAGACGCCAGGACCACCAGTCTCCTGGCCACTGTAGCCTCCTAGCCGCGTCGACCACCACCGCCTGCGCCTCCCTTCGTTGCTTGCCCCTCTCGTCGTCGCTGCAGGTCTTTCTTCAACTGTGCTCCAGTTGACTCGGCAACGGACGAACCTTGATCGATGATTCAATGGACGACGGGAGAAGCTTGTACGAAGTTTCACCTACTTTTTTGATCTGCGGCGGCTAGGGATTCGTCTTAGCGGCGGCGACTTCGATTTTCAGATTTGCGGCTAGGGTACAAAAATGATGGCGGCTAGGTAACTGGCGAACGAAGACAGGAGGGGGAAAATGGTGGGTGGAGGTGGGGGTCCTGGCTGCCTGGGACAGGGGAGGAGTGGGACATGGTCTTGGGTTAGGGGCTGCGCAGTGGCTGCTGGGGATGGGGTGTGGCTGTAGAATGCGATTCTGCAGGGGTTGGAGCTGCGGGTTGGGGTGGGGAGGATGGTGGGTTGGGACTTGGGGGTTGGGGTTGGGAGCTGGGGTGAGGGCAAAGGAGGGTCTTTGTGTGGGCTAGGGGCTAGGGCGAGGCGGTGCCGGAGGGGCAAGGGCTGGGGTCATGCAGGGATCGGTAAAAATGTCACTAAATTGGTAATAGTAACTGACTTGCGAAGAAGATGCCACTGCAGCGATAATAATAACCGAGACTTGAGCTGTAATAATTGAAATGATGTCATTGGAGCTGTAATAGTAATTGTGATAGTGGTCACTTGAGCGGAAGTACTTGAAATGAGCGGTAGTTTTATAATCATTATTGATGGAGTAATGGGACTAGGCCCAGAATCTAATCAGCTCAAGCCCCGAACTTGGACCCGTGGATCCAAGTCCACAATCGGAAGAGTAACGGTCAAGCAATTAATGTGCTATTAATTATGTATTTAATTCCGTATTAATGTTGTAATTAATTAGTCATTATTATCGATAGCAGTTACGATTTGTATACGCCTATAAAAGGCGGGTTGTAATTCAGATTAGAGGAGGCAATTTCTATATGCTATTTCTGGCAACTAAATCTCATAGCTACTTTCCATATTCGTACTTTCATAATTCCTGCTTGAGTGTTCTTACGTAGCTTTCCTATAAGTCTACGAGCGTCCTATTTTGGACCAACATTGGTGCTTTCATTGAGAGCCTCTATTGATCTCTCACATCACTTTAGTAGGAAAAAATCAAGAAATTCATCCCAATCCAAGGTCCTACAGTTCCACTTCCTCCTGTTCTCTTCGCCAATCACAGCTGGATGTTGTGCACCGACGTCGCTGCTGGTCTCCCTCATCGCCACGCCTATTCATGAGATAGGTCTTCAAATGTGCGTCCACCTAATTCCTATGGAGCAAGAGTCTGCTATGCGTTAAAGTGGATGGACCAAGATTACACTAAGACCAAATTTGATTCTCCTCAAGGATGACGGGCTGAATTTTCAGCAACGGATTCGGGCCCGTTTGGTTCTAAAGCTAAGTTTCCAAAAATCCTCTATATTTGATACAAAAAAAAATCATAAATTCAAACATTTGAAAAGATATTTTAAGTGGTTTAATTGCTTTTACTCTTGTTAAGCGTGTGTAATTTTAACATTGAAAAACGGGCTTATGAAATCCGATCACTCACGTACACCGGGCGAGCACACACACTCGTACACCGGCCGAGCACACACACTCGCGCCACCGGGTCACGTCATATGAGTGTGACGATGAATAAGTTCCAATATAAATGTTAATACCGCACACCCTTGACTTCATACGAGTTCTTGCGTGCTCTTACCACTTCTTAGTGCATCACACTCCGACCTCGGGGGACGAGTCACCCGTTCAAAAGTCTTTGCTTGCGGGTTCGAACTACTAACCTCGGGCGGCGAGTTAAACTCTTGTTAGGGGCCTAGAGCCACGCTTCTCCGAGCAATTTTGTCACTTAATTGACATTCACATTTCTCGAAAAGGTTGATATACTTTAGTTCTTTGGGGTTGGATTATCCGTTCGAGTGAGGAGTCCACCTCACTTACTCGTGGATTCAATCTTTCTTTCGGAGACTGGGTTGAGGCCTAACTTGGGAACTTGATGTCACTCTTTTCAAGTAGTGAGACCGACTCACTTACACACTGAGCCGTGGTTCGACACCAGGCCAGATGCTCTATATATTCTACACTCCTTTTTTTTGTGTAGGTACAACTGAATGAAGTGGAGGACTGATGGTCTTACCGTCTTCATGGAAGCAAATGACAAACCTGACGAGTCTGAGCCCGACGAGAAAAACAGTTCTATCCACCCTATTCGCAGATGACGACCATTGCAATAAAGGATGAGGATCTCACCTCTTGCTTCAACTTGGGGGTGTCAGATGTACTCTTTTTCCCTTCATTAAGATTTTTTCCCATTAGGTTTTTTCCTAATGAAGGTTTTTAATGAGACATCTCCCCAACACGGACAAGGGTGGGGATCTTGTAGTCTCGGAGAAGAGCAATTGACTTGGACTACTCCCTCTTAGCCGAGTCTACTACTCGACTAAGGGAGTGGGGGACTCGTGATGGAGTAATGGGACTAGGCCCAGAACCTAATCAGCTCAAGCCCCGAACTTGGACCCGTGGATCCAAGTCCACAATCGGAAGAGTAACGGTCAAGCAATTAATGCGCTATTAATTATGTATTTAATTCCGTATTAATGTTGTAATTAATTAGTCATTATTATCGATAGCAGTTACGATTTGTATACGCCTATAAAAGGCGGGTTGTAATTCAGATTAGAGGAGGCAATTTCTATATGCTATTTCTGGCAACTAAATCTCATAGCTACTTTCCATATTCGTACTTTCATAATTCCTGCTTGAGTGTTCTTACGTAGCTTTCCTATAAGTCTACGAGCGTCCTATTTTGGACCAACAATTATGATATAATATTTGAATAAAATTATAAATACTAAGTTACTAGAATCACATTTTTGTCCACATCTTTTATTTTGATTATAGATTTGGAATTATTTCTAAAAAAGTACTTCTTATACTATGGTTTAGGTATTCTTGTAGTTAGAGTATTAGAAATCTCATAATTTAAATTTAATACTTGATATAAATTTGAGCAACCAATCAAAATTAATCTAATCATCCAATACACATCTACAAAATTATGAGCAATTACAAAATTTAAAACAAGCTAGCTAGAGTAATGTTTCACAATATTTGGACTTTTCACTAAAACGTGAGTTTTATGAAAGTTATTGAGTGAAAAATTAAGAGTCACAATGTGGAAAATGTGTGGAGAAAGTCACGAAAATCAAATAATCAATATGGGAAGAAAATAAATCTTTTAGTAGTTAACAAAGGAAGGACGATGAATGATATTGAAAATTCAAAATCTAAAATAGTGAATTTTGAGCACCAACTCCTCAGAATTGCAAAGGATATTCGATTAGTTGAATATTGTTTCAAAGTATTAGAGGGAATAAGTGTCAAATAATAATGTACTACTATTCATATATAATTAATATATTAAATAATAAATACATAAACTATTTTGTGTAATAAATACAAAAATATATAAGTTAATTGTGCGGGCCGGGTAATGGTGCGGGTAACCGTATCCAAATTAAACGGGGCGAGTAACGGGGCAGGTAACGGGGTAGATAACGGGGCGGGTAGGTGTAAACACATAACCGCCCCATTACCCGTTTACATAAATCGGGTATTCCCCGCCCCATACCCGTTACCCAATCAAAACGGTTTTTCCTATTTTGACCGGTTCGATTCGGTGCGGGTATCCATCGGGTCGGGTTAAATTGTCATCCCTATTAGACTCATTGTGACATACAGTGAAAGAATATTAAATAAAAAAAACACTAACTGTGATAGTCAAGTACTCCACTGTTCAACCGTCCATTGCTAATGTCTTGCATTGCACCCGTGCCGTGCTCAAGTCCATAGCTATATTAAATAAAAAAAACACTAAAGAGTGAGTTTATTAGTCACATTTTTGAAAATTAAGAAAACTTGGTAAGACAAATTTAATTTTAGGGGTACCTCCTGGTAACGTCTAGCTTCGTTATTTGTCCGTCGTCGGCTTTGTCGAGTGGGGATGAGGCTATCCGTGCTTCGGTCTTTATGGCGGAGTCTCGTCCTCGGGTTTGGAGTTGGGCAGCGGAAGCTTTGGAAGGTTTTCGTTTGATCACGAAGCGGAGTTGTTTGCTGTTTTGTCATTCACGAGGCGGCGGGCTCGGTAGAAGACGAGGGGGCGGGCTTGGCAGAAGACGAGGCAGCGGGCTCGGCAGAAGATGAGGTGGCAAGGCTGGTATGGAGAGCTTCGTAGACAAGTATAAAAAGATGACGCTTGGAGTAGAGGAGGAAGAATTGGATCTGAATGAGGGAGATATTGAGGAGGTACCGGTGGAGGTAAACAACCTGGGGTTTCTGGTGGTGGTAGTGCTGCTGATGACAGACATGAAGGTTAGATTTTCGGCCCTTGAGAAACTCATGTCTTCGCTATGGAGGCCGGGAAAAGGAATGACAATCAAAGAAGTTGGTGATAAGAGGTACCTTTTTACTTTCAATCATCGTGTTGATATGAACCGTGTTATTGATGGTGGTCCATGGCAATTTGAGCGTAACCTGTTATTATTAAATGAGGTACATAAAACCCGATGATATTCCACATAAGATTGTTTTAAATGAGGCTGATTTTTGGGTTCAAATTCATAATGTTCTGTTAGTCCCTCAATACTAACAATCACACAACCATAGCAGTGATAAAGAAGCAGATAGAAAGAAATCGACAAGATTGAACGTGAATCTGGTATACCGTATGAAAACAGGCAGCTGCTCTCCCTGGAGAAGGAGAGCAGCGGCAACCCTAATCTCTCTATCTTTACGCCTCTGCTCTCTAAGCCTCTATCGATATGTTTGGGTTCCCGTAAGTTAGCCTCCTTTTATAGGAGAAGTTAGCTAACTTACGGGTTACAAGGAAGCCCACGGGCTGATACACATTTGTGGCCCGTATTACACGTTTAATTGATAACTACACAAATACAAAGATAACTAACTAGATTGAACACCATAAAATATTCCCAATAATCTCCCCCTTGGTGATCAATCGTGTTGAATCAGCATTGCAGCGCAGATATCTTTGTCTTTGTGGTTATTGAGCTTCCTTTGTCTTTGAACTTGACTTCTGAGGAAGGCTATCTGAAGAAATCCTTGCAATCTCCCCTTTGATGTCTTCTTGACAATTTGATCTTTGATGTCGGGGGTTGAGGAATCTTCAATATCTTGCATGTAGTCCATGCCTTCCAGAAGTTGCTCTTGATCAGCTTGGATGAAGTCCGGTGACGCCTCTACAATGAATATTATTTGGAGAATAGGAGGCGCCCTTGGAATTCATCTTCAGGACACGAGTATTTGACCTCTGTCTCCTCCACAATGTAGTCTTTTTGACTGTTTCGAATGAATGCATTTGAGGAGAACTTGTCGGTGGCACAGCGGAACATAATGATTTGTTGATTTGTGAGTGTAGCTGACCATTTGATTTGAGTTGTAGAGATAGCAGAGAAGGTGTTGATTTTTGTGATGGAGGAGTGAAGTGCCCCAGAATGATTTGTTCAGTGTTAACAGCATGTGGACCACTCTCCCCCTCATGACGATCCGATCAATCGGGACGTCATGCTTTTATTCTGCGGAAATAAAAACAGGAAAAAACAAGCAGAATCTAAAAAGGATAACGTAGCCCCCCGGGGTCGTGAAGACGCCCGTTATCATCACTATAGAGATAAACTCTTAAGCAATGGCCTGAAAATGTTGGTGATTCTTATGTTGCAACAGCAGGACTTCCTTCCAATTATTGGTCTACATCTGTAATAGATGAGCCCTATGGAAGTTCTCGCAAGTCTTGAAGACTAGCAACTGACTCTAAAATGTGTCTGTGTCCTAGAAAATTTCAAAACATTTGGGAGTGAGTAACTAGACACGACGTGATCAATGAAAGTTCAGTGGCATGGGGTTGAGGCCACTGTAGTCAGTATTACTTGCCTCGGAAGGAGACAGTAATGAGAGATGCGGTTCCCCGTGAAGTATGATTAAACACCTGTCTGTTGGGAGACAAGTGAGTGGTCTAGGGTAGGGTTGTGCATGCGCCGTTTGGACAAAATGCAGCGACTTCTACCCGGGATCTGAATAAATTCAGTCTTGAACCTATGGGGATAGTCCAGAGTATTTTAGTGGCTAGGAGCAAATGTTCAATTCATAGCAGGCAATTGAGGTAGCAGACTCATCATTGATAATTGTTTTTCTTCTCACTTGAGCCTTCTGCTTCCTAATGCTCATAATGTTCACTCACTCACTCGCTCACTTACGCACTTACGCTCGACTTTGTCCCATGGGTAGGCTTAGTTGGGTTTACTAAACCATAGGGACATGTTCTATCATTACTTTCTTCATTCTCTCTCTGTACTCCCCCTCAACTGGAGCACTCGGTATGCTTTGTCATTGTTAGGCACCGGGGAGGATTACTTTGAACACTCCCCCTAAAATGTTGCATCCTTTGAGAGATTCCTTGCTTTGTCGGTGTAAGGCGCCAGGAGGAGAAAACTGAAACTCCCCCTCAGAATGTGCAAGGATTGATTGCTTACAGCTTGTCATACCCGCCATGTGTGTGGAGCAATCTGAACATGTACCACACATGACAGTTTCCTGAGCTCACCATGTAGAATTTCAGCATATTGATGATCACATAATGTTGACGAGTCAGGGGAGGCTTCAGCAGTTGATTGTTGATTGTTGTAAGATGACCGTTGACGCGAGGTTGATTGAATTTTCTACGATTTTCAGACCTTTACATTGAAGTTTAGAAAAGCTTTGACCTCAGGGTTGACATTGAAAGAATTTGAACAGATTTGCCTAAGTTTTGACCTGGACATCGGTGATTTACAATGTTTGTCGGAAAACTAACGCTTTGACCCTCAAAGACTGCGAGTGAGGGCGCGTGAGAATGGGTTATGGGGCCTAGCCCCATAATTAATGTAGATCTTCTCGTTAGCTTTCCAACAAAAAAAAGTTTGCTCAAATCGGATCACCGAGTCAAAAGTTATGGCCAAAACAGTGCGGTGTCGCAGAAAATCTTTAATTTTGAGTTTTTGAGGAATTTCTTCGAAGATGAGGTGCTCGATGTTGAATGTCGAGAGAAGGTGGATTTTAAACAAAATTCTAGAGATTGCCTCGAAGAATAATGGCAAAATCCACCTGCAAAACAAACCTCAGAATATCGAAATTTGCAGAATTTCAAAATGTTTGAACATTGAAAACTTTGGAGTTTCGAAAACCTCATAATCTCGAAAACTTGTTGTTTGAAAAACATCAGAACATCAAAAACTCCTGAAAACGTTTATAAGCAGGGAATCATTTAGAGATCATATAATGTAAAGCTTCGATGAACTGCAGAGGATGTCAAGATTCGAATTATGAGTTCCAAGAAACTGCAAACTTTGAAAGATTCAAAACATCGAGAAATTTTGAAAATCTCGAAATCTTCAGAATGTCGAGATCCAAAACATCGAGATCCCAAAAGTCGAAATCCCAAAACTCGAAATTCCTAAACTCGAAATTCCAAATCTCGAGATTACAAATCTCGAGATCTTGATGTCGAGATTCAAATCTCGAGATCTTGATTTCGAGATTCGAATCTCGAGATCAAGATGTCGAGATGCAAATCTCGAGATCAAGATTTCGAGATTCAAATCTCGAGATCAAGATGTCGAGATGCAAATCTCGAGATCAAGATGTCGAGATGCAAATCTCGAGATCAAGATGTCGAGATGCAAATCTCGAGATCAAGATGTCGAGATGCAAATCTCGAGATCTCAAATGTCGAGAAGAAGAAATCGAGTCCCTAAATGTCGAGATCCTGCAAAACGAAAACATTGATTTTTGAAAATCTGAAACCTGTTCTGAATAGCCCTGAAAGTCGAGATTCTCCTGTATCAGTTTCAAGCCATAAACGTTTCTGCAGCAGTGAAAAATAAGGATTTCGAGATCTCAAAGTAGAGATCTTCGAAATATAAAAATTGCAGAAAACGAAAAAAGAGGTATGCTGCTGGATCGGTTTTGAAAGGCGAGTCCAACAGTATGATTTTTACAAAATTTCGTTCACAAACGAGATTACAGGAGCAAATCTCTACATATAGAAAAATTGAAGAAAAAACAGAGCAGTTCTTCGTTAAATCCAAAAATCGCAGACAGATCCAACCTGTTTCACGCCTCGGCTCTGATACCAAATGTTAGTCCCTCAATACTAACAATCACACAACCATAGCAGTGATAAAGAAGCAGATAGAAAGAAATCGACAAGATTGAACGCGAATCTGGTATACCGTATGAAAACAGGCAGCTGCTCTCCCTGGAGAAGGAGAGCAGCGGCAACCCTAATCTCTCTATCTTTACGCCTCTGCTCTCTAAGCCTCTATCGATATGTTTGGGTTCCCGTAAGTTAGCCTCCTTTTATAGGAGAAGTTAGCTAACTTACGGGTTACAAGGAAGCCCACGGGCTGATACACATTTGTGGCCCGTATTACACGTTTAATTGATAACTACACAAATACAAAGATAACTAACTAGATTGAACACCATAAAATATTCCCAACATGTTCCCTATAGCCCGGTGAACCTAGGTGCTGCAAGATGAGTTGAAAATTTTATTGGAAAATTTATAAAATATTATGATGCTCAGAATAAGGAGAAGTGGGAGCCCTTAATGAGAATTAGGGTGTGTATGAATGTTGATAAACTTTTGAAAAATGGTACCAATCTAAAAAAAGAAGGAAAAATTTTTTGGGTGGATTTTAAGTATGAGAAATTGCCCAATTTCTGTTTTATATGCGGGTTAATAGGGCTCAAATAAATTTTGCCCGTTAAATTATGAAGAAGATATTGTGTTGGAAAAAAAATTGGGGTTCAACTTAGAGCAGGGATTGGGGTGAAGACCAGTCCTACAGGAGGTAGCAAATGGCTGCTGGAGGGTTCATCGAGCTCTGGCAGAGAGTACAGGTATGTGGGGGAGATCAAGTTTGATGGCAGGCAGGATGGAGGAGAGAAAGAGTCTATCTCGGAATCAACGCAGAGTAGTACTAAAGGCGTGAGAGCGGAAACAAAAGAGGAAAATTCAGGGGAACATAAGAGAAGAAGGATTTGGGAATCCCAGGGGGGAAGGAAAGATTGGAGACAATAATATGGCACTGGATGAGATAAAAAAACTGGGAGGGGGCAGACTTCGATTTGTAATTCCGCCAAAGTAGATACATTCATAATGGATGAAGAAGTTACGGGTGCTCGTGCGACTTGGCAGGCTCGGGCAGAGTTTCAAGATTATTTGCTTTGTTTTTTTCGATCTTTAGTGACAACTGTCTTTGCATTATCTTTTGTGTTGTTTTTATTGTTCCTGTTTGTAAGACGATGGATTTGGATAATGTTACCATTTAGGTTAAGTAAATGATAAATTAAAGAGCAAGAGCACAAGATTTTACATGGTTCACACAATCGGGGTGATTGTGTTAGTCCACGGTGAACGAGAGAGAGCAGTGTAATATTATGTCGGCGTCAAGAGGTATTACACGTACAAAGATGTGTTTAAGTAGGTTTAAGAAAAACCTAAACAAGAATTATAGCCGTAGGCCCAAAATTAAGCCCGTAGTTAAAAAAAACTCCGCAGAACCGGTCGGGTCCCCTCTTGTACCCGGTCGAGTGTCTCCTCAAAAGGCATGCCCGGGTCGATACCAGGGCGGGTAACCTAAACAGAGGCCAAAACCTTCCACAGACCCGGTCGGGTAAACCTCCTTACCCGGTCAGGTTTCCAATCCAGTGAGTTGCCCGGCCAAGTTCACATCATACCCGGTCGGGTAATTCTCCTTACCTGATCGGGTTTCCAATCCAGATAGTTGCCCGGTCAATTTCAACATCATACCCGGTCGGGTAACCCAACGTACCCGGTCGGGTAACTGTTCTAACATTCAGAACAAGGCTCCATCCTCAACAATTTCCCACTTGGAGGCTTGTTCCACAATCATCTGCCATCCAAGAACTTGTATCCTCTGTAAAACCCCTGATCTCTCTCTCTCTCTCGTTCACGCCTTCTCATCAAGTATCTGGAAGGCCAGTTGAAGCCATGCAAAGCTTCAACTTCTCCGTTGTCACCGCCTTGGTTAGCATGTCTGCTGGATTCTTTGTACCAAGGATCTTCTGCAAATTTATAGTACCATCTTCAATCAACTCTCGAATGAAATGATACCGCATTTCGATGTGTTTCGTTCTGCTGTGAAACACCGGATTCTTTGCGAGATGAATAGCACTCTGGTTGTCACAATATAGAACGCAATCTCCCTGCTTCAAGCCCAACTCCGAAAGGAAGTTCTTCAACCAGATCAGTTCCTTGGCCGCTTCAGCAATGTCCATATACTCTGCTTCTGTGGTTGAAAGAGCCACACTCTTCTGTAGTTTGGACATCCAACTGATTGCGGTGCCTCCAATAGTGAATACATACCCCGTAGTGCTCTTCCCGGAGTCATAACAGCCCCCCATATCAGCATCGGCAAATCCTTCTAGGATTACACCATTCCTCCTGAAACATAGGGTAGTTTCAGAAGTGCCTTTCAAATAGCACAACAACCACTTGACTCCTTCCCAATGTTCCTTCCCTGTATTTGACATGAACTTGCTAACAACTCCCACTGCATGAGCAATATCCGGCCTTGTTGACACCATCACGTACATCAAACTGCCAACTGCTGATGCATAAGGAACTTTAGCCATTTCTTCTTTGTCTTCATTGGTCTTTGGAGACTGCTGCTTGGAGAGTTTCGGTTGGCTCCCTAACGGTGTACTCCTTGGTTTGGCATCCGTCATTCTGAACTTCTCAAGGACCTTCTGAATGTACTTTTGCTGTGAAAGCTGTAAAGTACCTTCTATCCTGTTTTTGACTATGCTCATCCCAAGAATCTGTCTCGCTTCCCCTAAATCCTTCATCTCAAATTCTTCTGACAACTTCTTCTTAAGCTTGTTGATCTGCTGCATATTTGCTCCAGCCACCAACATGTCCTCAACATACAAAAGAAGAATGATGTATGATGACTTGAATTTCTTCAAGTAACAGCAATGGTCCATCTTGCATCTAGTGTACCGCTGCATAAAACTGTCAAACTTCAAGTACCACTGTCTAGGAGCTTGCTTCAGTCCGTATAGACTCTTCTTGAGTTTACACACCAATTTCTCCATACCACTCACTGGGAACCCTACTGGTTGAGCCATGTAAATGTCTTCTTCAAGGTTGCCATGAAGAAAAGCAGTCTTTACATCCAGCTGTTCCAATTGCAAATTTTCAGCAACAACCATACCAAGGATCAACCTGATAGTAGTCATCTTCACAACCAGAGAGAAGATGGCATTGTAATCAACCCCCTTCTTCTGTTGGAACCCCTTGATAACTAACCTCGCCTTGTATCTTTTGCTCCCATCTGCTTCATCTTTGATTCTGAACACCCATTTGTTCTCCAAAGCTTTCTTTTCTGGTGGTAGCTTGACTAAGGACCAAGTTTTGTTCTTGTCAAGTGAATCTAACTCATCCTCCATTGCCTTCTTCCACTGTATGGAATCTTTCACGGTCAGCGCCTCTGTGTAAGATTCTGGCTCTCCATTCTCGGTCAGCAACAGATAATTTGCTGAAGGAGAATATCTGTTAGGAGGTCTTCTGTTTCTAGTGGACTGTCTGATGTGTGGAGTAGCTGCCTCCGAGCTCCCACTATCTTCGTCACTCCCACTATCTTCAGAAATTCCTGTATCTCCTAAGATCCCACTGCTCCCTGAGCCTCCAGCCATGTCATCACAACCAACAGGTTGTGCTATGTCGTCTTCAGTCATCCCTTCAAACACCACTTGCTGTTTGTTTTCTGGTTGCTTGCCTTTGCTAGTATCTGCTGCAAGATCATCTTTATACAGGGCATTCTTATTGAAGGTGACATCTCTACTTCTGATAACCTTCTTGTTGTGGTTGTCCCAGAACCTGTAGCCCATGTCATCCAGCCCGTACCCAATAAAGATACATTTCTTTGCCTTTGCCTCGAGCTTGTCACTATCTGCATCTCTAACTTTGACATAAGAAATACAACCAAAAACTTTCAAGTGATTAAGAGATACCTCACGACCTTTTCATTCCTTCTCTGGAATTTTGAACCCTATGGGAGATGAGGGTCCTTTATTGATCAAGTACGCTGCTGTGTTCACCGCATCGGCCCAGAACATCTTTGGAAGTCCTGCATGCAATCTCATGCTCGTGGCCCTCTCATTCAGTGTTTTGTTCATCCTCTCTGCAACATCATTTTGTTGTGGTGTTTCTGGAACCGTCTTCAGCATTCTTATCCCCTGTTTAGCACAATACTCTACAAACTCTGTGCTACTGTACTCACCCCCATTATCACTCTTTAAACACTTAATCTTAAGATTAGTTTCATTCTCAACTGCAGCTTTGAACTTCTTAAAAGTGTTAAAGACATCAGATTTATTTTTGAGAAAACAAACCCATACCTTTCATGTAGAGTCATCAATGAATGTAACATAATAGCGGGAACCTCCGATTGAAGAGACCTTTGTAGGTCCGTAGACATTTGAATGAATCAACTCCAGCTTCTCTGTCTTGGGTGACTGTCCTGTCTTCACAAAGGTTACCCTCTTTTGTTTGCCAAGAACACATGGCTCACAAAAGCTCAACTTTGAATTCTTCAAATCTGGGATTTTACCCTTTGAAGACAACATCTTCATTCCATTCTCACTTATGTGCCCAAGTCTTTGGTGCCACAAGGTAGATACACCCGCATCTTCAACCGCTGCGTTTGCTCCATCTATGGATACTTCAACCATGTACATCATACCATGCTTCTGTCCACGAGCAATGACCAGCTTTCCCTTTGTTACCTTCCATTGCTTGTTGCCAAAACTAACGTTATGGCCTTCCTCATCAAGTTGTCCCACAGAGATCAACATATTCTTCAGGTCTAGAATATATCTCACATCTTTCAGCCTCCAGGTTGTACATAAAGTGGTACTGAGATCAACATCCCCAATACCCGTGATCTCCAGGGATTTGTCATCCGCCAAACGAACTCTTCCGCTGTAGGGCTTGAAATTTTTCATCAAATCCCTGCAAAGACAAACATGAAATGACGCACCGGAATCCATGATCCAGGACTCAATTGAATTCTCAACGCTGCAAATTAGAACATCTTCATAATCCTCTGCCACGTCCACCTCCTTCTTGCCTTTATCTGCAGAGGCTTTGGGGCACTGATTTCTGAAGTGTCCATTCTCCTTGCAATTCCAACAATTGATGTCCTTCCTGTTCTTGGATTGACCTCTCTTCCTTGACTTTGACCTTCCTTTCTTGTTACCCCTTTTTGAGGATTTTCTGCCCCTATCTTCAGTACTCAACAAACTGTTGGAGCTATCCCCCGAACTCCTCCTCCGGATATCCTCACCAAGGATCAAGTCACGAATACCTTCAAAGGTAAGCTTAGTGGTTCCAGCCGAACTACTCACTGTTGTGACTGTACCGGACCAACTATCGGGCAAAGATGATAACAAAAGTAATGCTTGAACTTCATCATCAACTTTAATCTCAACCGAACCTAACCTGGATATGATTGAATTAAACTCGTTGACGTGATCTATCACGGCTGCACCTTCCTTCATTCTTGTGTTCACCAACTGTCTGATTAAGAAAACCTTGTTGGCCGCTGAGGGTTTCTCGTACATGTTGGATAACGCCTTGAGCAGTCCAAATCTTGTTTTCTCGTTGACAATGTTGTAAGCAACATTTTTTGCCAACGACAACCTCACCACACCAAGAGCCTGTCGATCCAGCAAGTTCCACTCCGCCTCCGCCATTGATTCTGGTTTGTTCTCAGACAAGGGTAGATGAAGCTTCTTCTGGTAGAGATAATCCTCGATTTGCATCTTCCAGAAAGCGAAATCTTGACCATCAAATTTATGGATCTTAACCTTCCCTTTGTCATCCATAGCTCTGATACCACTTGTTACGATTTAGGTTAAGTAAACGATAAATTAAAGAGCAAGAACACAATAATTTACATGGTTCACACAATCAGGGTGATTGTGCTAGTCCACGGTGAACGAGAGAGAGCAGTGTATTATTATGTCGGCGTCAAGAGGTATTACACGTACAAAGATGTGTTTAAATAGGTTTAAGAAAAACCTAAACAAGGATTAGAGCCGCATGCCCAAAATTAAGCCCGTAATTAAAAAAAACTCCGTAGACCCGGTCGGGTCCCCTCTTGTACCCGATCGAGTGTCTCCTCAAAAGGCATGCCCGGGTCGATACCAGGGCGGGTAACCTAAACAAAGGCCAAAACATTCCACGGACCCGGTCGGGTAAACCTCCTTACCTGGTCGGGTTTCCAATCCAGTGAGTTGCCCGGCCAAGTTCACATCAACCCGGTCGGATAATTCTCCTTACCCGATCGGGTTTCCAGTCCAGAGAGTTGCCCGACCAATTTCAACATCATACCCGATCGGGTAACCCAACATACCCGGTCGGGTAACTGTTCTAACATTCAGAACAAGGCTCCATCCTCAACAGATAGGGTGATGGGAGGATTGCGGTAACCGTCTTTGGCTTATTTGTGTCCATTAATGGATCAACGAATTATATTGCTTCTTTGGAGGTGATTATAAATTATGAGTCTGGTTCGTAGGACGGCGGTTGTCAGAAATCTTTTTGTCAGATTACCTACTATCGGAATGATGTGTTATGAATTTAAGCCTATTTCTTTCAAAAAAATAAGGAAAATGGGTCTCTTTTTTGTTCATTCCATTATTTTTAGTAATATTCATGTCAAAAGCTCTAAATATTTTCAATTCGATTACTTGTACTCGTTTTTAAAATAATATTATAAAATAGCAAAAATATTCGTAATGACATTTCTTATCATTGTTATTATTAGTGTCATTATTATTCTCTTATTATTTTAAAAAACTACTATGATTGACGTTTTCCTTTTTGGCTATACGGCATCAAAAAACATATCATGTATCAATTCAGAATACATGAAAATATGTATATGTATATTTTCTTGGCATCACACAAGAAAATGTAAAAATTGTTTATCAAACAGTTAAGTTTAATGATTGGGTGGTTAAAAAGTAAAATAAAAATAAAAATAGGTATATATAAAGATTGGGATGTGCAGCAACAAGGTATACGTATTCCTATATATGACTCTATATGTACGAACAGTGAATATTTATGGGTATGCCTATACCCGTATATATATATATATATATATATATATATATATATATATATATATATATATATATATATATGTGTGTGTGTGTGTGTGTGTGTGTGTGTGTGTGTGTGTGTGTGTGTGTATAAGTATACGTAAGTAAGAGCAGTGGATAAAAAAAAATGTACGAGCAACGGGTATAGATATATGTATATCTTTTGTATAGGAAAACAACTCAAGATTCGTACATATACACATGATAGAGCTAGTGGGTTTTGTTGTACAAATCGTTGGAGAAAACTTGGGAAGAAGAGACATACCGGGAGAACCATCCAACAAAGGTGAACGTTGGGAGTAGATATACAAAGGGCAGAGGTTCTCCAATTTGGGGTGTTAAAAAAGTGATATACATGGGTGTTAGAAGGTTGTTGTTAACACCCTCAAATACTTATTGTTGAGGTTGAAGGAAATAAACCTCAACACTTATTAACACCTCTCATTTTTTAAAAAATTTCTCCCAAATTGTTGGGATTGGAAAATTTTTCTATTCAATATCAAGAACAGAATTACAATAGGAGGAGCAAACTCTCACACTCAACTATTACAAAAAATCAATCCTCACCAATACACTTCTACACTAAGTGTATTTCACTCTTCACACACTTTTCTCACTTTCTAAACTGATGACATGAACAACAATAGAACACTCTATTTATAGGACTAGTTTGGAGACAAGAGGAAGTTGCTTCCAAGCTTCCATTCACATGACAAGGGAGTTTCCTAGCCATTTTCTCCATATCTTCTCCCATGTTCATATGTTGGAGACCTCCTTCCAAGAAGGTGATAGGTGCCTCTTGGCAACTTCCATGAAAGAAGGTGGAAGTTCTCTACAAATCTCCCCCTCCACCTTTTTCTTTATTTCTCTCGTTCCTGCAATGCTCGATGGCCCCCCATCGCTGGCAATAAGTATCCATTCGGATGTGAAGTATTTTTTATGTGGAACTATGCCTCACATAGAACGTCGAACATGAGTACCTTCAACTTCGTCTTCAGATGAAGGCTCCCCCTGCTGAGGAATATCATCACTGTGATCATCATCATTACCTACTGAACCATCATGCATCTCCTCGTTGTTGAGAGGAATATTTGATGATACAGGGACTTCGTTTCTGGAGTTTGTTGTTTGTGGATTATTGGAGCACACTCACGAAACTCGTTTTCATGAAATACAACATCTCTGCTTCGTATAACTTTCTTCACTTCGGGATCCCACAACCGGTATCCAAATTCTTCATCTCCATAACTGATGAAGATGCATGGGTTTGACTTGAGATCAAGCTTCTGTCTCAACTCCTTGGACACATGTGCAAATGCCTTGCACCCGAACACTTTCAAGTGAGAGTAAGAAATATCTCTTCCAGACCATTTGTTCTCTAGATCTTCAAAGTTTAAAGGAACAGAAGGTGATCTGTTTATAAGATAACAAGTTGTCAGCACAGCTTCACCCCAGAATGGCTTAGGTAGTTTAGCCATACTCAACATGCAACAAACTTTCTCCACAATGGTTCTGTTCATTCTTTCAGCTACACCATTGTGTTGTGGAGTTCGTGGAATCGTCTTCTCATGTTTCATTCCATATGCGGCACAATAGGCTAAGAATTCCTGGGAAATGTACTCTCCTCCATTGTCTGAACGTAGACACTTCAACTTCTTCCATGTTTCTGTTTCTACCATGGCATGAAATAGTTTGAAACGATCAAACACTTGATCCTTACTCTTTAGACAGTAAGCCCATACCTTTCGTGATGCATCATCAATGGAAGTCACAAAATATCTGCTTCCTCCAAGTGATTCCTCTTCAATGGGTCCACATACATCAGAGTGGACAAGACTGAGTAACTCTGAATGGTTCTTCCTCGTAGAACTGAAGGAAACTCTGTGTTGTTTCCCTTATAGACAGTGCGCATGGATCTAGGGAAACACCTTTGCCTATGGAAATGACTTCCTTCTTTACAAGAGTTGTCAATCCCTTCACGCTTAAGTGGCCCAACCTCCGGTGCCACAAGTTTGGTGATGTCTCTTCTTCAACAGCATTGAGACTTGGATGACACAACTTCGCATGAGTTTTATAAAGAGTATCACAAATATGTCCACTTGCAACAATCAGGGAACCTTTAAATAACTTCCACGTACCTTGTTTGAATCGGTTAAGATATCCTTGCTGATCTAGAGCTACCCCGTATATAAGATTCAATCTAAGATCCGGAACGTGTCGAACATCTTTCAACACAAGTGCGCATCAGACATTGGTTTTTATTTGCACATCACCAATGCCAACAATTTTCGAGAAACTAGTGTTTCCCGTCTTCACAGCTCCAAAGTCTCTAGACTTATAAGATGTGAATAAGTTTTGGTGTGGAGTGGCGTGAAATGATGCGGATGTATCAACCACCCGCTCAACATCATGAGTACCTACGTGTAAACATTCTTGTTCACCATGTGTAACAAGTAACACGTCTGATGACAAACTAATCATGATCGCACCATTTTCTTGGCTAGTATTTTGACTCGTCTGTGGCTGCTCTCGTAGAAACTTTCTACAATCTCTTTTTCTATACCTCTCTCTTGTGATCTGCCGCGAACTTGAGAATTTCCTCTACTTTGACCTTGGACTCTACCTCGACCTCTACTTCTTCCTCCATTTCTGCCTCCCCCTCGTCTGTTAGTTTCTGATATGAGAGCATATGATTGTTCCGTCCCGACTTCCTTCCTTTGGGCTTCTTCATTCTTTAGGGCATCTGTGACCATCTGCATAGTCACCTTCCCATTAGCAGCAAAATTACTGAGAGTGACAACAAGAGTCTCCCAGCTGTCAGGTAGAGAGCTCAAGAGTAGTATCGCCTGCTCTTCATCTTTGAGAACCCATCCGGTGGTGCTCAATTGATTCATGAGATCCTAGAATTGACTGGTGTGTTCAGACACCGAAATACCACCTCGTAATTTGTGATTTACTAATCACCTCATTAGTAACGTCTTATTTCGGGCGGTTTTTTCTTGATACATGCTACCAAGCTACTCCCATAGTGTGTAAGCACTATGTTCTTAAACAACACGGTGAAACACACTATGATCGATCCACTGTCGAATTTGTGCGACAATTTTCCGATTCATTTTTGTCCATTCTTCATCTGTCTTTTTATCCGGTTTGACGCCATTATTATCAAGAGGATCAACTAAATCCCTCAAATTTAGCAAATCCTCCATCCGAGGCTTCCACATATTGTAATTTGTGGAAGTGAGCGCAATCATGGTGTCCGATGATGATTTATCCATAATAAAACGCTCAATATATCGCATACCTTATTTTCGAAGCCGAATTTGAAAAAACCAAGCTCACCGTTGAATCCGGAATGGTCGGAAAAGGTAGGATCCAGTCTGACCTCGTCCAAAACCGGCCTGGAAGGCGTTGAACCGGGCTCCACAAATATGAACTGGTTCGGTCCGGTTCAGGCAGCAACCCAATGTGCAGACCAGCAGGCGGATGACGTGGCAGAAGCTGGCTCTGCGTTGGTGTTGAAGTGGCGCCATGTGCCGGATGATGTGGCGCTGACGTGGTCCAACGTGGCGGCTGACCAGCATCGCGTGGCGTTGACGTGGTCTGACGTGGCGCTGGCCTGGAGATGACGTGGTGGCTGACTGGTCGTCTTCTTCCTCTGGCTGGTGCGTATAGTGCGTGGCCGAGAGTGATCTCACTCTCCGGCGATCGGCGGCGGGTACGGATGCTTCCGGTGGCCAAAAAATTCCCCAAAAATACCAGTTTTCTCCTTTTGACGAGACGAATCCAACGGCATGATCAGATTGTGATTCTGAGCAATTTCAAAAATCATGATTTTCTAACCTGTAGAATGTTTTCTGAAAAATGAGAAAAAGTGTATGGAAACTCAACCTCGCTCTGATATCACTTGTTGGGATTGGAAAATTGTTCTATTCAATATCAAGAACAGAATTATAATAGGAGGAACAAACAATCACACTCAACTATTACAAAAAATCAATCCTCACCAATACACTTCTACACTAAGTGTATTTCACTCTTCACAAACTTTTCTCACTTTCTAAACTGTGATGATATGAACAACAATAGGAAGTTGCATCCAAGATTCCATTCACATGGCAAGAGAGTTTCCTTGCCATCTTCTCCATATGTTCTCCGATGTTCATATGTTGAAGACCTCCTTCCAAGAAGGTGATAGGGTGCCTCTTGGAACTTTCAAGAAAGAAGGTGGAAGATCTCTACACAAACAAGTGTTAAACTAAACACTCTAACATTTCCATTACAAACACTCGCTAACACTAAATCCAAACACGCCGTAAGATTATGTTTGGGAAAATGAGTTGAAGCTGAAGTCTGGTCTGATTTAGCGATTATTGTCAGAAACCGGATAGAAGTTATAATAAACTAAAAATCTAAAATGTTAGTCGAATGATGTAGACTTGTTTGATTTCATAGAGAAATATTGATTGAAAATATAAAGTTATCATAAAAACAAATCTTTCAATATAAACAAGATAAAATTTGAATAGCAAGAAAGTGAAGTTGACATAAACTTGAGGCAAATTGAAGAGATGAACCCAAACACTATAATTAGTAACATTTTTAATTAGTTGATTAATTTTAGATCTAGTCAAGTTAAGCATTTCATCCATGCAAGGTACATGCCAATTAATTGTCTACACCTATTAAATTGAAGCTCATTTTCAGCTGACATGTTCATCCAAAATAGCCTAAATATAGCTTTTTCACAAAGTCACACTGCCAAAGTTAATCTAAAAAGCCAAAAGTAGATGATAGGCTGTTTACATAGTCATCCCCTATCAACGATGCTTCCATAGCAACTATAGTCTCTACAGTCTACTAGTACTTTTGGTGGCTTTTCCCCAACGACATCATGTTTTGCCCCCATGGTTAAAATGCAGACAATGAAAGACTAAAACTACCACAAATGTAGTAGAATGACCATTCATGGATGGTATTATATTACAGTATCTGATAATTGGAAAATCCATTTTAATTACTCGTATTATATATTTTGTTAAGTTGTTATAAAACATAAAGAGCGGTCATTGAAAATTCTCCTTCTTGATTCAGTTAACTATTGCTGATGCCTTTTGTTTGTTTACCCACCTGTCTTTGTGTGGATACAGGTTTCATCACATTGATGGATCATTGGTTTAGCAGGTTGCCTGAGTCCTCTGCAAATGAATCCGGGTTGGAGAATGAGATCAATCTTTCTACCTTACAAGAATCACGAGACTATCCAGACCGCCATAAGGATGCCTCGTTGGTCGCACATGCTCCTACTTTGGACTCCCAACATGATCACTACTCTGATCCCAAACTCAAGTACATTAGCCAGATGCTACTGGAGGATAGTAATATCGATGAGAATAATAATACCAGCTTGTATATTGATCCTATTTCCCTTAGAGCTGCTGAGCATTTCTTTTATGACGCCCTCCATCAAAACCCGTCATCACCTAATCAAGAACCTCCTTTTGTTAACAATAAATCTGGATGCCGGGACAGCACATTTAGGAGCTCTAGTAGTTGTAACACCGGACTATCCAAATCATATGTGGAGAGGTCAAATGGTTCTTCATTTAGGTTGAATAGTATTATGAATACCCAAATGGACTCTTTCAACACTGTTAAGTTGGGTCCAAATGTGTATAGTGATACTGAGTCCGCCTTGCAGTGTAAGAGAGGTATGGAGGAAGCAAGTAGATTTCTTCCTCCCGAATATCAGCTGCTTCTCAGTACAGATAAGGGGCATTCAGCCGATACCTCTAGAGGAAAGAAGCATCAACATTCTGGTGATGTCGGGTTACAGGAAGAAAGGCGCACTAGGCAGTCTGCAATTTCTGAGGAGGAGGAGGTTGAGTTAGCAGAGGTGTTTGATAAGGTTTTGCTGTTTAGCAATAACAAGGATCATCCATCTGTATGTGGAAAGGGCACCCAACAGAAAGGACGATGTCGTGGGAAGGGTTATGCAAAGAAATTAGGAGAGACTTGTGAAAATGTGGATCTACCGTCTCTTTTAATCAGCTGTGCACAATCTATTGCTGATGTTGAACATATGATTGCGAAAGAAAAGCTAATGAAGATTAGGATGTACTCTTCGCCAACCGGTGATGCAAATCAAAGGCTGGGTCATGCATTTGCAAATGCTCTTGAGGCACGGTTGGCTGGAACTGGGCCACAACTATATGCGCTATCTTCAACTATATCAGCTTCTAAAATCATAACAGCCTATCGCACCTGCTTCAAATCTTGGCCGTTCATGAGCACATCGTTTTCCCTTGCAAATACAATGATTTATGAAGTTGCATCGGAAAGTAATTTGCTTCACATTATAGATTTTGGTATTATTTATAGTTTCCAGTGGCCCATCCTTATCCAGAAACTATCACAAAGACCTGGGGGACCTCCTAAACTTCGAATAACCGCAATTGAGCTTCCTCAACCTGGTTTTCGTCCAGAAGAAATGGTACAAACGACCGGTTGTCTTTTGACAAAATGTTGTGAACGTTTTGGTGTATCATTTGAGTACAATGCCATAACAACTCAAAATTGGGAGACACTTAAACTTGAGGATTTAAAGCTTGTGACTAGTGAGATTGTTGCTATTAGCTGTGCTTATCGATTCGAAAACCTACTTGATGACACAGTAGTTGCTGCAGATACCCAGGTTTTTCCTAAGGATGCAGTTCTAAACTTAATCCGTGAAATGAATCCTAAAGTATATGTGCATACATTGCTAAGTGGATCACACAACTCTGCTTTCTTTATAAATCGGTTCCGAGAAGCTCTCTTCTTCTACATTACACTCTTTGATATGTGTGATTGTACAATACCTCGCGATGATCCTGACAGGTTGGGTTTTGAAGAAGCCAGGGGATGTGACATAATGAGTATCGTAGCATGTGAAGGCAGGGAAAGATTATATAGGCCTGAAACATACAAGCAGTGGCATTTGCGTTATTTGAGAGCTGGGTTAAAGCCCATGCCCATAAGACCCGAGCTTGCGAAGGAGCTGAGAGACAAGGCAGAGGCCGGATTTCCCAAGAAGTTTCTGTTTTTAGAAGACGATCATTGGATACTGCAGGGGTGGAAAGGTAGAGTTTTTAGTGCTAGCTCTTGCTGGACATCTGCATAATAAGAAACTAAGAAGATATAATAGCATTGAAGCTGTTGGAAGGTAGCACATTTGCATTTTTTGTTTCTTGTTGGAACCTTTCCTGACTCTGTCGTTGACAAAAACCTTGGCATCTCTGGTTTACACTTGAGACCTATACAAACTTGATTTGCCAAAAACGAGGTTGTTGATATAACTCCACAACTATTTTCCGTTCTTTCCTTTCTCTCTCTTCTGAGATTTTCATTAGTTGTTTGTAAACCAAAAGTAGTATACGTCATATTCGTGATTACTCTACCCTGTAAATGTTTCTTGAAGCATTTATAAAACTGGATGGATTAACAAGAAGTAGTATACGTCATAGTATTTCTTGAATCATTTACGTAGTACCTAATACCATGTTAATCACAAGAAGTTTCTGATTTTAAAATTTGCGGTTTAAATCTGGTACCGTAACAATCCAAGTAAAAACATTTTAATGAAACATCCCTCAATTGTGCTTAAGGATGGCAACGGGGGTGGGACCTGCGGGGGCCCACATCATGGAGAGAAGTGGGGCGGGTGTTGGGGTGCGGCGGGTAGGGGATGGGGAAATAAGAATAAAAATACTAATAATAATGAAAATAGTAGTGGTTGGTCTATTGTCTAGTTTGAAGACTTGTGAACTGTCTAATCAGTTGTTTGAACCTCTCTCGAAAAATCTTCAAGACTCTAGTCATGTTTGTAACTTTGTTCATAATGACTAAATTTGTTGAATTTTTTAAGACTTGTAAATTATAAATTAACTTTATTTTGTCTATGTGCTTGTGCTATAACATTACAGAAAAATAGTGATTGAAAAAAATCTTTTATTTTGTTTGCAAGTAGCTACAAAGTACGGAGTATATTTTAGCTGATTTTCAATTATTTATTTCAGATATATTATTTACTTTTACTTTGACAAATATTTCCTCCCGTTGGGTATCCGTGGGTCTAGCGGGTCAGGACGGAGATGGGGAGTGAACCCCACCCCATTGGCCATTGCCATCCCCAATTGTGCTCTGTTAGAAATTTAAAATGTTGTAAAGTACTCCGTAGTATTTATTTCGGTGGAAATAGAGCGTTTCACTAGAGTGTTACTTCTTTATTGACAAATTAAAAGTATTCCTTGAAGATTGGTCTTATTTTACTTTAAAATGAAATGAATCTAAACACATAAACTCTCAAGAAAGGCTACGTTTACATTTTAGAAATTCTATGAAAACTCTTTAACGGTAATTTTTCCGTTAAACGATTAGGGGTGGGCACGGTCCGGGACGGTCCAATATTTTACCGAACCCGTACCCGTACTGTGACTATTGAAACAGTTTGATTCGCTCTTAGACCTAAACCCGTTTGATTCGTTCCATCTATAAACGGGACAGTATTATACCATATCAATTCTAAACAATGCACTTACTTCAGTTGTTTACAGTGAAATTAATGTTTAGAAACGGGAAGATTTTTCCGTTACGAACGAAAAAAGAAAGTGAGAATTTTTTTTGTTACGGAGGTAGTATTTATTTATTCAAAAATGATGTTTGTATGTACCCGTATACAAACTTTTATACCTATCATGCCTGTGCAAGATTTTTTTGTTTGTAATCTCGTTCATAGACAAAATATGTCAATGCAAATTTTGCATAGACAAAATAAGACATATTTTGTCTGTGAACCAGATTCACAGACAAAAAACCTTCACAAACATGGTAGGTATAAGGTGGGTATAAGGGTGAGTACAAGAGGAATGATTTATTGTTATTTATTTAATTATTTGTGGAATTGACGGTTCCAGTTCAAAAGTTTTGAAGAATCGAACCGGACTAATGAAAGTGCAATTCCAAACTGGAGGCACTATGCGGTTCTAGTTCAGAAACCGACGTTTCCGATTCCGATTGAACCTTAAACTACGAACAGATCTAGGTCGATTTAGTTGTGCTTGATTGAAGGTGGTTGTCTTTTACCTAATGAATAGATAATTGGTGTTTGAACAGTTGACTCTGACACCTTTCTCGTCACCCGAAATGCAATAATAATACTCTCTATTAGTTCAAAAAAAGAATAACACCACATCTCTAAGAGCCACCAGAACTGACCAGAAAGTTATCTTTCAGATGTAATTAAGTTAAGGTTTGATCGCACTATGATGAAAATAGATTACCAAATAATAATACTCTATATTAGTTCACTTACTTACCCAATGTGTCCGAGGGGTTGCTTACTTTTTTCCTATTAAGTCCTGTCTGAATTAAGATGTCTCTTTGCATTAAGACATGTATCTGGATTAAACGGTTATTTGTATATGAATATGTTTACTTTCTATAGTAAATAAATAATCTGAATTGAGCAAAATAATCAATTTAGTATTATTCTTGAATTGTAAAGCCAATAAGAAATTTCATTTATTATTATAAATCTATTTCATAATTGATTTTAAAAAATAAACAAAAACATGTCTTAATAGACGTCTTAATGAGAAAGAGTATTAAATTTTAGTTGAATGATTAAATCAACATGACTTAGGGAATGTTTGCTGCAACTTAAAAAATGTTTTTCAACTCTTGACTTAAAAAAGTTGAAAAGAGTGTTATCAAATGATAGCTTCTGCGTAAATTAATCACTTAGGCTATGTTTGGAAAATGGATGATCAACCGATTTTTGGCTTCTTTGATCAAAATTAGATGGTTCGACTCTTCAAACAGCTGATATTATTGTTTGGTAACCAGCTGCTTCATTTGGTTGGTGCTACTAAATTCATTTTTACCCTTCACTATTCTCGCTTGAATCCTTTTTTTCTTTCTATCGTTCATTTGCTTTGGGGTTCTTCGCCACTTATCATTTGTTTCTTTGTTAATCAACGTGGAGGACTTCTTAATTAAACCAATCTCACATTTTTTATTTAGGACGTGTTGGTCAACATGTTTTTACAAATAATTTCATTTCACCACTATCCTTTTAATATACTCCGTATGATTTGTTTATCATCATTGAAAGAATATTTTAAATCATTTTTAAAAAAATATCTTAAATCATCTCTATCCTTTTTAATACTACGTATATTCTTTTAATGCTTAAGAAAAAACTAAATTAAATATTAATGTCATTATATGTCTTTTTACACACAAGCAACTATTTTTAAACAACTAATTCACTAAACACTTGTTGACAACAAGCTAATGTAATCAGTTAACTAAAACAACTGACACAACCAGCTATTGCTAATTTGCTGTCATAACCAGCTAACAGCTAACAACTATCAACCGATTGCCAAACAAGGCCTTAATAGCTAAAAGCCGGAAGCAGGTGGAAAGATGCTTCAAACTACTTTTCACTTTTTCTATTAGACAAAAGCACTTATTTTACCAAGCACCGTCAACTTCTTCTTTTTCAAAATCGCTTTTTTCTCAAACACTATCAACTTTTACTGTTAAATACTTTCTGCAAAATCACTTAAAAAATCATTTTTTGAAGTAGAAGTAATCTCAAACACTCCCTTAATGACTGAACAATTAAATCAGTGTTTTGTTTAAATCTATTAATTAAATTGAAAATAAACAACTCCCAATAGATTAGAAATAGTACTCCGAATAACGTGGGCATTAACTAGTTGATTTGGCATGTGACCCATTTTTTACACGTATCTTTGTACGGAATACATTGTTAATGTTTAATTTATATATCCAATTTTTATCAAATTTAATTTTTTTTGTCACATTATAAAACATTTAATGTAGTTTCTGAATATATAAATTTTATTTACTAAAAATAATCTTATTAATGACAAAGATCGATTAATTTTATGGTCGGTTAAACTTCATAAACCGCGTGATACCTTTAAATGGAACGGAAAGAAGTACTACCTCCGTTCCCATTTTAACTTTCAAATGGGTTTGGCACAAAGTTTAAGATAGTGGATATTGTGTGGTGGAGGGTTGTGCAGAGGAGAGAGAAATGTGTAAGAAATGTTGTGAACCACAAATTCGTTACCAAAAAGGGAAAGTGAAATTTTAATTGGAACGGACGAAAAAGTAAAATTGGAATTTTATTTAAGAACAGAGGGAGTATATGATAGCCCCCGTAACAAATAGTCTGTGTAAAATATTCTTTGTTCTAAACGGAGCAAGAGAAAAAACAAATTACCCAGTCGCCTGTAACTTTCCACCCCTTAGAAAACAAATTACTAACTTTCCACCCCTTAGAAAACAAATTTCAACTCCCCAGTCGTCTGTAGATGCTTGCTTTCAGGATTTTAATTGGCAATCACGTTCTCTCAAAGTCATGAGCTATTTCATGGAAAATTCTCTCGTCTGTAGATTGTTTTACTGCTATCATACAACTCGCGCTCGTCTCCCACTTCTCAGTCTAAGGTACGTGCTCAGATCTCCAACACAAAAAATAACTAATTTCCAGGACTTGTTCATTCCATTTATATATACAGAGTATGCTTGAGTTTGAATTTGATAAGAATTCATCAGCTCGGATTCGAGCTCGAGCTTGGACGAGTTAAATAATTTGGGCTCAAACTCGAGCTCAGTTCGAGCTTCGGTCAAGTTTTTGTTAATTAATCTTTAATAGGTTTGAGCTCAAATAAGTTGCTAGAACTCGTGCTCGAATTCAAAGTAAAAATAAAATTTCTACTCTTACAAAAATTTAACAAACAGGACATATATAAGGGAAATTAAATAATTTTAAGTTAATTATTTACATTTACACTTACAAAAAAATTAATAATATAATGTTTGTACTTAATCGTTCCCACTCTTTAGTTCCTCTCGCCTTTGACATTTGTATTCCTTATTCTACTGTCAATAAATATTACAGATTATGGTTATAATAACAGTAATAATAAATATTATTATATTTATAATTATTACTATTATAATATAAACAATAAAAACTATTTAAAATGGAATAGTCCTAAAACAGGTTTCATATTCCAAATATATTATATACTATGTATATAATTAATATACATATATATGTATATATATATACACACACAAAGGCTCGCAAGCCACGAGGCTAAAATAAATAGACTTGAATTAATTGAACTTGTTAAATATTCGAGTCGAACTGAACTCGAGTCGATCTTGAATATGATCGAACTCGAGTCAAACTTGAATTTGACCGAACAAAAATTGAGTTTTTTCAGAGCGATCCACGAGCAGCTCGCGAATGGCTTGACTCATTTACACCCTAACTTGGATGTTATTATTGTTGGCATCAAACAATAAAATAAAAAAGTTGTTTATTAAACCCTAAGGCTATGTTTGTGAAAACGAGTTGAAGCTAAAGTCTATTGTCTGATTTAGTATGATTGTTGTCTAGAGCTGAATCGAAGTTGTCGAAGCCTAAATGTTAGCGGAATGAAGTAGACTTGTTTGACTTCATAGCTGAAATGTTACCCCTACTATTTTCGCCTTAAATATTGTGTCAAGATCTGATAAAGCGATCTTTTAAATACGGAGGGAGTATAAAATAGTAAGTATAAACACAAATCTAAAACACTTTTTCATGCCTAGGCTTCGCCTATTCCCATCTAGGCTTCGCCTATCCCCGCTAAATCCCGCCTAGGCTTCAAAGGCTTGAGACTTAGCCTTAACGTCTTGCCACGCCTCACGGCTGGTGGAACTATCTACACCTATTAAATTGCAGCTCATTTGGAGGTGACATGTCATCCAAAATAGCCTAAAAATAGCTTTTCGACAAATTCACGCTGCCAAAGTCAATCCAAAAAGTCAAAAATAGATGATGTTTACATAGTCATCCTCTATCTACAGCCTTAGCAATGCTTCCATAGCAACTATAGTCTGTTCTTATTATCTATTTCAAAATTTATCGGTACTTTTACGTTTGGTGGCTTTTCCTCCAAAACATCAATTTTTTCCACGGTGGTTAAAATGCAAACATGGAAGGACTAAAACCGCCACAAATGCTGTAGAATGACCATTCATGGATGTTACTATATTACAGTATTTGATAATTGGAAAATCCATTTTAATCATTGTGTATGTTGTTAACTTGTTTTACAACATAAAGAGCGGTCACTGAAAATTCTCCCTCTTTATTCAGTTAACTATTGATGATGCCTTTTGTTTGTTTACCCACCTGTCTTTATGTGGATACAGGTTTCTTCACATTGATGGTTATGGATCATTGGTTCAGCAGGTTTCCTGAGTCCTCTGCAAATGAATCTGAGTTGGAGAATGAGATCAATCTTTCTACCTTACAAGAATCACAAGACTATTCAGACCGCCATAAGGATGCCTCGTTGGTCGCACATGCTTCTACTTTGGACTCCCAACATGATCACTACTCTGATCCCACGCTCAAGTACATTAGCCAGATGCTACTGGAGGATAGTAATATCGATGAGAATAATAATACCAGCTTGTATTATGACCCTATTTCCCTTAGAGCTGCTGAAAATTTCTTTTATGACGCCCTCCATCAAAACCCTTCATCACCAAATCAAGAACCTCTTTTTGTTAACAATAAATCTGGAAGCCGGGATAGCACATTTAGGAGCTCTAGTAGTTGTAACACCGGATTATCTAAATCATATGAGGAGAGGTCAAATCGTACTTCATTTAGCTTGAATAGTATTATGAATACCCAAATGGACTCTTTGAACACTGTTAGTGATACTGAGTCCATCTTGCAGTTTAAGAGAGGTATGGAGGAAGCAAGTAGATTCCTTCCTTCCGAATATCAGTTGCTCCTCAGTAAAGATAAGGGTTCGGCTGATTCCTCTAGAGGAAAGAAGCATCAGCATTCATGTGACGCCGGGTTACAGGAAGAAAGGCGCACTAAGCAGTCTGCAGTCTACAAGGAGGAGGAGGAGGTTGAGTTAATAGAGCTGTTTGATAAAGTTTTGCTGTTTAGAAATAACGAGGATCTTCCATCTGTAGTTGGAAAGGGCACCCAACGGAAAGGACAAGGTCGTTGGAAGGGATATGCAAAGAAACAAGGAAAGACTGGTAAAAATGTGGATCTAGAGTCTCTTTTAACCAGCTGTGCACAATCTATTGCAGATGCTGAATATAGGATTGTGGAAGAAAAGCTAATGAAGATTAGGATGCACTCTTCGCCAACCGGAGATGCAAATCAAAGGCTGGGCCATGCATTTGCAAATGCTTTTGAGGCACGGTTGGCTGGAACTGGGGCGCAACTATATGCGGCACTATCTTCAAATACGACCTCCGCTTCTAGAATGATAACAGCCTATCGCACCTACCTTACATGTTGGCCGTTCTTGAAAAATTCGTTTTTCTTTGCAAATACAATGATTTATGAAGTTGCATTGGAAAGTAAATCGCTTCACATCATAGATTTTGGTATTCTTTATGGTTTCCAGTGGCCCATTCTTATCGAGAATCTATCACAAAGACCCGGTGGACCTCCTAAACTTCGAATAACCGCAATTGAGCTTCCCCAACCTGGTTTTCGTCCGGAAGAAATGGTACACAAGACTGGTAGTCTTTTGACAAAATATTGTGAACGTTTTGGTGTACCATTTGAGTACAATGCCATAACAACACAAAATTGGGAGACAGTTAAACTTGAGGACTTAAAGCTTGGGAGCAGTGAGATTGTTGCTATTAACTGTTTGTATCGATTCGAAAACCTACTTGATGAGACAGTGGGTGTTGCAGATACTCCGGATCTCCCTAAGGATACAGTTCTAAACTTAATCCGTGAAATAAATCCTAAAATTTATGTGCAATCGTTGCTGAGTGGAGCCCACAGCTCTCCTTTCTTTATAACTCGGTTCCGAGAAACTCTCTTCTTCTACACTGCAGTCTTTGATATGTGTGATGCTACATTACCCCGCGATGATCCTCACAGGTTGAGTTTTGAAGAAGCCAGGGCATGTGAAATAATGAGTATCTTAGCATGTGAAGGCATGGAAAGATTACATAGGCCTGAAACATACAAGCAGTGGCATTTGCGTAATTTGAGAGCTGGGTTAAAGCCTATTCCCATAATACCCGAGCTTGCAAATGAGCTGAAAGACAAGACAAAGGCCGGATTTCACAAGAAGTTTCTGTTTTTAGTAGACGGTCATTGGATACTGCAGGGGTGGAAAGGTAGAGTTTTTAGTGCTAGCTCTTGCTGGGCATCTGCATAATAAGAAACTAAGAAGATATAATAGCATTGAAGCTGTTCGAAGCCCATAAGTGAACGGGGCGGTTACGGGGCGGATTAGTAAAGAACCAAAACCGCGCCATTATCCATTTAAAAAAATCGGGTATTCCCCGCCCTGTACCCGTTCCCTTGTCAAACCGGTTTTCCCCGTTTTGACCGGTTCGGTTCGGTGCGGATATCCGACGGGTCAGCCGAAATTGCCATCTCTATTCGAAGGTAGCACATTTGCATTATTTGTTACTTATTGAAAACGTTTCGTACAATATTGTTATCGGTGCAACATTTTAAGGGGGTAACTTTTACTTTGAAGAATTTTAAGACCTGAGATGTCCTGCGGAAATGCTATTTGAGAACATCAATCATGGTGGTTGACTGGTTGTCTAGTTTCAGACCCATTCTCTAAAAAAGTAGCTCGAGGTTGTCATTTGATCACGTGAAAGTACATACTTTTCATGGTTGTTCTTGGCATTTTTCACATGAAACCTTTGTTGACTCTGTCATTAGCAAAAACCTTGGCATCTAGGGCTCTCTGGTTTACACTTCAGACCTATATAAACATTGATTTGCGATAAACGAGGTTGTTGATATAACTTGAAACTGTTCATGGTCTTGCTTGGGCGTGGCTTGTGTGATATAACTCCCCGCCATGTATCTTGAAATCCAACTGCTGGCTCCCAAAAACATGAATCCCACAACTTTTTTCCGTTCTCGCTTCTAAGTTTTTCATTAGGGGTGTTTGGTAATTGGTCCTTAGTTGTTGGCCTATTGTTGGCCTATTGTTTTAGCTATCTTGAAATCAAATTCTGTTGGCTGTTTTGATCGGCTGATATTATTAGCAGATATTATTAGCAGTTTGTAAAATGGTGTTTGATTAAATGGCTGTTTACGATTAGCTGCTAACTTATGAAATGACCTTAACAGACATCAACTAATTTTTTATTAATGTAATTGGTAAATCCTTATTTCTTTAATTAATAATCCATTTCTTTTCTATGAGATGGTCATTGACTGAATAACACGAGAGAGAGAGGGCTACCCCCAGTTGGAACTCCTTTTTATCTATGCTTGGACTCGGGCCGGTTCGGGCTCAGACAGGGCCTCCGGGTTATTACAGGTGGGCTTAGGACCGGCCCGGGTAGCCATCAGGTCCGATCCGGGTCCGAGTCTCTTTTTAATTTTTTTTCCTTTTCCTAATTCCCCTCCCACCCCAACCCCCAAACCACCCCAAATGGCCCAAAATACCCAGCCTAACTCGAAAAGTTAAAAAAATTGAATAAAAAAATTAAAAAGCCTGGAACCAGACCCGAACCGGCCGGGCCGGTTCGGCTTTTGGGTGACCCGAGCCCACATCGGGAACCCCCCCGGGTCGGGCCTACCCGGATCGGTCACCGGCCGGGCCACCGGGCCGGGAAGGTTCAGCACAGTACCGGTCCCGAGCCGGTTCTGGGTCGGGCCACCCAGCCCGAGTCCAAGCCTATTTTTATCCATCTCTGCACATTTCCAGCCCCAGTCTATCCCCACACCCTCTTTCTTCAACCACATAACACACTATCAAAATCAGGGACTCTTTCTCAAACAATTTCATTAATATACAAAAATCCAAGAAGCAGAGAGTACAAAAAGAAATTCAGGTGAAAGAAGAAGTATAAAGAAGTATATTGGAAAAAATTACGAGGAGAATCAGATTTGTTTTTAACTATCAGAGAAGGACACTTGCTTTTTTTTTTTGCGCTCTTCGGTGAATCTGGAAGTTAGATTTAGGTTCGCAAAATTTTATTTTGACTGAATTTTTTTCTGCAACTACGAGGAGATACGGAAAAGGTATGGGCATGATAGGAAAGATACAGAACATCCGATGATAAACGCTAGGCTAGATGGAGTTTAATATTTTGATTGTTTGATACAAAAAGTCAATTGAAAAAACTATTTCACCAAACACTTCTATTAGCTGATTGATCTGGTAAAATGTCAAATAAGCTAATAAATGACCGATAGGCTCTTAACCAAATACCCCCTATATGTTTGCAAACCCAAAGTAGTACTCCCTCTGTCCCCTTAGACTTTGTCAATTTATTTTTTATTGTTCCCAAAAAACTTTACCACTTTCCAATTAAAACAACTAATTTGTGCTTTTACACATTTCTCTCTCCTCTGCACAAATCTCAATCACACAGTTTTTACTATTCTTATTTCTCACCTACTTTGCATTTGACAAAGTCCATCGGGACGAAGGTAGTACAAGTCACACTCGTGATTAATGTTTCTTGAAGATTTTATGGTCCTTTTATATGTCTATTTAATAATGACATTTTTTTCCATTTGTGCATTTGTGCTCTTTTAAAAATTTAAAATGTAAAGGTACCATTTGGAGTTCTTTTACAAAATAATGTTTTTTTAATATAAAAGAGCGGTTTTTTATATTAAAATCGAGAAAACATACAATACAATATCTAGATAATTATGACAGATCCGATCGTCAGCCCTATGAATAGAGACATAGAATCAGCCACTTCATACAAAGCAACCTGATTTGCTAGACATAGAACGAACAATTTTAAGTCTAAAACAATCGGAATTGAAACATTGCCTATTAAACATACTCCAAAAATTCAAATATACAAACCAAACTTACTCAAAGTAAAATAAAAACAAGTACTTTTAAAGGAAAAATAAAATTGAAATAAAAGTCGAATGATGGAAAATATCAATTACATAGTAGTATTCAAGGTTAGCCCCGACTTCCTTTTTTGAAAGATCTACCGCCGTGTGGCCCATGTTGTCCCCTTCGCCATCCTCGTGCTGCTCTTCCTCCCACATTCTTCTATGCTTCTGCTCTCCTGGAACATCCACCTCCGAGTCACCTTGCTTTTGTTCTTCCCATGTGCATCTCCTTTTTTGATCTCCTGGTTCGCCTTCATCCTGCCCTGCTCCAGCGTTACTATTCCTTTTCACACCAGCCTTCAGTAGCATGTTTCCAGCGAGATGATTAAGATTCAAGGGAAAGCTTATAGTGTTGAAATACATAAACTCTTCCCTACCTCTCGTTGTTGAAGCGTCAATCCAATTATTAGAATTCCAGCCGCTATGCACCGCCGATAATACACCGCCAAACGATCTGCCCAGCCCTCTTGTATAGCAAGGTTGTCTTGTGCATGTGTGAGCGACCCACACCAGTAATACACCGCCAAATGATCTGCACAGATTAGTTCTCAATCTGGAAGTCGAACGAACATCTGACCCAAGCAATTACCAAACCAAGCAAACCCCAATATCCACACTCCTAACATCAACATCAGCCGTCGATCTGAGATGATCGGTCGTCGATCGGTGGAGACAAAGCTCGCCGAACATGAAAGTCGGCACATACCAAAACCTACTTGAGGGTACCAGACCGCCTTAGACATCTTGGATCGTTAATCAACAAATTAAAATATATGATGCATATTAAAAGTTATACCTATAATGTGTGAAATAAATTGATAATTGTATATATCAAAGTCAAAGACTCTAATTTTATGTTAGATATTTATCATTGTTGGTAATAAAAAACATCATTAGATATATAGTTTATACTACACACACATTAGTGGGTAGTTAATGCGCACACACATACTAGATAGTTGATTTTGTTGATGTATAAATGAATATACATATTTGATTATTCTTTGAATCAAATACATAACTATTTGTCTTCATATTTGAAATATATTTGAACAAAAAATATGAATTGTATTCATATTTATATTCTATATTTTCAAATTAAAATCATAATTTATGAATCCAAATCATGAATCAAATTAAAATTATTTGTTTCGTTTACAATCCTTACTCCTTATGATACTTCTAATTTATTAGAAATTAACTTGGAATGTGTATACGTAAATATATATGGACTACACTTTGAGGGCATAACCAACTTTTAAAAATTATTATAGTGTTACTACTATTATTATTAATATTATCACAATTATTAATCGAATATATTTGATTAAAATTCGAATTGAATATACTGATATTCGTATTTGTATTTGACAACAATTCGAATCAAATTTAGTATTCTTATTTGTATTTGTATTTGAATTTTTCGAATCTCGAATCGAGGATAAATTATTTGATTGGTATTATTTCAAAATACCCAAATGAGTTCTCACATTCACAGTCTTTAGCCATTTACCTTCTACTTTTGATCTGGTATTTCATTTGGGTAAAAGCGGCAGTTGGACTTTCTTAAAGGTTAAATAGACTGAAATTTCATCGAGTTCTCTCAGCTGCTTTCTTTCTGAGTATTAGATGAAGAGCTGTCTCTGTTTCGCTGTTACCTCACAAGACGCAAATTGACGCTCTTAATGAATAATCAATCCCGAAGTGCGCACAGAAATATCTGAAAAAGTTAATGGAGATTGGAAAAGGCTCACAAGTTTCTGCATCCATGTGGTATTGAACTCATTGTACATTTGAGTCCCCCCCCCCATTCACTCATGGTTTCAATTGGGTTGTTCAGTTTTTTGCTGTAAAAATCGTAATTCGAAGTTAATAAGATTTGATGTCTGATCAGTTTGACGTCTATAAGTATGTTGGATTTGAATGTGATCCCAATTACTTTCCTTTTTTCCTTTTCTGTGCCTGATCTTGCACCAGTTAAGTTTCTTTATTGGATTGGTCATTGGTGTGAGGTTCATGAATTGTTTCTTGGTTATATTTGTCAAAATGCTGTTCAAGCATGAGGAAGCAAAATCAAGTCCAGGAGAGATTGATAGATACTCCCAAAGCACAATCTAGTCAAGGATAGATGATTGATAGCAAAAAGATTGAAATAATCTTTTTATTTCAAATGATTATTGGCATAATCTTTTTATATTGGCAACAAGATCCCAAAGCTAAAAGGAAACAGATTTCCAAAACTATTACAACTACAACAACAATAGACTAATAATAATAATAATAATAATAATAATAATAGTAATAATAGTAATAATAGTAATAATAGTAATAATAATAATAATAATAATAATAATAATACTAGGAAAGACTAAAACACTAATAATAGTAGGACACAACTTATTTAATAAAACATGATCAGCACAGCTGGCCATTTCCGCCAGCCCCTTCTTGGATCCGTCTGTGGTGGTAAACTGAGCCCATGAGTGCATGTCCATAAGAAATGCACTTCTCATAGTTTTTGTCATTGTTAGTGATGATTTATTTATGCCTAAATTTAAATACCAATTTTTCTCAGCAGAATCTTATTAATATTATGGGTTGGTGATGTTGTTTACTCGTCTTCCAAATGTATGTGGATGCAGGTTTGTCTCATAGAAGGTTATGGATCACGGGTTGAGTATGCCTTGTGAATCTGTGAGCAGATTCGAGTTGGAGAACGAGATTAACTTTTCTTTACCTCTCAATGTCAGGGATGCCCATTCAACTGCCTCTGATCCTGTGATCAAGTACATTAACCAGATACTATTGGGGGACAGCATTGATGAGAATATGCACAGCATGCTCTATGATCCCGTTGTTCTTAGAACGGCAGAGAATTCCTTTTATGAAGTGCTGCATGATAAGAATGGTGCTGATACTACAAGTGAAAGCAACATTGGTAGTTTTAACACTGACCAGTGGATTGTTGACCCTGAAGAATCAAAATCATCTATGGATAGTGATCCTCCAGACTTATCTTTCCCGTCATCAAGTCGGACTAAATCAGATAGCCTTAACACGGATTCCTCCAGAAGAAAGAAGCACAACCATCCAGATGAATGTGGGTTAGAAGAAGAAGAAGAAAGGAGCAGCAAGTACTCTGCAGTTTGTAAGGTAGAGGTTGAGTTATCAGAGATGTTTGATAAGGTTTTGATCTGCACTGATAATATCATAGTTGGTGGAAAGGGCATCATTGAAGAGAAGAAGGGGAAGAGAAGCAGGAAGAGCAATTCTATGAAACATAATGCTACTTCTCAAATTATAGATCTAGAATCTCTTTTAACCAACTGTGCAAAATCTATTGCTTTTTTGGATGATAGGGCTGCAGGAGAACAACTGAAGAAGATCAGGCAACACTCGTCGCTTACTGGTAATGCAATTCAAAGGATGGCTCATGCATTTGCTAATGCTCTTGAGGCACGGCTTAATGGAACTGGCCCACAACTCTGTGCGGCCCTAGGACCATTTAAAATGACATCTTCTGATCCGTTGAAATCTCACTTCATATCTTGGCCAGTCCTGAGAATATCATATTTTGTTTGCAATACAATGATTTCCGAAATAGCGTCAAAAGGTACATCATTGCATGTCATAGACTTTGGTATTTCTTATGGTGTCCAGTGGCCCACTCTTATCCGCGATCTTTCACGAAGACCTGGTGGCCCACCTAAACTTCGAATAACTGGAGTTGAACTTCCCCAATTTGGTTTTTGTCCAGAGCAGATGGTAGAAGAGACAGGTTCCCGCTTGGTGAAGTATTGCGAGCATTTCGGTGTACCATTCGAGTACAATGCCATAACAAGAAAGAATTGGGAGACAATTACGATTGATGATTTGAAGCTTGTGAGGGGTGAGGTGGTTGCTATTAAATGCGCGTTTCGGTTGAAATCCCTAATGGATGAGACAGTTGGTGTGGACAACCCGCGGGTTGCAGTTCTAAACCTGCTCCGGGAAATAACTCCACAGATATTTGTTCAAACCGTGTTGAGTGGATCCCATGGCTGTACTTTCTTTCTTTCTCGGTTCAGAGAGGCTATGTCATTCTACTCTGCTATCTATGATATGTATGATGCCACTCTACCCCTTGATGATGACAGACTTTGTTTCGAACAACAAATCCTAGCACGCGAAATAATGAATGTCATTGGATGTGAGGGCATGGAAAGGTTAGAGAGACCTGAAACATACAAGCAGTGGGAATCGCGCAATATAAGGGCCGGGTTCAAGCCCATGCCCTTGAACACTGTGCTTTTGAAGAAGTTAAGGCAAAAGGTGAAGGAGGGATATCACAAAGATTTTGTGTTTGATGAAGACCGTCATTGGATACTGCAGGGGTGGAAAGGTCGCATTATATGTGCCACTGCTTGTTGGGTACCTGCATAAAAAACTCAAGGAGTTTTTTTCATGAATTTAGAGGCCCCGAGAAAAATATCCTCAAGTTGAGCTATTCTTGAATATCAACCAGGATGGTTCTCCTCGCTTCCGTCTTTCTCTTTAACACCAGCTTATAGAGTTATAGCCATATATTTATGTGAAAAGAACAGTATCCTTTTCGTATTCTCTAACCTGAAATTTGTTTATTAGTAATGCCAAAACATTCTCTCTTTTTTTGGCAAAATGGCCAAAACTTTCTTTTGTTTTAAAAAATGCAAAACCTTCATTAATCAAATCTTCACTCTTGAGAACTCAAATCTAACCTGTCTAATCCACATTATTAGATTTGAGATTCTCAACTGCAGTTTTGTTCCTTCTAAACCATATGCTATATATAGATGATTCAAGTGAAAACTGTTGGACACAGGTTGAGATAGCGCAGCTGAAAAATTAAGAGGCCGTTTGGTAACACTCTTTTTCGGCTTATCAGACTTATCAGCCAGCTTTTTCACCAAACACATAACTTTTGCTTCCGCGCGCTGAATTGTGTAATAAGCAGAAAAAGTAAGGCTGGAGTTACTTTTCTGGCTGTATTGGCTGAAGTTACTGTGGATGATCATTTTAGCTATTTTTACATATAATTTTTCCTTATTTTATTAATAAAATATATTTTAAAATTATTTTTTTCTTAAATCAGCAGAATTAGCCAATGCAGCTACTTCAGCCAGAACTTCATAAATTTCAGCAGAATCAGCCAAATCAGCCGATTTTCGTGGTACCAAACGGGCTCTAAGTGTTTCTACCCCTAATTCGAACATGATCTTGTACCTTTGTAACAAGAAATGTACTTGGTCTGACTTTGGGAATCTATGAAAATTATTCAGGTTGTACATGTATCTACATGCATATGTGTGCAGCGTCTGTAATCATATCTCTTCATGCAATCTGATTGTTCAAGTGCTGGATAGGGTTGTAATGGCTTCTAAAATATGACGAGGAGTTGTGAATCTTATACGGACTACTACGTAGTTTAAAATCTAATCTCTGGTTTGGGTGTTCAAATAAAGCTGCAAGTACCTATCCGCAGGAAATTGTTCGGTAAATAAGACTAAACATTACGAGTCCGTTTGATAACATTGAACTTGGTTGAATCAGTAGAGATTGTTAAAATGTGTAAAGTTCTGACTAAAGTAAGTTCCGACTAAAGTAGATGAATTGAACGATTCTGTTGAATTATGAAAAAATTAAAATAAATTTTATTAATAAAATAAAGAAAAATTATATTGCAAAATAGTTTAAATGGTCATTTACAGTAACTTCAGCAATTTAGCCAAAAATGCAACTACTGCCTTACTTATTTTGATTATTACACAATTTAGCATGTGAAATCAAAAGTTACATGTTTGTTGAAAAAGTTGGCTCATAAGACTAATAATATGAAAAATATGACCATCAATTAGGCTCTACGTTTCAAGCCCTAATTAAGGGGTGTTTGGAACTGATTCTGCTTCTGCTTCTTTTTTTAAAGCAGAAGCAGAATCAGTTTTCAGAAGTTGCTACCCCCATCTTCTAAAAAAACTGATTCTAGGAGTAAATTAGAGCACCAGAATCACTTCTTCATTTTCACCTATACACTCCAACTTCTGCTTCTGCTCCCTGAAGGAGCAGAAGCAGTTTTAAGAATTAGATCCAAACACCCCCTTAGTGTTTGATATGTGATGAAGCAAGTTTATGCAAGTATAGTGTTTGAAAAAACTCAAAAAAGTCCTCAAAGAATTAATGGAGTTTTTAAGTTTATCAAAACCTTAATTCTGAAATGAATCAAGTTTGAGAAACCAATTTGATCCTTCTCTATTCTGAAGTACTAGCCATGTTCTCTATTAGCAATAGATTATTATGCACTAGTAAGTGACTAAATATATAGAGGGATGAAGTTTTTAGTGGCATTTGGATCTTGTTTACATATAATATGTACTAGCGCCATACGAACTTCATGCCAATTGTGCCCAAATGTAGAGAAAATAAATTAGTACACTTGTTTAATTAAAATGATATATATGAATATGGATTTTTTTTTTGCATAGAATGTGTAGATTAAGAGTAATAATATGCTAGTTCAGAATTTTGAAGAATAATAAATACTACGGTATTAAATATACGGGTATGCAAAAATTTGGATTGAATCATCCAAGTCCATATTTTAAGATGAGCATATACAATATTTGTTAGTTCGTGAGTAATATTTTTTTTAAAAGTAGAAGTACAAAAACAGAACTTTGATACTTTTTAGAATCATACAGAATATTAGTTCCCATTATATTCTCGCAAATTATACCGTGGGATCGGCCCATCATGCGCATGGTGTGTCGATCCCAAAACGGTGTCGTTTTCCATTAAAAAAAATTAGGTTCGTATTTCTGTTTTCAGTTGCAGCCGACTTCTTTCTTCCGCTTCCTTCTTCCGTTTTTGTTTCTATTCACTGAGCTTACGAACCTGATTTGCCTTCAAAGGCTTCAATGGATTTCTCTCTAGATGATTCAACTGTTGTGAATTCATCGATTGAATTCGGAGATTCTATTCCTTTTATTATACATGATAACGTGATTCCTTCATCCGTTGACAATAATTTTGAATGTGATCAGCCGGTTCATATCGAGCACATTGGTAAACATTACAGTTTTTGAGTTTTGTGAATTTAATTTATCTTATTTATGCTTGCAGTATGCTGTAATATGTTTTGTTTTCTGTTTTATCTTATTGCTTGAGAATTTGGAGTGTAGTATTCATATTGGTTGAATTTTGTTGTTTTCCTTTCAGGAGAAGACGAAACTGGTTCAATGGCTTCTAAATTGTTACATCTTCTTAGTAGAGGTACTTTTCCTGTCATGTGATTCAATTTTTGTTTTGTTTATTTTTAGTTCGATGTTATGTCATTTTATTTCAATTGTATGTAACTTTTGTTTAGTTTTATGTAATTTGGTTCTTAGTTTTATGTTTGCAGTATGCTCTAATATCTTGTTTAATAATATGTAAATTACATTCAAATCTATGCAACTTCTTTTCTAATGTATGTAACTTGCGCTAAAGCTTATGTAACTTTAGTGTTTTGTTGTATGTAACTTTTGTTCTACTGTATGTAATTGAACTGTACCTTTATGTATGCAACTATTGTATGTGCCTTGAGTTAAGTTTTATGTAGCTTTATGTTTATTAAAATGTAACTTTAGTTTAAGTGTATGTAACTTATGATCAACACTATGTAACTTGTATTCAATTGTATGTATCTTCTTTACAGTGGTTTGCTTTTCATATATCACCTTTATGAATTGTCAGATACATTTGCAACTATTGACAAGGCAACCGAGAATAAATCACTTGTTGGATTGTGTGTTAAATCTGAAAAGGATGCTTATAATCTTTACAACAGTCATGCTTTTGAAAATGGATTTGGTATTCGAAGATGCAAACAGAGGTTTAGGAGTGGCAATGTAAGTTTGATTATGAAGTCTTACTGTTGTTGGAAAGAAGGGAAGAAACTACAAAAGGGCACTGAAAACAAAATGTATACGAAATTAGATTATCGTTCAGGTTGTAAAGCAAAGCTGCAGTTTTCTAGTAATGTTGATGGTGAATGGACTGTTTCAAAGCATATTACTGATCACAACCATTCTTTTTGTCCAATTGGTCAAAGACACCTTCTGAAATCACATCGAGGTGTTGATCATGAGTATCTTGAATTTATTATGTTGATGAAGGAGAGCGGGACAAAGGTTTCTGATATTCACCGTATGCTTCAAAAACAGGCAGGTGGGGTTAGTGATCTTGGATTCACCAAACGTGATGCTTATAACGTTCTAGAATCTGAAAAGAGTAAAACGTTTGATGGTAGTGATTCTAACACTTTGATTTCTATATTGAAGAAAAGGGCTGAAGTGGAATCTGGTTTTTACTTTGATTTTGAAGTAAATGAAGGTGTACTAAGTTGTTTTTTCTGGAGAGATGGCCAAATGAGATTAGATTATGAGAGATTTGGTGATTTAGTCGTGCATGATACAACTTACAGGACTAACAAATATGACATGATTTGTGGTCCGTTTGTTGGTATGAATCATCACTGTAAGAATATTATGTTTGGTTGTGGCTTTATGTTGAATGAAAAGGTGGAGTCCTTTGTTTGGTTATTCCAGAATTTTTTGAAATCTATGGGCAGTAAACACCCTATCACGTTTATGACAGACCAATCATTTTCAATGGCAGCAGCTATAAAATCAGTTTTCCCTGAGTCAAGACATCGACTATGCACTTGGCATATAGATGAGAATTCGAAAAAACACATCATGTTTCTACGAAAGAAGATAAATTTTGTTCCTCTATTTGATTATGTTGTCAAACGATGTGACACAGTTGCAGAGTTTGATTTCTACTGGTCTGAGTAAGTTATTTGTATTTTGATGTAACCTCTTACTTATTCCGTGTAACTTATTCATTGCGTTTGTGTAACATGTGTTGCTTTAGTATGTAACTTTGTGGTAGTTTTTTACTTGGTTTCAGGTTGAACAAAGTGTATGAATGCAGTGACAATAAATGGTTAAAAAGGCTCTATAGTCATAAAGAAAAGTGGTGTCCTGCATTTTCAAAGGATTATTTCTCTGGCGGCGTTCTATCCTCCCAAAGAAGTGAATCTACAAATAGATCCATATCCAGAAGACTCTCAAAAACTGCAACATTGTGTGACTTTTACAAAATGTTTGGTGATGTTGTTGATGAGTGGAGGTCAGAGGAAAATGGTCAAGATTTCAGATGTTCAGAAGGCACCGTTGAGATGGTACTGCTGCAAGATAGTATTTTGTCACATGCTAGAGATGTGTACACCCTTGAGATATTCAAACTGTTCTAGGAACAATATTTGAAGGGCATGTCACACTTTTTTAAATTAATGACAGAGAATTGTCATGATTATGTGTATCATGTTTGGTTGAACGGTGTAGATTTGATTAGGCACAACGTTACTTTTAATGGAAATGACAACACAGTGACATGCAGTTGTAAGATGTTTACAGAAGTTGACATTTTGTGTAGACACATATTGCGTATATATAACTTCCATGGTGTGAAATGTATTCCCCAAGTTTATATACTCCCCAGATGGACAAAGGCTGCTATTTTGCAACATGTTAGTCCTCCTTTTACTCAAGGAAGAGATCTTATGTGTGGGAAAATAATTGAAGATTCTGTTTGGAGAGTGCAAATGACTAGAAAATTCAATACCATATTGGGTGCAAGTGCTGGTCTACCTGAAGCTAGGCAAGTATGTGAGGAAGGGTATAAATCTATCAAACAATTTTTAGTATTCAAAAGAATGTTTCTGGTGTAGATGAATTGGGTTCTGATCCAAGGACAATACTTGATCCTCCACGTTCTCGTCCTAAAGGTCAGCGAAATACACGGAAGAGAAGCATCGTTGAAAAACAGTGCAAAATAGTCAAAGGTCGACGTTCTAAATCTCAAAACGTTGCAAATAGATCAAAAGCAGTTGCACAATCTGTTGTTCAGGTATTTTCTTATTTTTATATGTTTTTCCTCTTTAATTCACCTTTACTGAAGCAATTATTTTTCTTCTTGAATTCTAGGACACAGTCAGTTCTATGGTTCCACAAGGTTATCTTGTTCATCCAGTTGGAGGAATGACTTCTTTGATGAGTGTGTTTGGATCTCCACAAGTTTTAGATCCATACTTCATGCAATGTAATGCAGTTCACCAAATGCGGAATTAGTTTTAGTGAAATAAGTTTTTCAGAGACATGTTATACGTTTGTTTTTGTTTTACTGTAGAAGTTGGTGACATTAAATATTTAATTGTTGCTGGTTACATTTCTGGTCAAATGAGTTACATTTGTTTTAATGGCATTGACATCACCTTTACTGTTTGTTAACATTGTGTTATCCTTTGGTTACATTTCTGGTTATGTCAGTTACATTTGTTTTTATGGCATTTACATTACTTTTACTGTTTGTTAACATTGTGTTATCCTTTGTTTACTATTATGCTTAAACTCAAATTTATTAACACATTAAGAGATTAAGAGAATTTAAATCTGAAGTTAACAACAAGTTCTTTTCAAATTACGTCTGAATTCAGCAGCAATTACATCTCAAATAAACCGCAGTTACAGATCAAATTAAGAACAATTACATCTCAGTAAACAAAAGTTACATAACCAGAAGTTAACATCAATTACATCTAAAAAAACAGAAGTTACATCTCAACTTAATAACAATTACATCTTTCATTAACAACATTTGCATGATTTTTTTTGAAAAACACAGTGAACATTATTTCATAAATGATTTGAATGATTAAATAAAAAAATTAAATTTTATAAATATACTTCAACAATTCCTAAAGTCCGTTCTTTGTGATTCAGTTCTATCTGTGAAAATAATTTACATAAGTCATCACGCGAGTTACATAGTTGTTATACACTTTTTGCATAAGGTATAACCGAAGTTACATCTTACATAATCACTTGAATAAAGCACTCTGGAGTCTTTATAGTAGTTTTGAGTAACGTACTAAGACACATAATTCACATACTTCATAACATACATAACATACACAATTTTAATAAGCCAAAGTGACATAGATCATACATGAAAGTTGCATAATGTACTACACTAATAACAAACCAGAAATCTTGAAATGTTTTAATAGAACTTCATAATCTAATGGAAATATATATTCTTCCACCTTCCACCAATATTATCAAATAATGTTTTGAGATACCCATAATATTCTGCCACCTTCCACCTGCCACCTTAAAAACGAATGTACTTTTAAAAAAATAGACCACTTTACATATTTATGATGTCTTTTGCTCTTTTATAAACATTTTCCCTTTCCATGTTGAATTTTGAGCTAATGATTTCTGCTGCATAGACAAGTCTGGGCTTCTTCAGTGTTTGTTTCTGAGCTTTTATTCCAGCAGCTTTAGATGCACTTGGGAATCCTGAATCCCACTTGTCTCCCTGTCCACGATATGTTTCCAAGTGACGCATTACAAAAATGCCACAATCAACATAATTCCCATTGTACCTCCATGGCATATTCAAGATTCTAGGGTTCCATGTGGCCATTCTTCCAGCTGGATGTTTAACCTTGTTGCAATACTTTTTAAATCCTTCCACCTATTTTCAGGATATGCATTAGCACACTAATACATTTACAAAATAATAAATTTAACAATGCTTGATATTTCTGTAATACATGAACATAAGTTTACCAGTTGGTTAAAGCTCTCCTCATACTTGTCTTTAAACTCCATCCCGTCTTCAAGAATTCTATTGTCTATGACATCAACTACATTCTTGTTTGTATATAGAAGCAATATATATAGTAGTGCTGACTTCTGTGTACAGGAAACAAGACCTGCAATTCATAAAAAGCATTCATTAGTTAATTATTTCATAGTGAATCATTTCATTTATCTTTTTCAGTAATAATAACATTTTACCATATCATAATCTTTGAGATTTCCTTGTTTATCAACTTCAAATTCCAACCTCTCTACCATCATGTCTTCTTTGTTTGCATATAACACTGCAAATTGTGCCTGTTTATTATCAACCATGGAAATGAATCAGAATAATGAATATTTTTCTATTTATTCAATGAATAAGAAAAATGATACGTACATAGACCAATGTAGAAAGTATCCGTGCTCGTTTGGGATGATTGTTTTTGTGTTCTCTGTCATTCAGTAATTTTACCCAAGCATCTATTACTGAATTGTCAACTTCTTTTTCATCTTCAAGTGTTTGGAACTCCTCATGATTCAAAAACAGGCTTGAGTCGTCATTATACAGCAATTCACTAAGACAATAACACTGGTTAGTAAACAATTGATTGAATAGCAGGTTCTTTTCAAATTACATCTGAATTCAACAACAATTACATCTCAAATAAACCGCAGTTACATATCAAATTAACAGCATTTACATTTCAATAAACAAAAGTTACATATCAGGTTAACATCAATTACATCTCAAATAACAGAAGTTACATCTCAACTTAATAACAATTACATCTTTCATTAACAGCATTTGCATGTTTTTTTTTAAAAAACACAGTGAACATTATTTCGTAAATGATTTCTATGATTAAATAAAAAAGTTAAATTTTATAAATACATTTCAACAATTTCTAAAGCCTGTTCTATCTTTGAAAACAATTTACATAAGTCATCACACGAGTTACATAGTTGTTATACACTTTTTGCATAAAGTATAACCGAAGTTACATCTTGCATAATCACTTGAATAATGATATATATAATAAAGAACATCTTACTTTCCAACTTCCTTTGAAAATGCATAGTCAATCACCATTTTTTCTTCCTTCCTCATCTCCTTGCACAGCCTGTGGTTGTGTTTGAGATATGGTGACCTGAATTTCCATTCTGTATCAGCTGCCTTAGATGCATTTTTCAGCTTCTGCCTTTTGCCACAGGTGCTGTCATCTTCACTTCTTCTTCTACATTTTCCTGCTCTTCAATTACAACATCCTCTTGATTTCTATATTCTGCTTCCTTCACTCCTCCTTCAACTATCTCAACCATTTCTTCTTTGTTGTTTTCTTCTTCTAAGTTTCTAGCAATCTTCATTATTGGGTCTTCAGTCATTTGAGCAACTGGATTCTCATTTGTTGAATTTTTTTCATTTTGAGAAGGTTGTGTCATGCTGAACTCAATGCCCAGATCAAATGAAGGCATTGAGAACTTCAGATAAGCAACTTTTTCTAATCTATCTAGGGCTTCCATTACCACTGGTATATTGAAAAAATCATCGTCCTCATCAAGAGTACACTTTTCTGCCAACCTCTCTTTTTCTGATTCCTGGGCACTGCCATTAGCTTGTCTGAAGAAGTAATCAACTGTTGTCAAGTATATCTTTTTCAAGATATCGGAATTGGGAAATCTTTTAGAAATTGTTGCTGGAAGTTTTGAGAATTCCACAAAAGCATCGCTGAACTTCTGTGCAACAACAATTATTTCTTTGACACAGTCCTACAAAAATTGAATTTCATTTGTAAGTGTCATATACCATTAGATATGAAATATAAGCAATGTAACTTATGATCAATTTTATGTAACTTTAGTTCAAATATATGTATGTAATGATCAACACCATGTAACTTCCATTCATATTGTGTTACTCCAGTGACATCAGTGAAGTAACTAATCTAGATATAGTGTTTATTTAAAATTTACCTCTTTAGATATCATCTCTTCATCTTCAGTTTGTTCTTTATTGGCTTCTTCATTTTCTTCTCTTTCTTCTTTGTCTTCATCAACTATCATGATTCGTGGAATCACCTTCCCGAGCCCAAACCCCAGCTTCCTCTCGTCTTTTATTCTCCTTTCAATTCTCTTTGCTCCAGGTTCTGATTGTTGGATAAAGAGTATCCAAAACCCGACCTTTAAATTGCACCGAAGTAGCAAATCATCAGAAACAGCAACGGTCCAGTGAACATTCTTGTTGGTTGAGCTTGCTATTCTTCTCCAGCATCCATTAATGATCGTCTTGTATACTTGCACCAGTTCAAGTTCTTGATTTCATGAACTTTTATCAGAGAGAGCAAGATCTTGAAGTTGCTTTTTATACTCTGATTACCTCTGATCAGGCATGAAACTGTGAACACCACAAAATATCTCTTAAAAACATCTCCACAATCATCACCATGAATGATTTTTTGTATCATTTTTGTTGTCTCTGGGCTTCCCTTTTCAATTCCCCAATACTCTCTCCAGTGCTTCAGCAATTCAATGTACTCTTCACTTTCGTTTTTGCCATTTGCTTCTTCAACATCTATCTTTCCCATAGGCAAACCGAAAACAGCTCTAACATCTTTGTCTTCAATATCCAACAACTCGCCATTTGTGAGTTGTAGTTGTGCTGATATTGGTCGCAAGTTTTTCAATAGGAATTGTACAAAGTCTCCATAAAATCTGTCAAAACTTAGGTTCAGCAGACCTCCAAAGACAATCTCTTCAATTGCTGCTCTTTTATTTTCATCCAGCAGTTTAATCAACTTGATAAATGGAGTTGGTCCTACTCTGGTTCTTAAGTTGACAGCAGTGTTTCCATCTATTTGTTCATCATTCTTTTCGGATTCTTCATGTGATATTACAACTGTTTTCTTTTTCTGGTTGTAGTTGGCTTGTCATAAGTCAACAGTTGCAATGGTTCTTGACTCTGTATTGGTACACAATCTTCCATTTTTAAATTCTCATTCTCTTCTGTTGCATTGCTTCTTGTATTCCTAATATTATACAGAATAACATTCACAAGTCATAATGAATTTAAGCTAACATTATTAATTTATATAACTCATAGCAGCATTTACATAATATTATACATTAGTTGACAATAACTAAGACAATAACACTGGTTAGTAAACAATTGATTGAATAGCAGGTTCTTTTCAAATTAATTCTGAATTCAACAGCAATTACATCTCAAATAAACCGCAGTTACATATCAAATTAACAGCATTTATGATGGAGTATATGGGTCTGAGCCCCAGGACCCACATACTCGGAAGAACAGAGCACAAGACAACAGAGTGGCGCCCTCGTCGGCCAAGACGCCCCCGTCGGCCGAAAAGGGGCCAACTCAGATTACGGTCCTGAGCCCAAGGAACTCGGGTGCCCTCGTCGGCCGCGCCCTCGTCGGCCGTGCCCTCGTCGGCCACGCCCTCGTCGGCCACGAAGACCTCCCAGAATCGGATTCTATACTTACTCATTTGTACAACCCATTAGAGGCTTTGTATTCGGCCCAGTAGCGGTCCAGTTGTAAATGGGCCTCCCAAGCCCAAGGCTTGGGAGCCCAACCCTAATTTTCTCTATAAATACTCCCCTTGGGAGTAGTTATAGGGGTTACGAAATCATTCTATTGAAGCATATTATTGCACTTCTCTCTCTAGCTCTCACTTCTATCTAGATATACTCTATCATTTGGTGCTCTCGTTGAGAGCTAGAACAATCAAGTTAGCACCCTTCGTCGCTGCCAAGCACAGCTAACCACTGATCATGGGGAGAACTAAGTCAAACCGCAACCTCGTCACCAAAGTCATCCCTGAGGACCAAGAGCCCAGGGAGCATGATGAGGACGCCACGGCCGACCAGGCCGGCGGAGGGGATCTCTTCCAGGAGGCCTTCAACCTCACAACAGACCTCCGCAACCAACTCAACGGCGGCGCCCCTGATGCCCGCCTCGGCTTGGACAAGAAGCGAGCTGAAAAGACGGATCACGCCCCGGCCCAGCCTATGGCCGCGGCCTCTCCGTCCGTGGATCCACAGGTCCAGGCCGCGCTGTCGGTCATCATCGCCAGCCTAGCTCAGAACCCCACCGTCCTCAGCGCACTCTTGCCAAGGACCGGGGGAAACGTCACTCCACCTCCTCATCCCCAACCACTGGCCGACCAGATAGGCAACAATGAGGGGGTTGTGGCCCAGGACACGGCGTCGTCCCACTCCCACCCTGCTTCCCCTCTTCGGCCCGGGCAGACCCCAGCGCGTGGAAAAGCCTCTGCCTTCAATAGGCTAGGTGACACGCGCCGTCGTCCGGTTTCGGAGAGGATGGCGGGACGGATTGGTGATCCTCGTCCTGGCTCGCCAAGGGAGAGTTTGGGGTCTGTGTCCCGGACAGCGGACCAGCCCCGCCCGGACAAGGGCAAGGGGAAGTTGCACGAGGATGACGTGCGTCACCAGATCAACGTGGCTCACAACGAGCGCCTGAGGAACCAGCCGGGTGCCGCCGCGGCCGACAGGGACCCCCGGGACGAGGTCATCGCCCAGCTGGAAAGGAGGTTGGCTCAGATGGAGGCCAAGCAGTCGGCCAACATCCCTACGGCCGGCGCCTCCAACGACCCCGGCCTCAACGTGCTCATGAACAAAGTCAGCACCCTGGAGAGGGAGCTGGCCGAAGGGCGGGGTGACCCCATCATCCAGGTCAGGACTAGGACCCCTTTCACCAACAGGGTCCTCTCGGCCCCCATCCCTGAGAAGTACAGGGGGAACGCCATCAAGTCCTACGATGGCCGATCAGACCCCCAGGAGCACTTCAGCCGTTATCAAAACAACATGCTGATGGTGAACGCGTCCGACGAATACCTCTGCCGTTGGTTCCTCTCTCCTCTCGAGGGGCCAGCGTACGAGTGGTTCAACGGACTGCCAGAGGGAAGCATTGACTCATGGCAAGATCTCGCCCAGCGCTTCCTCACTCACTTTGCCGGGAGGAAGCGCGCCAAGAAGTATTTCACCCACCTCCTCTCCGTCAAGCAGCAGCACGAGGAGTCCCTCCGGTCATTCATAGACCGGTGGACGAGGGAAACCGAGGAGGTCAAGGGGGCCGATGAGCGCACCCTCCTCGCTTTGTACCAGGGAGCCCTCCGCAGCTCCCCGTACGCTAGGAGCCTCATCACCGACCCCCCGAGGTCGTACGCCAAGGCTCAGCGACGACGAGGACTTCGAGGAGCCTCCGCCGAAGAAGAATCACATCCACCTCATCGTAGGTGGGAACACTGGGGGGGACTCCGCCACTCAGAGAAAGAAATGGGCCCAATCCCTTTACATTGGGGAGGTGTCCCACGTTCCCCCCCAGCCGAAGAAGCAGCGAACGGAGGCGATCACCTTCACCGAAAAGGATCTGCCTCCGGGTGCGGAGTCACACAGGGACGCCCTCGTCATCCGATGTGAGATCGGTGACTCCATCATCCACCGTACTTACATCGATACGGGGAGCTCCGTCAACGTGATGTACCTGGACACCTTCAAGCAGCTGAAGCTGGACAGAGCTTTGCTGAAGCCGATCAAGACCCCGTTATCCGGCTTCACCGGGGACTCTATCGACGCCGAGGGCACGATAGTCCTCCCCGTGGAAGTTGGTGACGGCCCCCACCACGCCAAAATTGACATGGAGTTCATGGTGGTCAACCTCCAGTGCGCCCACAACCTGATCTTGGGCCGGCCAGCGCTGGAGGACTTGGAGGCCATCATCTCCATGAAGCACCTATGTTTGAAGTTCCCCACCAATGACGGCATCGGCTACGCCAGAGGAAATCAGAGGATAGCCAGAGCTTGCTACCTCAAGCTAACGAGGCCGGCCGAAAGGGAAGGACAGAGGATAGACACCATTACGGCCGCCGTCGCCATGGACGAGGAGAGGCCACGTGCGGAGCCGGCCGAGGAGGTCGAGGAAATCCCTCTGGATACCTCCCGGCCGGAGCGGGTTCTCAGGGTCGGAAAGCAACTCCCCCAGGACCAACGAGACGCCATCCTCCTAGTCCTACGGTCATACGCCGTTGTCTTCGCGTGGGGCCCGGACGATATGCCAGGCATCAGCCGCCAGGTGATCACTCACCGGCTGACCGTCGATCCGGCCTCCACGCCTGTCAAACAGAAGCGGCGCTACTTGTCCGCCGACAGGCGGGACTTCGTCAAAGGAGAGGTCTCCATGCTCCTCTCAATCAAGCACATCAAAGAGGTGAAGTACCCGACATGGTTGGCCAACGTCGTCCTCGCACCAAAACCGCCGACGTTCAGAATGTGTGTTGACTACACTGACCTGAACAAGGCGTGCCCCATGGACCCGTTCCCTCTCCCCAACATTGATCAGCTGGTGGACGAGACGGCGGGGTGTGAGTTGATGTCGTTCCTCGACGCTTTCAGAGGGTACCACCAAATCTCCATGCATGAAGATGACGCCGAGAAGACGGCATTCATGACCCCAGAGGGAATCTTTTGCTACCTCGTCATGGCCTTCGGACTTAAAAATTCCGGCGCCACCTATACTAGGATGGTGGCCAATATCTTCAGAGCGGTCCTTGGCCGGACGATGGAGGCGTACGTCGACGACATGATCGTCAAGAGCAGGCAGGCCACCTCCCACGCCGACGACCTCCAGGAAATCTTTGAAATAATGAAGGAGTTCAAGCTCCGGCTCAACCCCAAGAAATGCGCCTTCGGCGTCCAGGGCGGCAAGTTCCTCGGCTACATGGTCAGCCGGAGAGGCATCGAGATCAACCCGGAGAAGACGCAGGCCATCATCAACATGGAGCCGCCCCGCAACGTCAAGGAGGTACAACGACTGACGGGACGCCTGGCGGCCTTAAACCGGTTCCTCTCCAGGTCCGCCGAGAGGGCCCTCCCCTTCTTTCAGATCATGCGGAAAGCCAACAGCTTCAAGTGGACGACGGAGTGCCAGGAAGCATTCGACGAATTGAAAAGGTACTTATCGTCCCCACCCGTGCTCTCCAAGCCCAAAGCCGGCGAAACCCTCTTCTTGTACTTAGGGGTGAGCACGTCGGCCATCAGCTCCGTGCTCATCCGCGAGGACGAAGGGGTGCAGAAGGCCATCTTCTACATCAGCAAGACGCTGAGGGAGGCCGAGCTCAGGTACTCCCCCATTGAGAAGACGGTGCTAGCCATCGTCCACACAGTGAAGAAGCTGGGGCACTATTTCCAAGCCCACACCGTCCATGTGCTGACCCAGCAGCCTCTTGGCGCACTCATGAGGAGCCCCACAAGCTCCTCGAGGATGGTGAAATGGGCGATCTTCCTCAGCCAGTTTCAAATTGAGATCAAGCCAAGGCCATCCATCAAAGGGCAAGCCTTGGCCGACTTCGTCATCGAATGCACAGCAAGGGAGACGGCCGTCGCCAACCCCGGGCCGGAGCCGGACGACACGTGGACCCTGTTCACTGACGGCTCGTCGGCCGCGAAATCATGCGGCGGCGTCGTCGTCCTCATATCCCCTGAAGGGTTCAGAGCTTACTATGCCATCCGCTTCAACTTCAGGGTATCCAACAACGAAGCCGAGTATGAGGCCCTCCTCAGCGGTCTCAGACTCGCCGCCGGCCTCAAGGCCAAGCACCTCAAGATCAAGTGCGACTCCAAACTGGTAGTGGGCCAGGTGGAGGGATCGTACGAGGCAAAGGAAGGCCGGATGAAGCAGTACAAACAAGCAGCGGAGGAATTGCTGAAAGCGTTTGAAACCCACGAGATCACTCAGATCCCAAGGGCCGAGAACGCTGAAGCCGACATCCTCTCCAAGCTCAGCTCGGACACCCCGGAGCACATCTCCCACTTGGCCAAGATCGAGGAGTTGAGCATGTCCAGCATCCATGCCAGCCCCGTCTTGTGCGTCCAACAGCGACCAGAGGACTGGATCTACGACATCGCCACCTTCATCACCACGGGGGAGCTGCCCCAGGACGAGGAGAGGGCCAAACTTGCCAAACTCAGGGCCCCAAGCTACACCATAGAAGATGGCAAACTCTACAAACGGTCCTACAATGGCACTCTCCTCCGATGCCTGCACCAGGACGAGGCCGACACCGCCATGGAAGAAGTTCACTGTGGCGTATGCTCCTCACACCAGGGTCCTTTCAGCATGTCCCGGCGTCTCGTCGTCCAGGGCTTCTTCTGGCCGACGATGGCACGGGACTGCGCTGACCTGGCCAGGAAGTGCACCACATGCCAGGTACTCCAGAAGGCCCCTGGTCGGCCAGCTGTCAACTATGCCCCTGTCAGCACCGCAATTCCATTCTCCAGATGGGGGATTGACCTGGTCGGCCCCCTGCCCAGAGCCGCCGGGAATAACCGCTACATCATCGTCGCCGTCGACTACTTCACCAAGTGGGTCGAGGCGGAACCCTTGGCCAGCATCACGGGGGCCAGATGCCAAAGATTTGTTTACAAGAACATCATTACACGCTTTGGCGTCCCCCAGGAGATTATATCAGACAACGGCACCCAATTCGAGGCAGCCCCTTTCCAGGAGCTCCTCCGGGAGTTTGGGGTGAGGCACCGTTTCTCCTCTGTTGCCTATCCTCAGGGCAACGGGCAGGTCGAGAACGCCAACAGAACAATAATGGAGGGGCTGAAGAAGAACCTCCAGGCCGCAGGAGGTAGTTGGGTCGACGAGCTCCCCAACATCCTGTGGTGCTACAGAACCACGCCGAGGAGGGCGACAGGTGAAACACCTTTCGCCCTGTGCTACGGCTTTGAGGCGAAGGCGCCCACGGAGGTAGCCATCCCCAGCCGACGAGTGGAGCAATATGAGCCTGACACCAACGAAGAGAACATGAAGATTGACCTACACCTGGTTGATGAGAGGCGTGAGCAAGCTTACGTCCGAGCAGAGAACTACCGGCGTCAAGTGAAATCATACTATGACGCCAAGGTACGTTCCCGGGAATTTCAGGTGGGGGACTACGTCCTCCGCCGAAGGGAAGCAAGCCAGCCGACAGAGGGTGGCAAGCTAGCATTGAAGTACGAAGGGCCCTACATCGTCAGTGCCGTGGTCAAACCCGGCACCTACAAGCTTAAACGCCTGAATGGGTCCAATGTACCACGAACATGGAATGTACACCATCTGGTGAAGTTTTATCAGTAATCCGAAGGAGGTGCAGACGGCGAAGCCCTCACCCCTTAACGGGTTACTGATTGAACGCCACCCTCGGCCTCGAGCCACTTATGAATAAAATCATGTTCTGATTTTTTCTCTGGAAATTCAAAGTAAAACATTAGCAGGTGCCCTCGTCGACCACCTTAGAGCGAAAGGCTCAGGTCTGGCCGACACGGCCCCTTGCATTTGCAGCCTACGAGCGACAAGCTCAGGCACTTCATTGTATTTTGTATCAGCGAAGGGCTCAGGCCTAGCTGAGAGAGCACATCGTCCTGGCCCCGAAAGCCTAGAAGTGAAACACTCAGGTATGGCCGACGATGTCCCCAGGACGAAGGGCCCGCAAACGACCCACGTCTTGAAACGGGAAGCTCACCGCGTCGTCCACGCGCCAGAACGCAGGACGACAGGCCTGAAATCATGGCCGAGGTGACAAAATCCCAAAACTCAGGGATGGGCAACGACAGCCGTTGGAAACCGACCAAAAGTCTAGCCCGCGTCATAAATAGGCGACGGGACCCGCCCTGAGATCACGGACGTTATAAACGAAGTCCGAACCGGCCGAAGGACGAGCACACCCTTCGGCCGAAGCCTGAAAGAAGGATACCCCCCGAAACGAAAAAAAAAAAAACAAAAACAAAATATATATAAGGGAAAAAGAGGGAAGCCGACGGCCGTGCACACTTGCCGGCCTCGAGCAATGAAAAAATAAAATCCCCACAATTCAGGCCCATTTTGGCCAGGTACATATCAGTTGAACACAAGTATAGTACCACAAACAGGTAACATGGACGACGCGTCCACGCACCACAAGGAAATGATCGAGGCCGACACACGCCTATAAAACCCTAACCGCATCGGTTGGGTGACAAGCAAGAGGTGACCTTCATCAGCCACAGTCCTTTGAAGCACCAACGCTTGGTATGCAACAAGGCATCGCAATCCTGAGGATGACCAGGACGAAGCGGGCACTTATCACACCCGCGAAAGGATCAAGCAACAAGAAACCACTTATCCGACGCAGGCACTGGAACCAAGGCCGTTGGTCGACGGAAAGTTCCTCAACAAGGAACCATGGCTAGCCGACGAAGGCAGGACCTTGGCCGGCAGCGGCACCGCAAATAAGTAAATGCTTAACATTTATACTTAGGAAATTTACCTAAGTACTCAAATGGAAGAATTCTGGACGAAGCGGGTACATATATATTCCAAGGCCGTTAGCTACCTACGCCTTGTATATGTACTTGGGAAAAATTCAAAGTCCACAAGACTATGGCGAACGTGCCCTTGTCGGCCACAACACAGGGATGCAGGCCGACAATGACACTGGTTCAACACTTGGCAAGTCACCCCAACCATTTGCCAATAATGGGGAGAGACTAAACCCCATGGACGTAGCGGACACCACGATCACGGGCAAAAGGACCAAAAGCCGACAAGGCCACCATGCCACAAGGAAGTAACTGTAAAAACCCAAAAACACTTAGAAATTTTTTGAAAAATTCCCAAGTGTTATGATACTGCATCAACACCGGAGTGGCCGACAAGGCCACCAGGCCGAAAGGAAAGCGCCTAAGTGGATCCCAAAGTGTTATGAAACTACGTCCAGGCCGATCAAGCCACTAGGCCGTAAAGACAGCAGCTACATGGAACCAAAAACACTTGGGAAATTTTTGAAACAAAATCCTAAGTGTTATGATAGTAAAGCAAAGAGGAATAGGCCGACCAGACTACTGGACAGGAAGGCCAACCTTACGGACGTAGCGGACACTCGCGGGTGACCCAAGTTATGACTTGACACTGACAATTTACAAAATTGAAATGACAAAAGGCAAACAAGCACACAATGGATTCAAAGCCGAGAAGGATGGCAAAAATTCTTTCATTTAATCAATTCATTACAATGGGGGGCGCTTCGGCCGTTACATCACTTGGCAAAAATTGAAAAGCTAATTACAAATGAGTAGCCTATCAAGCTTCGGGGGCACCTCCATCTGCGGCTGTCTCAACGGCCTCATCAGCTCCCTCATCGTCCTCAGCTTCTTGGCCGGCAGCAGGTGCAGCACTGGTGGCATCGTCCAGGAAGTCGAATTCAGTGTAGTCCGGCTCGCCGAGGCCGGAGCTTTCTATGGGGGACTCTCGCTCCGACAGCGGAAGCTTGGCCTGCTCTTCTGGATCCTTCATCAGCTTTGGCAGCTTCAGGTTCCGTCTAGCCCACCCAGACGTGTAATTCATGGCCTTCAACGCCCGGGATAGCCGCCGACACAGGAGCCTTTGCATCCGCTCCTGGCCCAGGTTGTAATAAACGGACATCTCCCGGCTGAAATACTCCCGGCCGGCGGGGGAGTTCATCCCCCAATTCTCAAGCCTGGCGGCCACCACTTCGTAGCACCAGGGGAGCCTCTCATCGGCCTTCCACCCCTCGGCCAGGAACTTCTCGACGGCCTCATCGGCAGCCTTCACGACGGCGGCCTCGGCCTCAGCCTTCGCCTTGGCGGCCTCCTCGCTCCTGCGCCTCTCGGCCTCAAGCGCCCTGTGGGACTCCTCGAGCTCCCTTTTGCTCTCCTCGAGCTTGGCCAGGGCATCGTCCCTGGCTGCGGCGGCTTCATCAGCCCTTGCCTGCAATGCCTTGGCATCCTCCCGGAGCCGATCAAGGCAAGCTACCGCCTCGTCGGCCGAGGCAGCCTTCTGCTCCAGCTCTTTCAAGCGAGCTATCTCCCAATACTGCCTCTTATGGCTTTCCATAAGCATAAAGGCACTCTGCAGAAGGAAAACAAAGGTCAGGCAAAAGACTCTACACAGACGAAGAGAGAAACAAAAATATAAGGACAGTAACTTACTTGGACGAGAAGGTCCATGCCGCCCTCGTAAATCTTCGGGTCCTCGAGCTTCTTCAAGTGAGCCCGATCTTTGGCCGGCATGGCCTTGGCCAGGACGACGTGGCCAGGGACGAGATCATTAAACACGCCCCCGCCGACGGGGTATTCTACCACCTTCTGGTAGGTGGCACCGGCAATCTCCTTGCCGGCCCTCTGCGTCCGTGGTTCCTGGACGAGAGGAAGCGCTGGGGCAGCATCGTCAGCAACAGTAAGGTCCACGACGGGACCACCATCGCCCACGCTGGGGACAGTAAGAGTACCGGCCTCACTAGCCGGAGGAGGGGAAGGAGCCCTCTTCGTCTTCTTAGAGACGCTCACGCCGGCCTCAGTCAACTTTTTCTGGCCGTCAGTGGCCGGTCTCTTTTTCTTTGATGGGGCAGGCTTTGGGGCCGCATCAGCAGTAGCCCCGCTCCCACCAGCAGCGGCACGTCGGGCCGCCTCGGCCGCCTTAGCAGCCAGCTCCTCGGCCGCCTTGGCCTTGGCAACAGCCATTATGGAACGTCGGTCCATGACAAAGTCTACAAAGGAAAAACAAACAGATTAGTAAGGCAAAGGACAAAACATAAAGACAGAAAGCCGAAGAAAAAATTACCATCGGCCTCAGCAGGAATGCCCAAATCCGGGCCATCGGCCTCCTCAAAGGTGGTGGTCATCCTCGGCCAGAGTTGGAGGTCATCCTCCTTATCTCCATACAGGTGATATCTGAAGAAGCCGAGGGCGGTCATCTTGTATTCAGTAACGTAATCTTTCACGCTCCTCGACCCCCCTTCCAGGAAAGCCTCCACCTGAGCGTCCAAAATAGAGCTCTTCGGCGGGTCATGGAGATTGAACCTCCCGGTATGGCCGAGAGAGGGGAACTCGGTGCCACTCTCACCAATGGACACAAACACGAACTTGCTCTTCCACCCATGAATGGACGTAGGCAAATCCGTGAAGCTCCTCTTCCTCGGCAGCTGTTGAAGAGTAGCATAGGCCGCACAGTTCTTGTGGCTTCCTCGGCCGATCTGGTACAAGTTCATGAATAAGGCCGTGGTCGGCCTGAAGCCCAACTCCTCACACCGAAGTAAAAAGCCCACCATCAAGGAATAACTGTTCGGCGTCAGCAAGGCCGGAGGAAGCCCCACCATGTCCAGATACTCAATGACGAAAGGGTGAAGGGGGAACCTCAACCCCTTAGCAAAACTCATCGGGTATACTCCAAAGTATCCCGGTGGCGGAAGTAGAACATGGTCCGTCGGCCTGGGTGCCCTAACCCGCCCGAACGGCCCCACGTACATCTGGGCGACAAGATAGTCGGCCGCACTGCTCTCCGGCTTGATCAGGAATATGTTGGTGAGGTCCAGGTAGGAGAGGCCCGGCCCATTCTTCGGCCTCCTCACCCTCTTCGGCTTAGCAGCTCCCTTCACAGCAGACACCGGCCTCGGGCACGGAACGGCAGCAGAAGTGGACGCCCCGTCCACCACTCGGGACGCGCCTACGTCCTCACCCTCTGAAGAGGAGGCGGACTCCTCGTCCTCGCCTTCCTCGTCCATCAGCTCTCCAGATTTGTAGGGGCTTAAACGCTCTATCTCCTCTTCAAACTCCTCGAGCACCTCGTAGTCAAGCGACCTCGTGGAGGGCTGGTCGTCGTAGGGGTAGTAGTCCTCGTTCAAGCTCTTCATTACTACTACTACGGGCTTAAGGAGAACAACTTAAGATCTAAAGGTGTTCAAACGCCTAACACTAGATCAACTACCTAGGAAGCAAAGTATGAAAAGCGAGGAAGATCGTGATGAACACTAACCTCGAACAACGAAGAACACGAAGAACAGGCTTGGGAGTTTCTCTCTAGAAAATCGGCCAGCACTTCGACAAATTCAGAATGCAAATGTGATTCCTCGTCGGAGGGGAAGGGGTATTTATAGACCCCCCCACCAACGGTCACTACACGTGGCACTCTCCCAATGGCCACATCAACGGCCACCACTGGGAGGCCACCACGTCACCAACGGGCCAGGACCAACCCATATCAACGGCCCACCGGCAAATCAGACTCTACGGCCTACACGCTCGCTGGCTTCACAAGTACCAGCAAACACCCATAACGTCTCATTTGCTTGCCAATATCACAAATGCCAAACAATAAGAAGATGGAAACGGCCAGGAACGTAACGGCCACAGAACAAAGGGAACAAATAGCCCACAGCCTTCGGCTCCTCGTAATAACCCTTGATGATAACTCTCTACAAGCCAATATTTATTTTTACCTTGAACAACCGCCACCAAAGTTCACGAGTGGCCGCCGGAACCTCGCCATAAGTCGACCAAGGCCCCGTGAAATGACCAGAAACAATATTCTTGATTCTATTTAACACCTCAGGATCGCTTCAAAAAAAATTGATAATTGATAAAAACAATTGTAATAATTCTTAGATGTATCAATTATACTGTTTTATATTAGAAAGTGTTAGTTATTAATTATCTATGAATTGATTCAGGTGTCACCTCAAGCGAAACGGGATTGAGGTGCTCGTCATGAGTCAGGGGGCATATATTGCACGAGATGGAGGAGGTGCATGGGAGGTTGATGCCCCATCCCCATGCAAGCCCATATGTGCTTCAGATTGTTGGGAGGGAGGAGTTTGGACGTGTCCCTCATTAGCGTGCCCTCATCAACATTGATATCATCATTGATATCATGATCCGCGTTTGAGGCTCGTCGTGAATTCTGGCGACCACGACGAGAAGAGGTGGAATGAAGACGTTCATGCTCACTCATCTCACGGGAAGAGGTGGAACGACGACGTTCGTGCTCACTCATCTAAAATGATTTAGAAATAATATATAGAACATATTAAACTTGAGTTTAATATGAGGGGTCGAATGAGTTTTTTTGTATTATTTTTTATGTTATGGAGTTTACTTGTGTTATGTATTATTTTATCAAACCATATAAAATCAATTTATCAAACTTTTTATATTTAGTTTATTTTAATTAAACTAATAAAATCAGTTTTTTCATATTAATTTATAAAACTTATAAAATCAGTTTTTTGTTAATTCAAAAAATAGTTTATTAACTTCTTGTATTTTTGTATTAATATATAAAAAACAGTTTATTGTGTTTTTGGGTGGTATAACGGTTTAAACTTATAAAATCAGTTTTTCATATTTATTTATCAAACTTCCAAAATCCGTTTTTTATTAATTTAAAAAAATACAGTTTATTAACGGCTTGTATTTTGTATTAATTTATAAAAAACAGTTCTTTGAGTTTTTGTATCGATTTATCAAAAAACAGTTTATTATTTTATAAAAAAAGTTTATTTTATATTGAACTTATAAAATCAGTTTTTTCATATTTATTTATGAAACTTATGAAATCAGATTTTTGTATTAATTTAAAAGAAACAGTTCATTAGCCTCTTGTATTTTATATCAATTTATAGAAAACAGTTTATTGAGTTTTTTATTTCTGTTTTAATCTATAAAAACACTTTTTTAATTAATAAAAAACAGTTTATTTCATATTAAACTTATAAAATCAGTTTTTTCGTATTTATTTATCAAACTTATAAAATCAGTTTTTGTATTAATTTAAAAAAATTGTTTAAAATGTCCGAAATTAGTTAAAAATCAGTTTTTATCAAGTTTTATAAACAATAGTTAACAATAGTTAGAAATCTTTTAAAAATCAGTTAAAATCAGTTTTATTTATCATTGTTTATAATATCCGAAAAAACAGTTAAAAAAGTTTTATTTACAGTTTCATGGATTTTGTTGGATTAGACATGTTAAGTTTTTTGAAAGTGTAACATGAGGGGGACGAAAATTTGTAGAGTTGAAATTAATATTCCTAATAAATGTCCGAAATTAACAAGAGCATGTACATTTTCAAGAAATAGAGCATACTTTTTCAAGAAATAGAGCATAATTTGAGTATATAAAAATATAAACGATGGCACAATAAAACATTTACAATGTTTACAATGATTTCAATATAAAAACACGCATTTAAATATAAAATTATATAAACACAAAAATAAATTTAATGATTAAACATATAAACAAATCATGAAACAATGAATCTAGGGCATGCATTTTTAAATTAAGAGAGAGAACATGCATATGAGTATATAATCATATAAACACATAAAAAAATGAATGCATATGAACATATAAACAAATCATTGAACAATAAATATTTTGAGCTTCATTTTTAAAGAAGTAGAACATGCATTTGAGTGTATAAAATTACAAACGACAACATTTTAAATCATTTACAATCATTTAAGTACAATCAAATATTTGAGTATATAAGCATATAAACATATTGAACGTATATGAGCATATAAACATATAAACATATTGAATGTATAGGAACATATAAACATATAAACATTAAATTAAACAATATTAATAAAAACATGCATTTTTTGGCATTTTAAAACATTTATAATAAAACGTACGGATATTAAAGAGTTCGAAACATAACCTTGATGAAGGAGAAGACGGCGTGAAATGGAGAGGAGTGGCGGCTTCGACGGCTTAGACGGTGAAGGACGACGGCAGAAGGCGGAGATGGACTGCGGTGGAGGGCTGTGTGCGGCAGTGGTCGTTGTGTAAGAGTGAAGGGAGAAGATGAAAGAAGATAGAAATGTAGGGTTTGGGAGTGTAGGGAAAAAAATGTCGAAGTATTGTTTATATATAATGGGTTGTCACGGACCAAGCCGTGACAAAGGCCGTGACAAAGCCCATTCGAAATTTGAATTTTGAATTTGTCACAAATTTGTCCGTGACAAATCCCATCAGAAGTTGAGTGGTCAGGGACGGTAGTCGAGGCGTCAGGGACGGCAGTCGAGGAGTCAGTTGGCGGAGTTGACCGGGTTTGTCACGGACGGATCCGTGACAAATCCGTGTCAAAATTCAAAAATTTAAATTTTGTTACGAATTTGTCACGGATCAATCCGTGACAAAAGGTTCCAGAGAATAAATTAAAGTTGAATAGGCAGGGACGACAGTCGAGGCGTCAGGTTCTTTTATTGTCACGGACATATCCGTGACAAATTTAAGTATAAATATGTGTTTCGAGGCCCAATTTTTAGGTGAAAAAAGAATGGCTAATCCAGAACCAGATGTTTGGAAGTTGATAAGTAGAAATCTACAAAGATTAAAACAAGTTACACAGTTGATGAGGCCTGTAAATGCAGAAGCAGTTCAAAAAATCCTTGAGCTGATGGGTAGACCGCTTGAAAGCTTTGACGACATTGTAGACTTTGAATCAGACTCATACAACGTTTCACAAGGGAAAAACTTGTGTAGGGCACTTTTCGTGTGGAACAATGTTCAGAGTATATGATACCTATAAACGCGGAAGCTGAATAAAGAATTAACGAGCTACTTGATAGATCTCTAGATGAAAGCTTTGACGCTAATTAATAACATTGTGTTTATTTGTTTATCAACAATGTTAGTTGTTAAATGTAATAAATGATAAAAAATTGTGTGTTTTCTACTTAGTTTTTAAATTTAATAAATAAATTCATGTTCTTGTTTATTAAATTTCGAATTATTAAAATTTTCTAATGTTAAAAAACTCATAACAAATAATGTTAAAAAATTGGAATGATTAAAATTTAAATAATTTTCAATTTTCGAATTACTAAATTAATTTTAAATTTCCGAATTTATAATAATGAACCACTAATTTTCGATTGAATAATGTTAAAAACTTAATTTTATTAATTAATTAATCGTTATTTTACAATATAATATGGAATAATTATTTTGTTTAGAAATTATAGTTGCGAATTTCAGACCTAACTATCTTGGAATAATATGATGATGAATAAAGAACGTAAAAAATTCAAATTAAAATAGTTCAATTAAAAGTAATTACATTGGTTGTAAACTATACAATTAATCGCTATCAGAATCAGTATTTTCTTGATAGACAACTTCTTCTGTATCTTCATCATCATATATCATCCTTCTTCTTCCTCCTTGTCATCGTGCAGTTGTTGTATATACAATTCTTCAATTTTGCACTCATTTTGACGTATAGGGGGCAGAAGGTGTGTTTCAGGCATGACTTCAACATCTCCGCCATTTGGGTCACTTAACTGAATGTTATGATTGACCGTCTCAGAAATAGGCGGATGTTGGAAAAAATCTTGCTGAAAAACATCAAAGTCAATATCCTTGTGTTGAGCTGAGCCTGTGTTACAATTTTGCTCGAACGGATATTAATGGCACACACCCAAGGATTCTGTGTGTGCCTGGTTGAAGGATACTCTGCATAATAAACCTGGGCTGCTTGTTGAGCGAGTATAAAAGGCTCATTTTTTCGATACACACGAGAGTGATTGACGTCAATTATATTATACTTTGAATTTTTTCTCACACCACGTGTAGGATCGACCCATGTGCAGCAGAACAAAACGCATGTCAATTTCTTGCATACCAGAAGGCATTTGAAGTTCGAGAATCTCACACAAGAAACCAAAAAAATTGGTTTCCGAGTTATCAGAACCGATGGTCGGGACACATAACCCGCTGTTCATTGTTGATCGGCCTTCTCCATATTCGACTGTGTGATACGTATAACCATTTATCACATATGAATGCCAAACCTTTGCACAGGAAGAAGGGTCCCACGATAATGATACTAACAGAGGGTCGTCAATCCCACGACACATGATCTGTAGATTAAAACATGATAACATTATGTAATGATTAAAAATTATTAGCTAATAGTATATATAATGTGTATATATATACCTGCTGTTGGTACCATACTGCAAAGTCAGAGTCCACCATTGCATCAATTGCATCATCAGAAAATGCTGATAAAGACGCTCTAAATTCACTGTGAATTCAAACATAAAGATATTATTATAACACTCTAATTATTAATAATTATTAGCTATATTACAAATATAACTACCAATTCAACTTACTTATAAAATGGTAAGATTTCAGGACAATTCATGAGGATGTAAGTATGTGCAATTTTAAATTCTCCGCCCACGATGTAACGGTAATTCGCAGCTCCTGTACCTCTACCTGGGTAGTTGAAAATAGAAACTACTTTGTCATATGAATCCTCGTCTATGTCATCGTTCCGAGCAGGTCTCTTTCTTTTAGTGATGACTTCACGCTCAAAATTAAAAGATGAAAACGTTGAGGTTTCTTGTTGAATATATGCTTGACAAATTGAAGCTTCAACGTGTGCCTTGTTGGTCGCTTTCTTTTTCAACTCTCCTAGAAATCTGTCTAGCAAAATAAAATTTGTAAACAAACAAATGTTCTTATTAAACAAATCACCGTTTATAAATGAAATTGTGAGTAACCTTTCAAATCTGTACATCCAACGATAGAAGACGGGCCCTCCATTCAAAGCCTCATACGGAAGATGTATTAGAAGATGTTCCATTACATCAAAAAATGATGGGGACAGTATTTTTTCCAAATTACACCTCAGAATGGGAACAGTGTCTTCTAGTCTCCGGAGGGATTCGGCATCCAAAATGGTGGAACATATCGACTGAAACAATAGACTGATTTCGGTAATACAACCCCAGACGTTTGCAGGAAGCATCTCTTTCGGTGCAATCGGGAGAAGCCATTGCATGATTACATGAGCATCATGAGTTTTCATGCTCGATGTCATTGTTTGTTTGTCTAGGTCCATGCATCTTGACAGGTTAGAGCAATAGCCATCCGGAAACTTTAGAGACACAAGACACTCTAATATTGATTCCCTTTGTGGGTCTGTGAGTTGGTAGACTGCTCTTGGAATTTTTTTATCCACATATTCTAGATCGAAGGTGAGTTCGGGTCTGTCACACCAAATTGTCATGTCTTTTCTAGATGCAAGACCGTCTTTGGTTTTCTGGGTAAAATCCATAACCGTGTTAAATATATTGTCAAAGACGTTCTTCTCAACGTGCATGACATCTAAATTGTTACGAATGAGAAGGTCTTTCTAATATGGCAACTCCCAAAATATACTCCTCTTTGTCCACTTATGGGTATCACAATACCCATTTGGCTCCCCGTGGGGTTGCTGCATAGCCGTAGAAAAACATCGAACCCGGTTAAAAACTTGTTCACTTGTAAGTCTCGGAGGTGGGGGGTCTCGTACCACTCTTCCGGCAATAAAAGACTTCTTGTCCTTTCGATATCGATGGTTCATAGGCAGGAACTTGCGGTGACAATCAAAGTAACTTGGTTTCCCGCTAAATTTGAGCCAATTGGCATCTGATTTCTCCATACATATCAGACATCTCATAAGACCGTGTGTGCTCCATCCTGAAAGCATACCATAGGCAGGGAAGTCGTTAATGGTCCAAATGATGGCAGCTTTCATGATAAACATTTCATCTCTTGTAACATCATAAGTTGGTGTCCCAATGGCCTAAAGTTCTTTCATCTCCTCGATCAGGGGTTGGAGATAGGTGTCTATCCTTTTTTAGGATCTGAGGGACCTGGACAAATTAAAGTCAAAAAGATGAAATGACTTTTCATGCACATGTCGGGAGGAAGATTATAAGGAGTTAGCATGACTCGCCAACATGAAAATTTCTCCCAAACTTTCCAAAAGCAGCAAATCCGTCTGAACACAATCCCAGTCGCACATTCCGTGGCTCCATTGCAAACTGAGGATGACAGCGGTCAAAGTGTCTCCAAGCTTCACAGTCGGAAGGGTGAGACATCAAGCCCTCTTTGGTTTCGTGCTCAACATGCCACATCATGTGTTTCGCAGTAGCATTTGAAGCATACATCCTCTTCAGGCGTGGATCTAGAGGAAGGTAAAACAATTTAGACACGCAAACCTTTTTCGTGGTTTTTTTCGTCTCTGAGGAGCAGGCTTGTATGTCTCTCCACCACAGAACTTTCAGCTCTCAAGTGCCACATCATCCTTCCAGAACAACATACATCCTTCTCGGCACGCATTAATTTCTATACAAGGAAGTCCCAACTGAGACATTAATTGTTTCATTTTGTAATATGAATCAGGAAGATTATGGTCACGCGGTAGCATTCCTCCAAATGACTGCAATAACCTGGACATGCAAGATTTAGGGAGACTGTATTCAGATTTAATGTTCATCAACTCTGTAACGGCGGCAAGCTGAGAGTATCCCTCACAATCAGCATACAGAGGTTGATCGGCCGCTTTTAAAACATCTTGAAATCTCTCAACTAAGGGGGTGTTTGGATCTGATTCTTAAAACTGCTACTGCTCCTTCAGGGAGCAGAAGAAGAAGTTGGAGTGTTTGGGTGAAAGTGCAGAAGTGCTTCTGGTGCTCTAATTTACTCCTAGAATCAGTTTTTTTAGAAGATGGGGGTGACCAGCTTCTGAAAACTGATTCTGATTCTGCTTCTGCTTTTAAAAAAGAAGCAGAAGCAGAATCAGTTCCAAACACCCCCTAAGTCTTCAATATGAGGAACATGAGAATTCGGATACTCATCCGCATCAGGTTGATAAAAGGTCGGATCTTCATCCGCATCTGGTTGATACGAGGTCGAAGCTTCGAGAAGATCGTTAAATGATTGTGGGGGGTTAAACTGAGTCGTTGAAGCACCGTATACATCATATGCCATTCTTTGCTCTCACATCATTTGATCATAGTCTCCCCACCCACTCATCTCGGTAGGGACGTTACGAGATGAACCAACACTTTGTGGTAAAAGTGATGGATTGAAAGGTTCGTCATGAGAAGTCCAATTATAATAATTGGCAACGAAACCTTTTTCGTACAAATCCCACACAACTTGGTCAACATCTTTAAATTGGAGATTTTTACACTTTGCACATGGACATCTGATTTTATCGCCATCCATATATTTCTTCTGTTCTAGTGCAAATTTAATAAAATCTTCAACACCAATAAAAAATTCACTGCGTATTCCATAGTTATCGCGATGTTTTTGGTACATCCAACTTCTGTTTTGTCTATACATTATGCCTGGATATTATAATCAAAATATTATACTTCCTCCGTTTCATTAAAGTTGTAACATTGGAATTTCTGCACTATTCACACACCTTACTTTGACTACAATTTTCTAATAATATATATAATAAAAATATTATGTATAAAATATTAATAAATTTATATTAATGTAAATTTCCAATATATTTACTTTTTTAATGTTTACTAATACGTAAATAAATATAATTACAGTCAAAGTTGCGCGTTGGCAAACGTGAAAGTCAAACCGTTGCAACTTTTATGGAACGGAGGATAGTATTAAGTACATTAAGTAACGTTCAATTAATATTATTAATTAACTAAAAGCAGTACATTTGCGGCATTAATAATTTAAATTAACTAACATTTCAATCATGACTAATTTATATTTAGAAATATTAATATGTTAAATTTCACTCAAGTTCGCTATTATTATTATTATTATTATTAATTAACTAAAATCAATACGTTAATGGCCAACATTAATAATTTACTAATTAACTAAATTTCACTAGTAACATTAATATATTAAATTTCACTAAAGTTCACTAAAATTAACTAACATTCAATTAAAATTACTAATTTACTAATAGTAATACGTTAATGGCATTAATCGTTTCAATTATTAACTAATTCACAATATTAGAATTTGTGCACCAAATACACTAAATTATTACGTTAATGGCATTTATTCACAATACTAAAATTATCGAAATCTAATAGTACACATTAAATAATTAACTAACATTTAATACTATTTAAAATTATTACGTTAATGGCATTTATTCACAATACTAAAGTTCACTAATTTAACTTATTAGTTAATTTCCATTTAACTAATATTGTTAAATATCATTAATTCACAATAATATATAATTCACACTTAACTAATAAAGTTTCAATCCTAACTTAAATCAATACAAATCCTAAATTATGCATTAACAATAATTATTGCTAATAAACAAACCTAATCATCATTGGTTATAAACCCATTTCAATTAACTAATATTTAAATTTAACTAATATTATCAATTCAAATTCTAAACCCATTTCAAATAACTAATATTTACATTTAACTAATATTGTTAAATATTAGTCATGGAACTAAATTAATTAAAGTTCACTAATTTAACTTAGTTAATTTCCATTTAACTAATATTGTTAAATATCATTAATTCACAATAATAATTCACACTAAACTAATAAAGTTTCAATCCTAACCTAAATCACTACAAATCCTAAATTATGCATTAACAATAATTGCTAATAAACAAATCTAATCATTGGTTATATAAACCCATTTCAATTAACTAATATTTATATTTAACTAATATTTAAATTTAACTAAATTACGTTAATAGTTTAATATATTGTTAATAATATGAAAATTAACATGGCCTCACTAAATTACGTTAAATTTACGTTAATAGTTTAAATAAATTAACAACCTCACTAATTTAAAAATTTTAATAATTTAATATGAAAATACATACTAATACTTATTAAAAGAAATACATAATTAAAAGGACATACCTTGTCTGCATAAACATGAAAAATGATGAACTTGACAGATTACATCCTTCAATCTTTAAACTGATACTACATCACTCAAATCTACGAATTTTTAAACTGATAAGTATTCTTCCTAGCTACAACTCTAATTTTTAAACTGATAAGTATTCTTCCTAGCTACAACTCAAATCCTTTTCCGTACCGCATTATTAAAGGTTACCACTGGAATATCAATAAATGAGGTTTGTCACGGATTTTTTCACGGATCTGCCCGTGAAAAACCTTTTTTGAATTTTGTCACGGAATTTGTCACGGATCAGTCCGTGACTAATGCAGGGGAGTAAAAAATGTTTTGGCCGGAGTAAAATGCCGGTCACCGGAGTAAATTTGTCACAGACCAAAGCCGTGACAAAACCTATTCGTGACAAATCCCATTTTTCCGTGACAAAGCCCATGTCAACTTTGTCACGGCCGTAATCCGTGACAAAAATCCGTGACAAAATGGATGTTTTTTTGTAGTGTACTACGTATTAAAGTTATGAACGGGGCTTGTTTAAGGCTATAAATTACCTTTTATATATAAATGACACCAATGAGTAGAAAATTGAGATGAATAAAACCAGTAGAATTACGCATATAAATCTCTTCAGAGGAATGATCATGAAATAAATATTGTTATTAATTTTTAGGTGCACAAAAAATAAAGACTTGGCGTTGCCTTTCTTTTGTGGGTTCCAGATTTTGGTGTGTGTAGAAACTCTAGAAAGCATGTAACACGTGCATCTATGTGAATGGTAATCATGGTCGTGTAAAAAAAAAATTTCCAAAAATATATACACCAATACGAGTTAGTCTCTATCCTTTTTAGATGAATTGCTTGTCTCCGGTGGCGGAACTACACTAGGGCCGGGGGCATGTGCCCCTCATTTAATGTGTGTGTTCGTCATCCTTAACTTTAAGTTTTCAAAATTAATTAATATACAATGTTACATAATATAATACTTCATAGAAGATTTGAAAGAGAAAACATCTAAAATAATTTATTATTACTTGGACAAATAAACAAGAACAACTCATTGGTTTTAAACTTAAGATACTTATTATATAAAAAATCCTAGTGGGGATTTGAACAACATTCATACTTTTTATGTTGAACTGCTAACACATTGAGACTATTTATAGTTGCATAAGTCATGGTCTCAAACCATATGAGTGGTTTTTAACCAATGGTTAATTCGAACTCCATAATCTTTAGTCTAAGATTTTTGGTACAAATCACTTAATGTTGTGCAGTACAAATTGTACAATGCATTTAATGTTGATTCGATTATCTTAATCCACTTAAGAGAGCTGCTCATTCGAATTCAGTAGTAAAGACTATGATGTTGTTCATAGTACAATACATTAAATGCTATTAAACAATAAGTTAACCACATGCATACTTTGTTAAAATTTGAATTGCATTCTTACACGCAAAAGATTTTTATGCATGCATTAAATGCAAACATTGAGCCACAGGATATTGAGCCACCAAGTTTGAAAAGTCAAAAGTTGAGCTTCTATTGGACTGCATTAAATGCATTTTCTGGAGCTCCGTGTCTGCATTAAAAGTTAAAATCACTTAATGCGCTTGAAGACCAACAACTGTCAGCCTAGTTGTGGAATCCGACCCAACCCGATTTCTTAACAGCACTTTGGGTGGGAAAACTGAGATATTTTTCTCCTCCTTTTGTATAATAGAAGATTTCATGTGAAAAGATCAAATATACACTTTTCACTCTAATGGTTGCATTTAGTCTAAGAGTATATAATATAATTGATTTATTTAATTCCCCCCAAAATTGATTTTCTTATTAAAATAAATTTATTTTCCTAATATGTAATTATGTAGTCCTTTTTGTTCATTTCAAAAATTTACGAAGTATTTAGTAAAAAAAGGAAAAGTTGACAAGAATAATCTCACTTTTGAACAATCTTTTCATAATAATCTCATCTTTACATAATCTCAAAATAATTTCATTTTTGCGCCTCATCTTCTTTCGTTGGATCCTAACCGGTTGATAATCTACTATACCGATCTGCTCACAACAATCTCATGCTTTTTTTTCTTTTTCCTTCATAAACTGTTTCTTTATTTTTATTCATCGACATTTTTTATTCCTTTTTGCATCCTTTTGTTCATATATATATTTTCCATATTTATTATTCTATTTATCACTCTATTAGGAGAGTATTTTTGTACAATTTTCTTCCAAAATAGATTTTTTTTGTCATTTTCTTTTCATCCCTTATTTTTATTTCATTTCCCTTTTTATCATTCTCTTCTTAATTATTCTTTTTTATTAAAATGTTTTTCTCTCTCTACCTTTTGTTATATTTCCGTTTTATTTTCACTTTTTCCCTTTTTTCTTCTAGTTACATTATTATGTTTTTTTGTCTTTCTTCTTAATATCTTAATTCCACCATTAATATATTTTTTCTTCTTGCTTCATTATCATATTTTTCTAAGTAATCCACTCATTAATTCCATCAATTGTGGAAAAAATTTATGTGATAAAAAGATTGGTGAAAAATAAAATTTAAAGAAAAATAAAGCATTTGGGAAATGTAAATAAACATAAAACATTCGGCAAAATGTAACTTTTTTCCGTGATTTTTTTTTTCATACATTTTCTCGAATGTTGTATTTTTATTTAAATTATATTTTTCCCTAATCTTTTCGTGACAGAGTTTTTCCCACAGGGGAAAAGTGAAAATAAAAAGAAAATATTACAAAAAGTAGATTGAAATAAAGTTTTTTAATAAAAAGAGAATGATTAAGAACAGAAACATAAAAGGGAAATGAAATAACAATATAGCAAGAAAATGCAAATGATAAAAATCTATTTGGGAAGGAAATTGTACAAAAAAAATCTCTTAATAGGGTGAGAAATAGAATAATAAATATGGAAAAGAAATAAAAACAAAAGGATGGAAAAAGGAATTAAAAAGTGTCTAGGGATAAAAATAAAGAAAGAAAAATTTTAAATAATAAAATGATACAATTAATTGTTTTGAGCAGATTTGTAAAAAGTGAAATTATTTATTGTAATATTTGTAAGGGAAAAAAAGCTTGTTCCATCAAACGTGAGATCATTCTTATTATTTTTTCTTAAAAAAAGGAACTAGCATTACCTCCGGCGGTAAACTGCCAGATATGATCGTAATCTATGGCTCTATGCAGTGCATCTCCGTTGCCTCCTAGGTGTCCTAGGCGTCAACTTTTGGCTCAAAATTAGTCCTCCGACACGTTAGAAATTAACTTTCCGTTTTAAAGTGCCGACAATACCAGCTTTCGACACCATTAATTTATCGCTCAAGCGAACACTTATTTACTAAGCGCATTTGTTTTGCTGCAATCAATCAACCGAGTCAACCCCTCAAATTTCTGAAAAGTTATATCCCTCTTCTGCACTAGAGAAATGTCGTTTGTACTTTGTACTGCCAAGTTATACACAATATTTTACACCTGATTGACAATTTCTTTTTATCGATAATTTCTTTTGTCTGTGACACAAACAATTTCTTTTTACCGGAGTGAAAACGGTTCTTTGCAGAAAACTAAAAAAATGTTTATACACAAACAATGTGACCGCCGTGCAAAATGCCGTGTACATCTAGCGTGTACATGAAGCGTGGTCGCTCACACTAAGGTACCCACTCAACTTTCTGATTGGGAAGTTGTACGAAGTTACTCTTTGTTTGCGATGTAGTGTAGAAGTAGAACTCATGGTGAATTCACTGATCGTTCAAAAGTATGATTATGTATACGAAACATAAATGAGAAAATTCCTTAAATAGGACTAAAATAAGAATAAAATTACTCCCACCGTCCCTATATAAAACTATCCATTCGTTTTCCACACATTTTAAGAAAATGAGGTTGGTTGGTACTGTTTGACATTGTTTGGACACTGTTTCAAAACTGGTTGGCACTGTTTGGCACTGTTTTGTTTGCCAAAAAAAAAGAAATAGGACTTTTATTTAGGGACGGCCCAAAAAGGAAACATATGCTTTTATTTAGGGATGGAGGGAGTAATAAATAGAACTATTAATGTTTCATTCTCAAAATAGGATTCATTCACTCCTATGTTGGGAAGTTTTAATCAAATTGTTCTTTTAATAGGACTAAATAAGTCATATTTGGGGAATAAAATATACTTACTCTATTTTTGAATTTTGTTTACGTTTTAGTCCTATGAGCAATTCCTAAAGTCCAAAACCGCAACCAAGATTGACCCTCGCCGAGGTTGGGGGCATTCCCAGCACTACGGCCGAGCCTAATGCCAACTCTCGCATTATGAGCACAAACTTAGCGAAGACATTCTTACTTCCCACCTCTGACGTAAACATGTGTACCCCAGCTAGGTGCACACTCAGGTCTAGCCTAGGGCCTCAAATAGAGATTGTGGATTTAGACATTTTAGTATTAAGGATCACACAACGTTCTGAAGTATGTCACCTTGTGATAGCTGTCATGCCCCGGACCTACCCGAACACATCAATAACCCGCCGTACAATACAAATAGTCAACCACAGTCAAGCACATTCATATTATACAAGGCATCTCAAATATCATTCACACATAAGTCATCCATAAACATACATAATAAGCAATTTAATACACAGCGGAAAACATAATTTGAAAACAAATGCCACCCGAGGCAAACATGAGCACGCAGACTCTATAGTAAAATATCCATGAGCAAGTTTATATTTGTTCAAACAGAGTGGAGGAAGCACGAACCAAGTCTTCTCTCCGGAGCAACCACTTGAGCAACGAGCACATGAAGCAAGCTTTAGCCTCAACCTGAAATGGTGGTGGGACGCCCCCGAAGGGGTCAGTACTCTATAGGGCTATAAAGTACTGGTGTGGATGACATCTAATAGATATACAACAAGTATTTCAAACACAAGACCCTCAAATAGGGTGATAATATAATCTAGGCCCTAACCCCAAGTTACCCCTTTTCAAAATATACTTACTTTATATAAAGTCAAGTAGTCGACCCGTAGGCCCAAGTTTGTTTACAAAACATCAACCCAATACCTCGTGACTACTAGTCACGACAATTCATAGGGTCCAACCCTAACACATATGTTTTCATTTCTAGAGTCCGACTCAAGTACATCACCATGCAAATCATATGACACAAGTCAATTACTTCACCGTGCATTTCTAGAGTTCTACTCAAGTACATCACCATGCACATCAAAGGTTACAACCTTCAATCTCACCATGCATTTCTAGAATCCAACTCAAGTACATCACCATGCATGTCATCATTCACAACCCCATGTCTACCCATGCACTTCTAGAGTTCTACTCAAGTACATCACCGTGCCATGGCATAGACCCAATTCCTAAGCAACCTATGCCTAGAATTGACATATCAATAATCTACCTTGCTTAAGGACATCCTTAAGCAACCTATGCCTAGAATTGACATGATCTTAGTTTCATACTAAATCAATTTAGTCACTTGAATCACATTCAAGTGCATCACTTACAATCAAATCCTTAGAATCAATTCTTTAACAATTACAAATAATCATTAACTAGTATTTCAATACTATTAAGATTATTCCTATCAAATCAAATATTCCATTTGTAAATCCCTACATATTTAGAAATATGTAGCAGCAACTTAAGCATCCAATATAATACATAAATATTCATTTATGTATCTAAGCATTTCATTCATGAGTAAAAATGCCTATTTTACATAATAGGTCATTAATAGCCCATTTAATTCCATTTTATCAATATGACTTCAAATCATTTCCAATTTCATTCCTTATCAAATATATCAATATTTAATCAATGATTAAGCATCACAATCCATGAAAACATAATTTAGACATTTAGGTAATCTCATGCTTAACCTACAAGTTGTAAGCAACTAGATGTCGATCCTCACTTCAAATGAGCTTTAAACCTTTCCTTCTCAATCCAATGCTCAAAGCTTCGGCCAAGGAAGTTTGAAAACTGATTCCTTGCTTAGAAATGAGTGTTAGACAGCCTCCTCAAGGTGCTATCTCAACTCCTAACCGATGATACGAAAACAGCTCCTAGAATAGGTGTTTTCCGGCAAAATCGTTTCCTAACCTTTCAAGGTTTGTTCTAGGTTAGTATCTAACCTTTACAACAAATAAACAAACCTTATAATAACATTTTATACACTTGAAATAGTGTATAATAGTTCCACCAATCGTTCATATCATTTAGATAATGAAAAGGAAGGTTTGGGGTTCAAACTCACTTTAAAGAAACAAATCCGTTTCTGCGAGGTAGCTTCTGCCTTCGATGATTTGGAAGCCTTCCACTACCCTTTTTTGCAAACAGAACCTCCACAGATTCCTTATCTTGAGAGATTTCTGCAGACACCTCACACGCCTTATTTGGACAAGTGTAGCTCGAGATATGAATCAGACAAGAAACCCTACGCACTGGAAAATAACCCTGCGGACAGTTTGATCAAAATATCTCCTAATCGAAATGGGGAGAGGGTCCCTTTGTTGCTAATCATGTCTTGTTCAGCCCCCTCCACTATTTGTCCTCCCCAATCAAGTTCTCTAACTCTTTTTCTTTATTTTGCAGGTGTCAAGAAGGTGTGGAATGGTTCCCAAATGATTCCAATCCATTTGGGGTCCAAAATATCTACCAATACTTCCAAAAATGGAAAGATGGGTTCTATTGTTTTATCTTTTGTCATGATATGTCTTTTTGTACTCATTCTAATTTGTATAGACCAAGTCAACTATCTACATCATATTATTGGTCTCTAATATGTGTAGGATGGTCTCAATAAATTATGTGATGTATAATTTGGAGGAAAAACCCTATTCCCATTATTTAGCTCAATAATGCCAAAGATGGGACCATAGAAGTCTGTATTCTTCTCTAATCATCCTTTCCCTTAATTGTGACCTTCGTATTTTTATTATTGGGCTACAAGCCGTGTGGGCTACCCTCGAGTGGGCCTAAGATGCCATTCTTGAATACTTACTATTTGTATCGAAGGGTTATGTATTCTTATTTACATAGTGTTGGGCTCTTATATCTAATAAGATAGCCCAATTAAGTATTTGAAAGCCCATTGCTATTATACGAGCCCAAACGGTAGTATGATCAATCAAGCATTACGTAAAACATTAATCGTTTTACAATTGTTCGATAATAGCGAAATCAATACATAAACTTTGAAATTTAAATTGAATTTCAAGGACGTTCGGGTGCGGTGTCACTATAGCTGTCCTAGGGCTGACATCACACAGTTTGATTACACTTGCAGCCAACCGCCAGATTTACACGTATGGATAGACTAATGGATCAGAACTTTTACTTGTTCACCAAGTATTTCCTTATACACTATATATATCACCTTTCAACTTGTGGAAACAGATCACAATATTGATTTCTGGCACATTGTTGCTCTGCCAAAATACTTACTCGATCTACCCTTTGCTTATTTCTGACTCTCTGTTTATTACCTACCTCGAGGTTTGTAAATCCATCAAATTATTGACTTCATTTTTATAACCATTATTTAATTCATTAGATGATACAAATGCTTAAGCAATATAACCTATAAATGGATCGTAATAAATGGACCAGGTCATCAAATAAAGATGAGCGAGGAATGACCGATTTAGTCGATCGTAATAAATGGACCAGGTCTTTGAATAAAGATGATAGAAAAATGAACGAGTTAATCGATCATAAAGATAAACCAAGCAATCAAATAAAGATGACCGGGAAATGATCGAGTTAATCGATCGTAATAAATGGACCAGGTCATCAAATAATGATGGTCGAGGAATGACGAGTTAATCGATCGTAATAAATGGACCAGGTCTTCAAATAAAGATGACTAGAGAATGACTGAGTCAATCGGCCATAATAAATAGACCGGGTCATCAAATAAAGATGTCGGTGAATGATCGAGATAATCAATCATAATAAGTAAACTAAGCCATCAAATTAAGATGGCCGGTAAATGATCAGGATAATTGATCACGATAAACGTCTGAGGCCATCGAGTAGCCTCGAGTCCTTAGTTGGAACCAGTAAGAAAGATCGAGAATACATCTATGTGATGAGACACTCCCGTTTGACCAACGTTGTCGAGTAGCCTTGGCTGGAACCGGTCAATTTAGGGAGCTCCCTCTGCCACCACTAGGTAAGTACCTCTTGCTGAAAAGCATTGTAGTTAAGCGACAGAGATGACTGGTCAAGGTCGGGACCGTCGAGTAGTCCACCCTTGTGGTCAGTACCACTTATTTATGGAGGTTCCCCTTGATGCCCACAAGGTAAGTACCTCTTGCTGAAAAGCATATTAGTTAAGCGTCAAGAGTTGCTCCTCGAGGAGTGGGCCATCGAGTAGCCTAACCCTTCGGCTTAGCCTCTATTTCACCCTGCGGTTAACGCTAAGGGGAAACGTGTTCAGGAAGCCATACAGTGGCGGATCTTGCAACTAAATATAATGTTGGGTGTTCGAATTTACTTTATCATTAAGATGTTACCAAATAGTACAATATATAAATTGTTACATCAATTCTATGCATGTATTTTTACACCTGACTTTAAAAAGTTTGGTTGTTCACATGAACACCATTGAACAACGAAGGTCCACCACCGGAGCCATAGGAGGCTCTGTATCCCTATAGAAGTATAATCAATGAATTCAACTATTGTAAATTTTCCTTTAAATTGATATTATGATATTTTCCTAACTAAGGTGGTTTGGTCATGTGCGTAGAAGACCCAATGATGCATAGAAGACCCAATGATGCACCTGTTAGATGACTTGAGAGGTGGGACGAAGATACGGGGAGGAGAGGAAGAAGAAGACCCAAACAGACTTGGATTAGAGGAATCAGAATTGATATGCATCTTCTTGGGTTGGATGAGAGTATGGCTTTGGAGAGAACAAAGTGGTGGGCGCACATTCGTGTGGACGATTAATCTCTTTTTTTCTGTTCTCATTTATTTTTCTTTATGGTTCTATGTTCTTATGTTACTTTTATATATCTTTTATCTTTCTTATACCCTTTTATCTTTTATCTTTTATCTTTCTTATGTTGTTATATTCTTATGTTATTGTTATCTTATACGAAGTATATATTTATCTTTATCTTATCCATATTTTCTTTTTTTCTTCATACTTTTCTTCTCTTTTTGTTGAAGGAAGTTTAGAAAAGTCAACTTTGGATTCTAGATAATTCGAAGTTGTTATATTTCTGTTTTACAAGTTTGTAACAGATTAGTTAATTTTTTATTCGGCTGCTATCTGTATAAATACTTCATCTTGTATTTTCAATATCAATAATGAAAACCATTCTCTTTAGGTTTCTCTCTCAAAATTCTTCCATCTCCATAGCTTCTTACATGGTATCATAGAAAGAGAAATCTGACTCCTGATTTTTTTTCCGCATCATTCATCTGCATCTTCTTCGTAGCTTTTCTGTTGATTTTCATCAACTTCTAAACATTGATGGCACCTAAAAATTCAAACACATCCACCATTTTCGATCATAATAATCCATTTTTTCTTCGGTCATCAGATCATCCAGGAATGAAATTAGTCAGCGATCCTTTTGATGGATCCAGTTACACTAAATGGAAGAGATCTATGCTGATAGCTTTGTCAGCCAAGAACAAGCTGGGATTTATTGATGGAAGCATTTATAAACCACCTTCTACTTCGTCTACATCAAATGCTTGGCAAAGATGCAATGATATGGTATTTGCTTGGATCTTAAGTGCTTTAACTAAGGATATCGCCAAATCAGTGCTTTACTGTTTAACTGCGAAAGACGTTTGGAAGGAGTTATCAGATCTATCTCAAGGAAGTGACAATATAACTTCCTATTTCACAAAAATAAAAATGATTTGGGATGGGATTGATGCAATGGGAATGAATCCAAGGTGTTCTTGTAACTGTTCTTGTGGTGCTTCGTCTAAATAGTTGAAATTTCAGCAAGATAAAAAGTTGTAAAGTTTCTTATGGGACTAAGTGACACTTACAATTTCATAAGAGGAGCGATCTTGATGCAAAATCTTTTGCCTAACATTACTATTATCTACAACACCTTGATTCAAGAAGAAAGGCAAAGAGAAATTCATACTTCAGTGCAATTTCAAATTGAATCTTCAGCTCTCAATGCAAAATTTTAGAAAGTTTTCAATGATGCAAATCACCATCCAAATCACCGTTTTTATGGAGAAATAAATTCAACGGTGGACCTAATCAAGGATACAGGAAGACTAATGACCAAACAAATTCAACGGTGGACCTAATTATGGAGAGCATGGCTTAAATGTAACTAAATGAAATTCATGCAATTACGCTTTCCTATTTATTAATGGACTGAGCAATCGCGTTTAATCGCTTAACATAAAAGATAATAATAGTAAATCCTGCTTGTAAAAAAACCAAACTTTTTTCTACAAATATTGCAAAAAGACAAATCACACCATTGACAAATGCTGGAATTTTCAAAATAAGAATAGTGGAAATTTTCAGAACAGAAACAAAAGGATGGTTGCGAATGCTTTTACTGATCAAAATGATCCGGATTATATTCAGAATAGTATCAATAATGGCTTTGGAAACGGTTTTGGCAGAAACTCAGTTTTTGAAACTGAAGATATTAGCTCAAATTCTGGTGAAGGTGGTTCAAGAATCATTCAGACCGTGTGTCAACAATGATCTGTGCAATCAATTCATGAATTTCTTGAAACAATTTAAGAATGGTTCAAATCATTCTCCTTTTACTGTAAATAGTGCTGGTAACACTACAACATCTTTCATTACCGTTTCTTGCAATAATACATGGATTTTGGATAGTGGTGTTAGTGATCATATGAGTTCAAATGAGTCCTTATTCTCTGATTTAATTCCCATTTCCAAACGATATTGTATATCTCTTCCTGATGGGCATGCTGTATTAGTCAAGTCTATAGGAAAAGTTCCCATTTCTCTAGAAATCACTCTACATGATGTTCTGTTTGTTCCTTGTTTCAAACTCAATCTGATTTCAGTTGCTAAGTTGGCAAAACAAATGAATTCACATATTTTTTACTCCTCGTCTTTGTCTATTGCAGGGCTCTTCAATGAAGACGCCTCTAATTCTTGGTAAAAAATGTCAGAGATCTGTTTCTTCTTTAGCCTAATAATCTCCAGCTTCAACACAAAAATCAACCTAGTTGTTCAAATTATGTTGTTAGCAATAAAAGTGTTTCTGTTTGGCACACTAGACTAGTTCATTTGATTGTTTACAAGCTCAAGCAGCTTGGATTTTGTAATGATTCTGATATCAATAAAGAAGAATTTCTCTCTTGTTCAATTTGCGCAAAACCTAGACAACATAGATTACCTTTTTCTAATAGTTTCATTCAAACATCCAAGCCCTTTTGATGAATTCATATTGATCTATGGGGACCTTATCACATTCAAACCTATAATGGTTTTAGATATTTCATAACCATTGTTGATGATTTTTCTAGAACAACATGGACTCATGTTATCTGTCAAGTGTAATGCTTTTCCATTCATCAAAACCTTTCTGATCATGGTAAAAAATCAGTTTAATCTCAATGTTCAAGCCATAAGATCAGACAATGCTCTTGAATTGGGTTCTAGTAAAGAAATGTGTTCCTTCTTTGAGTTACAAGGAATAATGTTGGTCCCATTTGTAATGGGAACAGTCTAGAGGGGGGGGGGGTGAATAGACTGTTCAGGAATTTAAACTTTTTTCTAAGTCAAAACTGACTTATCAGAGATGGTCGAAATCTGGTGACAGAGATGGTCAGGTTCTGATGGCAGAACTAGACCAGGCAGTGGATAAGTTTCTGTTCAGGTAGCCTCAAGAAAAGTGCTAAGGCAAAGTGCCTTTCTGATAACTCTGAAGGAAGATCTGCTGGACACAGAGTCCAACCTTAAGAGTTAATCAGTAGAATCTTAAGTGCGGGAATTAAAAGCTTAAAGTAAATGACACCGGGGATTTTATAGTGGTTCAAGGAACAACGTGTTCCTCTAGTCCACTGTTCCACTAAGCTTGCAAAAACTAAAGTTTACAACGCCTTAGTCCCTAGAACTTAAGAAGCACTCCTCGTCTTCTTCAAGTCTAGTTGCCACCCGGGATGCAGTCCTGCTTCCTGATGGCTGGTCTCGTTTCACTGAGTCTCTTGAAGTATCCCCACTTCACTTACTCCAGCTAGTTTGAGACGTCCCTTCTTTTTCAAGAAGTGTTTGATTCAAAATCAGTTTTCTCCAACGTTGCTTCTTCACAAAAGATGAGTAGATGAAGTTTTCGAAGTGTTGAAGAACTGAGTAACTTTGCAACTTGCTAGTTGGATGAAGGATTAGAAAATGTATCTTCCAACTGTAGCCTTTTCTTGTTAAGGATGAAGTTTGAATCTCAAGAAGGCTTTGAGCAAGTTCGTTTTTCAGATGTTGTAGCAAAGTTGTTCTCATAGTTCTTCAGAGTGTATCTTATATACTGGGAGCAGTCTTCCCGTTGGAGTGTAGAAGACAGCTTCATTAAATGCTTGTACTGTTGACTTGACCGGTTGGACCTTCGACTTGCTATTTTGGGGGCGTGAAGATACTCGCATGGTCAATCATCAGCTTTAAATATCTCTTCGTACGTACAGCATTAAATGTGCATTTAATGCGTGTACAATACCATGTTTCCGTTGAAAGGTTCGTAACCGTTAGGGGATTTCCCGTTAGTTTAACGACCGTTGGAAAGTGCTTTCGGAATCTGGTGTGTCTAGCAGAGTCTTATGAGGTTCTCTGGTTCAAACTCTGAAGTCCGCCTCAGTTGCCAACTCTGGTACCAACACTGATGACCAGTTTCTGATGGCTTCTCTGGTGAGCAACTCTGGGAGCAACTCTGGTAGAAGTAAGGTGGATCTCTGGCACGAAGACTAAGCTAAAACTTACAAAAGAAATTCTAATACAAAATTTCTAAAGGGGTACTTTCAAATTCTAATTAACCTAGCATCATCAAAATCTAAATACAATTATTCCTTACAATTTCCCCCTTTTTGATGATGCCAAAACCTTTTAACTATTTCCAGAGAAGTGCCTTTCACCATAAAAAAAATAAAGTTTAAAACTTTTCATTAGAATCTTGGTGGGCAACTTAGCATAGGAAAATAGTAAGAGTACGATACAATCAGATAGCAATTAAGGCAAAAGCAAGTAAGGTAACAGAATAAACACAAAGAAGTTGAATAAGAACAGATAATTGAATAAGCCATGCAAAAAGAGACAGAGTTGGTATCTTATTAATCTGATAGAGAAAATAAAGACATTACAGAGTCAGAGATAGAGAGTTAGAGGTCTTCTTCATCTACCTGTGGTCCTGCTCTGTCAATCCTTTCTAGTTCTGCATTTACCTTAGCTCTGATTGAGGCTAGATCCCTCGGATTCTGATAGTCAGCCCAATGGGGTGCAAGTTTGCAATCCAAATAATTTCTGATAGCTTCTGCAGAGTTCTTGCCAGTGAGAATCTTCATTCCGTACCACATTTCTGCTTCTTGGATAGAACCACCATGGTTGATCTGGACAAGTCCATCACTATCCATGAACAGATTCTCTCTTTGAAGGGGAGTCATCAGCTTTTTCATTTGTTCAAACTGAACTCTGTCTGGCCTTGACAGACCACTCTTCATCCAATCATTGAATGAAAATGAGGAGGTCTTTTTCTTTGAGCTTCTTGGAGGAGGAGGTGGAGGTCTGGTACCTGCAGTAGCTAGTCTCTTCTTTCTGGTTGCATCAAAGTATGGAGCAGGATCAACAGTAGAGGAGGGTTCTCTAATAGATAGAGCTCTGGAGCTAGGTCCTTCCTCTTCTCTGGTATCTTCCCCCTTTTTGGCATCACAAAGATCACCAAGAAGGAGCTCAATCTTTGAGAACTCAGAGGCTTGGGCATCTCTGATCTCATCGAGAGTCTCTGCCAGAGTTTGAGTGATAGAGGCAAGTCCTTCAATCAGGCTCTGTTGCTTGTCGACTGCAGATTGAAGATCCCTAGTTCTGACTTCTAGGAGAACCATCTTCTGGTATCTTTCCATATCCGACTTGAGGAGAGCTAGGCCTTGCTCTTGATGCTCCTTGCAGAGGGAGTGTAAGACATTGAGCTTCTGAGATGAGCTATCAGCAGATTTCTGAAGATTGTTAACAGAATCTGAGATCTGCTTGATTGTCTGGTGCTGGGCAAGTAGAGCTTGAGAGTGAGAGTGGAGAACAGAGTTGAGACCACTGACATCTCTGGAGACAGAATCTATTCTCAACGAAGATGAATGCATGAAGTTGTGCAGAGTCTCTGATAGTGCAGCAACCTTGTCTGTCATATGCTGGAATCCGATTGTGATTTGAAGGTTGGTATGGGTTAACTCTTCATGATGCTTGTCATTCAACTCAATGATCTTGCTCAGATCATGAACCAACAGACCACCAAATTGTTCTGCAGATTTCACAAACTGGTTGAAGGGAATCTGGGGTTCTTTATGAGTAATGTAACACCCCGGCCCCGTAGGCCCCGAGGTAGTTACTTCTGACCTCTAGTACTGTCCTCACAAACCGCCACTAGCCTTTTCCGCGCACTTTGTCCTCACTCGTGCGCTCCCTGAGAAACTTCCCAGGGGGTCACCCATCCCAAGACTACTCCCGTGCAAGCACGCTTAACTTTAGAGTTCTTGGCTAATGAGCTCCCTTAAAAGGAGATGCACCTTGTTGGTATGAGTAGTACTATTAATCCTCTTAAATTAATCTCGGGTATTACAATCACCCCCACTTAGGATCGCAACGTCCTCATTGCGCCCTTAACACTCTCAATCAAACCCCAGAATCTTGCCCCGCTAAGTGCCTGCCCGATATCTAACGGGTCAACACACTGTCGCAGGGTTGCTCTGATACCAATTTGTAACACCCCCAAATTTCCCACCCAAAACGTTGATATAATTGAAATAAAACTTTTATTTATTGATAATGAAAATTTAAAGAAAGTACAGCGGAAGTCTTAATAAGGGAAATGGGTGTTACCGCCACATCCGGTCATCTCTCAACCGGATGCACAGGCAACTAAAACATAACAACTAATTTAATAAAAATAAAGTGTTTGTAAAGTAAATGTTTATTTCATGACTAGTATAACTAAGGCGACTACTAATTCGCTCTCGGGCCATGCAAGCAATCATCAATTGACAAAGTCATCCTCACCTGCACAAATAAAGTGCAGAAACAAAACAAGGAAAAGAAAACAAAAATTAGCTTTAGAGCTAAGTAAGTACTACCCAACCCCGTAAAATAATCATGTTTGACTAAAATAGATCTTTATATAATAATATATAAAAATACTCACCCATCGAAATTCTTTTCACTTTGATTTTTCTCAAAACTACTTCTTTACAAAAATCCTCAACTTCTCTTTAAAACTTCATAATAACTCTTCTCTTTGATTTCCTCAAAAATCACTTCTTCTCTAACTTCCTAGTAATTTAGAAGGGCGGTGCTCAACCTTTCGGTAGAGCCCGGTGGACCGTGGTTACGGACGGCCACCCCGAACAAGTGCCGGTACCACAACTGCTCTGTTGGAAACGAAACGACTACCTTAAGTGTGCACACCCCCTAAAAGGGATTCCAAGCCCTCCGAGTAGTAAGTCGTAACGAGTAGTCGGGACTCAGTCTACCAACTACCCCTGAATAAGATATCTTGAATGATTAGGGACTACTACTACCATAACTTCTTCTTAAAAGGGATCATCGATCCAAATATTACTTTAAACTCAAACTGTACTTCTTAGTAGTAGCAGACCTAATCACCCTCCACATTTATCCGGACGTGGAAAACCGACACCACGGATTTCTCCCGTGATGCTCACCTCTTATGAAATCATTCTTTTATCTGGAATTAATATACTTCAAAATATTTCTCAACTTCTCAAACTGCTTTAAAAATATTTAGAAAAAATATTTACCCCCAAAGGCACTTAGTTTCACGAATCATCTCAGAATCACATGCATAAAAATCATACTTCACACTTAAAATCACGTATCACATAATACATATATAATACGAGGAAACGATTTTTGGATTGACAAAGAAACTTACCTCAAATTACGATAAATCCTAACTGATGCTTCCACCTCGATCATCATAAAAATCACCTTCTATAAATATTAAAACTCTAAAAATCAATATCTCATCCAAACTACGGAGTATAATTTAATTCATCTACCCTTTATTTATAAATTTCCCCCTCTTATTTTAGTAATATAGTTTGTTTTAATTTATTCATTAGGTCATATATACAATTTTTAACTTATTCTCGCCACTTGATCTATTCCATTACATTTTATTCATTTTAATAATAATACGGCCCAATACCAACAATTAAGAACGCATAGTACATAGACTACTACGTACTTGATCTTCGTCGTCGGCTGAAGCAAACAGAACAGAGCAAGTGCCATGGCAGCTTCTTCTACCGGTAGCTACGGCAACTGGTGGATCCTACTGTGGCGGTGTGGCGAGCTGGCAGCAGCCTTGTCCAGTGGCGGCGGCTTCTCCTCTCTCAGCGATGACGGAAATCTTTGTAGCAGTTTCTCCGGTGATTACGCTACTCTTCTTCTCAACTGCGATGAAATGGCGAGCAGGTCAGCAGCGGTAACAGAGAGTTCCACCAGTCTAGGCGAAGGTAGTGGCGGTAGGTTGGTGTCGCTTAGAGGAAACGTTTTTTTTTCCGAGTGAAATGACCCGGCTCCCTCCTCATCACTTTTGCCGGCGCGAACCAGTCCGGCGAACCTCCTACTGTAGCGATATGATGGTGCGGCTTTTGGAGTTATATGTATATATTTCTGACTTTAACTTTGTAATCCGTCGATCGGGTTTGCAGCGGTATATATACACGGTCATGGGGTCCGTTGGTTTTCCATCTAGTTTTACGCACAATTAATCACAGTAACTTCGCTTATTAACTCTCAGTGCGTTCGTGTATGCCCGTTACCCTGGCCGTTACGTTGGCGCTATTATTTGTTATTACTGCGTATATTACTACTATTTTATTACGTAGTATTGTTAATGTTATTATTACTAATGTATTACATGTGCCTGATTCTAGTATGTATGCATGAGTATAGATACTACGTATAAGTATGTATGTATGATGACATGATGTGCATTACGCATGTATGTATATACATGTTGAGTATGTATATATGTATAACATTATTACTAACATCTACGTAGCATTAGGTAGAAGTTGATTAGTCAACTCAAATTTGATTATTATCATATTGTATTCAAGTCTACCCTTAAATTTTATACAATTATATGTACACTTAATTTCAATCCCAATTCTCACTTAAGCTACTTTTATTATATTAATTTGTATTAACACATCATTTAATATTGAATATTGATAATCATCACTTATTTCATCTTTTATTTTATATTTTTTTTCTGACCGATTATACCTGGTCTATTTTTATCAGATAGATTATCTCATTTACTTTTATTTCATTTCACCGTTATACTTCTATTTTAAATTTTTAGGGTGTTACATTCTACCCCTCTTAAAAAGATGCTTCGTCCTCGAAGCATAAACTAAATTCCAATACAATTATTTAGAATTACAATCTAAGCCCCTAAAAGAGTGCTTTGTCCTCGAAGCATAAGCTAAAACGAGACGATTAATAAGGAATTTCATAGTTTGTATTCAAAGGTTCAAATTCAACTAAGGATTCTAGAAAACTCATACACCCGATAAGGTTTCTCACGATATATCAAGTTTACACTCTAAAGTATCACATACTTGCGCATAAAAATTACGTAGCTTATTCTCCAAGGAATTCATTACTTTCAAGCGTACACCTTATAAGTTATTTTTTTCAAATAAACAATTCACACATAGTCAATCGTTACCAACTTGGAAGTCCCATTTCGCATACCAACCCATAGCACACATAAAGTTTCAAATTTCTCAAATGCAACATAAATCAATTAAGACATGTAAAGAAATAAATAACACAATCCTCACCGCGATTCTAGTCAAGTTATTTTTCTTTTTTTTAGACAACATTCAATTAAATTTGCTTGAAAACTTTATGAAAAATTCATTTTTTTAAATATGAGCTTTAAAAGAATACTTTTCAAAAATAATATTTTGAAATACCTTTTTTTTTATACTTTTGACTCTAGTCGCCGTCATACCAATTGTTAAGGGTACCATCTTAACAACCAGAGACTTTGCAACTGGAGTCCCAAAAGCTCTGATACCAATTTGTAACACCCCGGCCCCGTAGGCCCCGAGGTAGTTACTTCTGACCTCTAGTACTGTCCTCACAAACCGCCACTAGCCTTTTCCGCGCACTTTGTCCTCACTCGTGCGCGCCCTGAGAAACTTCCCAGGGGGTCACCCATCCCAAGACTACTCCCGTGCAAGCACGCTTAACTTTAGAGTTCTTGGCTAATGAGCTCCCTTAAAAGGAGATGCACCTTGTTGGTATGAGTAGTACTATTAATCCTCTTAAATTAATCTCGGGTATTACAAGTAAACCCAGGCATTTCTAATCCTCTTCCCTTAGGAAATGGAGGAGCTCTGGTGGATGGTGGAGGGGAAGGAACTCTTGGGGGTGTCCTTCTCCTTTTAGAAGTTTCATCAGCAGCAATGGAGGAGGTGAGGAATCCATCATTGTCACTGTCTGAAGAGAGGACCCTGAAGATTGGTTTCTTCTTTGGTGTAGAGGCTGCAGAGTGGTGAGATGATCTCTGTGGTGAGGCAGATCTGGAGGGTGGTAAGGATTTCTGATGAGGTGAACTCTGGGGAAATGGGATTATTGGTTGAGGAATAGGTTGGTGTGAGGGGGGTGGTGGGGGTGAAGGTGATCGATTTCTGGTGTTAGAAGGTTGTTTGCAGGGTGATGAGGGTCTGGAGTTGGGTTTCTGGTGAGATGGAGTTCTGGTGGAGGTTGAGGTTTTCTGGTCTGGTGAGAGGGTTTTCTGTTGGGGTGGAGATGAAGGTTTAGAGGGGGATTTGGAAGGTGATGGTTGAGTAATAGGAGATTTGGGAGGGGAAGGAGGAGGTGTAGGGATTACCTCAAGAACTATTTCTGAGAACATGGATTCTCTCCATTCCTTGATCAGTTTCTCCATGGTTAGAGCAATGTCATTTGCTGTGGAGGGTTCTCCTTCCTCAAGGGCACTATGACGAAACTTGATGAGAGATTCTTTTCTCTTTTTCTCCATCAGCCATGCATCAAACTCTTCCATTTCTTCCTCTTCCAAGGCTTTGACATGCCTTTCAGGAGATAGTTCAGTTGTTGGAACTTTACCTTGATATCTGTCTTTCTTCTTCTGTAGAACAGAGATGAGAAAGGCAAGGTTGAAGCATTCTGACACATCTTCTGTGCCTACCCAGTGAAGGACAGCAGCTTCTTCTTCCTCATAGGCATCAAAGAACTGAATGATTTTCTGGAGAGGTCCCATTCTCCATCTTCTCCATGCTAAGACTCTATCAAACTGCTTCTGCAGAATGATGTTGTAGTTAATCTCTGGTTCCATCTCTGGTGAGGCTTCATGTTCTGGTGAGAGGGCAGAACTTGGCAACTCTGGTGCAGATTCTTGTTCATCCTCTGGTTGAGTTCCAGATTCTGGTTCAAGTTCCCCCTGAACTTCTGATCTCTTGACAGGTGAGATTACCTTTGTCTTCCTCTTCTTCTTGTTTGGTTGAGGGCTCAAGTTGTCAGAGTCATCACTCTGTACAACTAGCTTTCTTCTTCTCTTCTGCTTTAGCTTTCTGGCAGGAGATTTTCTGGTTGCCTTTGGGGAGGGCAACTCTGGTGCAACCTCTTCTGTGGCATCCTTTTCTGATATTGGCACTCTGTCATCCTTCTTCTTCTTTCTGACTTCCCTTACAGCCTGTGACTGCTCAGGTTGTTTTGAAGTCTCACTGGGCTTCTTGGGAGCTTTCTTAGGAGCAGGTTTAGACTTAGCAGCCTGTTCCTCTCTCTTCTTCTCTAGCCTTTCCTCTCTCCTTAGCTCAGAGGAGATGGCTATGTTGAATTTTGGAGAGGCTGTGAGGACGATTGTTTTGGAGTGATCAACTGGGATGGTATCCCTGAGTTGAACTCCTTTGGCAGCAAGGATGACAGAAATGAGAAGTCCATGTCCCATTTTGGTGGAAAAAAGACCTGTTTCTGAGTCCTTCTTCTTTATGAATTCAGTTAGGGAGCCAAATATTACCTCGCCCCAGTTGATGTTCATGCCATGGTGAACTGCAAAGATCGCCTTGGCATTGTTTTTGTTCATCTCGTCAGTTGAAGCAGTTTTGCACCACAAGCACCGGTGCAGAATGCTGACAAGTTTTTCATAGTCCTTCTTCAGAAAGAACTTCTTCATGTACAGCTTGTCCAGTCCGGTGGCCTCCGGGCGACAGTAAGTCTGAACAAATCCTTCAGTGGAGACTTCCACTGAGTCAAGAGTGAGAAGATTGTTGGCTTCCGGGTCTTGGGAGTCTAGTTGAACTCCAAAGAACTCGTTTAGAGCATCTGCATTCAGAAAAATTCGTTGACCCTGCACCTGGGAGTGAATACCAGTCTTGGAGATGGTGGCGTTGAGGTAGAACTCAGCCACATCTTTGATGCTGAAATGCTCGTAGGGGTGAGCAACAACCTTTGAGAGTTGTGAGTCAGTCATCCCCTGGATGATCTTGGTCATCCTCTTTTGATTTTCTGCCAGTAGTGGTAGGGAAGACATGTCGACCTTCATGCCGGAGACAATGTTGGCGATGAGGGTCTTAGCTTCTTCCTTGGTGAGATCATTGATGTTTAGGAAGTTCATTCTGAGTTTGAAAGGTTCTGAGGATTGAAGGATTTAGAGGATCTGAAAGCTTGAATGCTAGAGCAGTTTTGAGAGAGATAAAGTTGCAGTAGGGATTTAGGTTGAAGACGGTGGATATAAAAGGTTTAGAATAGTGGACGTTTGAGATATTGGCAGTTTCGAGGTAACATTTAATGAAATGCGGGCGGAAAACGTTTCCGTTAGAAGAGTAACGATCAGGGGTATTCTGGTAAAAGACCGTTTCAATTAATTAGGTCTTGCCCGTACCTCGAAATGTTGCTAAGTCCACATCCGTATCTGCTGTCTCTCTGAAAGGGATCTCTTGGTCAGAGAAGGGGGGTTCTCTGATGTGAGATTCTGATGAACAGAGATAGGGGTTCTCTGATGTGAGTTTCTGGTGCAGAAGAAAACAGTTCTGGTTCAGTGAGTCTCTGATTCAGGCATCTCTGGGAAGATCATCCATCATTCCCAGTTCTTCCCTTAGCTTGTTAAACCTTGCCTCAGGTAAAGGCTTGGTTAGGATGTCTGCAAGCTGGTCTTCTGTAGATACATGCTCCATACAGATGTGCTTCTTCTCAACATGATCTCTGATGAAGTGATGTCTGATTTCGATATGCTTTGTCCTGGAATGAAGAACTGGGTTCTGAGAGATAGCAATGGCACTAGTGTTGTCACACAACAACTTGATCTCCTTAGCTTGAATCCCATAGTCCTTCAACTGTTGCTTCATCCAGAGTAACTGAGCACAGCAACTCCCAGCTGCAATGTACTCAGCTTCAGCTGTATTTGTTGAGATTGAATTCTGCTTCTTGCTAAACCAGGAAACAAGCCTTCCTCCTAGCAATTGGCAATGACCAGAGGTGCTCTTCCTGTCCAATCTGCAACCTGCAAAGTCTGAGTCAGAGTAACCAATTAGTTCAAAGTTACCTCCCTTTGGATACCATAGGCCTACATTTGGATTTCCTTTGATGTATCTGATGATTCTCTTTGCAGCACTTAGATGGCTTTCCTTGGGCTTTGATTGGTATCTGGCACAGATTCCAACAGAGAATGAGATATCTGGTCTGTTTGCAGTCAGGTACAGCAGAGATCCTATGATCCCTCTGTATGTTGTTGCATCCACATCTTTTCCTTCATCATCTGGACCAATTCCTTGTGATGTGTTCATGGGAATCTTTACAGATGATTTGCCTTCCACTCCAAACTTCTTGATTAGATCTCTGGTGTACTTTCCTTGGTTGATGAAGATTCCTTCTGGAATTTGTTTCACTTGAAGACCTAGGAAGTAGCTTAGTTCTCCCATCATGCTCATTTCAAATTGACTATGCATCACTTGAGAGAATTTCTTGCACAATTCTGGATTAGTACTACCAAATATAATATCATCAACATATATTTGTACTAACAGAATATGATTAGCAACAGAGATTTGAAATAGAGTTTTGTCAACCTTTCCTTTAGTAAACCCATGGTTCACTAGGAAGAGTGACAATGTGTCATACCATGCTCTTGGAGCTTGCTTAAGACCATAGAGGGCCTTTTTAAGCTTGTAGACACAAGAGGATTGAGTAGGAATGCCAAAACCTGGTGGTTGTTCCACATAAACTTCTTCTTCAAGATCTCCATTCAGAAAGGCACTTTTGACATCCATCTGGTAGACCTTGATGTTGTTGTAAGCAGCATAGGCTAGAAAGATTCTGATGGCTTCAAGTCTGGCAACTGGTGCAAAGGTCTCATCAAAATCAATTCCTTCTTCTTGGCAATATCCCTTGGCTACCAGCCTAGCTTTATTCCTTACAATATTTCCATCTTCATCTGCTTTGTTCTTGAATACCCATTTGGTTCCAATGACATTCTGGTGCTTTGGTCTAGGAACAAGTTCCCACACTTTGTTCCTTTCAAACTGAGTAAGCTCTTCTTGCATTGCATTGATCCAGTCTGAGTCTGCAAGAGCTTCTTCCACAGTCATAGGTTCCATTTGAGATATGTAGCAGGTAAGCATTGTTTCTCTCCTTGATGTAGCAGATCTGGTCTGGACTCCACTTCTGATTTGTCCAATTACTTGATTAGGAGGATGATCTCTTAACCAAGTTAAATCAGGTTCTGATAAGGGTTGTCTTGGATTCTCTTGTTCTCCTTCTAATTCTTCATCACTATCTTTATCTTGTAGGATGGGATTCTGATGGTGTATTGGTATGGCAGAGTTAGTTACCAATTCTGGTGTGTCCGTCTCTGGTGGTTCCAGTTCTGTTGACTCTTCTAGATTCACTTTCTCCAAGTTTTCAATTATGCTCTCAACAGAGTTGAGATCATCAAACTTGACATGAATCGATTCTTCAACAAGTAGAGTTCTTTTGTTGAGTATTCTGTAGGCTTTGCTGGTGCTGGAGTAGCCTAAGAATGTTCCTTCATCAGCTTTTTCTTGAAACACCTTGAGGTGATCCTTTCCGTTGTTGAGTATATAGCATTTGCATCCAAATGCGTGAAAGTAGCTGATGTTGGGTTTTCGTCCTTTCCATAATTCATAGGGGGTTTTCTGATGAGTTTTGTGAATCATGCTCCGGTTCTGGGTGTAGCATGCAGTGTTGATTGCTTCAGCCCAGTATCTGTAAGGTAGACCTGATTCAGCAATCATGGTCCTTGCAGCTTCCTTCAAGGTTCTATTTCTTCTTTCTGCAACTCCATTCTATTGAGGAGTTCTGGCTGCAGAGAGTTGATGCATTGTACCATTCTGGTCACAGAATTCCTGTATGACCTTGTTGACGAACTCTGTTCCTCTGTCTGATCTGATGGCTTTGACTTTCTGATTCTGCTCATTCTGTAGTAACTTTAGTAGAGATGGTAGTTTCTGCAGAGTTTCATTTTTCTTGGTCAGAAAGATAGTCCATGTGAATCTGGAGTAGTCATCCACCATGACTAAGGTGTATCTCCTGCCACCAACACTTGGAGTTTCCACTGGTCCAAATAAATCCATGTGAATTAGATTCAAGGGACCAGTAGAGAGGTTTCCAGCAATGGGTTTGAAAGAGTTCTTCACTTGTTTTCCTTTCTGGCATGCACTGCATAAGTTCTCCTTCTTGTATACAAGGTTGGGTAGACCTTCAACAATGTGATCCCTTGCTAGCTTGTTGATTGTTTTGAAATTCAAGTGACTCAGTTTCTTGTGCCATTCCCAACTGAGTTTTGAATCTCCTTTGGCTATCAAGCAAATTCCATCTTTTGCAGTTGACCAATCAACTACATAGATGTTTTTCTTCCTTGTTGCTGTTAGAACCACTTCTTTAGTTGTCTCATGCTTGACAGAACAGTCTTCCTTGGAAAATTCGACTGTGTAGCCTTTGTCACAGAATTGGCTAGCACTCAGCAAATTGAATTTCAATCCTTTGACATAAGAGACATCATCAATGATTATCTGGTTCTTTATCAGCTTCCCTCTTCCTTTTGTCTGGCCATCTTTATCATTACCTCCAAAGGTAACTCTGGGCCCTTTGACTTTCTGGAACTCTGTTAGGCAACTCTTGTCACCTGTCATGTGTCTGGAGCATCCACTATCAATGTACCAATCTTGCTCAGAGATGGCTCCAGCACACAGTTCCTACAAAATTAAAAGGAAGATTTAGGTACCCAAGCAATGTTGGGTCCTAGGGGGTCATGCAGTCTTGGCAGCCGGTACCACTTTGGTCTCATCAAGTGAAACCTTGGTGGGTGGTACCCATTGTCCACCTAGTAGTCATAGTAAACGGAAGTGTGATTCACTTTGGGCAGATGCTTGTGAGGATCATGCTTCCGGTTTACATACTTCTGCATAGCCTTTTTGGTTGGGTAGAAGTCCCATATACTATCAAGAGCAGAGGGACGATTAACTTTGGGCTTCTTAAGTTGACCAGCCAACCTTTTCTGCCTAAAGTTAACTTTCTCTTGATATCTGCCTTTCTGGTGATCATCTCTGACACGGTTATCATGAGTTTGTCTGTTATGGGTTTGTCTTTGATTTTTGGTGTTCTGAAAACCTTTTCTGTTGTTAGGTTTTCTGCCAGGTTCATTAATTTTTAAAATGGGTTTCTGTTGAACCTTTATCTTTTCCTTTTCTGGTCTGACTTTCTCATGAATAACCTTGGTGCCAGATACACCAGCATGACAAATGGGGCTAGAAATAAGTGGCACTATGACCTTATCTGCCTTAGCAACTCTGGTGCTAGGCATTACAGAAGGCTCACCTGATTCTGTTGAGCCATAACCAAGACCAAAACCAGTGCCAATTTGTTGATCAAGTACAATCTTTTCCATGGAATGCTGGGCCTTCTGGTAAGCTTTGTACTTAATCTCAAGAGGCTCTATTTCTCTTATTCTCTTGAGAAGAGAAACATTTTCAGCTTCCAGCTGATCTCTTTCCTTAATTAGAAGATTGATTTTGATCTCAACCTCCTTTCTTAAGTCAAGAATTTCAACCTTAAGCTTACTGTTTTCTTCTTTAACAGAGGAATAAGTGGTTTGAATGGCTTGAAACTCTTCCCAAAATTCTGACATTGAATCAGAATCAAAGGCTCTGCCTACCGAAGAAAAACTAGAGTTAGAGGTAGAGGATACCTCATCATCAGATTGACCCATAAGACATAGGTCTTCAGTCTCTGTATCCAGGCAACAGAATGCCTCATCGGATTCTGATTCTGAGCTGGACTCTGTCTCAGAGAGAGGGTCCTTCTCTGGTTGTTCAGTGATGAATGCCTTCCTTCTTCGGTGCTCATATTTCTTTTCTCCTTCCTGGCCTTGCCTTTTGGAGACTATGGGGTGTGGACAGTTGGCTTTGAAATGCCCTGGTTGTCTGCAATTGTAGCAGAGAAGCTCTCCACTACTCTCTGATGGTTTGGACTTCTGGTGTGGCTTTCTGCTAGAGAGTGGACTTCTGCTGTCCTTTGGCTTCAAGAATTTCCTGAACTTCCTAGCAAAAGCCGCCATATACTCGTCAGTTAAAAGAATAGAAGGGTCAAAGTTATTTACCTGAGAGGTGCTGGCAGTGAGGGCAGTAGTGCTGTAGGTTCTGAGATCCTTGCTATCTCTCATGGCGGTGACCTTCATCTTCCATGGTGAAGGTAAACCTCTGAGAACCTTCAAGTTGATCTCTTTGGGAGTAAGTTCCTTCCCAAGTTCTGATATCTCAGCAGTGAGGGTGAGCAAGCGTGCATACATCTCAGCTATGCATTCTTTGGGTAGAAGTTTGAAATCTTCAAACTTCTTCATGGCAATGGTAAGTTTGTTGTCCTTTTCTTGCTCATCTCCAGCTCCTATCAAGGTAAGAGTATCCCAGATTTCCTTGGCAGATTTGCACTTCTTGATCCTTGTGAAGTACTTGTCATCTATGGCTTTGTAGAGGATATCCTTGGCAATGTTGTCAAGGTTGTATTTCCTCCTTTCCTCATTGGACCATTCATGGCGCAGTTTGGTGATCATCTGGGGTTGACCACCACCTGTGATGTATTCAGGGTTGACCTTGGTAAACTCTGTGAAAGGTCCTGCATCAAGAACATCCCACATTTCATCATGGAGTGCGCAGAGGTGAGCTTTCATGCGGATCCTCCAGTCATCAAACTTTGTCACTGAGAACATAAGATTCTTTGAAAGAGTGTTATCCATAATATGAGATTAAAGAGGCTAAAACAAGTGGATCTCTTGTTTAGTAAGTAACCTAAAAGATTACAAGAACAAGGAGGCTCTGATACCACTTGTTGGTCCCGTTTGTAATGGGAACAGTCTAGAGGGGGGGGGAGGGTGAATAGACTGTTCAGGAATTTAAACTTTTTTCTAAGTCAAAACTGACTTATCAGAGATGGTCGAAATCTGGTGACAGAGATGGTCAGGTTCTGATGGCAGAACTAGACCAGGCAGCGGATAAGTTTCTGTTCGGGTAGCCTCAAGAAAAGTGCTAAGGCAAAGTGCCTTTCTGATAACTCTGAAGGAAGATCTGCTGGACACAGAGTCCAACCTTAAGAGTTAATCAGTAGAATCTTAAGTGCGGGAATTAAAAGCTTAAAGTAAATGACACCGGGGATTTTATAGTGGTTCAAGGAACAACGTGTTCCTCTAGTCCATTGTTCCACTAAGCTTGCAAAAACTACAGTTTACAACGCCTTAGTCCCTAGAACTTAAGAAGCACTCCTCGTCTTCTTCAAGTCTAGTTGCCACCCGGGATGCAGTCCTGCTTCCTGATGGCTGGTCTCGTTTCATTGAGTCTCTTGAAGTATCCCCACTTCACTTACTCCAGCTAGTTTGAGACGTCCCTTCTTTTTCAAGAAGTGTTTGATTCAAAATCAGTTTTCTCCAACGTTGCTTCTTCACAAAAGATGAGTAGATGAAGTTTTCAAGGTGTTGAAGAACTGAGTAACTTTGCAACTTGCTAGTTGGATGAAAGATTAGAAAATGTATCTTCCAACTGTAGCCTTTTCTTGTTAAGGATGAAGTTTGAATCTCAAGAAGGCTTTGAGCAAGTTCGTTTTTCAGATGTTGTAGCAAAGTTGTTCTCTTAGTTCTTCAGAGTGTATCTTATATACTGGGAGCAGTCTTCCCGTTGGAGTGTAGAAGACAACTTCATTAAATGCTTGTACTGTTGACTTGACCGGTTGGACCTTCGACTTGCTATTTTGGGGGCGTGAAGATACTCGCATGGTCAATCATCAGCTTTAAATATCTCTTCGTACGTACAGCATTAAATGTGCATTTAATGCGTGTACAGTACCATGTTTCCGTTGAAAGGTTCGTAACCGTTAGGGGATTTCCCGTTAGTTTAACGACCGTTGGAAAGTGCTTTCGGAATCTGGTGTGTCTAGCAGAGTCTTATGAGGTTCTCTGGTTCAAACTCTGAAGTCCGCCTCTGTTGCCAACTCTGGTACCAACACTGATGACCAGTTTCTGATGGCTTCTCTGGTGAGCAACTCTGGGAGCAACTCTGGTAGAAGTAAGGTGGATCTCTGGCACGAAGACTAAGCTAAAACTTACAAAAGAAATTCTAATACAAAATTTCTAAAGGGGTACTTTCAAATTCTAATTAACCTAGCATCATCAAAATCTAAATACAATTATTCCTTACAAATAATTCATCAAACATCTTGTTCACATACACCTCAACAAAATGGTGTAGTTGAATGAAAACATAAGCACCTCCTTGAAACAGCTCGAGCATTACTTTTTCAGTCAAATTTACCAAGAAAGTATTGGAGAGAGTGTATTCTTACTGCCACTTATATCATTAAAATAATTCCTGCCAAAGTTCTACAAAACAAATCCCCATATGAACTCCTGTTTCAAAAACATCCAAACATTCATCACATGAAATCATTTGGATGCCTTTGTTATGCATCTTCTCCAAAATCAGGAAGAGACAAGTTCCAACCAAGAGTGCTTCCTTGTGTTTTCCTCGGATATCCTTTTGGCAAGAAAGCTTATAAGCTTCTTAACCTGAAGGATCACTCGATCATCTTTTCCAGGGATGTCATTTTTCATGAAAATATTTCCTCATACATTAAACATCATGATTCTTTCTGCATTCCTTTAACTACATCTGAAATAGATTGATTGGCAATCCAAACCTCTTTCCTATCCTGATTAGTATGTTTGCAATTTCAAAATTTCCAAATCCAATTCAGTTCTTTCTGATTTTGATTGTTCTCACACTCTCACTTCTCTCTGTGTTGATGGTTCCAATTCTATTTCTATCTGTTCTAATGTTTCACTCAAGGATTCTACTTTGGATACTATGGTTGTGTGCCCTATTCAAGAACCACTGTCTTATGAGCAAGCAGCTCCCTTTCCTGAATAGCAAGAAGCTATTGCAACTGAATTTTCTGCACTTGAAGCAAATGAAAGTTGGGATCTTGTACCTTTACCAAAAGGTAAGAAATTAATTGGTTGTAGATGGATTTTTAAGATCAAATTTCGAGCTGATGGAAGAATAGAGAGATACAAAGCCATATTAGTTGCTAAAGGAAACACTCAAAAAGAAGGCATTGATTACTTTGAAAAGTTTTCTCCTGTGGTTAAGATGACCACTGTCAGAACTTCAGTTGTTGTTGCAGTTAAAAAGGAGTGGTCTATTACTCAATTAGATGACAATAACGCCTTTTTACATGGTGAATTGGATGAAGAAGTGTTTATGAGACCACCTCCTGGCTTAAATGTTGCAGATAAGAACATTGTTTGTAAGCTAAAGAAGTCCTTATATGGATTAAAGAAAACGTCCAGACAATGGATTTAAAAGATGTCCTTTTAAATGATTATTCACTTTTCTAGAAGAAAACTGAATGCAATTTGGTGTTCTTAGCCATTTATGTTGATGATATTCTGATAACAGGAGATAACATTGAAGAAATTCAGCTTCTGAAATCTTTTCTTAATCAAAAGTTCAAAATTAAGGATCTTGGAGACCTTAGTTATTTTCTTGGCCTTGAATTTGTAAAAGTTTCTAATGGTATGGAAATTGCTCAAAGAAAATATGTCCAGGATCTGCTCAAGGAATTTGATTGTCTCAGTTGTAACTCTACTGTCTCTCCTTTAGACAATAACATCAAACTCAATAAGGATTCAAGAACAGTTCTAATAGATCCTACATCTTATAGAAAATTAGTGGGTAAACTGAATTTTCTTGTCCACACTCGGCCTGATATTGCTTTTGTTGTACAACATTTAAGTGAGTTCATGTCTGATCCGAGACAACCTCATTGGGATGTTGGTATTCACGTTCTCAGATATCTATCAGCAAACCCTTCACAAGACATACTTCTCAATGATTCACACAGTTATACACTACAAGCTTTCTTTGATGCTGATTGGGATACATGTTTTAACACCGTCCCCAATTATATTTACTTTTATGGAAATCATGTATTGAACCTTATGAACTGGTTAATGAATTTACGAGGTTGTAAATTTTTGTTATTACTTTTGCGTGAATAGTGAATTCCACGCGGGGCCCACATCGGGAGCGGGGACCACCCTATATTTCCGAGACCACATATTATATTCATCTTGGTCTAGATAATATGTATATGTTGGTGGATATTCTAGTTGGGCCATGAGAAGGGCATAGGGTTGACCGGCTGGTCAAACAAGGCCCAATTACCGACATTAGTAATTTCATCAGATAACAGTCCAAAATGGATTTCGGAGACTTCTAACTTAAAGTTGGGGAATTTATATTCTATCTCAGGGTCCATAGTGATTTATAATGTGTGACATATTTTATTTGGCCTGATACAATAAAATATAATTAAAACAGTCCGAGAAATACAACTTTCAGGGCGATTGTACATTTCGGGACTTATTGGGATGACCTCACACATGATTGGGGGCCACCCCACGAATTTTTCAAACAAGGGGAGCTTTATTTAGTGCAAAGGAGTGGCTGAACACATTTGAAAGGATGGGGGAGACCATCTTGACACCCAAGGGGTCCCTCTCACACTCATTTGGCCTATGAGACAAAAAGGAAACCCCTCCCCCTTTCCTCATTATTGTACCTCGCCTAAACCACCAAAAGAGGAGGAAGAAGCTCTGTAAACGCCATCTCCATTGTTGCAAGTCGAGCACAAGCAAGGTTGGTCCAAGGAGGAAGTTAAAGAAGGGGAAAAGTTAGGCAAAGTGTGAAGGATTAAGGTAATAACCTTATAATAACTTTTCCTCTACTTTTTATTTATCATATGGCTTATATAGCATATGGAGGACCCCTAGGATTAATCTACATGTTTAGGAGTGTAGAATTAGGGGTTGGAAGGTAGTTCTATGTCCAAGAACGAACTTAGAAGCCAAAGTAACTGGTTCATCGGAAAATAACCTTTTAGAGATTATTTGTATTGATATGGGTTTTATGATGATAAAACCTTGTTAAGAACTTGTCTAAGGTGTTCCTAGAGCTTTCACGGAGTTGAAAGAGTCGCCGGAGTAATCGCCGGAGCTAGACAAAGTTCGCCGGAGTTTCGTTGGAGTTCAACCGAGAAGGGTAGAACTTCATAAAGCTCATTCGAGGTGAGTGGATGGCTTATGTCTTGTAACTCTTGGTTTAAGTATAAGATTACCTAAAGAAATGTTATAAGTATTCATAATGATGTTTAAAGGAACTTAAGCATGTGATTAGTCAAAGTTATTTGGCTTATGTGAATGATACTACATGATTTTGCATGTGAAAAATATAAAATGTGTATAAAAACACATGTGATGTTTTGGATGGTAAAAATGGGATATTTTGGGTGTTTAAGACCCAATACATGTTGTATAAAAGTTTCAGATCGAACGGAGGTCATCCGGGGGGTCAACGAAGCGCCGCCGTTGGGCAGATGGCGACCCAGCGCCGGCCTTAGGGCTGAAGCGGCGCCGGTTAAGCCACTGCCTGGCCTGTTTGGGAAATTTTACACATACCCAGCGCCGGGTATAGGGGTAACCGGCGCCGGTTAGACTGCTTCCCCTATTTTTGTCTTCGCCGAAAATGTGTATCGAGGCCCGGTTTGAGGGGGGATCAACCCCGGCCATCCTATGTAAGTATATTGTGCATGGAATTGCATGGAATATGCTATTTAATTGTCAAGTTTGATATCTAATGATTAAGCTCTAAGGCTTGGTTTAGTCTTGATAAATAGTTATGATGTAGGCCCTATCTAGATTGATATGAGGTAGATCATAGGGATATATATGGTGGAGGACCCAAGGACTAAAGAGTCCTCAAAACTTATATGCATATGGTGGAGAACCCAAGGACTAAAGAGTCCTCAAAACTCGAAATATATATTTCGGTGGAAAACCCAAGGACTAAAGAGTCCTCAAAACTTATATGCATATGGTGGAGAACTCAGGGACTAAAGAGTCTTCAAAACTCATATGTAAATCGGTGGAGGACCCAAGGGCTAAAGAGTCCTCAAAACTCATGGTGGAGGACCCAAGGACTATAATGTCCTCAAAACTCATAGGTAAAATGGTGGAGGACTCAAGGACTTTAATGTCCTCAAAACTCATATGTATAAATGGTGAAGAACCAAGGACGACGGTACTGTCCTCAAAACTTCGAATATGAATTGATTAGGACTAGGAGGAGTCCTATACATTCATAGGTATATGGGTGGGTTGGGATTTGAGTCAAGGATATTGATTACTACTATTTTCCTAAATAAACAATGACCTATGGGTCGGGTATTTCCATGTATATATATACTGCTATGTATTTCATAACTTGGGGGAAAGTACTATACGTGTATGTATCACCCTTTTTTTAGAAAAGGAATTTTATTGAAAGGAGAAAAAAGTACAATGCGAGAATAAAAAGAGAGCAGTACAAAGAGAAAATAAAAAATAAAAAAAGGAAAACAGACAAAACTAGTCCCAAGGAAAGTCTCTGGATTGAGATCTAGTCGTCATGCTGTGACGCCTTTTGTTCTTTTGCGTTTTCCTATAAATCTTGAGTTGTGTGTTTAAATTGTCTGTTGGCAGACAATTTTCCGAAGTGACGAATTTTGCTTTGCGACAAATAGTCCTGTTGAATTGGGAGTTTCTAATTTCTTCTGGGTAGGAGATAAGAGGATGACGACCGCTTTCAGTTGTATGTCGAAGAAAGTCGTCTCTGAAGAAAGAATCATCAGAATGATCAAAACTATCTGAGGCATCTGAGTAAGCCTGTATCAGTGGCAATTGGGGTTGTTTACAGGGAGAGGAAACTCGTTGATTCTCGATACTCGCCGCCTGGATTTGATAGTTTAAAATCAATTTAGAGATGGATGTGTTGTCCTCGGTATCAAAGGTGCTCCTGTGATGTAAAGAGATTGATTCGTCCAGCACAGTCTCCAGTAGCCCTGCAAAATTAGAGAACATATTGATGAATTTAAACAAGCCCGACTTTTTCGGTCCCACAGGAATTTGAGCGGAGGTACCAAGGTTTTTTGCTAATTTCACGTAGTTGCCTGATCTGTTAGTTTCCAAAGAGACTGTGATATCTCCAAATTGGTTAGTCTTTGAAAAATGCGATGTTGAATTTTCGAGCTGCGACATAAAGCGGATGATTTCAGGAGCAAGCTCTATTTTGAACCGAATCTTGTGCAGCTTGGTTTTTTTAAATTCAAATATAAACATTTCACCCTTTTTGACCGCAAACTTAAAAATTTTAGATTCAATTTTGATTGAATCATATCCCTCATGTCCAAAGAACTGGAAACTTTCACAGCCCGGTACCTCCAACGCTGACTCAGTCCCAATATCTTCATTCCTGTTTATTTCTGAGTAAGTAGCTGGCTTTTCTTTGTTGTGGAGATTTGAATTTGTGGCGTACAAGGAGTCTGATGAGGGGTCCTCACTAAAATTGCCCACAAGCAATTCTTTGTCTGTAACCGACCTGACCACATCGGCCCATGTGACCCTGTTAGCTGGTGTGCTCTCCTCAATCAACTGGCCGTCGGTGGTGCGCTTGTAAGTCGTTGAATCTGGCTTAGAGATGAGTGTAACTTCCGGCCTTGAAATCTCCGGGCTTATTCTACGGCTGCCTTGGTTTATATCACCCTATGTTTGGGTCTTATACTTGAAACGTTAGTTACTCTACATTTAGCTTGCTACTCGCTCGGTACTTGTACTGACCCCTTCGGGCCCCCACCATTTTCAGGTTGAAGCTAGGGCTTGCTACCTGCACCTTCTTACGGGTGAAGTCATTCAAGGAAGACGTGGTTCGTGCTTCCTTATTTCCTTTCAAACTACCAAACACTTGCTCATGGATATTTGATTTACTATAAACTATTTTGGGCCTGTGAGCCCATGTTTTGGCCGGTTGTGGCCCATGCTTTACCATTGAATATTTCCGCTTTTCATTGGTTTAAATGTGATGTTGATATGTATGTTTACTACTGAGTGTGGATGGATTATGTTCATGGATGTCTTGTATGATTAAGTCACGTTGACTTGCGAGTGACGTCACTTGGTCATATGGCGGTTGTACACGCGCTTAGATGCGGTCTGGGGCGTGACACATGTTCTCATTCCAGACGTTCTATCAGTGGTTATGTAATCTTTCTTGGAGGAAGTTTGATTTCATGGAAATCAAAGAAGCAACAAATTGTATCTCTTTCATCCGCTAGAATACAGATCTATCAGAAGAGCAACTGCTGAAATCGCTTGGTTAACCCGTCTTCTTATCGAATTAGATGTTTCTGACATCATATATGTATCATTAAAATGTGACAGACAAGCTGCAAATCATATTGCCAAGAATCCGGTTTTTCACGAAAGAACAAAGCACATTGATCTTGATTGTCACTTTGTCAGAGAAATGTTACTGGCTGGACTGACATCTCTTTCCTACATCCGAACAAATGAACAGCCAGATGATCTTCTCACAAAATCTCTTCCTGGCATTCAACATCATTCTCTTTTATGCAAGTTGGGTGTGTGTTCTACACCCTCCAACCTGAGGGGGGTGTTGAAAGAAGTTTAGAAAAGTCAACTTTGGATTCTAGATAGTTCGAAACTGTTATATTTCTATTTTACAAGTTTGTAACAGATTAGTTAATTTTTGATTCGGCTATTATCTGTATAAATACTTCATCTTGTATTTTTAGTATCAATAATGAAAACCACTCTCTAAGTTTCTCTCTCAAAATTCTTCCATCTCCATAGCTTCTTACATGGTATAAGAGAAAGAGAAATTTGAGCCCTGATATTTTTTCCGCATCATTCATCTGCATCTTCTTCACAGCTTTTCTGTTGATTTTCATCAACTTCTAAACATCGATGGCACCTGAAAATTCTAACGCATCCACCATTTTTTTATCATAATAATCCATTTTTTCTTCGATCATCAGAGCATCCAGGAATGAAATTAGTCAACGACCCTTTTGATGGATCCAATTACAGTAACTGGAAGAGATATATGTTGATAGCTTTGTCAGCCAAGAACAAGCTGGGATTTATTGATGGAAGCATTGATAAACCACCTTCTGCTTCGTCTACATCAAATGCTTGGCAAAGATGCAATGATATGGTATTTTCTTGGATCTCGCCAAATCTGTGATTTACTGTTTAACTGCGAAAGAAGTTTGGAAGGATCTTGAAGAAAGATACACACAATCAAATGGTGCACAACTATATGGGATACAAAAGGAGTTATCGGGTCTATCTCAAAGAAGTGACAATATAACTTCCTATTTCACAAAAAATAAAATGATTTGGGATGAGATTGATGCAATGGGAATGAATCCAAGGTGTTCTTCGTCTAACCAGTTGAACAGTTGAAATTTCATCAAGATCAAAAAGTTGTAAAGTTTCTTTTTTTATAAAATGTAAATATATATATCCAGAAAATAACATAATACAATGCATAAAAAAGGAAGCAAACAGAACTATCTAAACTAGCATGCTAACCTAAACTAGCATCTATCGTATCCACCCACCCACCCCCCACCCCCCACCTCACGACAGAGGAGGGGAGAGAGAATTTTCAAAATCCATCCCGAAATGGCACGGGACACGCCTCAACTCATTCATAAAAAACCTGTCAAAGTAACCAAAGTTGTACTAGTCCCCGAAGAGCCAGCCCATTAACGAGTCATAACCCTCTCGTAGGGGGCTGTCCATGAGCAAAGAGGCCCAATTCCAGCAAGATCAAAAGCACTAATCCATAAATCCCAGCTGGAAAGCAATAGTCAACCAAGGCAAGCCCAGATTTCAAGCTACAAAAGCATCCAGTCACCTGCCCTACATGTATCCAGCGGAAGAACACTCACGCATGGGTCAGGGTTTCAGCGTGCAACCCAACAAGTAAAAGCCCCACCCGCATTTCGCATGGAGCCAAATCCATCCACGCATCAACAACGCCCATCTTGAAGACCGCATCTGGGCCCGACGCACAGAACCAATCCAACAGCCCACTCACACACCATCAGCACAGCTCCAAAGAACAGCGGGCCGGATAGTTAGGGCAACGGCCTAATCCTTAGAACCTACCATCGCTAAGGTGTAGCTCCGCGTTGGAGAGGCCGAGAGGCGCCGATCCAGGGTTCAAGTCAAACATGACAGGCTGGCCAATCAACGGTCACCTGGCAGTCAGCCCCACCCCACCCCATCCCTCGACCACCCCACCTGGCTCCGGTGCAACCAGGCAGTCCGGCGACCGGAGAAACAAAGTTACCAAACCAGAGAGAAATCCCTTTCCAACCCTTACTCATTAAGCCACCTTCCACTGCCCACCCCCATCATCGGCGGCGTATGTGACATGGCAAAGACCGGTACAGAAACTTCAACCACCCACACAGGTCTCCGGTTGTCTTCTCCGACAAAGCCCTGAGCATCCATCCCGTTACAGCATATCATCCCTTCCGTTGCCATCTCCATCGGACCTCACACCCAAGAAGCCATTTGTCACCAACCACCATTTTCCCGAGTCCCTACCCCTATACGTGCCACCCAACACGCAGTGGCCATTGATGAACCGGTTGAATCACACAAGAGGGGGTGAATTGTGTGTGTAGAACTACGACAGTTTTTCACCGAGTACTAGTGTGGGGCAAAGGGAAAAACAGAATTTAAAGAACACAAAGATTTAACGAGGAAAAATCCCTTGGTTCAACAGGGATTAAAAAAACCTCGACCTCCTTCGGAGGAATTTGAATACTTTTCACTAAAAGCCTTTAAACACGTTACAAAATAAACCCTCCTAGTTTACCCTTGAGCCACCCCAACTCTAACCTCTCTAGGTAAAGTTCTCACTACCTAGTCTCTCAGCTTTACAACAAAGCTCTCACTTCACACCCCAACCCTCGAAGGAAAGCATTCTCAAATGTTCCTCTTAACCCCAATACAATAGAAGAAATTGAATTACAAAGAATAGAACTGCTAATGGAACTGTCGCAGGTTCTCGGTCTTTTATGGAGTGCTTGTATAATTCTCCTTATTTCAGTATTTTATTCTCGGTTCAAGTGCGCCTTTCTTCTCCTTGATCTTGGCATATATATAAGATGCTTGGAGCAAGTCCGTTGATGTTTTCTTTTCTTAGATGGTCGAGTTGCCAAACGTGGAACTTGCCTTGATATTATTTGAATCACTTTCCTTCTACGTGGATCCTTTACGTTCGAACTCAATGTATATGATAATCAATTTGAGATACATAATATCAAACAGAAGGAAGTAATATATTGGCTTGTCAAATATAAACATGCATCGGTCCACATATAGTTATGTAGCAACACATCATCCTTTTATGGTAATAAAATATTCATTTAGAACTACAGTCAACCAAAGTCATGAGTCATGCAATCATTCATTATTAATAATAATTTAAGATATTCATCAAAATATGATATGATCAACTTAGCTAATCATGCCAAGATTATTTCCATAACTTATTAAACAATAAAGGTCAACTTTACTTAGGTGGGTGTCTAGTCATGCATGGAAAGAGAATAAGTGACTCATGTTACGTACATATAGAATGGTCATGCATAAAAAGTGATTTTCCCTATTCATCCAACAATCATACAAACACTATATCGAGTAGAGAAGAAACGATGATCCGATTCAATACCAACAAAGATTTTGAAATACAGATTAGGGTATGAAACGACACACACTCTCTCTCTAGACTGATATGCGTGAATATTTTGGTAAAGGCTTAGGGTTTTCTTAAGTTAGCATCCTTTTATACATAAGGATGTCTAACTTAAGGCTTACAAGAGGGCTAATGGGTTGAAATACATTTGTGGCTCATATTACACATCTAAATAATAACTACACAAATACAAAGATATTTAATTAGATTGGACACCATAAAATATTCCCAACAATCTCCCCCTTGGTGTTCAATCGTGTTCAATCAGCATTGTATCGCAAATATCTTTGTCTTTGTGTTTACTCAGCAATGTAGAGGAGAGCGTAGATAAAATCTAAAGTAGATGTCACTTTGGTTGTTATGGCATGATCATAAAGATCAGCAAAGATAACGTAGCCCCCCGGGGTCGTGTAGACGCCCGTTATCATCACTATAGAGATAAACTCTGAAGCGATGGCCTGAACATGTTGGTGATTTCTATGTTGCAATAACAGGACTTCCTTCCAATCATTGGTCTTCATCTTTAATAGATGAACGCTATGCAAGTTCTCGCGGATCATGAGGACCTGCAATTGACTCTAAAAGGTGTTTGTGTTCTAGAAAATTCAAAACATTTGGGAGTGAGATAACTAGACACGACGTGATCAATGAATGTTCAGTGGCATGGGAGTGTGGGTCACTATAGTCAGTATTTGTCACCTCAGAAGGAGACGGTGATAAGAGATGAGGTTCCTCGTGAAATATGATTAAACATCTGTCTAGTGGGAGACACGTGAGTGGTCTAGGGTAGGATTGTGCATGCGCCGTTTGGACAAAATGCAACGACTTCTACCCGGGATCTGAATAAATTCAGTCCTGAACCTATGGGGTTTGTCCAGAGTAGTTGAGTGACTGAGAGTAATTTTCTCAATTGATAGAACAATAGAGGTAATAGATTTAACAGTGATTATTGTTCTCTTGCTCACTTGAGCTTTCTTCTTCCTCACTCTCATTGTGTTCACTCAGTTACTCACTGACTCTCGGCTTTGTCCCTTGGGCAGACTTAGTTGGGTTTACTAAGCCATTGGGACTTATCTCTCATTTCTCTTTGCTCTTTTCTTTTCTCTCTGTACTCCCCCTCAACTGGAGCACTCAGTAGGATGCCTTTCACGTTGATTGGTTCTTGGGAGGAGAACTTTGAAACCCCCCCTCAAAATTTGCATCCTTGAGAGAATCCTAGCATTTTACATTGTTTAGCATCAGGAGGAGAAAAATGACACTCTCCCTCAAGAGTTGCAAGTTGTGTTGTTTGTTACCTTGTTGATTGCTCACAGCTCGTCTTCATACCCGCCATGTGTGTGGAGCAATCGGATCATTTACCACACATGACGGACTCGCAAAACAGATTAAGTATGTTTTGGTACCCATTTCCAAATGGGTCCTTCCTTTGCAACATTGAAAAACTGTTGCACTTTCTGTTTGATTTGAGATCCTAAGCTAGCTGGTTGAGAAGGATTTGACAGTCTTAACTTTTCAGCTTCAGCCTTAGGAACCCATTGTTGTTTGAGGTTAGGTGCATAAGAGGTTTCAATATAAGTGAGTGAATTATCAGACATATAATCTTTCAAAATTGGTTCTTGAGAGAGTCTTCTCAAGTGTTTCTCACTCAACGTTCATCTTAGCGAAAGCTGGTTTCTTTGAACACTGCTGAACATTCACACCCTTATCTTTATTTGAGGAGGCAGCAGACTTAGAGTAGCAAGTGTTTACTGGCGTAACCAAGTTCAGAATAGAAGAGCTTGAACAGTAGTGGTTCTTGAAAGATGTCTTCCTTTTAGCATAGAACAGAGCACTCGAACATTGGCTCCTATTCCTTAGATGAGATTCTTCCTCCTTCTTTCTTCTTCTTAACTTCTCCTCAATCCATTCCCCTCTCTTTTCCACTCTCCTCTTCACATGATATCTTGTCGGAGAAGGAGACTTAGAATTAGAGGTAGAAGTTTCAGGATCATTAGTTGATTTTTCAAAATAGGTCTTAGATGATCGAGGAGAAGGAGATTGAGAACTTATGCCTGATTGAGAGGATGTCCCTAAAAAGGATATTTCATTTAAAAGTTGTTCCCTCTCAAGCTCAAACGTCTGTTTTTGTTTATCAAAAGCTTCTTTCAATTCAGCAAACTTTCTCACAAGGGGTGGAATGTATGCTGGTTTGGCTACAAGCTCTAAAGTTGAAGGTTCCTCTTTATCTTGCACAGTCTCTTTTGCAGGGTAAAAGGTTGGAATCTCTTCAGGAGGAGTCAACGGGGACTATTTTGTTTCATAGCTCTTGTTCAAGGCAGCATAATCAAAAGGATTTCTGTTCCGGGATTAGCTCTCTTTTCTTCCTCTATCACAACCATTTCGTTTTCACTAAAAAAACACATTAAATTGGTCAAACCTAAACTGATGGTCCCGGAGAGGGTAAAAGTCTAGAGGGGGGAGGGGTGAATAGACTTTTAAATCTTTTTCAATTTTAAAGCGTTTCTCCCTCTAAAGAGTTGATCTATAATCTTTTGAGAGAATTATAGACGCACAACAGAAGTCTTTACCCTTTATGGAATCGGTGTATGAATACTTTCTATCTTGGTGGAAGATTGAACCCAAATATCTGGCAGTTCGCTTGGCAGTTGGCTAGATAGCAGGGAACTTCTAAGGCAACTGCTGAGGAAATATTGGGTGTTTGATGAAAGTGATGATAAAATGTTGCTGAGAATAATGAGGGCTTTCAGAAAATGTGCTTTAGTGAAAGTAATCAGGAGCTATACTGAAGCAGTGGTCTCAGCAGTTGGGTGGTGATGAGGGCACTGCTGAGGTACCTGCTTGGTTTAGAAGGTGAATTTCAGAGAGCAGTTTGGTCAACCTCCTTGTTGGTGATGATATGGAGGTCTGGTGATATTGAGATGTTCAAGAGAAAGAAATGTATATGAGCAGAGGGCTCAGCAGTTGGGTAGACACCAGGGGACTGCTGAGGCACCTGCTATGAGTTTCTGGGAAATGATAGAACATGCCTTTTGGTGATATTGATGCACTTCTCTTGTATGAAAATGGTCTCAAAGAAAGTAAGTGATTAAGCAGTAGGATAAGCAGTTGGGTCAGTTAAGACAACTGCTTAGGATTCTGCTGGCAAACTTCAATCATTTTGTAAGAAGTGCTAAGTGTGTGCTTTGTTGAATGAATGTAAATCAACACACAGTATATCCTGGTTCAGAGGTGGTGTAATCCTCCTACGTCCAGTCCCACCCTCTTTCAGATGGATTTCACTAAAGTATTAAGCCCAATACACTTAGTGCCAATCTAGCCTTTACAACACTTAAGCCTAGATTGAAGGTTTTTCACAATGAGTATAGCACCACTCAAAGTTACTCAGTCCTTAGACTTTTCTCTAATGAACCAGTGGGGATCAAAAGGTACTCTATCTATCTACTCACACTTTAGGATCCGAACAACTGTTCTCCTAAGTGTTTACAACAATATGTGAAATGTTACAAGAAAGTTCTAACCTCCAACTAGGAACTAAACTTCTATGATTTAGCAATGAATAGCTTGTAAACTGGAAGTTTAGTGAAGCATGAGTCCAAGCAGAGAGTAAAGTTTAGAATAGCACTTTCTCTTTTGCTAGATAGCTCGTGAATGCTCGTGAAAGAATTTCTCTACTTTGGATGCTCAAAGCTTTGTTAGAAATTTTCGTTTCAGCCTATATTTATAGGCTTCTCGTTTGGATTAATCTCATCCGTTGGTTAGGATGAATTAATCTCTGACGTTGAAATTCTTGCAAGGACGAATTGTACATTCGTCTTCTTGTGCTGGAGCATTTATTTGGGATGATTTCTTTGTCTTGAGTATCTCAGCCGCTGAAGCATCTCTTCGGAAAATCTTCTCCTAATAATATATGCGTCCTATGCTCCGGTCCCATGTATTAATTGCCTAGTCAATTTTTGTCTTCAATCATTTACATTCAATGTATTTGATTTTCCGAGCTTCTTTTCTTTAATAATGTGACATATAGTTAACCTTTGAGCTAAAATAATATATACCGGTAGGATCTAAATATCATATTAAGGTAAATAAAAATTACCTTATTGCATTTAAACTTTTCCGGTAATATTCAATTCGACTCAAAAATTGTACATTTTATTTTGTCACATAATTTTGAATTCTAATATACGAACGATATTGAGACACAATGTACACGTGCTAAGTATAGTGGCATCATCAAAATCTATCAAAATTGGGTACTAACAATTTCCCCCTTTTTGATGATGCCAAAACTATACAACACAAGAAACAAATATTTTTATTGATTTTCATTGAGTTTTTGTACATTGCTCTAGAGTCTAGAGTACAATAGTTTATAGTCATTTTCGGACTTCTAATCTATCCTAGTCTTGTTTGTCTTCTTGTGATTTCTTCTTGGGTTCCTCCTTTGCCTTTGCTTCTTCTGTCTTTCTTCTTCTGATCTCAGCTTCTTCTTTGAGTCTCTTGTTCTTTCTCCTTGTCTCTGCCCCCTTTATGACTGCCAGTGACCTGCTGGAGGAGGGGCCTGCTTGTGTTGCTCTTTCCCCCTTTTTGGCATCAGCAAGGGTCTGGCTCTCTTGAAATAGGGCCGCTATTTCTGGATCAGAGTCAACCTCTATTTGCTGGATTCTCCTTGTTGGATGGAGATCGTTGAATTAAATGGCGATCCGTTACATCTACCTTAACCTCTTCTTTGATTTCTTGGTCAAGTTTATGAAGCTGTTGAGTTGTTGCTTGTTGGTGTAGGCCTAGTGTCTTGAGTTCATCTCCTTGCTTTAGGAGAGCTTCTTGACTAGCTGTGTGAAGTCATCCTAGATGATCAGCAACATCTGCTCTAGTTTTGCCTATTGCCTCTGAGTGCTCCACTTGTTTGGTGACCAACTTCTTGGAGAGATTGAGGATGGTGGGTAGCTCCTTGGTTTTGAGATAGTGTAGGAATTTCTCATGCACCTGGATAGTTTGAAGGGCCTGCTCAAGGTTAGTTGGTAAGGTAGAGTTGGAAAGTACCTGGGCAGAGGGCTCCGCTTCTGCTTGGGCAGAGGGCTCTGTTGCAACTTGTGGTTGCTGGATTGTCTGAAGCTGACTTTGGAGCTCTACACATAGAGCTTGAAGTTCCTGAAGGCCCTTCTGAACTGCTTGTGACTGTCCTTGCTGAGTGTTGATGTAGGCTTCATGTTCATTGATTTGTTGGAGAGCCTTCTCGATGTTGGGTGGCAGAGAATGTAGAGATGCTCATGTTTGCTCTTGATCATGCAGTTGCTTTAGGAGAGTCTCAATTTGAAGTTCAGGTTCCCAGTCCTTAGCTCTTTGAGCTGTTAGTTCCTTGTGGATATCTTCTAGCTGGGCAGGCTGTTGGGAAAGTTGCATTTTGAGCGGGGCCTTTTGTTCTGACCTGAATACCTGCTGGATCATGAGGTTGCTTTTGATGTGGCAGTAAACTTATGCAAATCTGGCTTCCAGAAGTTTGTCAAAATGCTTTTGCATTTTGATCAATAGCTTGTGAAGTCTCAGTTCGGCATTGCTGACAAATTTTATTGTTGCTCTTCGTTCATTGATGAAGACCTCTGCTAGAGTCGGTGTGTCCTCAGCTCCATCAGTGAGAATTTGATTTTTGACGTGTTCTGAAGTTGTAGCTTAGTGTTCTGGGATCTCTTCTTGGTGAGGCTCCATGTTGAGGTCCAACAGTTGGGTCCCTTGTGGGAAAGTAGCAGCCAACTGCTCTTGGGGAGCTTTGGAGGATTCTCCTCCTCCATGTGTTTTCAGCCTGGATTTTTCCATAACCCTCATAGTTTCTTTGTCACTAGAGGAGGAGTAAACAGTTTGTTTACCTCTGGAGATTGGTGGACCCTTAGGTGCATTGTCAGCATCATCATCATCCAGATCATCATCACTGGAGTCCTCAATGGTGTCCTTTGCAGTTAGCTTCTTTTTCTTCATGGCGTATACTTGGTTGATTTTATGGAGAACGGTTGCTACTGCCATATCATCAGTTCCAAGCCACTCCACCACGAATTCTTCTTCTTCAATGAAGTGATCAAGTGTTGCAGCTTGATGGAGAATTCTTGATAGTTTCCATGATCTCCATTGCTTGACTCTGGCAAATTCAGCATCTAATTGCTGTAGAGGAGTCAGGATAAGTGAGGCCGCTGCTGGTGATTGAGGGGCCTGCTCGTCTAGGGGAGCCACCTGCTCTGGTTGAGTCCCCTGCTCTGCTTCTTGGGGAGCCACCTGCTCCTCTTGTTGACTCCTACTCTCTGGTTGATGTGTTATCCTTGGAATAAGAACGGAGAGACGAATAGCTGAGCAGTTGCTTGCATTTGAGGAGTTGGATGAGGCCTCTGCTTCTTCTTGGATGACTTGTAGAGGGGAGGCCACTGCTTCGAGTTCATCATTGATATTCCTTGTCAGATTAGGGGTTAGGTTTGTCTTCATCTTCTTTGATTGGACTATTTGACATCCAGATCGAAGTCTCTTGGCAGTCTTGGTGTCCACTTTGAAGGAGACCAAAAGGAGATCATTGGATATGAAAGAGTCATCTCCCTTTGGTATTTTTGGGGCTCCTTCCTTGGAGGTTTGGAATAGGAACTTCCTCCAATTAGTTGCTTCCTTTGTTGCCCTCAGTATCCCTTTCTTCTTGAGTAGTTCTCCAATGAGAAACCCGTACCCTAGTAATGGCAGAGTACCATCCTCATTTCTTCCCGTGTGAGATTTATTCACATATCCTCTTAGCTCATGGTACACGTACTTGGTCCAATTGTATGGGGACCCTGAGATTATTGCGGCCAGTGGTTTTGCTCTTTGTGCATTGATCTCGTCAAGTGTTGTTGTTCTTGTGTCGATACACTTGTAGAGAATGTCGAGGAGAACATCATATTCTTGAACCATCAGCTTCTTTTTTATCTTGAGAGTGGGTAGGTTTTGAGCTCTTGACAGGAAGACTTTTTGTTTGAAATCTGCCTCATCCAGGGTGAGGTCTTCTACATTTGAGGCTTCGTTACTCGGAAGAGAGAGCAGTTCCCTGATATCTTCTTCTTGTATCTCTACCTCAGTTCCCAGAACTACTGATTTCAAAGTCTCTGGGATTGAGTTGAGGTAGAACTCTGCTACTATTTCCGGATAGAAGTGGGAGTACGTGTAAGTGGCCATTTTCAAGAGCCCTGTTGTATCGAGCTTCCTTAGGAGCTCCCTCATAAGATCAGTGTTGTTTGCTCTCTCAAGTGCTTTTGAAGTGTTTAGGATGGAGCCAGTAAAAATGGATTTGGAAATTTTGATGAGTGAGGCCATTTGTGTGAGGAATTAAAGGTAGTGCGGAAGAAGGCTTTTGAGGGTATTAAGAGAGAGTTGAGAGCTTTAGAATTGATAAGAAAGAGATTGCAAAGTGAAAGTGTGAAGGATTTGTACGGAGGGAGTATTTATAGGCTATCGGAAAGTAGCCGTTGGGATATAGCCGTTGGATAATACGGCTGGCCTCTTTAGTATTAATTGTGTTCACACTGGTAGCAGGGGGCTCAAATTGGGGTAGATTTTTGATGGTTTCTGAAAACAAGAGTTGTCTTTTTGAAGTCCTTGATATTAGGGGATCAAGATGATGTATGTCACTTGTTGAGATTTCATATGTATTTGTCAGAAATTGAGCCAACTGCTGGCCTGAAGCAGTGCCCTGCTCCTGAGGTAGTCACCTGCTAGCAGGCACCTGCGTGAATTTTTGAACCAGTGTTTTTACCTCCATTTGCCTTCCTTCTCTTTCTAGTCCTGGTTCCTCCTTTTTGAGAAAGTTTGCATTTCCTTCCATTATACAAGTAGCAGTGGGCTAGTAGCCAGTCACCTGCTGAGCCCACTGCTTGCTAGGATGCAGTCAACTGCTGAGCCAATTTTGTGAATTTTGACTCCTTTTGATCTTGATATCTTGATAGTGACTTATTTGTACCTTAATGCTTCATTCCTTTGATGTTTTGAGTAGCTTACCTTTAGCAGGTGGCTACTCCTGAGTGCTTCACAGAAATTCCCCCTCAGCAGGCGGCTAGGAATTCCCCCTTAATTTTGGAATCAAATTCCCCCTGAATTGATGCAGGATTATTCCTTCACTTGATCTAGATCATCTAACATTCCAAGCTCTTGCCTTAGTTGGTTGAATCTAGCTTCATTCAATGGCTTGGTGAAGATGTCATCCAACTGCTTTTCCGTGGGGATGTACTCAAGCTTGATGGTTTTCTTCTCAACATGCTCTCTGATAAAGTGATGCCTGATCTCAATATGCTTGTTTCTTGAATGAAATACCGGATTATGAGTGATAGCAATAGCACTAGTGTTATCCCACAGTATGCTAATCTCCTTTGTTTCTTCTCCATAATCCCTCAATTGCTGTTTCATCCATAGTATTTGTGCACAGCAGCTGCCTGCAGCTATGTATTCAGCTTCAGCAGTGCTAGTAGCAATTGAGTTTTGTTTCTTGCTGAACCAAGAGACAAGTCTTCCACCAATTAATTGACAAGTACCTGAGGTACTTTTTCTATCAATTTTGCATCCGGCAAAGTCTGAGTCTGAGTAGCCATAGAGTTCAAAACCTCCATTTATTGGGTACCATAATCCAGAGTTAGGATTACCTTTTAGATACCTCAAAATCTTCTTTGCAGCTAGAAGATGGCTTTCCTTAGGTTTTGATTGAAATCTTGCACATACACCAACTGAGTAGGATATGTCTGGCCTACTAGTGGTGAGATATAATAAGGAACCAATCAAACCTCTATAAAGTGTAGGATCAACATCCTTGCCATCTTCATCTTGACTTAGACCTTGTGATGTGTTCATGGGTATCTTGACTGTAGACTTGTTCTCAACTTTGAACTTTTTCATGAGATCTCTTGTATATTTGGCTTGGTTGATGAAGATACCTTGACGAGTCTGCTTCACTTGTAGTCCCAGAAAATAGTTCAACTCTTCCATCATGCTCATTTCAAATTTGTTTTGCATGAGAGTTGAAATTTTTTCACATAGTGCTTGATTTGAGCTACCAAAAACTATGTCATCAACATAGATTTGAACAAGCAGCATGTGGGGACCTTCTTCTATTTTAAATAAAGTCTTGTCTACTTTTCCCTTTGTGAATCCATTATTCACTAAGTATTCAGAGAGAGTGTCATACCATGCTCTTGGGGCTTGTTTGAGTCCATAAAGAGCCTTGTGTAATTTGTAGACTTGATCCTTCTCTCTATTGATTTCAAAACCAGGAGGTTGATCCACATAGACCTCCTCTTCTAGTAGACCATTTAGGAAGGCACTTTTCACATCCATTTGATAGACTGTGAATTGCTTATGAGCAGCATAAGCCAAGAAGATTTTTATAGCTTCCAATCTGGCAACAGGAGCAAAGGTTTCATCAAAATCTATACCTTCTTCCTGGCAGTAGCCTTTGGCTACCAATCTTGCCTTATTCTTGACTATGGTGCCTTCCTCATCCATTTTGTTTCTGAATACCCATTTAGTTCCTATCACATGTTGATGATAGGGTCTGGGTACAAGCTCCCATACATTGTTTCTCTCAAACTGATTGAGTTCCTCTTGCATGGCTTGTATCCAGTCTGAGTCAAGTAAGGCTTCTTCAATTTTCTTGGGTTCAATTTGGGAGATGAAGCATGAGAATAGTGCTTCTCTCTGAATTGCTGATCTGGTACGAACCCCTATATTGATGTCTCCAATTACTTTGTGAGGAGGATGTTTATTCATCCATCTAATCTCAGATGTTTTTGTTTTGGTTAGAATTTGAGTATCATCCTCCCCTTCTTCTTCTTCTTCACTATCCTCTGGTAGAATAGGATGGTTAGGAATGTCATGAGTGCCTGGAAGGTTGTCTTTTGGTGAGTCACCTGCTGGCAGTGGGCTGACAGTTGAGTCAACTGCTGGCAGTGGGCTGCCGTTTGAGTCAATTGCTGGCAGTGGGCTGCCGTTTGAGTCAACTGCCTTTCTATCTTTTTGAACACTATTATTTGGAAGGCAGCTTGGAGTCTTTCCAGTGTCCCTTGATTTGGATGACTCACCTTCATCTTTTAATTGAGCAGTGGTGTTATTTTCAAACACCACATGGATTGATTCTTCTACCACCAGAGTTCTTTTGTTGAGAATCCGGAATGCCTTGCTAGTTGTTGATTAGTCCAGGAAGATCCCTTCATCGGATTTGGGATCAAATGGCTTGAGATAGTCTTTTCCATTGATTAGGATAAAGCATTTGGATCCAAACACATGGAAATGACTAACATTAGGCTTCCTTTCTTTCCATAACTCATATGGTGTCTTCTTGTGAGTCTTATGAATAAGACTTCTATTTTGAGTGTAGCAAACCGTGTTGATTGCTTATGCCCAAAATCTTTTGGGTAATCCAGCTGCTTCTAAAATTGTCCTTCCAGCTTCCTTGAGTGTCTTGTTCCTTCTTTCAGCAACACCATTTTGTTGAGGTGTTCTTGCTGCTGAGATTTGATGCTGGATTCCATTTTCTTCACAGTACTGAATTATGATGGAGTTGAGAAATTCAGTACCTCTATCTGACATGATCCTCTGGATTGAGAGACTCTTTTCATTTTGAATTAGCTTCATCAATTCAGGAAGTTTCTTCTCTATTTCATTCTTCTTCTTTAAGAATATGGTCCAAATGTATCTAGAATAATCATCAACTACAACCAGGGTGTACCTTCTACCACTTAAGCTTGTTGGTTCAACTGGTCCAAACAAGTCAAGGTGTAGTAGGCTTAAGGGCCTAGTTGATGATTCCACTTCTTTTGATTTGAATGATACCTTGGTTTGTTTTCCTTTTTGATAGGCATCACAGAGGTGGTCCTTTTTGAAGTTGATTTCAGGGAGTCCTTTCACCAAACCTTTTCTGGACAATTTGTTGATTGTTTTGAAGTTTAGATGGCTTAATTTGTTGTGCCATTCCCAACTTAAGTTTGAATCTGCCTTTGTCACTAAGCAGATTCCTTCCTTTAATGAGCTCCAATCAACAATGTACATGTCCTTCTTCCTTTTACCAGTGAGCACATTTTTGTCATTTTTGACATCTCTAAACAAGCAGATGTCTTTGGAGAATGTAACATTATAGCCATTGTCACAGAGCTGGCTTGTGCTTATGAGATTGAACTTTAAACCCTTAACATAGGATATGTTTTGGATTGTAAGTCCATTAATTGATAGGTCTCCAGCTCCTTTGGTTTCTCCTTGTTTTTCCACATTCCCAAATGTTACTTTGGGTCCTTCCCTTGCTGTATAGTTTGACAGGAGCCGCCTGCTACCCGTCATGTTCCTGGAGCAACCTGAATCTATGTACCATGTTTGTGTTTCAGCTGCTCCAGCACCTTCCTGTATAGATTAATGTTGAGCAGTAGCCCACAAGTTAGTGGGCGACTTCCCTTGTACAAGTTTAGGCATCCATGCCCATCTAGAACCATTGAGTTCTAAGCAGATTGGTCTATAGCCATTTGAGGTGTTGTAATCAAAGGGAATGGCTATGTACTTGTTAATCCTTTTCCTTCTTGAAGTGGGAAGTGGATTATTGATTTGAGGAGTCTGCTTGGTATTTTGACTGTGGTTGGTCTTATTGATTGGTTGCCAACTGGTTCTTGGGTTTAGATGGTGAGGGGTGTTGATTTATACAGGTGTTTGGATTTTGGTTTGGGAGCAGGTTGGTTCCTTCTTTTGGGAACATTTGGGGAATGGGTTTTTTGGTAGATTAGCTTTCTTGTGTTTGATTTGTGGCTTGTAGATGTACACTTTTGAGTGAGTCTAGTGGGGGATGAGTAACCAAGAACTCTTCTCTTCCTATTTAGAGTAACTTCAGCAGTAGGGTGAAAGTTTTTACTATTTGTGCTGGAGTTTCTCAGCTCTTTGATCTCCTTTTCTAAGACATCATTTTTGCTTAAGGCATCTAGTAATTTAGAATGAATGGCCTTAATGTCTTGTTTCAGTCTATAATTTTCAGCATTCAAGAGAACATGGTGATTTTGGACTTTTTGGAAATCTTGTAATAAACATTCCAGTGTTATATTGTTTGGTCCAGAATCACTAGAGCTATAGGAGGAGCAGGATGTTACCTCAACATCGTTGTAGTGGTCCTTGGCCATTAAGCATTTGGGGGAGCAACTTTCATCATCTTTTCTTCCACTGGTGGAAGGCTTGTTGAGCCACCTGCTACTCTCTTCGATCACCTGCCATGATCCTAGGCAGAGAAGTGCTTCTTCTGAGCTATCTGATGAGGAGCTCTCATCACTTGAGCTGCTTTCATCACCAGTTTGGAGTTCCTCCTTTTTCTTTTCACTTACAAAGGCTTGTCTTTTGCCATTGAAGTTTTTGTAACCAGCTTTTTGAGCAGTCCCCTGCTGCCCTTGATATTTTTGGGCTAAGGGCAGAGGGCATTCATTTTTGTAATGTCCTGGCTGTCTACAGTTGTAGCACAGGACAGTTTCCTCGTTGGCTTGAGATCTCCCTTGTCTTCTAGGTGGTAGGTTATATGCTTTCTTTGGAGCAGTTCCCTCCTTCTTCATGAATCTTTTAAATTTCCTCACAAACATAGCAAACTGCTCGTCAATGAGGAGATTATTGAGGAATTTTTCAGCAGATTTTGAAGTGCTTGGCTCAGACACTAGAGCTAGTGTCTTGGACTCATCTTCCTTCTCTTCTTTGATCTCCTTCATTTCAAATTCATAGACCTTGAGATCACTGAAGAGTTTGTCAGTTGACAAAGTTCTGAGATCTCTGCTATCTCTCATAGCAGTCACCTTCATGTCCCACTTAGATGGCAGGCCTCTTAAGACTTTAAGGGAAATCTCCTTTTGGGATAGATCTTTCCCTAGGTCTGAGACCTCTGCTATAATCTTTAGGAACCTAGATTCCATCTCATGAATAGACTCATTTGACAACATTTTGAAGTCCTCAAATTTCTTGAGGGCTATGGTCAGTTTGTTTTCCTTTTCTTGTTCATCACCAGCTCCGATCGTTGTGAGCTCATCCCATATAGCTTTTGCAGTTTCACATTTCCTGATTCTGGGAAATATGGATTCATCAACAGATTTAAAGAGAATATCTTTGGCAATGTTGTCAAGATTGTTCCTCTTCCTATCCTCAGATGTCCATTCCAATTTTGGTTTAGGAATGTATATATCCTCCTGGTCATCAGCTTCGGATGTGTTGTCCTTCATTATTCTGATAGGTCCAGCAGTAATTACCTCAAGCATTTCATCATGCAAAGCACTGAGATGTGCTTTCATCCTGATTTTCCAATCATCAAATTTGTTTAAGTTGAACAGGAGATTCTTGGCTAGTTGACTGTCCATTGTTAGAAAGTGTTTGGGAGGGGAAGTGGCTTTGGATCTTTAGTTCAAAATAGTCAGTAAATGACTCTAGGAACACTCCGCTCTGATATCACTTGATGGTCCCGGATAGGGTAAAAGTCTAGAGGGGGGGGGGGGGGGGGGTTAATAGACTTTTAAATCTTTTTAAATTTTAAAGCGTTTGTCCCTCTAAAGAGTTGATCTATAATCCTTTGAGAGAATTATAGACGCACAACGGAAGTCTTTACCCTTTATGGAATCAGTGTATGAATACTTTCTATCTTGGTGGAAGATTGAATCCAAATATCTGGCAGTTGGCTTGGCAGTTGGCTAGATAGCAGGGAACTTCTAAGGCAACTGCTGAGGAAATATTGGGTGTTTGATGAAAGTGATGATAAAATGTTGCTGAGAATAATGAGGGCTTTCAGAAAATGTGCTTTAGTGAAAGTAATCAGGAGCTATACTGAAGCAGTGGTCTCAGCAGTTGGGTGGTGATGAGGGCACTGCTGAGGTACCTGCTTGGTTTAGAAGGTGAATTTCAGAGAGCAGTTTGGTCAACCTCCTTGTTGGTGATGATATGTGGGTCTGGTGATATTGAGATGTTCAAGATAAACAAATGTATATGGGTAGAGGGCTCAGCAGTTGGGTAGACACTAGGAGACTGCTGAGGCGCGCACCTGCTATGAGTTTCTGGGAAATAATAAAAACAGGCCTTTTGGTGATATTGATGCACTTCTCTTGTATGAAAATGGTCTCAAAGAAAGTAAGTGATTAAGCAGTAGGATAAGCAGTTGGGTCAGTTAAGACAACTGCTTATGATTCTGCTGGAAAACTTCAATCTTTTTGTAAGAAATGCTAAGTGTGTGCTTTGTTGAATGAATGTAAATCAACACACAGTATATCCTGGTTCAGAGGTGGTGTAATCCTTCTACGTCCAGTCCCACCCTCTTTCAGATGGATTTCACTAAAGTATTAAGCCCAATACACTTAGTGCCAGTCTAGCCTTTACAACACTTAGGCCTAGATTGAAGGTTTTTCACAATGAGTATAGCACCACTCAAAGTTACTCAGTCCTTAGACTTTACTCTAATGAACCAGTGGGGATCAAAAGGTACTCTATCTATCTACTCACACTTTAGGATCCGAACAACTGTTCTCCTAAGTGTTTACAACAATATGTGAAATATTACAAGAAAGTTCTAACCTCCAACTAGGAACTAAACTTCTATGATTTAGCAATGAATAGCTTGTAAACTGGAAGTTTAGTGAAGCATGAGTCCAAGCAGAGAGTAAAGTTTAGAATAGCACTTTCTCTTTTGCTAGATAGCTCGTCAATGCTCGTGAAAGAATTTCTCTACTTTGGATGCTCAAAGCTTGGTTAGAAACTTTCGTTTCAGCCTATATTTATAGGCTTCTCCTTTGGATTAATCTCATCCGTTGGTTAGGATGACTTAATCTCTGACGTTGAAATTCTTGCAAGGACGAATTGTACATTCGTCTTCTTGTGTTGGAGCATTTATTTGGGATGATTTCTTTGTCTTGAGTATCTCAGCCGCTGAAGCATCTCTTCGGAAAATCTTCTCCTAATAATATATGCGTCCTATGCTCCGGTCCCATGTATTAATTGTCTAGTCAAATTTTGTCTTCAATCATTTACATTCAATGTATTTGATTTTCCGAGCTTCTTTTCTTTAATAATGTGACATATAGTTAACCTTTGAGCTAAAATAATATATACCGGTAGGATCTAAATATCCTATTAAGGTAAATAAAATTACCTTATTGCATTTTAACTTTTCCGGTAATATTCAATTCGACTCAAAAATTGTACATTTTATTTTGTCACATAATTTTGAATGCTAATATACGAACGATATTGAGACACAATGTACACGTGCTAAGTATAGTGGCATCATCAAAATCTATCAAAATTGGGTACTATCATAAACCCATGTAATTTATGTCATAAAGTTGAACACAGTTCACTTTCTTCAAATTACTCGGATTAGATAGACCAAGCCCTTCTTTAGAATTATAGAAACGGGTGTCCTTCGGTTGGTTCAAGAAGATTGTTTGTTCAGTTTGCCCCTTTGTAGCAATTAAGTCTTCCAATTCCTATATTTTGTTGTAGAGAGAACTCCTTTGTTTATGAAGAAACTCTTTATCAGCTTTTTCTGTGCTTCGCTTTCTCTCACTTTCTTGCAACCTCTCTGTCAGACCAGCTATTTTTTGTACTAGCTCTTCTGTTTCTGAGGTCATCTTCTTAATCTGATCCTTGGCGTTTTCTAATTGAATGCTCAGTGAGGTTTTCTGGTCCAGATTCTTTACCAAGACCCGATAATTGTTGTCTAACCTCTCCTTTAGTTCCTTAATAACATCATCCTTGTTATGAATTTGACAAGTACAGGTGCAAGGAGATGATACGTCCATTGCTGTTGATTGTTGAATGTTGACCGTAGACGTGAGGTTGATTGAAGTTTCTGTAATTTTTTGGACCTTGAAATGTAGCTTAGACCAGGTTTGACCTTTGGTTTGGCTTTGGAAGAATTTGATTAGGTTTGCCTAAGTTTTGACCTTGATATCGGTGATTGACAATGTTTCTTGGAAAGCTGACAATATCTCCCTCAAGAACGGCGAGTGAGGGCGCGTGGTTAGGGGTTCTGGGGTAAATCCCAGGAATTCATGTAGATCTTTTCGTTAGCTTTACAACAAGGTATGATTTGCTTAAATCGGATCACCGTGTCAAAAGTATGGCCAAAACAGTGCGAAGACGCTGAAAATCTCGAAATTTTAACTATGAGAGATTTTTCGAGATCCTGATGTCGAGATCTTGATGTCAAGATCTTGATGTCGAGATCCTGATGTCAAGATCCTGATGTCGAGATCCTGAAGTCGAGATCTTGATGTCGAGATCCTGATGTCGAGATCTTGATGTCGGGATCCTGATGTCGAGATTTTGATGTCGAGATCCTGATGTCGAGAAACCCGTCTCCTTCACCTTTGTTTATCTTTAAACTTGATCGAAAACATCCAGAAATTGCAGAATAGCGTCCAAACCAGGTCAATTCTGCCATAACACGCAGAAAGTTAAATTTTTGAAAAATTTCTTCAACGTCAATGGCAGGTGCGAATTTTGCAGAAATTCTTCAATCGATTTCACGCTCGGCTCTGATACCAATTGATTTTCCCTATTCATCCAACAATCATACAAACAATATATCGAGTGGAGAAGAAACGATGATCCGATTTAATACCAACAAAGATTTCGAAATACAGCTTAGGGTATGAAACGACACTCTCTCTCTAGACTGATATGCGTGAATATTTCAGTAAAGGCTTACGGTTTTCTTAAGTTAGCATCCTTTTATATAAAAGGATGTCTATCATAAGGCTTACAAGAGGGCTAATGGGCTGAAATACATTTGTGGCCCATATTACACATCTAAATAATAACTACACATATACAACGATATTTAATTAGATTGGACACCATAAAATATTTCCAACAAAAAGATATTTTTGCTTAAAAATAATATTCCTGACAAAGCATACTCATGTAAGGAAAGCACATTAATTGAAGATCAAGTAGATGCAATCATATTAATTCAAACCGTTCCATGGAACTAGAACTGGTTCTGTATTTGTTTCACCTGCAGGGTTAGTTATCAACTCAATAATGATGTCCATTTGGACCTGAGATTTGTCATGTATTAAGGAACTGTGAGCGGTTCTGTCCGCCGTTCCACCTGCATGGTTAAGTTATTGACAAAACCACATACTCAACAGATTCTTTCCATTGAGCTCGATCTTCTTAAATGTGCAAGATCAGGACTTGATGTACTATCATTTAATAGCTCGAATCTCCATATATATTTCAGTCCTCTTGCACTGAAATTATTCAAAAATATTTCCTTATAGGTATTAAAAGATATTCTTTATATTTGTGTGAAGGAAAATATTTTGCTTAAGGAAACATTCCTTGTGAGAGAGGAGATGCACGAAAATCCATATTGAATTTTAATTAACTCCTTTTATTTTGGAAACTTGCTTTGTAGAAAGATCTCTTAATTAATGGCTTTGATTTAAATAGCTTTCCTTACTAAAAATTTCTCTTTAATTTAGCAAGACAAAATCGAACATGAATGGAGACAAAAGATATTTTCAAGCAAGTTAATATATTCAAACTTGTATATGTAGGGCAGTTCTAGGTCCAAGTCTACGGCTTGTTCCAAACCACGAGTTAGACTACATTTCTTGCAATCACTTATAGACCAAAAGTAACACTAGTTGTTTGTCATCAACAAAACATTATGTTCCAACAGCTACTGGCTGGTCATCAACGGCAGCCGTCCGTTCAGGCTTCATCCAGAATGTATCCGCCACAAAGCATCCCAAACCCACTGGAACTTACCACCTTCCATCACCAGAGCACCCTCCGGCGATTTAATTTTGGAAACTTGCTTTGTAACTCCTTTTATTTTGGAAACTTGCTTTGTAGAAAGAGCTCTTAATTAATGGCTTTGATTTAAATAGATTTCCTTTAAAGAATAAATCCTTTCTTTGTATGATCATTGATTATTTCCTTACTAAAAAATTCTCTTTAATTTAGCAAGACAAAATCGAACTTGAATGGAGACAAAAGAAATTTTCAAGCAAGTCAATATATTAAAACTTGAATCTGTCGGGCAGTTCTAGGTCGAAGTCTACGGCTTGTTCCGAACCACAAGTTAGACTACTTTTCTTACAATCATTTATAGTCCAAAAGTAACACTAGTTGTTTGTCATCAACAAAACATTATGTTCCAACAAATTTCCCCTTTTTGTTGATGACAAACACTTGGTGCCCTAAAGTTATTTTCACAATGAAGTATCAAGTATAGGACACATAGGGCACATGTTCTTCCCCCTTTTGTCAACAACAAAACAGTAAATAGCTGAAAATAGATTAATGATCAGCGAGGTAGAGAACACCATGATATAAAGAAAATATGTTACGGGGGAAAATATCAAGAAAATAATTCATGCACTGATAAAACCAAGTTCCATCCGTATTAGTTCAAAACGTTCCCTCCCCAAAGGTTTTGTAAATATTCCCGCAATTTGATTTTCGGTGCAACAACATTCTAAACAAATCAAGTTTTTTTCAACACATTTTCTAAGAAAATGGTGGCAAATGTGAATGTGCTTTGTGCGTGAGTGCATGATGGAGTACAATTCAAAGAGATACCGAATTCACTTACATAGCTTGTTGCATGATCCATATCGATTGAGCACAATATGAGGCAGTGGCAACGTACTTGGCCTCGGCCGTTGATAGAGCAATTGAATGTTGTTTCTTTGAGTCCCAAGAAACTAGTCAAGGAACAAGAAAATGAGCCATACCTGATGTGCCTTTTATATTAAGCAAGTCCCTGGTAAAGTTTGAGGATTCCGTTTACGCCTTGATGTGGGACTCTTTAGTATTGGTCTAGAATCGAGCACATAGACCTACGCTGAAAACTATGTCAGGTCTACTGGTAGTTAGGTACAACAGTGACCCAATCATTCCTCAATACATCTTGAGTCCACACTTGTTCCTTTCTCATCGGCGTCAAGTCTATCATTCGTTCCCATAGGTCATGGCCTTGCAAATCATCATGTCATACTTTAGAAGCTACTCCTTGAGGTACTTTTGTTGAGAAACTTGGATTCCCTCGTTTGATTGTTTGATTTGTAGCCCAAGGAAGAGTTTTAATTCTCCTACCATACTCATCTCGAATTCGGAACTTATAAGAGCAGAAAACTCATCATAAAGAGAGTCATTAGTAGCACAAAAAAAATAATGTCATTTACATAAACTTGAACAACCAACAAGGCTAGATCCTTTATTTTCAGAAAAAGTGTTTTGTCAACTTTACCTTTTTCAAAATCATTTTCTAAAAGAAATTTTGATAATCTTTCATACCAAGCTCGAGGAGTTTGTTTTAAACCATAAAGTGCTTTATCAAGTTTAAAAGCGTGATTAGGAAAATATGGATTTTCAATGCCAAGTGGTTGTTCTACATATACCTCTTCCTTAAGATAACCATTCAAGAAAGTTGTTTTAACGTCCACTTGACGAAATGTGAATCCCATGTGAGCGGCAAAGGCAACAAGCATTCTTATTGCTTCAAGTCTTGCTATCGGAGCTAACGTCTCATTAAAATCTATCCCTTCTTGTTGGATGTATCCCTTCACCATAAGCCTTGCTTTGTTTCTAGTAATTTGTCCATGGTTATCTAGTTTGTTTTTAAACACCGATTTGAGACTAATTGCGGTCTTGTTCTTGAGTCTTGGTTCTAGATGCCACACTTGATAATCCCAGAATACTAACAAACAACAAATATAGCAGTTATAGAAGAAGCAGATAGAAAGATATGTAGATATTATACGAATCTGGTATACCGTATGAAAACCGGCTGCTGCTCTCCCTGGAGAAGGAGAGCAGCGGCAAACCTAAACTCTCTCTATCTTTACGCCTCTGCGTCTCTAAGCCTCTCTCGATCGTTAGGGTTCCCGTAAGTTAGCCTCCTTTTATAGGAGAAGTTAGCTAACTTACGGGTTACAAGGAAGCCCACGGGCTGATACACATTTGTGGCCCGTATTACACGATTAATTAATAACTACACAAATACAAAGATAACTAACTAGATTGAACACCATAAAATATTCCCAACACTTGCTTTGTTTCTAGTAATTTGTCCATGGTTATCTAGTTTGTTTTTAAACACCGATTTGAGACTAATTGCGGTCTTGTTCTTGAGTCTTGGTTCTAGATGCCACACTTGATTTCTCTCAAATTGATTAAGTTCTTCCTGCATAGCTAGAACTCAGTCGGTCATCGGAGAGAGCCACTTCATGGTTCTCCGGTTCTATAAATGATAGATAAGAAAAGAAAGCACAAAAATTTTTAAGTTTAGATCTAGTAGTTACTCCTTGATTTAGGTCAGTCAAGAGGTTATCCTAAGGATGTGATCGATGAAGTTTCCATCCTTTAGGAGCATTAGGATGGTTTTCAATTTCATGCGAGTCATTTGGAACTGGGTCTGTCTGTTCTTTAGTCTGGTTGGCATTGGATTGACTGGGTACATTCTCAGCTCTAGACATGTTATAGTCAGTTTCCGTTCCTATATCCTCATATTGATTGGTTTCATGATCAGTTCCCCCTTTCTCATGGATTTGGTGCAATCTTCGTGTAATACCAACCTTTTCATCATCATCCACAAGCGGTCTGTGTGAGGAGTATCCAAGAAAAATTGCTTCGTCACTTCGAGCATCAAATTTACCTATGCGGTCCTTCCCATTGTTATGTACAAAGCATTTGCACCCAAACATTCTTAGGTGACTAATGTTTAGTTTTCTCTCTTTTAGAAATTCATAGGGTGTCTTTCCTAATAAAGGACGGATCATGGCTCGATTGATGATATAGTATGCCGTGTTTAGATCTTCTGCCCAGAAACTTTTTGCTATACCACTAGAGATAAACATAGTTCTTGTCATATCCTCCAGTGTTCTATTCTCTCGTTCTACTACCCCGTTCTGTTGGGGCGTTCTAGGAGCAGAGAAATTGTATTCTATCCCTCGTTCTTGATAGAATGTATCAAATAGTGAGTTGTCAAATTCAGTTTCATATTGCGAACGGGTCTTACATTCAGTTCCTACAAAAGATCCACTTTGTAGGTGTTTTGTGCCATAGTAAGGAACAAACAAGGTAAAAAAAATATCAACTCAATAATGATGTCCATTTGGACCTGAGATTAGTTCTGTCTTAAGCAATTGTGAGCGGTTCTGTCCGTCGTTCCACCTGCATGGTTAGTTATCAACAAAACCACATACTCAACAAATTCTTTCCTTTGAGCTCGATCTTCTTAAATGTGTAAGATCGGAACTTGATGTACTATCTTTTAATAGCTCGAATCTCCATATATATATTGGTCCTCTTGCATGGAAATTATTCAAAAATATTTGCTGATAGGTATTAAAAGATATTCTTTATATTTGTGTGAAGGAAAATATTTTGCTTAAGGAAACATTCCTTGTGAGTGGAGATGCACGAAAATCCAATTTGAATTTTAAATAACTCATTTTATTTTGGAATCTTGCTTTGTAGAAAGAGCTCTTAATTAATGGCTTTGATTTAAATAGCTTTCCTTTAAAGAATAAATCCTTTCTTTGTATGATGATTGATTATTTCCTTACTAAAAATTTCTCTTTAATTTAGCAAGACAAAATCGAACATGAATGGAGACAAAAGATATTTTCAAGCAAGTAAATATATTCAAACTTGGATATGTAGGGCAGTTCTTGGTCCAAGTCTACGGCTTGTTCCAAACCACTAGTTAGACTACCTTTCTTGCAATCACTTATAGACCAAAAGTAACACTAGTTGTTTGTCATCAACAAAACATTATGTTCCAACAGCTACTGGCTGGTCATCAACGGCAGCCGTCCGTTCAGGCTTCATCCAGAATGTATCCACCACAAAGCACCCCAAACCCACCGGAACTTACCACCTTCCATCACCAGAGCACCCTCCGGCGATTTAAGTTTGGAAACTTGCTTTGTAACTCCTTTTATTTTGGAAACTTGCTTTGTAGAAAGAGCTCTTAATTAATGGCGCTTTGATTTAAATAGATTTCCTTTAAAGAATAAATCCTACTCGATCTTTCTATCACGCCTCTATTCTCTAAAGCCTCTACTATTAGTTAGGGTTCCCGTAAGTTAGCCTCCTTTTATAGGAGAAGTTAGCTAACTTACGGGTTACAAGGAAACCCCCGGGCTGATACACATTTGTGGCCCGTATTACACGTTTAATTAATAACTACACAAATACAAAGATATTTAATTAGATTGGACACCATAAAATATTCCTAACAACCCCAAACCCACCGGAACTTACCACCTTCCATCACCAGAGCACCCTCCGGCGACCCCATCTGACTGTGCCCTTCGGCCAAACTCCCTTTATCGTCACCGGACCTTCACCTTCCCCGGTCGTCGTCACTGTACATGCCACCCATACACGCAATGACCCCGGCCGGCCGGTTTATCAGTACTGGCCGGTGCTACTAGGAGTTCAACCAGAAGGCTGAAGTTGTTTGTGTACCATCAGAAGCAGCTGGCGACATCCAGCAGTAACTCCGCCATAGATTCCAACCTTCAGATTCTAGCTGTAGTAGCTAAAATGATTATCTATAATAATTTCAGTCAATACAGCCAAAAAGTAACTACAACCTTACTTATTCTTATTATTACACAATTCAGGGTCAAAGTTACGTGTTTGTTTAAACAGTTGGTTAATCAGCTTTATAAGCCTGATAAACCGAAAACAGAGTCACCAAACGGGCTTAAATTGCTTATATTAACCTTTTTATTACTAATAAGATGCTTTCGCTTGGATTAAATTTTTCAGTTCGATCGGATCTATTTAAATGAGTTCTAACATGGAAAATGTTCAATATATGTGTGTGTATTATTGTTTAAATTACTCTATGTAGTCTAATTTGATGGGTTTAAATTTGATCTCATCTAAATTATTAAGACTTGAAGTTCATCAAATTCTGAAACTAAAACAAACTCTTTAGTTATTTACCGAGCCCCTATATCTTACATCCGGGTGTATGTACATCCAGTCCAGCTAAGGAAGATAGCCCATTAACTAATACAGTCTCATCTTTTTCGGTGGCATTTTTGTAATTTAAGCAAAGAATCATGGCTTCCGCTAAATGAACATTAGTGTACTTTAATGAGCATATGACCTATTCTATTGAGTATTAGGAGACTAACAATTCAATGAACACCATGATCTCTGCTTCATATATTTTAATTCAATTTTTTTAATAAAAACTTATTAATTATATCTATAATACACTCCTATGATTTTTAATATGCGAATTTAATGTAGTATGAAGCAAAGAGAGTAGCTGTATAAATTGCGTCATTTACCTTCTTCAACTTTTGATCTGGTGGTAAAAAACGTCGTTGAACTTTCTCAGCAAAGTTCTCTCAGCTGGTGAAGTATTAGATGCAAAGCTGTCTCTGTTTTGCTGCTATCTCACAAATCAACGCTCTTCATGAATATTCTGTCCCGAAGGTGCGTACAAAACTTCTGAAAAATCTGATGAAGATTGGAAAGGGCTCACAAGTTTCTGCATCCATGATTTTGAACTCAGCATATCTTTGAATTTCCCCATGCGAACAACACCATTAGAGGCTCTTCTTGGTGGATTTTTTTGATGAAATGTTTTGAGCATGTTTCTTATCAAGTATAGTTTATGCATATCAAATTTCAGTTCAAAATTCATTCGGGAAGGCAGTTAAACAAATTCTTGAAACATATTGTGTTTTATATATATACAAAATGTGCTGTAAGAGAAGAGACATCACTTGGAGTGGCAGCTTTCTTTAACCACGGTTAACCCTCCAGTATTTTTGGAATTATTTTTAACCCAACTGTTTTTGAGAATTATTTATTTAATTATCATTATTCTGAAAAAAAAACTCTAAAATAAAAGTTAAGCTAAATCTCTACACCAACAAAAATAATTTCGTAGAGGAGCTTGAAATCTCTACCCCAACAAAAATAATTGCTAATGTCGAGAATATGGTGAGAATGTGGGAAGTTCAACAAATTAAGCAAAACCATAAACCGGTTGAATCCACGGAAGGATTGATAACTAGAAGTCAATAAAAAATGCTTCAAGGTGATGAAGACTATTACACCTACCCGGTTAACTCAAACTATGATTCACCTCAAAAGCTAGTAGCCGGACTCGCACGCTATAAGTCATCACACCCAGATGCAAAGTCGTACCCTCCTTATCTCCAACGGGCTATCCATTTTCACCATAAATACAACCGGATGCTCTCAACCAATGTAGGTGTGCCTACAACGAATGTTATTTGTTAACTCTTTCTCATGTGACTTTATCTTGTACTTTTCTTTATCAAACTTTGTACTTGTAATCCTTTTCTTAATAAATTAGAAAGTATTCCCCGGGCTTTTCCGAGACAGAAAAAAAAGTTAAGCTAAATCTTGTATAATATTTTTCTGAACACCTTTTTCTTCAAAAAATCATAAATCAATATGACATACTACGTACTACTTATGTCCCTTAAAACTGTGTCTATGTTTTACCGCCACAAAGATGATAACGTTAATATTGTGTGGTTGAATTTTATGTAGAAGAGAGAGAACTAACAAGAATTACAAATTGATTGATCAAAATGGAAAGTAACAAAAAATTTTAGACAACTCAAAAAGGAAAGATGACAAAGCTTTAAAAGACGTAAAGAGTAGAAAACTAGAAATCAACAATAAAAATTTACCACAAAAAATCAATAAAAATTTAAAACTTCTTATCAAGTCTAGACTTCAAAAAGCTTGAAGCTTGGTCATACGGTCATACCTTAAGCCTTTAAAACACTCAGCCTATGGTTGAAGCTTCAAGGCAAACTCTCTTAATAAAGTGAGAAATAGAATACGAAAGGTGAGCTTCAAGGCAAACTCTCTTAATAAAGGAGTATAAGTTTGGAAAAGAAATAGAAACAAAAAGACAAAAAAGTAAGATTATTTTGAGAAGCCAAATGTGAAAGGTGAGATTATTGTTGTCGATTTTTTCTTAATTTATTACATAACTTATATTTATTTTTGTTCATTTTTGTAGTCCTTTGTGTTCATTTTAAAAATTTATTTAGTAAAAAATAAACTAGCTATCTCCCGCGGTAACACTGTCAAAGACTCAAAGTTGATCGCAATCTTCGCACTGCTTCTCCTTTGCCTCCTGGGCGTCGACTTTTGGCGCAAAATTAGTACTTCGTATTAGAAAATTATTAATTAACTTCTTTTTAAAGTACCGACAAGATCAGCTTTCGACGCCATTAATTTCTCGATCAAGCTAACACTGATTTACGAAGCGCATTTGTTTTGCTGCAATCACTCAACCCTCAAATTTCTGAAAGGTACGCTCTCATCTTCCCGAATTGGAAACTGTACGAAGTTACTCTTTGTTTGCGATGCAGTGTAGAAGTTGAACTCAGGTTAATTCACTGATTGTTCAAAAGTATGATTATGTGTGAAAAATAAAAATCTGGGATTCATTCCATTTTTTGCCTGTTTTATTCGATGCATGTTCTGGTTGAGTCTCATATAGTCGGTCAGTCAATCATATACACCTGTTTTGTTTGTGGAAAAACATCACTTTTTATGCTACTCTTGAGAGAATTCCCTAAATATGAGTAAAAAAGTTTTGAAATTCCAAAATAGGAGTATCATATTATTTATTTCTTGAATAGGAGTAAATTTCTGCCAAGTTTGGCATTACAAGGCTTTAAAACATGACATTTTTTTTTCAAACTTGGCAGATTACTCCTATTCAGGGAATAAAAAACATGATACTCCTATTTTGGAATTTCAAAACTTTTTTGCTCCTATTTATTAGAGCAATTTCTATAAACTCTTTGAAGTGTTATGTGATCTGATCCTCTTCCTGGTTTCAAGCCAGAGGTCTTGCCTTAAACACAGGGGCGGGCCTAGGGTGAGCACGGGGCGGGCGCCCTAGGCTTAAGAAAAGTTAAAGAAATTTTGGCCCAAGTTTAGTTTTTTATAATAGCTTTTTATAATAGCTGTGAGTAGGCAGATTTTTCAGCCATAAACTAATAAGTTTTTGGTAGAACTTTTTTATGTTCTTTCGAGTGGATTTTTTTGATGGAAATTTATGAACATTCCATATGAAATGTAGACTATGTTGCACGGAAACACGAAAATCATGAGGAAATGAGAAACGGGAAACGGGAAACGTCTACTGATGGAGTATATGACCCGGGAATCCCCGGCCCACAGACTCCTACTACACCAATAAAGGCCCAACCGGCCCAGGAAGCACAGCAGGCCCAAATTACGGCCCCCCAAGCACTTAGCAGCCCACAGCGCGCACTGGGGAGCCTTCGGCCCCCTAGCCGAAGGCTCAAATCTCTCACAGAACGGGTTTTTCAAGAAAACTAAAAAATTGGGAGAAAAACGGCAAAAAAGACAGTAGCCCTCGGCATTAGCGCGCCCTCGGCAATAGTGAGCCTTCGGCAACTATTATGCGGCCGAAGGCAGCTCACACGACAGGATCCTCCCTGCACGCGCATCTGGGTCACCGTACCAAGTACGACGTCCCATCCAACATCCGCATTAAATGCGGCCACATGCGGTTGCCAGCGCCAACCAGTTGAGGTGACCCCTCGGTCAATAAGCGCTTGACACGTGTCCCTATCCGGCATTTATTACTACTATAAATAGCACCCCTTTCTCCCATTGTAACCACGCTGAAAACGCTCCACACTTTGCAATACACTTTCTCTCTCTATATTTACTTGCTCTGACTTCTCTCTTATTACTTCCCGTAATAACCCCTCGGATAAGCTACCCCCGGGTACACTATCCATCATTTGGTGCTCTCGTTGAGAGGTCGAACTATCAAGTAAGAAACCCTCCCCCTTCGCCAAACACTAGCCCTCTACCAAAATGGTGAGAACAACACGTGCCAATTCCAAAAACGTTGAAGACAAGAACCTGGCCCTCGGCGACGTCAACGACCCCGAAGCCTCTCACAGGGCTCCCGAGGGCGGTGTCATCGCTGGACTGGAACAGGCGGCTGTCGACCTACGCCTTCAGATCCAACAGAATGCCCCCGATGCCCGCCTCGGCATCGAGGCCAAGAAGAAAAACCGGAGCGATGACCAAGTCAGCCCTCCGGTTCTCACCATCGACGTTCATTCGGCGCTCTCCGCCTTCATCCAGACGCTCACTCAGAACCCAGGTGCCTTCGGCACCCTGGCTCCGGCCCAACCCCAGGTTGGGGAGAACATCATACTTCCCCCTCTGCCACACCCCTTCGGAAACCCCATCCCTCGGGTTAGGAACGACGAAGGGGTAGTGGCCCAAGATACGGCCTCCCAGGAAGTTCAGTCCCGGGACCGCCACAATGACAACAGAGAAAGGCCCCGCACTTCCGCCCTCAACCGGCTCGGAGGAGGGCCAGACCGCCGAGGGGTCCAAGACCGCCTCGGAGGGAAAGCACTCCAAAGGCCCCAGGAAAGCGGAGGGTCTGTCTCGAGGGCAGACGAGGAGCGTCCCCCTCGGGACAAAGGCAAGGCACCCCTTCATGCCGATGATGCTCGCCACCAAATCAACCAGACCCACTCGGCCCGGGTTCGTTCGCAGGGGGCGGAGACCCTACCGAAGGATCCCCGGGACGAAATTATTGCGGCCCTCCAACGCCGGCTTGACGAAATGGAGGCCAACAAAGCTCACGCCACCACCTCCACCCCTCATTCAGACCTCAAATACGAGGCCATGATGGCCAAAATGGAGGAATTACAGAAGAAGGTAGCCGAGGGCTCCGGGGAACCCGTCATCCAGCTCCGGACCCGGACGCCATTTACCCCAAGGATACTGGCGGCCCGGATCCCGGAAAAATACCGAGGGCAACACATACAGCCCTACAACGGGAAGACGGACCCCCAGGAACACTACATCAAATATCAGAACAACATGATGATGGTAGGGGCGTCGGAAGAATATTTGTGTCGTTGGTTCCTCTCCACCTTAGAGGGACCGGCATACGAATGGTTCAACCGGTTGCCCGAGGGCTGCATTGATTCGTGGCAAGAACTCGCCCAGCGATTCTTGACACAATTTGCCGGGAGGCGTCGCACGAGGAAGCACTTCTCCCACCTCCTAACCATACGCCAGAAGAGGGATGAGACCCTTCGGGACTTCCTGGAGTGCTGGAGGATGGAGGCCGACAAAGTCGACGGTGCTGATGACGGGACCCTCTTGGCCCTCCTACAGACCGTCCTCCGCACCGGCAACTTTTCAAGGAGCCTCATCATTGAACCCCCTCGCGACTACATAAGGGCTTTGCAGCGGGGGGACCGATATGCTGAGGCTGAGGAGGTGGAAAAATACCACCAGCATCCGGATCAGCAGCCCCCGAGGGCTGACAACAAGAACAACCGAGGGCCGGGGGCTCCTCCAAATCACCCCAAGTCTTCAGGACCCTCTGATGATCGCCCTCGGCAAGGCCAAGCCAAGCCCAGGGGAGGTTATAAGAGAAGCCCTAAGACTTGGGCACAGCCCATTCTTCTGGACCGCCCCCGGACACCATTGACGCACCCCGTCAGCATCATCCTTGATTTTGCCGAGGAGAGGGGCCTTGTTGAGCGCGATTCTCGCGCACCCCCGGAGGTACATGCTATCAACCCTCAGTTCCCATACTGTCGCTTCCATCGGCACCAGGGGCACAGAACCGATGACTGCCATCAGCTAAAGACGGCCATCGAGAGATTGATACAAGCGGGACACCTGTCCCAATTTATCCAGAGCCCTCGGCAGGAGGGACCTTCTCATCAGGGACCTCCTCGAGGGCACCACACGAAAGTGAACGCTTGGGTGAACCCGAACACCATCCCCCTCGGCAAGAAGAGGGAGATCGGAAACTTGGAAGAGGAAGAGGAAGAGTACCCCCACTACCAGGAGAAGAAACGCCACGTCCTCATGATCACCGGTGGAAATACGGGGGGCGATTCCACCAGCCAGCGGAAAAAGTGGGCTCAATCGCTTTACGTAGGGGAAGTCACTCACATGCCCCCGGTAAAACGGCTGAGGGAGGAACCCATCACCTTCACCAACGCAGATCTCCCTCCTACTTCTTCTCCTCACAGGGATGCCTTGGTGATTCGGATGGAAATAAACGACACCATCATCCACCGAACTTACATTGACACGGGCAGCTCCGTCAATGTAATGTACCTCAGCACCTTCAGAGAGCTGCATCTGGAGAAGGGGTCCCTTCGGCCCATTAAGACCCCTTTGCCGGCTTCACCGGCGATACTATTGATTCCGAGGGGGTAATAACCCTCCCGATGATCTTCGGCGACGGGCTCCATAGAGCCCAGCTCGAAGTGGAGTTCGTCGTCGTCAACATCGACTGCGCCCACAACATCATCCTCGGCCGGCCAGCCCTCGAGGACCTCGAGGCCATCATCTCCATGAGGCACCTCTGCCTCAAGTTTCCCGCCGAGGGGGGCATCGGCTACTCCCGGGGGAATCAGAAAATCGCCCGCGCCTGCTATCTTCAAGTCACTAAGAAGGTAAGTAAGACAGAATTCCGTGTTGACACCATCACCGGAACCATCGACCAAGAAGAAAAAAGGCCGAGGGCTGAACCAGCCGAGGACGTAGAAGACTTTACACTCGATCCGGCCAAGCCGGAGAGAGTCGTGAAGATTGGAGCCCAGCTCCCTGAAGATCTGAAGACCGGTATCACCGACGCCCTCCGCGCCTACTCCACTGTCTTTGCATGGGGGCCGGAGGACATGCCGGGAATCAGCCGAAGGGTCATCACCCACCGCCTCTCGGTTGACCCCTCGGCAAAAGCAATACAACAACGAAGAAGACCCCTCTCCGCCGAAAGAAGGGAATTTGTGAAGAAGGAGGTCGCCATGCTCCTCTCTATTAAGCACATCAAGGAGGTGAAATATCCCTCATGGCTGGCAAACGTCGTCCTCGCACAGAAGCCTCCTACCTTCCGCATGTGTGTGGACTACACAGATCTCAACAAGACGTGCCCTATGGACCCTTTTCCTTTGCCCAATACCGATCAACTTGTAGATGAAACCGCGGGGTGTGTAATCATGTCATTTCTCGACGCATTCCGCGGGTATCATCAGATCTTCATGCATGAGGAAGACGCAGAAAAGACAGCCTTCATGACTCTCGAGGGCATCTTCTGCTACCTAGTAATGGCCTTCGGCCTAAAGAACTCGGGGGCCACTTACACTCGGATGGTGGCCCGAGTCTTTCAAGCCGTCCTAGGGCGCACCATGGAGGCCTATGTTGACGACATGATCGTCAAGAGCAAGCAATCTTCCAGCCATGCTGACGACCTCCGGGAAGTCTTCGCCATCATGCAGAAGTTCAACCTTCGGCTAAACCCGAAGAAGTGCACCTTCGGCATCCAAGGGGGCAAATTGTTGGGCTACATGGTGAGCCGAAGGGGTATTGAGGCCAATCCCGAGAAGATCCAGGCCATCATCGACATGGAGCCCCCACGCAATGTGAAGGAAGTTCAACGGTTGACGGGCCTCCTGGCAGCCCTCAACCGCTTTCTATCTAAATCAGCGGAGAAGTCTCTACCCTTCTTCCAGATCATGAGGAAGACGGCTGGCTTTCTATGGACTCCAGAATGCCAGGGGGCTTTCGACGAGCTCAAACGATATCTATCTTCACCCCCTGTGCTCTCAAAACCAAAGGTAGGGGAGACCCTCTATCTCTACCTTGGGGTCAGCCCGGCAGCCATCAGCTCCGTGCTCATCCGGGAGGAAGACGGCATCCAACATGCCATCTTCTATGTAAGCAAGACCCTAAGGGAGGCCGAGCTCAGGTACTCTCCTGTGGAGAAAACGGTGTTAGCCATCGTTTGGACCGTCAAGAAGTTGGGCCACTACTTTCAGGCTCACCCGGTTCAGGTCCTCACTCATCAACCCCTCGGCGCCCTCATGAGGAGCCCCACCGGCTCCTCCCGCATGGTGAAATGGGCCATCTTCTTGAGCCAGTACAACATTGACATCCGTCCGAGGCCTGCCATCAAGGGCCAAGCCCTGGCGGACTTTGTGACGGAGTGTACCGCAAGGGTAGCCACGGACGGGGAGCCCTCGGCTACCTCGGACGACTGGTGGACCCTCTACACCGACGGCTCCTCCGCGACCAAAGCATGCGGGGGAGGAGTAGTCCTCATTACTCCCGAGGGCTTCAGAGCCTACTATGCAATCCGCTTCTCCTTCAAAGTCTCCAACAACGAGGCCGAGTATGAGGCCCTCCTATGTGGCCTTCGGCTGGCTGCCAACATGAAGGCTCGGCAGATCCACATCAAATGCGACTCCAAGTTTGTCGTTGGCCAAATCTCCGAGGAATATGAGGCCAAGGAGGGAAGAATGAAACAGTACAAGGAAGCGGCCAAGGAGTTGCTTAAGGTATTTGAGGCACACTCTCTCACCCAAATACCGAGGGCTCAGAACTCCGAGGCCGACATACTATCTAAGCTCTCGGTCGACTCCCCCGAGCACATCTCCAAGATTGCTAAAATTGAGGAACTCAGCCTCTCAAGTATCCATGCAAGCCCCGTCATGAACATACAACAACGCCAAGAGGACTGGATCTCGGATATCATCACCTTCATCTCCACAGGGCAGCTACCCGAGAACGAGACCCGCGCTAAACTAGCAAAACTGAGGGCTCCTAGCTATACCATCGAAGACGGAAGGCTCTACAAACGGTCTTACAACGACACACTACTTCGGTGCCTTCATCAGGATGAAGCCGAGGTCGCAATGGAGGAGGTGCACAGTGGCACTTGCTCAGCTCACCAGGGACCCTTCTCCATGTCCCGAAGGCTCATTCTCCAGGGCTACTTCTGGCCAACCATGGCCAGAGATTGTGCTGACCTTGCCCGAAGGTGCGCCGCATGTCAACATTTCCAGAAAGCCCCCGGCAGGCCAGCGGTCAACTATGCCCCCATCAGCACATCTGTCCCCTTTTCTCGATGGGGGATAGACCTTGTGGGCCCTCTGCCGAGGGGTACCTCCAACAACAGATACATCATTGTGGCCATCGACTACTTTACCAAGTGGGTGGAGGCTGAGCCCCTCGCCAGCATCACAGAGGCGAAGTGTCGTCACTTCGTCCTCAAGAACATCCTCACAAGGTTTGGCGTCCCCCAGCAGATCATCTCCGACAATGGAACACAATTTGAGGCAGCCCCCTTCTGTGCCCTTCTGGAGGCAAGGGGCATCAAACACACCTTCTCCTCCGTTGCCTACCCTCAAGGCAACGGGCAAGTAGAGAACGCCAACCAGACCTTGCTCGAGGGTCTCAAAAAGAAGCTGGAGGCCGAGGGCGGTGGCTGGGTGGAAGAACTCCACAACTGTAAGGAATAATTGTATTTAGATTTTGATGATGCTATATTAATTAGGACTGTAGAGTACCCCTTTAGAAATTATGTATTAGAATTTTCCCTTGTAAAGTTCTTAGCATATTCGACTACCAGAAGGCCTCTCCACCAGAAGTCCTCCAGACAGAAGATCTTGGTTCTCTGTCTAGGAACAGAATACGTCAGGGTCTCTGTTACCCTTTCGCGTGACAGAAACCCTCCTGGTTCTCTGTAAGCTACCAACAACAGAAGTGCTCATGATCTTCTCTGAATCAGTTCTCTGCCAATGACACCAGAAGGTCTGACACTTGGAAGAAATCCACAAAGCCGGGAAGTCAACTTAAAGATTCCTTCAACGGCTAGGAGTATGAAACGGAAAAGCTACAGTGCTCGCATTAAATGCTCATTTAATGCTCCCCATGCTCCGTGGAGTAATTGCAGATGATTGGCCGCAATGTCAGGATTACTTTATCCCAAAATAGTAACCCGCCAACTTTACCGGGTCCTACTGGTCAAGTCAACTGCTCGCGCATTAAATGCAGTTGTCCTCCTACTCCTCCAACGGGAAGACAACCTCAGTATAAAAGATACACTACGAAGAACAACCGGATAACGAAGCTACAACTTTGCTATAACTTTGCCAAGATTACATTGCAACTTTTGCTAACTACAAGCAAGATATTCAAACTCTGAAAAGCAAAAAGCCTCCTTGAGATTCAAACTCATTATCCTCCACATGAGAAGGCAGAAGTTGGAAAAATACTCTTTCCAACTCAAGCAAAGTTCCAAGTGTTCTTCAACTCTTCAAGCTCATCACATACAAATCGTTTGTAACGAAGCTGGTTGGAGGAACCCCTGTTTCAACAGAAACTCTTCTTGCTACAAGAAAGACGTCCGAATAACTGGAGTAGTGAAGTGGTGATACTTCAAGGAAACTCAGTGAAAGGACCAGTGTTAAAGGAAGCCAGGCAGTGCATCCCAGGACACATCTAGGCTTGAAGAAGACGTGGAGTGCTTCTTAAGTACTAGGACTAAGGCTTTGTAAACGGCAGTTTTTACAGCTTAGTGGAACAGTGGATTAGAGGAACGAGTTGTTCCTTGAACCACTATAAAAATCCCTGGTGTCGTTTACTTACTGCTTTTAATACTTGCACTTAGTTAGAACTGTATAACTCCTTGGACTTGGTATCTGTGTTCAGCAGAACTTGTTCTACGAGTTAACAGAAGGCCTACTGCCTATTGCTTCTCTGAGGCTAACAGAACTCCCTACCAGAACCCCATCCGCTGCCAGTCTGTTCTTCCAACAGAACAGGCTATTCTGTAAATCTGGTACTTAGTTTAAAAAGCTAAAAACCAATACAGTCTATTCACCCCCCCCCCTCTAGACTGTATCCAGGATAACCGGGACCAACAAGTGGTATCAGAGCCTCCTTGTTCTAATAATCTTTTAGGTTATTTGTTGAACAAAGATCCACTTGTTTTTCTGTTTAACCTCATTTCTATCTGATATAATGGATCACTTCTTGTCCAAGAATCTTATGTTTTCAGATCTTAAGTTTGATGACTGGAGGATCCGGATGAAAGCACATCTCTGTGCCCTGCATGATGAAATGTGGGAAGTTCTTGACATTGGCCCCTTCACTAGCTTCCAGAAGGTCAATCCTGAACATGCCATAGACAACACCAGACCCCAGATGATCAGCAAAGCCAAGTCAGAATGGACCACTGAAGAGAGGAGAAAGTACAACCTAGACAATATTGCCAAGGACATCCTCTACAAGTCCATTGATGATAGGTACTTCAACAGAATCAAGAAGTGCAGGACTGCTAAGGAAATCTGGGATACTCTTGAGCTCATTGGAGCTGGTGATGAGCAAGAGAAGGACAACAAACTAACCATAGCCAACAAGAAGTTTGATGACTTCAAACTTCTCCCTGGTGAAAGCATCTCCAAGATGTATGACAGGCTCCTCACTCTCACTGGAGAGATCTCTGAGCTTGGCAAGGATCTCACAACCAAGGAGATCAACCTGAAGGTGTTGAGGGGACTGCCCTCAACATGGAAGATGAAGGAGTTGCTGTCCAAGCCAGCAAGGATGTAAAGACTTATCCCACTGATAAGCTCATTTCAGATCTCAAAGCTCATGAGTTTGAAATGATTGAAGAGAAGGAAGATGTACCAGAAGAGAGGACCACTACAGCCCTCACTGCCAGCACATCTAAGGTAAATGATTTTGACCCTTCAGTACTTTTATCTGATGAATATATGGCTGCCTTTGCCAGGAGATTCAAAAAGTTTATGAAGAATCCCAAAGATGGAAGGAGTCCATCTTTCAACAGAAAGCCATACCAGAAGGTCAAATCAATAGAAAGCAGTGGAGAGCTTCTCTGTTACAACTGCAGACAACCTGGTCACTTCAAGGCTGATTGTCCCCATCCTAGAGTGTCTAAGAAGCAAGGACAGGATGGAGAAAAGAAGAAGTACGAGGACAACTCCAGAAGAAGAAAGGCACTTGTGATAGAACAGCTGGAACAAGACCCTCTGTCAGAAACAGAATCCAGTTCTGACTCAGATTCTGATGAGGCCTTCTGTTGCCTGGATACTGAGACAGAAGACCTTTGCCTGATGGCTCATTCTGATGATGAGGTAACCTCTACTTCTGAATCTAGTTTTTCTTCGGTAGGCTTAGCTTTTGATTCTGATTCAATGTCAGAATTTTGGGAAGAGTTTAAGGCCATACAAGCCACTTATTCTTCTGTAACAGAAGAAAACAGTAAGTTGAAAGCTGAAATTCTTAACTTAAAGAAGGAGGTTGAGATCAAAATCAATCTTCTAATTGAGGAAAGAGATCAACTGGAGACTGAAAATGTTTCTCTTCTTAAGAGAATAAGAGAAATAGAGCCTCTCGAGATTAAGTACAAAGCTTACCAGAAGGCCCAGTCTTCCATGGAAAAGATTGTGCTTGATCAACAGATTGGCACTGGTTTTGGTCTTGGTTATGGCTCAACAGAATCAGGTGAGCCTTCTGTAATGCCTAGCACCAGAGTTGCTAAGGCAGATAAGGTCATAGAGCCACTGATTTCTAGCCCCATCTGTCAAGCTGGTGTATCTGGCACCAAGGTTGTTCATGAGGAAGTCAGACCAGAAAAGGGTAAGATAAAGGTTCAACAGAAACCCTTTTTGAAAAATAATGAACCTGGCAGAAAACCTAACAACATAAGAGGTTTTCAAAATAACAAAAATAAAAGACCATTCATTGACAGACAACCTCATGTCAATCGTGCCAGAAATGATCACCAGAAGGGCATATATCAAGAGAGAGTTAACTTCAGGCAGAAGAGGTTGGCTGGTCAACTTCAGAAGCCCAAGGTTAACCGTCCCTCTGCTCTTGATAGTATATGGGACTTCTTTCCAACAAAGAAAGCTATGCAAAAGTATGTAAACAGGAAGCATGACCCTCACAAGCATCTGCCCAAAGTGAACCACACTTCAGTTTACTATAACTACCAGGTGGACAATGGGTACCACCCACCAAGGTTTCACTTGATGAGACCAAAATGGTACCAACTACCCAGACTCCATGACCCCCCAGGACCCAGCATTGCTTGGGTACCTAAATCTTTCTTTTGATCTTGCAGGAACTGTGTGCTGGAGCCATCTCTGAACAAGAATGGTTTATTGATAGTGGATGCTCCAGGCACATGACAGGTGACAGAAGTTGCCTAACAGAGTTCCAGAAATGCAAAGGACCTAGAGTTACCTTTGGAGGTAATGACAAAGAAGGTCAAACAAAAGGAAGAGGAAAGCTGATCAAGAACCAGATAATCATTGATGATGTCTCATATGTCAAAGGACTGAAGTTCAACTTGCTGAGTGCTAGCCAATTCTGTGACAAAGGCTACACTGTTGAATTCACAAAGGACTTCTGCTATGTGAAGCATGAGACAACAAAGGAAGTGGTTCTTACAACATCAAGGAAGAAGAACATCTATGTAGTTGATCGGAACACTGCAAAAGATGGAGTTTGCCTGATAGCCAAAGGAGATTCAAAACTGAGCTGGGACTGGCACAAAACGCTCAACCATTTGAATTTCAAAACAATCAACAAACTGGCCAGAGAACACATTGTAGAAGGGCTACCAGACATTGTATACAAGAAGGAGACCCTCTGCAGTGCATGTCAGAAAGGCAAACAAGTGAAGAATTCCTTCAAACCCATTGTTGGAGATCTTTCTACAAGTCCTCTAAATTTGATTCACATGGATTTATTTGGACCTGTTGAGACTCCAAGCGTTGGTGGCAAGAAATATACCTTAGTCATGGTTGATGACTACTCCAGATATACATGGACTGTTTTTCTATCAAAGAAAAATGAAACTCTTCAGAAGTTGCCATCTCTGTTAAAGCAACTTCAGACTGAGAAGAACTTGAAAGTGAAGACAATCAGATCAGACAGAGGAACTGAATTCGTCAACCAAGTCATAAAGGACTTCTGTGATCAGAATGGAACTTTTCATCAACTTTCTGCCGCCAGAACCCCTCAACAGAATGGCGTAGCAGAAAGAAGGAACAGAACGTTAAAAGAAGCTGCAAGAACAATGATTGCAGAATCTGGATTGCCTATGAGATATTGGGCTGAAGCAATCAACACTGCATGTTATACCCAGAACAGAAGCATGATCAACAAGAATCACCAGAAGACCCCTTATGAACTCTGGAAGGGAAGAAAACCTAACATCAGCTACTTTCATGTATTTGGATGCAAGTGCTACATTCTCAACAATGGAAAGGAGCATCTGAAAGTATTTCAAGAAAAGGCTGATGAAGGAGTCTTTATAGGCTATTCAAACACCAGTAAAGCCTATAGAGTACTCAACAGAAGGACCCTACATGTTGAAGAATCCATACATGTGAAGTTTGATGAAAGCATCTCTGTTAAAGAGGTAACAGAGATTCTCAAGGAAGTCAGCATAGAAGACAGAACACCAGAACCAACAGAAGAGGTGGCAGACAACCCTGCATTTCCAACACCTGCACCAAACCCCCTTCTGTTGAATGAAGATGAAGACTCTGAAGATGAGGAACCAGAGAGACCAAGACAGCAGCTGACAGAACCAGACCTAACATGGTTAAGAGATCATCCTCCTAACCAAGTGATTGGTCAAATCTGAAGTGGAGTTCAAACCAGATCCACATCAAGAAGAGAAGCAATGCTTGCCTGCTATATATCTCAGATGGAACCTATGACAGTTGAGGAAGCTCTTGCAGACTCAGATTGGATCAATGCTATGCAAGAAGAGCTCACTCAGTTTGAAAGGAACAAAGTATGGGAACTTGTTCCTAGGCCAAAACACCAGAATGTCATTGGAACCAAATGGGTATTCAAGAACAAAGCAGATGAAGATGGCAACATTGTAAGGAACAAAGCAAGGCTAGTAGCTAAAGGATATTGTCAAGAAGAAGGAATAGATTTTGATAAGACTTTTGCACCAGTTGCCAGACTTGAAGCCATCAGAATCTTTCTAGCCTATGCTGCCTACAACAACATCAAGGTCTACCAGATGGATGTCAAGAGTGCATTTCTGAATGGAGATCTTGAAGAGGAAGTTTATGTGGAACAACCACCAGGTTTTGTCATTCCTACTCAATCTTCCTGTGCCTGGTATGACACATTGTCCCTTTTCCTAGTGAACCATGGATTTACTAAAGGAAAGGTTGACAAAACTCTATTTCAAATCTCTGTTGCTAATCATATTCTGTTAGTACAAATATATGTTGATGACATTATATTTGGTAGTACTAATCCAGAACTGTGCAAGAAATTTTCTCAAGTGATGCAGAGTCAATTTGAAATGAGTATGATGGGAGAACTCAGTTACTTCCTAGGACTCCGAGTCAAACAAGTTCCAGAAGGGATCTTTATCAATCAAGGGAAGTACACCAGAGATCTAATCAAGAAGTTTGGAGTGGAAGGCAAACCATCAGTGAAGATTCCCATGAACACTTCACAAGGAATTGGTCCAGATGATGAAGGGAAGGATGTAGATGCAACAACATATAGAGGAATCATAGGATCTCTGTTGTATCTAACTGCAAGCAGACCAGACATCTCATTCTCTGTTGGAATATGTGCCAGATACCAATTAAAGCCCAAGGAAAGCCATCTAAGTGCTGCAAAGAGAATCATCAGATACATCAAAGGAAATCCAAATGCAGGCCTATGGTATCCAAAGGGAGGTAACTTTGAATTAATTGGTTATTCTGACTCAGATTTTGCAGGTTGCAGACTAGACAGAAAGAGCACCTCTGGTCACTGCCAACTGCTAGGAGGAAGGCTTGTTTCCTGGTTTAGCAAGAAGCAGAACTCCATCTCAACAAGTACAGCTAAGGCAGAGTACATTGCAGCTGGGAGTTGCTGTGCTCAGCTACTCTGGATGAAGCAACAACTGAAGGACTATGGAGTTCAAGCAAAGGAGATCAAGTTGTTGTGTGACAACACCAGTGCTATTGCTATCACTCAGAATCCAGTTCTTCATTCCAGGACAAAGCACATTGAGATCAGACATCACTTCATCAGAGATCATGTGGAGAAGAAGCACATCTGCATGGAACATGTGCCAACAGAAGACCAACTTGCAGATATCCTGACAAAGCCTCTTCCTGAGGCTAGGTTCAACAAACTGAGAGAGGAATTGGGAATGATGGATGAGATTCCAAGGGAAAGTTGAAAGGGAAGGCCCTCTGTTGCTCTTTTGTTGTTAACAGATTACCTGTGGCAGAACCCCTTCTGTTAACCCCTCCCTTCTGTCAACCTCTTCTGGTCCCAACCATGGCAGAACACCTCAGCAACAGAAAACCCCCCTTCTACAGAAAAAACCCTCAGAAGGTTGTGGACTTAAAATTTTCTGAAAACCGGGTGTCCTAGTAAATTATTAAAGGTCTTTTACCCTTTTACCCTCAAAACGGTATCAAGCCGTATAATATTTACTGCGCCCCCGTTTATTTACTCCGCCCCTTTTTACATTTATTGGTTTCTTGGAACCATAAATTAATTCCAAACGTCCACTAACCCAAACACATAAATTCCCCTTTCGCAAACCTAAACCGCTACTGCTCTCATTACTTTCAAACTTTCAAACCTCCATAGCTCTCTGATTACTCTCTGATCAAATGGACTTCATCAACATCAACGGCCTCACCAAGGAGGAAATCAACACTCTTGTTTCAAACATCTACACAAGGATGAACTGCGACCTCTCCGCACTCCCTGAACTCGCTTCAAATCACGAAACGATGATGAAGATCATCAAGGGAATGGAGGACTCCCAACTGAACAAAGTGGTAGGTTATCACTTTGAATCCTACAGTACAAGGGATGTAGTAGAGTTCTATCTCAACGCTACATACGAAGGGGAGACTGTTGGAGATATTTAATTGTGAATCAAGTTGGTCATAGAGTAGCTTTATATTTAATCCTTGTATTTAAATAGTGCATAAATTAGATAGAAATCAGGCCAAGTGTTAGGCCCATTTAAACAGGCCAAAAGCCTGATACGCCTAACCTAAACCTCGCCTATAAAAAGGGAGCCGAGGTTTAGGAAAAGGTTGAACGTCGTACTTATTATTCATAGCCTTACGCTTATATCATTCTGCTGTACGTTCCACGGTTTATCAAAGAAGGTTTTACGGTGATTCATTCTGTGTTCATCTTTACGTTTAATCTTCCTTGTTAGATCGATTATTCATTGCTGTGACAGAAACAGGGACTAACAATTGGTATCAGAGCCGATCGAGAACGATCAGAAGAACTCCTGCAGAATACTCTGTTTTTATTAACGTAGTTCATTCTGTCGATTTTTTGCTCTGTAATTTTGTTTCTTGTTCAAAAGTTGTAAAAGTTACACCTTTGGAATTGCCTTTTCAAAGCGATCAAAGGGTATACTTCAGTTTGTGTTTTACGCAATTTTTGATTTCGAGATATCTCGAGCTAGGCATCTCGACATCCTATTTCTTCACAGGTTCTGCTACGTTTTTCGAGCTGAAAACTTTACCAGAAGATCTCGACATTCAACTCTACAGGAAACTATCTTCAGATTTTGATTATCTGATTTTTACAGGTTGAAAGATTTCGACATTGAGGATTTCGACATCTTGGATTTCGAAATCTTGATTTCGAGAAAAGGTTTCGACATCTGGTCTCGACATTTGACTCATCAGATTAAGATTTCGAGAGATTAACTTCTCGACATTTCAAATCTCGAGATCAGCATCTCGAAATTTGAAATCTCGAGATCCCAAATCTCGAGATCCTTAATCTCGAGCCCAAATCTCGATACCGGGCCTCCTTTATCGAAATCTGAGATTTCGATATTCAGATCTCGACATCTGATTTTTTCGAGATTCTGCCTCTGGAAATCTTTTGATCAATTTTCTCGAACGGTCAGTTTAGTACAGCAATGGGTTCAGAATACAATGCACAAGGGAACAGCAGTACCCCTCCTAGCCTCAGGAAGGGAGAATATCAAATGTGGAGGAACAGATTTTTAAACTTCCTCGAGCACAAAGAGAACTCTTCTGCAATGCTCGAATCCTTACTTGAAGGACCAGCTGAACTTTTAATTTCAGTTGGTGGAGATCCAGAGAACAATCCTCCTATTTTTCCAGAAATAAGGAGAAAAGTGCCATCTGAATACACAGAAGCCGACAAGCTCAGACTTCGTGGTGATCTTATGGCCAAAACGTATCTCCTTCAAGCAATACCGAACGAGGTTTATGTTCTCATAGATAGCATGCAGACAGCTAAGGAGATGTGGGATGAAATAGAGAAGCTGCTACAAGGCACAAGCATCAGCCTCAAAACAAAGAAGACTACAATTCTCATCGCTTATGACTCCTTCAAAGCAGGACCAGGAGAACCATTGAATGAGACTTACAATAGACTTGTTCAACTGGTAAATGAACTCAGAAAGATCAAAGTATTCAGGTCCAATCTGGAACTAAATATTAGATTCTTATCCAGCCTACATCCTGCTTGGGAAAAGACAGTGAAGGATGTCAGATCACGGATAGATCTGGACGAAATTGACCTCTGCACACTCTATGAACATCTGAAGCGATTCGTCAACGAGGTTGCATGCGCTGAGGATCATCACACCACAAACCCCTTAGCTCTTGTAATGGATGCTCAACCTAGAAGGACAACCACTTCACTAAAGAAGAAAAAGAAGAAGGTGGTGGTTGAATCAGATGATGATGAGAGTGACGATGACAAATCTGATCTAGAGGCTGAGCTAGCAGACTTACAGAAGAAGATGGCAATGTTGGCCAAAAGATTTGCAAAGAAGAACACTTCCTCCAACAGACTGAGAACTTCCTCCTCAAACTACAAGCAGAAGAACCATGATCAAGGATCTTCTAGGAAGGCATCATCGGCAGAAGAAGCTCCTAAATGCTATAATTGCGGCAAGCCTGGACATGTGATCAAAGACTGCCGCCTCCCAAAGAAGAAAGATGCTAACTTCTACAAGCAGAAGATGCTGTGGAATAAGCAGAAAATGCTGATGGTGCAGAAAGAAGAAGAAACCTCTGCCATGATTGCTGAAAATGAGAACTGGGCAGAAGATTCTTCTGAGGAGGAGGAAGAGGAAGACAACTATTCTCTTATGGCACGAGTGGAGGGAGATGAAATAAAGGGTGATGCTGCGATCCCCGAAGACAACTGCTCAACAAACTCTGTAAGTACCTCCCATACTTCTTTAAATAATCAAATGCAGTCCTTACTTGAAAAGGACAATCTAATCAAAGAACTAAAGGAGAGACTAGACAATAATCATAGAGTTCTGAAACAGAATCTAGACCAAAAGTCTTCATTAAGTATTCAACTTGAAATTGAAAAAGATCAAGTCAAAAAGGTGTCTTCAGATTTTGAAAGCTTTGAACTTAAGATAGCTGAATTAACTAAGAAATTTGAAGACAGTGAACGGGAAAAAAGCACAGCAAAGGCTGAATGCGATTTTTTGCATAACAAAAGAAGAACGCTTTTAAATAAAGTAAAAGAACTAGAGGATCTAGCTGCTAGAAGAGGTCAATCTGAACAAACTGTTTTTCTGCTTAACAACAAACAAAAGGATGACCGATTCTACAATGCTAAAACAGGACTGGGCATAACTAACCCACGTAATCTTAAGAAAGTTAATTGCCTTCAAATCTATAACAAAGATTACATGGGACTAGGGTTTGGTGAGAAAATGTATTTTCGAAGTGATGAAGATTATGCTGAAGCAGAAGAAGAAAAGAGAAAGAAACCAAAACCTGCGATTTCTTGTGATTATCCCTCTGTAAATGAAAAACAACTTTCAGAAGAAAAACCTACTTCCTGCTTTAGTGAATGCCTTGACCCCTATGCTAAAGATATTCCTCACATAAGACATCCTCTAGACCCTCCCCCAAGAGTTGGTATTGCTAAAACTGGTGAGGAACCATGTATTTTTCCCATGGCTCAAAAGCTCAAAAACCTACAGAAAACTCTTGATAACGAGAGAGAGATTTGAAACTGAAAAGAAAGGTTTTGAGCGCAACTAGCAGGAACTTCTCCAAAAATTTAATGATTTGAGTGAACAGTTTCATACTAAAACAGACCCTTCTACGACCAAGCCTGACAGCTCACACACCTCACATGAGAAAAACAATGCTTTTAAAGGTTCGTCCACTCATCTCTCTTCTCCTTTGTTTACAGGGAATGATGTGAATAAGGAAGGAGAAGAGAAGAATGAGTGGAGGAAAAAGAGGAAGGAAATCGCAGATGGCAAAAAGAAAGTTTTTGAGAAAAGTGCCAGCCCTAGATCTAGTTCAATATTTTACTCAAAAGTTAATTGTAATTCTGTCTCTACAAAGCAAACTTCTAACAGTTCAGTCTTGAGTCCCAAGCTGAATATTTCTGAGACATCTTCTAGACAAAGTTCTATTTATAATACAAGTGTTGCTTATGGTTATTCTGTTCCAGATCCCCATAATTATGAATGTGATATAAATGTTGTTAAATCTAAGCCTTCCAGAAAGCTTAAACCTGAAAAGGAAACCAAGAAAGAAACTTCTAAGGGAACGTTTTGTATTCCAGATATGAAATACGCCCTTAGAGTTCATTCTAGGAAACATGTTAATCGGCTTTCTAAGGAGGAGATTTTCAAAACCAAACTCAAAAAACAACCGTTCAATCACAAAGCTCCTGTCTACTCTCCTCCTGAACCTAAACCGAAAAGATGGGTCCCCAAGATAAGACCCGTCAAAACTGAAACTGAAAAATGGGTCCCCAAGATGAGACCTACCAAACCTGAATCGAATAGGTGGGTCCACAAACGAAGACCCATCCAAACTAAAACTGAAAGGTGGGTTTCCAATCGTAGACCCATCATAACTAAAACTGATAGGTGGGGTCCAAATCAAGGACCCATCAGAACTACAACTGAAAAGTGGGTCCCCAAACTTAGAAACACAAGGACTAAAATGGAAAGGTGGGTTCACAACATCAGACCCACCAAAATGGAAAGTGGTAGGTGGACTCCAAAAACCAGACACACTGCAAAAGCAGATCTGGCAATTGGAAAGCCCATCGAAGATAGATCTTTTGTTGAAAGAGCAGCTGACCTTGGATCACTGCTCAAAGCAAGTTTTAAAAAGGTGTTTCTTGATAATAAGGAAGGACCCACTCCAAGTTGGGTACCTGATCTTATTTGATTGTTTTGCAGGACGGTCATGTGTGGCACTTAGACTCAGGATGCTCAACCCACATGACCGGAATAAAGCACCTTTTGAGCAACTACACCAACTGCTACGGAGGCAATGTCAGATTCGGGAATGACGCCTCATCTCCTATCCTTGGGTATGGGGACGTCGTCTGTGCCAGTGTCACAATAAAAGATGTTTCATTCGTCAAAGGGCTCAAACACAACTTACTGAGCATTGGACAATTCTGTGACAGCGGGATGGAAGTGAGGTTCTTTGCAAAACAATGCTGTGTTCTTGACAGCACAGGAAATACATTATTAACGTGTTACAGAACATCAAATCTGTACACTATTGATCTGAAAAGCGTCCAATCCACCACTTCCATCTGCCTGCTGTCCAAAGCTTCAACTGAACAGAACAACCTATGGCACAGACGTCTCTCCCATCTGAACTTCAAACATCTATCAACCTTGTCCTCCAAGAAACTTGTCAAGGGGCTTCCTCTGCTAAAGTCTTCCGCTGAAAATCATTGTAGTGCCTGCAAAATGGGCAAAATGACGCGAAGCTCCCACAAGTCAAAAACTGAACCTTCATCTACTCATCAGTTGCAGCTAATACACATGGATCTGTGTGGACCTATGAGAGTACAAAGCATCAACAGTCGCAAATACACTCTGGTGATCGTTGATGACTTCTCTAGGTATACATGGACAAAATTTCTTCGATCAAAAGACGAAGCTGCGGAAATCATTATGACCTTTATCAGAACGATCCAGAAACTGCTACAGCACAGTGTTCGAATTGTCAGAACTGACAATGGTACCGAGTTCAAAAATCAGACTCTCACTGAGTTCTATGAATCCAACGGTATCACTCAGCAATTTGCAGCAGCTAAAACTCCCCAGCAGAACGGAGTTGTTGAGAGAAAGAACAGAACCCTTGTTGAAGCAGCACGCACCATGTTAATCCAATCAAGATTGCCTCACTTCATGTGGGCAGAGGCAATCAATACCGCGTGCTTCACTCAGAACAGAACCTTCATCCACAAGCGCTTCGACAAGACTCCATATGAGATCCTATTCAACAAAACTCCTGATATTTCTTTCCTCAAGGTTTTTGGCTGCAAGTGCTTCATACTCAATGATCGGACAGAGAGAAGTAAGCTGGACCCCAAAGCCAGAGAAGGCGTGTTTATTGGCTACTCACTGCAATCCAAAGCTTACAGAGTCTATCTCAGAGACAAGCGGACTGTCATCGAGAGTGTAAATGTTACATTCTATGAAATGGCAGACTTTGCTATTGAACATCTCCAGACCGATCCATCCACTGCTGTACCAGTAGCTTCTGATAAAGCTGAACCAAACACCGAACACGACGATGTGATTCTCGACTCTCTCTTCAGAAACTTTTACGAGAACTCACAATCTCCACCTCCTGCATACACTCCAGAGTCAACATCAACTCCAATAGCAGAGATTCCGCTCCTCACAGGACCAGATGACGTACCATCCACACCCTCAACCCCTCAAACCAATCCCAGAGGTGTGGATGATCACGGCTTTGCCATAAGTCCGGAATCATCTCCACTACACACCACAGCTGCCCCAGAGCCTTCAAATTCATATCAGGACTCGGATCAACCAATAATTACTCCAACTCCTCTAGCTCATGAGAGGAAGTGGACAAAAGCACATCCTGTTGAACAAATAATAGGTGATCCAAGTCAAGGTGTGCGAACGAGATCAGCAACAACAAATGAATGTCACTATGCATGCTTTCTAAGCAAGAATGAACCATCCAAAGTCTCAGAGGCACTCGCTGATCCAGATTGGGTGATTGCCATGCAAGATGAGCTCAATCAATTTGACAGACTAGATGTATGGACACTCGTGCCTAAACCCCCTCAGAAAACCATCATTGGCACAAAATGGGTGTTCAAGAACAAGAAGGACGAAGAAGGCATAGTGATAAGGAACAAGGCACGACTGGTCGCTAAAGGATATAATCAGCAAGAGGGCATAGACTATGATGAAACATTTGCACCCGTAGAAGGAATTGAAGCAATCCGCCTTTTTCTTGCGTACGCGGCCCACAAGAACTTTACTGTCTTTCAAATGGATGTCAAGACTGCCTTTCTAAATGGAGTCTTGGAAGAAGAAGTCTATGTCGCTCAACCCGAAGGATTCGTAGATCCCAGATATCCCGACCATGTGTACAAGCTAAAGAAAGCTCTGTATGGGTTAAAACAGGCACCAAGAGCTTGGTATGATGCATTAACCGAATTTCTGATTGACTCAGGTTTCTCAAAAGGGAAGATTGATACCACACTTTTCATCAAGCGACAGAAGTCTGACATCATCCTGATTCAGATCTATGTTGATGACATTATCTTCGCCTCCTCAAATCCGCGCCTGTGCAAACACTTTGAGAAACTGATGAAAACCAAGTTCGAGATGAGCATGATGGGAGAACTGAATTTCTTTCTAGGCCTGCAAGTAAGACAACTCTCTGACGGCATTTTCATCAATCAGTCAAAGTATATTCTGGAAATGCTTAAGAGATTCAACATTGATGGCAAATCTTCCATGATGACCCCCATGTCCCCAACCAACAAACTGGACTCAGACCCCTCCGGGAAGCCAGTTGATGCTACAAACTACAGGGCCATCATTGGATCTTTGCTATATCTCACATCAAGCAGGCCTGACATTGTCTTCTCCACATGCTTATGTGCACACTTTCAGGCAAATCCGAAGGAATCTTATCTGACCGCTGTTCGAAGAATTCTGAGATACCTCAAAGGCACTGTGAATCTAGGCCTTTGGTATCCCAAGCACTCAGGTTTTGACCTAGTCGGATATTCGGATGCTGACTTTGCTGGTTGCCGGATGGACCGCAAAAGTACATCGGGAGCTGTCCAATTCTTGGGCGATAAGTTAGTCTGCTAGTCTTCCAAGAAACAGAACTGTGTGTCAACATCTACGGCCGAGGCAGAATACGTCGCGGCTGCTAGCTGTTGTTCACAAATATTATGGATGAAGACCCAGCTAAAAGACTACGGTTACACACTCCGCCATATCCCGATCTACAGTGACTCTCAAAGCGCCATAGCCATCACCAGCAACCCAGTTCATCACTCCCGCACCAAACACATCGACCTGCGCTATCACTTCATCAAGGATCATGTGGAGAAAGGAGACATTGACATGTATTTTGTAAGCTCAGAGCTTCAACTGGCTGACTTGTTCACTAAGGCATTGGATGAAAAACGATTCCAGTTCCTAGTCTCCAAGTTGGGCATGTTGAACCTCGAGCCCGTTTAATTATGTCTCCACTGATCTAAAAAGTGTGTGTGTGTGTGGGACTTGTAAAAAGTGTGTGTGTGTGGGTTTTGTAAATAGTGTGTGTGCGTTGCATGTGTTGAGGGGGAGAAAACCAGAAAAATAACAAAAAATAGTGTGTGTGCGTTGCATGTGTTGAGTGGGTGAAAAATCAAAAAGAACAAAAATAGTGTGTGTGCGTTGCATTTGTACATATTGTTCGTTGCATTTTTTGAGGGGGAGAGAATTTTCACTGTTTGAGGGAGAGCTAATTTTCACTGATTAAGGGGGAGCTCTCTATTTTTTCTGGTTTGGGCCTCGAAAATCTCTTAAAAGGGCACTGTGTGTCAGCCCAACATTTCGGGCTCAATTGTTACAAAGGAGGTCCAAATTTTTTCTCTCGCGTATATAAGCCTCGAAAAAGGCCTTCTCTTTCCATTCTTAACTTTTCACAACGGCAGAGCTCTTCGACTGTTCTTCTTCGTCAAAACCTTGTTTTCGAAAACCTTCTCCTCCTCCGATTCTCTTTCGCAAACACTAAGGTAGTTTACCAACGATTTCGAGTTCAATACAGACGCCTCAAACGAATAATCTTCTCGTCACTCGATTTCGAAATCCTAATCTTCAACTGTGTTCACTCGAACGATCTCGAGATTGGCATCTCAATCGTTTTTTTCAAAATCAACTTAAAAAGGTTTTTCTTGGTCGAAATCGATTGTTATTGTTTGTTATATTGTTGTTTTTGCAGGTGAAAATTTCGTCAAAATTCGTCGGTTCATCTTCTCGAAATCAAGATCTCGAGATGGGCATCTCGACATCTTGATCTCGAGATTTGAATCTCGAAATCAAGATCTCGAGATCTGCATCTCGACATCTTGATCTCGAGATTTGAATCTCGAAATCAAGATCTCGAGATCTGCATCTCGACATCTTGATCTCGAGATTTGGATCTCGAAATCAAGATCTCAAGATCTGCATCTCGACATCTTGATCTCGAGATTTGAATCTCGAAATCAAGATCTCGAGATCTTCATCTCGACATCTTGATCTCGAGATTTGTATCTCGAAATCAAGATCTCGAGATCTGCATCTCGACATCTTGATCTCGAGATATGAATCTCGAGATTTGAGATTTGGACTTAAATTTTTTTCAAAAGTTCACCTGCATAAACCTATCTGAAAACAGCAAATTAAATTCCTTCAAAATCAAATCAACAGTTGAACTTCATGTGCTGACCCCTGCTTCTACAGTTTAAAATGGCAGGAAACACTTAAACACAGATTGACGAAGCCATCTACCCTAAGGACAAGTGGATCAAGGTGCTGGACAACAACTTCCAGCTAGACCTCACCGTCTTCAAGTGCCAGAACCCGATCATTCCGGCCATAATGAAAGGTCACTATCTCTGGCCTGCACTTCACAACGCCAAACCAGTGCCAGAGATATACCTACAACAGTTCTGGGGGCACATGCACACGGATTCATTGAAGGATCGTTCCAAGATCAAGACCAAGTTGAACGGCATGCGGGTGATTCTGACACCATCCACCCTACGGACCACTCTAGCGCTGCCGATACATGACGAATATGATGCACTGCCGTCCATCCCTGATCTGCTCAAAGACGTGGCATCCCTTGGCTACACATCACTACTGCCACAACTGTCAAATTTCAACGGTGCATACCTCCGTCACCCGTGGAAAAATCTCTTCGGGCTAGTGAACAAGTGCCTGTCGCCGAAGCATGCCGAGTTTGACAAGTGCAACAAGCAGATCCTGCTAATCTTTCACGGCATTGCATTCAACAAAAACTACGACATATCACAACTCTTCTTCTCAGAGCTCATGGACCTGGTCAAAGCAAAGGAGAAAAATAGGCCAGGTACCATTCCATATGCAAGATGGCTCGGGCTGATCATAAACGACTGCATGGCAGAGCACGCCTCCATACCAAGACGCAGTACAGATCCTCACTTCACAGCACCGAAGCTACAGTACTTCAAAGCAGACAAGAATCCTTCTTATGGTCTGAAGATACCTGGATTTCTGCTAAAGCTGGTAAAATCTTCAAATCCAACAGTCCAACAATACAAAGAAGCCACCGAGAAAACCGTCCCTATGGTTCAGCAAAACCCAGCTGGACCTACCCAAGGGACAAAGCCGGGAGTAAGTAAGGGTCCTACGAGAGCCCAAAAGCCACAGAAACCAGTGGCCGGTTTGCCCAATGAAGGGAAGTCTGACGACTCTCTAGAGACGAGTCAGGCGGCTGAGGGCACCGAGGAAGACGCTGAGGAAACGGCCAGTGAATCGTCTAGTGGAGCCCAAACAAACACTGACGACAAGGCCTCCGAGAGCGTGGGCACGGAGAGTGACAAATCAGACTCGGATGATGACAGTGATGACAATGATAGTGATGATGTGGAGCTCACATATGCACTAATTAGAAAAGGGAAGCTGCCCGTCGAATCTCCAAAGAAGAGAAGAATCACTGCTGAAGACGCAGCACCAATCATAGCTCGCAGACCTCAAGTCTTCACTATTAAAGAAACAGCTAAACCAAGAGCTGATCCGAGCGAGACTAATTGCTCAAAGGATGATTACGACGAGGCAGCTCACTCCATCAAGACATCAATCAACCAGGAAGAAGTTGTCATCCGAGAGACCAGGGCTAAAGTCAAAAATGACAAGGTTGCTAAGGCCAAGCCCCAGCCCCGAGCGAAAAAGAGTCTGTTTGATAAGGCAGACGAGCACATCTTTGCTGGCTGCGACTCCTTTATCCAGATAAGCCGAGCCGAATCCCTAAGCACAGGAGCCGATCTTTTCGGTTCCCGAGTAGAAGTCGCAGCATCTGGCTCAACTGCGCATGCACAGCCCTCTCCCAGCCACTCAATTGCCTCTCAAAAGGTTATTGTTTCAAAAGAACGGGACTCAACCCCCTCGCTGGTTCCTTCTGAATCAGTTGAGCATACAATTGACCTATCTCCCGAGGTCAAAACCCCTTCTTCACTCACATCGAGTCTAGGTGTCACATTTCCCACATTTTCTTCTTTTTCTAGGACACCTACACTATTCACAGCACATACAGGTGCACTCACCCTGAACGCAACAACCAGAGCGCAAGCTATGACGGTTGGAAGCCCTGCTACGCCCATAATGATTCCATCATTAAATGCAGGCCACACATCAGCAATCTTCACTGATGCTGTGTCAACAGTTACAACCCCCGTAACTGGTCACCCTACCTTTGAAGACGTAAACGTTCTACTAAATCGCTTCCTAGATTCCACCATTAAACCATGGGTGCAAGATGAAATGACCGCTCTAGCACAGGAATTTAGGACCACCCAAGCGGTTCGGTCTGAACAGACACCACCCCAACCTTCCCCTGAACCGTTCATCTCCCATACACAACCCATATCCTCCACCCCTCTATCCCACCAATCCATCAACCAAATTCCTATCCCTTCTACTTCTCGGGGAACCCAGAATACAGAACCAGTATTCTCCCCACACCCGACCACACCCTCCATCGATCTCTCCTCCCTATCCTTTGACACCCTAGCTTCGGCTTTGCTGAATAACCTCTTGAATACCCCAGAAGACGACCTCACTCTTCATCAGCAAGCCATACTAGAAGCTCTTCTTTCCTCACCCGAAACCAAGAGTACTTGCAAGGAGAGTCTTCGTGGTCGCAAACGTTCCCATGAGGACCCCGATGATTCGGATCCTCATGAGGGGGAGAACAAGCGACCTCGATCACTTGAGCAAACTACTCTTCCAAGCCAAACTCCACAGCCAATTCAACCTGAAACCTCAACAAACCAACAGCCACCATCCACAACCAAACTCTCTAGTGTGGTCGAGCTAGAAATAACATCCCGAGGCGTATCTCCTAGAGATACCAACCGAGGAGGGGATGGAAGTCCTGATGATGATACCACTGGTACATCTTCTCCATCAGGCCATCAGTTGGAACCTAGTTCTAAGCTGATGTCAACGGGCAATCCTAGTGAACCCGGTAGTGCTACACGGGAACAATCACCGCCTAAACAAAGAACTCCATATATCTCCCCAGGCAAAGACATCCATGATGCACTGGAAGAGGCGGTGATATACGACAAATGGCCGAGAAAATGGACAGAATGGGATGATCTCCGGGTTGAAGCCGAGCAAGAGGACATGCAAAGAAACTGGTGGCTACGAGAGCTTATTAACAAATGCTCTGAAGATATCATTAGGCTCGAGGACGATGAACTCAAGGAAGGGGAGAACTACTAGGAATCCCAGAAAGTTCTTGAATCAGTCGTAAGACAATCAGCGGGAAGACTTCCCAAGACAGAGAAACCCTGGGACAACGTTCGAATCAAAGCCCCCTTCCAAGAAGAAATCAGAGAGCATATCTGGCGTAGACCAGACAAAGTCAAGCCACTGAACGAACTGAAGCTAAGAGGCCTTACACACTTGAAAGGAAAACAGGCTGGAGGTCATCTGCATATGTTGCTGCAAAGGTCAACCGGTACACAGAGAGAACTGATGGAACAAGATCTGAAGTCGAATATTCTCCCGATTCATCAAATTCTACAAGTGAAAGCTGAAGACTATCATGGAGTAACATTCTACACTTTCAGACTTCAACGCACCGATGGGAGCGAATTCACTTGTCAAGAGAACGACTTCATCATGCTGAAACCGGATGACATCTACCAAATGCTCATGGCCTACAGATACCTTCCAGTCAGGCAAAACATAGTATACAGCGAAGGCCTCGCAGCTATCAAGAGATTCATGCTTAGACAGATCCGAGTACACTCCTCACATGACCTACAAATGGCTATTGAATGCAATCTAAAGAAGACATACCTGACAAAGCCAAAACTGTATGGTCCAGAACTTGAAGATTTCCCAGCCTATCACATCTTCTTCAAACCGCCAGCAGTCACCTACCTGAACCACAAGAACGAAAAGCGTCTGATGGTAGTCAGTGAAATCGAGAAATACTGCGACGGAACACTGAAGATAATCAGAGAGCAGATTCTACAGATGAAGGCAAAGCTGGAAGAAAATCTTCAAGAGGTATCGTCTTATGTTCAAAAGGAACACTCTACTGTGGAGACAATTTTAAAGGCCATTGACGATCGCCTCGAAAAGAGAAATATGCTAAGACAATATGAACATGCACTTGGATTAAGGAAGCACTACTTCAAATCACAGAAGCAATAAGAGAATGACACTTGATCACAAAGGGGGAGATTGTTGGAGATATTTAATTGTGAATCAAGTTGGTCATAGAGTAGCTTTATATTTAATCCTTGTATTTAAATAGTGCATAAATTAGATAGAAATCAGGCCAAGTGTTAGGCCCATTTAAACAGGCCAAAAGCCTGATACGCCTAACCTAAACCTCGCCTATAAAAAGGGAGCCGAGGTTTAGGAAAAGGTTGAACGTCGTACTTATTATTCATAGCCTTACGCTTATATCATTCTGCTGTACGTTCCACGGTTTATCAAAGAAGGTTTTACGGTGATTCATTCTGTGTTCATCTTTACGTTTAATCTTCCTTGTTAGATCGATTATTCATTGCTGTGACAGAAACAAGGACTAACAGAGACCATTCGGTCTAATGTCAATGGTGAAGACATTACCCTCACTCCTGCAGACCTCAACGCTCTCTTTGGCGTGGTAGAGGACCCACAAGAAGAAGAAACTGAAGGTTTCCTCACTCTGGACAGTGTCAACGTCACTGTGGACAACTTTGTCCAACTCTACTGCCGACCTGAAGTGGGTAGAGTTCCAAAGCTTTACATGAAGAAAAATCTTCTTCTGAGCGACTATGAGAAATTGGTCAACATCCTGCATAGGTGTGTCTGGAGCAAGAGCACCTCCACAGATGACATGAATGCACTGAATGCAAAGGCTGTCATTGCAGTTCATCATGGGATGAACATCAACTGGGGACAGGTAATTGTCAAATCCCTTGTTGAATTCATCAAGAAGAAAGACAAGGAGACCGGTCTGTTCAGGACCCCCATGGGTTATGGTCTCCTAATCTCTGAAACCTTGCTCAAGGCAAGGATAGGGCTGAGAAACTCTATTGAGGCAGACTACACCAAGCTGCTCTTCCTCAACACTTCAAGTGACAGGAAGGTTGCTCTCAAGGCAGAGCAGAAAAGACTCAGAACCCTTGAGTTCAACAGAGAAAGGCAACAACAGAAGGTTGTTCAACCAAAGAAAGCTTCAAAGAAACAACAGAAACCTCCTACCCCTTCTGACTCTGAAGAACAAATACCTTTGGTGAAGAAGGTGGTCAAGAAGGTTCCCAAGAAGAAGACCACACCTGTCAAAGTCCACAAGATGGTGGCAAAGAAATCTGTCCTTAATAGAAAGGCACCTTCACCTATCTCTTCAGCAAGCACCCCCTCTGCCTCCCCCATTGCAAAGAAGACCAAAATTTTGACACCTGCAGCACAGGAGAAGCTGGAGGACTCTGTCACCTCTGCCCCAGCCAACAGAAATGCTTGGCACGGCAAGAGGATCATCTTTGAGTCAAGTGACTCAGAAGAAGAAGAAGTGGTGCAGAATGCCACTACTCAGGGGGAACCACATTCTTCTCCTCCTGCCTCTGCAAATGATCAACCTATGGTGGTTCCTTCACCAGAACACCAAGAAGTAAGCAGCACTTCAAGCCCTGATAGGAAATTCATCAGGGTTCTGGCATGGAGAAAGTGGAGAGTGGGACCTCTCACTGAACTCCTCAAGAACTTGTCCTACTTCATCTCTGAAGAAGAAGAAGTACTCAGATGGGCTGACACAGAAGATGTGGAGTCCTGCCTAAACAAGGATTTTCTTCTTTCTGTCCTACAGAAGAAGAAGGAGAAACTTCAAGGAAAAGCACCTCTGGTCAGAAACTCACCAGAAGACCATGTGAAGGCTCTTCAAGAGCATGAGATGCATGACTTTGATGCTTGGCTAGTTGAGAAAAAGAGGAAGGAGTCAATGATCAAATTTCGCCACAGTGCACATGGAGAAGGTGAACCCTCTACTGCCAATGATCTACCTCTGGTCATGGAAAGACTTGTCAAGGAATGGAGAGACTCTCTGTTCACAGAAACAATACTAGAGGTAATTCCCCCAATCATTCCTTCTCCCCCTCCCTCTCCTAAAAACACCTCTCCTCAACCCCAACAGAAATCCCCCTCACCCCCACAGAAAACCGTCTCTGCACAGAAAACCCCTTCACACCAAAAACCCTCCACCCCCAAATCTTCATCTCCTTCACCCTGCAAACCGTTCTCTCCTCCCAAGAACAAATCACCATCCCCTCAAGGACAAATTATCCCATACCAACACCAACAGATCATCTCCTCTACAACTTCACCCCATCAGAAAACCTCCTCACCCAAAACCAAAAATCCATCTCCCTGCAAATCCCAACCCTCAATCAGATCCACATCACCATCACCTCCACCCTCTCCTCCACAACAACAGCATGCTCCCTCACATCAACAAGAAAACCCCTCCATCAAGGAATCCAGAACTGCTTCTCCACAGCCTACACCACAAGATGCAGCCACACCTATCTCCCCTCAACACTCTGTGGCTTCTACCCCCATCAGGAAACCTATCTTCAGGGTGCCTTCCTCTTCCAGTGACAATGATGGATTTCTTACATCCTCCATTGCTGCTGATGAAACTTCCAAAAGGAGGAAGACCCCTCCTCAGCATGAAGAACAACCCAGAAGGCCTCCTATGCCTAAATCAAGAGGTCTAGGTATGCCTGGGAAAACAGAATCCAAAGAAGATAAGCCCCAAATATCCTTCAATCAGTTTGTCACTGCAGCTGAAGATTTTGGTGGTAAAATGCTTGATGGAATGGATCAATTGGCTGAGATCAACACCAAGCACCATGAACATCTCACCTTTGTCCACAATCATCTTGAGGCTGGACTTCAGCATATCTCAGAGAAAGTTGAAGCTCTGACCCAGACACTGGTCACCTTCATGGAATCATCATCTGCAAAGCTTAATGCTGTTGCCAGAGAAGTGGATGGTGTCCACTCTGTTCTCTACTCCCAGTCTCTGATTCTCAATAAGCAGAATAAGCAACTCAAGGATATAACAGAATCCCTTGACATTGTACAATGGTATGAAGACCAATCTGCCGAGAAGTTTATGCAGCTACAACTCTTGAATAATGATCACAAAGATCAAGTGGCCACCCTGATCAAGAAGGATCAAGAAAGATATCAGAAGCTGATACTACTTGAAGCTGGCTCTCAGGACATCAAGTCTGCTCTTGATCGTCAACATAACTTAATAGAAGGTCTGACCTCTGTCACGCAGACCTTGCCAGAAACTCTTGAGCAAATAGCCATCTCCCAGGCAACAGAGTTCTAGAAAATCGCCATGATGATCTCTGACCTGGATGATGCCAAAAAGGGGGAAAAGGAAAAGGACCCCCAACAGCAGAAATTGCCCCCTAGGCCAACTGCTGGGCCCTCATCTGGTATTGATCCAACCCCTTACTTCCAGGCCTCCCAACAGAAGAAGAGAGAAGCTGGTACTACAAGACCTTCTTCTCCTCGCAGAGGTTCTACCAAGAAGAAGAAACCCTTGAGCCTAACTGAGTGGAGACTTGGAGGCTCCCAGAAGATTGATAGAGCACAGTTCGAAGAAATTCAACAGAAGATGACCCCAACTCAAAGACAGAATCTCTATCTTGACAGAGATGGTCATATAAGGGTCAGACATGGTGGTTCCTTGGAAGAGGCTGAATATTGGTTCCACAAGAGAGTACTCCCAGGCAAGGATGTACATGAAGGAGTACTTCATTATCTGAATTGCAAGCTCTCTCCCATTTGGGCCTCATGTCAAGCACCAGGAAATCTGGCTGGCATAAGAGAAGAAGTGAATGCTGAACTGAAGAATCTGAAGGAACAAGATCGCAGAACCAGAGCTGAAGCTGAAAGGGAAAATCTGTAATTCCTTAAAACTTCTCTTAATACTCCTGATCTAATAAAAGCTTATCTCTGCTCCTTCTAAAGTCTCTTTGCCTCTTTACCTTCTGTTGCTTACTATTTCATTCTGTACTTGTTTCTTTTTGAACTGCTATCTGAATGTATCGTACTCTTACTATTTTCCTATGCCAAGTTGCCCACCAAGATTTTAATGAAAAGTTTTAAACTTTAAATTTTTATGGTGAAGGCACTTCTCTGGAAATAGTTAAAGGGTTTTGGCATCATCAAAAAGGGGGAAATTGTAAGGAATAATTGTATTTAGATTTTGATGATGCTATATTAATTAGGACTGTAGAGTACCCCTTTAGAAATTATGTATTAGAATTTTCCCTTGTAAAGTTCTTAGCATATTCAACTACCAGAAGGCCTCTCCACCAGAAGTCCTCGAGACAGAAGATCTTGGTTCTCTGTCTAGGAACAGAATACGTCAGGGTCTCTGTTACCCTTTCGCGTGACAGAAACCCTCCTGGTTCTCTGTAAGCTACCAACAACAGAAGTGCTCATGATCTTCTCTGAATCAGTTCTCTGCCAATGACACCAGAAGGTCTTACACTTGGAAGAAATCCACAAAGCCGGGAAGTCAACTTAAAGATTCCTTCAACGGCTAGGAGTATGAAACGGAAAAGCTACAGTGCTCGCATTAAATGCTCATTTAATGCTCCCCATGCTCCGTGGAGTAATTGCAGATGATTGGCCGCAATGTCAGGATTACTTTATCCCAAAATAGTAACCCGCCAACTTTACCGGGTCCTACTGGTCAAGTCAACTACTCGCGCATTAAATGCAGTTGTCCTCCTACTCCTCCAACGGGAAGACAACCTCAGTATAAAAGATACACTACGAAGAACAACCGGATAACGAAGCTACAACTTTGCTATAACTTTGCCAAGATTACATTGCAACTTTTGCTAACTACAAGCAAGATATTCAAACTCTGAAAAGAAAAAAGCCTCCTTGAGATTCAAACTCATTATCCTCCACAAGAGAAGGCAGAAGTTGGAAAAATACTCTTTCCAACTCAAGCAAAGTTCCAAGTGTTCTTCAACTCTTCAAGCTCATCACATACAAATCTTTTGTAACGAAGCTGGTTGGAGGAACCCCTGTTTCAACAGAAACTCTTCTTGCTACAAGAAGGACGTCCGAATAACTGGAGTAGTGAAGTGGTGATACTTCAAGGAAACTCAGTGAAAGGACCAGTGTTAAAGGAAGCCAGGCAGTGCATCCCAGGACACATCTAGGCTTGAAGAAGACGTGGAGTGCTTCTTAAGTACTAGGACTAAGGCTTTGTAAATGGCAGTTTTTACAGCTTAGTGGAACAGTGGATTAGAGGAACGAGTTGTTCCTTGAACCACTATAAAAATCCCTGGTGTCGTTTACTTACTGCTTTTAATACTTGCACTTAGTTAGAACTGTATAACTCCTTGGACTTGGTATCTGTGTTCAGCAGAACTTGTTCTACGAGTTAACAGAAGGCCTACTGCCTATTGCTTCTCTGAGGCTAACAGAACTCCCTACCAGAACCCCATCCGCTGCCAATACAGTCTATTCACCCCCCCCCCTCTAGACTGTATCCAGTATAACCGGGACCAACAACAACATCCTTTGGGCCTACCGCACCACCCCTCGGTGAGCAACAGGTGAAACACCCTTCTCCCTCTGCTACGGTTTTGAAGCCAAAGCTCCTATGGAAGTCACTCTTCCCACCCGGAGGGTGATCCAATATGACCCTGAGGTCAACGACAGCAACATGGCCCTCGACCTCCACCTCCTTTCAGAACGCCGGGAGCAAGCCTTCATCCGGGCAGAAAACTACCGAAGGCAAGTCAAAGGCTACATCGACGCCAAGGTTCGCACCCGAGAATTCTAAGTGGGGGACTATGTCTTCCGGAGGAGGGAAGCTAGCCAACCGACCGAGGGAGGCAAAATGGCACCAAAGTTCGAAGGTCCCTACATCATAGCAGCCATCATCAAAACTGGGACTTATAAGCTCAAACGCCCCAACGAAAAAGAGGTCCCTAGGCACTGGAATGTACACCACTTAGTTAAATTTTATCAATAATGTAAGAGCGGCCAAGCCCTCACAACTAGTGAATGTACTATCCTATGGCCCAAGGCCCCCAATTTTGAGAAATGAAGACACATTCAAGACACCAAGAACAAACCGCAAAACACTTATGAGCGGGCAAGCCCTCATACCAACAACAGGCCCTAGGCCTCACCACTAGAAGAACCCCATCCGGCACCAAGTGCCGAGGGCGGACACCATCAACACCTTCAACAACAGTGAAAACACCAAGTGTTCCAAACAAGACCCCTCAGTACCAAGTACCGAAGGTGGGAACTCCCATCACCGGCAACAGGAAACACCAAGTGTTTCATTCCAAGACCCTTCGGCACCCAGCGCCGGGGGTACACATCTCCACCATCAAACATCAAAAGAAGAACACCAAGTGTTCCTACAGGAGACCCTTCGGCACCCAGTGCCGGGGGTACACAACTCACCCATCAACGTCAAATAGGAGAAGAACACCAAGTGTTCCTACAGAAGACCCCTTGGTACCAAGTACCGGGGGGCTACATATCGAAACTAACACCAAGTGTTGTTCTAAAGCCGTACCCCATGAGGACGCATATACCGAAGGCGCCACCATCGGTGCCGGCGGCACGTAGTGCCCTCGGCCATTTGCAACTAGTGTGCAAATGAAAACCCTTCCTTGAAACGCTTTCCGCGTCACTACCCCCAGGGTATGACATGCATGAGAAATGCCCAGGATTCGACTTTCAAAAATGGAACGCTTTCTGCGTCATCACCCCAAGGGTATGACAGGCACGAGAAATGCCTATGATTCGACTTCCAAACCGAAACGCTCCCCGCACCACCACCCCAAGGGTGTGGCAGGCCACGGACTATGTCTAGCGCTGAGGGGACGACTTTCAAAAATGAGGCGCTTTCCGCGCCATCCCCCAAGGGGAGGCAGGTTACAGACCATCATATCTTGTACCCAGGAAACGACCCTCGATCCCCTCGGAACTCGGAAGGTTAACCCGAGGGAGGAGAGCCATTGGTGTATTCTGATGGTCTCCTGATAGGCCCAGCCTTACCAAGAAACCAAGTTTCTTGATGCCTTCCCTTCACCACCAACCAAAAAAAGAGAGAGAGAGAGGGGGTGAAGAAGAGTAGACTCAACGAGAAATCAAAGAGTACACTCCAACAGATCACAACATGCCGAGGGCTCCCCACGGGAACACCTCCGGTAATTGAAGGCTCCTATTTCCCGAAGGATACTACTCAAACAAATATCATCAAGAAACAACTAAGTCCACTGCTTGGTCACCTCCGGTCACACAAGCACCGAAGGCTTCAACAATACAAAGGGACTGGGCTATCCAAAGTCCACTAAACGGTACTTCAAACAAATACCGAGGGAATCTGTTATGCACTAATACCGAGGGCCCTTACCCCATGACAAGGGACACAACTGGCTAAGTCAAACTCTACAACTTTTCAAGTGAATGCCGAGGGCACATACTCCTCAACGGCTTTCTTTTCAACAACAGGATTCCACACTTTTCCTAAGTCCACACTTTTGGAAAATGACAACAACCGGAGGCTAATATATCACCCGACAACCGAAGGCATCTAGTACAAATCATCAAAGGCCAACCGAGGGGGCTTATTCCAAAATATTTGCACCTCGGACAAACTCCTCACTGACCGAAGGTTCCACATATACGGCACACTTTGAGATTTTTCTAAGTCCCACATATTTGGCCGTCGGTCAAATACTCATACAACACAAGGGCCTCACGATCACTCGAAGGGTCCTATTCATATACCCGGAGGGATCTACATCCGGAACCTCAACATCAATTTACGCTTAGAAAATATTCTAAGTCCTAAATGAGTAGCCCCCGAGCATCTCGCAAAAGTGATGCAGAGTCAGAGGGCACCTATCACCCGAAGGCGACACAAAGAAGCAGCACTTGGAAAAAAAATTCTAAGTCCTAAAGATTGGGCCCCCGGCCCAATCAATATTACAGCTAAAGGAATATGATAGCCGAAGGCTATGCGATACAACAGCACTTAGAAAATTTTCTAAGTCCTACATATTTTTCCCTCAGTCAACTACTCATACATCAAGAAGGGATGCCATCGCCCGAAGGCTCCCAAGGGAAAATCTACACTTAGAAATCTTTCTAAGTCCTACATATTTCACCCTCATCTCAAGGGACCTAATAGCCGAAGGCTACCTATCAATCAAAGGCTACAGTACTCAAGGAATCAACACTTAGAAAAAATTTCTAAGTTCTAACTATTGCTGAACCCTCGGTTGCATATCCAGCGAAGGGTGCCCAACTACCGAAGGCTACAACTGTATTCAAACACTTAGAAAATATCCTAAGTCCTAAACATACATTCAAAAAAGGCGAAGGCATACACTCAAGAAAAAACGATGGCACACATTCGAGAGGAAATAAGTTGAAGAAAGCAAGTCAAATGCACAAGGCCCGAGGGCTAACATTCATCAATCATCAAAATATAGTAAGTGTGATTGTTACGATGATGGCCGGGGCCGGAAGCATGAAAATGTGACCATTACAACGTAAGTTTCAAATATTCACTAAGTACAGATTACAAATCAACAACATCATTCCCGGAGGCGTCCTCTACTACAGGCTTAGACGCGGCATCATCCCCGGTTTCTTCCTCTTCGTCACTGCCCTCGGCCATCAGCATGGAGTCTTCCAAATCAGGCTTCGCAACACCTTCAGGGAGGGGAACCCTGGGGTCTGGCTGAAGGGGAGGGAGACCATAGGATGCCGGATCGAAGGCCTTCGGGTCCACCCCAAGATGCCGGGACAGCCTTCGATATACAAGGGTCTGAGTAAAGTGTTGGGCCGCGGGTATGCGGTGCCAGCAACAGCCAGCCGGCCGGTGCAATCGGACCGCGTGGCGCTTCGCTTGTGCTATAAAGGGGGAGGAGCGTGCTTCACTATCAGCGATTGCTTTTAGTGTAGCGGTAAGCGCAACGATCCACAAGTGGTATCAGAGCCAAGGTCACGGGTTCGACCCCCGGCAACTGCATGCTGCGCAGTTATAGGCTGGCAGGTGCTGGGGGGGAGATTGTTGGGCCGCGGGTATGAGGTGCCAGCAACAGCCAGCCTGCCGGTGCAATCGGACCGCGTGGCGCTTCGCTTGTGCTATAAAGGGGGATGAGCGTGCTTCACTATCAGCGATTGCTTTTAGTGTAGCGGTAAACGCAACGATCCACATAAAGTACTCACCCCCGTCATAATACTCTTTCCCCTTTCGGGCCAGCCACATTGCGCCTGGACCTTTCACCCATTCGTCCACTGAAGCCTCCACCACCGAAGCCACCCATTCCTGCCGGCCTTCGGTTTTCCATCCCTCCTCAGCAAAGGCGGCAACAGCATCCTCCCGGGCTTCGGCGACGGCTTTGATCTGGGCCTCCTCGGCATCCTTCGCGGCTTTCTTGGCAGCATCGGCCGCAGCCTTCTCCGCCTCTGCCTTGCCTTCGACCCTGGCCACCGTCTTGGAGCTCTCGAGGATTTCATTAAAAGCCTCTTGCTCAGCTTTGCGAGCGTCCTCGGCCTCCTTGAGCTGCCTTCGGGCCTCAGCCAATGCTTCATCGGCTTTCTTCTTCTCCGAATCATACTGCTTTATCCTCTGGACCAGCTCGCCGAGGCCAAGGCTTGCCTGAAAGTAGACATGAATTACCGGAGGTTAAGCCACTACACACGTAAAGAATTAAGTTACCTACAAAAGAGAAGGAAGGAACCTTACCGTAACCGAGGCCATCAGAACCTCAGAGCAGAGGACATCGTCGGTTTGGCGGGAGAGCACAGACTTATCGGTCGGAGGGGTGGCACCCCTCAAAAACTCCTTCGGGTTCAGGGTCCCGTGCATGATAGCAGTCCCCTTCGTGATGGAGAATTGGATCTTGTCCTGGGGCCATGTCAGACCAGTGGCTTGACCCGGCATTGCAACAACCTTCGACACTCTCATATACGCGATCAATCGTGGGGTAGCCTTCCTCCTTCTCCCCCATCAGCCGGTACCGACGGAAGCCGAGCTTGTACAACTCACTGGAGAGCGTTGCGCCTTTGATGGACACGTGCTTATCAGACCCCTCCGGCTTCTTGGACAACACCCGCCCATTTTTCTCGAGGGCATACCCTTCTGCCTTCAGGTGCCGCCGAAACCTATCACCAAGCGGAGCGGAGAAAGGGTTCTCGGCCAGACGGACATAGCAGAACTTGTCTTTCCACCCCTTATGAGACGAAGGCACCTCATCAAAAATCCTGAACTTCGGGAGCTGCTGCAAATTACCATAGCCCCCGGCATTCAAATGACCCCCCCGACACAAGTTGAACGACAAAAAGAATTGCTCCAGAGTAGGGGGGGACCTTTCGGCTGAGGCACAGCGACAGGAACCCTGCCAGATATGAGTGACTGTTCGGGGTCAACTGGAAGGGGGCTAGCTTGACGATGCGTAGGTATTCCAACACGAAGGGATGAAGAGGAAATCTGAGACCCAGCTCCACTGAAAGCAGATGTACGGCAAAACAGCCCTCGGGGGCACGGAGGAGCACATCATCCGGCTTTGGCTCTACCACCTGCGCCGAAGGCCCAACCAAAAATTGTACCGCCATCATCTCCCCTCGGGTAGCTTTATTTATGACCTCCAAGGCGGCCGTATTCAGGAAAGAATAGCCCTCGGGCAGTCCCACTGACTGGCCAGCGTCGACGGCAGCTTGCTTCTTCTTTGGAGCCGTCCTCGCCTTCTTTCTCTTCTGCCCTGGGGCCACACTGAGGGGTATGGCGTCTAGAGGCCGGGAGCTCCCAGCTTCGGTATCACACCGAGGGGGAGGGATAGCTACAGTCACCTTCAGGCCCTCCTTCTGGGCCTCGTCCTCGGCCACCTGACAGGCGATGGCAAGCTCTTCATCCGCGTTCACCTGCTCGAAGTCTTCGGCCTCGAGCTCAAGCCGAAGGTCACCCTGTATCGCCTCGGCTACGGCCCTATCGTCGATGACCGAGAGCTGCTCGCTTGAGGATTCCACGTCAGACGCCACTTCGACGTTCACTGAAGCCTCCCCGGAGATGTCTTGGGAGTCACTAGCTGACGACATTACTTCTTAAAGGCGAGGGGTCGGGAAACTCGTACAAAGAAGGGTTCCTGAAGGGTTCTAAATCCTAACCTTAAGGCCAAAAGCTAAGTACTCAAATAGAGCTAAGGACGGAAGGAGAACTAACCTCTGAGACTTGGTTTGACCGAAGGGCGGAGTTTCTCTCTCTAGGAATTTTGGCAGAGCTTCGCTAACGGTATGATCGCACAAAGGCGAATGGCCTTGGCTGGGGGTATTTATAGGCGCCCAGATCCGGGCTTGGGCCCAAAAAAATCGGGCCCCCGGCAAAAGGTCATCATTGCACGCCGCGTCTTCGCCCAACCAGTGACGCCGCCCACGGGCAGCCAACCATCACGCGCCACGTGTGCTCCCCCTCCAACGGTCACATTACAACGGCTATATTCTGGGAACCTGGGGGTACGCCCTCGGGTAAACACTCCTTCATTAAATAAAGGGGTGGTCCTCGGGCTTCCCTCCTTCGCTCCACCTCACAAAGGGGACCCCCCGGGCTCACAACTAGTGGACCTCTCAGGTATCCTCCCCCCTACAACACATTAATTTCCGGGCAGCCCCCGGGGAATATCACTTCATCAACAAGCGCGCCCCCGGCACGCTGGAAACAGGACCCTTCGGGTGCTCCACTCATCAACTAAGTAATGAAGGACGTGAAGCCTTCGGGATCTTCACGGCTTCTATCTACGTTTATCACGCCCTCAGTCCCATGGATTGAGGGACTCTACTTCAACGCCTCCCAGAATATCAACGACGCGCCTTCGGCAAAACAACACGGAGCCCTCAGAATAGGGAGAGCCTTCGGCATTACCATTATTCTCCATTTTGAGCCAAGGTTTCACGTTTCCGATTCATCGTTGGGGGAATTCGGTGCACTCTTTTTCCTTCATTGGGTTTTTTTCCCACAAGGTTTTTTTTTTCACTAATGAGGTTTTTAACGAGGCATCCCCCCAAAATGAAACGAAAAGCGCCAGCCTTCGGCCCACTACAGCAACGCAACTGCTTCACTCCTTTTCACCACTTCGCAAGTGCCTCAAGGAGTGGGGGACTGGAGGACCCCTTCGAGAAAATCATTAAATTAAAAAAGCAATCCCTCAAGTCCCGACATGTGGGTAACTGAGGGACTGCCTTCGGCAGGGCCATGCAAACAACAACTCCTCACCAACTTCAGAGAATACAATGGGACAACATCAAAGGGCAAGCACAAATTACTCCTTTTCCCTCAAGTACCTTTCGGAAAAGGAGTGAGGGACTCCTGATGGAGTATATGACCCGGGAATCCCCGGCCCACAGACTCCTACTACACCAATAAAGGCCCAACCGGCCCAGGAAGCACAGCAGGCCCAAATTACGGCCCCCAAACACTTAGCAGCCCACAGCGCGCACTGGGGAGCCTTCGGCCCCCTAGCCGAAGGCTCAAATCTCTCACAGAACGGGTTTTTCAAAAAAACTAAGAAACTGGGAGAAAAACGGCAAAAAAGACAGTATCCCTCGGCATTAGCTCGCCCTCAGCAATAGTGAGCCTTCGGCAACTATTATGCGGCCGAAGGCAGCTCACACGACAGGATCCTCCCTCCACGCGCATCTGGGTCACCGTACCAAGTACGACGTCCCATCCAACAGCCGCATTAAATGCGGCCACATGCGGTTGCCAGCGCCAACCAGTTGAGGTGACCCCTCGGCCAATAAGCGCTTGACATGTGTCCCTGTCCGGCATTTATTACTACTATAAATAGCACCCCTTTCTCCCATTGTAACCACGCTGAAAACGCTCCACACTTTGCAATACACTTTCTCTCTCTATATTTACTTGCTCTGACTTCTCTCTTATTACTTCCCGTAATAACCCCTCGGATAAGCTACCCCCCGGGTACACTATCCATCGTCTACTTTTGCTCAAAAAACGTTTATTTGGAGAGTTCCAAAGAGTTTCCGAGAGTTTCCAAAATGGAAAACGTACTCTTTCCTGAGAGTTTCCATGCTACATAGAATGTAGATTATGTTCACAAAATTTCACTTTAAAACTCAATCTATAAGGCAGTTAAATAAATTATTGAAAGAGACTACGTTTTTATGCATATTTTGGCGCAATATTTTTCAATAATTTGTTTAACTGACATCTCGATTGAATTTTAAGCTGAAATTTGACGGATATAATATAAACTTGATGGAAAACATTCTCACAAAATTTCATAAAAAATTTTCACTTGGAAGCAAATTAGTCTAATATGATTATTTGATTATTGAATTATTTTATTAATTGATTTCATTCGTTATTGATTGTTTCATTTCTTAATAGGGTATCGTTGTCTATTGAGTGTTAGTGTTATAATTTGGTGATTTTTTTAGATAACATTTTCAATTATAATTAAATTTATAAATTTAATTAATTTGAATATGTAATAAAAATGATTGAATCTGGATAAAATAAAGAAAAAAAGAGGAGAAGATTAGAGAAAGAGGCGCTAAGTGAAAAAAATGTTCAATGAAAAAGTTAGTTTGTGTAAAGAAGTCAAACTCTGAATGTCCTCCTCAAGATAAGAACTTAGAAAGAAGAATGATTTAGCTACCGAAAAGGAAACAACCCAGAATGATCACATCATTGGAGGGGTACATTTAGGAGTTGATAATATTATTAATTTAGACAGAAGAGGATTTTGCAATTTTTTATAAATGTCTTGAAATATTATTATCGTTATGCATGTTAGTTTAGACGGAAAAAGAAGTTTTACAATTTTTTTAAGAAAAGACTTATTTAAAATTTCCCCCCCTAGATCTTGAAAGATACAGGACCTGCCCTGCTTAAACACCAAAGTTTCCAAGGCCCATCGGTCTTGGCTGACCTGACATAGTGCCTGCCAGGCAGAGGATCTACATTCAATGTTATCCTTTTTACACCCCCTACCAGACCAACTATCGTTGAGTAACTAACTAATCCAAAGGGTAAAATACTTTTCATGCACCCTCAGTTATGCAGCCATTGCAATGATAGCCTCTCACTCTCTCCCTGCTTTTGCAACAAAACATCACTGGCTGTACTTTTGCTGGATTTTTGTCAACTATATATCCATTTTAATCCCCCATTGTAAATTAGTTGACGTGGAGGGATCAAAACTGCCACAATGTGCAGGAATGTGACCTTTCAACATGTTACGTTTTAGATTAAGTAAACGATAAATTAAAGAGCAATAACACAAGAATTTACGTGGTTCACACAATCGGGGTGATTGTGCTAGTCCACGGCGAACGAGAGAGAGATATGTATTATTATGTCCAATCCAGAGAGTTGCCCGGCCAAAAACTGCCTCATACCCGATCGGGTGATTGACCCTACCCGGTCGGGTATCTCCTGCTGCTGCAGAAACAAGGCTCCACCTTCAACAATCTCCCACTTGGAGGCTTGTTCAACAATCATCTGCCATCCAAGAACTTGTATCCTCTGTAAAACCCCTGATCTCTCTCCCTCTCGTTCACGCCTTCTCATCAAGTATCTGGAAGGCCAGTAGAAACCATGCAAAGCTTCAACTTATCCGTTGTCACCGCCTTGGTTAACATGTTTGCTGGATTCTTCGTACCAAGGATCTTCTGCAAATTTATAGTACCATCTTCAATCAACTCTCGGATGAAATGATACCGCATCTTGATGTGTTTCGTTCTGCTGTGAAACACCGGATTCTTTGCGAGATGAATAGCACTCTGGTTGTCACAATATAGAGCGCAATCTCCCTGCTTCATGCCCAACTCAGAAAGAAAGTTCTTCAACCAGATTAACTTCTTGGCCGCTTCAGCAATGGCCATATACTCTGCTTCTGTGGTTGAAAGAGCCACACTCTTCTTTAGTCTGGACATCCAACTGATTGCCGTACCTCCAATAGTGAATACATACCCCATTGTGCTCTTCCCGGAATCATAACAACCCCCCAAATCAGCATCGGCAAATCCTTCAAGGATCACATCATTCCTTCTGAAACATAGGGCAGTTTCAGAAGAGCCTTTCAAGTAGCGCAACAGCCACTTAACTCCTTCCCAATGTTCCTTTCCTGGATTTGACATGAACCTGCTCACAACTCCCACTGCATGAGAAATGTTTGGCCTTGTTGACACCATCGCGTACATCAAACTGCCAACGGCTGATGCATAAGGAACTTTAGCCATTTCTTCTTTGTCTTCATTGGTCTTTGGAGACTGCTGCTTGGAGAGTTTCAGTTGACTCCCTAACGGTGTACTCCTTAGTTTAGCATCCGTCATTCTGAACTTCTCAAGGACCTTCTGAATGTACTTTTGCTGTGAAAGCTGTAAAGTACCTTCTATCCTGTTTCTGACTATGCTCATCCCAAGAATCTGTCTCGCTTCCCCTAAATCCTTCATTTCAAATTCTTCTGACAACTTCTTCTTAAGCTTGTTGATCTCTTGCATATTTGCTTCACCCACCAACATGTCATCAACATACAAAAGAAGGATGATGTATGATGACTTGAATTTCTTCAAGTAGTAGCAATGGTCAATCTTGCATCTAGTGTACCCATTCCGCTGCATAAAACTATCAAACTTCAAGTACCACTGTCTAGGAGCTTGCTTTAGCCCGTATAGACTCTTCTTGAGTTTGCACACCAACTTCTCCTTACCACTCACTGGGAACCCTACTGGTTGAGCCATGTAAATGTCTTCTTCAAGGTTGCCATGAAGAAAAGCAGTCTTTACATCCAGCTGCTCCAATTGCAAATTTTCAGCAGCAACAATACCAAGGATCAACCTGATAGTAGTCATCTTCACAACCGGAGAGAAGATTTCATTGTAATCAACCCCCTTCTTCTGTTGGAACTCCTTGACAACTAACCTCGCCTTGTATCTTTTGCTCCCATCTGCTTCATCTTTGATTCTGAACACCCACTTGTTCTTCAAAGCTTTCTTTCCCGGTGGTAACTTGACTAAGGACCAAGTTTGGTTCTTGTCAAGTGAATCTAACTCATCCTCCATGGCCTTCTTCCACTGTATGGAATCCTTCACGATCAGCGCCTCTGTGTAAGATTCTAGCTCTCCATTCTCGGTCAGTAGCAGATAATTTGCTGAAGGAGAGTATCTGTTAGGAGGTCTTCTGTTTCTAGTGGACTGTCTGATTTGTGGAGTAGCTTCCTCCGAGCTCCCACTATCTTCATCACTCCCACTATCTTCAGAAATTACTGTATCTCCTGAGCTCCCACTGCTCCTTGAGCCTCCAGCCATGCCATCACAACCAATAGGTTGTGCTATGTCGTCTTCAGTCATCCATTCAAACACCACTTGCTGTTTGTTTTCTGGTTGCTTGCCTTTGCTAGTGTCTGCTGCAAGATCATCTTTATACAGGGCATTCTCGTTGAAGGTGACATCTCTACTTCTGATAACCTTCTTGCTGTGCTTGTCCCAGAACCTGTAGCCCATGTCATCCAGCCCGTACCCAATAAAGATACATTTCTTTGCCTTTGCCTCGAGCTTGTCACTATCTGCATCTCTAACTTTGACATAAGAAATACAACCAAAAACTTTCAAGTGATTAAGAGATACCTCATGACCGTTCCATTCCTCCTCTGGAATTTTGAACCCTATAGGAGATGAGGGTCCTCTATTGATCAAGTACGCTGCTGTGTTCACCGCATCGGCCCAGAACATCTTTGGAAGTCCTGCATGTAATCTCATGCTCCTGGCCCTCTCATTCAGTGTTCTGTTCATCCTTTCTGCAATACCATTTTGCTGTGGTGTTTCTGGAACCGTCTTCAGCATTCTTATCCCCTGTTCAGCACAATACTCTACAAACTCTATGCTACTGTACTCACCCCCATTATCACTCTTTAAACACTTGATTTTAAGATTAGTTTCGTTCTCAATTGCAGCTTTGAACTTCTTAAAAGTGTTAAAGACTTCAGATTTATTTTTAAGAAAATAAACCCATACCTTCCGTGTAGAGTCATCAATGAATGTAACATAGTAGCGGGAACCTCCAATTGAAGAGACCTTTGTAGGTCCGTAGAACCCTGAATGAATCAACTCCAGGCGCTCAGTCTTGGGTTGTTGCCCTGTCTTCACAAAGGTTACCCTCTTTTGTTTACCAAGGACACATGGCTCACAAAAGCTTAACTTTGAATTCTTCAAATGTGGAATTTTACCCTTTGAAGACAACATCTTCATTCCATTCTCACTTATGTGCCCAAGTCTTTGGTGCCACAAAGTAGAGACCCCTGCATCTTCAACTGCTGCGTTTGCTCCATCTGTAGACACTTCTACCATGTACAGCGTACCATGCTTCTGTCCACGAGCAATGACCAGATTTCCCTTTGTCACCTTCCATTGCTTGTTGCCAAAACTAACGTTATGGCCTTCCTCATCAAGTTGTCCCACTGAGATCAACATCTTCTTCAGATCTGGAATATACCTGACATTTTTCAGCCTCCAGGTTGTACTCAAAGTGGTATTGAGATTAACATCCCCAATACCCGTGATCTCCAGGGATTTGTCATCCACCAAACGAACTCTTCCGCTGTAGGGCCTGAAATTTTGCATCAAATCCCTGCAATGACAAGCATGAAACGACGCACCTGAATCCATGATCCAGGACTCAATTGAATTCTCAACGCTGCAAATTAGGACATCTTCATAATCCTCTGCCACGTTCACCTCCTTCTTGCCTTTGTCTGCATAGGCTTTGGGGCACTGATTTCTGAAGTGTCCATTCTCCTTGCAATTCCAACAATTGATGTCCTTCCTGTTCTTGGATTGACCTCTCTTCCTCGACTTTGATCTTCCTTTCTTTTTACATCCTTTAGTGGATTTTTTGCCCCTATCTTCAGTACTCAACAAACTGTTTGAGCTATCCCCCGAACTCCTCCTCCGGATACCCTCACCAAGGATCAAGTCACAAATACCCTCAAAGGTAAGTTTAGTGGTTCCAGCCGAACTACTAACTGTTGTGACTGTACCGGACCAACTATCAGGCAAAGATGATAACAAATGTAATGCTTGAACTTCATCATCAAATTTAATCTCAACCGAACCTAACCTGGATATGATTGAATTAAACTCGTTGACGTGATCTGTTACGGCTGCACCTTCCTTCATTCTCGTGCTCACCAACTGTCTGATTAAGAAAACCTTGTTGGCCGCTGAGGGTTTCTCGTACATGTTGGATAACGCCTTGAGTAGTCCAAACGTTGTTTTCTCGTTGACAATGTTGTAAGCAACGTTTTTTGCCAACGACAACCTCACCACACCAAGAGCCTGTCGATCCAGCAAGTTCCACTCCACCTCCGCCATTGATTCTGGTTTGTTCTCAGACAAGGGTAGATGAAGCTTCTTCTGGTAGAGATAATCCTCGATTTGCATCTTCCAGAAAGCAAAATCTTGACCATCAAATTTATCGATCTTAACCTTCCCTTCGTCAGCCATAGCTCTGATACCACTTGTTACGTTTTAGGTTAAGTAAACGATAAATTAAAGAGCAAGAACACAAGAATTTACGTGGTTCACACAATCAGGGTGATTGTGCTAGTCCACGGCGAACGAGAGAGCGATATGTATTATTATGTCGGCGTCAAGAGGTCTTACACGTACAAAGATGTGTTTAAATAGGTTTAAGAAAACCTAAACAAGGATTAGAGCCGCAGGCCCAAAATTAAGCTCGTAATTAAAAAATTACTCCGCAGACCCGATCGGGTCTCCTATTGACCCGGTCGGGTGTCTCCTCAAAAGGCATACCCGGGTGGAAACCAGGGCGGGTATCCTAAACAGAGGCCAAAACCTTCCACGGACCCGGTCGGGTAAACCTCCTTACCCGGTCGGGTTTCCAATCCAGAGAGTTGCCCGGCCAAAAACTGCCTCATACCCGATCAGGTGATTGACCCTACCCGGTCGGGTATCTCCTGCTGCTGCAGAAACAAGGCTCCACCTTCAACACAACATACAAGAATGTCATCTTATTGCAGTTGTACTGGGTCTAGATTTTGTGGCTTTCTGAAGTCCATTTTGACTTTGTAATGTTTAGAAGATGAGTTGATGATAAACGAAAATAAGTATGTAAAAATGTACTCCGTAATTGATTTACTAGGCAGTAAAGAGTAGCTAAAGAAAATTCTCCCTCCTTATTATGTTGAACACTGTTGCAGTTTTTTATTTGTTTGTTTACTCATCTTTCATATGTTGGTATAGGTTGCGTTTCTTATCATAAATGGATATGGATCATCGACTAAAAAGGTTGCCTGACTCCTCCTCTTTAAACATATACGAGCCTGAGAATCAACAATCCTTAGATATCCCCGACATCAACAACAATGCCCCTCCGATTACACAATGTCTTACTAAGCTTGGTACTTGCTCTCGTACTTTGGACTCTGGTCCCGTGCATAAGCACCTTACCCAATATCTATTGGAGGAGGGGAGCATTATTGATGGGAACAACCCAGACATGTATTTTGATCCCATTGCTCTTATTGCTGCTGAGAGGTCCTACTATGAAGCCTTGCATCACGACCATTCATCAACTTTTCATAACAATGTTGGAAGCTCCAAGTACGATGTTGGAAAATTTAGATCTTCTGAAGCAAGTAGTCATCCTGATATCCCCATTCAGTCATCATTAAGTCAGACTAACTCCGATCGGTTAAATATAGATGATTTCTTAAGCGCTAATTCGGTTCCAAAAATAGTTTGTAATGATAAACAGGTTGTAATCGATTTGGATAATTACTTAGTTTCTCCTAGTGAGGAATTGAATGGAGATGCTGTTACCAAAATAGAGAAGGACCATTCAGCTGATCTGTGTAGAGGAAAGAAGCATTATCATCTAGACAAAAGTGGTTTAGAAGAAGAAAACAGAAGCAAGCACTCTGCAGTCTATCAGGAGGAGGTTGAGTTAGCAGAGGTGTTTGATAAGGTTTTGCTGTGTACAGATGACAATGATTATCCATCTGGAGTTAGCACACAACAGGAAAACCGAAGTGGTTGCAAGAGCCAAGTAAAGAAAAGAAGAGATACTTGTGAAACTGTGGATCTGGAGTCTCTTTTAATCAGCTGCGCACAATCTGTCGCTGCTGCTGATTATAGGGCTGCAGAAGATCAATTAAAGAAGATCAGACAACACTCTTTGCCTACTGGCAATGCGAACCAAAGGATGGTTCATGCATTTGCAAACGGTCTTGAGGCACGGCTTGCTGGAACTGGAACACAACTGTATATGGCTTTATCTCATGATCACAACATGATTGCTGAGATGCTAAAGTCCTACATGTCATCTTGGCCATTTATGAGGGTATCGATTTTCTTTTCAAATGGAATGATTTACGAAGTAGCGTCAAAATGTGAATCACTGCACGTTATAGATTTTGGCATTAATTATGGTATCCAGTGGCCCACACTTATTCGGGATCTTTCACAAAGACCCGGTGGCCCTCCAAAACTTCGAATAACAGGGATTGAGTTTCCCCAACCTGGTTTTAGTCCATCACAAATGGTGGAGGAGACTGGTCGTCGCTTGGCAAAATATTGTGAGTGTTTCGGTGTACCATTTGAATACAATGCCATAACAACAAGCAATTGGGAGAGAATCAAGATTGATGAATTGAAGCTTGTGGGCGGTGAGGTGATTGCTGTAAACTGTATTGTTAAATTCCAGCACTTATTGGATGAGACAGCGGTTGGTGCGGACAACCCTAAGGGTGCCGTTTTAAACTTAATCCGGGAAGCAAATCCTCATATATATATGCAAACTGTGAGTAGTGGATCACAAAACTCTCCTTTCTTTATCAGTCGGTTTCGAGAGGCTGTCTTCTACTACATTACTATATTTGATACGCTTGATGCTACTTTACCGCACAATAATAATCAGAGATTGAATTTGGAAAAGAAGTTGTGGGATGCGAAATAATGAATATCGTAGCATGTGAGGGAAAGGAAAGATTCCAAAGACCCGAAACATGCAAGCAGTGGCACTCTCGCATCATGCGGGCTGGCTTCAAGCCTGGGGCTATAAACCCCACACTTGCGAAGAAGTTAAGACGCAAGGCACGAAAAGGATATCACAAAGATTTTCTTTTCCTGGAAGATGATAATTGGATAATGCAGGGATGGAAATGTCGGATACTTGGCGGCTGCTCTTGCTGGGTAGCTGCATGACAGAGTCACACCACTTATAGTAACCTATGTGGCAATTCTACAATTCTTGTTTCATGTTTTCATGAGGCAATGTCTTTACAAAAACACTCTGAGATTATTTTCAAGCATTTAAAGATGTAAATTGTTTGAGAAAATTGGTCATGGCTGTTTTCTAGTTTTGCATTTTCTTTTTGAAAATTAAAACAGAAAACTAGATCATGTTTGTTTAGCTACAGACATTCTTATCGAAAAGCTTAGTCATATGTTTATGTTACATTATCATCATGTTTGCTGACTGGCTGTACTCTCAAAGATGATGCATTTTCCAGGACTTCGCTTTTAACAAAGAGTTGGCATCAATTGAATATTATTCCTGGATGAATGTGCGGCAATCTGTTGTAATGCATGAATGTTCTTTACCGAGATGCCTTGTACTGGAATGACCTATATATATATAAATAGGGGAGTAAGTTAAAAGTTGTGCATCTTTAATATAATGTTCAAAGAGTGCATCTTTACATTATTAGTACTGCATATTGAAGTTCAAAGTTGTGCATATTATTGAGTTTGTAGGTTAGTAAGTTAAGCATGGTTTGTATGTGATCTCACCCCTATATACATATATATATATATATATATATATATATATATATATATATATATATATATATATATATATATATATATATATATATATATATATATATATATAGGGTCGTGTTCTATTGAGAAGACATCTTAACGTGAGAAGTGAGAAGTTACACATTTACCTATTTCCGATGCACTTTTTGCGATGGCAGAAAAGTTTTGATTAATTACGGAAATGCCACCGCGTCTAGCATCATTTTTTATTATTTTTTGCACTTTCCCATGCACTTTTTTGCTAATCTGATGCACACATCTTAAATTGAACGCACCAGATGCATTCTCACTTCTTACGATAAGCACTTTTCTCATTTGATCCTTATTCTATATATATATATATATATATATATATATATAAGGGATGGTTCAAATACAAAGAGGTCTTCTCATGCAAAGTGAGAATTAATCTCGTGCATTCATTTCCAGATCTAATGGCTCAAAATGAGCCAAAAGTGAACTAAATTTGATCAAAAACGCGGTGGCAAATTCGTAATTAAAACAAAGTTTTTTGCCACTATGAAAAAGTGCAACAGAAACACGCAAAAGTGAAACGCGATAAGGAAAAAGTTCAATCGTTCGCACTTTGCACGGGAGAACCTCTTTTTATTTGATCTCTTCCCTATATATATATATATATTATATATATATATATATATATTATATATATATATAGATAGATAGATAGATAGATAGATATAGGGCCGTCTCAAGTTTATAAGGTCCTTGTGCAAATTACAAAAAGTATGTCTTATTATAATACTAGTCATGGACAAAATGTTTGAAAAATGTCAATACACATTGATATTATATCTCATAAACTAGAGTATCATAATACTAGATGCTCTTAAAACCTGAAGAGCTTATACAAAAAAATTCTATAGCTAATCAAACATCTAAGTAAAAAGAGCAATTCTCCTAGCATATTTGGAAGCAAATTCATCAACCTACTCTTGGTAGTCTACTTTCTCCAAGATGTCATTCTCTATGGCTATCAATGCTAATCCATTAAGCCTTTCTTGCAACATGGTAGAACGCAAATACGACTTCAACAACTTCAATTTGGAAAAGCTTCTTTCTGCAGATGCAACAGTCACAGGAATAGTCAACAAAACTCTATAAGCAATAATTGTATTCGGAAAACAATCTAAACCTTTCAAAAATTTCAGAATTTCATTTGGGCCAATTTTTTCTTTGGGCAAAAGTTGTATGAGTAACTTTAAGTCAACACATAATTCATTTCAATTAATATCAGATTTTTCATCATGTTTGAGTGCATTTTCAAAATTACTGCAACAAGATTTCAAACTCAAGTCATCCAATGCCTTCAATTTGTGGGAAGTAAACAGAAAACCAAATATATTTTCATATTCTTGATATTGATCAAATCTACTCTTAAGTGAACTAATGGCTTTATCAACAATATAAAGAAAATATTTAACTCTGAATGAATCTTCAGCATAAAAATTAGCCTCTGGAGATGCATTTATATATATATATATATATATATATATATATATATATATATATATATAGGGGATGATTCAAATAAAAAGAGGTCTTAACCTGCAAAGTGAAAAGTTTACACTTTTTCATGTTTCACATGCACTTTTTCTTACTTTCGTTGCACTTTTTCGCGATAGCTCAAAAAAATTGGTTTATTTACAAAACTGCCACCGTCATTTTGGCCGAATTTGGCCAAAATCAAAATGGGCAAAAAGTACAACGCAAACAACAAAAAGTGCAAGCGAAACATGAAAAAGTGAAAACTTTGCACGGGAAGACCACTTTTCATTTGAACTCGTCCCTATATATATACATACATACATACATACATATATATATATATATATATATATATATATATATATGCATGCAACAAAAGAAACCTATTAAAGCAAGACTCCATTGGCTGGTTAAGTTCACTTATAAATGAAGAATTCAATTGTGAGCAACATCCCTGAAGCTTCCTCCATGTGCAAGAATGACAAAGGAAACTTCCTCAACCACCATTGAAGTTTCCCCATGTTTAATCTCATTTTCCTTCCACCTTCCTAGTACCTAGTTTTGGTGCTATAAATAGAGAGCTTGGAGAGTCTTTCTATCATCAAGTAAATTAGATCATAGATCATCACAACACAACCAAGTTTGAGTTGTGAATATCCTTGAGAGATTTTTTTTGAACCCGGTAAGTAAACCACCAAAATCAGTGAGGTAAATGCTGGGGAACATTTACCAAATTTTATAGCCACTCACAAAGCAAAATACACATGGGGGGACTTAATACCAAACCCATAACAAAATGAATTTAAATTTCATAAGGAATAGATAAGGAATCCATAACTATAGCTCCCTTAAGCTGCTGAGGTAATTTTTCCCCTTTCTTCCAATAAAATGAATTTTGTAGGCCCAACCGTGCCACCAGAGATGCTGCCTTGTTCACCTGGGCCGGAATTTCCGAGAAATAAAGCAGCCCAAAACGATTAGAATAAAAACGTCCAACCTCCCTCATTCTAGGAAAATCTGATTCAATCTCCACTTTAGGAAAGTTTAGAGTCACCAACCAGTTCACTGCCCTCTCTAGCGCTTCCTCTTCCAAATTGGCTGAGCCACTCAATGGAAACCCCTCCGATGCCACTGCTTCACCATCCCTGTCGCGAAGAAGAAAACCGGCTGAAGATTGACCCGTTCCCCTAAGCACCGCCCAGTTAAGCTTCACATGAGTTGCTTGAGGTTTCGCCCACCGGAAGATCTGAGGCCTCCTTCTCCGAAAAGAGCTAGGTAAGATCCCTAGATTTTTTAATCTCTCATGCCCTTTTATATTATCATTTTCATAGCACCATGATAACATGAAGCTATTAATATGTTTAATCAACCGATCCTGGTGGTATTCCGCCCTGGTCCAATAACAGTCCCAGTAAGCCTTCCACAAGTGCCACACAACAACTCCAGGTAAAATGTTTATATAAACTGCGTCCAAGGTTTTTCCTGAGGTATTAATCCACCATTTGATTAACTCCCGTTTGATGTTGGATGCTGACCGACCCCCTTGCAACAGGGACTGAGAGAAGAAACGCCAAACCGATTTCGTCAACGGACGGAGCAGGAAGACATGGTCTTGGCTAGCAGCTGCGTTTTTGCAGAATGGACATGTGAGGGGGTTTTGAGAGTTTTTAGTTAGAGCTTGTATGTCTCTTCCTTCTATTCTTGAAAGGTGAAAATGACCTTTGACGAGTCAACTTCATCTTCCGGAGCTATGATTATGCTCACGGCTACCAACTACACGCTATGGAAAACTCGGATGGAAGTTTTCTTTAGCTGTAAAGACCTTTTTGATCCAATAGAGATGAAAGGGATTAATCCTGACCCGCCCAATTCAATGGAGTGGAAGAAAAGTAATAGAAAAACTATCGGTCAAATTCGTCAATGGATTGATCATATTATCTTCCACCACGTTGCACAAGAAACCAACGCTTATGCCCTTTGGAAGAAGTTAAAAGATATGTACCAGGCTAAGAACGCTAGGAATAAGGCCCTAGTGATGAAGCGCCTTTTCAATATGAAGCTCAAAAGTGGAACTTCTGTTGCCGAACATACTAGTCAGTTTCAAAGTCTGGTAAATCAACTATCTTGTGTAGAAATGCCATTTGGAGATGAAATGCCATCTCTACTACTTCTTAGTTCCTTTCTTGATAGTTGGGAGACACTAGTTGTTACTCTTAGCAACTCAGCCCCAAATGGCAAGCTTACCATGTATGTGGTCAAGAATGCACTGTTCAATGAGGAGGCAAGAAGGAAAGACATGAGCACAGATCAGACTCATGCCCTTGTGACGGAGAATCGAGGAAGACCACAAGGAAAGCAAAAAAGAAATAGTAAAGTGGCAAAGCAGAGGCAAAAGTCGGGGGAGATCATCAGATGGCCGGAAACCTTCTTATACCTGCCATCATTGCGGTATAGAGGGTCACATTAAGAAGAATTGATACAAATTGCTAGAGGAGCGCGGGAAGAGCATTTCACAAACGAAGAACAATGGTGGTAAAGCGCTCATCACAATCTCAGGTGATGTAGCGTACTGTACTACCAATGATGAAACATGTCTGCACATCTCATGAGAGGACACTGAATGGGTGGTAGATACTGCAGCATCTTACTACGTTACTCCCCACATGTACTACTTCACAACTTACAAAGCTGGAGACTTTGGAGCGGTGAAGATGGGGTAATTCCAGTTCATCTGGAATAGCTGGAATTGGTGATGTGCAAATAATGACAAGTACTGGGAGCACAATCACTTTGAAGGATGACAGACATGTTCCAGACCTTCGGCTCAATCTCCTGTCAGTGGTTTGTCTTGACGAACATGGGTATGCAAACCATTTTAGCAGGGACACATGGAAAATGTCAAAGGGCGTTTTGACAATCGCTCGAGGAGATGTTTGTGGCACATTGTACAAACCCCATTTGAGGATTTGTATGGATAGCCTCAACATTGTTGAGGAGGCTTCTCAGGATCTATGGCACCGTACCTGAGACTCGGTCACATCGGTGAGAAAGGGTTAACTACATTGATGAAGAAGAACCTTATCAACATTGACAAGAATGTTGCGTTGGGTCCTTGCAGTCATTGACTATTTGGTAAGCAACATAAAGTATCATTTAGTTCTACTTCAACTAAAAGATCGGAGTTGTTAAGTTCGGTACACTCCGATGTTTGTGGTCCTTTGGAGGTGGAATCACTCGGTGGAAGCAGATGTTTTCTAACTTTTATCGATGATGCTTCTTGGAAAGTGTGAGTGTATTTCCTGATAACAAAAGATTAGGTGTTCGAGTGCTTCAAGACATTTCACGTCTTGGTGGAACGTGAAACATGAAAGAAGCTGAAATGTCTCCGATATGATAATGGAGGCCAGTATACTTCCAAGGCATTTGCTGCATATTGTAGAACATATGGCATTCGACATGAAAAGTCAGTACCACGCACCCCTCAGCACAACGGCGTTGCTGAAAGAATGAACTGGACTATCATGGAGCGAGCCCGGAGCATGCTGAATATGGCTAAACTTCCAAAGTCATTTTGGGGAGAAGCAGTCAACACCGCATGCTATCTTATCAACCGATCACCTTTAGTATCACTCAACTTTGAAGTTCCAGGGAGGCTATGGACAGGTAAGAATCCTACATACTCACATCTTAGAGAATTTGGTTCTTCATCATATGCACATGTATCCAAAGAGCTCAGACAGAAGCTTGATGCAAGAACTATCCCATGCATTTTCGTTTGCTATGGAAATGAAGAGTTTGGATACAGGTTAGTGGATCCTAAGGAGAAAAAAGTGTTCATAAGCAGGGACGTTGTGTTCCACGAAGATTTGACAATAGAAGACATTGAAAAACCCACCATGTCTCGGAACTCAAATGAGGGTGCTCAAGTTTCAAATGAAGCACCTGAATTGTTCTTGAGAAACAATGACGGAGTGCATGAAGAAAACTCAGAAGCAAAAGAAGATGAGGAGACAAAAGAGAGTGCAGACAAGGGGAGTCACAAGCCACCTCGCCAGGCACCGATGATGGTAGCTCTTCTCAGTTGGTTCCAACTGTTCGTAGATCTGAATGAGGCCATATACCATCGAAATGGTACACATCATCTGAATATCTTTTGTTAACTGAAGATGGAGAACCATAGAGTTTTCAAGAAGTTGTGTCTCATAAGGATAAAGAAAAATGACTAATAACAATGCAGGATGAGCTAGAATCTGTGCAGAAAAATCAAACTTATGAGATCGTAGAACTTCCTAAAGGGAAGAGGGCACTAAGAAACAAATGAGTGTTCAAGTTGAAGAAGGATGCAAGCGGACAAGTGGTGAAACACAAAGCTCGGTTGGTTGTCAAAGGATTCCAGCAAAAGAAAGGAATTGACTTTGATGAGATCTTTGCACCAGTTGTCAAGATGACCTCAATCCGAGTTATACTTGGCTTGGCAGCAAGTATGAACTTGGAACTTGAACAGATGGATGTGAAGACAACATTTCTTCACGGAGATTTGAAAGAAGAAATCTATATGCAACAGCCAGAAGGTTTTGAGAACTCAAATGATAACTTTGTGTGTAAGTTATCTAAAAGTTTGTATGGGTTGAAGCAGGAATCAAAGCAGTGGAATAAGAAGTTTGACTCATGCATGAAGAGTCAAGGCTACAAGAAGACTACTGCAGATGAGTGTGTATGCATCAAGAAACATCCAGACGGTATCCTCATTGCTCTTCTACTGTATGTAGACGACATGTTGATCGTTGGGAAAGATGCAATGAAGATAAACCAGCTGACAAAAGAACTCTCTAAGTCTTTTGATATGAAAGACTTAGGACCAGCTCAACAGATTCTTGGGATGCAGATCACTCGAGACAGGAAGAATCACAAATTATGGCTATCTCAGGAGAAGTACATTGAACGAGTACTTGAGAGATTCAACATGAATGATGCCACACCAGTCAGTGTTCCACGTACTTGTGAATCACTTCAAGTTGAGCAAAAGAACATGTCCCACATCCAAGGAAGAGATCGGAGAGATGTCGGCAGTTCCATATTCTTCAGCAGTTGTAAGTTTGATGTACACCATGGTTTGCACAAGGTCAGACATCGTACAAGCAGTGGATACAGTGAGTCGTTTTCTCTCTAACCTCGGGAAGGAGCATTGGGAAGCAGTCAAATGGATTCTCAGGTACTTGAAAGGTACCACGAAGTTATGTCTTTGCTACGGAGGAGCTGATCCAGTCTTGGAAAGCCACACAGATGCTGATATGGCTGGAGATATTGATAGTAGAAAGTCTACTTCAGGATATATCTACACCTTTGCAGGGGGCTGTTTCTTGGCAATCAAGACTGCAGAAGTGTGTTGCTTTATCTACAACAGAAGTAGAATACATTGCTGCCGCTGAAGGTGGTAAGGAAATGTTGTGGCTAAAGCGCTTTCTCCAAGAACTTGGGCTCCAGCAGAAAGAGTACAAGGTACATTGTGACAGTCAAAGTGCTCTAGACTTGAGCAAGAACTCAATGTACCATTCTCGTACAAAGCTTATTGATGTTCGGTATCACTAGATACGAGAGACGATGATCAACAACTGTTGAGACTAGTGAAGATCAATACAAAAGAGAATCCATCAGACATGCTGACAAAGGTGGTGACACGAGATAAGTTAGAGTTCTGCAGAGACATAGTCGGGATGCTTGATTTGAATATGTCTGGAAGAGGAGAATTGAAGAATTCAATTTCCAGGACATATCCAAGTACAAGCAAATTGAAGAATCCAATTGTGAGCAACATCAATGAAGCTTCCTCCATGTGCAAGAATGACAAAGGAAACTTCCTCAACCACCATTGAAGTTTCCCCATGTTTAATCCCATTTTCCACCTTCCTAGTACCTAGTTTTGGTGCTATAAATAGAGAGCTTGGAGATTAGTCTTTCTATCATCAAGTAAATTAGAACATAGATCATCACAACACAACCAAGTTTGAGTTGTGAATATCCTTGAGAGATATGTGAGGTGTTTTTGAGAGTTTTTAGTTAGAACTTGTATGTATCTTCCTTCTATTCTTGAAAGTAATAGAAGTATTTTTCTCTCATATTAGCACAATCTTATTATTCCCAAAGACATAAGCAGTGTTAATATGGTGTTAATTCCCAAGAAAAACAATCATGTATAATTTTGGGGATTTTAGGCCTATTTGTTTGTATAGTAGCGTGGAATCCAAAAATTCTTGCAAGCACAATGACACCAACTTTGCAAAAAATAATCTCTACAGAACTGTTTGGCTTCATGAAAGGAAGGGAGATTAAAAACCAGGTCCTAGTTGCATATGAAATGTTCATCCAATATTATAAAACTAGATATGGCAAAGGCATCTGATCGAGTTTCTTGGAATTTCCTTGAAACCATTGTGGACAATTTTGGTTATAGTAATGAAATTAAGAAGTTGCTAATGGGCAATCTGAAGGCTGCCTACGTATTCATTGTGATTAATGGGGCCCCTTACACTATCTGAAGCCATAAAGAGGAGTAATCCGCTATCCTCACTTCTTATTGTCGTTCCTGAGGCTTTCTCAAAGGGTTAAGTAGTTAAGTGCTTTGATACATCTAGGGAAAATTGAAACCTTTTGAGTTTTGAGACATAATAATTTCTACACTTCGTTGTTCAAACAGTTCTTCTCTTGCGTTGAGTCCTATCCATCCCGGTTTAGATCTTGCACTTGATACTTCAATAGTGATTCTAAAAATTGGGTATGGAAAATCAGGCCGAAACTCGACAACCTACTTTGGGCGGTCTGAAAGGGTTCACGGCCTGGTTTTATCTCTTTTGGCGGTGCTTAAAAAAATTTGACCGTACCTGAAAAGTCGGGTTCACTACTATTCACTAAAAACAATAACTCCGAACCGGTCAAAACCCGAAACTAGGGTTGGGTCAGAAAACCCGAAAACCGAAAATGGAATCAAATTAAATCGAACCGTAACAAAATAAAACCGAACAACTAAAAAACCATAACCGAATGTAAAAACCTAACAGAACCACATTTGTTTGGTCCGGTTTTGGTTTTTACCCTTCAAAACCGAACTAAAATATGGAATTCTATTTGTTAATTGTTAAGCATTAATCCTAATACCATCAATAGTCTTTGGTTTTCTTGTGTTAGAGAATTAAATTTTGTGTTATGTTTAGTTTATCTTAGTTTAGTTTATAAATGCATTTACACATGCATTGCATGTAATAATGTAGTTAGATTGATCTATTGTGTCTTTTATATTTGTATGTTGTAATTTGTTGCATGATGATGATATGTTTTTACTGATTATAATTGGTAATTAACTTTTATTTTTATGTAACTTAAAGTTTTTATATTGATAGGACAAATTAATATCCTTCCCAACTTAATCGTATATATTCATCCCAAGTTTTAAATATTAATTAAATAATATATTAATCGTATATTATTATAATAGTGTATATACGCCATTTGTATTTTAAAGATTGCCTTTTTATCCCGGTGGCGGGCCAAAAACCCGAAGGGTTTTGGGGTGAGGGTCAGGAAACACCTCAATTACTTTATTAGAAAAAAGAAATTACAAAAAATAGGAGGATCCAACTTAACCAAAGCCTAATCGGGAATCAAATTACAGAACATAAAGATTGATACAATAGGTTTTGACACATGATTTAAGGAGCAAAATAGTAGGGATAGTGAATAGAGCAGAAAAGCAAGAGAGATGGTATAAAAAGTATGAACGAAAAGATAAAAAATAAAAACGTAAGAGTAATTGAGTATTTTTAAAGGAAAAAATTATCAAAAAAGAAAGTGTATCAAATTTTAAATACATCCCAACAATAAAAAGTGTAACAAATTTTATTGGAGGGAGAGAGTATGAAACGGAACCTATATATTTGAAACGAAATGTATATGGAGGCAATCATTAAGGCTAATATTGAGGTAACAGGCTAACAGTAAACTTCGTAAGTTACTTAACCTTTCAAGACTAATATTTATTATAATAAGTTATATATGAAACGAAATCTATCTAGTAAACAGACCTAGAGCCCGTAGTGGTGGGCAAAAATTCCGGTCCCGGTGTCCCAAACCGAAAAATCCCGATACCGTTCCAAAACTATCCTGATCCATTTAGGATGCAATTTTTTCTTCTCGAACCGGTCCTGTACCGATATTAATCGGGATGGGACCGGGATAGCTAGCTATAAAGTATCATGTCCCGTCCGGGTGTCCCGGTTGAAATTAGTAGGTTATTTTTAAATTTCCAATGTTATGTAGTAGCCAAACCCAATTAAAACTTTCTAACTCTTAGTCTCCCTAGTGTAATTTTAATTTATCTTATTTCATGTCTCTCTTAGTCTCGTTTCTTTTGTTTCTTTTGATTAAGATTTGTTTAGTTGTCATTCCTATACTACTCCATAATATATTATTACGTGCGAAATATTATTTTATGATGAAATAACTACTACTCCAAAATATAGTGTTGTTATAGTTTTGATATTTTCCAAAATAACTACTAGAAAATATGTATAATCTTTATAGATATGATATTTAATTTAATGTGGTATTGAAAAATTACAAGTGTACTACAAAGTATAAAAGTATTTTGCGCTACTATTCTACGAGGAAACACACGATTAGGGGGGACCAAAAAAATTTATAAGATAATAATTAAAAATAGTTAATTAGAGGTTTTACTTAACTTTTTAGAGAAGCTAAATTTGCAAAAATATTTACGTCTTTTTTTTAATGTTACGCTTATTTTTATCACATTTTACAAATGTATATTTTATGGGATGTCCCGAATCGTCCCGGTTTTTCACGGGATGTCCCGGTCCCGTTTCAAATGGGACAACATTGGGATAAAGACTTATCTCGAACCGTACCGGACCGTTATTATAATACCGGATCGGGACCGGGATAAGCCAAATGTCGAACCGTCCCGAACCGTGTCCACCACTAAGAGCTCGTTTGGTAACACTGAAATTGGCTGAATTGGTTGATTATGGTGAAATTCATTAAGTTGTGGTTGAAGTGATTGTATTGGCTAATTCTGATGATTTATGAAAAAATTATGTTTGAAATATTAGTTATTAATAAATAAAATAAAAAATTATATCAAAAAATAGCTAAAGTGATCTGCTATAGTAACTTCAATCAATTTAGCTAGAAATGTTTCTCTAGCCTTACTTCGTATTATTAAACAATTCAGCGTTTGAAATCAAAAGTTATGAGTTTGTTAAAAAAAACTGTAGCTCAGTTGGTCGAGTGGTGAGAGATTTGAATCAATGGACCAAAGTTCGAATCCACGCAGCGACCGGGTGGAGCTCACAGAAACTGAAATAAGGCTAAGCCTCTGGTGCACACGGTGTATGAGCCTACTGTCATTCTGCTCACCATCCTGTCGGGTCGGGGTGGGGGGCTCCTGGGGTGGGAGATTCCACCTTTTTTGGATCAATAGAGTGACACATGACACTTTCTAAGATAGCCCGTGATGTTTTGACGGTTCCGGTGTGCACAGTCCCACCAGGCTCGGTTTTCTGCACTGGTGAAAAAGAGATGGACCGTTACAGATGCTCGTTGCGGCCTGAGACCGTGGAGGCCTTGATATGTGCCAAAGATTGGCGTCAGAGTGAATCTGCAGAGACTATTCACGAGCCTATAAAAATGGAACTCCCAATGTAGTGTTTTGTTGTGTATTGATGTGGGTTTCAAGTACTAGTGATAATAAGAAATGAATGCAGTAGTGAAGAGATTGGTTCTGATTTAGGCTGTATAATGTTTATCTTTGGCCAGATCTTACATTTGTGTGTTGAACGGTCTGTTAAGTGTGATGATAACTCTTGCGGGCGCAAACACTCAAATTATGTACTTAATTTAAAATTAGATATACGGGTATATTTTTTAATAAAAAAAAAAAGAGTGACACATGACAATAGTAAATATAGAGTGACATATGATAATGTTTCCCGACATTTATTCCATTGATTTTGGTGATTCGACTATCGGGTAAAAAAACAAGAATGAGCGTTTAAGAGTAATGGAAAATGAATAGAGTCATTAATTAATGTTTAGTGGTAATTGATTCAATCAATGACACATGCTTATGAGTTTATAATAGAGTGACATGTGTCAATATGTATTTTCAATGTGACTCTCAAATGCATAATATATAGATATAGATTTTGGTGGTTCGCCTACCGGGTAAAAAAACAAGAATGAGCGTTTAAGAGTAATGAAAAATGAATAGAGTCATTAAATAATGTTTAGTGATAATTGATTCGATCAATGACACATGGCTATGAGTTTATAATAGAGTCACATGTGTCAATATGTACTTTCAATGTGACTCTCAATTGTATAATACTCCGTATATAGATATAGATATAGATATAGATATAGATATAGATAAGAAAAAGTAAGGTTGAAGTTACTTTTCTAGTTTTATTGGGTGAAATTACTCTGGATAACTATTTTAGCTATTTTTTCATATAATTTTTTCCTTAATTTATTAAAACAATATATTTTAAATATAATTTTTTATAAATCAGCAAAATCAGCCAATACAACCAGCCAATACAACCAGTTCAACCAGAAATTCACAAATTTCAGCAGAATCAGCCGATTCAGCCGATTTCAGTGTTACTAAACAAGCTCTAAATTGTAGTTTTCTGAAATTTCAATTAGTTAAATTTAAGAACAAAAGAAATGTAAAAAATTCTGCACCCGTACTATCACGAAAAAGTTAATTAGGTCCTCATACTTTAAAAAACACTCAATCAAGTCCCTGAACTTTAAAAATATGTTCAATTCGGTCAATTAGCAGGTTATCCGCCACGTCAGCAGGTCACCGCCGATGTGGTACACTTGTGGCAGCCCAGTCAGGAGTGACTTTGCTGACGTGGCACACACGTGGAAGCCCAGACGGCTATTTTTGGATGACGTGGCGCATGTGTGGACCGCTACGTGTGTCACGTCACTAGGCGACTTGCTGACGTGATGGGTAACCTGTTAAATGTCCCAATTGAACATTTTTTCAATGTTCGGGGATTCAATTGTTTTTTAAGTGTGAGGACCTAATTCACTTTTTCGTGATAGTACGAGAATCAAATTGACAGTTTTCCCTTCTTTATTCGATCATTCCGACTTCATGTCTTTATCTTGTTTTGTTTTTCAATTCAATATTAAGTCTTCGTTTTATAATCTTGAATTTAATCTCATTTTTCAATATCTGTTTTGATGTGAAAAAGCACTTGTTCATTTTTGTAAGCCAACTTTCAATGACAAGAAGTGATAGTCTGGTTTAGGTTAATGTGTTAACAAAATAGATTGTGTTAGAGCTTAGAAAAAAACAACCCGTTTGGTAGCCCAATTTTTCGGCTTATCAGGCTTATCGTCAACTTTTTCACCAAACACGTAATTTCTTATTTCACACACTGAATTTTTTTATAAGTAAGGTTGGAGTTACTTTTCTGGGTGTATTGGCTGAAGTTACAGTAGAAGACCATTTTGGCTATTTTTACATATATATTTTTTCTTTATTTTATTAATAAAATATATTTTCAATATAATTTTTTAATAAATCAGCAGAATCAGTTAATTCAGTCACTTCAGCCAGAACTTCATAAATTTCGGCAGAATCGGTCGATTCAGCTGATTTCGGCAGCTCTAAATTTCTCTTTGACGTGTAAAGACAGTTACTAAAATACTGTCACAAATACTTTAGCAGTGCACTGTTTTCAACATGTATTGCAAAGACGGTGAACTAATATATTAATGTGATTTTTTTAAAAAAATACAACTCTGTTGGCAACTTTCTATAAATAATATTCAAAACATTCTTGTTGTTAACAGGGGCAGTTAGCATCATTTATGTTTGCTAAGCATATTCTCAAATTTCTTTTACCTCACCAAGATATCAGATAACCTTTCTAGAGAATTTCTGAACACGAATGGTTGGAATACCACAGTTCATTATCACAAGAATGTGGTCAGTAACTTGGTAAGATCAAACAATTATACATCATGAATCACACCTGTATATGTGGGGTTAATGGCCCAACAGGGTTGGTCCATAAACCCTCAAGGTCCACCCTATGAACGTCCCCAGAAGGTCAAGACAAGGTCTGCGGCATATGTTCAACGCAAGGCCATCCTACCAATACATGTCTAACACTAGAAGAAGATAATTCTGAACAAGTCAATGCATTGGGATTCCAAGGACAAAGAAGGTATGACCCCATGGCAATACATACAATCCGGGATGGAGAGATCATCCAAATTTAAGGTATGGAAATTCTCAACAAACTCAACAATCAAACCCTCCTTCTCAACCTTACACATCACAAGGCCAAACTTCAAGCTCGAATATGTCCACCGAAGACATGATTCGAGCACTTGCTGTTAATATGTCAACCATGCAACAAAGTGTGGCTCAATTTCAAGAAACGACCAAATCTAGCATCCAAAATTTGGAGAACCAAATGAGACAAATCTCCAAAGTGGTGAGCCGACTTGAGGCAAAAGACTCGGGTAGACTCCCATCTCAAATGGAGCAAAATCCGAGACAACATGTTAATGCAATCATGTTGAAGAGTGGGAAAACATTGAAAGAGTTGCATGAGGAAGAAGAGCAAGCTAAAAAGGAGGTTGACCTTGGAGAAGACTTTCAACCAGAAGAGAGGACCACAAAATCAAAATTTTCACCATTATCCTCATATGAACCACTACCCCCATTCCCCGGAACACTGAAGGAAACAAGGAAGCTGGAGAAGATGCGGATATCTATGAGACCTTCACCAATTGTGAGGTAAATATTTCACTCCTTAACTTAATTAAAAGTGTCCCTCGATTTGCTAAATTTTTAAAAGAATTATGCATAATCAAGAGGACACACCGCTTAAAGGGAAAACAGAAAATTGAAATTGGTGAACATGTCTCGGCAGTTTTTCAAAAGAAACTTCCAAAAAAATGCACTGACCCGGGCATGTTCACTATACCTTGCAAGCTAGGGGACATTTCTAGGTCCATGTTAGACTTAGGGGCATCAATTAACGCGATCCCCTATACTCTTTATAAATCTTTGAACATTGGCCCTTTGAATGAAACTAGTGTCATAATACAACTGGCTGATAGATCGACTATTTCTCCAAAAGGGATAGTAGAAGATGTACTTGTTTCGGTATGTGATTTAGTGTTCCCTACCGATTTTATGTACTTGAAATGGAGAGTGATAAACACGAAGTCTCTATTTTATTAGGGAGACCATTTTTAAAAACTGCTAATTCAACAATTGATGTTTCTAGTGGTCTTTTAACTATGGAATTTGATGGAAGAAAAATAGAATATAACATTTATAATTCTATTAAAAATCACTTTCCATTTAAAGAAAAAAATGCATCAATTTTGATCGTTGAGGAAGCACTAGATACGCAACCGTTAATCAAACCTCCAAAACATGAATTAAAACCACCTGAAGTTGAGGTGGTAACAAAAATAAAAGCTTGGCCTTACTGGAAAAGGGCGAGGAAGAAGAATGATGAAACAAGGGATGTTTACGATCTCACATAAAACAGAAAATAAAAAGAAAAATAACGTCGTGCCACGACATTAAATAAGACAACCCAAGTTTCTATATTTTGTGTGTTGTTTAAATTGAGTGATTGTTAGAGAGTGCACAAAAATTATTCTCTAAAAAAATTAAAAAAAAAGTTTTTTTGAGAGGTCTGAGGAAAAACCCGACCGGGTATTACCGAAAACCCGGCCAGGTATTGTGGCAAAGATGCCTCTGGAAAGGAAACTCATTCAAGTGTCGATAGGGTAAAGAAAAACGACCTTTTTAAAAAAATGGCCTAATACCCGACCGGGTATCACGAAAACCGGACCGGGTTTTTGGCCAAAACAGCCACTGCCAAGCGAATAAATGAATACCCATTCGGGTATTACTAAAACCTGGCCGGGTAATTGAGATTTCAGTCTAATTTTCCCCAAATTAGCCCACAAAACACCCATTTTCTTCCCTAATCTCCCAAACTCAAAACTCTCAACCTCCATTGACAATCATCCAAGCTTCAAACCACTCCAATCTCAACCAAAACATTCAATTTAACCCCATATTCTTCTTATCCACATCATTCTCTTCAACCCCAAAACCTCCAAAACAAAATGCCATTTCTTTTTCTCCTCACCCTACTTTCCAAACCCACACACACAAAACCCACCAAATCCCCCAAATACCCAACAAACCGAATTCCCTAAGCCCCCAAGCTCAAGTTTGGAATTCACTCCAAAAAAAAAACACCAAAAAGAACACATATCTTCGACCATATTAGGGCAATTGGGAGGTTCTAGCTCCGGTGAACATGATCTTGGTGGTGATGGCGGTTATGGAGGGTACGACGACGATCATGATGCCGAAAACTAGGGATAGTGTTTCGAAAAAAGTGTAGGGGAGGCACTCATTTGGTATGTACTCATTCTTTTAAACCTTGTAACTTGCATTATTTTTCTTCAAAAAAATGAAAAAAAAAAATACAATAAAAAATGGTAGTTAGGTTGAAAATCCGGAAAAAAGGGCAATCTAAGCAAAAGTGGCTAAAATGAGTGAGTTGGGAGAAGAAGGAAAATAAAAAGAGAGGCTAGGATGAAAACCTGAAAAGGCTCCTAGGCAGAATGAGAGAATGAGAGGAAATTTTATCTGAGTCTATACAGGAACTCATTTCACTTGTTCTTGAAAATCATGAAGGCCCTCTTTCTCTGAAATTTGAGGATGAAAAAAAATGAACATTTAATTCCGTTAAATTTATCTGCTCTGTTGATTATGGAGTGTTATGTTGATTTTTACTCGAGGATGAGTAATGGATAAGGTGTCAATTTAGAATTGATAGTATAGAATTGTTATGGAGTTTGATAGTATAGAATTGTTATTGTTTATCTTTGTAATTTTAACTAGTTTTATTTACTGTTGTTTGGGAAATGAGAGAATTTCCCAAATGGGACTAAAACTTGGTTAAAACTCTAAAGTAGGACATTAAGTTTTTTATTACCTAAATAGGACTTTTAATTACCGATCGGACAAAATTGCCCTTAATGAATTTAGCGCATGATCTTTAGACTTCCGGCTACTCTGTTGCGGTGCCCTGCACCGATTCCTTCATATTGCCGACACCATCACCCTCTGCGCAAGGCCTTCAGTGCACAGACCTCCACTGTCGTTGGCTGATTGCCGCCGCCTGGGTGACTGCTGCTACATAGGTGAACGCCGTAGCTGCCTGGCATGAGTTGCGAGATAAGACCGCCATTGTATATCTCTTGTAAGATGGATTCCACTGCCCTCTTTTGTAAAAAAATGTCACCTTTGTTCCCAAAATATCATGGAGATGACATTTCCATATATAAAAACATGACATTCGTGGAGAATGTCAAGTTGGTGCCATTTTAACTCTTTATAAATGTCAAATAAAAGTTGTCATCTTGGTAAATGTAATGTCAAAACAGTGACATTTTTTCCAAATGAGTGTTCAATAACATAGCAATTATGCCATTTTCAGGTCCAATTAGTGAGAAAAATAGTATGAACGATTTAAAGTGAATTAGATGGATTTATAAAAAATGAAGAGAAATGACTTTCACAATTCAAAATTTTATTTAAAATTTGATTGATAAAAAACTAAAAATAATGTTAAAATAATGTTGACATTTTGGAATAGAAAGATGACATTTACAGAAGGAGAAGAAGAAGAAGAGCAAGAAGAAGAAGAACAAGAAGGAGAAGGAGATGGAGGAGAAGAAGAAAAAAGAAGAAGAAGAAGAAGAAGAAGAAGAAGGAGGAGGAGGAGGAGAAGAAGAAGAAGGAGAAGGAGAAGGAGAAGAAGAAGAAGCAGAAGAAGAAGGAGAAGGAGGAAAAGAAGGAGAAGGAGAAGAATACCTGATTTTGCTGGAGATGGTGTCCGGCGCCGAGCAGGCAGCTGCGATGATAGGCCAGCGTCGAGTTGCGAACTTGCGAACTTGCGATCAATGGAGGTTGAGCTGCGTCCATGACAGTTGAGCTGCGTCCTCTGGCGATAGATGCAGAGGGATTTGGGGAAAAGGTGATTTAGGGATTAGGGGCACAAAGGTAATATGGAGTCCCATTTAGGAAATTTAAAACTTGAAGTCCTATTTTGGAGTTTTAACCATGTCTTAGTCCCATTTAATATAATTTCTTTTCGGAAATTACACACTTTTGGTGTAATACTTTGTTTTTCCTAGTTTATTGTAATTTATAAGTTTTAGAAGATTTTGAGCTTGAATAAAACAAAGGAGCATGGAAGACATCTAACAAGACCAAAGGAAGGTGTAAGGGAGCAAGAAATCGTGCTTAAAATGTGATTTGGTGACTTACCCGATCGGGTATAACCTTTACCCGGTCGGCTATGAAGTGAAAAACAAAGTTGCTGGGAAAATACATTGATACCTGGTCGGGTATCCCATATACCCGGTCAAGTATGAAGTGATTTCGGACAAAATGACGTGCGGAAGAAAACAAAGACGTGCGAAAAAGATATGATTTGACAAATACCCGGTCGGGTATCTCAAATACCCGGTTGGGTATCCGGCATAGTTGATGCTAAACACCTATAAATAGCACCATTTTTTCCTGTGGATAAGAACTCTACTACGTTATACTACGTATAAGTGTTAGTATTGAATTTAAGGCTAAAGGGTCAAATAGGTCCTTGTACCCTTTCGGATTGCTCAATTTTCCCCCTCAACCCAAAAAAGCTCCAATTGACACCCTTGACTCGATAAAAATATTCAAATTTCACTTTTTGCAGGTTTCAATCCGGTCACCGCCCGTCACCCGGTAGGGTGCCAACTGTGCATGTGACGTGGCAACTTAGGGGGTCAAATAAGCCACTGAACCCGATCGAATCGTTCAATTTACCCCCTCAACCCTAAAAAATGTCAAAAAAAAATTTAAGGGTTGAGGGGGTAAATTGAACATTTCAGTCGGGTTCAGGGGCTTGTTTGACCCCCTAAGTTGCCATGTCACATGCACAGTTGGCACCCTACAAGGTGATGTGGCGGTGACCGACTTGTGACCTGCAAAAAGTAAAATTTGAATCTTTTTAGGGAGTTCAGGGTGCCAATTGGAGCTTTTTTGAGTTCGGGGGGCAAATTGAACAATCCGGAAAGGTACAGGGGCCTATTTGACCCTTTAGCCTTGAATTTATTTTGACGCACTACGACTAAGTGCTCGTCATTCATCCCCACCGGGGCCAAGCCCCAACACCAAGGCCCGGGAGACGCCCATATTCTAGCATAGGCGGGTGCTTTGACCCAAGGGCAGCGGCTGACGCACGTCTCGTAGGACTTTGGACCCAGTAGGAAACAGGAGGCAAGCTCATGGGGACGAACGTCTCCCACCTGTTGGCGGGAAGCTAAAATCCCAGCAAGGAACAGGAGGCAAGCTCACGGGGACAGACGTCCTCACCTCTTGGCAGGAAGCCAAGATCCCAACAGGGAACAGGAGGCAAACTCATGGGGACGAACATCCCCACCTTTTGGCGGGAAGCCAAGATCCCGGCGGGAAGCGCATTTAATGCAGAGATTTGGTGGTTGAGACCCCAGTCACCCACAGCTCGCCACGTCACTTTATCCAACTACCCATTGGTAGTATAAATAGTACAACCTCCGTCCCAAAAAGATTGGCCAATTTGACTTTTCTTGGTCAATGATGTTAAAGTTTAGACAATGATTTTAGGTATTATATTTGTATTTAATTTATAAATTTTATACTTTTATGAAAGATATTTTAACAAAGAATAAGCTCATATAATTTTCATATTTTAAATAATTTTGTATTAAAAGATATAATTGGTCAAACTTGACCACCATTGACTAAGAAAAGTCAATTTGGCAAATCTTTTTGGGACGGAGGGAGTAGCATTTATTTCATTGTAACGGGTTGACAACTTAACACTCTAGCATTCTAGCAATTATTTCAGCTCGTAGCATAGCTCTGTACGAACTACCTCACGTCCTATAATATCAGTGTATTGGATCGTTCTACTTGGGCCTCTTTCTTGCTTGTTTCTTCATCTGTTTCATCTTATTCTCCATTCGAAATCCTTGGGTTACGTGTTGGGCCTATGGATTGAAGAAATAAACTTCAACAATATGTTTAAAATTTATTAGTTACAAGTATTTAACTAAATTAAAAAATAGTATTTAAAGTATTAACCCCATTGTTTTTAATACGACAGTTACTTGTGAGAATCTTCTTAAGTGTTTAGTATTATCTAATTTATCATATGATGTGGTGGATTGTTGTAGAGTTAATTAAATTTGTAATGTTATTTTTTTATTCGACTTTGATGAAACCTTTTGATAGAGTATTAACTCCTAGAGAGAAGTGAGAGCTAGAGAGAGAAGTGATTTGTTTTTTTAATGGAAGGGAAATTTATAAAAAAATAAAAAGAAGAGTACAAAATGAAGAAAGAAAGCTAGTGAACAAAGAAAACAAGTGAAACAAAAATGTAAATAAAGGAACAATTCAAAAAGGCCCCGCAAATCCACCACCATTTAAAGCCTCAAAGTAAGCGAAAAGCTCCCCGTTGAATAATATTAAGTTGCCCGAAAGAGATGAACTCCCCAAAATATCAATAAGCTAGTTCTGAAAAGTAGAACTATGCGTCGGCCAATTTTTTAGCCTTGATACGAGCACTCCGTCGAGGTAGCATTCTAGAACTGGCTGAGTCTCATTCAGTGTCAACAACACATTCTAGTAGCTCACGATCAGAAGGTATCCTATGAACATGCGTAACTTCAAGATCTTTTTCACCTGAAGCATTATATTCCGATCCATCCACTAATAGAGGTTCAGTACTGTGAGGTGAAAAAGAAACTCGAAGAGGAGTAGTTTCAAGGGTATCTGTCACATCTATCTCCTTGGTTTCAAAAGTTAATGTCCCCTGAGAAGTATCTCGAATCACAACAGCACTCCTTGAAATATTATCCGATTAATAAATAAGCCCAAGACAATGCAAATCTTCTTTGAAAATTAAAGAGGATATTGATTTTGTGTCCGTAGAGGATGACCCTTTGTTCGAACAAACAACCCCAAAATCCACAAGTGGCGGAAAGGCATCAACCAAAACACGTTCAATCTCTAATTTTTTGGGGACAATTGATTTCATCAAAGTACATGCTTTTGTAATCCCCGAAAGAAATAGATTTATCCCTTGTCCATTTCGTCCCTCTGGAATAAACAAAGAATCACATCCCTTTTCAATTATTCTGATAAATCCTCCAAAGAAATTAGCATCATACAAAACAATAAAGGATTTATTCAACTCCAACCTAGTACCGAGTTTGCTACCCGAAAAGATCTTGAGTATGGAATCCATCAACCAATTAACCCTAGCAATATCCAGAAATGATAAAAGACAAAATTCCATGCTTTGTTTCAGAAATGCAAACAGTAGAGCAGTCAATAATAGATGTGGAGTTTGCTCTCCAGGATTTAGATGTTATGCGATCGATCGGGATATCCCTAATACCCTGCGCCGCCATCCCCCCCTTGGTCAAACCTACATCAAGATATGAATCACTTATAGAGAGAGAAGTGATTTCTATTAATGAATTTCCAAACCTTTTTACATAGCTCCCATGGGGAGTATTTATAGGGAAAATATGGGCTGGGCTCCCAAGTCTTGGGCTTGGGAGACCCATTACAATATAAAGCCCCTATTGGGCTAATTACATTAGAAGTCTAGTTCTGTGAGTTCCTTCTGACCGACGGAGACGCTCGGCCGATGGAGACGCTCGACCGACGGAGACATGGCCGATGGAGACGCTCGGCCGATGAAGACATGGCCGACGGGGGCTCTGGCCGACGGGGGCACCACAATTGCTTTTGGCGCTCCAGGCCGAAGCGAAATCATTCGTAGTTTGATGTCCATGGCTTTGAGGACGATGGGGGTCCTAGACTAGAGGACGTTGTGCGCCCTTGGTTTTGTGGATGAAGAAAGTCCTGCTTTGAAGACGATGTGTGTCATTCGCCTTGAGGACGAGGAGTGTCCTTAGCTTCGAGGACGATATGTGTCTTTGATTTTGAGGATGATGTGTGTCCTTGACTTGGAGGACGATACGTGTCCTTGATATTGAGGACGATGTGCGTCCTGCTTTGCGCTTTGGCTTGGCCGAAGGTGGGCGTCCGTGGTGCCCTTGTCATTCTTTGCTGCAATTATACACGTTTTGCTCATCCGGTCGTTGCGGAGCTTCTGTTTCTATGTTGGGGGCGATGGAGGTCCTTACCCAGTGGACGTTGCGCATCCAAGGTTTTTGAGGACGATGAGTGTCTTTGCTTGAGTGGATGTAGTCCATTTTTGAGGACGTTATGCGTGCCACAGCCGTTGTGGCGTTATTATTTCACCTTGGCCAAAGGTGGAGCATGTGATCCAAAGTCGTTGAGGCTCCACATGTCGAGGGACGACACATGTCATGTTCTGGGTTGTGTGTTTGAGCTTTGCCGAGGGTGTACCACAAGGTCTTGGACGTTGTGGTGCATAGACGATACGATGTCGTTGCAGTTGTACACTTGTGTGTTCTTGGATTTCAATTTCATCCATGCGTTTGGATGCCGATGTAGTCCCCCAGTCCCCCACTGCCTGAGGCGAGAGTATTCGAGGTGAGCGGGAGTAGAGCTATGTACGGATCTGTCATCATTAGGTGGAGTAAACTTATGGCGTTGCCGAGGTGCCTCGCTCGGATTCCCGAAGCGAATAATCCGATCTCATTGGAAGCCCTGACTAAGGCAACCTTGTGGGAGAATCCTCAGCCGAAGGTCGCAGGCCAGAGACTGTCATTACCGGTTATGGGGTCGAGGGGCTATGCGTATGATGTGAGGTTGTCGCCGGTGCATGTGGAAATCTTTGTGAAGAAATTGGGTTTCGTGCTTCTGTGGTGACGGAGGCACTAAGTCCCCCGCTCTTCCGGTCCCCCACTCCTTGAGGTGAAAAGGAGTAGGGCAATGCACGTCTTCAACAGGGGGGCGAGGGTTGACGCCTTTTGCTCCACAATGGGGAGATGTCTCATTAAAAACCTCATTAGGAAAAACCCTGTGGGAAAAAATCCTAATGAGGGAAAAAGAGTACACCAGATGCTCCCAAAATGAAGCAAAAGTTGCGAACCCTTCAGCCTGGGTGGAGCTGCAGCGGTATCCATCTGCTGAGGGGACGCCCGTCTGATGCTGAGGACGACGGTGCTGATGAGCTAGTCCGAATCTGGGGACGAGGCGATGGGCGCCTGTCTGGATATGAGGATGAGGTGGTGGACGCCTGGCTGAATATGAGGACGACGACGCTGATGAGCCGGTCCGAATGTGAGGATGAGGCGATGGACGCCCGTCTGAACATGAGGACGAGGCGGTGGATGCCCGTCTGAGTATGAGGACGACGGTGGTGATGAGTCGTGCTTCATATGAAGGCGACGGTCGCTCTCTAGGAAGAGAATGGTGAGCCCAGTCGCTAGTTCAAGACTCTCGGCACTGGGGAAGCTGATCTTGAGGTATGGAATCACGCTGAGGCCGAGAGGCCATTCGTGATCTGAGGACATCGGCGTTGAGGAGAAACCAGTCTGAAATATGATGACAAGGCGATGATGAAGTCGATCATCATATAAAGGCGACGGTCGCTTTTCCGGGAAGGGAACAATGAGCCTAGTCGCTAGCTCAAGACTCTCGGCGCTGGGGAAGCCGGTCTTGAGATATGGAATCACCCCGAGGCCGAGGGGCCGTTCATGATCTGAGGACGTCGGCGCTGATGGGCTGATCGTCATAAAATGGTGACGGTCCCCATCCTGGAAGGAATGGAGAGCTCGATTGCTAGCTCAAGACGTCTGGCGCAGGGGAGGCCGGTCTTGAGATAGGTCATCACGCTTTGGCCGATGGGCCGTCCGTGATCTGAGGGCGGCAATGCTGGGAAGCCGATCCTAGAGTCCAAGCAACAGTCCTTATCCATAAAGTGAGAGGATGAGGCCGGTCTTCAGAGTATGATGATCACGTTGAGACTGAGGAGTCTGCCATGTCAATGCAAAAGATCACGTTGAGACCGAGGGTCTTCCGTGTCGATATAAAAGATCACGTTAAGACCGAGGTTCTGCCTTATTGATATAAAATATCACGATGAGCCGGTCCAATAAATGATGACGAGGCGATGACGGGGTCGATCGTCATATAAAGGCGACGGTCACCATCCTGGAAGGGAATGGCGAGCCTAGTCGCTGGATCAAGACTTCGGCGCTGAGGAGCCAGTCCAAAATATGATGACAAGGCGATGGTCACCATCCAAGAAGGGATGGCGAGCCCGATCGCTGGCTCAAGACGTTCGGCGCTGAGAAGGTCGGTCTTGAGACAGATCAACACGCTGAGGCCGAGGGGCCATTCCTGATGTATGGACGGCGATGATGAGGACCCGGTCCAACAAAGGACGACGAGGCGATGCTGAAGCCGATTGTCGTATAAAGGCGATGGTCCCCATCCTAGAAGGGATGGAGAGCCCGGTCGCTAGCTCAAGACGCTCGGCGCTGGGGAAGCCGGTCTTGAGATAGATCATCACGCTGAGGCCGAGGGGTCATTCGTGATGTAGGGGCGACGATGATGAGGAGCCGATCGTCATATAAAGGCGACGATCGCTTATCCGGGAAAGGATGGCGAGCCCAATTGCTAGCTCAAGACGCTCGGCGCTGAGGAGGTAGGTCTTGAGATGAAGAGAGGCATGGGACTCCCGTCTTTTGATGTCGACGACGCCGATGGGGTCGTTCGTCACATGAAGGCGAGGGTCGCCATCCAGGAAGGGAATGGCGAGCCCGCTTGCTTGCTCAAGACGCTCGGCGCTGAGGAGACCAATCTTGAGATGATCACATTGAGACTGAGAGGTCTGCCGTGATCTGAGGACGTCAGCGCTGAGGACGCCCGTCTTTTGATGACGACGACGCGAATGGGGCCATTCGTCACATGAAGGCAAGGGTCTCCATCTAGGAAGGGAATGGAGAGCCTGCTCCCTAGGTCAAGACACTCGGCGCTGGGGAAGCCGGTCTTGAGATAAAGAATCATGCCGAGGCCGAGGGGGCTGTTCGTGATCTGACGACGTCAATGCTGATGACGCCGGTATTTTGATGATGACGGCGCGGATGGGGCCGTTCGTCACATGAAGGCGAGGGTCGCCATCCAGGAAGGGAATGGCAAGCCCGCTTGCTAGCTCAAGACGCTCGACGTTGAGGATGCGGTCTTGAGATATGGGATTATGCGGAGGCTGTGGGGCCACTCGTGATCTGAGGACGCTGGCATTGATGGGCCGTGCTTCGTATAAAGGCGATGGTCCCCATCCTGGAAGGGATGGAGAGCCCGATCGATAGCTGAAGACGATCGGCGCTGGGAAAGCCAGTCTTGAGATATGGGATCATGCCGAGGTTGTGGGGTCGTTCGTGATATGAGGACGACGACATTGATGAGTCGTACATCGTATAAGGGTGACGGTCACCATCTAGGAAGGGAATGGCGAGCCCGGTCGCTAGGTCAAGACTTCAGCGTTGAGGAGCCAGTCTTGATGTAGATGGACGGCGTTGGACGCTCGTCCCCTGATGACAACGACGCTTACGTAGCCTGCCGTCGTATGAAGGACCATGCTTTGAAGCTGGTCTAAAGATGAAGGAATATGTTGGGGACGCTCGTCCTTTTATGACGACGGCGCTGATGAAGCCGTCCGTCATATGACGGGCCAAGCTCTGAAAGTGGTCTGAAGGTGGACTGCGTTGGAGACATTTGTCCTTTGATGACGACGACGCTGATGAAGTCGTCCGTCATGTGACAGACCAAGCTTTGAAGCTGATTCTAAAGATAAAGGATTGCGCTGGGGATGCGCGCCCTTTGCCCGCATGTATGGTCTTGCTTCGTCCATAATGCATAGTATTTGCGTGATATGTACTTTGCCAAATATGTGGCTTTATTTGTGGGGATTTCGCTCGAGGCCGGAGAGTGCACGGTCCTCCGACTTCCCTCTTTTATTTATGGGGATTTAGCTCGAGGCCGGCGAGTGCTTGGTCCTTCGGCTTTCCCCCTTTTATTTTTGGCGATTTCGCTCGAGGCCGACGAGTGCACGGTCCTTCGGCTTTCCCTCTTTTCTTTCTTCCTCTTTGCTTCTTTGAGCGAGGAGTGGGTATCCTTCTTTCAGGCTTCAGCCGAGGGGGTTGCTATTCCCTTGGCCGGTAGGGAGTCCAGGAGGGCAGTTGTTAGCCCTCTGGCGATGGATCGTCCCTTGATATTGGGGGGTCCCGTCGTCTATTTACGGCGCGGGCTCAGGCTTTTGGTCAGTTACCGACCGATGTCGTTTCCTGACCCCAAGTGTGGGAATTTTGTCACCTCGGCCATTCTTTCAGGCCTATCGCCCTGCGATTTAGCGCGAGGACGATGTGGTGAGCTTCCCGTTTCAAGACGCGGGCCATTTTGTGGGTTCCTCGTCCTGGGACATCGTCGGCCACACCTAATTGTTTCACTCTAAGGGGCCGATACGATGTGTTTTGTGGAGATTTTGTCACGTCAGCCTTCGTTCAGGCTTGCCGCCCTGCGATTTAGCACGAGGACGATGCGGTGAGCTTCTCATTTCAAGACGTGGGCCATTTTGTTTGCCCCTCATTCTGGGACGTTGTCAGCCATACCTGAGCATTTCGCTCTATGGGGTCGATACGACGTGTTGTGCTGTGTGGCCTCCTTTGAGGACGATGACGCTGCTGAAGTCGGTCCTTCGCTGAAGGACAAGGCGTTGGCGTCCGTCTGAGGATGAAGGACGGCGTTGATGATGCTTGTCATTTGATGAAAGACTAGGCGTTGATGACGCACGTCCTTTGTTGAAGGATAAGGCGTTGATGACGCTCGTCCCTTTCTAAAAGATAAGGCTCTGGAGTCCGTCTGAAGATGAAGGACGACATTGGGGACACTCGTCTGATCCGCATGTATGGTCTTGCTTCGTCCATAATGCATAGTATAAGCGGAGCACAATTTTTGCATTGTTCATGGCAACGGCTTTTGCCTTCTGCATTGCGCCTGGCCTAAGGGGTGGGCACGTTCGTCCCCATGAGCTTGCTTGGCCGGGGCTGTGCCACCTTGAGACGAGGGCTTGCTTGGCCAGGGCGGTGCCATTTGATCAGTACAGATGAGGGGTTGTTGTTAGTGCTGCTTTATTTGAGCTGCATTTATACTTGGCCGAAGCATGTCCTCCTCAATCGTTTGGCCGGAGTGATATTCTTCCAACCGTATGGCTGATGTGAAATTCTTCATCATTTCCCTTTTCCCTTCATCTTGGCTGGGGGGGGGGGGGGGGGCACCACTTTTATTTCTAGGATGAAGGGTGGGAGATTTGTCGTTCAGCTTTGGCCGAAGGAACTGCCCTTCCCCTGCGCCGAGATGTGACCTGTTGATCGAGGAAGAGCCAGAGGTGTCGCACTGGCTGAGGGGTGCACTGAGGCTTCCCGTTGTTGCAGGGGTGACAGCTCGGGCTGGCCGAGGCATTGTATTCCCTGCTTTGGACGATGCAAAGATCCTAGGTCGTCCTGTGGTACGGGACAGTGCCGGCCCGGCAGCGTTTGCTTTCTCACTATTTGCCGCTGATAAGATGTACGTAGTGGCTGTTTAATGATGAGGTGACCACCGGGTTTTCTGACTGGCCAAAGTGGAGCACCTCTGTTGTTTCCAAGACGAGGGAATAAAAGACCCGTCTCACCTTCCGTCTAGGTTTGACCGAAGAGCTTCCCTTGGCCGATGGGTTAGCTATTGAGCCGTTCCCTTGATTGAGCCGAGGGCTCTACTTGGCCGATCCCCTGTCCGGGATACGAACCCCAAGCTTTTCCTTGGCGAGCCGGGCTACGTTCGCCAATTCGTCCTGCCATCCTCTCCGATGCTGGCCGACAGCGCGTGTCACCTAGACTATTGATGGCAGAGGCTTTTCCACAACGTGGGGCCGATCCACCATGGGGAGGGAACGCGGGATGGGAGTGGGATAAAGATGTGTCCTGTGGCTCCACCCCTTCGTTGTTGCCAATCTTTATGGCCAACGGTTGGGGTTGCGGTGGTGTAGTGTTCTCCCCCGTCCTTAATTGGCATCAAAGCGCAGAGGACGGTGGGGTTCTGTTTGCTTCCCCGTCGACCTTGGCCGAGCACAATGCGGTGGGCAAGGGTCCTCTGGCCGAGGATGGAGCCTGTTTCCTGGACGAAGGGGGAGAGATTTGTCCTCATGTTCAGGTTTGGCCGAAGAGGGAGCCGTTGTAGACGAGGGGTGCCCACTAGCTTTCCTTGGCCGAAGGCACTGCCATCCTCTGTCTGAGCCGATGACTTAGTGGACGATGCATTATTGCCATCTCACTGGTTGGTGTTATTGTCATGGTTTCTGGTCCTTGATCGAGGGGTCAACTTTTGCCCCAGGGACAACTTGAGGCGCCTCGGTGGCCTTTGGTTGTCCAGACGTCACGTGGCAATTTAGTGAGGGTGGCAGATGAGTATATCAAATGTGCCATTCTGCTCCTAGGCCGAGGGGGCATGTTGCCCCAGCTAGGCTCGAGGTGGTACCATGTCATCCGTTCATATGCTATGTTATTGGTTGGGAGGGTCTCACTTGATTTGTTTTAGCTCTCAATGAAAGCACCAAATAATAGAGTATTAACTCCTAGAGAGAAGTGAGAGCTAGAGAGAGAAGTGATTTGTATTAATGAATTTCCAACCCTTTACATAGCTCCCATGGGAAGTATTTATAGGGAAAATATGGGCTGGGCTCCCAAGTCTTGGGCTTGGGAGGCCCATTACAATATAAAGCCTCTATTGGGCTAATTACATTAGAAGCCTAGTTCTGTGAGTTCCTTCTGACCGACGGAGACGCTCGACCGACGGAGACATGGTCGATGGAGACGCTCGGCCGACGAAGACATGGCCGATGGAGATGCTCGACTGATGAAGACATGGCCGACGGGGGCTCTGGCCGACGGGGCCCAGGCCGAATAGGTACCCACCTCTGCCTTGGACTCGGGCCGTGATCTGGGCGCTTTTGGTTCCGGCCGATGGGGTGCCATCTAGCCGATGCGACACCACGTGATGTCGGTCTTTTGTGTTTAATCTTCTTTGTATGTGGGCCGTGGGGTCTGGGCCCATATTCTTGTAAAATATTTGTAATATTTCTTTTTTTTTTACCTTGTTGCAATTCAAGTTATTTTATACTACCTCCGTTCTCCTTTAATTGCAACATTGAATTTTTTGCACTATTCATATATTCTACTTTGCCTATATTCTACTAATTAATGTATTATAAAATAAATTTTTTAAAAAATACTATTAAACTCTTCTCATTCTACTAATAAGGAATGAAAGATATTATCCTACAGAAATTCAGTGGTGTTTGCTTACGTATTGTATTTCATGCTGTGTTAAACCAATTACCTCTTCGGATCTTCCACCCATCAAAAGTCGGCAATTCGACAGAGGTCAATGTTGTGTGCTATATAACCTCCAACATGTTGCAAAATAACCTACCTTAGACATCCCATTTTTCATCCAAGGAATATAGCTCAAGTGAGGATGCGAGCATCGTTGGTACGAACCGGGCTCGGACCGAGGCCGGTCGGGTAGCTCAGACCCAAACCGATACCGGTACAAACTGGGCCGGTACTGAGCCTGTACTTCTATGACCCACAGCTGGCCCGGAACCGGGCCTGCGCTCGAGCCCAACCTGGCCCGACACATCTAAAGAAAATTGAAGCCTTTTGAATTTTGAGACATGATTTCAACACTTCGTTGTTCCAAAAGTTCTTCCCTTCCGTAGAGTTTTATCTATCCTGGTTTAGATCTTGCACTTGGTACTTCAGTAGTGAATCTAAAAATTGGGTATGGAAAATTTGATCAAAACTCGAAAACCTACTTTGGGTGGTCTGAAGGGGTTCACCAGCCTGGTTTTTTTCGCTTTTGGTGGTGCTTAAAAAAACTTGACTGTACCCGAAAATTCGGGTTCACTATTAGTTACTTAACCCTCGAAGTGGTCAAACCCGAAACTGCTACCCATAATACAAAATAAATTTAATACAAAGTATATCAACTTTATTTTTTGATGTGTATCTTAAACACATTATTAAAATAAATTATGTTCTTTGAATTTGATGCTAGTGATTTTGGAGACTATTATTTGTGTTTTAATATGTTGTTTGTATTTCTAACTAAGTTTATTTGAAAATAGGTTTAGTGTGATGATTTCATATCCAGGTTTAAATCTACCCTTTCTGAAACTCGGACCAAACCCTAACTACAAAAAACCTGGCTAGGACTGAATATAATGAGCCTTATTCTGGTAATAGATTTTCATAAGCCGGGAACTTAGGTGTAAATTTCGGTATTATAAAAAGCCGACCCTGATTGGACCGATCTCACCCCTACTAAAAATGTAATGAGGACAACAATTCATTAACCTCACAACCAATAACGTAGAACTTGTTTGATCACCAAGTTTTTTGGCTTAGAGGTCTCATAAACAAATTTTGTTTACCAAGCCAAGACTTGATTTTGCGCATTACAATAACCAAAATAACACTACAAAAAAACAACCCGTTTGTCACGGATTTTTGTCACAGATTCCGTCCGTGACAAAGTTGTCACGGTCTTTGTCACGGTATTGTCACGGAAACTGTTGTCACGGATACTTCCGTGACAAAATCCGTGACAAAGTAGTCACACACGGATTCCTTGACAAAAATCCGTGACAAACGACCTCCGGTGACCGGTAATTTACTCTGGCCAAAATTTATTACGTCCGGGCACTTTGTCACGGATGGATCTGTGACAAATCCGTGACAAAATTCAAAAAATATTTGTCACGGATGCATCCGTGACAAGTTCCGTGACAAACCTCAATAATTGATCTTGCAGCAGCCATCTAATTAATTTTGTACGAAAAAGTTTTTGTCACGGATATTTCCGTGACAAAATCCGTGACAAAAAAATCTACATATACCACATCATGGTTTCATTCGAGATACATCGGTTTGAATTTCATCACAGTATAATACAATATTTGTTGAATGATTGAAGGATGTAATCTATCAGTTTATCATTTTCCCTGTTTATGCAAATAAGGTATGTCATTTGAATTATGTATTTTTTTATTAAGTATTAATTTTTTCATTTTAAATAATTAAAATTTTGAAATTAGTGAGGTTGTTAATTTATTAACAATGCATTTAACCATAAACGTAATTTAGTTAAATTTAAATATACGTTAATTGAAAATGGATTACAAAATTATTAGGTTTGGTTTTTTTGACTAGTTATTAGGTTTGTTTATTATATTATCAATTACTTTTAATGCCTAATTTAGGATTTATATATAGTGATTTAAGTTTGGATTGAAGCATTAGTTTAGTGTGAATTATTAGTTAATTGAAATGAGTTTGAATTGATAATATTATTAGGTAATACCGTTAATTTAGGATTTGAATTGATAATTTTATTAAGTATTAATTTTTTCGTTTTAAATAATTAAAATTTTGAAATTAGTGAGGTTGTTAATTTATTAACAATGTATTTAACCATAAACGTAATTTAGTTAAATTTAAATATACGTTAATTGAAAATGGATTACAAAATTATTAGGTTTGGTTTTTTTGACTAGTTATTAGGGTTGTTTATTATATTAGCAATTACTTTTAATGCCTAATTTAGGATTTATATATAGCGATTTAAGTTTGGATTGAAGCATTAGTTTAGTGTGAATTATTAGTTAATTGAAATGAGTTTGAATGGATAATATTATTAGGTAATACCGTTAATTTAGGATTTGAATTGATAATTTTATTAAGTATTGATTTTTTCATTTTAAATAATTAAAATTTTGAAATTAGTGAGGTTGTTAATTTATTAACAATGTATTTAACCATAAACGTAATTTAGTTAAATTTAAATATACGTTAATTGAAAATGGATTACAAAATTATTAGGTTTGGTTTTTTGACTAGTTATTAGGTTTGTTTATTATATTAGCAATTACTTTTAATGCCTAATTTAGGATTTATATAGTGATTTAAGTTTGGATTGAAGCATTAGTTTAGTGAGAATTATTAGTTAATTGAAATGAGTTTGAATTGATAATATTATTAGGTAATACCGTTAATTTAGGATTTGAATTGATAATTTTATTAAGTATTAATTTTTTCATTTTAAATAATTAAAATTTTGAAATTAGTGAGGTTGTTAATTTATTAACAATGTATTTAACCATAAACGTAATTTAGTTAAATTTAAATATACGTTAATTGAAAATGGATTACAAAATTATTAGGTTTGGTTTTTTGACTAGTTATTAGGTTTGTTTATTATATTAGCAATTACTTTTAATGTCTAATTTAGGATTTATATATAGTGATTTAAGTTTGGATTGAAGCATTAGTTTAGTGTGAATTATTAGTTAATTGAAATGAGTTTGAATGGATAATATTATTAGGTAATATCGTTAATTTAGGATTTGAATTGATAATTTTATTAAGTATTAATTTTATTAAGTTCAGAGTTGATGAACATTAAAGCTGAGTACAGTCCTCTAGAAACCTTCATGTCTAGGCTGTTGCAAACAATTGGAGGAATGCTATCGCGTGACCATAGTCTTCCCGATTCATATTACCACATGAAGCAATTAAATTCTCAGTTAGGGCTTCCTTGTATACAAATTGATGCGTGCCCTAACGGATGTATGTTGTTCTTGAAGGATGATGAGACACTTGAGAGCTGCAAGTTCTGTGGTGGAGAGAGATACAAACCTGTTCCTCTAAAGAAAAAAACCACGATATCGGTTTGCATTGTCTAAGTTGTTTTACCTCCCACTAGCTCCACGTCTAAAGAGGATATATGCTTCAAATGCTACTACGAGACACATGACATGGTATGTTGAGCACGAAACCAAAGAGGGTTTGATGTCTCATCCTTCTGACTATGAATCATGGAGACACTTTGACCACTGTCATCCTCAGTTTGCAATGGAGCCACGGAATGTGCGGCTGGGATTGTGTTCAGACGGATTCACTCCTTTTGGAAAGTTTGGGAAGCAATTTTCATGTTGGCCAATCATGTTAACTCCCTACAATCTACCTCCCGACATGTGCATGAAAAGTCATTTCATATTTTTGACTTTAATTTGTCCAGGTCCCTCGGATCCTAAAAAAAGGATAGACATCTATCTCCAACCCCTTATTGAGGAGATGAAAGAACTTTGGGCTATTGGGACACCAACTTATGATGTTTCAAGAGATGAGATGTTTATCATGAAAGCTGCCATCATTTGGACCATTAGCGACTTCCCTACATATGGTATGCTTTCAGGATGGAGCACACACGGTCTTCTGGGATGTCCGATATGTATGGAGAAATCAGGTGCCAGCTGGCTCAAATTCAGCGGGAAACCAAGTTACTTTGATTGTCACCGCAAATTCCTCCCGGCAAACCATCGATATCGAAGGGACACAAAATCTTTCATTAAAGGAAGAGTGGTACGAGACCCCCACCCCCGAGACTTACAGATGTGAGAATAATGGGAAAGGTTACTCCCTAAGGAACCCTGACAGATATATTTATATTAAAGAGAGTTTAATGTAAAGTACAATACTAAGCCTCTAATAATTCTATTACACCCCCTCAAACTATGCGGGAGATACAACGCGCAGGTTGTCTTTCAAAAAATGGAAACGTTGACTAGAGAGACTTTTAGTAAAAATATCTGCCAGCTGTAGATGAGTAGGAACATGCTTAACAATCAGATCTCCATGAGCAACCCGTTCGCGAACAAATTAAATGATAATCAATCTGAATATGTTTACTGCGAGCATGCTGAACTGGATTTGCAGTCAAGTAAGAAGCAGATATATTATCACATAATAAATGTACCGGCTCTGAGATAGGCCATCCAAGTTCGAACAATACCGATCGGATATGTAGTGTGTTTTGTACTGTGTAAGCAATGACACGATATTCTGCTTCTGTGGAGGACTTGGACACAGTAGGCTGCTTCTTAGTCTTCCAGGAAACCAAATTAGGACCCAAAAATACAGCAAAATCTGTGGTGGACCGAGAACTATCAGGACAACCTGCCCAATCTGCATCGGAGTAAGCAACTACACAGGTTGGCCAATTGGACTGCTGAAGCCAGAGACCATGATCTCGTGTTCCCTGCAAGTACTTGCTAATTCTCTTGACTGCAAAAAGATGAGTGGTACGAGGAGCATGCATGAACTGAGACACTAAGTGTACTGCATAAGTAATATGTGGCCGTGTCAAAGTTAAATATTGTAATGCACCAACCATGCTGCGATACTCAGAAGAATCAGACAATAACTCACAATCAGAAAGAGACAGAGTGGTACGAGAAGTTAACGGGGTGCGAACAGGATTTACAGTATGAAGATGAAAACGAGCTACAAGATCAGTAACATATTTATGTTGAGAGAGAAACATACCTTTAGCTGAATGAATAGTCTCGACACCCAGAAAATAATGGAGATTACCCAAGTCTTTCATAGCAAAATGTTTAGAGATAATTGAAATAAATTGGGTAACAGATGACTCAGAATTGCCAGTAATATTAATATCATCCACATATAGTAATAAATAAATAATAGTATTATTATGGCGGTAAATGAACAAAGAATTGTCAGATTTGCTACAGGAAAAATTATGTTGTAGAAGAAAGCTACTAAATCTATGAAACCAGGCCCGTGGAGCTTGCTTAAGGCCATAAATGGCCTTGCGCAGACGACATATATGATTAGGAAATTGAGGGTGAATAAAACCACGGGGCTGCCGCATATAGACTTCTTCTGTCAGATTACCATGTAAGAAGGCATTTAAAACATCAAGTTGTCGTATACCCCACCCAAAAGAGATAGCTAGAGTAAGTACAATACGAACAGTGGTGGGTTTTACGACACGACAAAAAGTTTCAGAGAAATCAATACCTGCATGCTGATTAAAACCCTGTGCAACTAATCGAGCTTTATGGCGCTCTAAGGATACTTGAGAATGATATTTAGTTTTATAAATCCACTTACATCCAACAATATTCTTAGAGCTATCAAAGGGCACCAAGTCCCACGTATTATTATTAATGAGTGCATTAAATTCATCAGCCATCGCCTCACGTCATTTTAATTGTTTATTTGCCTCAGTAAAACAGGTAGGACCTGCAGAGGTAATAACCGTACTTAAATTAAAAATGCTTTTAGGCTTAAAAATTCCTGACTTAGCACGGGTTTGCATGGGATGGTGGTTAACTACCGTAGTGGACGTAGGTGAGGTGGTTTCGGGTGAGACATTGTCGGCTGAGGCTGTTTCTGGCGTGCTGGACGAAGTATGGGAGGAGACAGGTGATGGTGGCGGGCTAGTTGTGGACGTGGGGAAGGATGTATGGGGCGATGGTACAAACGGAGTGGTAGGAGTGAGGGGTGATCGAGGTGGCGATGGGGGGGGGGGGGGTGGTGGTGGTGCGGCCGTGATTGTGGGAGAAGACTCGGTAGGTGGGTCAAGAGTAATATCAGTGAGATTCATAGGAGATGGTGTAGTAGAAATAGAATGGGATGGAGCAGACGAGAGGGTTTTAAAAGGATATGTGTCCTCATGAAACCTAACATGACGGCTAACATAGACTCGACCTGTGATAGGATCCAAACAACGATAGCCTTTATAACCAGATGCATAGCTAAGAAAAACACACTGAACTGAACGAGGTGATAATTTATTAGCTGAGGTGGCCGAAAAATTTAGATAACAGGCACAACCAAATACTCGCATAAAGGAGTAATCCGGAACACGGTTAAAAAGTTTTTGATACGGAGAAAAGCCATTTAAGGTAGGAGAGGGTAATCTATTAATAATATATGCAACAGTGAATATGGCATCGACCCAATAGTGACTCGGAACCGAAGCTTCAAGAAGCATGGCCCGAGTTAACTCAAGTAAATGATGATGCTTACGCTCAGCAACCCCATTTTGTTGAGGTGTTTCAGGACAAGATTTTTGAAAATAAATGCCATTAGCAGAAAAACAATTGCTGCATATTATTATTAACAAATTCACCTCCCCCATCACTTTGAAAAATTTTAACTTTCTGATTAAAAAGATTTTCAACCAAAGCTTTAAATTTTTTAAAGTGCATAAAAACTTCACTTTTGTGACACATGGGATATATCCAAGTATAACGAGAAAAATCAGAAACACACATAATACTTGAATCCCAAATTTGAATACACAGGTGACTGCCACACATCAGAATGAATAATTTCCAAAGGAAAAACAGAATTATGACTAGCATCCATAAAAGGCAAACGTTGTGATTTTCCTAAACGACAAGCCACACACTCATGAGTAAAGGGTGTATGACTACATAAAAATTGTTTTCTCTTAAGAAACTGTAAAATACTATCACCACAGTGACCTAATCTACGGTGCCACACAAGGCCAGAAGCTAAAACGGAAGCAAAAACTAATGGTGAGGATGGCGGCAGATGGAGAGGATAAAGTGGCCCACTACTGGTAGCTCGGAGAAGTATTGCCCCCGTCGTTTTGTCCTTAATCGAAAAAGAATTTTTATCAAAAATTATTGTACAATTATTATCAGCACAGAGCCTTTTAATGGAAATTATATTATATTTTAACTGAGGCACATGATAAACAGATTTTAAAGTGAGAGGACGACCAGATGTAGGTAAAGCAACATCACCAACATTACATATGGGAAGATAGGCACCATTGGCAACACTAACAGAATTATAGCCGGTGTAGGGAGATTTATTAACTAAAATACCTTCAGATGCAGTCATATGAGCAGAAGCTCCTGAATCAGGAAACCATAGAGCAGGAGTAGTGTCACCGGGAGTAGTCAACAGAGCAGGGGAGGACGGTTGTGTGAAACGAGAAGGACAATGGATGGCAGAATGACCTGCAGAAAAGCAAATTTGACAGACAACAGGATGGGGAACAGACCCAAGAATACCCCCATCTGATGGCAAGCCTGTAGAACTACGGTTAGTAACACAGATAGGTAAAACATTAATATTTAAACGTGACACAGCAGAATTACAAATAACAGTAGATGTGACACCCCCTGCAGGTGTACTCAGCTGGCCACCCCCTCTGGGGTAATAAACTGCCTGCCCCTGGGGGTACCAATATGCCTGTTGTTGCTGTCCTCGGCCACGCCCCCTGCATCCGCGGCCTCTACCGCGCCCGCAGCCTCGGCCGCGCTGTGGAGCGCCATACTGCCGCGGTTGCCCGACCGGGTAAGCCTGCTGCCCGACCGGGTGCGTGGATCCCGAATGCGGCTGGTCGGCTGCTGCCCAGACGACTGCTTGGGGGAAGAAACAGCCGCGCCAAACGCCTGATGAAGGGACTGGGACTCCTGGGAGCGAAGATAAAGGACCCGCTGCTCTAACTCAAGAAGATGATTACGGAGAGTCTCAAACGGGAAATTTTGTCCAAATAATGACACAGCAGTGAATAAAGATTCATACTCAGGTCCTAGTCCCATAATAGTAGTTTTTAAAGTTTCACGCTGAGGCACATGACAATTGATTGTGGCAAGATCATCAGCTAATGTTTTAATTTCTCGCAAATAATTATCCATGGACTGATCAGCTTTCTTTTTAATTTGATTAAATAAACGCTTTAATGCCATAGATCTCGCTAAACTGGTAGACATAAACTGAGACTCCAACCGCTCCCAAATTTCATATGAATGTTTCAAATCACGTACATCGATAAGAACATCCCTAGATAGGGTTGCAAATAACCATGAACGGATGGTTTGATCAATTCTCAACCAAGTAGAAAATTCAGGATTGGGAGTTTGACGGTTAAGAGCATCTATGGAATAAGCAGGGGGTACCTGAATAGAGCCATCAACCATGCCCAATAGAGCTTGTGAAACTAGAAACGATTCGAATTGTGTCCTCCAAGTGGTGTAGTCTTCTACCGCAAAATTGGAGGAGAAGGTCACACCGGAGGAGAAGGAACTGTTCGCCGGCAGCGATCCGAAGAATGAGGGAGCGCCGGTCGAGACAGTGGTGCTGGCCGAACCTGACGGAAGAGAAGTCGGTTGGCTGAGAGCTGCAGAAACTTGCGACGTCGGAGCTTCCATGGTGTGCGTCGTGGCGGAAGACGGCAGAATTGTTGTAGGCGGCGGCTCTAGGGTATTGCACGCGGCGCCGGAAAATTTTTTAGAGAGAGGATCGAAAAAGAAATTAATGTGCTCTTGATACCATGTGAGAATAATGGGAAAGGTTGCTTCCTAATGAGCCCTGACAGATATATTTATATTAAAGAGAGTTTAATGTAAAGTGCAATACTAAGCCTCTAATAATTCTATTAACAGAGTTACAGGCGAACAAATTATGAACAGGGTTCGACGTATTCCTTCGGCAATGCAAGAGCCACACAAGGACCCACATGGGTATTGTATTACCCATAAGTGGACAAAGAGGAGTATATTTTGGGAGTTGCCATATTGGAAAGACTTTCTCATTCGCCACAACTTAGATGTCATGCACATTGAGAAGAACGTTGATGGAGTATATGGCCCGAGAACCCCGGCCCACAGACTCCTACTACACCAATAAAGGCCCAACCGGCCCAGGAAGCACAGCAGACCCCAAATTACGGCGCCCCAAGCACTTAGCAGCCCACAGCACACACTGGGGAGCCTTCGGCCCCCTGGCCGAAGGCTCAAAACTCTCACAGAATGGGTTTTTCAAGCAAACTAAGAAACTGGGAGAAAAACGGCAGAAATCAGACCCGAGGGAGGCAGGTTACAGACCACTATATCTTGTGCCCAGGAAACGACCCTCGATCCCCTCGGAACTCGGAAGGTTAACCCGAGGGAGGAGAGCCATTGGTGTATTCTGATGGTCTCCTGATAGGCCCAGCCTTACCAAGAAACCAAGTTTCTTGATGCCTTCCCTTCACCACCAACCAAAAAAAAACAGAGGGGGTGAAGGGGAGTAGACTCATCGAGAAATCAATGAGTACAACACTCCAACAAATCACAGCATACCGAGGGCTCCCTACGGGAACACCTCCGGTAACTGAAGGCTCCTATTTCCCGAAGGTTACTACTCAACAATACAAAGGGATGAGTTCACTTCTAATAAGTGCCGAGGGCACCTACCATCGGTCATCCATTGCTGCCAAGGGGTCCTATCCTGTAAAAGGGGATGCAACTGACTAAGGCAGCTCAGGAACTCTTCAAATGAATGCCGAGGGCACCTATATCCCACCAGCATTCACTACAACATCAATATCCTACAAATTTTCCTAAGTCCACACTTTTGAGAAAATGACAACAGCCGGAGGCTCACATATCACCCAACGCCAGAAGGCATCTATTACAAATCATCAAAAGCCAACCAAGGGGGATTATTCCAAAATAATGTCACTCTCGGGAAATCGTAAGTGGAAAACACTACTAACCGAAGGCTACACAAGGAAGCAACACTTAGAAACTTTTCTAAGTCCTGAAGATTGAGCCCCCAGCCTGATCAATATTTCAACTAGGGGAACCATGATAGCCGAAGGCTACGTGATGCAACAGCACTTATAAAATTTTCTAAGGGTGCCAGCCGAGGGCTTCCAATGGGAGACTACAAACACCCGAAGGCCCTATGGTGTGCTACACTTAGAAAAAATTTCTAAGTCCTACATACTTTGACCCTCGGTCAAATCTCCATGCTAACCGAGGGCTCTTGCTACATACGTGCTACACTTAGAAAAATTTCTAAGTCCCAAAAGATCTTACCCTCGGTGACAAGTTTCTAAGTCCCGAATCTCCCTGCAACCCGAGGGGTCACACGGTTGAAGGCTTGGTGAGATTACACTTAGAAAAATTTTCTAAGTCCTAACTATTGCTAGGCCCTCGGTCACACATCTAGCAAAGGGTGCCCAACTACCGAAGGCTATGACTGTATTCAAACACTTAGAAGAATTCTCTAAGTCCTAAAGCACCTCACCTCCGGCCATCGCATGAAGGCTACACGGAACCAGAAGGGAAGATCAGCCGGGGGCCAACAGATGAACACACACTTGGAAATATTCCTAAGTCCTGAACACTGCACCCCCGATAAAACGTTAAAGTAACTAAAGGTTACTAGTAACCGAGGGATACAAGAAGCACCGCAATTGGAAGGAAATATTCTAAGTCCTAAACATACTTTCAAAAGAACAAAGGCATACATTCAAAACGAGACGAAGGGATACATTCAAAAGAAAAGAAGGACAACACATTCATATACAAAAGCCTGAAGGCTAACATTCATCCATCAATCATCAAAAGGAAAGTCAGTGTAACTATTACATACGGGCCAAAGCCGAGGGGTGACAAAGGTTCATTACAAAGATTTTTCAAAAATCAGCTAAGTATAAGTTAAGATTTATCAGCAACTTCATCGACGGTCCCTGCGGCAGGTTTGGAGGAGATTTCTTCTTCGACGGCATTGTCCCCGACGGTAGCACCATCATCATCGCCGCTCATCATCATAGAATCATGAATCACCGGGCGCTCGTCGCCCTCGGGGAGGGGGACTCTCACATCTGGCTGCAACGGGGGAAGGCCATACACCGAGGGGTCAAACTCCTCCAGGGAGGTGCCGAAATGCCGGGCGAGCCTCCGGTAAACCAGATGCTGGGTCAAGAACTCGCCGGCTTGATAATAGGTGTCTCCCCTCTCGTTCATCCAGTCGAGCCCGGGGCCTTTCACCCACTCCTCGATCGAGGCCTTCACCACGGAAGCCACCCACTCCCTCTGGCCCTCGGCCTTCCAACCCTCGGAGATGAACCCAGCGCTGGCCTCTTCTCGGGCTTTGACGACAGCTTCGGCCTTGGCATTTTCGGCGTCCTCAGCCGCTTGCTTCCTCTCCTCGGCCGCAACCCTCTCGGCCTCTGCCTTGCCCTCGGCCTTGCCGTCATCTCTGGCCTTCTTCAGCTTCAGCTCCGCTTGCCGAAGGGCGTCCTCCAGCTTGCACACCGCCCGGAGGCAAGCGTCCTTGTCATGGATCAGCTCCTTCACGGACTCCTCTAGCTCGGCCTTATGACGGCGCCACTCCTCGCGCCTTCGGGCCTGCTCACCGAGGGCTATACACGCCTGTTAAACAACAGACAATGGGTTCAGACGGGCGTTGAGAATATGCTAAGCGTTAAGATAAAAGCAAAGTAAAAATACTCACAGCCAGAGATGATCGAAGGGCCTTGCTCTCGAGGGCGTCGTCGTCGTAGGTGGAGAGGGCTTGCTTATCCATCATCGAGGTAATCCCCCTCAGGAAAGACATCGGTTCAGCTGAACCGTGCAGCACAGATGACCCCGGGGCGAGGGAGAGCTGAAGAATCTCCCGAGGCAAGTCCTCCGGGGGAAGATCTGTCTGAGCCATCGGAGTGTCAACGGCCGGGGAGTCAGCGGAGGGCTGATCATCAATTACTATGGGGGGGCCGCCATTCCAACGGTGCCCCCGGCAACCTTCTGTTTCTTGATCGGGGGCTCCACCCCCTTGCCTCCCTTCTTCTTCTTGACGGCCACCTCGGCCTTCGCCCCCCTGGCCTCAGTAGCAAGGGCAGTATCAGCAGAAGGCTCCACAACCTCCTTCGGGAAGACCTCATCAATGGGCTTTTGGCCCGAGGGCTCCTTTTTCTCCTTCTTCTTGACCTGAGCCCTCTCCTTCTTCTTTTTCATGGCAAAGAGAGCCTCCATACCTGCAAAACAATGAAGAGAAAAGATTAACCCGAAGGATCCATACAACAGACAACTATCGAGACGCAAAATAAAAATGCCTAAGTACAACAACTGAGGGCCCTCGGCTAGTACCTCCAACCCCCCCGAAGGGTCTGTCTAGCTTGGGGTACTTCTCATCTGCCTCCCCAATGTACCGGTACCGTTGGAACCCGAGGGCATGCAAGTCATCCTCGAGAGTACATTCTTTGATCGTCACGATATTCTTCTTTCCCTCCGGGATCTTGGCGAGTTTCAGGCCATCCTTCTCTAGGGCGATACTCCCCACCTTCTCGTGGCGCCGAAAGCAGGCCCGTAGCTCCCTCGGGAAGGGGTTCTCGGCCAACCGGACATAACACCATTTGTCTTTCCAGCCCTTGTTGGACGAGGGCGCCTCGGTGAACAACTTGAACTTCGCTATCTGCTGCAAATTGGCGAAGCCCTCGGCATTCGCGTGCCCCCCTCGGCACAAGTTGAAGCTTTGGAAGAAGAGGTCCAAGCTTGGGGTAACATCCCTCGTCCGGCACATGTGCAGAAAGCCAGCAATATATGAATGGCTGTTGGGGGTAAGTTGGCAATGGACAAGTCCAACGAACCTGAGGTTCTCCCGGAGAAATGGGTGCAGGGGGAACCGGAGGCCCATTGACACCGACAGGATGTGGACGACAATACATCCCTCGGGTGGCCGGGACAGCAAATCATCGACGCCTGGCTCCACCACTTCGGCCGAAGGCCCAACGTGCAGCTGCGTGATGTACAAGTCCGCCTTGTCTTCCTTCAACTTGATATCGAGGGCCTCGGTATTTAGCCAGGTATACCCCTCGGGCATTTCAACCGCCCCCCCAGCACCAGCGGCAACACCTTTCTTCTTGGGGGCAGCCCTCCTCGACTTCATCTTCCTCTTCTTGCCGGGGGCCATCCTCATAGGCGTCGGGTCCAACGGCCTGGAGGTACTAGGCTCACCACAATCATTCCGAGGGGGTGGCACAGCAACGGTAACCGTCATCGCTTCCTTTTGAGCTTCGTCCTCTGCCACCTGGAACGCAAGGGCTAATTCTTCATCTTCGCACTCCTGTTCGAAGCCCTCGGATTCCACTTCAGCAACAAGGGCCTTCTGCAACTCCAAGGCTACGGCTTCGTCATCGGCAACCGAGGGCGCACTTCTAGTTGACTCTACATCAGAAGCAACCTCGTCCTCAACCGAGGGGTCACTTGAGATATTCTGCGAGTCACTTTGGGACGACATCCTTGGTGTACTTAAGCTAAGACTCCTAAACCGAGGGTTCTCTACAAAGCTCTAACACCTAATCTAAGGCCAGGGAGCAAAAGCTTATGAAAAACGGTGAGGAACGAAGGAAGAACTGACCTCTAGAAGTTGCTGTGATCGAGGGTGATTTTCTCTCTCTAGAAAATTTTCGGCAGAACTTTGCTAAGACAAATGATCGCGCAAGAAGAAATGACTCTGGCTCCGGGGTATTTATAGGCCCCGGAATCCGGGCTTGGGCCTGAAAACCGGGCCCCCGGCTACAAGTCATCATTACTTGCCGTCGTTTCACCCAACCAGTAACGCCCGCCAGCGGCCAACCAACCGCTAATCGCCACGTGTACCCCCCAACGGCTATATCCTGACGTTACATATTCCAACGGCTATATTTCCAACGGCTATATTCTGGGAGCCCCCAGATTTTCTTACTTCACTCCACTTCATCAAGAAGAACCTCCGGGTACACTTACCCAGAGACGCCCCCGGGTTGTGCCCCACACAGTACATAACAGTCGCCTTCGGGATCACTCCTTCAGAAGCCCAAGGCTTCATATCAGGCCACCCCTCGGGGATTCCCCCTCAGCACTGTAAAGGCCGGTAGCCCCCGGGGAGTATGCCTCATTGACGGATAGCCTACAACACACAGGTAATGGGAGCCCTCGGATATCCTCCTCACCAACTAATCAACAAACAGGGGACACCCCGGTAACAATTCAACTACTGCCCTCATCCATCACGCCCTCGATCCCCAGATCGAGCGGCTCCCCTTCGGCACCTCCCAGGGCATCAACAGCAAGCCTCCGGCTACTCAACACATGAGCCCTTAGAACAAGGAGAGCCTTCGGCATTACCATTATTCTCCATTTTTGACCAAGGTTTCACATTTTCGATTCATCGTTGGGGGAATTCGGTGCACTCTTTTTCCCTCATTAGGATTTTTCCCCCCAGGGTTTTTCCTAATGAGGTTTTTAACGAGGCATCCCCCCAAAATGAAACGAAAAGCGTCAGCCTTCGGCCCCATGCTACAACGGACTAAACTCTACTCCTTTTCACCAGTTTACAAATGCCTCAAGGAGTGGGGGAGTGGAGAACCCCTTCGGGAAAATCATTAAATTACAAAATTGGTAAAAAAATTCCAACAGGCGGCAAAGCAATCCCTCAAGTCCCGACATGTGGGTAACTGAGGGACTGCCTTCGGCAGGGACATGCAAGCAACAACTCCTCACCAACTTCAGAGATTACAACGAGACAACATCAAAGGGCAAGCACAAATTACTCCTTTTCCCTCAAGTACCTTTCGGCAAAAGGAGTGAGGGACTCCTGATGGAGTATATGGCCCGGGAACCCCGGCCCACAGACTCCTACTACACCAATAAAGGCCCAACCGGCCCAGGAAGCACATCAGGCCCCAAATTACGGCGCCCCAAGCACTTAGCAGCCTACAGCACACATTGGGGAGCCTTCGGCCCCCTGGCCGAAGGCTCAAAACTCTCACAGAATGGGTGTTTCAAGCAAACTAAGAAACTGGGAGAAAAACGGCAGAAATCAGTAGCCCTCGGCACCTGGAGCCCTCGGCACCCAGGGGTCCCCGGCACTCAGAGCCCTCGGCTAGTCCTCTGCAGCCGAGGGCACCTCTCCCGACATAATATCCGCGCCACATGCGTACAGATCACCGTACCCTGTACAACGTCCCATCCAACAGCCGCATTAAATGCGGCCACATGCGGCTGCCAGCGCCAACCAGTTGAGGTGACCTCTCGGCCAATGGGCGTTTGACACGTGTCCCTGTCCGGCATTTATTGCTACTATAAATAGCACCCCATTTCCCCATTTGTAACGACGCTTTAACGCCTCAACTCAATATACTTTCTCTCTCTTACTTGTTCTGACTTCTCTCTAAGCTACTCCCCGCAGTAAACCCTCGGATAAGCTACCCCCGGGTACACTATCCATCAAACGTTTTTGACAATATATTTAACACGGTGATGGATTTCAAAGCCAAAACCAAAGACGGGCTTGCATCTACAAAAGACATGACAATGTGGTGTGATAGACCAGAACTTTCTGTTGCTCTAGAACATACTGGTAATGTTCCAAAAGCAGTCTATCAACTCACAGAAGCACAAAAGCAATCAATCTTAGAGTGGCTTGTGTCTCTAAAGTTTCCAGATGGCTATGTTTCCAATAGGACTAATATGGTTCTATTTTGAAAAGAAAAACATAGTATGTCCTATTTTGAGCTTTTGCCATAGTTTTAGTCCTATTTGGAGTAATTTCTAATTACTTAATTGCTTTAATAGGTTTCTATTGTTACATGCATATTTGTTAAGGTCAATGCACTACTAAGCATCTCTATAGAGATTCATGCATTGCCGCGTATACCCACAAGTTTATTCATAAACATATGACAAGAAGCCTTTCAAAAAAGGAAGCCTGAAGCTAGACAAACATGTTATAATGCTTTCTCTTTTACTTTTTAAAAGAAAATCCAGAACTACAGAACTGTCATAACAAATGTTCTCAAACAGCTTTTCTTGATGACAATCTATAGTTGTATATTTTTTAAAATAACAAACATTGAAACAAGAGAAAACACGAGACACGAATTGCAGTATTGCCAAAAGGTTAATATAATGTTTTTAATAAGCAGAAACACTATTTTGATATAGTTACCATGCTTACTATCAGAGATTGTGACTCTGAAGTGCAGCTACCCAGCAAGAGCTGCCGCCCAGAATCCGACCTTTTCATCCCTGCAGTATCCAATTGCCATTTTCCAGAAATAAAAAATCTTTGTGATATCCTTCCCCTGCCTCGTATCTCAACTTATTCGCAAGTCTTGGGTTTATAGTCATGGGCTTGAACCCAGCCCTCATGATGCGAGATTGCCAGTGCTTCCATGATTCAGTCCTATGTAATCTTTCCTTTCCCTCACATGCTACAATATTCATTATTTGGCGTCCCACAATTTCTCTTTCCATATTCAATCTCAGATTATCATGACACAGTAAAGTAGCATCAGCCAAATCAAACATAGCAGAGTAGAATAGGAGAGCCTCTCGAAACCGCTTGACAAAGAAAGGAGAGTTTTGAGATGCACTACACGCCCTTTGCGCATATATATGAGGATTTACTTCCCGGATTAAGTTCAATATAGCATCCATAGGGCTGTCCGTACCAACTGTTGTCTCATCCAATAAGTGATCGAATCGCTGTAAACAGTTCACATCAATCACCTCACCACTCACAAGCTTAAACTCATCAATCTTGAGTCTCTCCCAACTTGTTATTGTTATGGAACTGTACTCAAATGGATCACCGAAACGCTCAGAATATTTTGTCAAGCGGCAACCAGTCTCCTCTACCATTTGTGATGGACGAAAACCAGTTTGAGGAAGCTCAGTCCCTGTAATTCGAAGTTTCGGAGGGCCATTGGGTCTTTGTGAAAGATCCCGAATAAGTGTGGGCCACTGGATACCATTAAGAATTCCGAAATCAATAATGTGCAGTGATGCACCTTTTGATGCTACTTCATAAATCATTCTATTTGCGAAGAAAATTGATATTCTCATAAATGGCCAAGATGACATGTAAGATTTTAGCATCTCAACCTTTATGTCGTTATTAGGAGATAAGGCCGCATAGAGCTGTGTGCCAGTTCCAGCCAGCCGAGCCTCAAGACTGTCAGCGAAAAAACTAGCCATCCTTTGATTTGCATCGCCGGTAGGTGAAGAGTGCTGTCTGATCTTCTCTAGTTGATCTGCTGCAGCCCTATAATCAGCAGCAGCAACAGATTGTGCGCACCCAATTAAAAGAGACTCTATATCCACAATTTCACAACTATCTCGTCGTTTCTTTAAATGGCTCTTACGACCCCTTCGCCTTTTCTGTTGTGTGCTGACTCGGAATGGATCATCATTATCATCAGCACACAACAAAACCTTATCAAACACTTATGATAACTCAACCTCTTCCTTATAGATTGCGAAGTGCTTGCTTTCACTCTCTTCTTTTAACCCACTTTGATCTGGATGGAAATGCTTCTTTCCTCTACACGTTTCAGCTGAAAGGTGCTTCTCTATTGCGAAAACATCATCTATGGTCCATTCCTCAATCTGTGGAGAAGGTAAGTATTTATCCAAATCAATAACCAAGTGTTGATCGTCCTCAAAGAATCGACTAACATCAAGCACACTTCTCTTAAATTGCAGGATGGACCCTGTATCTTCGCCACAAAATATCTTTGGAACCGAATTAGCACTACTCTGCATTTTCTAGAAATTGTAGGGGTATATCACGTAGGAGGTGATAATCGAGTACTTGGATTGCTTAAGGATCGTGTAAGTTCACTTTCCGAATTGATATTTCTCCCCTATGCCTGGGTTACAAGAAATCCAATTTAGGATAATCCTTAAGGACACTCTAGAAGTTAGGCACAAGAACTAGAGCCAAACTAGTGAGTATATGGATTGATATCTTAAGTTGAATGCCAAAAATGATGAAGATAAGTTGGATATCTTTCCTCCTCCTTCTCTGTACGAAATATGGTGATATATAACCATATTACAAGTCCTGGGCAGTTGCAACACGTTCTGGAATAACTGTGACAGTTTTTGGAAAACTGCACGAAACTGTCCAACCGCTCTAGACCTCGGTCTAGAACTACAGAGTTGGTCTACTGAGTGTTTTACCTCGAGTTCCACTGCCGTAGACACTTTGGAATAGAACTTGTTCTTATATACAATTGTGCACTCCACACCTTCTAGCTTGTATTAGAACACGGTTCTAATCCTCATTGGCACTCATGTCATTTCCAATTACACAAAACGGCCGGTGACACTAAAATCACCGACAGAAATCAATAACAATATTGTATATTTATTTTTGTTTATCAATACATCATCTGTTGATCCTTAAAAAGTCCATATCTTTTGTAAAAACAACAAACCTACGCCTATTGCAACTGTACTAAAATAACATCCTCGTATACTGAATGTTCACATTACTGTAATCCTACCCATTACCATTGTGGGAGCTCATATTGCCAGGACTTTAAAAAAGAAGTTACGTAGTATTTTCTAAAAGTGTTGTGCCACAAGAAAAGGCTATTGTTTTGAAGCAGTGCTGTCAATTAGCTTCCCCTACTACCATGAAAAAATCGATTAGCTCCTTATACTTTTAAAAAAATCAATCAAGTTCTCAAACTTTGTAAAAATGTCCATTGAGTGCATTTGCAAGTACTTGTCGTGTCAGCAAGTCATCCGCTGATGTGGCACACATGTGACAGTCTAATCAGTAGGGACTTTGTTGACATGGCGCACATGTGGAAGTCCAGTCAGCTATTTGCCAATGATGTGGCACACATGTGGACCGCCACATGTGCGCCACATCAGCGGGTGCCCAGCTGACATGACAAGAAACCTGGAAATGGAATCAATTCAATGCTTTTACAAAGTTTAGAGATTCGATTGATTCTTTTAAAAGTATGAGGACCTAATTTGCATTTTCATGATAGTAGGAGGACCAAATTGACATTTTTACCTTCTTTTGAATGGAAAGAACTACATAGTAATTTTTTTGCAACATGGAAAAATTATGCGGAGTATAAAATTGGAAAATAACTTTAAACAATTATCACGCATGCATAAATAACCACATACACCTACTTTGGAAATAATTTAAATAATGTCAACTTTTAAAAGTTTGCTACACTTTACTGTTTGGGATGTATTTAAATATTGCTACACTTTCCTTTTATGGTAAGTTTTACCTTTGAAAGTACACAATTACCCTAATTTTTCTATTTTTTATCTTCTTTTTCCTACTTTTCACCTTCTCTCCTACTTTTTCGCCATTATTCATTACCCCTACATAAATCATTTTATGAGTACAAATCAAGTCATTTATGGGGGCGTTCCCAATTTGGATTGTAATGGATTTTAAAGGAGTTTAGAATTCCATCATAATTCAGGTGTTTTCAATTTGAATTTCAATGGATTCCATTAAAATATGGGTATCCTCAATCTTTCCATGGATTTCAATTATTATTTGTTCTTATGGATTTTAAAGGATTCTAGTAGATTTCTATGCCTAAAACATTCCATCCAAAATATTGTCAAACCCCCTCGGATTTCAAAACATTCCATCCAAAAAAATTTGAAGTTTTTCCTTAAATATGACTAGATTGAAGCCAATTTATGGTAAACTTTTCCCGATGAGTTTTGAAAAAATCAAATATAAAAAACGAATAAAAAATTCATCAAAATATCCCAACGACTTTTCCGACGGCGGTTTGCAGCGGCTGAGCAGGTGTGGGGGCTGGGGACTAGGGTAACGGCTTGCACCGACTTGTATTTCAAATCAATTAAATCCATTGAATCAGGTTTGTTTTGAGGGTTGAGTTATTGAGGGTGTTAGCTTGAGCAATAAATCAATGGCAGATTCTTCGCGTGGAAAGCGGGTCTTGCACGTACCATGTGTTGCGCCAAAAGTCTAACATGAAATAGAGTAAATGAAAAATGAAAATTTACCGGCGTAAATATTGTTGGCTTTTTTGAATGGAAAATCTTAATTTCTTTTGCATACTGAAAAAATAGGGATAATGATGATAATGAGTAAGTGGAAGTTAAATTATAACAATATGAGCATTAGTTTTGAATATGTCAATATATATAGGACTAAAAAGTAAAAACAACTCAAACTCCCAAAACGACCTTAGCTTTAACGTAGACCAAATCTTAATTTAGAAAAATGTAAGATTACTTGTAACCGAGACCAACTTAAACGTTGTTTCCTTAAGACGTTTTTGCCCGACACACGTAGCAATCGTCTCCCAGGATAGAACGGTTCTTCGCTCCCAACGGGATTCCGACGAACTCAAAGATGCAACGAAGGAAGATATTATATGGAGGATTGTGTGATGATTTTCGGGTTGATGGAAAATGTTGGCAGTCATGGGTATATATAGAGCTCTGGCTAGGAGTCTCTACACCCAAAAGACACCTTTAGAAAGAAAGGTCGTGACCCTCCTTCTAAAACCAAAGGATGTGTCTATTGCCAAACATTATCCAAAATTGAGAGCGACTAATAGAGTTATCTTTAAGCCATATACTCGGGCGGACGGTTTAAGACTCTAACTCGAAACTCGACCCGGCCAACTGAACGGCGGTGACGGTGTTTGCGTGTGAGATATAATTTCACACTTATCTTTCGGTAAACAATTTCTCATTCATTTAAAAGAAATAGTTCATTAGCTTCTTGTATTTTATATCAATTTATAGCAAACAGTTTATTGAGTTTTTTATTTCTGTTTTAATCTATAAAAAACAGTTTTTTAATTAATAAAAAACAGTTTATTTCATATTAAACTTATAAAATCAGTTTTTAAGTATTTATTTATCAAACATATAAAATCAGTTTTTGTATTGATTTAAAAAAATAGTTTATAATGACCGAAATTAGTTAAAAATCAGTTTTTATCAAGTTTTATAAACAATAGTTAGAAATCATTTAAAAATCAGTTAAAAATCAGTTTTATTGAAAGTGTAACATGAGGGGGGCAAAAATTTGTAGAGTTGAAATTAATATTCCTAATAAATGTCCGAAATTAACAAGAGCATGTACATTTTCAAGAAATAGAGCATACTTTTTCAAGAAATAGAGCATAATTTGAGTATATAAAAATATAAACGACGGCACAATAAAACATTTACAATGTTTACAATGATTTCAATATAACAACATGCGTTTAAATATAAAATTATATAAACACAAAAATAAATTGAATGATTAAACATATAAACAAATCATGAAACAATGAATCTAGGGCATGCATTTTTAAATTAAGAGAGAGAACATGCATATGCGTATATAATCATATAAACACATAAAAAAATGAAAGCATATGAACATATAAACAAATCATCGAACAATAAATATTTTGAACTTCATTTTTAAATCATGTACAATCATTTATGTACAATCAAATATTTGAGTATATAAGCATATAAACATATTGAAATTATATGAGCATATAAACATATAAACATATTGAATGTATAGGAACATATAAACATATAAACATTAAATTAAACAATATTAATAAAAACATGCATTTTTTGGCATTTTAAAACATTTATAATAAAATGTACGGATATTAAAGAGTTCGAAACATAACCTTGATAAAGGAGAAGACGGCGTGAAATGGAGAGGAGTGGCGGCTTCAACGTCTTAGACGGCAAAGGACGACGACAGAAGGCGGAGTTGGACTGCGGTGGAGGGCTGTGTGCGGCGGTGGTCGTTGTGTAAGAGTGAAGGGAGAAGATGAAAGAAGATAGAAATGTAGGGTTTGGGAGCGTAGGGAAATAAATGTCGAAGTTTTGTTTATATATAATGGGTTGTCACAGACCAAGCCGTGACCAAGGCCGTGACAAAGTCCATTCAATTCGAAATTTGAATTTTGAATTTGTCATGGATTTGTCCGTGACAAATCCCATCGGAAGTTGAGTGGTCAGGGACGGCAGTCGAGGCGTCAGGGATGACAGTCGAGGCGTCAGTTGGCGGAGTTGACCGGGTTTGTCACGGACGGATCCGTGACAAATCCGTGTCAAAATTCAAAAATTTGAATTTTGTTATGAATTTGTCACAGATCAATCCGTGACAAAAGGTTCCAGAGAATAAATTAAAGTTGAATAGGCAGGGACGACAGTCGAGGCGTCAGGTTCTTTTATTGTCACGGACATATCCATGACAAATTTAAGTATAAATATGTGTTTCGAGGCCCAATTTTTAGATGCAAAAAGAATGGCTAATCCAGAACCAGATGTTTGGAAGTTGATAAGTAGAAGTCTACAACGATTAAAACAAGTTACACAGTTGATGAGGCCTGTAAATGCAGAAGCAGTTCAAAATATTTGTGAGCTGATTGATAGACTGCTTGAAAGCTTTGGCGACATTGTAGACTTTGAATCAGACTCATACAACGTTTCACAAGGGAAAAACTTGTGTACGACACTTTTTCGTGCGGAACAATGTTCACAGTATATGATACATGTAAACGCGGAAGCTGAAGAAAGAATTAACGAGCTACTTGATAGGCCTCTAGATGAAAGCTTTGACGGTAATGAATAGCATTGTGTTTATTTGTTTATCAATAATGTTAGTTGTTAAATGTAATAAATGATAAAAAATTGTGTGTTTTCTACTTAGTTTTTAAATTTAAAAAATAAATTCATGTTCTTGTTTATTAAATTTTGAATTATTAAAATTTTCTAATGTTAAAAAGCTAATAACAAATAATGTTAAAAAATTGGAATGATTAAAATTTAAATAATTTTCAATTTTCGAATTACTAAATTAATTTTAAATTTCTGAATTTATAATAATGAACCACTAATTTTTTATTTAATAATGTTAAAAACTTAATTTTAATAATTAATTAATCGTTATTTTACAATATAATATGGAATAATTATTTTGTTTAGAAATTATAGTTGCGAATTTCAGACCTAACTATCTTGGAATAATATAATGATGAAGAAAGAAAGTAAAAAATTCAAATTAAAATAGTTCAATTAAAAGTAATTACATTGGTTGTTAACTATACAATTAATCACTATCAGAATCAGTATTTTCTTGATAGACAACTTCTTCTCTATCTTCATCATCATATATCCATTCTTCTTCCTCCTTGTCATCGTGCAGTTGTTGTATATACAATTCTTCAATTTCGCGCTCATTTTGAGGGCGGAAGGTGTGCTTCAGGCATGACTTCAACATCTCCGCCATTTGGGTCACTTAACTGAATGTTATGGTTGATCATCTCAGCAATAGACGGAGGTTGGAAAAAATCTTGCTGAAAAGCATCAAAGTCAATATCCTTGTGTTGAGCCTCTGTTACAATTTTGCTCGGACGGATATTAATGGCACACACCCAAGGATTTTGTGTGTGCCTGGTTGAAGGATACTCTGCATCATAAACCTGGGCTGCTTGTTGAGCGAGTATAAAAGCCTCATTTTTCCGATACACATGAGAGTGGTTGACGTCAATTATATTATACTTTGAATTTTTTCTCACACCACGTGTAGGATCGACCCATGTGCAGCGGAACAAAACGCATGTCAATTGTTGCATACCAGAAGGCATTTGAAGTTCGAGAATCTCACGCAAGAAACCAAAAAAAATGGTTTCCGAGTTATCAGAACCGATGGTCGGGACACCTAACCCGCTGTTCATTGTTGGTCGGCCTTCTCCATATTCGACTGTGTGATACGTATAACCATTTATCACATATGAATGCCAAACATTTGCATAGGAAGAAGGGCCCCACGATAATGATACTAACAAAGGGTCGTCAATCCCACAACACCTGATCTGTAAATTAAAACATGATAACATTAGGTAATGATTAAAAATTATTAGCTAATAGTATATATAATGTGTATATATATACCTGCTGTTGGTACCATACTGCAAAGTCAGAGTCCACCATTGCATCAATTCCATCATCAGAAAATGCTGATAAAGATGCTCTAAATTCACTGTGAATTCAAACATAAAGATATTATTATAACACTCTAATTATTAAAAATTATTAGCTATATTAAAAATATAACTACCAATTCAACTTACTTATAAAATGGTAAGATTTTTGGACAATTCATGAGGATGTAAGTATGTGCAATTTTAAATTCTCCGCCCACGATGTAACGGTAAGTCCCAGCTCCTTTACCTCTACCTGGGTACGTAGTTGAAAATAGAAACTACTTTGTCATATGAATCCTCCCCTATGTCATCGTTCCGAGCAGGTTTCTTTCTTTTAGTGATGACTTCATGCTCAAAATAAAAAGATGAAAACATTGAGGTTTCTTGTTGAATATATGCTTGACAAATTGAAGCTTCAACGTGTACCTTGTTGGTCGATTTCTTTTTCAACTCTCCCAGAAATCTGTCTAGCAAAATAAAATTTGTAAACAAACAAATGTTCTTATTAAACAAATCACCGTTTATAAATGAAATTGTGAGTAACCTTTCAAATCTGTACATCCAACGATAGAAGACGGGCCCTCCATTCAAAGCCTCATACGGAAGATGTATTAGAAGATGTTCCATACATCAAAAAATGATGGGGGCAGTATTTTTTCCAAATTACACATCAGAATGGGAACAGTGTCTTCTAGTCTCCGGAGGGATTCGGCATCCAAAATGATGGAACATATCGACTGAAACAATAGACTTATTTCGGTAATACAACCCCAGACGTCTGCAGGAAGCATCTCTTTTGGTGCAATCGCGAGAAGCCGTTGCATGATTACATGAGCATCATGAGTTTTCATGCTCGACGTCATTGTTTGTTTGTCCAAGTCCACACATCTTGACAGGTTAGAGCAATAGCCATCTGGAAACTTTAGAGACACAAGCCACTCTAATATTGATTCCCTTTGTGGCACTAGAACAAAACAGGCTTTTTGTAACGCTGCTTAAATGTTGCATTAGCTAGTTAAAATGTTAAAAAAGGCTAATGCAACACTTTTATGGGCGTTACTTCAGGTCTCATTGCATAAAGTCACATGCAACAGTTTTTAACATGTTATGTAACACTTGATAGAAATGTTGCATAAAATTGCCCAATTGCAACACTTTTTCACAACATTTTGAACTGCACTTTACGCAACACTTTTTTATTAAAACGTAACACTTAAAATCTGGCTTTAGGCAACATCAATTTTATTTTTATGCAACATATCAGTAAGACTATTATGCAACATTAATTTATAATGTAACATTTATATCACTTCAATTCGTGCAACACTTTCTTACTGTTACAAGCAACATTCATCGTAATACGTATATAATGATACCGTTCCTATTTCTCATGAATACGTAACAACTATATCAATAATTTCTCAACAATTGTTAGATGTTTTTTAGTTATACCATATATATTACGCAACTAACACAAAACAACACCTTCACATAAGTGAAGAAATACTCAATAGTGAAGAAATGATATTTACATATCTTCAGCCTGAAGGAAACTTTAAAAATATCACCATTATCATCTTGCAAGATTACATCAAAAGTGGTAACCCTAACCTAAATTTGCATCGTAAGAAAATTAACTATTATGTAGAATACATCTTCAATGTCTTGTGACTGAACAAAAAATGAACTAGAAAACATTAAACCACTCCTTTATATAGAATGATTACATGCATGCATCTCATCTCCTAATGACTCCAACCCTCATCCCAAGATTTTTCCTGCGTGAGAGATAAAACAAGCAAAAAGAAAATAAACACAACAAGAATAAATAAATAAATAAAATCACAAAAACCAAATAAAAAACAATTATAATATCAAAATTTGATTGTACGAAGTATATTTTAGTACATACGAGTATATAAGTAGAGTGATACACAACAGTACAAGCATGCATACCGAACTAGTCGCTTTGTCACAGAATTATAGAAAGTTGCATGCTTAATAACACATAGTACAAAATAGATTGGAAAAAGACAATTACAAGTACCTCAGCTCATAGAGGCTCCTATCATCAAAAAATAAAGTACTCAATTCTCCTAACTCGTAGGAAACCTATAATGACAACATTTTCACATATAAAAAGTGTCTTCATATAAGATAATATGATCACAGAATCTCACCACCACTTTGAGATCAAATAAAGCTTCCATGCAACTCTATACAGTGAAATAATTCTAAGAAATAACATATCATTTTTTTGACGTCTAATTAAATTACCCGTTCCAAATAAAACACAAATCATAAGTGAGATAGATTTTTAAAACAAAGCAGTCTAAAAAATGATATATAACCAGAAAAAATGCATAATATCACATGATACATTTTGAATCCAATCCTTGTGATGGTACAAGAGAAGAATGGTTGAGATGTGATGCCTCTTTTCTTTTAATTCTAAAGCAGAAGGATTTCTGGAAATAAAAAGCAAAAGTGAAGTGGTTAAAAGAGGGGGAATCCAATACTAGATTTTTCATCAACTTGTTGTAATGTTCCAGCTCAGGTCTCAATTTCATCCACAAAGGATGATAATACCACTAAAGACTAAAGATGGAGGTTGTGGGCAACAACCTCAAGGCAATTCCGGCCAATTCGTAGGAGCACCCACAGAGAGGCTATAGGTGTGAAAAGAGGGGAGAAGCTAGGGTTCGGGCCACCCAAAATCGAAGGCAAGGAAGGGAATAAATAGGCCAAGCTCGGATGCCATACATGGAAACTTGCCTTAGGAAGAAGATACGTAGTCAATGGCGCAAGGATGGAAAGCGCCAGTAAGAAGGAGCCAAAGCCGTTCGCAAAGATCAGAAAAGACAGGGCCGACTAAAGCCAAAGATAATGGGCTGGAACCTCCTCAAGGTAAATTGGGCTTATAGAACTACCAGGCCAATACCAACACATTCTCCACCTTATTGGACCTTAGTGGTTTAGAGTCAAAAGCTCTAACACAAATTTGAGACTCATCATCGCTGGATTGCCCGAATGATCACAAAGACACATTCAGGCAAAAAAGGGGTAAGATCACCAGGCAACTTATCCGCAATCGATGTTTAACGTGCGCTTGCACGACATCAACTTTTCGACAGAGAGACATTTAGTCCCCATGTCAGCAGGATTAAATTCAGATGGAATTTTAATCAACTTGATATCACCTGCACTTACAATATCACGTATAAAATGAAATCTAACATCAATATGCTTAGTTCTATCATGAAAAACAGGGTTTTTGCACAGTTGAATAGCAGATTGACTATCAGAAAACACACAAATGTCCTGCTTAAGACTACCAATCTCCGTTAGGAGACGTTTAAGCCAAATGGCTTCCTTAAACGCTTCGGTAGCGGCCACATACTCGGACTCAGTAGTGGAGAGGGCAACAATGGGTTGAAGTTGAGACTTCAAACTAATGCAAGACCCGCAAAGGGTAAACACATAAGAGGTAGTGGATTTCCTATTGTCTCTATCGTTAGCAAAATTCGAATCCACATACCCACTCAACTTAACACCCTCAGAACACCTAGTGAAAACCAACCCATGATTAACAGTAGACTTCAAGTACCTAAGCAACCACTTAAGAGCATTCCAATGAGGCAAACCAGGATTAGACATATACCTACTCAAACAACTAACAACACAGGCAATGTCTAGTCTAGTACTCACCATGAGGTACATCACAGACCCAATAGCATTGGAATAAGGCACATATTTCATTTTAGCAATTTCAGGAGCAGTCTTGGGAGACTGATCCTTACTTAACAAAAAGTGGGACGCCATTGGAATAGAGACGGTAGTAGCAGAATGCATGTTATATTTACTCAAAATCTTTTCAATGTATGAAATCTGATTGAGTACTAACACACGCTTACTCCTATCTCTAACAATGCTAATGCCTAGGATCCTCTTGGCATCACCTAGGTCTTTCATTGCAAAGTTCTCACTGAGACGCTTTTGCACACCTTTAAAGGCGTCACCCGAAGGACTAACAATCAACATGTCATCCACATAAAGCAATAAAAATACAGGCACAGAAGAAGTATTTTTAAAGTATAGGCAATGGTCGCACTCGGACTTGTGAAATTTCAAAGATGACATGCACTGGTCAAATTTGATATTCCACTGCCTCGGGGACTGCTTCAGGCCGTACAAGGCGTTCCTAAGCAAACACACATGATTACTCTTCATGGGATCCACAAAGCCCTCAGGCTAGGTCATATAGATTTTCTTGTCTAAATCACCATGCAAGAAAGCAGTGGTGACGTCCATTTGCTTCATTTCCCAATCATTATGAGCAACAAGAGCAAGCATCATTCTAATCGTAGTGAATTTAACAACAGGAGCAAAGATTTCAGCATAATCAACACCTTCCTTTTGAGTAAAACCCTTAGCTACTAACCTAGCCTTATATCTAATGCCGTTAGGCTCTTCCTTAACCTTAAATAGCCACTTACACTCAATTACGGAACTATTGGGCGGTCTAGGAACTAACGTCCAAGTCTTATTCACTCTAAGTGACTCCATCTCACTCTCCATGGCGCAAAGCCATTTAGCGGACTCATTAGACTTAAGGGCCTCCCTATAGGTTTTAGGTTCGTTAAGCTCAAGGGTCTCAAACACAGAAAAGGCAAACATAGAAGTATCACACACATGGAAAGAAAAATCAGGCATGCTATCAGCAGTTCTCCTAATTTCTCACCTACTTCTATCTCTAACAAGTTGGTAATCATGCAAATCATTATCACTAGAATCAGCACTCTCATCATGCGATTCATTGTCATTTGAATGTACATGAGAATGCTCCACCTCACTCGAAGTGGTGGTATTATCATGCTCAGAAGAATCATGCAATTCAGAAGAATCATGCAAATTAGAAGAATCATGATTAGCAAACAAAGGACTAGCAGCATATGGTATGGACTCCACCTCAACAGGTGTACTACTAGGGCTCGACTCAGAATCAGGAACTGACTTAACCAGACAAGAGAACTCGGATTCATTGAAAACAACGTTTCTACTTACCACAACCTTGAAACCTACCTGGTTTCTATCCCAAACCCTGTACCCCTTCACACCCTCAGGATAACCTAAGAAGACTCCTTTCTTAGACCTAGGATCCAATTTGTCACCTTGTTGGTGCACATACACAGCACACCCAAACACTCTAAGATTAGACAAATCAAGGGGCTTGTTTGAAAAAACAGATTCAGGGCATTTCCCACCCAAGGGAACAGAAGGAGACCGGTTAATCAAGTAGACAGCAGTATTGACTGCTTCACCCTAAAACGTTTTAGACAAACCGGAGGTAGCAAGCATACTCCTAACCTTATCTAGAACAGTCCTATTCATTCTCTCGGCTATCCCATTTTGTTGGGGTGTATAGGGCACAGTTTTGTGCCTTCTAATCCCACAATCAACACAGAGTTGGTCCATATCCTTATTGCAAAACTCTAATCCATTATCGGTCCTAAGGGTTTTGACCATCTTACCGGTTTGATTTTCTACAAAGGTTTTCCACTCCCTAAATTTCACAAAGACACCGGACTTATGCTCAAGAAGACGGACCCACACCTTCCTAGAAAAATCATCGATAATGGACAGAAAATATCTCTTACCCCCGTGGGTAGAGACACTAGTAGGACCCCACACATCTGCATGAACATATTCTAACACAGAGGTACACTTAGTGGGATTAGGATAAGGGGAAGAGGGGAAAGTAACCTTATGCTGCTTGCCTAACACACAAGATTCACAGAAAGGGATGGAGGACACAGAATCCTTACCAAAACAACCAGATTTATGCAAAATCTCTAAACCCTTATTACTCATGTGTCCTAATCTATGATGCCACAACATGAGCAGAATCACAGAAAGGCTGAGCATGGCACACATACAAATTATTCACCTTTTTTGCCTTAAACAAAACAAGGGAATTTTTCAAAACTTTCATGCACCCATTTCCCCATTTACCCTCAAGCCCACTACCCTCAAAAGCAGCGACAGAAAACAAGTTATGATGCAAATCAGGGACATGCCTCACATTTTTCATAGTAAACATAGTCCCATTATCAAACTTCAAGCATACATCACCCACCCCATGTATTTTGCATTTCTTATTATCAGCAAGAGACACAAAACCATCATTGCAAGAATCATAAGAAGCAAACAAAGATCTAAAAGGTGTCATATGATAAGTACAACCAGAGTCAATTAACCACTCATTTTCAGTCATGCTACTCAACACAGAATTTGCAAAATCACAGACCATAAAAACTTCTTCATGCATGTTATTATCATCTACCACATTAGCATGTTCAGACTTCTTAGGATGGGGACAATCCTTAATGAAGTGACTAGAATTACCACAATTATAGCACACTCTCTTCTTAGACTTACCTCTCTTCTTCACCGGGTCATTGTTATTGGTCTGGTTCTTATTTTTGCTACTCTTCTTATGGTTTCTAGATCTACTCTTAGACCTACCCCTCACAAGCAACGCTTCACTAGAGTCCCTAGATTGACTGTTACTACCCCTCGAGTGTCTAAGGTCTAACTCCTTACTTCTTAATCCATTAACCACTATATCTAACGAGATATCGTCTCTACCATACTTTATGGCAGATTTGACGTCATTGTAAGAGTCAGGGATGGCATTAAGTAACACTATGGGTGTGTAGTCATCTATGTGTTTATCACCAGCTTGCTTAATGTTCTGAATAAGCTTGTTAAACACATCTAGGTTCTCATCTATGTCTTTAGTCAGGTCAAGCCTAAATCTAAAGAACTTCTCAAGCAAAAACAATTTACTAGGCAAAGAAGTATCGGTATACAACTTATCTAACTTGTCCCACAACTCCTTTGCAGAATCTATAATACCCACCTTCCTAAGCACTGAATCAGAAAGGTTTAGGTAAATAGAGGAACAAGCGGTTTCATTCATTTCAACGCACTTTGCAGCATCCTCGGAGTCTAAATAGAGACTAGTCACAGCTCTATAGACTTTCTATTGGATCAATACGCATTTGATTTTCTATTTCCAGATATCAAAATCTGTCTTTCCGTTAAATGGAAGCATGCCATATTGATTGACAGCCATTTTAACGAGAAAGCAAGCACAACACGCAAGAGAGTAAATAAAATTTATCAGGCTACGAACAGTACGAAGCAAATAGCACGAACAAGCTGAGAAGACCAATGAACACAAAGCTCGGGTACAATCTCCTTGTTCTTTCGTACAAGCACAGATAAATTGATATTTACTCAACAGACATATAAGTGATTAATTGTGACCTATAGGGCTCTGAATTGTACAAAGCAACTAGCACGAACAAGCCGAGAAGACCAATGAGCACAAAACTCAGGTACAATCTCGTTGTTCTTTCGTACAAGCACAAATAGGCTAAAATTAATCAACAAGCAATGAAACTAGATTAAAACTAAACCGGACAGAAATATTCACAACTTCGGACAACAAGTATCCAAAACAAATATTCTTAACCGAAAAGTTTATCCACGAATCAATCAACAGGAAAAATCAAAAAACAAAATCCAACACGTGATTAAATTTAATCCAGAAGAAATATTCACAACTTTGGATAACGAGTATCCAAACAAAATATTCTTCACCGGAAAATTAATTCACGATTCAACAAGCAAATAATCACACTTCAAATTGCAATTAAAATGAATGAACTACGAATAATAATCACACAAAGGATTAAGAACGCGTACCTGGGGCCGGACACAGCCGGCATCCTAGACCACGTAGGTCAGCAGTGGGGGAGCGGGGAAGAAAATAAATCCGGTGGCACTCCGGTACACCAAGTAGAGTTCAAGCCAATTTACCTGAGCGGGGCCCAAGGTTGGGTTACCCGACTTACCGTAGGCAGCGTGGGCTGCTATAGAGCACGGCGGCAGCGGACTGGATGGGCGGCAGGATGGCGGCAGATTGGCGGCACAGACCCGGACAGCACCTTGGACTGGACTGCTTGTGCTCCGGAGTTGGTCTGGCCGAAGCTTCTGGGCGCTGGAACCTCTGGACCGACGGCGGCAGCAACTCTGCAGGAACCTCCGGCGACAGTGAGCGGTGGCGGCAGACGGCGACAGACGACTCCCGGCTCTGATACCACTGTAATGTTCCAGCTCAGGTCTCAATTTCATCCACAAAGGATGATAATACCACTAAAGTCTAAAGATGGAGGTTGTGGGCAACAACCTCAAGGCAATTCCGGCCAATTCGTAGGAGCACCCACAAAGAGGCTATAGGTGTGAAAAGAGGGGAGAAGCTAGGGTTCGGGCCACCCAAAATCGAAGGCAAGGAAGGGAATAAATAGGCCAAGCTCGGATGCCATACATGGAAACTTGCCTTAGGAAGAAGATACGCAGTCAATGACGCAAGGATGGAAAGCGCCAGTCAGAAGGAGCCAAAGTCGTTCGCAAAGATCAGAAAAGACAGGGCCGACTAAAGCCAAAGATAATGGGCTGGAACCTCCTCAAGGTAAATTGGGCTTATAGAACTACCGGGCCAATACCAACACTTGTCAAGGAGAGAGTTAAACACCAACAAATTACTCAGTTACAGGACCTAGATGGGCAGATTTGTGATGCACAAAAATCCATTGGTGAAGGTGTTGTGCAATTTTTTCAAAATTTGTAGAGTAAGGTTGGGGTTGATCAAGAGAGTGTTCATCAAATGCTAGACTTCATTCCGGAGCTAATTTCTGAATCTGATAACCATATTTTATGTTCCTTACCAACACAAGAAGAAGTTAAGTCTGTTATTTCGGAACTTTATAAAGTTAGCTCACCTGGCCCGGATAGTTTCTCTGATTTTTCTATAGAAATTGTTGGGATATAATCAAGGATGGGGTGTTTCTGCTGCACAGGAGTTCTCTCTTGGCATTCCTATGCCTAAATCTATGTCTAGTGCTCAAATTGTGGTGATTCTCAAAACTCAAGGCCTAAGGATTTCTCACAATTTAGAGCCATTTGTTTGTCAATTTTGATTTGCAAAATTTGTACAACGATTCTTACTAATAGCACAAGGACATTCATGAACACATCCTTTTGGCTAAAGAACTTACTCATGATTTAAATAACAAGGTTAGGGGCAGGAATGTGGCTATTAAGATAGAACTTATTCATTCTTTAATCATTCTTCCTGAAACTCCAAAAAGATTAACAAAATTTAAAAATATAACAATGTTACAAAAATATTTCTAATAATAAAAATATAAGTAAAAACATAGCTGATCCAAAGAAAAATCAAAGGCATGGTTTCGAACTCCAAAAAATAAGTGAGTAAATGAGACAACAAAGCTGAGAAAACATGATAAATTCCCCCCGAATCATGTTATCCCTTTATTTGGATACGCCCAATAGGACTACATGCTTCAATATTAGTTGGTGAGAATACCAACATTAACAAGAAATCAAGAATCAATGGCTATACCTTCGATAACTGTAGCCGGTTTTGGAAACATCTGGTCTCAATTGCATGAATCTATTATGTCTCAAAAACTCACGAAAAAGTAAAGGAAAATGAATTGTGAGTGATAACAACACTTACCATAGCACAAAATAATCACTACATGCACATCCATAATATATTGATATCAAAGAATTGATATAAAAGTAACACTTTAGGCAAAGACGTCTTTGGTTTTGTAGATGCATGCATGACCGTCTTTGGTTTTGTGGGTAAAATCCATAACCGTGTTAAATATATTGTCAAAGACGTTTTTCTCAACGTGCATGACATCTAAATTGTTACGAATGAGAAGGTCTTTCCAATATGGAAACTCCCAAAATATACTCCTCTTTGTCCACTTATGGGTATCACAATACCTATTTGGCTCCCCGTGGGGTTGCTGCACAGCCGTAGGAAAACGTCGAACCCGGTTAAAAACTTGTTCGCTTGTAAGTCTCGGAGGTTGGAGGTCTCGTACCACTCTTCCGACAATAAAAGACTTCTCGTCCTTTCGATATCGATGGTTCATAGGCAGGAACTTGCGGTGACAATCAAAGTAACTTGGTTTCCCGCTAAATTTGAGCCAATTGGCATCTGATTTCTCCATATATACCGGACACCCCATAAGACCGTGTGTGCTCCATCCTGAAAGCATACCATAGGCAGGGAAGTCGCTAATGGTCCAAATGATGGCAGCTTTCATGATAAACATTTCATCTCTTGTAACATCATAAGTTGATGTCCCAATGGCCCAAAGTTCTTTCATCTCCTCGATCAGGGGTTGTAGATAGATGTCTATCCTTTTTTTAGGATCCGAGGGACCTGGACAAATTAAAGTCAAAAAGATGAAATGACTTTTCATGCACATGTCGGGAGGAAGATTATAAGCAGTTAGCATGACTCGCCAACATGAAAATTTCTCCCAAACTTTCCAAAAGCAGCAAATCCGTCTGAACACAATCCCAGTCGCACATTCCGTGGCTCCATTGCAAACTAAGGATGACAACGGTCAAAATGTCTCCAAGCTTCACAGTCGGAAGGGTGAGACATCAAGCCCTCTTTGGTTTCGTGCTCAACATGCCACGTCATGTGTTTCGCAGTAGCATTTGAAGCATACATCCTCTTCAGGCGTGGAGCTAGAGGGAGGTAAAACAATTTAGACAATGCAAACCTTTTTCGTGGTTTTTTCGTCTCTGAGGAGCAGACTTGTATCTCTCTCCACCACAGAACTTACAGCTCTTAAGTGCCACATCATCCTTCCAGAACAACATACATCCTTCTGGGCACGCATCAATTTCTATACAAGGAAGCCCCAACTGAGACATTAATTGTTTCATTTTGTAATATGAATAATCAGGAAGATTATGGTCACGCGGTAGCATTCCTCCAAATGACTGCAATAACGTAACCTAGACATGCAAGATTCAGGGAGACTGTATTCAGATTTAATGTTCATCAACTCTGTAACGGCGGCTACTTGAGAGTATCCCTCACAATCAGCATACAGAGGCTGATCGGCAGCTTTTAAAACATCTTGAAATCTCTCAACTAAGGGGTGTTTGGATTTGATTCTTAAAACTGCTACTGCTCCTTCAGGGACCAGAAGAAGTTGGAGTGTTTGGGTGAAAGTGCAGAAGTGATTCTGGTGCTCTAATTTACTCCTAGAATCAGTTTTTTTAGAAGCTGGGGGTGACCAGCTTCTAAAAACTGATTCTGATTCTGCTTCTGCTTTTAAAAAAGAAGCAGAAGCAGAATCAGTTCCAAACACCCCCTAAGTCTTCAATATGAGGAACATGAGAATTCGGATACTCATCCGCATCAGGTTGATAAAAGGTCGGATCTTCATCCGCATCTGGTTGATACGAGGTCGAAGCTTCGGAAAGATCGTTAAATGGTTGTGGGGGATTAAACTGAGTCGTTGAAGCACTGTATACATCATATGTCATTCTTTGCTCCCACATCATTAGATCATAGTCCCCCACCCACTCATCTCGGTAGCGACGTTACGAGATGAACCTACACTTTGTGGTAAAAGTGATGGATCGAAAGGTTCGTCATGAGAAGTCCAATTATAATAATTGGCACCGAAACCTTTTTCGTACAAATCCCACAAAACTTGGTCGACATCTTTAAATTGGAGATTTTTACACTCTGCACATGGACATCTGATTTTATCGCCATCCATATAATTCTTCTGTTCTAGTGCAAATTTAATAAAATCTTCAACACCAATAAAAAATTCACTGCGTATTCCATAGTTATCGCGATGTTTTTGGTACATCCAACTTCTGTTTTGTCTATACATTATGCTTGGATATTATAATCAAAATATTATATTAAGTACATTAAGTAACGTTCAATTAATATTATTAATTAACTAAAAGCAGTACATTTGTGGCATTAATAATTTAAATTTACTAACTTTTCAATCATGACTAATTTATATTTAGAAACATTAATATGTTAAATTTCACTCAAGTTCACTACTACTATTATTAAATAAATAAATAAATCAATACGTTAATGGCCGGCATTAATAATTTACTAATTAACTAAAGTTCACTAGTAACATTAATATATTAAATTTCACTAAAGTTCACTAAAACTAACTAACATTCAATTAAAATTACTAATTAACTAATAGTAATACGTTAATGGCATTAATCGTTTCAATTATTAACTAATTCATAATATTAGAATTTGTGCACCAAATACACTAAATTATTACGTTAATGGGATTTATTCACAATACTAAAATTATGAAAATCTAATAGTACACATTAAATAATTAACTAACATTTAATACTATTTAAAGTTATTACGTTAATGACATTTATTCACAATACTAAAGTTCACTAATTTAACTTATTAGTTAATTTCCATTTAACTAATATTGTTAAATATCATTAATTCACAATAATATATAATTTACACTTAACTAATTAATAAAGTTTGAATCCTAACTTAAAATCACTACAAATCCTAAATTATGCATTAACAATAATTATTGCTAATAAACAAACCTAATCATCATTGGTTATAAACCCATTTCAATAAACTAATATTTAAATTTAACTAATATTATCAATTCAAATTCTAAACCCATTTCAAATAACTAATAATTACATTTAACTAATATTGTTAAATATTAGTCATGGAACTAAATTAATTAAAGTTCACTAATTTAACTTAGTTAATTTCCATTTAACTAATATTGTTAAATATCATTAATTCACAATAATAATTGACACTAAACTAATAAAGTTTCAATCCTAACTTAAATCACTACAAATCCTAAATTATGCATTAACAATAATTGCTAATAAACAAATCTAATCATTGGTTAATAGTTTAATATATTGTTAATAATATAAAAATTAACATGGCCTCACTAAATTACGTTAAAATTACGTTAATAGTTTAAATAAATTAACAACCTCACTAATTTAACAATTTTAATAATTTAATATGAAAATACATACTAATACTTATTCAAAGAAATACATAATTAAAATGACATACCTTGTCTGCATAAACAGGAAAAATGATGAACTGACAGATTACATCCTTCAATCTTTAAACCGATACTACATCACTCGAATCTACGAATTTTTAAATTGATAAGTATTCTTCCTAGCTACAACTCTAATGAACGACGTCGGGATATATAAAAAACGTTGTCACGGAGTTGTCACGGAGTTGTCACGGGTTTGTCACGGATTTTGTCACGGATCTATCTGTGAATTTTTTTTTTAAATTTTGTCACGGAATTTGTCACGGATCCGTCCGTGACTAATGCGCGGGAGTAAAAAATGTTTTGGCCGGAGTAAAATGCCGGTCACCGGAGTAAATTTGTGACAGACCAAAGCCGTGACAAAACCTATTCGTGACAAATCCCATTTTTCCGTGACAAAGCCCATGACAACTTTGTCATGACCATAATCCGTGACAAAATGGATGTTTTTTTGTAGTGTACTAAGTATTAAAGTTATGAACGGGGCTTGTTTAAGGCAATAAATTACCTTTTATAAATGACACCAATGAGTAGAAAATTGAGATGAATAAAACCAGTAGAATTACGCATATAAATCTCTTAAGTGAAATGATCATAAAATAAATATTGTTATTAATTTTTAGGTGCACAAAAAATAAAGACTTGGTGTTGCCTTTCTTTTGTGGCCATTTTGGTGTGTGTAGAAACGCTAGAAAGCATGTAACACGTGCATCTATGTGAATGGCAATCATGGTCGTGTAAAAAATTATTTCCAAAAATATATACACCAATACGAGTTAGTCTCTATCCTTTTTAGATGAATTGCTTGTCTCCGGTGGTGGGAACTACACTAGGGCATGGGGGCATGTGCCCCTCATTTAATGTGTGTGTTCGTCATCCTTAACTTTAAGTTTTCAAAATTAATTAATATACAATGTTACATAATATAATACTTCATAGAAGATTTGAAAGAGAAAACATCTAAAATAATTTATCATTACTTGGACAGATAAACAAGAACAACTCATTGAACTGCTAACACATTGAGACTATTTATAATTGCATAAGTCATGGTCTCAAACCATATGAGTGGTTTTTAACCAATGGTTTATTCGAACTCCATAATCTTTAGTGTATGATTTTTGGAATTTGATGTTTAACCAATGATTTTTAACTACTAATTCAACAATTGATGTTTCTAGCGGTCTTTTAACTATGGATTTTGATGGAAGAAAAATAGAATATGACATTTATAATTCTATTAAAAATCACTCTCCATTTAAAGAAAAAAAATGCATCAATTTTGATCGTTGAGGAAGCACTAGATACGCCACCGTTAATCAAACCTCCAAAACATGAATTAAAACCACCTGCAGTTGAGGTGGTAACAAAAATAAAAGCTTGGCCTTACTGGAAAAGGGCGAGGAAGAAGAATGATGAAACAAGGGATGTTTACGATCCCACATAAAACAGAAAATAAAAAGAAAAATAACGTCGTGCCACGACATTAAATAAGACAACCCAAGTTTCTATATTTTGTGTGTTGTTTAAATTGAGTGATTGTTAGAGAGTGCACAAAAATTATTCTCTAAAAAAAATAAAAAAAAAGTTTTTTTGAGAGGTTTGAGGAAAAACCCGACCGGGTATTACCGAAAACCCGGCCAGGTATTGTGGCAAAGATGCCTCTGGAAAGGAAACCCATTCGGGTGTCGATTGGGTAAAGAAAAACGATTTTTTTTTAAAAATGGCCCAATACCCGATCGGGTATCACGAAAACCCGACCGGGTTTTTGGCCAAAACAGCCACTGCCAAGCGAATAAATGACATTCGGGTATTACTAAAACATGGCCGGGTAATCGAGATTTCAGTCTAATTTTCCCCAAATCAGCCCACAAAACACCCATTTTCTTCCCTAATCTCCCAAACTCAAAACCCTCAACCTCCATTGACAATCATCCAAGCTTCAAACCACTCCAATCTCAACCAAAACATCCAAATTAACCCCACATTCTTCTTATCCACATCATTCTCTCCAACCCCAAAACCTCCAAAACAAAATGCCATTTCTTTTTCTCCTCACCCTACTTTCCAAACCCACACACACAAAACCCACTAAATCCCCCAAATACCCAACAAACCGAATTCCCTAACCCCCCAAGCTCAAGTTTGGAATTCACTCCAAAAAAAAAAGAAAAAAAAAACACCAAAAAGAACACATATCTTCGACCATCAAGGGTACTTCCCCAACATGCCCACTATAGTACAACACCCGACGTGATATTATCCCTCATATTAAGGCAATTGGGAGGTTCTAGCTCCGGTGAACATGATCTTGGTGGTGATGGCGGTTATGGAGGGTACGACGACGATCATGATGCCGAAAACTAGGGATAGTGTTTCGAAAAAAGTGTAGGGGAGGCACTCATTTGGTATGTACTCATTCTTTTGAACCTTGTAACTTGCATTATTTTTCTTCAAAAAAATGAAAAAAAATACAATAAAAAAATGGTAGTTAGGTTGAAAACCCGGAAAAAAGGGCAATCTAAGCAAAAGTGGCTAAAATGAGTGAGTTGGGAGAAGAAGGAAAATAAAAAGAGAGGCTAGGATGAAAACCTGAAAAGGCTCCTAGGCAGAATGAGAGAATGAGAGGAAATTTTATCTGAGTCTATACAGGAACTCATTTCACTTGTTCTTGAAAATCATGAAGGCCCTCTTTCTCTGAAATTTGAGGATGAAAAAAAATGAACATTTAATTCCGTTAAATTTATCTGTTCTGTTGATTATGGAGTGTTATGTTGATTTTTACTCGAGGACGAGTAATGGATAAGGTGTAAATTTAGAATTGATAGTATAGAATTGTTATGGAGTTTGATAGTATAGAATTGTTATTGTTTATCTTTGTAATTTTAACTAGTTTTATTTACTGTTGTTTGGGAAATGAGAGAATTTCCCAAATAGGACTAAAACTTGGTTAAAACTCCAAAGTAGGACATTATGTTTTTTATTACCTAAATAGGACTTCTAATTACCGATCGGACAAAATTGCCCTTAATGAATTTATCGCATGATCTTTAGACTTCCGGCTACTCTGTTGCGGTGCCCTGCACCGATACCTTCATATTACCGACACCACCACCCTCTGCGCAAGGCCTTCAGTGCACAGACCTCCACTGTCGTTGGCTGATTGCCGCCGCCTGGGTGACTGCTGCCACCTAGGTGAACGCCGTAGCTGCCTGGCATGAGTTGCGAGATAAGACCGCCATTGTATATCTCTTGTAAGATGGATTCCACTGCCCTCTTTTATATAAAAAAATGTCACCTTTGTTCCCAAAATGTCATTAAGATGACATTTCCATATATAAAAACATGGCAGTCGTGGAGAATGTCAAGTTGGTGCCATTTTTACTCTTTATAAATGTCAAATAAAAATTGTCATCTTGGTAAATGTAATGTCAAAACAGTGACATTTTTTCCAAATGAGTGTTCAATAACATAGCAATTATGCCATTTTCAGGTCCAATTAGTGAGAAAAATAGTATGAACGATTTAAAGTGAATTAGATGGAATTTATAAAAAAATGAAGACAAATGACTTTCACAATTCAAAATTTTATTTAAAATTTGATTGATAAAAAACTAAAAATAATGTTAAAATAATGTTGGCATTTTGGAATAGAAAGATGACATTTACAGAAGGAGAAGAAGAAGAGCAAGAAGAAGAAGAACAAGAAGGAGAAGGAGATGGAGGAGAAGAAGAAAGAAGAAGAAGAAAGAAGAAGAAGAAGAAGAAGAAGAAGAAGAAGAAGAATACCTGATTTTGCTGGAGATGGCGTCCTGCGCCGAGCAAGCAGCTGCGATGATAGGCCAGCGTCGAGTTGCGATCTTGCGAACTTGCGATCGATGGAGGTTGAGCTGCGTCCTCTGGCGATCGATGCAGAGGGATTTGGGGAAAAGGTGATTTAGGGATTAGGGGCAAAAAGGTAATCTGGAGTCCTATTTAGGAAATTTAAAACTTGAAGTCCCATTTTGGAGTTTTAACCATGTTTTAGTCCCATTTAATATAATTTCTTTTGGGAAATTACACACTTTTGGTGTAATACTTTGTTTTTCCTAGTTTATTGTAATTTATTAGTTTTAGAAGATTTTGAGCTTGAATAAAACAAAGGAGCATGGAAGATATCTTACAAGACCAAAGGAAGGTGCAAGGGAGCGAGAAATCGTGCTTAAAATGTGATTTGGTGACTTACCCGGTCGGGTATAACCTTTACCTGGTCGGCTATGAAGTGAAAAATAAAGTTGCTGGGAAAATACATTGATACCCGGTCGGGTATCCCATATACCCGGTCAGGTATGAAGTGATTTCGGACAAAAAGACGTGCGGAAGAACACAAAAACGTGCGAAAAAGATATGATTTGACAAATACCCGGTCAGGTATCTCAAATACCCGGTTGGGTATCCGGCATAGTTGATGCTAAACACCTATAAATAACACCATTTTCCCTGTGGATACGAACTCTACTACGTTATACTACGTATAAGTGTTAGTATTGAATTTAAGGCTAAAGGGTCAAATAGGTCCTTGTACCCTTTCGGATTGCTCAATTTGCCCCCTCAACCCAAAAAAGCTCCATATGACACCCTGAACTTGATAAAAATATTCAAATTTCACTTTTTGCAGGTTTCAATCCGGTCACCGCCACGTCACCCGGTAGGGTGCCAACTGTGCATGTGACGTGGCAACTTAGGGGGTCAAATAAGCCACTGAACCCGATCGAATCGTTCAATATACCCCCTCAACCCTAAAAAATGTCAAAAAAAAATTTAAGGGTTGAGGGGGTACATTGAACATTTCAGTCGGGTTCAGGGGCTTGCTTGACCCCCTAAGTTGCCATGTCACATGCACAGTTTGCACCCTATCGGGTGATGTGGCGGTGACCGGCTTGTGACCTGCAAAAAGTAAAATTTGAATCTTTTTAGGGAGTTCAGGGTGCCAATTGGAGCTTTTTTGAGTTCGGGGGGCAAATTGAACAATCCGGAAAGGTACAGGGGCCTATTTGACCCTTTAGCCTTGAAATTATTTTGACGCACTACGACAAAGTGCTCGTCATTCATCCCCACCGGGGCCAAGCCTCAACACCAAGGCCCGGGAGACGCCCATATTCTAGCATAGGCGGGTGCTTTGACCCAAGGGCAGCGGCTGACACACGTCTCGCAGGACTTTGGGCCCAGTAGGAAACAAGAGGCAAGCTCATGGGGACGAACGTCTCCCACCTGTTGGCGGGAAGCTAAAATCCCAGCAAGGAACAGGAGGCAAGCTCACGGGGACAAACGTCCTCACCTCTTGGCAGGAAGCCAAGATCCCAACAGGGAACAGGAGGCAAACTCATGGGGACGAACGTCCCCACCTTTTGGCGGGTAGCCAAGATCCCGGCGGGAAGCGCATTTAATGCAGAGATTTGGTGGTTGAGACCCCAGCCACCCACAGCTCGCCACGTCACTTTATCCAACAACCCATTGGCAGTATAAATAGTACAACCTCCGTCCCAAAAAGATTGGCCAATTTGACTTTTCTTGGTCAATGATGTTAAAGTTTAGACAATGATTTTAGGTATTATATTTGTATTTAATTTATAAATTTTATACTTTTATGAAATATATCATAACAAAGAATAAGCTCATATAATTTTCATATTTTAAATAATTTTGTATTAAAAGATATAATTGGTCAAACTTGACCACCATTGACTAAGAAAAGTCAATTTGGCCAATCGTTTTGGGACGGAGGGAGTAGCATTTATTTCATTGTAACGGGTGGACAACTTAGCACTCTAGCATTCTAGCAATTATTTCAGCTCGTAGCATAGCTCTGTACGAACGACCTCACGCCCTATAATATCAGTGTATTGGATTGTTCTACTTGGGCCTCTTTCTTGCTTGTTTCTTCATCTGTTTCATCTTATTCTCCATTCGAAATCCTTGGGTTACGTGTTGGGCCTACGGATTGAAAGAATAAACTTCAACAATATGTTTAAAATTTATTAGTTACAAGTATTTAACTAAATTAAAAAATAGTATTTAAAGTATTAACCCCATTCTTTTTAATACGACAGTTACTTGTGAGAATCTTCTTAAGTGTTTAGTATTATCTAATTTATCATATGATGTGGTGGATTTTTGTAGAGTTAATTAAATTTGTAATGTTATTTTTTTATTCGACTTGTATGAAACCTTTTGATAGAGTATTAACTCCTAGAGAGAAGTGAGAGCTAGAGAGAGAAGTGGTTTATTTTTTTTAATGGAAGGGAAATTTATTAAAAAATAAAAAGAAGAGTACAAAATGAAGAAAGAAAGCTAGTGAACAAAGAAAACAAGTGAAACAAAAACGCAAATAAAGGAACAATTCAAAAAGGCCCCGCAAATCCACCACCATTCAAAGCCTCAAAGTAATCGAAAAGCTCCCCTTTGAATAATATTAAGTTGCCCGAAAGAGATGAACTCCCCAAAATATCAATAAGCTAGTTCTGAAAAGTAGAACTATGCGTCGGCCAATTTTTTTGCCTTCATACGAGCACTCCGTCGAGGTAGCATTCTAGAACTGGCTGAGTCTCATTCAGTGTCAACAACACGGTCTAGTAGCTCACGATCAGAAAGTATCCTATAAACATGCGTAACTTCAAGATCTTTTTCACCCGAAGCATTATATTCCGATCCATCCACTAATAGAGGTTCATTACTGTGAGGTGAAAAAGAAACTCGAAGAGGAGTAGTTTCATGGATATCTGTCACATCTATCTCCTTGGTTTCAAAAGTTAATGTCCCCTGAGAAGTATCCCGAATCACAACAGCACTCCTTGAAATATTATCCGATTAATAAATAAGCCCAAGACAATGCAAATCTTCTTTGAAAATTAAAGAGGATATTGATTCTGTGTCTGTAGAGGATGACCCTTTGTCCGAACAAACAACCCCAAAATCCACAAGTGGCGGAAAGGCATCAACCGAAACACGTTCAATATCTAATTTTTTGGGGACAATTGAGTTCATCAAAGTACATGCTTTTGTAATCTCCGAAAGAAATAGATTTATCCCTTGTCCATGTCGTCCCTCTGGAATAAACAAAGAATCACATCCCTTTTCAATTATTCAGATAAATCCTTAAAAAGATTCAAATTTTACTTTTTGTAGGTCACAAGCCGGTCACCGCCACATCACCCGGTAGGGTGCCAACTGTGCATGTGACATGGCAACTTAGGGGGTCAAACAAGCCCCTGAACCCGACTGAAATGTTCAATGCACCCCCTCAACCCTTAAATTTTTTTTTGACATTTTTTAGGGTTGAGGGAGTAAATTGAACGATTCGATCGGGTTCAGTGGCTTATTTGACCCCCTAAGTTGCCACGTCACATGCACAGTTGGCACCCTACCGGGTGACGTGGCGGTGACCGGATTGAAACCTGCAAAAAGTGAAATTTGAATATTTTTATCGAGTTCAGGGTGTCAATTGGAGCTTTTTTGGGTTGAGGGGGCAAATTGAGCAATCCGAAAGGGTATAAGGACCTATTTGACCCTTTAGCCTTAAATTCAATACTAACACTTATACGTAGTATAATGTAGTAGAATTTGTATCCACATGGAAAATGGTGTTATTTATAGGTGTTTAGCATCAACTATGCCGGATACCCAACCGGGTATTTGAGATACCCGACCGGGTATTTGTCAAATCATATCTTTTTTGCACGTCTTTGTGTTCTTCCGCACGTCTTTTTGTCCGAAATCACTTCATACCTGACCGGGTATATGGGATACCCGACCGGGTATCAATGTATTTTCCCAGCAACTTTGTTTTTCACTTCATAGCCGACCGGGTAAAGGTTATACCCGACCGGGTAAGTCACCAAATCACATTTTAAGCCCGATTTCTTGCTCCCTTGCACCTTCCTTTGGTCTTGTAAGATATCTTCCATGCTCCTTTGTTTTATTCAAGCTCAAAATCTTCTAAAACTAATAAATTACAATAAACTAGGAAAAACAAAGTATTACACCAAAAGTGTGTAATTTCCCAAAAGAAATTATATTAAATGGGACGAAAACATGGTTAAAACTCCAAAATAGGACTTCAAGTTTTAAATTTCCTAAATGGGACTCCAGATTACCTTTTTCCCCTAATCCCTAAATCACGTTTTCCCCAAATCCTTCTGCATCGATCGCCAGAGGACGCAGCTCAACCTCCATCGATCGCAAGTTCGCAAGTTCGCAACTCGACGCTGGCCTATCATCGCAGCTGCTTGCTCGGCGCCGGACGCCATCTCCAGCAAAATCAGGTATTCTTCTTCTTCTCCTTCTTCTTCTTCTTCTTCTTCTTCTTCTTCTTCTTCTTCTTCTTCTTCTTCTTCTTCTTCTTCTTCTTCTTCTTCTTCTTCTTCTTCTTCTTCTTCTTCTTCTTCTTCTTCTTTCTTCTTCTCCTCCATCTCCTTCTCCTTCTTGTTCTTCTTCTTCTTGCTCTTCTTCTTCTCCTTCTGTAAATGTCATCTTTCTATTCCAAAATGCCAAACATTATTTTAACATTATTTTTAGTTTTTTATCAATCAAATTTTAAATAAAATTTTGAATTGTGAAAGTCATTTCTCTTCATTTTTTATAAATTCCATCTAATTCACTTTAAATCGTTCATACTATTTTTCTCACTAATTGGACCTGAAAATGGCATAATTGCTATGTTATTGAACACTCATTTGGAAAAAATGTCACTGTTTTTACATTACATTTACCAAGATGACAGTTTTTATTTGATATTTATAAAGAGTAAAAATGGCACCAACTTGACATTCTCCACGACTGCCATGTTTTTATATATGGAAATGTCATCTCCATGACATTTTGGGAACAAAGGTGACATTTTTTTTACAAAAGAGGGCAGTGGAATCCATCTTACAAGAGATATACAATGGCGGTCTTATCTCGCAACTCATGGCAGGCAGCTACGGCGTTCACCTAGGTGACAGCAGTCACCCAGGCGGTGGCAATCAGCCAACGACAGTGGAGGTCTGTGCACTGAAGGCCTTGCGCAGAGGGTGGTGGTGTCGGTAATATGAAGGTATCGGTGCAGGGCACCGCAACAGAGCAGCCGGAAGTCTAAAGATCATGCGCTAAATTCATTAAGGGCAATTTTGTCCGATCGGTAATTAAAAGTCCTATTTAGGTAATAAAAAACTTAATGTCCTACTTTGGAGTGTTAACCAAGTTTTAGTCCCATTTGGGAAATTCTCTCATTTCCCAAACAACAGTAAATAAAACTAGTTAAAATTACAAAGATAAACAATAACAATTCTATACTATCAAACTCCATAACAATTCTATACTATCAATTCTAAATTGACACCTTATCCATTACTCGTCCTTGAGTAAAAATCAACATAACACTCCATAATCAACAGAACAGATAAATTTAACGGAATTAAATGTTCATTTTTTTCATCCTCAAATTTCAGAGAAAGAGGGCCTTCATGATTTTCAAGAACAAGTGAAATGAGTTCCTGTATAGACTCATATAAAATTTTCTCTCATTCTCTCATTCTGCCTAGGAGCCTTTTCAGGTTTTCATCCTAGCCTCTCTTTTTATTTTCCTTCTTCTCCCAACTCACTCATTTTAGCCACTTTTGCTTAGATTGCCCTTTTTCCGGGTTTTCAACCTAACTACCATTTTTTTATTGTATTTTTTTTCATTTTTTTGAAGAAAAATAATGCATGTTACAAGGTTTAAAAGAATGAGTACATACCAAATGAGTTTTCTATCACCGGCATTTTTTTCGAAACACTATCTCTAGTTTTCGGCATCATGATCGTCGTCGTACCCTCCATAACCGCCATCACCACCAAGATCATGTTCACCGGAGCTAGAACCTCCCAATTGCCCTAATATGAGGGATAATATCACGTCGGGTGTTGTACTATAGTGGGTATGTTGGGGAAGTACCCTTGATGGTCGAAGATATGTGTTCTTTTTGGTGTTTTTTTTCTTTTTTTTTTGGAGTGAATTCCAAACTTGAGCTTGGGGGGTTAGGGAATTCGGTTTGTTGGGTATTTGGGGGATTTGGTGGGTTTTGTGTGTGTGGGTTTGGAAAGTAGGGTGTGGAGAAAAAGAAATGGCATTTTGTTTTGGAGGTTTTGGGGTTGGAGAGAATGATGTGGATAAGAAGAATGTGGGGTTAATTTGGATGTTTTGGTTGAGATTGGAGTGGTTTGAAGCTTGGATGATTGTCAATGGAGGTTGAGGGTTTTGAGTTTCGGAGATTAGGGAAGAAAATGGGTGTTTTGTGGGCTGATTTGGGGAAAATTAGACTGAAATCTCGATTACCCGGCCAGGTTTTAGTAATACCCGAATGGGTATTCATGATACCCGATCGGGTATTAGGCCATTTTTAAAAAAAAAAATCGTTTTTCTTTACCCAATCGACACCCGAATGGGTTTCCTTTCCAGAGGCATCTTTGCCACAATACTTGGCCGGGATTTCGGTAATACCCGGTCGGGTTTTTCCTCAGACCTCTCAAAAAAACTTTTTTTTTAATTTTTTTTAGAGAATAATTTTTGTGCACTCTCTAACAATCACTCAATTTAAACAACACACAAAATATAGAAACTTGGGTTGTCTTATTTAATGTCGTGGCACGACGTTATTTTTCTTTTTATTTTCTGTTTTATGTGGGATCGTAAACATCCCTTGTTTCATCATTCTTCTTCCTCGCCCTTTTCCAGTAAGGCCAAGCTTTTATTTTTGTTACCACCTCAACTTCAGGTGGTTTTAATTCATGTTTTGGAGGTTTGATTAACGGTGGCGTATCTAGTGCTTCCTCAACGATCAAAATTGATGCATTTTTTTCTTTAAATGGAGAGTGATTTTTAATAGAATTATAAATGTTATATTCTATTTTTCTTCCATCAAATTCCATAGTTAAAAGACCGCTAGAAACATCAATTGTTGAATTAGCAGTTAAAAATCATTGGTTAAACATCAAATTCCAAAAATCATAGACTAAAGATTATGGAGTTCGAATAAACCATTGGTTAAAAACCACTCATATGGTTTGAGACCATGACTTATGCAACTATAAATAGTCTCAATGTGTTAGCAGTTCAACATAAAAAGTATGAATGTTGTTCAAATCCCCACTAGGATTTTTTATATAATAAGTATCTTAAGTTTAAAACCAATGAGTTGTTCTTGTTTATCTGTCCAAGTAATGATCAATTATTTTAGATGTTTTCTCTTTCAAATCTTCTATGAAGTATTATATTATGTAACATTGTATATTAATTAATTTTGAAAACTTAAAGTTAAGGATGACGAACACACACATTAAATGAGGGGCACATGCCCCCAGGCCCTAGTGTAGTTCCCGCCACCGGAGACAAGCAATTCATCTAAAAAGGATAGAGACTAACTCGTATTGGTGTATATATTTTTGGAAATATTTTATTACCCGACCATGATTGCCATTCACATAGATGCACGTGTTACATGCTTTCTAGCGTTTCTACACACACCAAAATGGCCACAAAAGAAGGGCAACACCAAGTCTTTATTTTTTGTGCACCTAAAAATTAATAACAATATTTATTTTATGATCATTTCACTTAAGAGATTTATATGCGTAATTCTACTGGTTTTATTCATCTCAATTTTCTACTCATTGGTGTCATTTATAAAAGGTAATTTATTGCCTTAAACAAGCCCCGTTCATAACTTTAATACGTAGTACACTACAAAAAAACATCCATTTTGTCATGGATTTTTGTCACGGATTACGGTCGTGACAAAGTTGTCTTGGGCTTTGTCACGGAAAAATGGGATTTGTCACGAATAGGTTTTGTCACGGCTTTGGTCTGTGACAAATTTACTCCGGTGACCGGCATTTTACTCCGGCCAAAACATTTTTTACTCCCGAGCATTAGTCACGGACGGATCCGTGACAAATTCCGTGACAAAATTCAAAAAAAAAAATCACAGACAGATCCGTGACAAACCTCAATTATTGATATTGCAGCGGTAACCTTTAATAATGCGGTACGGAAAAGGATTTGTCACGGGTTTATCCGTGACAACTCCGTGACAACGTTTTTTATATATCCCGGCGTCGTTCATTAGAGTTGTAGCTAGGAAGAATACTTATCAGTTTAAAAATTCGTAGATTCGAGTGATGTAGTATCGGTTTAAAGATTGAAGGATGTAATCTGTCAGTTCATCATTTTTCCTGTTTATGCAAACAAGGTATGTCATTTTAATTATGTATTTCTTTTAATAAGTATTAGTATGTATTTTCATATTAAATTATTAAAATTGTTAAATTAGTGAGGTTTTTAATTTATTTAAACTATTAACGTAATTTTTACGTAATTTAGTGAGGCCATGTTAATTTTCATATTATTAACAATATATTAAACTATTAACGTAATTTAGTTAAATTTAAATATTAGTTAAATATAAATATTAGTTAATTGAAATGGGTTTATATAACCAATGATTAGATTTGTTTATTAGCAATTATTGTTAATGCATAATTTAGGATTTGTAGTGATTTAATTTAGGATTGAAACTTTATTAGTTTAGTGTGAATTATTATTGTGAATTAATGATATTTAACAATATTAGTTAAATGGAAATTAACTAAGTTAAATTAGTGAACTTTAATTAATTTAGTTCCATGCCTAATATTTAACAATATTAGTTAAATGTAATTATTAGTTATTTGAAATGGGTTTAGAATTTGAATTGATAATATTAGTTAAATTTAAATATTAGTTTATTGAAATGGGTTTATAACCAATGATGATTAGGTTTGTTTATTAGCAATAATTTATCTTAATGCATAATTTAGGATTTGTAGTGATTTAAGTTAGGATTGAAACTTTATTAATTAGTTAAGTGTGAATTATATATTATTGTGAATTAATGAAATTTTACAATATTAGTTAAATGGAAATTAACTAATAAGTTAAATTAGTGAACTTTAGTATTGTGAATAAATGCCATTAACGTAATAACTTTAAATAATATTAAATGTTAGTTAATTATTTAATGTGTACTATTAGATTTTCATAATTTTAGTATTGTGAATAAATCCCATTAACGTAATAATTTAGTGTATTTGGTGCACAAATTCTAATATTATGAATTAATTAATAATTGAAACGATTAATGCCATTAACGTATTACTATTAGTTAATTAGTAATTTTAATTGAATGTTAGTTAATTTTAGTGAACTTTAGTGAAATTTAATATATTAATGTTACTAGTGAACTTTAGTTAATTAGTAAATTATTAATGCCGGCCATTAACGTATTGATTTATTTAAATAATAATAATAGTAGTGAACTTGTGTGAAATTTAACATATTAATGTTTCTAATTATAAATTAGTCATGATTGAAATGTTAGTAAATTTAAATTATTAATGCCACAAATGTACTGCTTTTAGTTAATTAATAATATTAATTGAACGTTACTTAATGTACTTAATATAATATTTTGATTATAATATCCAGGCATAATGTATAGACAAAACAGAAGTTGGATGTACCAAAAACATCACGATAACTATGGAATACACAGTGAATTTTTTATTGGTGTTGAAGATTTTAATAAATTTGCACTAGAACAGAAGAATTATATGGATGGCGATAAAATCAAATGTCCATGTGCAAAGTGTAAAAATCTTCAATTTAAAGATGTCGACCAAGTTGTGTGGGATTTGTACGAAAAAGGTTTCATTGCCAATTATTATAATTGGACTTCTCATGACGAACCTTTCGATCCATCACTTTTACCACAAAGTGTAGGTTCATCTCGTAACATCCCTACCGAGATGAGTGGGTGGGGGACTATGATCTAATGATGTGGGAGTAAAGAATGGCATATGATGTATACAGTGCTTCAACGACTCAGTTTAATCCCCCACAACCATTTAACGATCTTCCCGAAGCTTCGACCTCGTATCAACCAGATGCGGATGAAGATCCGACCTTTTATCAACCTGATGCGGATGAGTATCCGAATTCTCATGTTCCTCATATTGAAGACTTAGGGGGTGTTTGGAACTGATTCTGCTTCTGCTTCTTTTTTAAAAGCAGAAGCAGAATCAGAATCAGTTTTTAGAAGCTGGTCACCCCCAGCTTCTAAAAAAACTGATTCTAGCAGTAAATTAGAGCACCAGAATCACTTCTGCACTTTCACCCAAACACTCCAACTTCTTTTGGTCCCTGAAGGAGCAGTAGCAGTTTTAAGAATCAAATCCAAACACCCCTTAGTTAAGAGATTTCAAGATGTTTTAAAAGCTGCCGATCAGCCTCTGTATGCTGATTGTGAGGGATACTCTCAAGTAGCCGCCGTTACATAGTTGATGAACATTAAATCTGAATACAGTCTCCCTGAATCTTGCATGTCTAGGTTACGTTATTGCAGTCATTTGGAGGAATGCTACCGCGTGACCATAATCTTCCTGATTATTCATATTACAAAATGAAACAATTAATGTCTCAGTTGGGGCTTCCTTGTATAGAAATTGATGCGTGCCCAGAAGGATGTATGTTATTCTGGAAGGATGATGTGGCACTTAAGAGCTGCAAGTTCTGTGGTGGAGAGAGATACAAGCCTGCTCCTCAGAGACGAAAAAAACCACGAAAAAGGTTTGCATTGTCTAAATTGTTTTACCTCCCTCTAGCTCCACGCCTGAAGAGGATGTATGCTTCAAATGCTACTGCGAAACACATGACGGGGCATGTTGAGCACGAAACCAAAGAGGGCTTGATGTCTCACCCTTCCGACTGTGAAGCTTGGAGACACTTTGACCGTTGTCATCCTTAGTTTGCAATGGAGCCACGGAATGTGCGACTGGGATTGTGTTCAGACGGATTTGCTGCTTTTGGAAAGTGGGAGAAATTTTCATGTTGGCGAGTCATGCTAACTCTTTATAATCTTCCTCCCGACATGTGCATGAAAAGTCATTTCATCTTTTTGACTTCAATTTGTCCAGGTCCCTCGGATCCTAAAAAAAGGATAGACATCTATCTACAACCCCTGATCGAGGAGATGAAAGAACTTTGGGCCATTGGGACACCAACTTATGATGTTACAAGAGATGAAATGTTTATCATCAAATCTGCCATCATTTGGACCATTAGCGACTTCCCTGCCTATGATATGCTTTCAGGATGGAGCACACACGGTCTTATGGGATGTCCGGTATGTATGGAGAAATCAGATGCCAATTGGCTCAAATTTAGCGGGAAACCAAGTTACTTTGATTGTCACCGCAAATTCCTCCCTATGAACCATCGATATCGAAAGGACAAGAAGTCTTTTATTGCCGGAAGAGTGGTACGAGACCCCCCACCTCCGAGACTTACAAGCAAACAAGTTTTTAACCGGGTTCGACGTTTTCCTACGGCTGTGCAGCAACCCCACGGGGAGCCAAATGGGTATTGTGATACCCATAAGTGGACAAAGAGGAGTATATTTTGGGAGTTTCCATATTGGAAAGACCTTCTCATTCGTAACAATTTAGATGTCATGCACGTTGAGAAGAACGTCTTTGACAATATATTTAACACGGTTATGGATTTTACCCACAAAATCAAAGACGGTCTTGCATCTAGAAAAGACATGACAATTTGGTGCGACAGACCCGAACTCGCCGTCGATCTAGAATACGTGGGTAAAAAAATTCAAAGAGCAGTCTACCAACTCGCTGTCGATCTAGAATTTGGTGCAGTTTTGCCTAAAGTGTTACTTTTATATCAATTCTTTGATTTCAATATATTATGGATGTGCATGTAGTGATTATTTTGTGCTATGGTAAGTGTTGTTATCACTCACAATTCATTTTCCTTTACTTTTTCGTGAGTTTTTGAGACATAATAGATTCATGCAATTGAGACCAGATGTTTCCAAAACCGGCTACAGTTATCGAAGGTATAGCCATTGATTCTTGATTTCTTGTTAATGTTGGTATTCTCACCAACTAATATTGAAGCATGTAGTCCTATTGGGCGTATCCAAATAAAGGGATAACATGATTCGGGGGGGAATTTATCATGTTTTCTCAGCTTTGTTGTCTCATTTACTCACTTATTTTTTGGAGTTCGAAACCATGCCTTTGATTTTTCTTTGGATCAGCTATGTTTTTACTTATATTTTTATTATTAGAAATATTTTTTTAGCATTGTTATATTTTTAAATTTTGTTAATCTTTTTGGAGTTTCAGGAAGAATGATTAAAGAATGAATAAGTTCTATCTTAATAGCCACATTCCTGCCCCTAACCTTGTTATTTAAATCATGAGTAAGTTCTTTAGCCAAAAGGATGTGTTCATGAATGTCCTTGTGCTATTAGTAAGAATCTTTGTACAAATTTTGCAAATCAAAATTGACAAACAAATGGCTCTAAATTGTGAGAAATCCTTAGGCCTTGAGTTTTGAGAATCACCACAATTTGAGCACTAGACATAGATTTAGGCATAGGAATGCCAAGAGAGAACTCCTGTGCAGCAGAAACACCCCATCCATGATTATATCCCAACAATTTCTATTGAAAAATCAGAGAAACTATCCGGGCCAGGTGAGCTAACTTTATAAAGTTCCGAAATAACAGACTTAACTTCTTCTTGTGTTGGTAAGGAACATAAAATATGGTTATCAGATTCAGAAATTAGCTCCGGAATGAAGTCTAGCATTTGATGAACACTCTCTTGATCAACCCCAACCTTACGTATTCATGAGAAATAGGAACGGTATCATTATATACGTATTACGATGAATGTTGCTTGTAACAGTAAGAAAGTGCTGCCCGAAGTGATATAAATGTTACATTATAAATTAATGTTGCATAATAGTCTTACTGATATGTTGCATAAAAATAAAATTGATGTTGCCTAAAGCCAGATTTTAAGTGTTACGTTTTAATAAAAAAGTGTTGCGTAAAGTGCAGTTCAAAATGTTGTGAAAAAGTGTTGCAATTGGGCAATTTTATGCAACATTTCTATCAAGTGTTACCTAACATGTTAAAAACTGTTGCATATGACTTTATGCAATGAGACCTGAAGTAACGCCCATAAAAGTGTTGCATTAGCCTTTTTAAACATTTTAACTAGCTAATGCAACATTTAAGCAGCGTTACAAAAAGCCTGTTTTGTTGTAGTGCCACAAAGGGAATCAATATTAGAGTGGCTTGTGTCTCTAAAGTTTCCGGATGGCTATTGCTCTAACATGTCAAGATGAGTGGACTTGGACAAACAAACAATGACGTCGAGCATGAAAACTCATGATGCTCATGTAATCATGCAACGGCTTCTCCCGATTGCACCGAAAGAGATGCTTCCTGCAGACGTATGGGGTTGTATTACCGAAATCAGTCTATTGTTTCAGTCGATATGTTCCATCATTTTGGATGCCGAATCTTTCCGGAGACTAGAAGACACTGTTCCCATTCTGATGTGTAATTTGGAAAAAATACTGCCCCCATCATTTTTTGATGTATGGAACATCTTCTAATACATCTTCCGTATGAGGCTTTGAATGGAGGGCCCGTCTTCTATCGTTGGATGTACAGATTTGAAAGGTTACTCACAATTTCATTTATAAACGGTGATTTGTTTAATAAGAACATTTGTTTGTTTACAAATTTTATTTTGCTAGACAGATTTCTGGGAGAGTTGAAAAAGAAATCGACCAACAAGTACACGTTGAAGCTTCAATTTGTCAAGCATATATTCAACAAGAAACCTCAACGTTTTCATCTTTTTATTTTGAGCATGAAGTCATCACTAAAAGAAAGAGACATGCTCGGAACGATGACATAGACGAGGATTCATATGACAAAGTAGTTTCTATTTTCAACTACGTACCCAGGTAGAGGTAAAGGAGATGCGACTTACCGTTACATCGTGGGCGGAGATATTAAAATTGCACATATACTTACATCCTCATGAATTGTCCAGAAATCTTACCATTTTATAAGTAAGTTGAATTGGTAGTTATATTTTTAATATAGCTAATAATTTTTAATAATTAGAGTGTTATAATAATATCTTTATGTTTGAATTCACAATGAATTTAGAGCGTCTTTATCAGCATTTTCTGATGATGCAATTGATGCAATGGTGGACTCTGACTTTGCAGTATGGTACCAACAGCAGATATATATACACATTATATATACTATTAGCTAATAATTTTTAATCATTACCTAATGTTATCATGTTTTAATTTACAGATCAGGTGCCGTGGGATTGACGACCCTTTATTAGTATCATTATCGTGGGGCCCTTCTTCCTATGCAAATGTTTGACATTCATATGTGATAAATGGTTATACGTATCACACAGTCGAATATGGAGAAGGCCGACCAACAATGAACAACGGGTTAGGTGTCCCGACCATCGGTTCTGATAACTCGGAAACCAATTTTTTTGGTTTCTTGCGTGAGATTCTCGAACTTCAAATGCCTTCTGGTATGCAACAATTGACATGCGTTTTGTTCCGCTGCACATGGGTCGATCCTACACGTGGTGTGAGAAAAAATTCAAAGTATAATATAATTGACGTCAACCACTCTCATGTGTATCGGAAAAATGAGGCTTTTATACTCGCTCAACAAGCAGCCCAGGTTTATTATGCAGAGTATCCTTCAACCAGGCACACACGGAATCCTTGGGTGTGTGCCATTAATATCCGTCCGAGCAAAATTGTAACAGAGGCTCAACACAAGGATATTGACTTTGATGCTTTTCAGCAAGATTTTTTCCAACCTCCGCCTATTGCTGAGATGGTCAACCATAATATTCAGTTAAGTGAACCAAATGGCGGAGATGTTGAAGTCATGCCTGAAACACACCTTGCGCCCCCTATACCTCAAAATGAGCGCGAAATTGAAGAATTGTATATACAACAACTGCACGATGACAAGGAGGAAGAAGAATGGATATATGATGATGAAGATAGAGAAGAAGTTGTCTATCAAGAAAATACTGATTCTGATAGCGATTAATTGTATAGTTAACAACCAATGTAATTACTTTTAATTGAACTATTTTAATTTGAATTTTTTACTTTCTTTCTTCTTCATTATATTATTCCAAGATAGTTAGGTCTGAAATTCGCAACTATAATTTCTAAACAAAATAATTATTCCATATTATATTGTAAAATAACGATTATTTAATTATTAAAATTAAGTTTTTAACATTATTAAATCAAAAATTAGTGGTTCATTATTATAAATTCAGAAATTTAAAATTAATTTAGTAATTCGAAAATTGAAAATTATGTAAATTTTAATCATTCCAGTTTTTTAACATTATTTGTTATTAGTTTTTTAACATTAGAAAATTTTAATAATTCAAAATTTAATAAACAAGAACATGAATTTATTTATTAAATTTAAAAACTAAGTAGAAAATACACAATTTTTTTATCATTTATTACATTTAACAACTAACATTATTGATAAACAAATAAACACAATGTTATTCATTAGCGTCAAAGCTTTCATCTAGAGGCCTATCAAGTAGCTCGTTAATTCTTTCTTCAGCTTCCGCGTTTACAGTTATCATATACTGTGAACATTGTTCCGCATGAAAAAGTGCCGTACACAAGTTTTTCCCTTGTGAAACGTTGTATGAGTCTGATTCAAAGTCTACAATGTCGCCAAAGTTTTCAAGCGGTCTACCAATCAGCTCACAAATTTTTTGAACTGCATCTGCATTTACAGGCCTCATCAATTGTGTAACTTGTTTTAATCGTTGTAGACTTCTACTTATCAACTTCAAAACATCTGGTTCTGGATTAGCCATTCTTTTTGCATCTAAAAATTGGGCCTCGAAACACATATTTATACTTAAATTTGTCATGGATATGTCCGTGACAATAAAAATTGGGCCTCGGTCATTATAAACTATTTTTTTAAATTAATACAAAAACTGATTTTATAAGTTTGATAAATAAATACTTAAAAACTGATTTTATAAGTTTAATTTGAAATAAACTGTTTTTTATTAATTAAAAAACTGTTTTTTATAGATTAAAACAGAAATAAAAAACTCAATAAACTGTTTTCTATAAATTGATATAAAATACAAGAAGCTAATGAACTATTTCTTTTAAATTATTACAAAAATCTGATTTCATAAGTTTCATAAATGAATATGAAAAAACTGATTTTATAAGTTAAATATAAAATAAACTGTTTTTTATAAAATAATAAACTGTTTTTTATAAATTGATACAAAAACTCAAAAAACTCAAGAAACTGTTTTTTATAAATTAATACAAAATACAAGCCGTTAATAAACTGTATTTTTTTAAATTAATGCAAAAATACTGATTTTGGAAGTTTGATAAATAAATATGAAAAACTGATTTTATAAGTTCAAACCGTTATACCACACAAAAACACAATAAACTGTTTTTTATATATTAATACAAAAATACAATAAGTTAATAAACTATTTTTTTTGAATTAACAAAAAACCTGATTTTATAAGTTTTATAAATTAATATGAAAAAACTGATTTTATTAGTTTAATATAAAATAAACTAAATATAAAAAGTTTGATAAATTGATTTTATATGGTTTGATAAAATAATACATAACACAAGTAAACTTCATAACATAAAAATAATACAAAAAACTCATTCGATCCCTCATATTAAACTCAAGTTTAATATGTTCTATATATTATTTCTAAATCATTTTAGATGAGTGAGCACGAACGTCGTCGTTCCACCTCTTCCCGTGAGATGAGTGAGCACGAACGTCGTCGTTCCACCTCTTCTCGTTGTGGTCACCAGAATTCACGACGAGCCTCAAACGCGGATCATGATATCAATGATGATATCAATGCTGATGAGGGACACGCTAATGAGGGACACGTCCAAACTCCTCCCTCCCAACAATCTGAAGCACATATGGGCTTGCATGGGAATGGGGCATCAACCTCCCATGCACCTCCTCCATCTCGTGCAATATTATGCCCCCCCACTCATGACGAGCACCTCAATCATGGTTCGCTTGAGGTGACACCTGAATCAATTCATAGGTAATTAATAACTAACACTTTCTAATAAAAAATAGTATAATTGATACATCTAAAAATTATTACAATTGTTTTTATCAATTATCAATTTTTTTTGAAGCGATCATGATGTGTTAAATTGAATCGAGAATATTGTTTCTGGTCATTTCACGGGGCCTTGGTCGACTTATGGCGAGGTTCCGGTGGCCACTTGTGAACTTTGGTGGTGGTTGTTCAAGGTAAAAATAAATAATTTTTGTTACATTTTAATAACTTAAATTTAACAAATGATATATCAATGTTTGAAATGAAGGTCACCCATCGATGGCATCCAGCCCTAGACCAAGTTATTCTCAAAGAATATAATTCTAGGATCTCGGGGTGGTTGAGACCCACCTTTAGGACTGCCCGGTCTACCGGTAGAAAGCCAAGATTCCTTGGCGATGATGTGTGGGAGATGCTTTGTCGACATTGGGCCACAGATCCCATATTTTTGATGAAAAGCGAAGCTGCCATGGCAAACCGGAACTCGGAAAAAGCCATGGAAGTACAATGGCACGGGGGCCACAAACCCCAAAGTCAACATAACTCTAATTAATTAAAATTATTTCCATTACATTCCCTGATGTATATATTTCTTTTTAAATAACTTTGAAATCCGTGTAGGAAGGATCTGGACCCGTGAAAAAGAGGGTGACACCATGGAGTCTCATGAAACATTGTTGGACGAAGAAGGGTGCTAGAACGCCGCCTCCCTGCCTTTCCGAAATTGAAGTAAATAATGAAACTCCAATCATTCAATAAATTCTGAATTTTTTTATCTCTTGTATAATAAATTTTTAAACTTGTAGAAGAAATATGATGAAGAGCGGGGGAAGAAAGTTGATGAGCTAGGTGACTCGGATGCTGAACTTGGTGAAAGTCAAGATGATGAGGCAATCTTGGCAGCAACCGGAGTTTACAAGGGCCGGGTGCCGCGTATGGGTTCTGAAGGTATACGGATCTTCCAGAAGTCCAAAGGAGCTAGCTCATCTTCTCATTCAGTGTATGATGATCGGGTTACCCGCCTCGAGAAACAATTGCAGGAACGTGATGAAGAGGATCGAAAGCGGGATGAAGAGGCTCAGATACGGGATGAAGAGGCAAGAAGAACTAGAGAAAGGTTGAAAGAGATGGAACGCCAAATGCATATTTTCAACGTCACCTATCGCCCATCCATGCACATACAGCACCCCGAGACTACCCCACAAATTCCCTTCATGTACGGTATGGTCAGTATGGGTAGTATGAGCAGTAGGGTTTTGTTAAATATAGCCATCTATCCAAAAAATTTCCATATGGATATTATGATACACCATCCCTGACTCACGGAGGTCAAGCAAACCGTGGCAGCAACCGAGGTGGCAGTCAAGACAGCTATTGTGGCGGCAGCCGTGGCCACGGCAGGCAACCCGATCATCGCGAGGAACCTTCTCATGCTGATGATGATGTTATTTATGATGACCATGACTGTTTGTAATAATTAGTTTATTTGACATTTTAATGTTTATTAAATTATGGTTACCGTATGAATTTTAATGATTTTTGTTATATAATCTTTATTTGATTGTTTGCAAAAAATGTTTAATTTATTATAAACAATTAAAGAAACATTTAAATTTGAATTAAAAAATGCGGCGAAAATTTTAATTTTTTTAAAAAAAATATTAAAAGTTTATTTAATAAAGAGCGCTGAAAATACTGTAATTTTTTTAAAAAAATAAAACTGTTTGTCACGGATTCTATCCGTGAAAAGATCAAAATTTTGAATATTTTTCGAAATTTTTTCAAAGTACGTGCCCAGCTTGTTTCGAAAATTTTCAAAAATATTCCAAATCATGTTTCAAATACCCGCCCAGCCTATTTCGAAAACTTTTTTTAAAATTTTCAAAAACTTTGTCACGGATATTTCCGTGACAAATAATTAAATTTTTTTAAAATAAAAAAAGTTAGTCACGGTTGTGGCCGTGACAAATAAGGACCGGTGTAGTTCCGGTGAAGTGTTTTGTCACGGACGGAAGCCGTGACAAATAGTGTCACGGACTCGTTTCCGTGATAAAAACTTTGTCACGCCCCTGATGTCACGGATTTGTGCCGTGACAACATCCGTGACAAACTTCATTTGTCACGGATTTTTTGAACTACCATCCGTGACAAAATCCGTGACAAATCGAGTGATTTTTTGTAGTGGTAGTTTTCTCCGCTATCATGTTTTTTTATGTAGTTGGTCTGCCAATTCTCTCTTGGTGAGTACATGAAATTCCAAGTTAACGTTTCTTTTAAAAGGCATCATGAATTAAACTGATTGTGAGTAGGGGTGGACCGGGCCGAGCGGGCCCCGGGAGGGGATGGGGCGGGACTGGAGTTTTGGGTTGCAGGCCCGGTACCGGCGCAGGTTTGTACCGGGATCGGACCGGGGCCAGGTCGGATCGGTCATTTTTTTTAAATGGCTTTTCGAATATATTCCCCCACCCTCCCAAACCACCCAACCCCACCCACCTAGCAACAGCCAATGAATGGGAAAAACAAAAAATGGGCCCGGACCGGTCCCGGATCGGTTGGGCTGATCATCATTTTTCAAGTTCCGTAGCCCCCCCCCCCCCTTTACCCGGTTCGGGCCCCCAGTCTCGGTCCTGGTACTGTCCCGGCGGGCCAGCACAGTGGTGGGCCGAGCTCCGAGTCGGGCCGACCCATCCCAGTCCAACCCTTATTGTGGGTAAGCATGCAAAAAACGTAACTAAGCTTTGTAAACATATTACAAATTCACAATACAAACTTTCAAACACAATCTTCATTTACAATTTTTTGTAAACATATTAAAAATTCCAAGTTAACGTTTTTTTAAGGCATCATTAATTACACATGCCTATTCAAACTTTGGCGTGGAGTTATGTAACCGCCATAAACCTCCTACACTGCAGCAATCTATGCTTATACTTTCGAAGAATGGAAGTCAATCTCTTCATTTTTATTTGCGTTTTTTTCCCAAAACTCAGCCAAATAATGGGTATTCCTTATCAAATACACTTTTTTATTCACCTACTTCTTCTACATTTAAAATAAGGTGACAACTCCGGTACCCAATTAAAAAATGGGGTATTGTATCAACCATTCACTTGATTGATCCAAATTATTCAATTGCAACATTCTGATTGGTCCATGTGAATGAAGGTACGATAGTTTATAGATACTAAAATCTACCTTAAAATAACTTCATGGTCTTTAAAATTGACCTGCAACTTAACCATCTGCAATTGAACCATCTACAAACATGGGTGTATATTTTCCACTTTGTATTCACGCATCAACCTAATATTCCAAACTCCAAAGATCTCATAAACATTATAGAGAGAATTCCTTAAATAGGAGTAAAAAAGTTTTAAAATTCCAAAATAGGAGTATCATGTTTTTTATTCCTTGAATAGGAGTAAATTTCTGCCAAGTTTGTCATTACTAGGTTTTAAAACATGACATTTTTTTCCAAACTTGGCCCAGATTACTCCTATTCAGGGAATAAAAAACATGATACTCCTATTTTGGAATTTCAAAACGTTTTTGCTCTAAAAAACTTCATCGATCCCCACTTTCTCTTTAATTCCTTAATTGTTTTTTACAACCAACAATAAGGATGTTTTTAGTTGGACCATAATTTGTTGGTCTTGTCTGGTCTGGTCTGGTCTGTTTTTGTCTGGTCTGGTCTGGTCTGGTCTGAAATTTTATTTTTATATTTTTTGCATATCGATTTTATTTTTTATATATATTATAATCCATAAATAATTATATTTTATTCATTTATAATTACATATGATAATAACAATTACAACAACAACAACAATAATAATAATAATAATAATAATAATAATAATTAGGGGTGTGCACTATCCGGTTTAAACCACAAAACCGGACCGAACCGGACCAGAAAAACTGGAACCGGATCGAATCGGAATGATATGCGGTCCAGTTCGGTAGGGTCCGGTCTGGTTTTGAACCGGTGCACACCCCTAATAATAATAATAATAATAATAATAATAATAACAATAATAATAATAATAATAATAGTAATAATAATAATAATAATAATAATAATAATAATAATAATAATTAGGGGTGTGCATTAGCCGGTTTAAACCGGACCGAACCGGACCAGAAAAACTGGAACCGGATCAAATCGGAATGATATCTGGTCCGGTTCGGTATGGTCCGGTCCGGTTTTGAACCGGTGCACACCCCTAATAATAATAATAATAATAATAATAATAATAATAATAATAATAATAATAATATTATTATTATTAATAATAATAATAATAATAATAATAATAATAATTAGGGGTGTGAACTATCCGGTTTAAACCAGAAAACCGGACCGAACCAGACCAGAAAAACCAGAACCGGATCGAACCGGAATGATATCTGGTCCGGTTCGGTACGGTCCGGTCCGGTTTTGAACCGGTGCACACCCCTAATAATAATAATAATAATAATAATAATAATAATAATATAATAATAATAATAATAATAATAATAATAATAATAATAATAATAATAATAATAATAATAATAATAATAATAATAATAATAATAATAATAATAATAATAATAATAATAATAATAATAATAATAATAATAATAATAATAATAATAATAATAAAATATGGTCTGGTCTGGTCTGTTTTAGTCTGGTCTGGTCTGGTTTGGTCCGTTTTGGTCTGATCTGGTCTGGTCTGGTATGGGACGAATTACAGTCCAAGTAAAAAACACATTAGTGCTTGGTGGTTTAACAAGCATTTCATGAAAGTCGATTTTATGTTTGTAAACAATTAGGGAGTGTTTGCTAAAGCTTAAAAGAAGTGTTTTCAGTTTTTGACTTAGAAAATGCTGAAAAGAGTGTTTTAAAATCATCTTAAAAACACTTATTTTACCAAACACTACCAGCTTTTACTTTTTCAGAATCATTTTTTTTTCAAGCACTACTAACTTTTACTATTAAGTACTCTCTCCAAAATCATCTTAAAAAATCACTTTTTTGAAGTAGAAGCAATCACAAACACATTTCATGAATGTCTGTTAACTGTTCAACAAAATGCCTTAACCACTTTTAGAATTTAGGATTTACTTGTATACATATAATGAATGATCTCTTGGACTTCAAACACACTTGAACCTTTTTTAAAGAACTCATATATTCATTTACAATCCTAAAACAACCGAAAAATACACTTTCAAGATCATACTATAAATTACACATGTTATGAAACACATATTACTAAGCACTATGACAGATTGACAACAATAACAAACTCTCAACATTACTTAAGTTTAGTCAAATTCACATTTTAGTCAGTCGTTTTTCTCAACACTACTTTGATGTCTACTCTCCAGTAACAAGAATAACTTCAATTCAAATGCTATAGGCAATAGCTGCATTGAAGGGTTTGGAAATCCATCAAATAGATGTAAAAACTGCATTCTTAAATGGTGAGTTAGAGGAAGAGATTTACATGCAACAACCTGAAGGTTTTACTGTCCCCGGACAAGAAAGAAAGGTTTGTCGCTTAGTAAAATCTCTTTATGGGTTAAAGCAAGCCCCCAAACAATGGCATGATAAATTTGATAGTATAATGCTGTCAAATGGATTCAAAATCAACGAGGCCGACAAATGTGTGTATGTGAAAGGCAATCAAAATGACTACGTCATAGTTTGTCTATACGTAGATGATATGCTCATTTTCGGTAGTAACAAAAATTTGATAAAGGCTACAAAGAGTATGTTGGCCAAGAAATTTGAAATGAAGGATCTCGGTGTTGCGGATGTAATTCTAGGAATTAAAATCACCAGAACACCTGAAGGGTTGATATTGTCTCAATCACACTACATTGAGAAAATGCTTGAGAGATTCAAGACGTATGATATCAAACCCATGAGAACTCCTTTTGATTCTAGTGTTCACCTCAGTAAAAATAGAGGAGAAAGCGTATCACCAGATGACTATCCTTGGGTTATAGGATGTTTAACATATGTCATGAATGACACATGACCCGATATAGCTCAGGCTGTGAATAAGCTAAGCCGGTTTTCAATAAACCCCGGTAAAGAACACTGGAAAGCGCTTATAAGGGTGCTTGGGTATTTGATGTATACCAAAGACTATGGTTTACATTTCAAAAATATCCTGCCGTGCTTGAGGGATATACCGATGCAAATTGGATATCCGATTCCAAGGACACAAAATCAACGAGTGGATATGTGTTTACCCTTAGAAGTGGTGCTGTGTCGTGGAAATCTTCCAAACAAACATGTATTGCTAGATCTACCATGGAAGCTGAATTCATTGCCTTAGATAAGGCAGGAGAAGAAGCTGAATGGTTGAGAGAGTTTTTAGAAGATCTTCCTTGTTGGGAAAAGCCTGTCCCTCCAATATCCATTCATTGTGATAGTCAAGCTGCAATTGGAAGGGCAAGGAATGCAGTTTACAATGGTAAGTCTAGACACATCCGTCGTAGACAATACCGTTAAAAAACTAATAAAAAATGGGATCATCTCTCTTGACGATGTTAAGTCGAAAGAAAATATTGCGGATCCGCTAACCAAACCTCTACCAAGAGAGTTGGTCGATCGAGACGTCAAGGAGAGCGATGGGCCTACAACCAATGATCCAATAAAAGTTCATGGGGAAACCCTACCTATTATTGAGAGTGTCTCATAATTAGGTTCAAAGGGAAAACACAACTGTGGACTGGCTCGGGCGGTACTAGCAAAGATATAGTACACTCATGCCAAGAGCATTTAGGGTAAGTTACGCTTTTAATGATCTCTATATCTTGATTCATTCAAGTAAGGTATGGCATGATACCTTCCATAGAGATCACCTATGCTGGTGGAAGAAGGCCGCTTCTATGAGAGTTTATGGCACGAGATAAATTCTCCGGTGCACGATAAACTCTTGAAAACAGTAGCTGAACCAGGAGGTGTTTACGGCCAAAACGAACACAAACGTGAGAAGCAAAGATGCACTCGGGGCTCTGTGTGTAATTCATTGTCTAGGTTTACACATTGGCTGACGGTTCAAAGCAAAGTGCTACCGATTGTCCAGTAAATCCGATGGATATACACTAAGGTAGGTTCAAAGTTTCATGACTACCTAACCCTATGCAGAGTTCCCATCTTTCCATGTCAAATTCCAATTTGTGTCTTGTCTTTAAGCCAATTTCCCATTCATGTGGCATGGGGGGATTGTTGGAAAAATGATTTTACAAATTAATATTATGGTCATTAATATTATTTGTAAAAATCATTTTTAAATGAATGAGAAATTGTTTACCGAAAGATAAGTGTGAAATTATATCTCACACGCAAACACCGTCACCGCCGTTCAGTTGGCCGGGTCGAGTTTCGGGTTAGAGTCTTAAACCGTCCGCCCGAGTATATGGCTTAAAGATAACTCTATTAGTCGCTCTCAATTTTGGATAATGTTTGGCAATAGACACATCCTTTGGTTTTAGAAGGAGGGTCACGACCTTTCTTTCTAAAGGTGTCTTTTGGGTGTAGAGACTCCTAGCCAGAGCTCTATATATACCCATGACTGCCAACATTTTCCATCAATCCGAAAATCATCACACAATCCTCCATATAATATCTTCTTTCGTTGCATCTTTGAGTTCGCTGAATCCTGTTGGGAGCGAAGAACCGTTCTATCTTGGGAGACGATTGCTACGTGTGTCGGGCAAAAACGTCTTAAGGAAACAACGCTTAAGTTGGGCTCGGTTACAAGTAATCTTACATTTTTCTAAATTATTTATTCGTTATTTCATTTGCATGCAGAAAATCCCTGCGAAAATCCCTGCCAATCCCGTGTTTTTTGGTAATGGGCGTTAAAGACTTAAAGCTAAGGTTATTTTGGGAGTTTGAGTTGTTTTTACTTTTTAGTGCTATATATTGACATATTCAAAAGTAATGCTCATATTTTTGTAATGTAACTTCCATTTACTCATGTTAGCATTATTATCCCTATTTTTTCGCAAAAGAAATTAAGATTTTCCATTCAAAAAAGCCAACAATATTTATGCCGGTAAATTTTCAATTTACGCCGGAGTAATTGATATTTAATCCATAGATAAATAGATATGTAAGTATATAAAACACCGATTATATGTAATGCGAAGTACTACCTCTGTCCCCCTGTTATTGTCCCATTGCGGTTTACGATGATTGATCGACGATAAAGCAAACAGATCCCTGTCCGCACTAGAATTATTTTTAGGAAAAAAATTGCATATTCAGAAACTACATTAAAAGGTTTACAAAGTTGCAAAAACCAGAATCAAATTTGATGAAAATTTGATAAATAAAGTAAGAGATTAAGAGTGATTTGTGTTGACCAAGTGAATAAGAAATGTGACAATAATAGGGGGACGGGGGAGTATAAGTATATAAAACATAAACCTAAACACCCGCCTCCCAGCCCGAAATAGATAAATAGATAAACTTTCCACTACAAAATTCATTGAGATACACATATCAAAAAACATCTATGTGTTTGTGCAAATTCAGTTTGTGCATTCAGTTTTTTCTAGCTCTATCTTTGTCAACATCATTTAGGAGAAAGATATATGGAGCATATTATATTAGTAGAAGCAATAAAGAACAAATTAATAATTAGTACTGGAGGTAATTAAAAATTAGTACATTGAATAAATATTACGTGAGCCACTATCCTAGAAGAAATTAAGGAAATTAGTTGTGATTTGTTAGAATGATGATGAATACATTTTCATTGACACTTTGATGTCAAATTTGAACATAATTATATTTACGTCACATTTTATTCATTTATCTTATTTTGATCATATATATTAGGATTTATTTCCTTTTTAATCACATAGATACAGATTGTTGCATACATTTATATTAAGAGATCATCAATGTCACATTAAAGTTTGATGTTGGGATTGTTGGCATGATCTATGATAATGACAATTTCTCTTTATAATTCCTTAAGTCAATAACAAGACCATATTTGCTCTAGGATAGAAGTTTTGTCATTTTGTTTTCACTTTTCTAGCGTTGTCTACGTTAAAGGTCGTTTTGGGAGTTTGAGTTGTTTTTACTTTTTAGTCCTATATATATTGACATATTCAAAACTAATGCTCATATTTTTATAATTTAACTTCCATTTTACTCATTATCATCATTATCCCTATTTTTTCGGTATGCAAAAGAAATTAAGATTTTCCATTCAAAAAAGCCAACAATATTTACGCCGGTAAATTTTCATTTTTCATTTACTCTATTTCATGTTAGACTTTTGGCGCAACACATGGTACGTGCAAGACCCGCTTTCCACGCGAAGAATCTGCCATTGATTTATTGCTCAAGCTAACACCCTCAATAACTCAACCCTCAAAACAAACCTGATTCAATGGATTTAATTGATTTGAAATACAAGCCGGTGCAAGCCGTTGCCCTAGTCCCCAGCCCCCACACCTGCTCAGCCGCTGCAAACCGCCGTCGGAAAAGTCGTTGGGATATTTTGATGAATTTTTTATTCGTTTTTTATATTTGATTTTTTCAAAACTCATCGGGAAAAGTTTACCATAAATTGGCTTCAATCTAGTCATATTTAAGGAAAAACTTCAAATTTTTTTGGATGGAATGTTTTGAAATCCGAGGGGGTTTGACGATATTTTGGATGGAATGTTTTAGGCATAGAAATCTACTAGAATCCTTTAAAATCCATAAGAACAAATAATAATTGAAATCCATGGAAAGATTGAGGATACCCATATTTTAATGGAATCAATTGAAATTCAAATTGAAAACACCTGAATTATGATGAAATTCTAAACTCCTTTAAAATCCATTACAATCCAAATTGGGAACACCCCCATAAATGACTTGATTTGTACTCATAAAATGATTTATGTAGGGGTAATGAATAATGGCGAAAAAGTAGGAGAGAAGGTGAAAAAGTAGGAAAAAGAAGATAAAAAATAGAAAAATTAGGGTAATTGTGTACTTTTAAAGGTAAAACTTACCATAAAAGGAAAGTGTAGCAATATTTAAATACATCCCAAACAGTAAAGTGTAGCAAACTTTTAAAAGTTGATTAGACATTATTTAAATTATTTCCAAAGTAGGTGTATGTGGTTATTTATGCATGCGTGATAATTTGTACAGAGTATTGTTTAAAGTTATTTTCCAATTTTATACTCCGCATAATTTTTCCATGTTGCAAAAAAATTACTATGTAGTTCTTTCTATTCAAAAGAAGGTAAAAATGTCAATTTGGTCCTCCTACTATCATGAAAATGCCAATTAGGTCCTCATACTCTATCACCTTCTATTCTTGTAAAATATTTGTAATATTTCTTTTTGTATTTTACCTTGTTGCAATTCAAGTTATTTTATACTACCTCCGTTCTCCTTTAATTGCAACATTGAATTTTTTGCACTATTCATATATTCTACTTTGACTATATTCTACTAATTAATGTATTATAAAATAAATTTTTTAAAAAATATTGTTAAATTCTTCTCATTCTAAATTTTCAAAATAAGAATTTTTTAAGATTTTTACTAATAAGGAATGAAAGATATTTTCCTACAGAAATTCAGTGGTGTTTGCTTACGTATTGTATTTCATGTTGTGTTAAACCAATTACCTCTTCGGCTCTTCCACCCATCAAAATTTGGCAATTCGACAGAGGTCAATGTTGTGTGCTATATAACCTCCAACATGTTGCAAAATAACCTACCTCAGACATCCCATTTTTCATCCAAGGAATATAGCTCAAGTGAGGATGCGAGCATCGCTGTACTTCTATGACCCGCAGCTGACCCGGAACCGGGCCTGCGCTTGGGCCCAACCCGGCCCGGCACATCTAAGGAAAATTGAAGCCTTTTGAATTTTGAGACATGATTTCAACACTTCGTTGTTCCAAAAGTTCTTCCCTTCCGTAGAGTTCTATCTATCCTGGTTTAGATCTTGCACTTGGTACTTCGGTAGTGAATCTAAAAATTGGGTATGGAAAATTTGATCAAAACTCGAAAACCTACTTTGGGTGGTCTGAAGGGGTTCACCAGCCTGGTTTTTTTCGCTTTTGGTGGTGCTTAAGAAAACTTGACTGTACCCGAAAATTCAGGTTCACTATTAGTTACTTAACCCTCGAAGTGGTCAAACCCGAAACTGCTACCCATAATACAAAATAAATATAATACAAAGTATATCAACTTTATTTTTTGATGTGTATCTTAAACACATTATTAAAATAAATTATGTTCTTTGAATTTGATGCTAGTGATTTTGGAGACTATTATTTGTGTTTTAATATGTTGTTTGTATTTCTAACTAAGTTTATTTGAAAATAGGTTTAGTGTGATGATTTCATATCCAGGTTTATATCTACCCTTTCTGAAACTCGGACCAAACCCTAACTATAAAAAACCTCGCTAGGACTGAATATAATGAGCCTTATTCTGGTAATAGATTTTCATAAGCCGGGAACTTAGGTGTAAATTTCGGGATTATAAAAAGCCGACCCTGATTGGACCAATCTCACCCCTACTAAAAATGTAATGAGGACAACAATTCATTACCTCACAACCAATAACGTAGAACTTGAATGATCACCAAGTTTTTTGGCTTATAGGTCTCATAAACAAATTTTCTTTACCAAGCCAAGACTTGATTTTGCGCATTACAATAACCAAAATAACACTACAAAAAAACAGCCCGTTTGTCATGGATTTTTGTCACAGATGTCCATGACAAAGTTGTCACGGTCTTTGTCACGGTATTGTCACGGAAACTGTTGTCACGGATACTTCCATGACAAAATCCGTGACAAAGTAGTCACGGACGGATTCCGTGACAAAAATCCGTGACAAACGACCTCCGGTGACCGGTAATTTACTCCGGCCAAAATTTATTACGTCCGGGCACTTTGTCACGGATGGATCCGTGACAAATCCTTGACAAAATTCAAAAAATATTTGTCACGGATGCATCCGTGACAAGTTCCGTGACAAACCTCAATATTTGATCTTGCAGCGGCCATCTAATTAATTTTGTACGAAAAGGTTTTTGTCACGCATATTTCCGTGACAAAATCCGTGACAAAAAAATCTACATATACCACATCATGGTTTCATTCGAGATACATCGGTTTGAATTTCATCACAGTATCATACAATATCTGTTGAATGATTGAAGGATGTAATCTATCAGTTTATCATTTTCCCTGTTTATGCAAATAAGGTATGTCATTTGAATTATGTATTTTTTTATTAAGTATTAATTTTTTCATTTTAAATAATTAAAATTTGTAAATTAGCGAGGTTGTTAATTTATTAACAATGTATTTAACCATAAACATAATTTAGTTAAATTTAAATATACGTTAACTGAAAATGGATTACAAAATTACTAGGTTTGGTTTTTTTGACTAGTTATTAGGTTTGTTAATTATATTATCAATTACTTTTAATGCCTAACTTAAGATTTAAATATAATGATTTAAGTTTGGATTGAAGCATTACTTTAGTGTGAATTATTAGTTAATTGAAATGAGTTTGAATTGATAATATTATTAGGTAATACCGTTAATTTAGGATTTGAATTGATAATTTTATTAAGTATTAATTTTTTCATTTTAAATAATTAAAATTTTGAAATTAGTGAGGTTGTTAATATATTAACAATGTATTTAACCATAAACGTAATTTAGTTAAATTTAAATATACGTTAATTGAAAATGGATTACAAAATTATTAGGTTTGGTTTTTTTGACTAGTTATTAGGTTTGTTTATTATATTAGCAATTACTTTTAATGCCTAATTTAGGATTTATATATAGTGATTTAAGTTTGGATTGAAGCATTAGTTTAGTGTGAATTATTAGTTAATTGAAATGAGTTTGAATGGATAATATTATTAGGTAATACCGTTAATTTAGGATTTGAATTGATAATTTTATTAAGTATTGATTTTTTCATTTTAAATAATTAAAATTTTGAAATTAGTGAGGTTGTTAATTTATTAACAATGCATTTAACCATAAACGTAATTTAGTTAAATTTAAATATACGTTAATTGAAAATGGATCACAAAATTATTAGGTTTGTTTTTGTGACTAGTTATTAGGTTTGTTTATTATATTAGCAATTACTTTTAATGCCTAATTTAGGATTTATATATAGTGATTTAAGTTTAGATTGAAGCATTACTTTAGTGTGAATTATTACTTAATTGAAATGAGTTTGAATTGATAATATTATTAGGTAATACCGTTAATTTAGGATTTGAATTGATAATTTTATTAAGTATTAATTTTTTCATTTTAAATAATTAAAATTTTGAAATTAGTGAGGTTGTTAATTTATTAACAATGTATTTAACCATAAACGTAATTTAGTTAAATTTAAATATACGTTAATTGAAAATGGATTACAAAATTATTAGGTTTGGTTTTTTTGACTAGTTATTAGGTTTGTTTATTATATTAGCAATTACTTTTAATGTCTAATTTAGGATTTATATATAGTGATTTAAGTTTGGATTGAAGCATTAGTTTAGTGTGAATTATTAGTTAATTGAAATGAGTTTGAATGGATAATATTATTAGGTAATACCGTTAATTTAGGATTTGAATTGATAATTTTATTAAGTATTAATTTTATTAAGTTCGGAGTTGATTAACATTAAAGCTGAGTACAGTCTTCTAGAAACCTGCATGTCTAGGCTGTTGCAAATAATTGGAGGAATGCTATCATGTGACCATAGTCTTCCCAATTCATATTACCACATGAAGCAATTAATTTCTCAGTTAGGGCTTCCTTGTATAGAAATTGATGTGTGCCCTAACGGATGTATGTTATTCTTGAAGGATGAAGAGACACTTGAGAGCTGCAAGTTCTGTGGTGGAGAGAGATACAAACTTGTTCCTCTAAAGAAAAAAAAACCACGATATCGGTCTGCATTGTCTAAGTTGTTTTACCTCCCACTAGCTCCACGTCTAAAGAGGATATATGCTTCAAATGCTACTGCGAGACACATGACATGGCATGTTGAGCACGAAACCAAAGAGGGTTTGATGTCTCACCCTTCTGACTGTGAAGCTTGGAGACACTTTGACCACTGTCATCCTCAGTTTGCAATGGAGCCACAGAATGTGCGGTTGTGATTGTGTTCAGACGGATTCACTCCTTTTGGAATGTTTGGGAAGCAATTTTCATGTTTGCCAATCTTGTTAACTCCCTACAATCTACCTCCCGACATGTGCATGAAAAGTCATTTCATATTTTTGACTTTAATTTGTCCAGGTCCCTCGGATCCTAAAAAAAGGATAGACATATCTCCAACCCCTTATCGAGGAGATGAAAGAACTTTGGGCCATTGGGACACCAACATATGATGTTTCAAGAGATGAGATGTTTATCATGTTTCAGGATGGAGCACACATGGTCTTCTGGGATGTCCGATATGTATGGAGAAATCAGGTGCCAGCTGGCTCAAATTCAGCGGGAAACCAAGTTACTTTGATTGTCACCGCAAATTCCTCCCGGCAAACCATCGATATCGAAGGGACAAAAAATCTTTCATTAAAGGAAGAGTGGTATGAGACCCCCCACCCCCGAGACTTACAGAGTTACAGGCGAACAAATTTTGAACAGGGTTCGACGTATTCCTTCGGCAGTGCAAGAGCCACACAAGGACCCACATGGGTATTGTATTACCCATAAGTGGACAAAGAGGAGTATATTTTGGGAGTTGCCATATTGGAAAGACCTTCTCATTCGCCACAACTTAGATGTCATGCACATTGAGAAGAACGTCTTTGACAATATATTTAACACGGTGATGGATTTCAAAGCCAAAACCAAAGACGGGCTTGCATCTACAAAAGACATGACAATGTGGTGTGATAGACCAGAACTTTCTGGTTCTCTAGAACATACTGGTAATGTTCCAAAAGCAGTCTATCAACTCACAGAAGCACAAAAGCAATCAATCTTAGAGTGGCTTGTGTCTCTAAAGTTTCCAGATGGCTATGTTTCCAATAGGACTAATATGGTCCTATTTTGAAAAGAAAAACATAGTAAGTCCTATTTTGTGTTTTTGCCATAGTTTTAGTCCTATTTGGAGTAATTTCTAATTACTTAATTGCTTTAATAGGTTTCTATTGTTACATGCATATTTGTTAAGGTCAATGCACTACTAAGCATCTCTATAGAGATTCATGCATTGCCGCGTATACCCACAAGTTTATTCATAAACATATGACAAGAAGCCTTTCGAAAAAAGGAAGTCTGAAGCTAGACAAACATGCTATAATGCTTTCTCTTTTACTTTTTAAAAGAAAATCCAGAACTACAGAATTGTCATAACAAATGTTCTCAAACAGCTTTTCTTGATGACAATCTATAGTTGTATATTTTTTAAAATAACAGACATTGAAACAAGAGAAAACATGAGACACGAATTGCAGTATTGCCGAAAGGTTAATATAATGTTTTTAATAAGCAGAAACACTATTTTTATATAGTTACCATGCTTAATATCAGAGATTGTGACTCTGAAGTGCAGCTACCCAGCAAGAGCTGCCGCCAAGAATCCGACCTTTCCATCCCTGCAGTATCCAATTGCCATTTTCCAGAAATAAAAAATCTTTGTGATATCCTTCCCTTGCCTTGTATCTCAACTTCTTCGCAAGTCTTGGGTTTATAGCCATGGGCTTGAACCCAGCCCTCATGATGCGAGATTGCCAGTGCTTCCATGATTCAGTCCTATGTAATCTTTCCTTTCCCTCACATGCTACAATATTCATTATTTGGCGTCCCACAATATCTCTTTCCATATTCAATCTCAGATTATCATGACACGGTAAAGTAGCATCAGCCAAATCAAACATAGCAGAGTAGAATAGGAGAGCCTCTCGAAACCGCTTGACAAAAAAAGGAGAGTTTTGAGATGCACTACACACACTTTGCGCATATATATGAGGGTTTACTTCCCGGATTAAGTTCAATATAGCATCCCTAGGGCTGTCCGTATCAACTGTTGTATCATCCAATAAGTGATCGAATCGCTGTAAACAGTTCACAGCTATCACCTCACCACTCACAAGCTTAAACTCATCAATCTTGAGTCTCTCCCAACTTGTTATTGTTATGGAATTGTACTCAAATGGAACACCAAAACGCTCAGAATATTTTGTCAAGCGGCAACCAGTCTCCTCTACCATTTGTGATGGACGAAAACCAGTTTGAGGAAGCTCAATCCCTGTAATTCGAAGTTTCGGAGGGCCATTGGGTCTTTGTGAAAGATCCCGAATAAGTGTGGGCCATTGGATACCATTAAGAATTCCGAAATCTATAATGTGCAGTGATGCACCTTTTTACGCTACTTCATAAATCATTCTATTTGCGAAGAAAATTGATATTCTCATAAATGGCCAAGATGACATGTAAGATTTTAGCATCTCAACCTTTATGTCGTTATTAGGAGACAAGGCCGCATAGAGTTGTGTGCCAGTTCCAGCCAGCCGAGACTCAAGACTGTCAGCGAAAAAACTAGCCATCCTTTGATTTGCATCGCCGGTAGGTGAAGAGTGTTGTCTGATCTTCTCTAGTTGATCTGCTGCAGCCCTATAATCAGCAGTAGCAACAGATTGTGCGCACCCAATTAAAAGAGACTCTATATCCACAATTTCACAACTATCTCGTCGTTTCTTTAAATGGCTCTTACGACCCCTTCGCCTTTTCTGTTGTGTGCCGACTCGGAATGGATCATCATTATCATCAGCACACAACAAAACCTTATCAAACACTTCTGATAACTCAACCTCTTCCTTATAGATTGCGAAGTGCTTGCTTTCACTCTCTTCTTTTAACCCACTTTGATCGGGATGGCAATGCTTCTTTCCTCTACACGTTTCAGCTGAAAGGTGCTTCTCTATTGTGAAAACATCATCTATGGTCCATTCCTCAATCTGTGGAGAAGGTAAGTATTTATCCAAATCAATAACCAAGTGTTGATCGTCCTCAAAGAATCGACTAACATCAAGCACACTTCTCTTAAATTGCAGGATGGACCCTGTATCTTCACCACAAAATATCTTTGGAACCGAATTAGCACTTAAAAAATCACCCCTTTGAGAAATCATTGCACTATCATAAGTATGTGAAGAACTCTTTAACACATCGGAGCGAGTCTGACTTGATGATTGGATGGGGACATCAAGATAATCACTTGATACAGATGATTTAGATTCTCCGGGATTAACAACACACATAGTGTCAGAGTTATAGAGATCCATACGCTCGACATCATACTTGGAATTTCCAGCATTGTTGCAACAAGGTGATGAAGGGTTGTGACACAAGGCTTCATGGAAATAATTCTCAGCAGCACTAAGAGCAATGGGATCAAAAGACATGGCTAGGTTGTTCCCATCAATGCTCTCCTCCTCCAATAAAAATTGTCTAAGCTGCTTATGCACAGGATCATAGTCCACAGTAGGAGAATAAATACCAAGGTTAGGACCATGTATATCTGAAGGGGCATCCTTGTTGTGGATGTTTGGAATATCTAATGATTGTTGAAAGGTAGAAAAATTGACCTTCTTCTCCGGCTCGAGTCTGTTTAAAGCGGGGCCAGGCAACCTTCTAAGTTGTCCGTCCATATCCATTTACGACAAGAAACGATACCTATAACCACATATGGAAGATGGGTAAACAAACAAATAAACAGTTGCAACATTAACGAACTTTATAAGGAGTTAGAATGTCCTATAACTACTCTGCATTTTCTAGAACTACAGAGTTGGTCTACCGAGTGTTCTACTTCGAGTTCCACTGCCGTAGACACTTTGGAATAGAACTCGTTCTTATATACAAGTGTGCACTCCACACCTCCTAGCTTGTATTAGAACACGGTTCTAATTCTCATTGGCACTCATGTCATTTCCAATTACACAAAACGGCCGGTGACACTAAAATCACCAACAGAAATCAATAACAATATTGTATATTTATTTTTGTTTATCAATACATCATCTGTTGATCCTTGAAAAGTCCAGATCTTTTGTAAAAACAACAAACCTACGCCTATTGCAACTGTACTAAAATAACATCCTCGTATACTGAATGTTCACATTACTGTAATCCTACCCATTGACCATTGTGGTAGTTTTATTATCTCCGTATCAGCGAGTAAACCAATGGGGAGCTAAACAATGTATTGGATTCGAAAAAATCACCGTACCTAACACTTAAAAGTATTCCAGGGTTGAGTGATAGCCAGCAAAACAAATGCGCTTAGTATGTAATTCTGAGAATGAAACAAAAAAGACTTGAGAGAGAACGAGGAATCAAATCCTCCTTAAACCTTAGTGAGAAAATAATGGCAGATTGCTGTGGGGGTGGCGGGTGGGGTGGGAGCTCATATTGCCAGGACTTTAAAAAAGAAGTTACGTAGTATTTTCTAAAAGTGTTGTGCCAAAAGCAAAGGCTATTGTTTTGAAGCAGTGCTGTCAATTAGCTTCCTCTGCTACCACAAAAAAATCGATTAGCAGTTGTCATATATTTTTAAAAAAATCAATCAAGTTTCCAAACTTTGTAAAAATGTTCATTGAGTGCATTTGCGAGTACTTGTCATGTCAGCAAGTCACCCGCTGATGTGGCACACATGTGACAGTCTAATCAGTAGGGAATTTGTTGATGTGGCGCACATGTGGAAGTCGAGTCAGCTATTTGCCAATGATGTGGCACACATGTGGACCGCCACATGTGCGCCACATCAGCGGGTGCCCTGCTGACATGACAAGAAACCTGGAAATGGAATCAATTCAATGCTTTTACAAAGTTCGGAGATAATTTTAAAAGTATTAGGACCTAATTGACATTTTCATGATAGTAGGAGGATCAAATTGACATTTTTACCTTCTTTTGAATGGAAAGAACTACATAGTAATTTTTTTGCAACATGGAAAAATTATGCGGAGTATAAAATTGGAAAATAACTTTAAACAATACTCTGTACAAATTATCACGCATGCATGAATAACCACATACACCTACTTTGGAAATAATTTAAATAATGTCAACTTTTAAAAGTTTGCTACACTTTACTGTTTGGGATGTATTTAAATATTGCTACACTTTCCTTTTATGGTAAGTTTTACCTTTAAAAGTACACAATTACCCTAATATTTCTATTTTTTATCTTCTTTTTCCTACTTTTTCACCTTCTCTCCTACTTTTTCGATATTATTCATTACCCCTACTATTTCTCACTTAAATATTATGTCAAAACCTAATGTAGTGATGTTTTAAATACGGAGAGAGTATTTAAGTACTCCGTATATAATAAAAGTAATGTAAAAATCATTTTGTGAGTACAAATCAAGTCATTTATGGGGGTGTCCCCAATTTGGATTGTAATGGATTTTAAAAGAGTTTAGAATTCCATCATAATTCATGTGTTTTCAATTTGGATTTCAATGGATTCCATTAAAATATGGGTATCCTCAATCTTTCCATGGATTTCAATTATTATTTGTTCTTATGGATTTTAAAGGATTCTAGTAGATTTCTATGCCTAAAACATTCCATCCAAAATATCGTCAAACCCCCTCGGATTTCAAAACATTCCATCCAAAAAATTTTGAAGTTTTTCCTTAAATATGACTAGATTGAAGCCAAATTATGGTAAACTTTTCCCGATGAGTTTTGAAAAAATCAAATATAAAAAACGAATAAAAATTTCATCAAAATATCCCAACGGCTTTTCCGACGGTGGTTTGCAGCGGCTGAGCAGGTGTGGGGGCTGGGGATAGGGCAACGGCTTACACCGGCTGGTATTTCAAATCAATTAAATCCATTGAATCTGGTTTGTTTTGAGGGTTGAGTTATTGAGGGTGTTAGCTTGAGCAATAAATCAATGGCAGATTCTTCGCGTGGAAAGCGGGTCTTGCACGTACCATGTGTTGCGCCAAAAGTCTAACATGAAATAGAGTAAATGAAAAATGAAAATTTACCGGCGTAAATAATGTTGGCTTTTTTGAATGGAAAATCTTAATTTCTTTTGCATACCGAAAAAATAGGGATACTAATGATAATGAGTAAATGGAAGTTAAATTATAAAAATATGAGCATTAGTTTTCGATATGTCAATATATATAGGACTAAAAAGTAAAAACAACTCAAACTCCCAAAACGACCTTGAACGTATACAACGCTAGAAAAGTGAAAACAAAATGACAAAACTTCTATCCTAGAGCAAACATGCTCTGGTTATTGACTTGAGGAATTATAAAGAGAAATTGTCATTATCATAGATCATGCCAACAATCCCAACATCAAACTTTAATGTGACATTGATGATCTCTTAATATAAATGTATGCAACAATCTGTATCTATGTGATTAAAAAAGGAAATAAATCCTAATATATGATCAAAATAAGATAAATGAATAAAATGTGACGTAAATATAATTATGTTCAAATTTGACATCAAAGTGTCAATGAATGTATTCATCATCATTCTAAGAAATCACAACTAATTTCCTTAATTTGTTCCAGGATAGTGGCTCACGTAATATTTATTCAATGTACTAATTTCTAATTACCTCCAGTACTAATTATTAATTTGTTCTTTATCGCTTCTACTAATATAATATGCTCCATATATCTTTCTCCTAAATGATGTAGACAAAGATAGCGGTAGAAAAAACTGAATGCACAAACTGAATTTGCACAAACACATGGATGTTGTTTGATATGTGTATCTCAATGAATTTTGTAGTGGAAAGTTCATCTATTTATCTATTTCGGGCTGGGAGGCGGGTGTTTAGGTTTATATTTTATATACTTATACTCCCTCGTCCCCCTATTATTGTCACATTTTCTATTCACTTGGTCAACACAAATCACTCTTAATCTCTTACTTTATTTATCAAATTTTTATCAAATTTGATTCTGGTTTTTGCGACTTTGTAAACTTTTTAATGTAGTTTCTGAATATGCAATTTTTTTTCCTAAAAATAATTCTAGTGCGGACAGGGATCTGTTTGCTTTATCATCGGTCAATCATCGTAAACCGCAATGGAACAATAACAGGGGGACGGAGGTAGTACTTCGTATTACATATACTCGGTGTTTTATATACTTACATATCTATTTATCTATGGATTAAATATCAATTACTCCGACGTAAATTGAAAATTTACCGGCGTAAATATTGTTGGCTTTTTTGAATGGAAAATCTTAATTTCGTTTGTAGATCGAAAAAATAGGGATAATAATGCTAACATGAGTAAATGGATGTTAAATTACAAAAATATGAGCATTACTTTTGAATATGTCAATATATAGCACTAAAAAGTAAAAACAACTCAAACTCCCAAAATAACTTTAGCTTTAAGTCTTTACGCCCACTACCAAAAAACACGGGATTAGCAGGGATTTTGGCAGGGATTATGCAAAATCCGTTCCAAAAACACTTTGGATGGAGCTATTTGGTGTTATGTGAAGTACAATATTCTGCATGCAAATGAAATAACGAATAAATAATTTAGAAAAATGTAAGATTACTTGTAACCGAGCCCAACTCAAGCGTTGTTTCCTTAAGACGTTTTTGCCCGACACACGTAGCAATCGTCTCCCAGGATAGAACGGTTCTTCGCTCCCAACGGGATTCCGGCGAACTCAAAGATGCAACGAAGGAAGATATTATAGGGAGGATTGTGTGATGATTTTCGGATTGATGGAAAATGTTGGCAGTCATGGGTATATATAGAGATCTGGCTAGGAGTCTCTACACCCAAAAGACACCCTTAGAAAGAAAGGTCGTGACCCTCCTTCTAAAACCAAAGGATGTGTCTATTGCCAAACATTATCCAAAATTGAGAGCGACTAATAGAGTTATCTTTAAGCCATATACTCGGGCGGACGGTTTAAGACTCTAACCCGAAACTCGACCCAGCCAACTGAATGACGGTGACGGTGTTTGCGTGTGAGATATAATTTCACACTTATCTTTCGGTAAACAATTTCTCATTCATTTCAAAATGATTTTTACAAATAATATTAATGACCATAATATTAATTTGTAAAATCATTTTTCCAACAATCCCCCCACATGAATGGGAAATTGGCTTAAAGACAAGAAACAAATTGGAATTTGACATGGGAAGATGGGAACTCTGCATAGGGTTAGGTAGTCGTGAAACTTTGAACCTACCTTAGTGTATATCCATCGGATTTACTGGACAATCGGTTGCACTTTGCTTTGAACCGTCAGCCAATGTGTAAACCTAGACAATGAATTACACACAGAGCCCCGAATGCATCTTTGGTTCTCACGTTTGTGTTCGTTTCGGCCGTAAACACCTCCTGGTTCAGCTAGTGTTTTCAAGAGTTTATCGTGCACCGGAGAATTTATCTCGTGCCATAAACTCTCATAGAAGCGGTCTTCTTCCACCAGCATAAGTGATCTCTATGGAAGGTATCATGCCATACCTTACTTGAATGAATCAAGATATAGAGATCATTAAAAGCGTAACTTACCCTAAATGCTCTTGGCATGAGTGTACTATATCTTTGCTAGTACCGCCCGAGCCAGTCCACAGTTGTGTTTTCCCTTTGAACCTAATTATGAGACACTCTCAATAATAGGTAGGGTTTCCCCATGAACTTTTATTGGATCATTGGCCATAGGCCCATCACTCTCCTTGACGTCTCGACCAACTCTCTTGGTAGAGGTTTGGTTAGCGGATCCGCAATATTTTCTTTCGACTTAACATAGTCAAGAGAGATGATCCCATTTTTTATTAGTTTTTTAACGGTATTGTCTACGACGGATGTGTCTAGACTTACCGTTGTAAACTGCATTCCTTGCCCTTCCAATTGCAGCTTGACTATCACAATGAATGGATATTGGAGGGACAGACTTTTCCCAACAAGGAAGATCTTCCAAAAACTCTCTCAATCATTCAGCTTCTTCTCCTTCCTTATCTAAGGCAATGAATTCAGCTTCCATGGTAGATCTAGCAATACATGTTTGTTTGGAAGATTTCCACGACACAACACCATTTCTAAGGGTAAACACATATCCACTCGTTGATTTTGTGTCCTTGGAATCGGATATCCAATTTGCATCGGTATATCCCTCAAGCACGGCTGGATATTTTTGAAATCTAAACCATAGTCTTTTGACTAATATTGTTAAATATTAGTTAATTTTCATTTAACTAATATTGTTAAATATCATTAATTCACAATAATAATTCACACTAAACTAATAAAGTTTCAATCCTAACTTAAATCACTACTAATCCTAAATTATGCATTAACAATAATTGCTAATAAACAAATCTAATCATTGGTTATATAAACCCATTTCAATTAACTAATATTTATATATTTAACTAATATTTAAATTTAACTAAATTACGTTAATAGTTTAATATATTGTTAATAATATGAAAATTAACATGGCCTCACTAAATTACGTTAAAATCACGTTAATAGTTTAAATAAATTAACAACCTCACTAATTTAACAATTTTAATAATTTAATATGAAAATACATACTAATACTTATTAAAAGAAATACATAATTAAAATGACATACCTTGTCTGCATAAACTGGAAAAATGATTAACTGACAGATTACATCCTTCAATCTTTAAACCGATACTACATCACTCGAATCTACGAATTTTTAAACTGATAAGTATTCTTCCTAGCTACGACTCTAATGAACGACGTCGGGATATATAAAAAACGTTGTCACGGAGTTTGTCATGGATAAACCCGTGACAAATCCTTTTCCGTACCGCATTATTAAAGGTTACCGCTGGAATATCAATAGTTGAGGTTTGTCACGGATCTGTCTGTGAATTTTTTTTTTGAATTTTGTCACGGAATTTGTCACGGATCCGTCCGTGACTAATGCCCGGGAGTAAAAAATGTTTTGGCCGGAGTAAAATGCCAGTCACCGGAGTAAATTTGTCACAGACCAAAGCCGTGACAAATCCCATTTTTCCGTGACAAAGCCCAGGACAACTTTGTCACGACCGTAATCCGTGACAAAAATCCGTGACAAAATGGATGTTTTTTTGTAGTGTACTACATATTAAAGTTATGAACGGGGCTTGTTTAAGGCAATATATTACCTTTTATAAATGACACCAATGAGTAGAAAATTGAGATGAATAAAACCAGTAGAATTACCCATATAAATCTCTTAAGTGAAATGATCATAAAATAAATATTGTTATTAATTTTTAGGTGCACAAAAAATAAAGAATTGGCGTTGCCTTTCTTTTGTGGGTTCCAGATTTTGGTGTGTGTAGAAACTCTAGAAAGCATGTAACACGTGCATCTATGTGAATGGCAATCATGGTCGTGTAATAAAATATTTCCAAAAATATATACACCAATACGAGTTTGTCTCTATCCTTTTTAGATGAATTGCTTGTCTCCGGTGGCAGAACTACATTAGGGCCCGGGGGCATGTGCCCCTCATTTAATGTGTGTGTTCGTCATCCTTAACTTTAAGTTTTCAAAATTAATTAATATACAATGTTACATAATATAATACTTCATAGAAGATTTGAAAGAGAAAACATCTAAAATAATTTATCATTACTTGGACAGATAAACAAGAACAACTCATTGGTTTTAAACTTAAGATACTTATTATATAAAAAATCCTAGTGAGGATTTGAACAACATTTGATGGAGTATATGGCCCAGGAACCTCCGGCCCATAGACTCCTACCATTCTAAGGGAGGCCCAATAGGCCCAGGAAGCACAGCAGGCTCAGATCACAGCGCCCCAAGTACTAAGCAACCTATGTGGCACACTAGGGGTGCCTTCGGCCCCCTGGCCGAAGGCTCCATTTCTCACAGGATGGCCAACTCAAGCAAACAAAGTCACTGGGAGAAAACGGCAAAAATCAGTAGCCCTCAGCACCCAGAGCCCTCGGCACTAAGGAGGTCCCCGGTACTCAGAGTCCTCGGCTAATCACCTGCAGCCGAGGGCGCCTTTCTCGACATAATATCCTCTCCACATGCGCCTGAATCACCGTACCAAGTACGACGTCACATCCAACAGCCGCATTTAATGCGGCCACATGCGAATGTCAGCGCCACCCCGTTGAGGTGGCCCCCCGACCATCAGAATGATGACACATGTCCCTATCTGGCATTTATTACTACTATAAATAGCGCCCCTTTTCCCCATTTGTAATCCAAGCGAAATACGCTCACTACTTCCTCAGCAAAATACTCTCTCTCTTACTTATGCTCTGACTTCTCTCTAGTTATTCCCCGCAATAACTCTTCGGATGCATACCCCCTGGTAGGCTATCCATCATTTGGTGCTCTCGTTGAGAAGTCGAATAATCAAGTAAGAAACCCTCCCCCTCGCCAAACACAAAACACCTAGCGAAAATGTTGAGAACAACTCGTGCCAACTCCAAGAACGTTGAGGACAGGAACCTGGCCCTCGGCGAAGTCGACGTCCCCGAAGCCTCTAACAGGGCTCTCGGGGGCGGCGTCATCGCCGGGTTGGACCAGACGGTTGTCGATCTACGCTACCAGATTCAACAGAATGCCCCCGATGCCCGCCTCGGCATCGAGGCCAAGAAGAAGGACCGGAGCGAGAACCAAGTTAGCCCTCCGGTCATCACTATCGACGTACAGTCAGCATTTTCCGCCTTCATCCAGACGCTCACCCAGAACCCGGGTGTCTTCGGCACTTTGGTTCCCCTCCAACCTCAGGTCAGGGAGAATACCATGCATCCCCCTCATCCACACCACCTCGGGAACCCTGTCCTCCGGATTGGGAACGTCGAGGGGGTCATGGCCCAAGATACGGCCTCCCAGGAAGTCCAATCCCGGGACCGCCACAACATGAACAAGGAACAGCCCCGGACCTCCGCCCTCGAAAGACTCAGAGGGGCACAAGACTGCCGAGGGGTCCAACACCGCCTCGGGGGGAAGGTGCTCCAGAGGCCTCAGGAAAGTGGCGGATCCGTCTCCAGGGCTAATGAAAGACGTCCCCTCAGGACAAGGGCAAGGCACCTCTCCATGCCAACGACGCCCGTCACCAAATCAACCAGGCCCACTCGGCCCGTGTCCATTCGCAGGGGGCGGAGGCCCTCCCGAAGGACCCCCGGGACGAAATCATTGCGGCCCTCCAGCGCTGGCTTGATGAGATGGAGGCCACCAAAGCAACTGCCACCACTTCTGCCCCTCATACAGACCTCAAGTATGAGGCCATGTTGGCCAAGATGGAGGAGATGCAGAAGAAGATAACCGAGTGTGACACTCCAAAAATTTAAATAAAAAATAATAGCTATTTCTGAATGTTGGTTAAATTCATAAAATATAACAAAATTAAAATGTTACATTTTTAGACTCACAACTCAATACACACGAAAGATACACATACATTGAATACATATAATAAGAATGAGAGTCATATACTTACGGAGTATAATATACGATAGACCAGCGGAAACCCTAGTCCAGAAGCATCGACAACTACATATATATGTGACCATCTCCGGATCCCTGCGGAGCCGCATAAGAATACACCTACGATGAAAAAAAAAACTTATCCCTGCGCCTAAACCTACGAACTGAGCCGTATGATTACATATATGAGATATGAATACCTTAGAAACCTTAACACCTTCGTATATATACATATATATCTCGGCACAAAACAAGGTATAGATAAATACCATTTGACCGACGTACAAAACCGGAGAAGAGGAGAACACCCGAGATCATCGTCACCGTCATCTTTCAGAATGGAACCTGCTGCCGTCTTTGAAAGAGAAGGTCGTCGCCGAGAAAGAGGAGTACGCCACAGTCAACGACAGTTCCGACTCTATCCTGCCGCCGAAGTAAACCAGATCGTCTCCTAGCGCTGCTTCCACTGGAGGATCTACTACGCCGGAATGCCGGAGTGCGAGACTGCTGCTACGCCAAAAAATGGATGCCACGAAGGCTGACGACGCACGCCAGAAAGAAGGAGGAGGATTACCGTCTTTTTCTGCGTCGAACTACTAGTGACGAGGAGTGTAGAGTACGTTTTTCTTTTTAGCCAAAGGAGATCACCGCCGAAGTACAGGGCTGCGATGCTAGGTTGCCTGTGTCGCCGGTACTGCCGAGTGCTGAACTGCCAAAGACGATGACCAAAGCTGCGTACGTCATTACTCTGTACTACTCCGTATGTTAATTATGTTATTGGGCCGGATCTCTTTTCTATATTTTAAATCATGGGCCGAATGTAGTTTATAGCTTGGGCTGGCTGAATGAATAAGGCATTGGACTGATCTGGTTAACTTATAAAGTGATTTAATTGGCTGGACTGAATTTTAAAAGTCGTAATAATAATAATAATAATAATAATAATAATAATAAAATGGATAGGAATTTGACTATTAGTTGATTCGATATTGATTGTTAAATTTGAATAGAAGGTAAATTGAGCGAAGAGCAAGGTAGAAGAATTTCGCTAGGAGTATTTCGAGTTTGAGGTAAGTTTCTCTGCCAATCCAAAATTGTTTCCTCGTATTATATGCTTATTATACATTATGTGATTAAGTGTGAATTGTGAATTTTGTGTATGTGATTTTGAAGAGATATTATATATATGGTAGTTAAGAAATATAAATCAAGTACTTTTGGGGTATTAAATATTTTTAAATACCTTCGAGACTTATTAGATAAATTAAGAAGCATTTTTGAAGTATTGTTAAGCGAAGATAAAATTTACATTTTCATAAGAAGTGAGCATCTCGGGAGTAATCCGAGGTGTCGGTTTTCCACATCCGGATAAATGTGGAGGGTGATTAGAGCTACTACTACTAAGAAGTACAGTTTAAGTTTCAAGTGAGATTTGGATCTATGATCCCTTTTAAGTGAGATTTGGATCTATGATCCCTTTTAAGAAGAAGTTATAGTAGTGGTCTCTAATCATTCAAGAATTTTAGAGATGGGGTGGTTGGGTTCCGACCGCTCGGGATGACTTACTACTCGGAGGGCTTGGAATCCCTTTTAGGGGGTGTGCGCACTTAAGGTAGTCGTTTCGTTTCCGCAAGAGCAGTTGTGGTACCGGAACTTGTTCGGGGTGGCCGTCCGTAACCACGGTCCACCGGGCTCAGTCGAAAGGTTGAGCACCGCCCTTCTAAATTACTAGAAGTTAGAGAAGAAGTGATTTTCTTAAGAAGTTTAAAGAGAAGAAATACTAAGAGATTTTCGAAGAGAAGTTGAGGATTTTAGTAAAGAAGTAATTTTAAGAAAAATCAAGGAGAAAAGTATTTTGGTGGAGTGCGTCATTTTTATATGATATTATATAAAAATCTATTTTAGTCAAACCTGATTATTTTACGGAGTTGGGTAGTACTTACTTAGCTCTAAAGCTAATTTTTGTTATTTCTCTTGTCTCCCTCTTCTCCCTTAAATTTTATCAGGTGATGAGTTGGATGCCTATGTGGATTGATGGATTGCTCGAGCTTGAGTGCGAATTAGAAGATGCCTTAGTTAAATCTAGTCATGAAATAAACATTTACTTATGATTACATTAGTTTTTGTTGTTTTACTTTGAGTTACTTGTGCATTCGGTTAAGAGATGACCGAATGTGGCGGTAACACTCATTTCCCTATTTTAGACTTCCGCTGTATTTCTTCAACTCTTTGATGAATGAATAAAGTATTTCTTTTAAATATATCATTGTTTTGGGTGGGAAATTTAGGGGTGTTACAAATTGGTATCAGAGCCCTATGGTTTTATGGGAGATCATTCAAAGCATTTTTTAAAAAGTTTCAAAATAATTTTTGAAATTTTCTAAAATATTTTCAAATATTTTATGAGATTTTTCGAAAGGCATTTTTCAAAACATTTTTTTTCTAAAATATTAGGAGAATAAATGATTTAGGAATGTATAATAACTTTTAGGACTAAAATAAAATTTTAGGTCGCGGTGAGATTGTGAGATTTAGATTTTGACTTTTCAGCTTTTGAAGTTCTTGGGTTATGCTTAAATGTGACATATCCATATTTGGTTGTGAATATAAATTTTGACTTGGAGGAAAATTTCTAGGTATGTGATGCTTGTTCAGTGAAGCTATCTCATAACGTAGAATAACTTTGAATAGTATTCGATAAATTCTTTAATTGTATCCTAAACGATATCTTTCTAAGAAGACAATGACGACTACGAGGGACAACATGGAGGAAGACATTGATGCCGTAATGAAGAACGTGGAAATGGGGAGTCTCGGGCAAACTCATCTCACCCAGACTATCAGGAATGTACCACGACAACATCAACACCAACATTGTCTCAACAATCGCATTGAGGTAGCAAAAAGCATAGCACAACTTAATCCCCTACTTATTTAGGCCATGAAAATCGTCTCATCCTTGAGAATTGGATTCATATTTTTGACAAACTCTGTGACGCTATGAACTACCGCGCGGATGAATGAATTGATACGACCTCAGACTATCTACGTCAAGAGATGGACAATTAGTGGGCAACGACTGAATCGACGTTGCGTCAACAACCTGACCTTTCTTGAAAAACGTTTAAAGAGGCCATGCGAGAACAATCTACCGAGGGCACATGAAAGTTACGAAGGACGAAAAATTCTTACAGCTGAAGCAAGTGGGTATGACTGTCCAAGAGTACTACGCTAAATTCTTAGAGCTCGAACAATTTGCACACACGTTAGTTCCCCGATGAAATTTGTAACTCTAGGAAGTTTATTAGTGATCTGAACTTCGAGACATAAAAACACCTTTATGTTTTAGGATCCCGAACTCTGTACGAGGCCTTCGGCAAAGCTGTCAAGCACTATTGAGTGAAACAACTGCAAAAGGGACACTGGAGAGGGCAAGGAAGGGCATCGAAGAAGAACATAAATGAGGAGGCAAACAACACAAGTAAATCAAACATGGGAGACCCGAAATGAGAATAAGAATCAAGACCAAGAACAGCAGAAAAAGAATATCTTCGTGAAGGAAACACGCTTCTAATGCTCGAAGTATGGAAAACATCACCTCGAGAAAACTGTAACGGAACACTCATACGACGTCTTCAATATGACAAGCTCCTACGGTGTTCGAAGGGAAAAGATGTTTGAGTAAGTTAAGTGCTTCGGGGACGAAGCACCCTTTTAAGGGGGGTAGAATGTGACACTCCAAAAATTTAAATAAAATAAAATAGCTATTTCTGAATGTTGGTTAAATTCATAAAATATTACAAAATTAAAATGTTACATTTTTAGACTCACAACTCAATACACACGAAAGATACACATACATTGAATACATATAACGCATGAACGTTCTTTACATTAATATTAGTATTAATACATGTAATAAGAATGAGAGTCATATACTTACGGAGTATAATATACGATAGACCAGCGGAAACCCTAGTCCAGAAGCATCGACAACTACATATATATGTGACCATCTCTGGATCCCTGCGCAGCCGCAAAAGAATACACCTACGATGAAAAAAAACTTATCCCTGCGCCTAAACCTACGAACTGAGCCGTATGATTACATATATGAGATATGAATACCTTAGAAACCTTAACACCTTCGTATATATACATATATATATCTCGGCACAAAACAAGGTATAGATAAATACCATTTGACCGACGTACAAAACCGGAGAAGAGGAGAACGCCCGAGATCATCGTCACCGTCATCTTTGAGAATGGAACCTGCTGCCGTCTCTGAAAGAGAAGGTCGTCGCCGAGAAAGAGGAGTACGCCACAGTCAACGACAGTTCCGACTCCATCCTGCCGCCGAAGTAAACCAGATCGTCTCCTAGCGCTGCTTCCACCGGAGGATCTACTACGCCGGAATGCCGGAGTGCGAGACTGCTGCTACGCCAAAAAACGGATGCCACGAAGGCTGACGACGCACGCCAGAAAGAAGGAGGAGGATTACCGTCTTTTTCTGCGTCGAACTACTAGTGACGAGGAGTGTACAGTACGTTTTTCTTTTTAGCCAAAGGAGATCACCGCCGAAGTACAGGGCTGCGATGCTAGGTTGCCTGTGTCGCCGGTACTGCCGAGTGCTGAACTGCCGAAGACAATGACCAAAGCTGCGTACGTCATTACTCTGTACTACTCCGTATGTTAATTATGTTATTGGGCCGGATCTCTTTTCTATATTTTAAATCATGGGCCGAATGTAGTTTATAGCTTGGGCTGGCTGAATGAATAAGGCATTGGACTGATCTGGTTAACTTATAAAGTGATTTAATTGGCTGGACTGAATTTTAAAAGTCGTAATAATAATAATAATAATAATAATAATAATAAAATGGATAGGAATTTGACTATTAGTTGATTCGATATTGATTGTTAAATTTGAATAGAAGGTAAATTGAGTGAAGAGCAAGGTAGAAGAATTTCGCTAGGAGTATTTCGAGTTTGAGGTAAGTTTCTCTGCCAATCCAAAATTGTTTCCTCCTATTATATGCTTATTATACATTATGTGATTAAGTGTGAATTGTGAATTTTGTGTATGTGATTTTGAAGAGATATTATATATATGGTAGTTAAGAAATATAAATCAAGTACTTTTGGGGTATTAAATATTTTTAAATACCTTTGAGACTTATTAGAGAAATTAAGAAGCATTTTTGAAGTATTGTTAAGCGAAGATAAAATTTACATTTTCATAAGAAGTGAGCATCTCGGGAGTAATCCGAGGTGTCGGTTTTCCACATCCGGGTAAATGTGGAGGGTGATTAGAGCTACTACTACTAAGAAGTACAGTTTAAGTTTCAAGTGAGATTTGGATCTATGATCCCTTTTAAGTGAGATTTGGATCTATGATCCCTTTTAAGAAGAAGTTATAGTAGTAGTCTCTAATCATTCAAGAATTTTAGAGATGGGGTGATTGGGTTCCGACCACTCGGGATGACTTACTACTCGGAGGGCTTGGAATCCCTTTTAGGGGGTGTGCACACTTAAGGTAGTCGTTTCGTTTCCGCAAGAGCAGTTGTGGTACCGGCACTTGTTCGGGGTGGCCGTCCGTAACCACGGTCCACCGGGCTCAGTCGAAAGGTTGAGCACCGCCCTTCTAAATTACTAGGAAGTTAGAGAAGAAGTGATTTTCTTAAGAAGTTTAAAGAGAAGAAATACTAAGAGATTTTCGAAGAGAAGTTGAGGATTTTAGTAAAGAAGTAATTTTAAGAAAAATCAAGGAGAAAAGTATTTTGGTGGAGTGCGTCATTTTTATATGATATTATATAAAAATCTATTTTAGTCAAACCTGATTATTTTACGGGGTTGGGTAGTACTTACTTAGCTCTAAAGCTAATTTTTTTTATTTCTCTTGTCTCCCTCTTCTCCCTTAAATTTTATCAGGTGATGAGTTGGATGCCTATGTGGATTGATGGATTGCTCGAGCTTGAGTGCGAATTAGAAGATGCCTTAGTTAAATCTAGTCATGAAATAAACATTTACTTATGATTACATTAGTTTTTGTTGGTTTACTTTGAGTTGTCTGTGCATTCGGTTAAGAGATGACCGAATGTGGCGGTAATACCCATTTCCCTATTTTAGACTTCCGCTGTATTTCTTCAACTCTTTGATTAATGAATAAAGTATTTCTTTTAAATATATCATTGTTTTGGGTGGGAAATTTAGGGGTGTTACACCGAGGGCTCCGGGGAACCCACCATACAACTCCGGACTCGGATGCCATTTACCCCAAGGGTATTGGCGGCCCGGATCCCAGAAAAGTACCGAGGGCAACTCATCAAGCCCTACGATGGAAAAACTGACCCCCAGGAGCACTACAGTAGGTACCAAAATAGTATGATGATGGTGGGGGCATCAGATGAGTATTTGTGCCGCTGGTTCCTCTCCACCTTAGAGGGGCCGGCTTACGAATGGTTCAATCGATTGCCCGAGGGCTGCATCGACTTATGGCAAGAACTCGCCCAGCGATTCTTGACACAATTTGCGGGAAGGCGCCGCACAAGAAAACACTTCTCCCATTTGCTGACAGTAAGGCAAAGGAAGGAGGAGACCCTTCGGGACTTCTTGGAGTGCTGGAGGACGGAGGCTGATAAAGTTGATGGCGCAGAAGACGGGACCCTCCTGGCCCTCCTCCAAATAGTAATCCGCCCCGGAAACTTCTCAAGGAGCCTCATCATCGACCCCCCCCCCCCCCGCCCCGCGATTACATAAGGGCCCTACAGCGGGGGGATAGGTACGCCGAAGCCGAGGAGGTGGAAAAATGCCATCACAACCCCGATGAGCAACGCCCTCGGCCAGACAACAAAGGCAACCGGGGACCGGGGGCTCCCCGTAATCAACCCAAGGATTCGGAACCCCCCGGTGACCGCCCCCGGCATGGCCAAGCCAAGCCCGGGGGAGGTTACAAGGGGAACCCGAGGGCTTGGGCACAACCTGTTCTCCTGGAGCACCCTCGGACACCTTTGACGCACCCCGTCAGCGTCATCCTTGACTTCACGGAGGAGAGGGGTCTGGTGGAACGAGATTCTCGCGCACCCCCGGAGGTATATGCCATCAACCCAAACTACCCCTACTGTCGCTTCCACCGGCATCAAGGGAACAAAACCGATGACTGCCATCAGTTGAAGACGGCCATCGAAAGGTTGATACAGGCGGGCCATTTGTCCCAATTTGTCCAAGGCCCTCAGCAACAGGGCCCCCCTCACCAAGGGGCACCCCGAGGGCACCCTGCGAGAGCAAACGCATGGGTCAACCCCAACACCACCCCCCTCGGCAAGAAGAGGGAGATTGGGAACCTGGAAGTAGAGGAGGAAGAGTACCCTCGGTACCAAGAAAAGAAGCGCCACATCCTCATGATCACTGGGGGCAATACCGGGGGTGAATCTACCAGTCAACGAAAGAAGTGGGCTCAATCACTTTACGTGGGGGAAGTCACTCATATGTCCCCAGTAAAGCGGCTGAGGGAGGAACCCATCAACTTCACTAACGCTGATCTCCCCCCAGTGTCCTCTCCACATAGGAATGCCCTCGTCATCCGCACAGAGATCCATGACACTATCATTCACCGAACTTACGTTGACACGGGCAGCTCCGTCAATGTAATGTACCTCAGCACCTTCAGAGAGCTGCATCTAGAGAGGGGAACCCTTCGGCCCATCAAGACCCCTCTTTCCGGCTTCACCGGCGACACCATTGATTTTGAGGGGGTCATAACCCTCCCGGTACTTTTCGGCGACAGGCTCCATAGAGCCAAGCTCGAAATGGAGTTCGTCGTCGTCAACATCGGCTGCGCCCACAACATCATCCTCGGCCGGACAGCCCTCGAGGATCTCAAAGCCGTCATCTCCATGAGGCACCTCTGCCTCAAGTTCCCAGCCGAGGGAGGCATCGGTTACTTAAGGGGGAATCAAAAACTTGCCCGCGCTTGCTACCTTCAAGTGACGAAGAGGGTTAGCAAGACGGAGTTCCGCGTTGACACCATCACCGGAACTGTGGAAGAGGAAGAAAGGAGGCCGAGGGCTGAACCAGCCGAGGAGGTAGAAGCCTTTGCGCTCGATCCGTCCAAGCCGGAAAGAGTCGTGAAGATTGGAGCCCAGCTCCCCGAAGACTTGAAGACCGGCATCATCAGCGCCCTCCGCGCCTACTCCACTGTTTTTGCGTGGGGGCCGGAAGACATGCCGGGAATCAACCGAAGGGTCATCACCCACCGCCTCTCGGTGGACCGTTTGGCTAAACCAGTACAACAACGGAGGAGACCCCTCTCGGCCGAGAGGAGGGAATTTGTGAAAAAGGAGGTCGCCATGCTCCTCTCTATCAAGCACATCAAGGAGGTAAAATACCCCTCATGGTTGGCGAACGAGTCCTCGCACAAAAACCGCCCTCATTCCGCATGTCCGTGGACTACACGGATCTCAACAAGGCATGTCCCATGGACCCCTTTCCTTTGCCGAATATTGATCAACTTGTAGATGAGACCGCGGGGTGTGAAATCATGTCATTTCTTGACACGTTCTGCGGGTATCATCAAATCTTTATGCATGAGGAAGACGCTGAAAAAATGGCCTTCATGACTCCCGAAGGCATCTTCTGCTACCTTGTCATGGCCTTCGGCCTAAAGAACTCAGGCACCACCTACACCCGGATGATGGCCAGGGTCTTTCAAGCTGTCCTAGGGCGCACCATGGAGGCATATGTTGACGACATGATCGTCAAAAGCAAGCAATCAGCAAGCCATGGTGACGACCTGAGGGAAATCTTCGCCATCATGCAGAAGTTCAGCCTTCGGCTAAACCCGAAGAAGTGCAACTTCGGCGTACAAGGGGGCAAATTCTTGGGCTACATGGTGAGCCGAAGGGGTATCGAGGCCAACCCCGAGAAGATCCAGGCCATCATAAACATGGAGCCCCCACGCAACGTGAAGGAGGTCCAATGATTGACGGGCCGCCTAGCAGCCCTCAATCGCTTCCTATCCAAATCGGCGGAGAAGTCCTTACCCTTCTTCCAGATCATGAGAAAGACCGCCGGTTTCCAATGGACTTCAGAGTGTCAAGAGGCCTTCGAGGAACTGAAACGGTACTTATCTTCACCCCCTATGCTCTCTAAATCCAAGGTGGGGGAGACCCTGTACCTTTACCCGGGTGTTAGCCCGACAGCCATCAGCTCAGTACTCATCCGGGAAGAGGATGGCATCCAACATGCCATCTTCTATGTTAGCAAGACCCTCAGGGAAGCAGAACTCCGGTATTCCCCTGTGGAAAAAAACGGTGTTGGCTATCGTGTGGACTGTCAAGAAGTTGGGCCATTACTTCCAAGCTCACCCGGTCCAGGTCCTCACTCACCAACCCCTCGGCGCTTTGATGAGGAGCCCCACCACCTCCTCCCGAATGGTAAAATGGGCTGTCTTCCTAAGCCAATACAACATCGACATTCGTCCTAGGCCCGCCATCAAGGGCCAAGCCCTAGCGGACTTCGTGACGGAGTGCACAACAAGATCAGCCACAGACGAGGAGCCCTCGGCACCCTCGGACGATTGGTGGACCCTCTACACCGATGACTCCTCCGCTGCCAAGGCATGTGGAGGAGGGGTGGTCCTCATCTCACCCGAAGGCTTCCGGGCCTATTACGCAGTCCGCTTCTCCTTCAAGGTCTCCAACAATGAAGCCGAATACGAGGCCCTCCTCTGTGGCCTTCGGCTGGCAGATAACATGAAGGCCCGACAGATTCACGCCAAGTGCGACTCCAAGTTAGTCGTCGGCCAAATTTCCGGGGAGTACGAAGCCAAGGAAGGAAGAATGAAGCAGTACAAAGAAGCGGCTAAGGAGTTGCTTAAGGTATTTGAGGCACACTCTCTTACTCAAATACCGAGGGCTCAAAACTCCGAGGCCGACATCTTATCCAAGCTCTCGTCCGAATCCCCTGAGCATATCTCAAAAATTGCCAAAGTAGAGGAGCTCAGCCTCTCCAGCATACATGCTAGCCCCATCATGCACATACAACGAAGGCAAGATGACTGGATCTCGGACATTGTCGCCTTCATCACCACATGGCAACTTCCCGAGGATGAGGCCCGTGCCAAGTTAGCAAAACTGAGGGCTCCCAGCTACGTTATCGAGGACGGAAGGCTTTATAAAAGATCGTACAACGGGGCGTTACTTCGGTGCCTTCATCAGGATGAAGCCGAAGTTGCAATGGAGGAAGTGCACAGTGGCACTTGTTCAGCTCACCAGGGACCCTTCTCCATGTCCCGAAGGCTCATAATCCAGGGATACTTTTGGCCTACAATGGCCTGGGAATGTGCGGATCTCGCCCGAAGGTGTACCGCATGCCAACACTTCCAGAAAGCCCCCGGCAGGCCAGCGGTCAACTATGCCCCCATCAACACATCCATACCCTTCGCTCGATGAGGCATAGACCTTGTGGGCCCTCTGCCGAGGGGTACCTCCAACAACAGGTACATCATTGTCGCCATCGACTACTTCACCAAATGGGTGGAAGCTGAGCCACTCACCAGCATTACTGAGGCCAGGTGCCGTCATTTTGTTCTCAAGAACGTCCTCACAAGGTTTGGCGTCCCCCAGCAAATCATCTCCGACAACGGGACTCGGTTTGAGGCAGCCCCCTTGTCACGCCCCGGGCCTAGCCGGACACGTCAACAACCCGCCGTACAGTACGAATAGTCAACCGCAGTCCGACTCATCCATACTATACAAGGCGTCATGAATATCATTCACACATAGTACATCCATAAACAAGCATAATGTAAATCATTCATTTAAAACAGCGGAAGCATAAATACAATTGTTCAAGCCACACTTGGCATAACTCGGCATACAAGCCCCCAAAGTAATTATTCAAAAATAATATCCATGAGCATTAACGTAGTTGTTTTTAAAACAAAACGGAAGAAGCACGAACCACGTCTTCTCCCCTTGATCCTCCCGAAGCCACGGGCGATGGTAGCAACCTTCAAGTTCTACCTGAAACTGTGAGGTGGCCTCCCCCGTGAAGGGGAGGTCAGTACTTGGAAATATTTGACAAGTACAATAGCAACTATACTAAGTATAATCAACGTTTTAATTTCCAAGACCCTCAACTTAGGGTACTATTATATTATAGGCCATAACCCTCGGTTACCCCTTTTACTTTTAACTGTACTTACGTTACATAAAGTCAAGTAGTCGGCCCGTAGGCCCATATTCATTTAGAATTCATCGTTTCCATTCCCCCGTGACCGCTAGTCACGATAACCCCGTGGGGTCCCATCGAGCCCCAATTGTATAGCATGGGCTCGGCCCAACTACATCTCTATACAATCCTCTAGCTCAATATATCATATCAAAATTTGTATGGCAAGGGCTCGGCCCAACTACGTTTCCATACCAACCATAAGTTCGTGGCAAGGGCTCGGCCCAACTACGTTTCCACGGAGGTCACATATACATGGCAAGGGCTCGGCCCAACTACGTTTCCATGCTAATCATATTACATGGCATGGGCTCGGCCCAACTACATCTCCATGTCATCCTAGAGTCCAACTCTAATTATTTTCATAATCAAATTCTCAAGCAAGTCCTATGCCTAGAATCAATTCCCGTAGGTGGCCTTTAGGCCTACCCCTATCACACCTTAGTGTTCATACCATTCATCCTTAAGTATCTCTTGAGACTACTAAAGGCATATCTATTCACAATCCCACCTCTTAGGATTTGTTTCATCATTTATTTATATTAATTCCCCGACTAGTATTTCGATACTAATTGGATAATCTTAGAACATGCCAAGTTCCTATTTCCCAATTGGCATTTCATTTCCATTGATTTCTCAACCCAAGTATAGTTTGATCTCAATATCAAAAATATCATTTTAATCCATTCATGAATTTCATACATGAAGTAAAGTATATTTTATCACAATGTAATCATAGTAATTCCATTAACATGCCGTTCCATTCATTTCACATAATCATACACAATTATTCTAAATTTGTATATCATGCTTCACTTACTCATATCCATATTATTTTCATTTAGGCATTATTAATCATTAATAATCCATGAAAATCCCATCTAATTACTTTAGGCATTCTTATGAAATTAACTCACTAATTATAAGCAATATAGTCAGCCATCCTCACCTCGTGATGTGCTACAATAGTTGCCTTTGCTAAGCTCCTCGATCAATCCCCGTTCTAGGCCGATTGAAAGTGGAAAACTGGGTTTCTGGGCAAAAGCCGGGCGGCTTTCGCAAAAGCCGGGCGGCTTTCGTGGTTTGCAACTATGACTAGCTCCTTTGAAGTGGCGGTTTCCGGCGATTTCGACTCCTATCGATTTGCCAACCCTCCTAAGTTAATTACCACCACTTTATATCAATATTCTACACTTTTAAACGTGTAGAACTCATGGTTTAATTCACCATATGATTTCTCAATAATCATACACAATAAAACTAGTTAGAAGAGTAGAAATTGTGTTCTTACCTCTTCTTCTAGCTTTTCCTCCTGGATTTCACTTCCTTTTTGCTTCCTCTAAGGTTCCTGTTGGCAGAGCTATCCCAAGGCCCTCTCCCTCCCCTCTTGTGCGTATGGTGTAGAGTGAGTGTGAGGATAAGAGATCATCCCTACTCCTCTAAGTCAACCAATAAAACAAGGGGTAGGGTCATGGTGGGTATGGGTTTTGTCCCTAGGAGCTACTTCCCAGCTCTTTCCTTGGTAATCAGATCACAAAAACGTGGGATGGCCCCCACTTATGTGGGAAGTCATCCCATTACATCCCGGTGTGTATAATTGGTCCCGAAAGTTGTATTTTTCGGACTATTTTAGTCATATTTTATTTTATCGGGCCGAATAAAATATATCACGTGTTCCCAATAATTATGGGCCTTTAGAATAGATGTACATTCACCAACATTAATTTAGGAGTCTCCGAAACTCATTTCGGGCTGTTATCCGCTAAATTACCAATACCGGTAATTGGGCCCCGTTTGACTAACCGGTCAACTCCATGCTTTTCTTATGGCCCAAATAAAATATCCACCACCATATAGATGTCATCTAGACCAAGATGAATATAATATGTGGTTCGGGAATTATCGGGCGGTCCCCGTCCCGCTGTGGGCCCCACATGCAATTTACTATTCACGTAAAAGAAAATAAAAATTTACAATTACGCAAATTCATAAATCATCTTTCAAGGTTTATTAAATAATTTACAAAAAGTAAATATGCTCGGGGTCGGTGTTACAAGTTCACCCCCCCTTAATGGGAATTTCGTCCCCGAAATTCACAATGCTCATTCAAACAAAAACGTGTATTACTCTTTCATCAAAGCTTCCGTCTCCCAAGTTTCCTCCTCAACTCGGTCACTTTTCCAAAGGATTTTAACCATTGGAACTTTCTTGCTTCTCAATTTCTTGACTTGCCTGTCAAGTATCTTCACCGGTTGCACGGCATAATTCAAGTCTTCCCGTATTTCCACGGGTGGTTTTTCTAATACATGAGATGGATCTGGCATATACTTCTTAAGCATGGACACATGGAATACGTTATGTATCTTCTCCAATTCTGGAGTCAACTGTAATCGGTATGCCACGGCCCCAATCCTCTCAAGAACCACGAATGGCCCTATGTATCGTGGGTTAAGTTTCCCTCGGCTCTGAAATCGGATGATTCCCTTCCAAGGTGAAACTTTCAAAAACACTTCATCTCCCACCTTAAACTCCAAGGCTCTTCGGCGCTTATCGGTATAGCTTTTCTGTCTATCCTGGGCCGCCTTAAGTCTCTCACGAATCATCTTCACCTTAGACTTGGTGATCTCCACTAATTCCGTGCTCTCGAGTTTGGCCATGCCAACCTCATCCCAACACAACGGTGTACGACATCTCCTCCCATACAATGCCTCGTATGGAGGCATGCCTATACTCGCCTGATAACTGTTGTTATAGGCAAACTCCACAAGTGACAAATGGTTGTCCCAACTCCCTTGGAACTCCAATGCACATGCTCTCAGCATATCCTCTAATATCTGTATAACCCGCTCAGATTGCCCATCCATTTGTGGATGAAAAGCTGTACTGAATTTCAACTTTGTCCCCATAGATTCTTGGAATTTCGGTCAAAATCGTGATGTGAATCGCGGATCTCTATCGGATACAATGGTTATAGGAACCCCATGTAGCCTCACGATCTCATCCACATACAACTTGGCTAGCCTCTCCAGTGCATAGGTGGTGTTGATAGGTAGAAAGTGTGCACTCTTTGTGAGCCTATCGACCACAACCCATACGGCATCATAGTTCTTAATCGTCCGTGGCAGCCCCACCACGAAATCCATAGTCACGTGCTCCCACTTCCATTCAGGAATGGAGAGTGGCTGTAGTAATCCAGCCGGATGCTGATGTTCTGCCTTAACTTGCTGACAAGTAAGACACCTACTGATGTACTCGGCTATTTCCCTCTTCATACCCGACCACCAGTAACTTTCCTACAAATCACGGTACATCTTCGTGCCTCCCGGGTGCATGGCATACGCCGATGAATGAGCCTCCTCTAAGATGGACTTTCGGAGCTCATCATCCAACGGTACACACACTCGGTCACGAAATAATAAGAGACCATCGTCTCTCTCCCTGAAATCCTCAACCGGTCCCGCTAGCATGCGTTCACGGATCTTCATAAGTTCTTCGTCGGTTTCTTGACCCTTCTTGATTTCATCAAGTAATGTAGGTCTCACCTCGAATCTAGCTAACAAGGCACCATCGCTAGATACCTCCAATTGGGCTCTCAATGCCCTCAAGCTAGTCAATAATGCCCCAGATGAATTCTTTCGACTCAAGGCATCCGCTACTATGTTGGCTTTACCAGGGTGGTACTCTATAACTAGATGGTAGTCTTTTATCAATTCCATCCACCGTCTCTGTCTCATGTTTAACTCTTTTTGAGTAAACACGTACTTCAGGTTTTTGTGGTCGGTGTATATATGACATGTTTCCCTGTAGAGATAATGTCTCCATATCTTCAATGCGAACACCACTACCCCCAGCTCTAAGTCATGAGTGGGATAATTTACCTCATGCTTCTTCAACTGTCGTGAAGCATAGACAATCACCCTCCCATTCTGCATCAAGACACATCCAAGTCCCTGGATGCTTGTGTCGCTGTAAACATCGTACCCCACACCCTGTTTGGGTAGTGCGAGTACCGGTGCCTCGGTCAATCTCTTCTTCAGTTCAAGGAATCCCTTCTCACATCGGTCATCCCATACAAACTTGGCCTCCTTTCGAGTGAGCTTTGTCAATGGTGATGCCAAAACTGAGAACTTCTCCACAAATTTTCGGTAGTACCCTGCCAATCCAAGGAAGCTACTAATTTCCTTGACGTTCTTTGGCCTCTCCCATTCAGTAATGGCCTCGATCTTCTTGTTATCTACAGCAATCCCTGATCCCGAAACCACATGCCCGAGAAAGCCAATCTCCCTTAGCCAAAATTCACATTTGGAAAACTTGGCATAGAGTTGCTTCTCCCGTAGTGTCTCAAGAACAAGTATCAAGTGCTCCTCATGCTCTTCTTCACTCTTCGAGTAAATCAAGATATCATCTATGAACACAATCACAAACCGGTCCAAGTATTTATGAAATACCCGGTTCATCAAGTCCATAAATGCCACCGGGGCGTTGGTTAGCCCGAACGACATAACTAGGAACTCGAAATGACCATACCTTGTGCGGAATGCACTCTTCGGTATGTCATCCTCCTTTATTTTCAGTTGGTGGTACCCCGACCTCAAGTCAATCTTCGAAAACACCGTCGCTCCTCGGAGCTGATCAAACAAGTCATCAATCCTAGGCAAGGGATACCTATTCTTGATTGTGACCTTGTTCAGTTGACGATAGTCAATGCACATTCGAAGTGTTCCATCTTTCTTTTTCACGAAAAGGACCGGTGCTCCCCACGGAGAGTGACTCGGCCTTATGAAACCGTTATCCAATAGCTCTTGCAATTGGGTTTTCAACTCGTTAAGTTCAGCGGGTGCCATTCTGTATGGCGGTATAGAGATTGGTTTGGTGCTGGGTTCAACCTCGATCACGAACTCAATCTCCCTATCGGGTGGAAGCCCCGGGAAGTCTTTTGGGAAGACATCTGGATACTTGCACACCACTCTCACATCATTGATGTCTACTTCTTCTTTGGTTTTGTCCACCACGTAAGCTAGATATGCGTGGCATCCCTTTCTCATCATATTCCTCGCTCTCACGGCGGATATGATACAACTGTTTGATTTACCTCTATCTCCCTCGAAACGTAAGGTCAAACCTTCGCCGTTTTCGAGTTCAAGAACCTTCGTATAACAATCAACCCTAGCATGATGCTTCTCTAGCCAATCCATCCCGAGGATCGCGTCGAACTCGATCATGCTCAGCGGTACGAAGTCACACGTCAAGTTTTGTCCCTCCACCTCCACCTCACATGATGGATAGTGGCTACCTCTCTCGATATCATCCCCTAGAGGCGTGGACATCAATAGGGTTTGAGTCATTGGTACAAGTGGTCCGTTGAATCCGCTGGCGAACGCCTCACTCACAAATGATCGTTGCGCCCCGGTATCAATAAGGATCCTTGCGTCTCTCCCGTTTATCTTTAGTGTTCCTACATTCATGAGTAATGTAAGACACACTATCTAATCAATAGGCTTGTTTCTTAAGTCGTGGAGTATGTTGGTCGTGTTTCGGGTGGGGTCCGTTTGACACCCGTCCGAAAATTCCCGGTTTCTGACCCTTAGAACCGTTCTGGGACCGACCCCGGTGAAAGCCGGCCGCTTTTCACGAAAGCCGGCCGGTTTTCGACTGCGAGAATAATTCTCATTATTTAATCACGAAAGCCGGGCGGCTTTTACGAAAGCCGGGCGGTGTTCGTCGCCGTAGTTTTTATTCAGGGAAAGGTTTCGAAGCCGGCCGGTTTCTACAAAACCCGGCCGGGTTTCAGCAGCGCAGGAATCCCCAGGCCTAACGAAAGTCGGGCGGCTTTCGCTAAAGCCGGGCGGCTTTCAGCTGCGAGAAATTTCCCTGGTCGGGCATTTATGAAAGCCGACCGGCCTTTACAAAAGCCGGCCGGTTTTTAGTTGCGAGGAATTTCCAGATTAAATGTTGACAAAAGTCGGGCGGTGTTTGGTGGAAACCGGCCGGCATTCATTGCCGCGGTATTTTCCCAATAAATCAAGACGAAAGCCGGGCGGCTTTCGTCAAATGCCGGGCGGCATTCGCCCAGGGCGGGGATTTTTCCTCCCCCTTCCCCTACAATCCCGACCAAACCGTCGGGGTTACAGATTTTGCACATTACAAACACTCCTATTGCATACAATGGAGTTAATAACATGAGTTTAAGATTTTACCCGCCACGGAGTCCGGGTTAGCACATGCGTCCGCCTCCGTCATCGCATAGACCCTAGCCTGGGTCTTGCCTTGGTTCACGGATGGCGCGTTACTTGTACTTGGCCCTCCGTGCGCCGTGCTCGCGTGAAGTGCCCCTGCTCGGTTCCTACTTGTCGTAGTCCCGCTGCTAGGTCCTGCACCCATGGCTCGCCCAAGTTGTGGGCAGTTTGATCTCAAGTTGTGGGGGATCGCGGCACTTGCCCGCGTGGTTCCTCTTGCAGTTGTTGCACATGCTAATGCCCGAGCCTTGCGACCTCGAGCCTTGCCCTCCTGGGCCTTGATTTCCCCTAGATGGTGGTGCGGGCGTTCTGAAAGACCCACCTCCCCCGTGGTTCCCCTTCTTGCTAGAACCTTGGGGGCCGGTGTTCTCCCATTTCCTCTTCTTCGCCTCTTCGGCGTTTTTCAGCTTTCTTTCTTCCCATTCCTTCTCCCCTTTCAGGCCTTGCTCCACCACTTGACTAAACGTCATGTTAGGCAATTGTGTTGCCCGTTCACGCACGTCTAAGTCTAAAGCATCCCAAAAGTGATTCACCATCCGGTTCTCATCACAAGCATACTCCGGTATGAACTTCGCGAGCTCCCTGAACTTGTGCTCAACAACCCGCCGTACAGTACGAATAGTCAACCGCAGTCCGACTCATCCATACTATACAAGGCGTCATGAATATCATTCACACATAGTACATCCATAAACAAGCATAATGTAAATCATTCATTTAAAACAGCGGAAGCATAAATACAATTGGTCAAGCCACACTTGGCATAACTCGGCATACAAGCCCCCAAAGTAATTATTCAAAAATAATATCCATGAGCATTAACGTAGTTGTTTTTAAAACAGAACGGAAGAAGTACGAACCACGTCTTCTCCCCTTGATCCTCCCGAAGCCACGGGCGATGGTAGCAACCTTCAAGTTCTACCTGAAACTGTGAGGTGGCCTCCCCCGTGAAGGGGAGGTCAGTACTTGGAAATATTTGACAAGTACAATAGCAACTATACTAAGTATAATCAACGTTTTAATTTCCAAGACCCTCAACTTAGGGTACTATTATATTATAGGCCATAACCCTCGGTTACCCCTTTTACTTTTAACTGTACTTACGTTACATAAAGTCAAGTAGTCGGCCCGTAGGCCCATATTCATTTAGAATTCATCATTTCCATTCCCCCGTGACCGCAAGTCACGATAACCCCGTGGGGTCCCATCGAGCCCCAATTGTATAGCATGGGCTCGGCCCAACTACATCTCTATACAATCCTCTAGCTCAATATATCATATCAAAATTTGTATGGCAAGGGTTCGGCCCAACTACGTTTCCATACCAACCATAACTTCGTGACAAGGGCTCGGCCCAACTACGTTTCCACGGAGGTCACATATACATGGCAAGGGCTCAGCCCAACTACGTTTCCATGCTAATCATATTACATGGCATGGGCTCGGCCCAACTACATCTCCATGTCATCCTAGAGTCCAACTCTAATTATTTTCATAATCAAATTCTCAAGCAAGTCCTATGCCTAGAATCAATTCCCGTAGGTGGCCTTTAGGCCTACCCCTATCACACCTTAGTGTTCATACCATTCATCCTTAAGTATCTCTTGAGACTACTAAAGGCATATCTATTCACAATCCCACCTCTTAGGATTTGTTTCATCATTTATTTATATTAATTCCCCGACTAGTATTTCGATACTAATTGGATAATCTTAGAACATGCCAAGTTCCTATTTCCCAATTGGCATTTCATTTCCATTGATTTCTCAACCCAAGTATAGTTTGATCTCAATATCAAAAATATCACTTTAATCCATTCATGAATTTCATACATGAAGTAAAGTATATTTTATCACAATGTCATCATAGTAATTCCATTAACATGCCGTTCCATTCATTTCACATAATCATACACAATTATTCTAAATTTGTATATCATGCTTCACTTACTCATATCCATATTACTTTCATTTAGGCATTATTAATCATTAATAATCCATGAAAATCCCATCTAATTACTTTAGGAATTCTTATGAAATTAACTCACTAATTATAAGCAATATAGTCAGCCATCCTCACCTCGTGATGTGCTACAATAGTTGCCTTTGCTAAGCTCCTCGATCAATCCCCGTTCTAGGCCGATTGAAAGTGGAAAACTAGGTTTCTGGGCAAAAGCCGGGCGGCTTTTGCAAAAGCCGGGCGGCTTTCGTGGTCTGCAACTACGACTAGCTCCTTTGAAGTGGCGGTTTCCGGCGATTTCGACTCTTATCGATTTGCCAACCCTCCTAAGTTAATTACCACCACTTTATATCAATATTATACACTTTTAAATGTGTAGAACTCATGGTTTAATCCACCATATGATTTCTCAAAAATCATACACAATAAAACTAGTTAGAAGAGTAGAAATTGTGTTCTTACCTCTTCTTCTAGCTTTTCCTCCTGGATTTCACTTCCTTTTTGCTTCCTCTAAGGTTCCTGTTGGCAGAGCTATCCCAAGGCCCTCTCCCTCCCCTCTTGTGTGTATGGTGTAGAGTGAGTGTGAGGATAAGAGATCATCCCTACTCCTCTAAGTCAACCAATAAAACAAGGGGTAGGGTCATGGTGGGTATGGGTTTTGTCCCTAGGAGCTTCTTCCCAGCTCTTTCCTTGGTAATCAGATCATAAAAACGTGGGATGGCCCCCACTTATGTGGGAGGTCATCCCATTACGTCCCGATGTGTATAATTGGCCCCGAAAGTTGTATTTTTCGGACTATTTTAGTCATATTTTATTTTATCGGGCCGGATAAAATATATCACGTGTTCCCAATAATTATGGGCCTTTAGAATAGATGTACATTCACCAACATTAATTTAGGAGTCTCCGAAACTCATTTCGGGCTGTTATCCGCTAAATTACCAATACCGGTAATTGGGCCCCGTTTGACCAACCGGTCAACTCCATGCCTTTCTTATAGCCCAAATAAAATATCCACCACCATATAGATGTCATCTAGACCAAGATGAATATAATATGTGGTTCGGGAATTATCGGGTGGTCCCCGTCCCGCTGTGGGCCCCACATGCAATTTACTATTCACGAAAAAGAAATAATAAAAATTTACAATTACGCAAATTCATAAATCATCTTTCAAGGTTTATTACATAATTTACTAAAAGTAAATATGCTCGGGGTCGGTGTTACACCCCTTCTGTGCCCTCCTAGAGGCATGGGGCATCAAACACACCTTCTCATCCGTTGCCTACCCTCAAGGCAACAGTCAGGTGGAAAACGCCAACAGGACCTTGCTCGAGGGCCTAAAGAAGAAACTGGAGGCCGAAGGGGGTGGTTGGGTAGAAGAACTCCACAACATCTTATGGGCCTACCGCACGACCCATCGGCGAGCAACGGGCGAGACACCCTTCTCCCTTTGCTACGGATTTGAACCTAAGGCCCCCACTGAGGTAACTCTTCCGACCCGAAGGGTCACACAATATGACCCCGAGGTCAATGACGCCAATATGGCCCTCGACCTTCACCTTATTTCAGAACGCCGAGAGCAAGCCTTCATATGCGCGGAAAACTACCGAAGGCAAGTAAAGAGTTACGTTGACGCCAAAGTCTGCTCCCGGGAATTCCAAGTGGGGGATTATGTCCTCCGAAGAAGGGAAGCTAGCCAACCAACCGAGGGCGGCAAGATGGCACCAAAGTTCGAAGCCCCCTACATTGTGGCGGCCATCATCAAACCAGGAACTTACAAACTAAAATGCCCCAATGGGACCGAGGTCCCTAGACACTGGAATGTACATCACTTAGTTAAATTTTATCAATAACATCAGAGCGGTCGAGCCCTCATAACTAGTGCATGTATTATTTTGCGGCCCAAGGCCTCCAATTTTGAAGAATGAAGGCATATTGAAGACACTAAGAACATGGAACCAGACCCTTATGAGCAGCCAAGCCCTCATATCAGCCCCTGGCACAAGGCCTTATCACAAGTAAGAACCCTCGGCGCAAAGTGCCGAGGGTAGACTATACTATCACCCATAATATAGAAAGAGAACCCCACATGTTTTTACAGAATGCCCCTCGGCGCCCAGTGCCGGGGGCATACACTACTATCAACTTTCAACAAACGGAAGAAAACACCAAGTGTTTCCTTTGAAGACCCTTCGGTATCAAGTGCCGAGGGTAGACACCCCAATCACTTACGACAAATGAAGAAAAACACCAAATGTTTTTACAGAAAACCTCTCGGTACCAAGTGCCGGGGACCGTATACCGGAACAAACACCAAGTGTTGTTTCTAAAGCCGTACCCCTCGAGGACGCATATTCCGAAGGCGCCATCTATCGGTGCCGGTAGCACGTAGTGCCCCCGGCCATTTGCAACCAGTGTGCAAATGAAAACCCTTCCCTGAAACGCTTTCCGCGTCACTACCCCAAGGGTATGACAGGCAGGTAATATGCCCAGGATTCGACTTTCAAAAACGGAACGCTTTCCGCGCCATTTCTTCAAGGGATTGGCAGGCATCTAATATGCCCAGGATTCGACTTCCAAATCGAAACGCTCCCCGCGCCACTACCCTAAGGGTGTGGCAGGCCACGGACTATGTCTGGCGCCGAGGGGACGACTTTCAAAACTGAGGCGCTTTCCGTGCCATCTCCTAAGGGGAGGCAGGCTACAGACCATGTCTTGTGCCCAGGGAACGACCCTCGATCCCCTCGGAACTCGGAAGGTTAACCCGAGGGGGGAGCTAATGGTGTATTCTGTTACCTCCCGATAGGCCAAGCCTTACCAAGAAACCAAGTTTCTTGAAGCCTTCCCTTCACTACAAAAAAAATGGGGTGGTGAAGGGGAGTAGACCCAGCGAGAAATCAATGAGTACACAAACTTCAAATAGATGGACAAGTCACTAAAGCCGAAAGCTCTAATCCTACAAAAGGGATAGAATTGGTTAAGAACACCCAACAACATTTCAAGGAACGTGGAAGGCTCTTATGAACAACAGAGGTCGAAGGCAACTACTACTACTCACCGAGGGCCAGTCTCACAGGCCGAGGAATTTTCCCAAGTCTACAAAATTGGGTGCCCTCGGGACTACCACATGACCGAGGGGAGTGCCACCTAAAATTCTGCAAACCCGAAGGCTCCACATACCGAAGGCCAGATGATATTCAAAACAATTAGGAAAATTTCTAAGTCCTAAAGTGTTGGGCCCTTTATCATTCAGCCGAAGGTGCGCTACCACAAGGCTCTCACAATCATCCGAAGGGCCCCTACCTCATACAACTACACTTAGAAAAAATTTCTAAGTCCTAAATATTTTGGGCCCTCGGTCATGTATCCATGCAGCAAAGAGTGCCCACATACCGAAGGCCAGGTGATATTCAGACACTTAGAAAAATTATCTATGTCCTAAGCGTTTTGCCTCCGGTCATGTCATGAAGGCTACACAGAATCAGAGGGAAGGAATTAGCCGAGGGCCAACAGATGAACAACACTTAGAAAAAATTTCTAAGTCCTAAACGTTTGGCCCTCGGTGAAATATTCAGATGACTAAACGGGCCTAGTAGCCGAGGGCTACGGGATGCACTATACTTAGAGAAATATTTTCTAAGTCCTAAAAGTTGGCCCCTCGGCCAGAATACCTCACAAACATACATTCATTCACAGAGAAAGGCGAAGACATACATTCAAAAACGAAATACATTCATATACAAAAGCCCGAAGGCAGACATTCATCCATTAAAGGGAAAGAAAAGTTAAGGTGTCTATTACAGGAGGGTTGATGCCGAAAGCATACAGATGTTCATTACAAAGCTGTTCAAAAAATTACTAAGTACAATCTCACTCAGCCTTTGCTTCCTCAGCAGGCTTCGAGGTGACCTCTACTCCAGCCTCCTCATTGTCGCCCTCGACCTCCTTCATCAGCTCTGTGTCTTCTAGGTCTGGCCTTTGGACATCCGGAGGGAGGGGAACACGAACATCTGGCTGTAGGGGAGGGAGGCCATATGCTGTCGGGTCGAAGTCCTTCGGGTCGATTTTCAAATGACGGGCCATCCTCCGGTAGATGAGGGCCTGAGTAAAAAACTCACCCCCATCATAATATTTCTGGCCCTTCTGGGAAACCCACTCTACGCCGGGCCCGTCGCACCACTCATCAACAGAGGACTCCACAACCGAGAATAGCCACTGCTTGTGCCCCTCGGCTTTCCACCCCTCCGCCAGGAATCCGGAGATGGCCTCCTCCCATGCCTTGGCAATGGCCTCCGCCTTGGCGGCCTTCTCAAGGGCTTCTACTGCGGACCTCTCAGCCTCGGCCTTGCCACGGTCAGCGGCCTCTGCCCGCAGCGGCCTCTGCCGAAGGCTCTCCTCCAGCGCAGCCATTTGCCTGATGGCATCAGAGTTCTGGTGAACAAGTTCCTTCATGTTCGCGTCCTGCTCAGCCTTGTGCAGGCGCCACTCCTCCAGCCTCCGGGCCTGCTCGCCGAGGGCAATGCAAGCCTGTAAGATACAAAGGAGTTAGGAAAGCTATGAAGTGTATCCTAACGCAAGGTAGAATGGTGACAATGAAGAAACTTACAGTGAGGGAAGACCGGAGGATCTTGTCTTCGAGGGCCATGTCATCATCAGCCCCGAGGGCGGCTCTGTCAATCTCAGGGGTCATGCCCCTCAAAAGCACCCTCGGATCCACCGTGCAGTTCATCACGGTTGTTCCCCTCGAGAGAGAAACCTGCAAAACCTCGGAGGGTGGCTCCCCAACACCCATCGGCATTTCAGCCACCGGCATTTCCACATGCGTCCCGGAGGCGGAGCGCTCATCTACGATCACCACAGGAGGATCCTTCTTCCTGGTATCTCCCTTTTTGGGCTTCTTCCCCTCGGGAGCCTTGCCCGCGGCCTTCCTCTTCACGGCGGCGGCGGCATCAGCAGTGGGGACCGTCGATGTGCCCTCGGACTTCTTGAAAAAGTCACTAGCGGGCTTCTGAGTGCCCGCATCCGCCCCCTTCGGAATTTTGGAGGACTTCTTCTTCAAATCAGCAAGCCCCCTGACGTTCATCTTGGAAACCGGGATACCTGCAAAACAATGAAGGGTTAGGCCGACGGGTCATCAATAAACGACATGAAAGTACAAAAAATAAAAAGGTATGCTAAGTACGAAAGTAAAGATGCCCTCGGCTGCTACCTCCTAAACCCCCGGAGGCTCCATCAAGCGGCGGGTACTTTTCATTTGTTTGCCCCAGGAAGCGATACCGCCGGAACCCGAGGGTATAGAGATCCTCCTCCAGGGTGCACTCCTTGATGGTTATATTCTTGTTTCGACCCTCTGGGATCTTAGCCAGGATCCTGCCATCCTCGAGGGCGGCGCTCCTCACCTTCTCATGCAGCCTAAACCGGTCGCGTAGCTCCCTCGGGAAGGGGCTCTCAGCTAGCCTGACGTAGCACCATCGCTCCTTCAAGCCTTTGTTCGAGGAAGGCGCCTCAGTGAATAACTTGAACAGGGCCACCTTCTGCAAGTTCGCGAAGCCCTCGGCATTCGCATGCCCCCCCGAGACAAGTTGAAACTTTGGAAGAACAAGTCCAAGCTAGGTGTTACCCCCCGGGACTTACAGAGATGGAGGAACCCAGCGATGTACGAGTGGCTATTCGGCGTGAGCTGGCAGGGGAGCAGTCCTACGTACCGAAGGTACTCACGCAGAAAAGGGTGCAGAGGGAATTGGAGGCCCATTGACACCAAAAGGATGTGAACGGCTATACATCCCTCGGGGGCCCGGGAGAGGACATCATCAGGTCCCGGTGGCACTACCGTCGCCGAGGGCCCCACATGAAGCTGGGTAACATAGAAGTCCACCTTATCAGCCTTCGACCTTATCTCGAGGGCGGCGGTATTCAGGAAGGAGTACCCCTCAGGCATGTCGACAGGCTTCCCTTGGTCAGCAACACTGCCTTTCTTCTTAGAAGCGGCAGCCTTCGTCTTCTTCTTCCCGGGGGCCACCCGGAGAGGGGCCGGGTTCAATGGCCGAGAGGTGCTGGCCTCACCAGCGTCGCGAGGGGGAGGAACTGCGACGGTGACCCTCATGCTCTATCTCTGCGCCTCTTCCTCGGCCACCTGCCAGGTGAGAGCCAGCTCTTCATCCTCGCATTCTTGTTCGAATCCCTCGGCTTCCACCTCGGCAACGAGGGCTCTCTGCAACTCCATCGCTATGGCGGCATCATGCCCCACCGAGGGCTGTTCACTTGTGGACTCCACATCGGAGACGGTTTCCTCCTCCATCGAGGGCTCCCTCGAGATGTCTTGGGAATCGCTTTGTGAAGACATCGTGTATACTAAACCAAGGGTTCAGAGATACTAAAGGCTCTAAGCTACAACCCCTAATCTAAGGCCACAAAGCACAGATAGCAAGAAAGGTGAAGGACGAGTGGGGAACTGACCTTGGAACAAAGGATTGGATCGAGGGCAGGTGTTTCTCTCTCTAGAAAACAAATGGCCAGAGCTTCGCTAACAACAATGATCGCACAAGGAGGAAGTCCTCTGGACCTGGGTATTTATAGGCACCGCAAATCCGGGCTTGGGCCGGAAACCGGGCCTCCAGTTGAAAAGCCATAATTACGAACTGTCGAATTGCCCAATCGGTGACGCCCGCCCATAGGCAGCCAACGAACGCACACCACGTGGAGGCCCCCCCAACGGCTATATTTCTGACGTTAGATATTCCAACGGCTCTATTTACAACGGCTATATTCTGGGAACCGAGCCCGCGCCCTCGGCAGACCACTCCTTCATCAACCAAGAAACTAGCCCCTGGTTTTCTCCTTCACTCCACTTCATCGAGAGGAGCTCCAGGGTACACTTACCCAGAAGTGCTCCCGGCTTATGCCCCTTATACTACATCACAAATGCCTTCGGGCTCACTCCTTCAGGAGCCCACGGCTTCATAACGGGCACACCCCTCGGGAACCCTCAGCCCTCAAACACATTGAGGGCCACGTAACCCCAGGGAGCACACCTTCATCAACGATCACCCCCGGCTACGCAACAGGGAACCCCTCGGGGCACCACAGCCCCCCTTTGAAAACAAACAAGGGACCCCTCGACAACACCGACAATATCATCCACATTCATCGCGCCCTCATTCTCATAATCTGAGGGCTCCCCCTTCGGCATCTCTCAGGATAACAACAGCGAACCTTCGGCAAATCAACACACGTGCCTTCAGACAGGGATAGCCTTCGGCAGAAAATATTGCCACTCATTTCAAACCGGGATTTCACCTTTTCGACTCATCATTGGGGGAATTCGGTGCACTCTTTTTCCCTCATTGGAATTTTTTCCCACAGGGTTTTTTCCATTGAGGTTTTTAACGAGGCATCCCCCCAAAATGAAACGAAAAGCGTCACCCCTCGGCTTCATATTGCAGGCAGGCACTACTCTACTCCTTTTCACCACTTTGCAAGTGCCTCAAGGAGTGGGGGACTGGAGAACCTCTTCAGGAAAAACCTCAAAAAACAAAAAATGTCAAAAACTCCCACAACAACAAACATGATCCCTTAAGTCCTGGAATGTGGGTAACTGAGGGACTGCCCTCGGCTGAAACATGCACACAACAAACTACTCGCAAACTTTACAAACTACAACGGAACAACACCAAATGACACACAAATTACTCCTTTTCCCTCAAGTACCTTTCGGCAAAAGGAGTGAGGGACTCCTGATGGAGTATATGGCCCAGGAACCCCCGGCCCATACACTCCTGCCATTCTAAGGGAGGCCCAATAGGCCCAGGAAGCACAGCAGGCCCAGATCACAGCGCCCCAAGTACTAAGCAACCTACGTGGCACACTAGGGGTGCCTTCGCCCCCCCCCCCCCCCCCCGGCCGAAGGCTCCAATTCTCACAGGATGGCCAACTCAAGCAAACAAAGTCACTGGGAGAAAACGGCGAAAATCAGTAGCCCTCGGCACCCAGAGCCCTCGGCACTAAGGAGGTCCCCGGTACTCAGAGCCCTCGGCTAATCACCTGCAGCCGAGGGCGCCTTTCTCGACATAATATCCTCTCCGCATGCGCCTGAATCACCGTACCAAGTACGACGTCACATCCAACAGCTGCATTTAATGCGGCCACATGCGAATGTCAGCGCCACCCCGTTGAGGTGACCCCCCGATCATCAGAATGATGACACGTGTCCCTATCTGGCATTTATTACTACTATAAATAGCGCCCCTTTTCCCCATTTGTAATCCAAGTGAAATACGCTCACTACAGATATCTGGACAACTTAGGTCAAATATAGACACCAAATATAGTTATAGACGGTTATTAATTTATAAAGTCGACTCTTAGTCTATTTATTTAAATTAGGCCATATAAAACTAGTTAAGTAATTAAATAAGGAAATATTTATATTAATGGTGAAATAAATAAATCACTGAGATTGAAAAATAATATTCTGGACTAAAAATAATGTTGGAAAAAAATAAGGAAAATAAAATAAGGTTGGGTTAGCTAGCATAAATAATTGACTATATGTAGACTTAATAAATAACTTAGTTATGTAATTAGTGGACTAATTCAATTAATAATTTTTATAATTTATTATTAGATATTCGGACTTCATATAAATATTTAAAATATTTGAATTCATAAATTAATGGGTTAATATAAATAAAGCAATTAGATAATAATTTATGAGTAGAGTAAATTAGTGGTGGTTATTGAATAAAAAAAAAATAGGATGTTGTAGTTAATTATATTCGGATATTGTATTTAATATTAGAATTCAAATATTGTAATTAATGGCTGAATTAATAAGGTAATTTGATTAATAAAAAGTGATTAATTAAATAAATTCGAATAACTAATAAATTAAGTTAATAAATTCGAATAATAAAATAAAAGGAGAAAATCGGGTAAAATAATTACAAAGAGAATAAGTGACTAATTATATCATCTTAATTAAAAAGGTGAATATTTAGAGACCGGAACTGAAGAAGAGAATTAGGAGCATCGGGATTTAAGGTAAGTTTCACGTCAACCGAAATTAGTTCTTTTTCTTCGTGATTTCTTTTAAATATTTTTGTGTGCTTATTTGTGAATTGAAGTTATGTGTGCTGAATTTGAATATTATTATATAAAAGGATTGCATTTGAGATATTAGTTTGTTGATATGAGTTATTTTGGAAGATTTTGTAATAGTACGTAATTTGTTATCTTTGTGGGAGTTTAATGAAAAAGGAAATTTGTGAAGTATAAACTTCGATTGATTTTGAGAAAACAAAGATAAATAAATATTTTCATAAATGGTGAGCATCACGAGAGAAATCCGTGATGTTGGTTTTCCACGTCCCTTAAAATGTGGAGGATGGTTAGGTCTACTACTACTCAATTTTTGGTTTGTGTTGGTTTGAGGTGAATTGTCGGTCGGTAGAAAACATCCCGGCTTTTGAGTAGTAGTGGTAGTAGTAGCTCCTAATCATTCAGGTTTTTGAGGTGGGGTAGTTGGTAGAAAATATCCCGACTACCCGGATCGACTTACTAACCTGGAGGGCTTGGAATACCTTTAGGGGGTGTGCACACTTAAAGTAGTTGTTTCCGTTTCCAAGGAGCAGTTGTGGTACCGGCAATAGTTCCGGGGTGGCCGTACATAACAACGGACCACCGGGCTCAACCAAAGTGTTGAGCACCGCCCTTCTAAATTACTAGGAAGTTAGATACAAAGTGATTTTGGGAGAAATTCAAAAGAGTAGAATTTTGGTGTTTCATGTATTTTGGAATTATTATGGTTTACGAGTTAATTATGTGATGGGGATTTTATATAGATATCGTTAACTTATGATTTATGGTTTATAAAGTGTTTTGAAAAATATGTTATGAGGTTGTACGAATTTATATATATTATTTATTATTATTTTAAAAGGTTAGGTGGAACTTACTTAGCATTATTGCTAATGGTTGTTTTCTTTTATTTTTCTTGTGCTCGTATTTAACAGGAGGTGATCATGTTGATTTTGATGCTGCAATGTTTGAGAGCGCGAATTAGAAGACAACTATGTAGTTCACTAGAAATAAACTTTAATATTTACTTATGATTCGAACATCTTGCTTTTGTTAAACTCGTGTTTTGGTAGATAGCCTTAGCATCCAATCATTAACGGATTGGATGTGGCGGTGACATGCCCCTTTTACTTAGTTTTTATTAATTTCCGCTGCAACTTTTGAAGTTTTAATCATTAAATAAAAGTTCATCTCTATTTCAAAGTATTATTTTGGGTGGAAAATTTGGGGGTGTTACAGGTGGTATCAGAGCAACCCTGCGACAGTGTGCTGACCCGTTAGATATCGGGCGGGCACTTAGCGGGGCAAGATTCTGGGGTTTTATTGAGATTGGTTTAAGGGCGCAACGAGGACGTTGCGATCCTAAGTGGGGGTGATTGTAATACCCAAGATTAATTTAAGAGGATTAATAGTACTACTCATACCAACAGAGGTGCATCTCCTTTTAAGGGAGCTCATCACCCAAGAACTCCAAAGTTAAGCGTGCTTACACGGGAGTAGTCTTGGGATGGGTGACCCCCTGGGAAGTTTCTCAGGGCGCGCATGAGTGAGGACAAAGTGCGCGGTAAAGGCTCGTGGTGGTTTGTGGGGACAGTACTATTGGTCTAGAGTAGCTACCTCGGGTCCTGCGAGGCCGGGGTGTTACATACTCTCTCTCTCTAACTTATGCTCTGACTTCTCTCTAGTTATTCCCCGCAATAACCCTTCGGATACATACCCCCGGGTAGGCTATCCATCAACATTCATACTTTTTATGTTGAACTGCTAACACATTGAGACTATTTATAGTTGCATAAGTCATGGTCTCAAATCATATGAGTGGTTTTTAACCAATGGTTTATTCGAACTCCATAATCTTTAGTCTAAGATTTTTGGTACAAATCACTTAATTTTGTGCAGTACAAATTGTACAATGCATTTAATGTTGATTCGATTATCTTACTCCACTTAAGAGAGCTGCTCATTCGAATTCAATAGTAAAGACTATGATGTTGTTCATAGTACAATACGTTAAATGCTATTAAACAATAAGTTAACCACATGCATACTTTGTTAAAATTTGAATTGCATTCTTACACGCAAAAGATTTTTATGCATGCATTGAATGCAAGCATTGAGCCACAGGATATTGAGCCACCAAGTTTGAAAAGTCTTTCTACCTTTTGTTATATTTCCGTTTTATTTTCACTTTTTCCCTTTTTTCTTCTAGTTACATTATTATGTTTTTTTGTCTTTCTTCTTTTCTTTCTTCTTGATATCTTAATTCCACCATTAATATATTTTTTATTCTTACTTCATTATCATATTTTTCTAAGTAATCCACTCATTAATTCCATCAATTGTGGAAAAAAATTATGTGATAAAAAGATTGGTGAAAAATAAAATTTAAAGAAAAATAAAGCATTTGGGAAATGTAAATAAACATAAAACATTCGCGAAAATGTAACTTTTTTCCGCGTTTTTTTATATTTTTCATACATTTTCTCGAATGTTGTATTTTTATTTAAATTATATTTTTCCCTAAACTTTTCGTGACAAAGTTTTTCCCACAGGGGAAAAGTGAAGATAAAAAGAAAATATTACAAAAAGTAGATTGAAATAAAGTTTTTTAATAAAAAGAGAATGATTAAGAACAGAAACATAAAAGGGAAATGAAATAACAATGTAGCAAGAAAATGCAAATGATAAAAATCTATTTGGGAAGGAAATTTTACAAAAAAAAATCTCTTAATAGGGTGAGAAATAGAATAATAAATATGGAAAAGAAATAAAAACAAAAGGATGGAAAAAGGAATTAAAAAGTGTCTAGGGATAAAAATAAAGAAAGAAAAAATTTAAAGAATAAAATGATACAATTAATTGTTTTGAGCAGATTTGTAAAAAGTGAAATTATTTATTGTAAGATTTGCAAGGAAAAAAAACTTGTTCAATCAAACGTGAGATCATTCTTATTATTTTTTCTTAAAAAAAGGAACTAGCATTACCTCCGGCGGTAAACTGCCAGATATGATCGTAATCTATGGCTCTATGCAGTGCATCTCCATTGCCTCCTAGATGTCCTAGGCATTGACTTTTGGCTCAAAATTAGTCCTCCGACACGTTAGAAATTAACTTTCCGTTTTAAAGTGCCGACAAGACCAGCTTTCGACACCATTAATTTATCGCTCAAGCGAACACTGATTTACTAAGCGCATTTGTTTTGCTGCAATCACTCAACCGAGTCAACCCCTAAAATTTCTGAAAAGGTATATCCCTCTTCTGCATTAGAGAAATGCCGTTTGTACTTTGTACCGCCAAGTTATACACAATATTTTACACCTGATTGACAATTTTTTTTATCGACAATTTCTTGTGTCTGTGACACAAACAATTTCTTTTTACCGGAGTGAAAAACGGTTCTTTGCAGAAAACTAAAAAATGTTTATACACAAACAATGTGACCGGCGTGCAAAATGCCGTGTACATCTAGCGTGTACATGAAGCGTGGTCGCTCACACTAAGGTACCCACTCAACTTTCCGATTGGGAAGTTGTACGAAGTTACTCTTTGTTTGCGATGTAGTGTAGAAGTAGAACTCATGGTGAATTCGCTGATTGTTCAAAAGTATGATTATGTATACGAAAAATAAATGAGAAAATTCCTTAAATAGGACTAAAATAAGAATAAAATTACTCCCACCGTCCCTATATAAAACTATCCATTCGTTTTCCACACATTTTAAGAAAATGAGGTTGGTTGGTACCGTTTGGCATTGTTTGGGCACTGTTTCAAAACTGTTTGACACTGTTTTGCACTGTTTTGTTTGCCAAAAAAAATTGGACTTTTATTTAATTAGTGACGGCCCGAAAAGGAAACATATGCTTTTATTTAGGGATGGAGAGAGTAATAAATAGAACTATTAATGTTTCATTCTCAAAATAGGATTCATTCACTCCTATGTTGGGAAGTTTTAATCAAATTGTTCATTTAATAGGACTAAATAAGTCATATTTGGGGAATAAAATATACTTACTCTATTTTTGAATTTTGTTTACGTTTTAGTCCTATGAGCAATTCCTAAATTCCAAAACCGCAGCCAAGATTGACCCTCGCCGAGGTTGGGGGCATTCCCAGCACTACGGCCGAGCCTAATGCCAACTCTCGCATTATGAGCACAAGCTTAGCAAAGACATTCTTACATCTCACTATGAGCCGATGTTCCCCCACCTCTGACGTAAACACGTGTACACCAGCTAGGGGCACACTCAGGTCTAGCCTAGGGCCTCAAATAGAGATTGTGGATTTAGACATTTTAGTATTAAGGATCACACAACGTTCTGAAGTATGTCACCTTGTGATAGCTGTCATGCCCCGAACCTACCCGGACACATCAACAACCCGTCATGCAATACAAATAGTCAACCACAGTCAAGCACATTCATATTATACAAGGCATCTCGAATATCATTCACACATAAGTCATCCATAAACATACATAATAAGCAATTCAATACGCAGCGGAAAACATAGTTTGAAAACAAATGCCACCCGAGGCAAACATGAGCACGCAGACTCTATAGTAAAATATCCCTGAGCAAGTTTATATTTGTTCAAACAGAATGGAGGAAGCACGAACTAAGTCTTCTCTCCAGAGCAACCACTCGAGCAACGAGCACAGGAAGCAAGCTCTAGCCTCAACCTGAAATGGTGGTGGGATGCCCCCGAAGGGGTCACTACTCTATAGGACTATAAAGTACTGGTGTGGATGACATCTAATAGATATACAACAAGTATTTCAAACACAAGACCCTCAAATAGGGTGATAATATAATCTAGGCCCTAACCCCAAGTTACCCCTTTTCAAAATATACTTACTTTATATAAAGTTAAGTAGTCGACCCGTAGGCCCAAGTTTGTTTACAAAACATCAACCCAATACCCCATGACTACCAGTCATGACAATTCATAGGGTCCAACCCTAACACATATGTTTGCATTTCTAGAGTCCGACTCAAGTACATCACCATGCAAATCATATGACACAAGTCAATTACTTCACCGTGCATTTCTAGAGTTCTACTCAAGTACATCACCATGCACATCATAGGTTACAACCTTCAATCTCACCATGCATTTCTAGAGTCCAACTCAATTACATCACCATGCATGTCATCATTCACAACCCCATGTCTATCCATGCACTTCTAGAGTTCTACTCAAGTACATCACCGTGCCATGGCATAGACCCAATTCCTAAGCAACCTATGCCTAGAATTGACATATCAATAATCTACCTTGGGACATCCTTAAGGACTGCCCATAACATGATCTTAGTTTCATACTAAACCAATTTAGTCACTTGAATCACATTCAAGTGCATCACTTACAATCAAATCCTTAGAATCAATTCTTTAACAATTATAAATAATCATTAACTAGTATTTCAATACTATTAAGATTATTCCTATCAAATCAAATATTCCATTTGTAAATCCCTACATATTTAGAAATATGTAGCAGCAACTTAAGCATCCAATATAATACATAAATATTCATTTATGTATCTACGCATTTCATTCATGAGTAAAAATGCCTATTTTACATAATAGGTCGTTAATAGCCCATTTAATTCCATTTTATCAATATGACTTCAAATCATTTCCAATTTCATTCCTTATCAAATATATCAATATTTCATCAATGATTAAGCATCATAATCCATGAAAACATAATTTAGACATTTAGGTAATCTCATGCTTAACCTACAAGTTGTAAGCAACTAGATGTCGATCCTCACTTCAAATGAGTTTTAAACCTTTCCTTCTCAATCCAATGCTCAAAGATTCGGACAAGGAAGTTTTAGAACTGATTCCTTTCTTAGAAATGAGTGTTAGATAGCCTTCTCAAGGTGCTAGCTCAACTCCTAACCGATGATACGAAAACAGCTCCTAGAATAGGTGTTTTCCGGCAAAATCGTTTCCTAACCTTTCAAGGTTTGTTCTAGGTTAGTATCTAACCTTTACAACAAATAAAGAAACCTTATAATAACATTTTATAAACTTGAAATAGTGTATAATAGTTCCACCAATCGTTCATATCATTTAGATAATGAAAAGGAAGGTTTGGGGTTCAAACTCACTTTAAAGAAACAAATCCGTTTCTGCGAGGTAGCTTCTGCCTTCGATGATTTGGAAGCCTTCCACTACCCTTTTTTTGCAAACAGAACCTCCACGGATTCCTTATCTTGATATATTTCTGTAGACACCACACACACCTTATTTGGACGAGTGTAGCTTGAGATATGAATCAGACAAGAAACCCTACGCACTGGAAAATAACCCTGCGGGCAGTTTGTCTTTCCTTGCTCTCTTGAGTTGTGTGGCTCTCTCCTATCCAATGATCTTTGGGAGTTCGAATGGTAGGTGGTAGGAAGGTTATCTTGCTTCTTTCTTAGCTTCAAAAGTCAATTGATTGAGAGTGGGTGGGCATGTGGGGTGTTTGATCGAAATATCTCCTAATCAAAATGGGGAGAGGGTCCCTTTGTTGCCAATCATGTCTTGTTCAGCCCCCTCCACTATTTTTCCTCCCCAATAAAGTTCTCTAACTCTTTTTATTTATTTTGCAGGTGTCAAGAAGGTGTGGAATGGTTCCCAAATGATTCCAATTTATTTGGGGTCCAAAATATCTACCAATACTTCCAAAAATGGAAAGATGGGTTCTATTGTTTTATCTTTTGTCATGGTATGTCTTTTTGTACTCATTCTAATTTATATAGACCAAGTCAACTATATACATCATATTATTGGTCTCTAATATGTGTAGGATGGTCTCAATAAATTATGTGATGTATAATGTCAAAGATTGTGACCTTCGCATTTTTATTATTGGGCTACATATGAGTTTGTATTCTTCTCTAATCATCCTTATTCCCATTATTTAGCTCAATAATGCCAAAGATGGGACCATAGGAGTTTGTATTCTTCTCTAATCATCCTTTCCCTTATTTGTGACCTTCGCATTTTTATTATTGGGCTACAAGCTGTGTGGGCTACCCTCGAGTGGGCCTAAGACGCCATTCTTGAATACTTACTAGTTGTATCGAAGGGTTATGTATTATAGCTCAATCAAGCATTACGTAAAACATTAATCATTTTACAATTGTTCGATAATAGCGAAATCAATACATAAACTTTGAAATTTAAATTGAATTTCAAGGACGTTCGGGTGCGGTGTCACAATAGTTGTCCTAGGGCTGACATCACGCAGTTCGATTACACTTGCAGCCAACTGCCAGATTTACACGTATGGATAGACTAATGGATCAGAACTTTTACTTGTTCACCAAGTATTTCCTTATACACTATATATATCACCTTTCAACTTGTGGAAACAGATCGCAATGTTGATTTTTGGCACATTGTTGCTCTTCCAAAATACTTACTCGATCTACCCTTTCATATTTTTGACTCTCTCTTTATTACCTACCTCGAGGTTTGTAAATCCATCAAATTATTGACTTCATTTTTATAACCATTATTTAATTCATTAGATGATACAAATGCTTAAGCAATATAACATATAAATGGATCGTAATAAATGGACTAGGTCATCAAATAAAGATGACTGAGGAATGACCGATTTAGTCGATCGTAATAAATGGACAAGGTCTTCGAATAAAAATGATAGAGAAATGAACGAGTTAATCGATCGTAACAGATAAACCAAGCCATCAAATAAAGATGACCCGGAAATAACCGAGTTAATCGATCGTAATAAATGGACCAGGTCATCAAATAATGATAGCCGAGGAATGACAAGCTAATCAATCGTAATAAATGGACTAGGTCTTCAAATAAAGATGACTAGAGAATGACTGAGTCAATCGGCCATAATAAATAGACTGGGTCATCAAATGAAGATGCCGGTGAATGATCGGGATAATCAATCATAATAAGTAAACAAAGCCATCAAATTAAGATGGCTGGTAAATGATCAGGATAATCGATCACGATAAACGTCTGAGGCCATCGAGTAGCCTCGAGCCCTTAGTTGGAACCAGTAAGAAAGATCGAGAATGCATCTATGTGATGAGTCACTCCCGTCTGACCAACGTTGTCGAGTAGCCTTGGCTGGAACCGGTCAATTTAGGGAGCGTCCCTCTGCCACCACTAGGTAAGTACCTCTTGCTGAAAAGCATTGTAGTTAAGCGACAGAGATGACTCCTCAAGGTCGGGACCGTCGAGTAGTCCAGTCTTGTGGTAAGTACCACTTCTTTATGGAGGTTCCCCTTGATGCCCACAAGGTAAGTACCTCTTGCTGAAAAGCATATTAGTTAAGCGTCAAGAGTCACTCCTCGAGGAGTGGGCCATCGAGTAGCCTAACCCTTCGGCTTAGCCTCTATTTCACCCTGCGGTTAACGCTAAGGGGAAACGTGTTTAGGGAGCCATACAGTGGCGGATCTTGCAACTAAATGTTGGGTGTTCGAAATTACTTTACCATTAAGATGTTACTGAATAGTACAATATATAAATCGTTACATCAATTCTATACATGTATTTTTCCACCTGACTTTAAAAAGTTTGGTTGTTCACATGAACACCATTGAACAACGAAGGTCCACCACTGGAGCCATAGGAGGCTCTATATCCCTATAGAAGTATAATCAATGGATTCAACTATTGTAAATTTTCCTTTAAATTGATATTATGATATTTTTCTAACTAAGGTGGTTTGGTCATGTGCGTTGAAGACCCAATGATGCACCTGTTAGACGACTTGAGAGGTGGGACGAAGATACGGGGAGGAGAGGAAGAGGAAGACCCAAACAGACTTGGATTAGAGGAATCAGAATTGATATGCATCTTCTTGGGTTGGATGAGAGTATGACTTTAGAGAGAACAAAGTGGTGGGCGCACATTCTTGTGGACGATTAATCTTTTTTTTTCTGTTATCATTTATTTATCTTTCTTATACCATTTTATCTTTTATCTTTCTTATGTTGTTATATTCTTATGTTATTGTTATCTTATACGAAGTATTTATCTTTATTTTATCCATATTTTCTTTTTTTCTTCATACTTTTCTTCTCTTTTTGTTGAAGGAAGTTTAGAAAAGTCAACTTTGGATTCTAGATAGTTCGAAGTTGTTATATTTCTGTTTTACAAGTTTGTAACAGATTAGTTAATTTTTTATTCGGCTGCTATCTGTCTAAATACTTCATCTTGTATTTTCAATATTATCAATAATGAAAACCATTCTCTTTAGGTTTCTCTCTCAAAATTCTTCAATCTCCATAGTTTCTTACATGGTATCATAGAAAGAGAAATCTGACTCCTGATTTTTTTCCGCATCATTCATCTGCATCTTCTTCGTAGCTTTTCTGTTGATTTTCATCAACTTCTAAACATTGATGGAACCTAAAAATTCAAACTTGTCCACCATTTGCGATCATAATAATCCATTTTTTCTTCGGTCATCAGATCATCCAGGAATGAAATTAGTCAGCGATCCTTTTGATGGATCCAGTTACACTAAATGGAAGAGATCTATGCTGATAGCTTTGTCAGCCAAGAACAAGCTGGGATTTATTGATGGAAGCATTGATAAACCACCTTCTACTTCGTCTACATCAAATGCTTGGCAAAGATGCAATGATATGGTATTTTCTTGGATCTTAAGTGCTTTAACTAAGGATATCGCCAAATCTGTGCTTTACTGTTTAACTGCGAAAGACGTTTGGAAAGAGTTATCGGATCTATCTCAAGGAAGTGACAATATAACTTCCTATTTCACAAAAATAAAAATGATTTGGGATGAGATTGATGCAATGGGAATGAATCCAAGGTGTTCTTGTAACTATTCTTGTGGTGCTTCATCTAAACAGTTGAAATTTCAGCAAGATCAAAAAGTTGTAAAGTTTCTTATGGGACTAAACGACACTTACATTGTCATAAGAGGAGCGATCTTGATGCAAAATCTTTTGCCTAACATTACTATTGTCTACAACACCTTGATTCAAGAAGAAAGGCAAAGAGAAATTCATACTTCAGTGCAATTTCAAACTGAATCTTCAGCTCTCAATGCAAAATTTTAGAAAGTTTTCAATGATGCAAATCACCATCCAAATCACCATTTTTATGGAGAAATAAATTCAACGGTGGACCTAATCAAGGATACAGGAAGACTAATGACCAAACAAATTCAACGGTGGACCTAATTATGGAGAGCATGGCTTAAATGTAACTAAATGAAATTCATGCAATTACGCTTTCCTATTTATTAATGGACTGAACAATCGAGTTTAATCGCTTAACATAAAAGATAATAATAGTAAATCCTGCTTGTAAAAAAACCAAACTTTTTTCTGCAAATATTGCAAAAAGACAAATCACACCATTGACAAATGTTGGAATCTTCAAAATAAGAATAGTGGAAATTTTCAGAACAGAAACAAAAGGATGGTTGCGAATGCTTTTACTCATCAAAATGATCCGGATGATATTCAGAATAGTATCAATAATGGCTTTGGAAATGGTATTGGCAGAAACTCAGTTTTTGAAACTGAAGATATTAGCTCAAATTCTGGTGAAGGTGGTTCAAGAATCATTCAGACCGTGTGTCAACAATGATCTGTGCAATCAATTCATGAATTTCTTGAAACAATTTAAAAATGGTTCAAATCATTCTCCTTTTACTGTAAACTTTGCTGGTAACACTACAACATCTTTCATTACTGTTTCTTGCAATAATACATGGATTTTGGATAGTGGTGTTAGTGATCATATGTGTTCAAATGAGTCCTTATTCTCTAATTTAATTCCCATTTCCAAACCATATTGTATATCTCTTCCTGATGGGCATGCTGTTTTAGTCAAGTCTATAGGAAAAGTTCCCATTTCTCTAGAAATCACTCTACATGATGTTCTATTTGTTCCTTGTTTCAAACTCAATCTGATTTCAGTTGCTAAGTTGGCAAAACAAATGAATTCACATATTTTTTACTCCTCGTCTTTGTCTATTGCAGGGCTCTTCAATGAAGATGCCTCTAATTCTTGGTAAAAATGTCAGAGATCTGTTTCTTCTTCAGCCTAATAATCTCCAGCTTTAACACAAAAATAAACCTAGCTGTTCAAATTCAGTTGTTAGCAATAAAAGTGTTTCTTTTTGGCACACTAGACTAGGTCATTTGACTGTTTACAAGCTGAAGCAGCTTGGATTTTGTAATGATTCTGATATCAATAAAGAAGAATTTCTCTCTTGTTCAATTTGTGCAAAACCTAGACAACATAGATTACCTTTTTCTAATAGTTTCATTCAAACATCCAAGCCCTTTCGATTAATTCATATTGATCTATGGGGACCTTATCATATTCAAACCTATAATGGTTTTAGATATTTCATAACCATTGTTGATGATTTTTCTAGAACAACATGGACTCATGTTATCTGTCAAGAGTAATGCTTTTCCATTCATCAAAACCTTTCTGATCATGGTAAAAAATCAGTTTAATCTCAATGTTCAAGCCATAAGATCAGACAATGCACTTGAATTGGGTTCTAGTAAAGAAATGTGTTCCTTCTTTGAGTCACAAGGAATAATTCATCAAACATCTTGTTCACATACACCTCAACAAAATGGTGTAGTTGAACGAAAACATAAGCACCTCCTTGAAACAGCTCGAGCATTACTTTTTCAGTCAAATTTACCAAGAAAGTATTGGAGAGAGTGTATTATTACTGCCACTTATATCATTAAAATAATTCCTACCAAAGTTCTACAAAACAAATCCCCATATGAAGTCATGTTTCAAAAACATCCAAACATTCATCACATGAAATCTTTTGGATGCCTTTGTTATGCATCTTCTCCAAAATCAGGAAGAGACAAGTTCCAACCAAGAGTGCCTGCTAGTGTTTTCCTCGGATATCCTTTTGGCAAGAAAGCTTATAAGCTTTTTAACCTGAAGGATCACTCAATCATCTTTTCCAGGGATGTCATTTTTCATGAAAATATTTTCCCATACATTAAACATCATGATTCTTTCTGCATTCCTTTAACTACATCTGAAATAGATTATTTAGCAATCCAAACCTCCTTCCTATCCTGATCAATATGTTTGCAATTTCAAAATTTCCAAATCCAATTCAGTTCTTTCTGATTTTGATTGTTCTCACACTCTCACTTCTCTCTGTGTTGATGGTTCCAATTCTATTTCTATCTGTTCTAACGTTTCTCTCAAGGATTCTACTTTGGATTCTATGGTTGTGTGCCTATTCAAGAACCATTGTCTTATGAGCAAGCAACTCCCTTTCCTGAATGGCAAGAAGCTATTGCAACTGAATTTTCTGCACTTGAAGCAAATGAAACATGGGATCTTGTACCTTTACCAAAAGGTAAGAAATTAATTGGTTGTAGATAGGTTTTTAAGATCAAATTTCGAGCTGATGGAAGAATAGAGAGATACAAAGCCATATTAGTTGCTAAAGGAAACACTCAAAAATAAGGCATTGATTACTTTGAAAAGTTTTCTCCTGTGATTAAGATGACCGCTGTCAGAACTTCAGTTGTTGTTGCAGTTAAAAAGGACTGGTCTATTACTCAATTAGATGACAATAACGCCTTTTTACATGGTCAATTGGATGAAGAAGTGTTTATGAGACCACCTCTTGGCTTAAATGTTGCAGATAATGTAAAGAATATTTGTAATTAGATTTTGATGATGCTAGATTAATTAGGACTTTAGAGTACCCCTCTTTAGACTTAATGTATTAGAATTTTCCTTTGTAAAAATTCTTTAGTATAATCGACTAAGCAGAAGGCCTCCAGAGCAGAAGACCTACAAAGCAGAAAGCCTCCAGAACAGAAGACTCTTGCTAAGGCTTTGGTTGAACAGAAGACCTTTGGTTCTCTGCTTTAGAACAGAAGACCTCAGGGTCTCTGTTATTCTTTGCTCTGACAGAAACCCTCCTGGTTCTCTGTTGGATATCTTTTCAACAGAAGTGCTCAAGACCTTCTCTGATCAACTCTCTACTAAAGACACCAGAAGGCCTAACACTTAGGAGAATTTCACCAAGCCGGGAAACCAACTGAAAGATTCCTTCAACGGCTAGGAGTCTTGAACGGAAAAGCTATAGTACGCGCATTAAATGCACATTTAATGCCTCCCGTACTTTGTAGAGTAATTGCAGATGATCGGCCGCAATGTCAGGATTACCTTATCCCAAAATAGTAACCCGCCAACTTTATCGGGTCCTACTGGTCAAGTCAACTGCCCACTCATTTAATGCAGTTGTCCTCCTTCTCCTCCAACGGGAAGACAACCTCAGTATAAAAGATACACTACGAAGAACAACCGGATAACTTTGCTATAACTTTTGCTACAACAAGATATTCAAACGCCAAAAACGCAAAAAAAACTCCTTGAGATTAAAACTTCATCATCCTCTACAAGAGAAGGCAGAAGTTGGAAAAATCCTTATTTCCAACTCAAGCAAAGTTCTAAGTGTTCTTCAACTCTTCAAGCTCATCACATACAAACTCTTTGTAATGAAGCAAGTTGGAGGAACCTCTGTTCTAAATAGAACCTCTTCTTTCACAAGAAGGACTTCCAAGTACCTGGAGCAGTGAAGTGGTGATACTTCTGGGAAAGCTCAGTGAAAGGACCAGTCTTAGGGAAGCCGGAAGTGCATCCAAGAAGACATCTACACTTGAAGAAGACGTGGAGAGCTTCTTAAGTGATAGGTCTAAGGCATTGTAAACGGGCGTTTTTACAAGCTTAGTGGAACAGTGGACTAGAGGAACAATTTGTTCCTTGAACCACTATAAAAAGCCCTGGTGTCATTGACTTACTGCATTACTTTCAATGCTTTTATTTGAACTGTTTAACTCCAAAGATTTGGTATCTGTGTTCAGCAGAACTTGTCTTGTGAGTGAGCAGAAGGCCTACTGCCTTTGCTTCTCTGAGGCTACTAACAGAACTCCCTACCAGAACCCCATCCGCTGCCAGTCTGTTCTGCCAACAGAACAGGCTATTCTGTTAAATCTGGTACTTAGCTTGAAAAAGTTAAAAACCAATACAGTCTATTCACCCCCCCCCCTCTAGACTGTATCCAGTACAACCAGGACCAACAAGTGGTATCAGAGCCTCCTTGTTCTAATAATCTCTTAGGTTATTTGCTGAACAAAGATCCACTTGTTTTTCTGTTTTACCTCATTTTTAATCTGATATAATGGATCACTCCCTTTCCAAGAATCTTATGTTCTCAGATCTCAAGTTTGATGACTGGAGGATCCGGATGAAGGCACATCTCTGTGCTCTGCATGATGAGATATGGGAAGTACTTGACATTGGGCCCTTCACAAGCTTCCAGAAGGTCAACCCTGAACATGCTATTGACAACACTAGACCTCAGATGATCAATAAGGCCAAATCTGAGTGGACTACTGAAGAAAGAAGGAAGTACAATCTGGACAACATTGCTAAGGACATTCTTTACAAGTCCATCGATGATAGGTACTTCAACAGAATAAAGAAGTGCAAGACTGCAAAGGAAATCTGGGATACTCTTGAGCTCATTGGAGCTGGTGATGAGCAAGAGAAGGACAACAAGCTGACAATAGCCAACAAGAACTTTGATGACTTCAAGCTTCTTTCTGGTGAAAGCATCTCCAAGATGTATGACAGGCTCCTCACTCTCACTGGAGAGATCTCTGAGCTTGGCAAGGAACTCACCACCAAGGAGATCAACCTTAAGGTGTTGAGGGGACTGCCCTCAGCATGGAAGATGAAGGTGGTTGTTGTCCAAGCCAGCAAGGATGTGAAGACTTATCCCACTGATAAGCTCATTTTAGATCTCAAAGCTCATGAGTTTGAAATGATTGAAGAAAAAGAAGATGTACCAGAAGAGAGGACCACTACAGCCCTCACTGCCAGCACATCAAAGGTAAATGATTTTGACCCTTCAGTACTTTTATCTGACGAATATATGGCTGCTTTTGCTAGGAGATTCAAGAAGTTTATGAAGAATCCCAAAGATGGAAGAAGTCCATCATTCAGCAGAAAGCCATTCCAGAAGGTCAAAACAACAGAAAGCAGTGGTGAGCTTCTCTGTTACAACTGCAGACAACCTGGACATTTCAAGGCAGAGTGTCCACACCCAAGAGTGTCCAAGAAACAAGGGCATGATGGAGAAAAGAAGAAATATGAGGACAATTCCAGAAGAAGGAAAGCACTCGTGACAGAACAGCTCGAGAAAGACCCTCTGTCAGAGACAGATCCAGTTCTGACTCTGATTCTGATGAGGCATTCTGTTGCCTTGATACTGAGACAGAAGACCTATGCCTCATGGCTCATTCTGATGATGAGGTAACCTCTACTTCTGCATCTAGTTTTTCTTCAGTAGGCTTAGCTTTTGATTCTGATTCAATGTCAGAATTTTGGGAAGCGTTTAAGGCCATTCAAGCCACTTATTCCTCTGTCACAGAAGAAAACAGTAAGCTGAAGGCTGAAATTCTTGACTTAAAAAAGGAGGTTGAGATCAAAATCAATCTCCTAATTAAGGAGAGAGATCAGCTGGAAACTGAAAATGTTTCTCTTCTCAAGAGAATAAGAGAAATTGAGCCTCTTGAGATTAAGTACAAAGCTTACCAGAAGGCCCAGTCATCCATGGAAAAGATTTTACTTGATCAACAGATTGGCACTGGCTTTGGTCTTGGTTATGGCTCAACAGAATCAGGTGAGCCTTCTGTAATGCCTAACACCAGTGTTGCTAAGGCAGATAAGGTCATAGTGCCACTGATCTCTAGCCCCATCTGTCAAGCTGGTGTATCTGGCACCAAGGTTGTTCATGAGTAAGTTAGACCAGAAAAGGGAAAGATAAAGGTTCAACAGAAACCCTTTTTGAAAAATAATGAACCTGGCAGAAAACCTAACAACAGAAAGGGTTTTCAAAATAACAAAAATAAAAGACCATTCATTGACAGACAACCTCATGACAATCGTGCCAGAAATGACCACCAAAAGGGAAAATATCAAGAGAGAGTTAACTTTAGGCAGAAGAGGTTGGCTGGTCAACTTCAGAAGCCCAAAGCTAACCGTCCCTCTGCTCTTGATAGTATATGGGACTTCTTTCCAACAAAGAAAGCTATGCAAAAGTATCTAAACAGGAAGCATGACCCTCACAAGCATCTGCCCAAAGTGAATCACACTTCGGTTTACTATAACTACCAGGTGGACAATGGGCACCATCCACCAAGGTTTCACCTAATGAGACCAAAATGGTACCAACTACCCAGACTCCATGACCCCCCAGGACCCAATATTGCTTGGGTACCTAAATCTTTCTTTTGATCTTGCATGAACTGTGTGATGGAGCTATCTCAGAGCAAGAATGGTTTATTGATAGTGGATGCTCCAGGCACATGACAGGTGACAAAAGTTGCCTAACTGAGTTCCAGAAATGCAAAGGACCTAGAGTTACCTTTGGAGGTAATGACAAAGAAGGTCAAACAAAAGGAAGAGGAAAGCTGATCAAGAACCAGATAGTCATTGATGATGTCTCATATGTTAAAGGACTGAAGATCAACTTGCTAAGTGCTAGCCAATTCTGTGACAAAGGCTACACTGTTGAATTCACTAAGGACTTCTGTTATGTGAAGCATGAGACAACAAAAGAAGTGGTTCTTACAGCATCAAGGAAGAAGAACATCTATGTGGTTGATTGGAACACTGCAAAGGATGGAGTTTGCCTGATAGCCAAGGGAGACTCAAAACTAAGCTGGGACTGGCACAAGAAGCTTAGCCATTTGAACTTCAAAACAATCAACAAACTGGCAAGAGAACACATTGTTGATGGACTGCCAGACATAGTTTACAAGAAAGAAACCCTTTGCAGTGCATGCCAGAAGGGAAAGCAATAGAAGAACTCTTTCAAACCCATTGCTGGAGATCTTTCTACAAGTCCTTTAAATCTGATCCACATGGATTTATTTGGACCTGTTGAAACTCCAAGTGTTGGTGGCAAGAAATACACTCTAGTCATGGTTGATGACTATTCCAGATATACATGGACTATCTTTCTATCAAAGAAAAATGAAACTCTTCAGAAGTTACCATCTCTGTTAAAGCAACTTCAGACTGAGAAGAACTTGAAGGTTAAGACAATCAGGTCTAACAGAGGAACTGAATTTGTCAACCAAGTCATAAAGGATTTCTGTGATCAAAATGTAACCTTTCATCAACTCTCTGCCGCCAGAACCCCTCCACAGAATGGCGTAGCAGAAAGGAGGAACAGAACTTTAAAAGAAGCTGCAAGGACAATGATTGCAGAATCTGGACTACCTATGAGATATTGGGCTGAAGCAATCAACACTGCATGCTATACTCAGAACAGAAGCATGATCAACAAGAATCACCAGAAGACCCCCTATGAACTCTGGAAAGGAAGAAAACCCAACATCAGCTACTTTCCTGTGTTTGGATGCAAGTTCTACATCCTTAACAATGGAAAGGAGCATCTGAAAGTCTTTCAAGAGAAAGCTGATGAAGGTATCTTTATGGGCTATTCAAACACCAATAAAGCCTATAGAGTACTCAACAGAAGGACTCTGCATGTTGAAGAGTCTATACATGTGAAGTTTGATGATAGCACCTCTGTTAAAGAAGTAACAGAGATCCTCAAGGAAGTCAGCATAGAAGACAGAACACCAGAACCAACAGAAGAGGTAGCAGATAACCCTGCATTTCCAACACCTGCAACAAACCCCCTTCTGTTGAATGAGGGTGAAGACTCAGAAGATGAAGAACCAGAGAGACCCAGACAGCAACTGACAGAACCTGATCTGACATGGTTAAGAGACCATCCCCCTAATCAAGTAATTGGACATATCAGAAGTGGTGTGCAAACCAGATCAGCATCAACAAGGAGAGAAGCAATGCTTGCCTGCTATATATCTCAGATGGAACCCATGACTGTAGAAGAAGCTCTTGCAGACTCAGATTGGATCAATGCAATGCAAGAAGAGCTTACTCAATTTGAAAGGAACAAAGTATGGGAACTTGTTCCTAGTCCAAAGCACCAGAATGTCATTGGAACAAAATGGGTATTCAAAAACAAAGCTGATGAAGATGGCAACATTGTAAGGAATAAAGCTTGGCTCGTAGCTAAGAGTTATTGCCAAGAAGAAGGAATAGATTTTGATGAGACTTTTGCACCAGTTGCCAGACTGGAAGCCATCAGAATATTTCTAGCCTATGCTGCCTACAACAACATCAAGGTCTACCAGATGGATGTCAAAAGTGCATTTCTGAATGGAGATCTTAGAAGAAGAAGTTTTGTAAGGAATAAATGTAATTAGATTTTGATGATGCTAGGTTGATTAGTATTTGAAAGTACCCCAATAGAAATTTTGTATTAGAATTTGTCTTTGTATGCACTAGAATAGTCGACATGCCAGAAACCCTCTTGGTCTTCCTTATCAGAACTTCTACCATAGTTGCTCTCAGAGTTGCTCTCCAGAGAAGCCATCAGAATTGGATACCAGAGTTGGCATCAGAAGCTGTCATCAGAGTTCTGATCAGAAAACCTCATCAGACAAGCTCGCACCTTATAGAACTCGAAGACACTTACCAACGGTCGTTTAACTAACGGGAAATCCCCTAACGGCTACGAACCCTTCAACGGGAACATGGTACTGTACACGCATTAAATGCTCAATTAATGATGTACGTATGAAGATATATTTAAAGCTGATGATTGACCATGCGAGTATCTTCGCACCCCCAAAATAGCAAGTCGAAGGTCCAACCGGTCAAGTCAATAGTACAAGCATTTAATGAAGCTGTCTTCTACACTCCAACGGGAAGACTGCTCCCAGTATATAAGATACACTCTGAAGAACTACTAGGACAACTTTGCCATAACTTTGCTACAACGTTTGCCAGACGAACTTGCTCAGATCATTCTACTCTAAATCAAATACCTCCAAGCTTTCTTGAGATCAAAGACTTACTTACCTCAACAAGAAAAGCTCAAGTTGGAAGATATACTTTCTTATCCCTCATCCAACTAGCAAGTTGCAAAGTTCCTCAGTTCTTCAACACTTCGAAAACTTCATCTACTCATCCTTTGTGAAGAAGCAACGTTGGAGAAAACTGATCCTGATTCAAACACTTCTTGAAAAAGAAGGGGCGTCTCAAACTAACTGGAGTAAGGGAAGTGGTGATACTTCCAAGAGACTCAGTGAAACGAGACCAGCCATCAGGAAGCAGGACTGCATCCCGGGTGGCAACTAGGCTTGAAGAAGACGTGGAGAGCTTCTTAAGTTCTAGGGACTAGGCGTTGTAACCTTTTCCTTGAACCACTATAAAAATCCCCAGTGTCACTTACTTTACTTATTTCATTTCTGCACTTAAGAACTTGACTGCATAACTCAAAAGGTTGGACTCTGTGTTCAGCAGATCTTCCTCAAGAGTTATCAGAAAGGCATTTGCCTTAGTGTTGTCTGAGGCTACCCGGACAGAACCTAATCCGTTGCCAGGTCCAGTTCTGCCATCAGAACTTGACCTTCTCTGTCACCAGATTTTGACCATCTCTGATAAGTCAGTTGTGACTTAGAGAAAAGTTTAAATTCCTGAACAGTCTATTCACCCCCCTAGACTGTTCCCATTACAAACGGGACCAACAAGTGGTATCAGAGCCTCCTTGTTCTTGTAATCTTTTAGGTTACTTACTAAACAAGAGATCCACTTGTTTTAGCCTCTTTAATCTCATATTATGGATAACACTCTTTCAAAGAATCTTATGTTCTCAGTGACAAAGTTTGATGACTGGAGGATTCGCATGAAAGCTCACCTCTGCGCACTCCATGATGAAATGTGGGAAGTCCTTGATGCTGGTCCTTTCACAGAGTTTACTAAGATCAATCCTGAATACATTGCTGGTGGTGGTCTACCTCAGATGATCACCAAACTGCGACATGAGTGGTCCAATGAAGAAAGGAGGAAGTACAACCTTGATAACATTGCCAAGGACATCCTCTACAAGTCCATAGATGACAAATACTTCACAAGAATCAAGAAGTGCACCTCTGCCAAAGAAATCTGGGATACACTCACCCTGATAGGAGCTGGTGATGAGCAGGAAAAAGACAACAAACTGACCATTTCCATGAAGAAGTTTGAAGACTTCAAACTTCTACCCAAAGAGTGCATAGCTGAGATGTATGCACGCCTACTCACACTCACTGATGAGATATCAGAACTTGGGAAGGAGCTCACTCCCAAGGAGATCAATCTGAAGGTTCTCAGAGGCTTACCTTCACCCTGGAAGATGAAGGTCACTGCCATGAGAGATAGCAAAGATCTCAGAACCTACAACACAGAGAAGCTCATCTCTGATCTCAATCTTATGAGTTCGAGATGAATGAAGAAGAAAAAGAAGAAGTTGAGGACAGAACAACTGCTGCCCTCACAGCCAACACATCTCAGGTAAATAACTTTGACCCTTCTATCCTTTTAACTGACGAATATATGGCTGCTTTTGCCAGGAAGTTCAGGAAATTCTTGAAGCCAAAGGACGGCAGAAGTCCATCCTCAAGCAGAAAGCCGCACAGAAACCCAAAGCATCAGAAAGTAGTGGAGAGCTTCTCTGCTACAACTGCCGACAACCAGGTCACTTCAAAGTCAACTGTCCACATCCTATAGTCTCCAAAAGGCAAGGCCAGGAAGGAGAGAAGAAGTATGAGCACAGAAGAAGGAAGGCACTCATCACTGAACCACCAGAGAAGGACCCCCTCTCTGAGACAGAGTCCAGCTCAGAATCAGAATTCGATGAGGCATTCTGTTGCCTGGATACAGAGACTGAAGACCTATGCCTTATGGGTCAATCTGATGATGAGGTATCCTCTACTTCTAACTCTAGTTTTTCTTCGGTAGGCAAAGCCTTTGACTCTGATTCAATGTCAGAATTTTGGGAAGAGTTTCAAGCCATCCAAGCCACTTATTCCTCTGTTAAAGAAGAAAACAGTAAGTTTAAGGTTGAAATCCTTGACTTAAGAAAGGAGGTTGAGATCAAAATCAATCTTCTGATTAAGGAGAGAGATCAGCTGGAAGCTGAAAATGTTTCTCTTCTAAAGAGAATAAGGGAGATAGAGCCTCTTGAGATTAAGTATAAAACCTACCAGAAGGCCCAAGCCTCAATGGAAAGGTTTGTACTTGATCAACAAATTGGCGTTGGTTTTGGCCTTGGTTATGGCTCTACAGAATCAGGTGAGCCTTCTGTAATGTCTAGCACCAGAGTTGCTAAGGCTGTAACACTTAAGAATTTGATTATTTAGATATAGTAATGTTTCGGGACGAAACATCTTTTAAGGAGGGTAGAATGTGACACTCCAAAAATTTAAATAAAAATAAAAATAATTTTTAGCCAGATAAATCATAAAATATTGCGGAAGTGACATTTTAATTATTAATTGAGTCAGACAAAAATTCAACAGTTGTAACATTCTAATCAGATAAAATTTCAAAATTTATGACGTCTTAGTCAGATAAAAATATTTCAGTGATAGGAACAACATTTTATGAAACAAGTGAACCAGACAGAAAATTAACAATTGTGACATTTTTAGTCAGATAAAAATGGTCCGATAAAAGAAGTAATATTTTATATCAAATACCAATTATACATATGACATAAGAAGTAAAAGCTATATTTTACAAAACACAATTTCCATTTTTACTCCTAAATATATAAACCTACATATAAAATCAGAAAGTAAATTATTAAATTAATAATACTATATTTTTTTAATACTATACGTATAACCCACATCAGTTACAAATCAACAAAGGAAAATTTAAAAAAAAAATTATAACGGAGGAAGATCCCAACGTATGAAACGTTCAAAAAGAGAAAAAAAAATCTTAGGAGCAGGATTTTAGGATCTGAATCAGAAGCTTTACACCCAGCCATCTCTATAAATAGCAGAATAGTTGCCTGGCCTTTCATCCCAAAAATTCTGTCGGAAAACGCAAATATATATATATATATATATATATATATATATATATATATATATATCTGAATTTTTCCAACCCATCGCTAGACTCAAAACCGAGCCCTGAAAACGCTTCCCAGACCTTCCCCTTCGTGAGAGGAATCCAACGGAGGAAGAATCATTGAAAACGGTCGTGAAACGAGGGAGAAAAAGCTCGCCGGAGTTTCGCCATGGGTTTACTAAGGGAAAGGTTGACAAAACTCTATTTCAAATCTCTGTTGCTAATCATATTCTGTTAGTACAAATATATGTTGATGATATTATATTTGGTAGTACTAACTCAGAACTGTGCAAGAAATTTTCTCAAGTGATTCAGAGTCAATTTGAAATGAATATGATGGGAGAACTCAGCTACTTCCTAGGACTACAAGTCAAACAAGTTCCAGAAGGAATCTTTATCAATCAAGGGAAGTATACTAGAGACCTGATCAAGAAGTTTGGAGTAGAAGGAAAATCCTCAGTGAAAATTCCCATGAACACCTCACAAGGAATTGGTCCAGATGATGAAGGCAAGGATGTCGATGCAACTACCTACAGAGGAATCATAGGATCCTTGCTGTACCTGACTGCAAGCAGACCAGATATTTCATTCTCTGTTGGAATCTGTGCCAGATACCAATCAAAGCCCAAGGAGAGCCATCTTACTGCTGCAAAGAGAATCATCAGATATATCAAAGGAAATCCAAATGCAGGCCTATGGTATCCAAAGGGAGGTAACTTTGAACTAATTAGATACTCTGACTCAGATTTTGCAGGTTGCAGATTAGACAGGAAGAGCACCTCTGGTCACTGCCAAATGCTAGGAGGAAGGCTTGTTTCCTGGTTTAGCAAGAAGCAGAATTCAATCTCAACAAGTACAACAAAAGCTGAATACATTGCAGCTGGGAGTTGCTGTGCTCAGCTACTCTGGATGAAGCAACAACTGAAGGACTATGGCATTCAAGCAAAGGAGATCAAATTGCTTTGTGACAACACCAGTGCCATTGCCATCACTCAGAATCCAGTTCTTCACTCCAGGACAAAGCACATTGAGATCAGACATCACTTAATCAGAGATCATGTTGAAAAGAAGCACATATGCATGGAGCATGTGCCAACAGAAGACCAGCTTGCAGACATTCTGACAAAGCCTCTGCCTGAGGCTAGATTCAACAAACTCAGAGAGGAATTAGGAATGATGGATGAAATTCAAAGAGAAAGTTGAAAAGGAAGGCCCTCAGTTGCAAATCTCTGCTAACAGAAAAATCCCTTCTGTTAACCCCTTCTATTCTTTATCCTGAACAGAGCACCTCCATTTCTGACAGAACATCTCTGCAATAGAAACCCTCCCTTCCTTCCTTCAGAAAACCTTTTCTTACATCTAACAGAAAAGGTTGTGGACTTAGAAAATTTTGAAAAGCCGGGTGACCTAGTAACTTAATAAAGGTCTTTTACCCTTTTACCCTTAAAACGATATACAGCCGCAAAATATTTACTGCGCCCCTTTTTTCATTTATTGGTACCTTGGAACTGCAAATTATCTCAAACGTCCACTAACCCGTACCCATATATTCCCCTCATTTTAACCTAAACCGCTACTGCTTCCATTACTCTCAAGCTTACGAACTCTTATCTCTCCAAAACTCTCAACCGCTAAATCCGGAACAGCTTACAGAAACAGGGACTATCATTTCTTGAACTTCACCGATCTTTCCAAGGAACAAAAAGCAACCCTGCTCAAGAATGTGTTGACAGGGATGAAGTGCGAACTGGATGTACTACCCAGATTTGCTGAGAAAGGAGAAAGGATGACCAACATCATTGACGGGCTGACAGAGTGTCAACTAAGTAAGCTCATCTCCTACGCTTATGAGGTCTATAGCAACATTGACACCATTGAATTCTACCTCAACGCGTCCTACAAAGATGAAACTATCACCTCTAGAGTCCAAGGAGAAGAAATACTGGTTGATGCTGACGTCATCAACAAAGTGTTTGACATTCAACTAGAGGAAGGCAGGGCCTCTCTATTTGATCTGGAGGAAGCTGACATTACTGTTCCTAAATTCAAAAGGAACTACTGCAGAAAAGGGGAAGAAATGGAGAAGGTGAACATCAAGAAAAACCTGCTCAAGAAGGACTTTGAGCTGCTCATCAACATTTTCCACAAATGTTTATGGTGCAAGTTTACCTCCACTGATGATGTTACTACTGCAAATGCCAAGGCCCTCTATGCAGTACATCATGGGGTAAATGTCAACTGGGGACAGGTTATGGTTCGGTCTCTGATTGAGTTCATCAAAAAGAAGAACCCCAAGACAAGCCTTTATTCTGGAAAGCTAGGCCATGGGTTGCTCATCTCAGAACTGCTTCTCAATCAAGGTGTAACCTTGAGGAAGGCCATACCTCTGGATCACACAAAGGTAATCTTCCTATCTGCTTCTCCAAACAGGGAAATTGCTATCAAGGCAGAGCTTAAGAGACAGCTTCAGCTTGACAACAAGAGACAACAAGGAGACAAGGCCCAGAAACCTCTCTCTGAAGCACCTTCTGTGGAGAAGAAGAAGAAGGTGAAGAAAGCAGAACTGATTGCACCTCCTCCACCCATGAAGACTGGAAATAAAAGGAAGAGGATCACCAAGACCAAGAAGAAGATTACTAAACCTTTAATTACTATGTCTGAGAAGGTGGCAGACATTCAGGGGGAACCAGAGAACCCCACTTCTGTTGCCACTCCAGAACAGAATAGGGTGCCAACATCAACAGAGCACCCCAGCACAGGCAAAGAAGGGTATCTGTCTTTACTGGATAGACAGTTTGCTCGTGTCCTAGAATGGAGAAGATGGAGGATGGGACCCCTTCACAAGATCATCCAATTCTTTGACCATTATGAGCCTGAAGAAGAGGCAATACTGAAGTGGGTAGGCACTGATGATGTCTCAAAGTGTTTTGCCCTCAACTTCCTCCATTCTATCCTAGAGAAGAAGAAGGCAGGTTACCAGGGAAAGGCTGTGCTCATATCCTCACCTTCAGAGGAGACAGTCAAACCCCTGGAAGAAGGAGAGATAGAAGCCTTTGAAGAATGGCTTTTTGCCAAGAAGGCAACATAATCTGTACAACCTAACTTTATCCCAGGAGAACCCTCTGTACCTAAGACAGAAGTGCAGGCTATGATGGAGCTCATCAAGGAATGGAGGACCTCGTTTGAAGAAAATGTAATTGAGGTAATCTCTCCAACCCCTTCTGTTCATATCTTAACAGAACCCCAAATCCCTTCCCTTCATATTTCAACAGAAACCCCCCTACAGAGAACCATCAACCAAGAACATCAGAACAGAAAACCTCCACCTCTCCTCACTCCTCAAATAAGAAAACCAAATCACCCTCCACCTGCAAAGAACTTATCCCTATCAGGAACCGCTCCCCCTCACCTCCACCATCCCCTCCACAACAGATTGCCTCCCCTCAACAAAACATCCCTTCTCCCCAACCTACACCCAGCACCAAAATTCCCTCCCTCAACAGAAACCAACTTCCACTCAAAATACCCCCTCACCCTCTCCTGCAGCAAATTCTCCCAGAACCTCTCTGCACTCTGCTGCATCTACACCCAAGAGACAACCTCTTCACCGCATTCTCTCGTCTGATAGTGAGAATGATGGCTTCCTGTCATCCTCTCTTGCTGGAGACCTCACTTCTAAACGCCAACCTACTCCTCCCAGAGAACCCTCTCCCCAGAAACCTTCTCTGCAACAGACCAGAAGGCCTCCCATGCACAGGTCCAGAGGACTAGAAATGCCAGAGCCTGAAGAATCTATACCTCAAATCCCCTTCAACAAGTTTGTTGAAACTGCAGAAGTGTTTGGTGGTCAAGTCCTGGAAGGCATGGACAAACTGATCCAGATCAATGACAAGAACTTTGAGCACCTTGCTCATGTGAATGATAACCTCAACTCTGGGATGCAGTTTATCTCAGACCGCTTTGAAAACCTCACAGAATCCCTCCACAACTTCATGGCCTCATCCTTTGCCGGAACAGATGCACTGTCAATAGAAGTAGACAGTATTCACAAGACTCTCTCTATCTTTCATCAAACTCTACTGAATCAAGGAAAGGCCATCAGCACAATATCTGAGAATCTTGAGGCACTGCAAAGATCTGACAACAGAACCAAGAAGCAACTGCTTTCCATTGAAGAAATGTGCAAAGCCCACCAAGATCAAGCTCAACATCTTCTCTCTGCTGACAGAGACAGATACCAGAAGATGGTCCTGCTGGAAGCCAATAACAAGGACATCTTCTCTGCTATTCAGAAGCAGCAAGGACTGATAGAAGGCCTCACTTCTGTCACTCAGACTTTACCAGAGACCCTTGAGCAGATAGCCACTTCTCAAGCCTCAGAATTTCAGAAAATCAGTTTACTGCTAGAAGACCTCCATGATGCCAAAAAAGGGGAAGAGGACCCTCAATAGACTAAGCCTCGGTCCACCAGAACTCCTGCTAGAGCATCCTCCTCTGCTGAACCAATTGTTGACCCTGCACCATACTTTGAAGCTGCCATACAGAAAAAGAGAGCAGCAGGTATACCCAGACCCCCATCTCCAGTAAAGAAGGGCACCAAGAAGAAGAAAATCCTCAGTTTTACTGATTGGAGATTGGGTGGATCCCAGAAAATTGATAGAGCTCAATTTGAAGAAATGAAAATGAAAATGACTCCCACACAACAACAGAACCTCTTCTTAGATAAGGATGGTGTTGTGCGAGTCAGATATGGGGGATCCCTAGAAGAAGCTGAAGATTGGTACCAGAAGAATGTTGTTCCTGGCAAGACAATTCATGAAGGAGTTCTCAGCTATTTGGATTGCAAGCTATCTCCCATCTGGGCATCCTATCAAAGCTCTGGTAACCTATCTCAGATCAGAGCAGAAATCAATGAAGAGCTGCTAAGGCTTCAAAGATTGGAGGAAGAAGCTCTGCAAGCAGCTACTATGGAGAATGTGTAAGAAATAATCTCTGTAAACTGTATCTAATAAAATCACATCTCTGCCTTTCACTTTGTAAGGCTTTTTCTCAATTTCTGTCTCTTTGCTTTCTGCCTGTGTTGTTTGCTATTTGAATTATTATCTGCTATCTGAATGTACTGCACTCTTACTATTTTCCTATGCCAAGTTGCCCACCAAGATTTTAATGAAAGTTTTAAACTTTAATTCTTTATGGTGAAGGCACTTCTCTGGAAATAGTTAAAGGGTTTTGGCATCATCAAAAAGGGGGAAATTGTAAGGAATATTTGTAATTAGATTTTGATGATGCTAGATTAATTAGGACTTTAGAGTACCCCTCTTTAGACTTAATGTGTAATACTTGAGATTTAATTTAAACGGATTAATAGTACTACTCATACTAACAAGGTGCATCTCCTTTTAAGGGAGCTCATTAGCCAAGAACTCCAAAGTTAAGCGTGCTTGCACGGGAGTAGTCTTGGGATGGGTGACCCCCTGGGAAGTTTCTCAGGGCGCGCACGAGTGAGGACAAAGTGCGCGGAAAAGGCTAGTGGCGGTTTGTGAGGACAGTACTATTGGTCTAGAGTAGCTACCTCGGGTCCTGCGAGGACGAGGTGTTACAAATGGTATCAGAGCAACCCTGCGACAGTGTGTTGACCCATTGGATATCGGGCGGGCACTTAGCAGTGGAAAAGATTCTGGGATATGATTGATATTGGTTTATGGGCGCAACGAGGACGTTGTGTTCCTAAGTGGGGGTGATTGTAATACTTGAGATTTAATTTAAACGGATTAATAGTACTACTCATACCAACAAGGTTCATCTCCTTTTAAGGGAGCTCATTAGCCAAGAACTCCAAAGTTAAGCGTGCTTGCACGGGAGTAGTCTTGGGATGGGTGACCCTCTGGGAAGTTTCTCAGGGCGCGCACGAGTGAGGACAAAGTGCGCGGAAAAGGCTAGTGGCGGTTTGTGAGGACAGTACTAGAAGTCAGAAGTAACTACCTCGGGGCCTACGGGGCCGGGGTGTTACAAATGGTATCAGAGCAACCCTGCGACAGTGTGTTGATCCGTTGGATATCGGGCGGGCACTTAGCAGTGGAAAAGATTCTGGGATATGATTGAGATTGGTTTATGGGCGCAACGAGGACGTTGCGTTCCTAAGTGGGGGTGATTGTAATACTTGAGATTTAATTTAAATGGATTAATAGTACTACTCATACCAACAAGGTGCATCTCCTTTTAAGGGAGCTCATTAGCCAAGAACTCCAAAGTTAAGCGTGCTTGCACGGGAGTAGTCTTGGGATGGGTGACCCTCTGGGAAGTTTCTCAGGGCGCGCACGAGTGAGGACAAAGTGCGCGGAAAAGGCTAGTGGCGGTTTGTGAGGACAGTACTAGAAGTCAGAAGTAACTACCTCGGGGCCTACGGGGCCGGGGTGTTACATAATGTATTAGAATTTTCCTTTGTAAAAATTCTTTAGTATAATCGACTAAGCAGAAGGCCTCCAGAGCAGAAGACCTACAAAGCAGAAAGCCTCCAGAACAGGAGACCCTTGCTAAGGCTTTGGTTGAACAGAAGACCTTTGGTTCTCTGCTTTTGAACAGAAGACCTCAGGGTATCTGTTATTCTTTGCTGTGACAGAAACCCTCCTGGTTCTCTGTTGGGATATCTTTTCAACAGAAGTGCTCAAGACCTTCTCTGATCAACTCTCTGCTAAAGACACCAGAAGGCCTGATACTTAGGAGAATTTCACCAAGCCGGGAAACCAACTGAAAGATTCCTTCAACGGCTAGGAGTCTTGAACGGAAAAGCTACAGTACGCGCATTACATGCACATTTAATGCCTCCCGTACTTTGTAGGGTAATTGCAGATGATTGGCCGCAATGTCAGGATTACCTTATCCCAAAATAGTAACCCGCCAACTTTATCGGGTCCTACTGGTCAAGTCAACTGCCCACTCATTTAATGCAGTTGTCCTCCTTCTCCTCCAACAGGAAGACAACCTCAGTATAAAAGATACACTACGAAGAACAACCGGATAACTTTGCTATAACTTTTGCTACAACAAGATATTCAAACGCCAAAAACGCAAAAAGCCTCCTTGAGATTAAAACGTCATCATCCTATACAAGAGAAGGCAGAAGTTGGAAAAATCCTTATTTCCCACTCAAGCAAAGTTCTAAGTGTTCTTCAACTCTTCAAGCTCATCACATACAAACTCTTTGTAACGAAGCAAGTTGGAGGAACCTCTGTTCTAAATAGAACCTCTTCTTTCACAAGAAGGACGTCCAAGTACCTGGAGCAGTGAAGTGGTGATACTTCTGGGAAAGCTCAGTGAAAGGACCAGTCTTAGGGAAGCCGGAAGTGCATCCAAGAAGACATCTACACTTGAAAAAGACGTGGAGAGCTTCTTAAGTGATAGGTCTAAGGCATTGTAAACGGACGTTTTTACAAGATTAGTGGAACAGTGGACTAGAGGAACAAGTTGTTCCTTGAACCACTATAAAAAGCCCTGGTGTCATTTACTTACTGCATTACTTTCATTGCTTTTATTTGAACTGTTTAACTCCAAAGATTTGGTATCTGTGTTCAGTAGAACTTGTCTTGTGAGTTAACAGAAGGCCTACTGCCCTTTCTTCTCTGAGGCTACTAACAGAACTCCCTATCAGAACCCCATCCGCTGCCAGTCTGTTCTGCCAACAGAACAGGCTATTCTGTTAAATCTGGTACTTAGCTTGAAAAAGTTAAAAACCAATACAGTCTATTCACCCCCCCCCCCTCTAGACTGTATCCAGTACAACCGGGACCAATAGATAAGAACATTTGTTTGTAAACTAAAGAAGTCCTTATATGGATTAAAGCAAACGTCCAGACAATGGATTTAAAAGATGTCCTTTTAAATGATTATTCACTTTTCTAGAAGAAAACTGAATGCAAATTGGTGTTCTTAGCCATTTATGTTGATGATATTCTGATAACAGGAGGAAACATTGAAGAAATTCAGCTTGTGAAATCTTTTCTTAATCAAAAGTTCAAAATTAAGGAAATTGGAGACCTTAGTTATTTTCTTGGCCTTGAATTTGTAAAAGTTTCTAATGGTATGGCAATTGCTCAAAGAAAATATGTCCAGGATCTGCTCAAGGAATTTGATTGTCTCAGTTGTAACTCTACCGTCTCTCCTTTAGACAATAACATCAAACTGAATAAGGATTCAAGAACAGTTCTAATAGATCCTACATCTTATAGAAAATTAGTGGGCAAACTGAATTTTCTTGTCCACACTCAGCCTGATATTGCTTTTGTTGTACAACATTTAAGTCAGTTCATGTCTGATCCGAGACAACCTCATTGGGATGCTGGTATTCATGTTCTCAGATATCTATCAGCAAACCCTTCACAAAGCATACTTCTCAATGATTCACACAGTTATACACTACAAGCTTTCTGTGATGCTGATTGGGATACATGTTTTAACAAGGTCCCCAATTATATTTACTTTTATGGAAATCATGTATTGAACCTTATGAACTGGTTAATGAATTTACGAGGTTGTAAATTTTTGTTATTACTTTTGCGTGAATAGTGAATTCCACGTGGGGCCCATATCGGGAGCGGGGACCACCCTATATTTCCGAGGCCACATATTATATTCATCTTGGTCTAGATAATATGTATATGGTGGTGGATATTCTAGTTGGGCTATGGGAAGGGCATAGAGTTGACCGGCTGATCAAACGAGGCCCAATTACCGGCATTGGTAATTTCATCACATAACAGTCCAAAATGAATTTTGGAGACTTCTAACTTAAAGTTGGGGAATGTATATTCATTCTAAGGGTCCATGGTGATTTAGAATGTGTGACATATTTTATTTGGCCCGATAAAATAAAATATAATTAAACAGTCCGAGAAATACAACTTTCGGTGGCGATTGTATTGTTCGGGACTTATTGGGATGACCTCCCACAAGAGTGGGGGCCACCCCACGAATTTGTCAAATAAGAAGAACTTAATTTAGTGCAAAGGAGTGGCTGAATACATTTGAAAGGATGGGGGAGACCATCTTGACACCCAAGGGGCCCCTCTCACACTCATTTGGCCTATGAGACAAAAAGGAAACCCCTCCCCCCTTTCCTCATTATTGTACCTCGCCTAAACCACCAAAAGAGGAGGAAGAAGCTCTGTAAACGCCATCTCCATTGTTGCAAGTCGAGCACAAACAAGGTTGGCCCAAGGAGGAAGTTAAAGAAGGGAAAAAGTTAGGAAAAGTGTGAAGGATTAAGGTAATAATCTTATAATAACTTTTCCTCTACTTTTTATTTATCATATGGCTTATATAGCATATGGAGGGCCCCTATGATTGTTCTACATGTTTTGGAGTGTAGAATTAGGGGTTGGAAGGTAGTTCTAAGTCCAAGAACGAACTTAGAAGCCAAAGTAATTGGTTCGCTGGAAAATAACCTTTTAGAGGTTATTTGTATTGATATAGCTTTTATGATGATAAAACATTGTTAGTAATTTGTCTAAGGTGTTGCTATAGCTTTCACAGAGTTGAAAGAGTCACCGGAGTAATCGCCGGAGCTAGACAAAGTTCGCCGGAGTTTCGCCGGAGTTCAACCAAGAAGGGTAGAACTTCATAAAGCTCATTCGAGGTGAGTGGATGGCTTATGTCTTGTAACTCTTGGGTTAAGTATAAGATTACCTAAAGAAATGTTATAAGTATTCATAATGATGTTTAAAGGAACTTAAGCATGTGATTAGTCAAAGTTATATGGCTTATGTGAATGATACTACATGATTTTGCATGTGAAAAATATAAAAATGTGTATAAAAACATATGTGATGTTTTGGATGGTAAAAATGGGATATTTTGGGTGTTTAAGACCCAATACATGTATAAAAGTTTCAGATCAAACGGAGGTCATCCGGGGGGGTCAACGGACCGCCGCCGTTGGGCAGACGGCGACCTGGCGCCGGCCTAAGGGCTGAACCGGCGCCGGTTAAGCCACTGCTTGGATGGTCTGAGAAAATTTACACAGACCCGGCGCCGGGTATAGGGGTAACCGGCACCGGTTTGGCTGCTACCCTGATTTTTGTCTTCGCCGAAAATGCGTATCGAGGCCCGGTTTGAGGGGGATCAACCCCGGCCATCCTATGCAAGTATATTGTGCATGGAATTGCATGGAATATGATATTTAATTGTCAAGTTTGATATCTAATGATTAAGCTCTAAGTCTTGGTTTAGTCTTGATAGATAGTTATGATGTAGGCCCTATCTAGTCTAGATTCATATGAGGTAGATTATAGGGATACATATGGTGGAGGACCCAAGGACTAAGAGTCCTCAAAACCTATATGCATATGGAGGAGAACCCAAGGACTAAAGAGTCCTCAAAACTCGGAATATATATTTTGGTGGAGAACCCAAGGACTAAAGAGTCCTCAAAACTTATATGCATACAGTGGAGAACTCAGGGACTAACGAGTCCTCAAAACTCATATGTACATCGATGGAGGACCCAAGGGCTAAAGAGTCCTCAAAACTCATGGTGGAGGACCCAATGACTATAATGTCCTCAAAACTCATAGGTAAAATGGTGGAGGACCAAAGGACTTTAATGTCCTCAAAACTCATATGTATAAATGGTGAAGAACCAAGGACGACGGTACTGTCATCAAAACTCCCAATATGAATTGATTATGACTAGGAAGAGTCCTATACACTCATAGGTATATGGGTGGGTTGGGATTTGAGTCGACGATATTGACTACTACTATTTTCCCAAATAAACAATGACATACGGGTCAGGTGTATATATATATATATATATATATATATATATATATATATATATATATATATATATATACTGCTATGTATTTCATAACTTGGGGGAAAGTACTATACGTGTATGTATCACCCTATGTATGGGTCTTATACTTGAAACATTAGTTACTCTCCATTTAGCTTGCTACTCGCTCGGTACTAGTACTGACCCCTTTGGGGGGCCCCACCATTTTCAGGTTGAAGTTAGGGCTTGCTACGCGCACCTTCTTATGGGTGAAGTCATTCAAGGAATATGTGGTTCGTGCTTCCTTATTTCCTTTCAAACTACCAAACACTTGCTCATGGATATTTGATTTACTATAAACTATTTGGGCCTGTGAGCCCATGTTTTGGCCGGTTGTGGCCCATGCTTTACCGTTGAATATTTCCGCTTTACCGTTGAATATTTCCGCCTTGTATGATTAAGTCACGTTGACTTGCGAGTGACGTCACTTGGTCATACGGCGGTTGTACACGCGCTTAGATGCGGTCTGGGGCGTGACACATGTTCTCATTCTAGACGTTCTATCAGTGGTTATGTAATCTTTCTTGGAGGAAGTTTGATTTCATGGAAATCAAAGAAGCAACAAATTGTATCTCTTTCATCCGCTGGAATACAGATCTATCAGAAGAGCAACTGCTGAAATCGCTTGGTTAACCCGTCTTCTTGTCGAATTAGATGTTCCTGACATCATACATGTATCATTGAAATGTGACAGTCAAGCTGCAAATCATATTGCCAAGAATCCGGTTTTTCACGAAAGAACAAAGCAAATTGATCTTGATTGTCACTTTGTCATAGAAATGTTACTGGCTGGACTGATATCTCTTTCCTACATCCGAACAAATGAACAGCCAGCTGATCTTCTAACAAAATCTCTTCCTGGCATTCAACATCATTCTCTTTTACGCAAGTTGGGTGTGTGTTCTACACACTCCAACCTAAGGGGGTGTTGAAAGAAGTTTAGAAAAGTCAACTTTGGATTCTAGATAGTTCGAAATTGTTATATTTCTATTTTACAAGTTTGTAACATATTAGTTAATTTTTGATTCGGCTGTTATCTGTATAAATACTTCATCTTGTATTTTCAGTATCAATAATGAAAATCATTCTCTCTAAAGTTTCTCTCTCAAAATTCTTCCATCTCCATAGCTTCTTACATGGTATAAGAGAAAGAGAAATCTGAGTCCTGATATTTTTTCCGCATCATTCATCTGCATCTTCTTCACGGCTGTTGATTTTCATCAACTTCTAAACATCGATGGCACCTGAAAATTCTAACGCATCCACCATTTTTTATCATAATAATCCATTTTTTCTTCTATCATCAGATCATCCAGGAATGAAATTAGTCAACGATCCTTTTGATGGATCCAATTACAGTAACTGGAAGAGATCTATGTTGATAGCTTTGTCAGCCAAGAACAAGCTGGGATTTATTGATGGAAGCATTGATAAACCACCTTCTACTTCGTCTACATCAAATGCTTGGCAAAGATGCAATGATATGGTATTTTCTTGGATCTCGCCAAATATGTGCTTTACTGTTTAACTGCGAAAGACGTTTGGAAGGATCGTGAAGAAAGATACACACAATCAAATGGTGCACACCTATATGGGATACAGAAGGAGTTATCGGATCTATCTCAAAGAAGTGACAATATAACTTCCTATTTCACAAAAATAAAAATGATTTGGGATGAGATTGATGCAATGGGAATGAATCCAAGGTGTTCTTCATCTAACCAGTTGAACAGTTGAAATTTCAGCAAGATCAAAAAGTTGTAAAGTTTCTTATTGTTTTTTTTATAAAATGTAAATATATATATATATATATATATAAAATTTAAAATATATATATATATATATATATATATATATTTACATTTTATAGAAAAAACAATAAGAAACTTTACAACTTTTTTATCCAGAAAATAACATAATACAATGCATAAAAAAGGAAGCAAACAGAACTATCTAAACTAGCATGCTAACCTAAACTAGCATCTATCGTATCCACCCAGCCACCCCCCACCCCCCACCTCACGGCAGAGGAGGGGAGAGAGAATTTTCAAAATCCATCCCGAAATGGCACGGGACACGCCTCGGCTCATTCATCAAAAACCAGTCAAAGTAACCAAAGTTGTACTAGTCCCAAAGAGCCAGCCCAGTAAGGAGTCATAACCCTCTCGTAGGGGGGCTGTCCATAAGCAAAGAGGCCCAATTCCAGCAAGATCAAAAGCATTAGTCCATAAATCCCAGCTTTAGGAAAGAAATAGTCAACAAAGGCAAGCCCAGATTTCAAGCTACAAAAGCATCCAGTCACCTACCTTGCATGTATCCAGCGGAAGAACACTGGCACATGGGTCAGGGTTTCAGCGTGCAACCAAACAAGTAAAAGCCCCACCCGCATTTCGCTTGGAGCCAAATCCATCCACGCATCAACAAAGCCCATCTTGAAGACCACATCTGGGCCCGATGCACAGAACCAATCCAGCAGCCCACTCGCACACCATCAGCATAGCTCCAAAGAACAGCGGGCCGGATAGTTAGGGCAACGGCCTCATCCCTTTCGTTTCCATCTCCATCAGACCTCACACCCAAGAAGCCATTTGTCACCAACCACCATCTTCCCGAGTCCCTACCCCTATACGTGCCACCCAACACGCAGTGGCCATTGATGAACCGGTTGAATCACACAAGAGGGGGTGAATTGTGTGTGTAGAACTACGACAGTTTTTCGCCGAGTACTAGTGTGGGGCAAAGGGAAAAACAGAATTTAAAGGAAACAAAGATTTAACGAGAAAAAATCCCTTGGCTCAACAGGGATTAAAAAAATCTCGACCTCCCTCGGAGGAATTTGAAAACTTTTCACTAAAAGCCTTTAAACACGTTACATAATAAACTCTCCTAGTTTACCCTTGAGCCACCCTGTAACACCCCGACCCCGTAGGCCCTGAGGTAGTTACTTCTGACCTCTAGTACTGTCCTCACAAACCTCCACTAGCCTTTTTTTTTAAACCCGGTAGGCAAACCACCAAAATCAGTGGGGCAAACGCCGGGGAACATTTGCCGTGTTTTATTAGAAAAGGATAATCGTACAAAGAGAGAGGGGGACTAGGCCAAAACCTCTCCCGAGGAAATCAAACGACCAGAAAGAGTAAAAACAAAAGGGACCCGAGGATTACAAAAGAGAAACGCAATTAAAAGCCAACTCGAAGGGACGGAAGCCCAACAAGATCCATCAAATACGCATTCCGGGCCTGGGGTGGTAGTTCAACATCTCTGTAATAAAAAATGGGCCTATCTGTCGGAACACCAGCTAAGAAGTGCGCAGCCCAATTCGCTTCCCTCAAAACACCGAAATAGGAAACTCCCCTCATTTCAGACAGAGTCAACAAATCCCTGATTTCATCGCTCCATCTTCCTCCACCCTTCCTCCTGAGATAATCCAGCACATCCGTCGAATCCATTTCCACACAGAAGTCTCTATAGCCAGCCTCAATCGCCCAAGCCGTCACATGTTTCACGGAGAGAAGTTCTGCCTCAAAAACGGAGAAAGCTTGAACCGGATAGGAGGTCGCCATCACCAATTTTCCTTCGTTATTCCTCAAGATAGCGCCGCCTGCCATTCGTTGAGGTGAGAAACTCGCATCCACATTTAATTTCAAGAAACGCTGAGGTTTCCTCCACCCAATAATTCTTATCGAGGGACGACGAGGTCCGAAAGACCTATCAATCAAGTTTTCTTCATATCGAATATCCCCCACCTGAGTACTCTTTATATTAGAGAAGCTTGAAACCCAATTCTGGGTGAAAAGCTTAATTTGACAATTAGTGAAGTAGATGTAGGAGCAGTACCTCCACTAGCCTTTTCCGCGCACTTTGTCCTCACTCGTGCGCGCCCTAAGAAACTTCCCAGGGGGTCACCCATCCCAAGACTACTCCCGTGCAAGCACGCTTAACTTTGGAGTTCTTGGTGATGAGCTCCCTTAAAAGGAGATGCATCTTGTTGGTATGAGTAGTACTATTAATCCGCTTAAATTAAATCTCAAGTATTACAATCACCCCCACTTAGGAACGCAACGTCCTCGTTGCGCCCATAAATCAATCTCAATCATATCCCAGAATCTTGCCCCGCTAAGTGCCCGTCTGATATCCAACAGGTCAACACACTGTCGCAGGGTTGCTCTGATACCATTTGTAACACACTCGCCCTGTAGGACCCGAGGTAGCTACTCTAGACCAATAGTACTGTCCTCACAAACCTCCACTAGCCTTTTCCGCGCACTTTGTCCTCACTCGTGCGCGCCCTAAGAAACTTCCCAGGGGTCACCCATCCCAAGACTACTCCCGTGCAAGCACGCTTAACTTTGGAGTTCTTGGTGATGAGCTCCCTTAAAAGGAGATGCATCTTGTTGGTATGAGTAGTACTATTAATCCGCTTAAATTAAATCTCAAGTATTACACACCCCAACTCTAACCTCTATATGTAAAGTTCTCACTAATACCTTACCTTGTGGGTAAGGAGTCTCTCAGCTTTACATCAAAGCTCTCACTTCACATCCCAACCCTCGGAGGAAAGCATTCTCAAATGTTCCTCTTAACCCCAATACAATAGAAGAAATTGAATTACAAAGAATAGGACTTCTAATGGAACTGTCGCAGGTTCTCGGTCTTCTATGGAGTGTTTGTATAATTCTCCTTATTTGAGTATTTTCTTCTCGGTTCAAGTGCACCTTTCTTCTCCTTGATCTTGACATATATATAAGATGCTTGGAGCAAGTCCGTTGATGTTTTCTTTTCTTAGATGGTCGAGTTGCCAAACGTGGAACTTGCCTTGATATTATTTGAATCACTTTCCTTCTACGTGGATCCTTTACGTTCGAACTCAATGTATATGATAATCAATTTGAGATACATAATATCAAACAGAAGGAAGTACTATATTGGCTTGTCAAATATAAACATGCATCGGTCCACATATAGTTATGTAGCAACACATCATCCTTCTATGGTAATAAAATATTCATTTAGAGCTACAGTCAACCAAAGTCATGAGTCATGCAATCATTCATTATTAATAATACTTTAAGATATTCATCAAAATATGATATGATCAACTTAACTAATCATGCCAAGATTATTTCTATAAGTTATTAAACAATAAAGGTCAACTTTACTTAGGTGGGTGTCTAGTCATGCATGGAAAGAGAATAAGTGACTCATGTTACGTACATATAGAATGGTGATGCATAAAAAGTGACTTTCCCTATTCATCCAACAATCATACAAACAATATATCGAGTAGAGCTTAGGGTATGAAACGACACTCTCTCTCTAGACTGATATGTAATACTTGAGATTTAATTTAAACGGATTAATACTACTCATACCAACAGAGGTGCATCTCCTTTTAAGGGAGCTCATCACCCAAGAACTCCAAAGTTAATCGTGCTTGCACGAGAGTAGTCTTGGGATGGGTGACCCCCTGGGAAGTTTCTCAGGGCGCGCATGAGTGAGGACAAAGTGCGCGGTAAAGGCTCGTGGTGGTTTGTGAGGATAGTACTATTGGTCTAGAGTAGCTACCTCAGGTCCTGCGAGGCCGGGGTGTTACAAATGGTATCAGAGCAACCCTGCGATGGTGTGCTGATCCGTTAGATATCGGGCGGGCACTTAGTAGGGGAAAAGATTCTGGGATATGATTGAGATTGGTGTTTGGGCGCAACGGGGACGTTGCGTTCCTAAGTGGAGGTGACTGTAATACTTGAGATTTAATTTAAACGGATTAATACTACTCATACCAACAGAGGTGCATCTCCTTTTAAGGGAGCTCATCAACCAAGAACTCCAAAGTTAAGCGTGCTTGCACGAGAGTAGTCTTGGGATGGGTGACCCTCTGAGAAGTTTCTCAGGGCACGCATGAGTGAGGACAAAGTGCGCGGTAAAGGATCGTGGTGGTTTGTGAGGATAGTACTATTGATCTAGAGTAGCTACCTCGGGTCCTGCGAGGCCGGGGTGTTACATGATATGCGTGAATATTTTGTAAAGGCTTAGAGTTTTCTTAAGTTAGCATCCTTTTATACATAAGGATGTATAACTTAAGGATTACAAGAGGGCTAATGGGCTGAAATACATTTGTGGCCCATATTACACATCTAAACAATAACTACACAAATACAAAGATATTTAATTAGATTGGAAACCATAAAATATTCCCAACAATCTCTTCCTTAGTGTTCAATCGTGTTCAATCAGCATTGTATGTAGCGCAAATATCTTTGTCTTTGTGTTTACTCAGAAATGTAGAGGAGAGGATAGATAAAATCTAAAGTAGATGTTACTCTGGTTGTTATGGTATGATCATAAAGATCAACAAAAATAACGTAGCCCCTCGGGGTCGTGTAGACGCCCATTATCATCACTATAGAGATAAACTCTGAAGCGATGGCCAGAACATGTTGGTGATTTCTATGTTGCAATAACAGGACTTCTTTCCAATCATTGGTCTTCATCTTTAGTAGATGAATGCTATGCAAGTTCTCGCAGATCATGAGGACCTGCAACTGACTCTAAAAGGTGTCTATGTCCTAAAAAATTCAAAACATTTGGAAGTGAGATAACTAGACACGACGTGATCAATGAATGTTCAGTGGCATGGGACTGTGGGTCACTATAGTCAGTATCAGTCATCTCAGAAGGAGACGGTGATAAGAGATGAGGTTCCCCGTGAAATATGATTAAACACCTGTCTGTTGGGAGACACGTGAGTGGTCTAGGGTAGGATTGTGCATGCACCGTTTGGACAAAATGCAACGACTTCTACACGGGATCTGAATAGATTCAGTCCTGAACCTATGGGGATTGGCCAGAGTATTTGAGTGACTGAGAGTAATTTTCTCTCAGTCCAACATTGACAAATGTTGGAATCTTCAAAATAAGAATAGTGGAAATTTTCAGAACAGAAACAAAAGGATGGTTGCGAATGCTTTTACTGATCAAAATGATCCGGATGATATTCAGAATAGTATCAATAATGGCTTTGGAAATGGTATTGGCAGAAACTCAGTTTTTGAAACTGAAGATATTAGCTCAAATTCTGGTGAAGGTGGTTCAAGAATCATTCAGACCGTGTGTCAACAATGATCTGTGCAATCAATTCATGAATTTCTTGAAACAATTTAAAAATGGTTCAAATCATTCTCCTTTTACTGTAAACTTTGCTGGTAACACTACAACATCTTTCATTACTGTTTCTTGCAATAATACATGGATTTTGGATAGTGGTGTTAGTGATCATATGTGTTCAAATGAGTCCTTATTCTCTGATTTAATTCCCATTTCCAAACCATATTGTATATCTCTTCCTGATGGGCATGCTGTTTCAGTCAAGTCTATAGGAAAAGTTCCCATTTCTCTAGAAATCACTCTACATGATGTTCTATTTGTTCCTTGTTTCAAACTCAATCTGATTTCAGTTGCTAAGTTGACAAAACAAATGAATTCACATATTTTTTACTCCTCGTCTTTGTCTATTGCAGGGCTCTTCAATGAAGACGCCTCTAATTCTTGGTATAAATGTCAGAGATCTGTTTCTTCTTCAGCCTAATAATCTCCAGCTTTAACACAAAAATAAACCTAGTTGTTCAAATTCAGTTGTTAGCAATAAAAGTGTTTCTTTTTGGCACACTAGACTAGGTCATTTGACTGTTTACAAGCTGAATCAGCTTGGATTTTGTAATGATTCTGATATCAATAAAGAAGAATTTCTCTCTTGTTCAATTTGTGCAAAACCTAGACAACATAGATTACCTTTTTCTAATAGTTTCATTCAAACATCCAAGCCCTTTCGATTAATTCATATTGATCTATGGGGACCTTATCATATTCAAACCTATAATGGTTTTAGATATTTCATAACCATTGTTGATGATTTTTCTAGAACAACATGGACTCATGTTATCTGTCAAGAGTAATGCTTTTCCATTCATCAAAACCTTTCTGATCATGGTAAAAAATCATTCTAATCTCAATGTTCAAGCCATAAGATCAGACAATGCACTTGAATTGGGTTCTAGTAAAGAAATATGTTCCTTCTTTGAGTCACAAGGAATAATTCATCAAACATCTTGTTCACATACACCTCAACAAAATGGTGTAGTTGAACGAAAACATAAGCACCTCCTTGAAACAGCTCGAGCATTACTTTTTCAGTCAAATTTACCAAGAAAGTATTGGAGAGAGTGTATTCTTACTGCCACTTATATCATTAAAATAATTCCTACCAAAGTTCTACAAAACAAATCCCCATATGAAGTCTTGTTTCAAAAACATCCAAACATTCATCACATGAAATCTTTTGGATGCCTTTGTTATGCATCTTCTCCAAAATCAGGAAGAGACAAGTTCCAACCAAGAGTGCCTGCTAGTGTTTTCCTCGGATATCCTTTTGGCAAGAAAGCTTATAAGCTTTTTAACCTGAAGGATCACTCAATCATCTTTTCCAGGGATGTCATTTTTCATGAAAATATTTTCCCATACATTAAACATCATTATTCTTTCTGCATTCCTTTAACGACATCTGAAATAGATTCTTTGGCAATCCAAACCTCCTTCCTATCCTGATCAGTATGTTTGCAATTTCAAAATTTCCAAATCCAATTCAGTTCTTTCTGATTTTGATTGTTCTCACACTCTCACTTCTCTCTGTGTTGATGGTTCCAATTCTATTTCTATCTGTTCTAACGTTTCTCTCAAGGATTCTACTTTGGATACTATGGTTGTGTGCCTATTCAAGAACCATTGTCTTATGAGAAAGCAACTCCCTTTCCTGAATGGCAAGAAGCTATTGCAACTGAATTTTCTGCACTTGAAGCAAATGAAACATGAGATCTTGTACCTTTACCAAAAGGTAAGAAATTAATTGGTTGTAAATAGGTTTTTAAGATCAAATTTCGAGCTGATGGAAGAATAGAGAAATACAAAGCCATATTAGTTGCTAAAGGAAACACTCAAAAATAAGGCATTGATTACTTTGAAAAGTTTTCTCCTGTGGTTAAGATGACCACTATCAGAACTTCAATTGTTGTTGCAGTTAAAAAGGACTGGTCTATTACTCAATTAGATGACAATAACGCCTTTTTACATGGTCAATTGGATGAAGAAGTGTTTATGAGACCACCTCTTGGCTTAAATGTTGCAGATAAGAACATTGTTTGTAAGCTAAAGAAGTCCTTATATGGATTAAAGCAAACGTCCAGACAATGGATTTAAAAGATGTCCTTTTAAATGATTATTCACTTTTCTAGAAGAAAACTGAATGCAAATTGGTGTTCTTAGCCATTTATGTTGATGATATTCTGATAACAGGAGATAACATTGAAGAAATTCAGCTTGTGAAATCTTTTCTTAATCAAAAGTTCAAAATTAAGGATCTTGGAGACCTTAGTTATTTTCTTGGCCTTGAATTTGTAAAAGTTTCTAATGGTATGGCAATTGCTCAAAGAAAATATGTCCAAGATCTGCTCAAGGAATTTGATTGTCTCAGTTGTAACTCTACCGTCTCTCCTTTAGACAATAACATCAAACTCGATAAGGATTCAAGAACAGTTCTAATAGATCCTACATCTTATAGAAAATTAGTGGGCAAACTGAATTTTCTTGTCCACACTCGGCCTGATATTGCTTTTGTTGTACAACATTTAAGTCAGTTCATGTCTGATCCGGGACAACCTCATTGGGATGCTGGTATTCATGTTCTCAGATATCTATCAGCAAACCCTTCACAAGGTATACTTCTCAATGATTCACACAGTTATACACCACAAGCTTTCTGTGATGCTGATTGGGATACATGTTTTAACAACGTCCCCAAGTATATTTACTTTTATGGAAATCATGTATTGAACCTTATTAACTGGTTAATGAATTTACGAGGTTGTAAATTTTTGTTATTTCTTTTGCGTGAATAGTGAATTCCACGTGGGGCCCATATCGGGAGCGGGGACCACCCTATATTTCCGAGGCCACATATTATATTCATCTTGGTCTAGATAATATGTATATGGTGGTGGATATTCTAGTTGGGCCATGGGAAGGGCATAGAGTTGACCGGCTGATCAAACGAGGCCCAATTACCGGCATTGGTAATTTCATCACATAACAGTCCAAAATGGATTTTGGAGACTTCTAACTTAAAGTTGGGGAATGTATATTCATTCTAAGGGTCCATAGTGATTTAGAATGTGTGACATATTTTATTTGGCCCGATAAAATAAAATATAATTAAACAGTCCGAGAAATACAACCTTCGGGGGCGATTGTACTGTTCGGGACTTATTGGGATGACCTCCCACATTAGTGGGGGCCACCCCACGAATTTGTCAAACAAGGGGAACTTGATTTAGTGCAAAGGAGTGGCTGAATACATTTGAAAGGATGGGGGAGACCATCTTGACACCCAAGGGGCCCCTCTCACACTCATTTGGCCTATGAGACAAAAAGGAAACCCCTCCCCCCTTTCGTCATTATTGTACCTCGCCTAAACCACCAAAAGAAGAGGAAGAAGCTCTGTAAACTCCATCTCCATTGTTGCAAGTCGAGCACAAACAAGGTTGGTCCAAGGAGGAAGTTAAAGAAGGGAAAAAGTTAGGAAAAGTGTGAAGGATTAAGGTAATAACCTTATAATAACTTCTCCTCTACTTTTATTTATCATATGGCTTATATAGCATATGGAGGACCCCTAGGATTGTTCTACATGTTTTGGAGTGTAGAATTAGGGGTTGGAAGGTAGTTCTAAGTCCAAGAACGAACTTAGAAGCCAAAGTAATTGGTTCGCTGGAAAATAACCTTTTAGAGGTTATTTGTATTGATATAGGTTTTATGATGATAAAACCTTGTTAGTAACTTGTCTAAGGTGTTGCTATAGCTTTCACGGAGTTGAAAGAGTCACCGGAGTAATCGCCGGAGCTAGACAAAGTTCGCCGGAGTTTCGCCGGAGTTCAACCAAGAAGGGTAGAACTTCATAAAGCTCATTCGAGGTGAGTGGATGGCTTATGTCTTGTAACTCTTGGGTTAAGTATAAGATTACCTAAAGAAATGTTATAAGTATTCATAATGATGTTTAAAGGAACTTAAGCATGTGATTAGTCAAAGTTATTTGGCTTATGTGAATGATACTACATGATTTTGCATGTGAAAAATATAAAATGTGTATAAAAACATATGTGATGTTTTGGATGGTAAAAATGAGATATTTTTGGTGTTTAAGACCCAATACATGTATAAAAGATTCAGATCAAACGGAGGTCATCCGGGGGGGTCAACGGACCGCCGCCGTTAGGCAGACAGTGACCTGGCGCCGGCCTAAGGGCTGAACCGGCGCCGGTTAAGCCACTGCCTGGATGGTCTGAGAAAATTTACACAGACCCGGCGCCGGGTATAGGGGTAACCGGCACCGGTTAGGCTGCTACCCTGATTTTTGTCTTCGTCAAAAATGCGTATCGAGGCCCGGTTTGAGGGGAATCAACCCCGGCCATCCTATGCAAGTATATTGTGCATGGAATTGCATGGAATATGATATTTAATTGTCAAGTTTGATATCTAATGATTAAGATCTAAGTCTTGGTTTAGTCTTGATAGATAGTTATGATGTAGGCCCTATCTAGTCTAGATTGATATGAGGTATATCATAGGGATACATATGGTGGAGGACCCAAGGACTAAGAGTCCTCAAAACTTATATGCATATGGAGGAGAACCCAAGGACTAAAGAGTCCTCAAAACTCGGAATATATATTTTGGTGGAGAACCCAAGGACTAAAGAGTCCTCAAAACTTATATGCATACGGTGGAGAACTCAGGGACTAACGAGTCCTCAAAACTCATATGTACATCGATGGAGGACCCAAGGGCTAAAGAGTCCTCAAAACTCATGGTGGAGGACCCAATGACTATAATGTCCTCAAAACTCATAGGTAAAATGGTGGAGGACCAAAGGACTTTAATGTCCTCAAAACTCATATGTATAAATGGTGAAGAACCAAGGACGACGGTACTGTCATCAAAACTCCCAATATGAATTGATTATGACTAGGAAGAGTCCTATACACTCATAGGTATATGGGTGGGTTGGGATTTGAGTCAAGGATATTGACTACTACAATTTTCCCAAATAAACAATGACCTACGGGTCGGGTATTTCCAAGTGTGTGTGTGTGTGTATATATATATATATATATACTGCTATGTATTTCATAACTTGGGGGAAAGTACTATACGTGTATGTATCACCCTATGTTTGGGTCTTATACTTGAAACATTAGTTACTCTCCATTTAGCTTGCTACTCGCTCGGTACTAGTACTGACCCCTTCGGGCCCCCCCACCATTTTCAGGTTGAAGCTAGGGCTTGCTACGTGCACCTTCTTATGGGTGAAGTCATTCAAGGAAGACGTGGTTCGTGCTTCCTTATTTCCTTTCAAACTACCAAACACTTGCTCATGGATATTTGATTTACTATAAACTATTTGGGCCTGTGAGCCCATGTTTTGGCCGGTTGTGGCCCATGCTTTACCGTTGAATATTTCCACTTTTCATCGGTTTAAATGTGATGTTGATATGTATGTTTACTATTGAGTGTGGATGGATTATGTTCATGGATGCCTTGTATGATTAAGTCACGTTGACTTGCGAGTGACGTCACTTGGTCATACGGCAGTTGTACACGCGCTTAGATGCGGTCAGGGGCGTGACACATGTTCTCATTCCAGACGTTCTATCAGTGGTTATGTAATCTTTCTTGGAGGAAGTTTGATTTCATGGAAATCAAAGAAGCAACAAATTGTATCTCTTTCATCCACTGGAATACAGATCTATCAGAAGAGCAATTGCTGAAATCGCTTGGTTAACCCGTCTTCTTGTCGAATTAGATGTTCCTGACATCATACCTGTATCATTAAAATGTGACAGTCAAGCTGCAAATCATATTGCCAAGAATCCGGTTTTTCACGAAAGAACAAAGCAAATTGATCTTGATTGTCACTTTGTCAGAGAAATGTTACTGGCTGGACTGATATCTCTTTCCTACATCCGAACAAATGAACAGCCAGCTGATCTTCTCACAAAATCTCTTCCTGGCATTCAACATCATTCTCTTTTACGCAAGTTGGGTGTGTGTTCTACACACTCCAACCTAAGGGGGGGTGTTGAAAGAAGTTTAGAAAAGTCAACTTTGGATTCTAGATAGTTCGAAATTGTTATATTTCTATTTTACAAGTTTGTAACATATTAGTTAATTTTTGATTCGGCTGTTATCTGTATAAATACTTCATCTTGTATTTTCAGTATCAATAATGAAAATCATTCTCTCTAAGTTTCTCTCTCAAAATTCTTCCATCTCCATAGCTTCTTACATGGTATAAGAGAAAGAGAAATCTGAGTCCTGATATTTTTTCCGCATCATTCATCTGCATCTTCTTCACGGCTGTTGATTTTCATCAACTTCTAAACATCGATAGCACCTGAAAATTCTAACGCATCCACCATTTTTTATCATAATAATCCATTTTTTCTTCTATCATCAGATCATCCAAGAATGAAATTAGTCAACGATCCTTTTGATGGATCCAATTACAGTAACTGGAAGAGATCTATGTTGATAGCTTTGTCAGCCAAGAACAAGCTGGGATTTATTGATGGAAGCATTGATAAACCACCTTCTACTTCGTCTACATCAAATGCTTGGCAAAGATGCAATGATATGGTATTTTCTTGGATCTCGCCAAATATGTGCTTTACTGTTTAACTGCGAAAGACGTTGGGAAGGATCGTGAAGAAAGATACACACAATCAAATGGTGCACAACTATATGGGATACAGAAGGAGTTATCGGATCTATCTCAAAGAAGTGACAATATAACTTCCTATTTCCCAAAAATAAAAATGATTTGGGATGAGATTGATGCAATGGGAATGAATCCAAGGTGTTCTTCATCTAACCAGTTGAACAGTTGAAATTTCAGCAAGATCAAAAAGTTGTAAAGTTTCTTATTGTTTTTTTATATATATTTACATTTTATAAAAAAACAATAAGAAACTTTACAACTTTTTTATCCAGAAAATAACATAATACAATGCATAAAAAAGGAAGCAAACAGAACTATCTAAACTAGCATGCTAACCTAAACTAGCATCTATCGTATCCACCCAGCCACCCCCACCCCCCACCTCACGGCAGAGGAGGGGAGAGAGAATTTTCAAAATCCATCCCGAAATGGCACGGGACACGCCTCGGCTCATTCATCAAAAACCAGTCAAAGTATCCAAAGTTGTACTAGTCCCAAAGAGCCAGCCCAGTAAGGAGTCATAACCCTCTCGTAGGGGGGCTGTCCATAAGCAAAGAGGCCCAATTCCAGCAAGATCAAAAGCACTAATCCATAAATCCCAGCTTTAGGAAATAAATAGTCAACAAAGGCAAGCCCAGATTTCAAGCTACAAAAGCATCCAGTCACCTACCCTGCATGTATCCAGCGGAAGAACACTGGCGCATGGGTCAGGGTTTCAGCGTGCAACCCAACAAGTAAAAGCCCCACCCGCATTTCGCTTGGAGCCAAATCCATCCACGCATCAACAAAGCCCATCTTGAAGACCGCATCTGGGCCCGATGCACAGAACCATTCCAGCAGCCCACTCACACACCATCAGCATAGCTCCAAAGAACAGCGGGCCGGATAGTTAGGGCAACGGCCTAATCCCCAGAACCTACCATCGCTAAGGTGTAGCACCGCGTTGGAGAGGCCGAGAGGCACCGATCTAGGGTTCAAGTCAAACATGACAGGCTGGCCAATCAACGGTCACCTGTCAGTCAACCCCACCCCACCTAGCTCTGGTGCAACCAGGCAGTCCGGCGACCGGAGAAACAAAGTTACCAAACCGGAGAGAAATCCCTTTCCAACCCTTACTCATTAAGCCACCTTCCACTGCCCACCCCCGTCACCGGCAGCGTATGTGACATGGCAAAGACCGGTACAGAAACTTCAGCCACCACAAAGGTCTCCGGTTGTCTTCCCCAACAAAGCCCTGAGCATCCATCCCGTTACAGCATATCATCCCTTCCGTTGCCATCTCCATCAGACCTCACACCCAAGAAGCCATTTGTCACCAACCACCATCTTCCTGAGTCCCTACCCCTATACGTGCCACCCAACACGCAGTAGCCATTGATGAACCGGTTGAATCACACAAGAGGGGGTGAATTGTGTGTGTAGAACTACGACAGTTTTTCGCCGAGTACTAGTGTGAGGCAAAGGGAAAAACAGAATTTAAAGGAAACAAAGATTTAACGAGAAAAAATCCCTTGGCTCAACAGAGATTAAAAAAATCTCGACCTCCCTCGGAGGAATTTGAAAACTTTTCACTAAAAGCCTTTAAACACGTTACAAAATAAACTCTCCTAGTTTACCCTTGAGCCACCCCAACTCTAACCTCTCTAGGTAAAGTTCTCACTAATACCTTACCTTGTGGGTAAGGAGTCTCTCAGCTTTACAACAAAGCTCTCACTTCACATCCCAACCCTCGGAGGAAAGCATTCTCAAATGTTCCTCTTAACCCCAATACAATAGAAGAAATTGAATTACAAAGAATAGGACTTCTAATGGAACTGTCGCAGGTTCTCGGTCTTCTATGGAGTGCTTGTATAATTCTCCTTATTTGAGTATTTTCTTCTCGGTTCAAGTGCGCCTTTCTTCTCCTTGATCTTGGCATATATATAAGATGCTTGGAGCAAGTCCGCTGATGTTTTCTTTTCTTAGATGGTCGAGTTGCCAAACGTGGAACTTGCCTTGATATTATTTGAATCACTTTCCTTCTACGTGGATCCTTTACGTTCGAACTCAATGTATATGATAATCAATTTGAGATACATAATATCAAACAGAAGGAAGTACTATATTGGCTTGTCAAATATAAACATGCATCGGTCCACATTGTTGAAGACTATTTATTGTGAATCAAGTTTGTCTGTCTTGTCTGTAATAAGTTAGATGTTTGCTATTTCTATTCTGTACTGATTAAATATATCTGTTAGAATAGTATACAATATGGGCCAAGTGTTAGGCCCATACTCAGGCAAGAAGCCTTTGTACGCATACCTGAGCCTCGCCTATAAAAGAGGGAGGAGGACTCAGGTTTGCGGTTAACTTTCGTATCTGCTCAAAATAGCCTTAGCGCTTATCATTCTTGTACGAAAGATTCACGGTATATCAGAGAAGGTTTACACTTGATCTTTCTGTGTTCATCTTTGTTGTTAATCTTTCATCTGTATGCCATATTATACTGTTGTTATAGAAAACAGGGACTAACAAATGGTATCAGAGCCGATCGAGAGCTGATCAGAAGAACTATCTGCGAAAGACTCTGTTTTTGTAGAATAGCGAGTTTATCATCTGTAATCTTATTTCTGCACCAAATACTGTAAAAGTTATACTATTAGAATCGCGTTTCAAAGACGATCAAGCAGTATATCTTCCTTTTTCGTTTCTGCATTTTTTCTTCAGAAGTAAACTCGCACCCATGAACTCGCACCCCTCGTTTCTCTAAGCTCTGTGCAGCTTTTTGACCTGAAACTTGGGTAAAAGGATCTCTACTACAAGGGCTACAACCTACCATATTTGTTTTTCTGAAAATCTGAAGTTTTATTTTTTCAGGAATTCGCAGCCCAAGGTGTTTTTGCATAAACTCGCAGCCTGTAAACTCGAGTTGAGAAACTCGCAGCCTGCAAACTCGAGCTCAAGAACACGCAGCCTACAACTCGCGGTCAACAACTCGCAGTCTACAAACTCGCAGCCTGCAAACTCGCAGTCTGACCACGAGTTTTGACCCTGCGAGTTTACACCTCGAGTTCTTGGAAACTCGAACTCTTGACCTCGAGTTCATAAACTCGAACTCTCACCTCGAGTTCCCCAGATCTCGAGTTTAGGCTTTGAACACTCAGGAACTCGAGTTCTTGACTTAGTAAATTTTCTGATCTTATTTCTCGAACGGTCAGTTTTCTACAGCTACAGGAATGGCTTCTGAATCCAATGCGCAAGGAAACAGCAGTACTCCTCCATCTCTGAGGAAAGGGGAGTACCAAATGTGGAGAACTCGTTTCTTGAATTTCCTAGAACACAAAGAAAACTCCGACGCAATGCTGGAATCACTCCTGGAAGGACCAGCTGTACTAATGATTGACGTAGGAGGGGACTCAACTAATAATCCACCCATTCCTCCGGAAACAAGACGAAAGAGGCCTTCTGAATACACTGAAGCAGACAAGCTAAGGCTGAGAGGAGACCTCATGGCCAAAACATACCTTCTCCAAGCCATCCCAAATGAAGTGTACGTGATGATTGACAGTATGCAAACTGCAAAAGAAATGTGGGACGAGATTGAAAAATTACTCCAAGGCACGAGCATAAGCCTAAAAACCAAGAAATCTGCTATTTTGATGGCTTATGACTCGTTCAAAGCTGCTCCTGGAGAACCTCTTCACGAGACTCATGCCAGGCTTGTGAAACTGATGAATGAAATGAGGAAAATCAAAATATTCAGAACCAACCTGGAACTGAATACTAGATTTTTGTCTAGTCTGCACCCATCTTGGAGTAAAACAGTAAAGGACTTGAGACAACGCATTGACATGGATGAAATTGATCTCTTCACCTTGAATGAGCTGCTAAAGGAGTTCGCCAATGACGTTGTATGCACTGAGGAACAATCAAGCCCAAATCCTCTAGCTCTATTAATGGAAGCTCAGCCCAAAAGAACGGCGAAACCTCTGCAGAAGAAGAAGAAGAAAGTAGTGGAGGTTGAATCTGATGAAGATGAGAGTGATGAAGAAGGAACTGATCTTGAAGCTGAGCTTGCAGATCTCCAGAAGAAGATGGCCCTGCTGGCCAAGAAGTTTGCCAAGAGGAACAGCTCTTCAAATAAGCTGCGAACCTCTTCTTCCAACTACAAACAAAAGAACCAGGACCAAAGCTCAGCCAGGAAGGCTACATCAACTGCTAATGCCCCTGTGTGCTATAACTGCGGGAAGCCTGGACATATCAGCAAAGACTGTCGGCTCCCAAAGAAGAGAGATGCAAACTTCTACAAACAAAAGATTCTAATGAATAAACAAAAGCTCTTCTTAGCACAACAGGAGGAAGTAGAAGCCTCTGGCAAACATGCTGAGCTGGTCCAGTGGGCGGAAGATGATTCTGAAGAAGAAGAAGAAGAGGAAGAGAACTTCGCTTTGATGGCAAGGCTGGAGGATGAAGAAGAGAAAAAGGGTGATGCTGCGATCCCCGGAAGTGAATGCTCTACAAGCACTGTAAGTACCTCTAATCACTCTCACACTATACAAACTCAGTCCTTACACAATAAGGACCACCTCATTAAAGAACTGCAGGAGAGATTAGACAATAATTACAGGGTACTGAAACAGAACCTTGACCAAAAATCTTCCATAAGTGTTCAACTTGAAAATGCCAAAGATCAAATCAAAAGGGTGTCCTCAGACTTTGAGAGCTTTGAACTTAAAATAGCTGAACTGACTAAGAAACTACAAGACAATGAAGTTGAGAAAAACACAGCTAAAGCTGACTGTGAATTTTTAAGAAATAAAAGAAGTAGCCTTTTAAGCAAAGTAAAGGAACTTGAGGATGTATGTGTCAGAAGAGGTCAAACCGAACACACAGTTTTTCTAAATCGTATAAGCGACGTTCAGCATTACAACCCAAAAGCTGGTCTTGGACTGCCGAACCCGCGTCATTTAAAGAAAGTTGACTGCCGCCAGTTGTATGATGCAACTTACTTAACTCTAGACATTGATAAGAAAATGAAATTTGGGAGTGAAGAAGAAACCACTAAAGAAGAAGAAGAGAAAAGGAGTAATCCTAAAATTGAAACCTCTCTTGACTATACTCCTCTGGTTGAGAAAGCTCTTTCTAAAGAAAAGGTAATCTACAACGAGGAGGGGTTCGACATTTTTAATGTCCCAAAAGGGGTTCCTTACTTCGAAAGTCCAATGGGTCCCACTCCCAAAACTGGAATTTTTAAGTCCGGTCAAGACAAATGCATCTCTCCTTTGGTCCAAAAATATGCAGATCTTCAGAAAACCCTTGACAATGAGAGAGAGCGTTTTGAAACTGAAAAGAAAAATTCTGAAAGCAATTGGCAAGAACTATTAAGCAAATTTGATGAATTGAATGAAAAATATCATTCTGTCTTAAAAACTGCTCAAACCTCTTCTGATAAAACTAAATCTTCTGAAAAATCTGCCACTCATCACTCTTCTCCTGTTGTCACAAGACAAGAAGTGAAAAGAAGAGGAGAAGAGAAGAAAGAGTGGGAGATGAAAAGAAAGGAAATAACTGCTGGCAAGAAGAAAGTTTTTGAGAATAAACCTGGTCCTAGATCCAGCTCCATTTTGTACTCCAAAACTAAGACTAAACCTGTCCATGTAAACTCAATTTCTAGTAGTTCAGTCTTGAGTCCCAAGCTGAAAAATTCTGTGACATCTTTTGAACATGGCTTTTTGTATAATTCTACTATTGCTTATGGTTATTCTGTTCCAGACCCCCAAAATTATGAATGTGATGTGAATGCTGTTAAATCAAAGCCTTTTAGAAAGCTCAAACCTGAAAGAGAAACCAAGAAAGGAACTTCTAAGGGAACGTTTTGTATTCCTGATATGAAATATTCTCTCAGAGTTCATTCAAGGAAACATCTTAATCGGCTTTCTAAAGAGGAGATTTTCAAAACTAAACTGAAGAAACAACCGTTCAATCACAAAGCACCTGTCTACTCTCCTCCTAAACCTAAAATGGAAAGGTGGGTCCCCAAGATAAGACCCACACAAACTGAAACAGCAAGGTGGGTCCCCAAGATAAGACCCACACAAACTGAAACTGAAAGGTGGGTCCCTAAGATGAGACCTATCAGACCTGAAACTGAAAGGTGGGTCCGCAGACGAAGACCCATCCAAACTGAAACTGAAAGGTGGGTCCACAGACGAAGACCCATCCAACATGAACCTGAAAGGTGGGTCCCTAAGATAAGACATCTCAGACCCACCAAAACTAAAAGAGAAACTGCTAAGTGGGCCCCAAAAATCAGGCCCACTGCAAAAGCAAATCTGGCTATCGGAAAGCCCACAAGAGATAGATCTTTTGTTGAAAGAGCTGCTGACCTTGGATCACAGCTCAAAGCAAAACTTGAATGGATATTTTTCAATGATGAGGAAGGACCCATTCCAAGATGGGTACCTGAACCTGTTTAATTGTTTTGCAGGACGGTCATGTGTGGCACTTGGATTCTGGATGCTCAACCCACATGACCGGAATAAAGTACCTACTGAGCAACTATACCACCTGCTATGGAGGCAATGTTAGATTCGGGAACGACGCCTCATCTCCTATTCTTGGATATGGGGATGTCATCTGTGCCAGCGTCACCATCAAGGATGTTTCATTTGTCAAAGGGCTCAAACACAATCTTCTGAGCATAGGACAATTCTGTGACAGTGGGATGGAAGTGAGGTTCTTTGCCAAACAATGCTGTGTTCTAGACAGCGAAGGGAACTCATTATTAACGTGTTACAGGACCTCCAACCTGTACACTATTGATCTGAAAAGCGTTCAATCCACCACTTCCATCTGTCTGCTGTCCAAAGCTTCAACGAAACAAAACAACCTCTGGCACAGACGTCTTTCCCATCTTAATTTCAAGAATTTGTTCATCCTGTCATCGAAGAAACTAGTGAAGGGGCTTCCTCCGTTGAAATCTTCCACAGAGAATCATTGTAGTGCCTGCAAAATGGGCAAAATGACGAGAAGCTCCCACAAGTCAAAGCCTGTCCCATCATCTACTTTACCGCTGCAACTGATACACATGGATCTGTGTGGACCTATGAGAGTCCAAAGCATCAACGGCCGCAAATATACACTGGTGATCGTTGATGACTTCTCTCGGTACACATGGACAAAATTTCTTCGTAAAAAGGACGAGGCAGCAGAAATCATTATGACCTTTGTCAGAACAGTCCAGAAACTGCTGCAGTAAAGTGTTCGAATCATCAGAACTGACAACGGTACCGAGTTCAAGAACCAAACTCTCACTGGATTCTATGAATCTCTCGGTATCACACAGCAATTCGCAACAGCCAAAACCCCCCAACAGAATGGAGTGGTTGAAAGAAAGAACAGGACCCTTGTCGAAGCGGCACGCACCATGCTCATCCAGTCAAGATTGCCACACTTTATGTGGGCAGAGGCCATTAATACGGCGTGCTACACCCAAAACAGAACATCTATACACAAACGCTTCGACAAGACCCCATATGAAATCCTTTTCAACCAAACTCCGGATATCTCATTCTTTAAGATATTTGGCTGCAAGTGCTTCGTACTAAATGACAGAACTGATAGAGGTAAGCTAGACGCAAAAGCCCAAGAAGGGGTGTTCATTGGCTACTCCCAGCAGTCCAAAGCTTACCGAGTCTATCTTAGAGACAAACGAACGGTCATTGAGAGTGTTAATGTGACATTCTATGAGATGGCTGACTTCGCAACGGAACACTTACAAGCTGACCCGTCACTTACTGCACCAGTAGACTCTGACACAGTTGAACAAAACCCTGTACCTGAAGGTGTGATTCTCAATTCTCTCTTTCAGAACTTCTACGAGAATTCACAACCTTCATCTTCTCCATGCACACCAGCTTCATCGTCAAACATTCCACAGCAACCAACTCCTTTCACTGAGATTCCACTCCTTCTCGGACCTGATACTGAACCATCTACTCCGTCAACTCCCCAAACTAATCACGGAGGAGTGGATGATCACGGGTTTGCTACCACATCAGAGTTATCTCCACCGCACGCCTCAGCTGCTCAAGAGTCACCAATCCCCTACCAGGACTCGGATCAACCGATCATTACTCCTAATTCTCTGGCACATGAGAGGAAATGGACAAGAGCTCATCCCACTGAACAAATAATCGGTGATCCGGGTCAAGGTGTGCGTACGAGATCGGCTACTATGAATGAATGTCACTATGCATGCTTTCTAAGCCAGAATGAACCATCCAAAGTCTCAGATGCACTCGCTGATCCAGATTGGGTGATTGCTATGCTAGATGAGCTCAATCAGTTTGACAGACTAGAAGTGTGGACACTCGTGCCTAAACCCCCTCAGAAAACCATAATTGGCACCAAATGGGTGTTCAAGAACAAGAAGGACGAAGAAGGCATAGTGATACGCAACAAGGCACGGCTGGTCGCTAAAGGATACAATCAGCAAGAGGGCATAGACTATGATGAAACATTTGCACCCGTAGAAAGAATTGAAGCAATACGCCTCTTTCTTGCGTACGCAGCCCACAAGAACTTTACCGTCTTTCAAATGGACGTCAAGACTGCCTTTCTGAATGGAGTCTTGGAAGAAGAAGTCTATGTCGCTCAACCCGAAGGATTTGTAGATCCAAGATATCCCAACCATGTGTACAAGCTGAAGAAAGCTCTGTATGGGCTGAAACAGGCACCAAGAGCTTGGTACGATGCCTTAACTGAATTTCTGGTTGACTCAGGTTTCTCAAAAGGGAAGATTGATACTACACTTTTCATCAAGCGACAGAAGTCTGACATCATCCTGATTCAGATCTATGTTGATGATATCATCTTCGCCTCCTCAAATCCACGTCTGTGCAAACATTTTGAGAAACTAATGAAAACTAAGTTTGAAATGAGCATGATGGGAGAGCTGAACTTCTTCCTAGGCCTGCAAGTAAGACAACTCTCTGACGGCATTTTCATCAATCAGTCCAAGTATATTCTGGAAATGCTTAAGAGATTCAACATCGATAGCAAATCTTCCATGCCGACCCCTATGTCCCCCACCAACAAACTGGACTCAGACCCTTCTGGGAAATCAGTCGATGCCACAAACTATAGGGCAATCATTGGATCTTTGCTATATCTCACGTCCAGCAGGCCTGATATCGTCTCCTCTACATGCTTATGTGCACACTTTCAGGCGAATCCAAAGGAGTCCCATCTGACGGCTGTTCGAAGAATACTGAGATACCTCAAAGGCACAGTGAATCTAGGCCTTTGGTATCCCAAACACTCAGGTTTTGACCTCGTCGGATACTCTGACGCAGATTTTGCTGGTTGCCGGATGGACCGCAAAAGTACCTCAGGAGCTGTCCAGTTCATGGGCGATAAGTTAGTCTGCTGGTCTTCCAAGAAACAGAACTGTGTGTCAACATCTACGGCCGAGGCAGAATACGTTGCGGCTGCTAGCTGTTGTTCACAAATATTATGGATGAAGACCCAGCTAAAAGACTACGGTTACACTTTCTGCCATATCTCGATCTACAGCGACTCACAGAGTGCCATCGCCATCACCAGCAACCCGGTTCATCACTCCCGCACCAAACACATCGACCTGAGATATCATTTCATCAAAGATCACGTGGAAAAAGGGGATATTGACATGTACTTTGTAAGCTCCGAGCTTCAACTGGCTGATTTTGTTTACTAAGGCACTGGACGAAAAGAGATTCCAGTTCCTGGTTTCAAAATTAGGCATGTTGAACCTCGAGCCTTTGTAATTCTGTTTCCACTGGTCTGTAAAAGGGTGTGTGTGTGTGTTGGACCTGTACAAAGTGTGCGTGTGTGTGTTTTGTAAATAGTGTGTGCGCGTTGCATGTGTCCAGGGGGAGAAGCCCGAGAAAAATACAAAAATAGTGTGCGTGCGTTTGCATTCATCGAGGGGGAGAAAACTTGAAAAAGATCAAAAATAGTGTGCGTGCGTTTGCATTCATCAAGGGGGAGAAAAAGGTCAAAATGATCCAAAAATAGTGTGCGTGAGGTACATAGAGTGTGTGTGCATTGCATTCATCAAGGGGGAGAAAATTTGAAAAATCAAAAAAAAGGGCAGTGCGTGTGTTGACTACAGCAAGGGGGAGTACTTTTTGTTGATCAGAAATGGATCATTTCACCCCTACGGCCCAATTTTTTTTCTTTCCCGGCCCGTTTCTAAACTCTCGCGTATATATACCTTTTTTCATCCCCTTCCTTCCCTTTGCTTACGCTTCTCACTCACAGAACTCCCAGAGCCCGAGACATCTCTACATCTTCTTCCTCCATTTTCTTTCTCGTTCTCACTCATCTCCCCAACTCCATTCCCCTCAAAGGTAGTCCTCACTACGAACTTCCCCTCTCACTCTGTTTTTGTTGAACGCCATCTCAAACGCCATCTCGAACCATCCAAAACCAAAAACAAAAACGCCGCGTTTTTTTTTCTCAAATATTAAATTTTTTCAACACAAAGGGGGGCTTGATTGTATGTTTATCCTTGTAATTGCTTTTTATTTCAGGTGGTTATCGTCTTTCTGGGCAAAACACGAGTTCTGGAACTCGAGTTCATAGCCTGACGTTTCGAATTCGAGCAGACTGCGAGTTTGTAAACTCGCACTCAGGGTTCGAGTTTGTAAACTCGCGCTCAGGGTTCGAGTTTGTAAACTCGCGCTCAGGGCTCGAGTTTGTAAACTCGCGCTCAGGGCTCGAGTTTGCAAACTCGCGCTCAGGGCTCGAGTTTGTAAACTCGCACCCATGGCTCGAGTTTGTAAACTCGCACCCATGGCTCGAGTTTGTAAACTCGCACCCATGGCTCGAGTTTGTAAACTCGCACCCATGGCTCGAGTTTGTAAACTCGCACCCATGGCTCGAGTTTGCAAACTCGCACTCATGGGCTCGAGTTTGTTAAATGGTGCTCATGGGCTCGAGCTTGTAAACTTGGTGCCAGAACTCGTTTCCTCATCTCTGAAATCCTCCACACCAAAGGGAATTTTTTTTTGCTAACGTGTGCTTTTCTTTCAGCTCAATATGTCAGGCATTCAACAAGATACCCCCCAGGAAGATGCACTCTACACACAGCTGTTCCCTAAATACAAGTGGGTTCGGCTACAGGACAACAACTTTCAACTCAACCTAGCCGTATTCAAGTGCCCTGACCCAGTCATTCCTATCATCCTGAAGGGGCACTACATCTGGCCGGCACTCACCAAAGCCATAACTGTCCCCGAAATCTACCTGCAACAGCTGTGGGGGACCATGCACATGCCCTCCAGGAAGGACGCTTCTGGTATCACTGCCACGCTCCACAACAGACGGCTAGCACTAACAGCGTCCACTCTAAGAACTATAATGGAGCTGCCTATCCACGAGACCTATGAACCATTACCCTCCAAGGCAGAATTGATGCAAGGACTGGCACAATTGGGATATGATGCACCGCTGCCGTTTCTGTCACATTTCAAGCTGATGAACTTGCCATACCCATGGAAGACACTGTTTGGCCTCGTCAACAAATGTCTATCTCCAAAGCACGCCGGCCATGACAAGTGCAACCTGCAGATCTTCCAAATCTTCCATGGGATCGTCTTCGCCAAGAATTATGATATGGCGCAGCTCTTCTGGATTGAGCTGGTCACTCAAGTCCAGGACAAAGAGGACGGAAAAACGGGCATGACGATTCCCTACGCCAGATGGTTGGCACTCATCATTGCTGATTACATGGCCACCCACCCAGGAATTCCTCCGCGCAAAGATGAAGACCAGTTCATTGCCCCCAAGCTTCAGTACTTCAAGCGCTTCAAGCACGACACTGTGGGGATGACCATACCAGATTATCTGCTGGACCTGGGCAATCCACGACACTCCGCAGTCGTCCAATATAGGGAGAGTCTACCGAAAGATGGCCCCATGGTTCAGTCAAACCCAGCTGGACCTGCCCCGGGGCCTAAGCCGAGAGCTAGTAAGGGTCCAAAGAGAGCCCGTAAGCCACAGAAACCAGTGGCGCGTGTGCCCCATGAAGGGAAGTCTGACGATTCTCTCGAGAGAAATCAGACGGCTGAGGGCGCACGTACAAACGCTGCGGAACCTGCCGATGAATCGTTCAGCCCGGCCCACAAAAAGGCTGACGATGAGGCATCCAATAGCGTGGCCAAAGACGATGAGGATGCTGACAGCGATGATGACAACGACGATAGTGACGGCGTGGAGCACACTTTTGCTCTGATCCGAAAAGGGAAGCTGCCAATTGATTCTCCTCCAAAGAAAGTCACCCCTGAGGATGCAGCTCCTTTTATAGCTGCCCGTCCCAAGACTATCGTCATCAAACCCGTGAAGAAGACAACCACAGCTAAGACTGCTGCTCCCCGGTCGCCTAAGACAAAGACAAAGAAGCAGCGTCCTGTCAGAAAGAGTTTGGTTGCTGAAGAGGACCTACACATCTTCGATGACTGTCTTCCCTTCATTACTATAAGTCGGGCCGAATCCTTAAGTACAGGGGCCAACCTTGTTGGTCCCCGAGTAGAAGCCGCAGCATCGGGCTCAACTGCGCGTGCACCACCCTCTCCCAGCCACTCGTTAGCCTCCCAAAAGGCTAACGTTTCAACATCACGGGACTCACCCACCTCACTGGTTCCCTCCGAACCAGTTGAGCGCTCTAGTGGCCCACCGCCCGAGGCCACAACCCCCTCTTTCTCCACATTGAGTCTAGGTGTCACATTTCCCACTTTTTCCAATTTTTCTAGGACACCTACACCATTCACAGCACATACAGGTGCACACACCCTGAATACAACGACCGGAGTACAAACAAGGATGGTCGGAAGCCCTGCTGTGCCAAAAATGACTTCATATTTGCACGCAGGCCACACATCAGCTCTCTTCACTGATGCTGTGACAACAGTTACAACCCCTGTAACTGGACACCTTACACCCGAAGACGTTACCGTTCTCATGAACCGCTACATGGAGTCCACCATCAAACCATGGGTGCAACAAGCATTCACCGCTTGGGCACAGGACTCCAAACCAACCCCAGCGGTTCATAGTGAACAGAGCCACCCCAAACCTCACTCTTCACCCACTCAATCAATTCCACAACCCACTCCTATCATCCCTATCACGTCCACCAAACCACTTAGCCCTTCACTCTCTCGGGGAACCCACGATACGGAACTGGTATCGCCCTCTGCCTCGACCAATCCCTTCCACCTATCCCGCCTTGAGCTTGCCGATCTCCTGTTTCTTCGGTTGCTGGAGGTCGACACTTGCCACCTTTCACCCTTCGAGCGCGACCTTCTCCAAGTTTTCTTCAAACACGACCGCCCTCAGTACGGCACTTGCCGTGACAGCCCCCGAGGTCTCAAACGTTCCCATGAGGATCCCGATGATTCGGAACCTCATGAGGGGGAGAACAAGAGGCCTCGGACACTTGAGCAAGCAGCCTCTACCAGCCATGAACCCCAGCCAAACACCTCATCAAACCAGCCCACCAACCAACCACCACCTTCCTCGAGCCACAACCAAGCCCAACTCTCTAGCCTGGTCGAGCTAGACGAAACATCCCGAGGCTTATCTCCTAGAGATACTGTCCGAGGAGGGGATGGAAGTCCTGTAGTGGTTACCTCTGGTACATCACAAAGCTCAGGCCATCGATCAGAACACAGTTCGAAATCGATGACAACATCCCGAGGCGTGTCTCCAAAGGATACCGTCCGAGGAGGGGATGGAAGTCCTGACAATGCTATCTCTGATTCATCTGTCAAGTCAGGCCATCAGCCAGAACTCAGTTCTAACCTGATGACAACGGGCAATCCTAGTGAACCCGATTGTGACTCACGAGAAAAATCACCACAGCTGAGAGTCCCTTACATTCCCCAAGGCAAAGATATTCACGATGCACTCGAGGATGCTGTGGTACATGACGTTTGGCCGAGAAAGTGGACAGAGTGGGATGATCTTAGATGCGAAGCCGAGACAGAGGATATGCAGCGAAATTGGTGGCTGAGAGAGTTACTGGCCAAATGCGCAGAAGACATCATACGCCTTGATGAAGAGGAACTCAAAGAAGGGGAGGACTACAAAAAGATACCCAGGGAGCTAGAATCCGTCATCAGACAAACGGCAAGCAAGTTGCCCCCAAAAGAAAAGCTCTGGGAAAACATCAGAATAAATGCCCCCTTCCAAGAGGAAATCAGAAAGGGAATTTGGAGAACCGCAGACAAGCTCAAACAGATAGATGAACTAAAGATCCGTGGTTTGACTCACCTCAAAGGAAAAATGGCTGGCGGACATCTTCACATGCTGATGCACAGATCATCTGGAAAACAACGTCAAGTACTGGAAAGAGATATGAAGTCCAGCATCCATCCTATTGACGCTATCCTTGATATACACAGAGAAGATCATCACACCATCCCGTTCTACAGCTTCAAAGTTCGACGGACAGACTCCAGCATATTCATCTGCCAGGAAAACGACTTTATAATGATGAAAATGGAGGATATCTACCAAATGTTCATGGTAAGTAGGTATCTCCCACTGAGTCGAAACAGGACACACGAAGAAGGCTATGAGGCGATCAAACGGTTTATGCTGAGACAGATCAGATTCTATGCTGCCCATGATCTACAGATGGCCCTGGAAAACAATGTCCGAAAAGCAAATCTGGTAAAGCCAACTCTGAACGGTCCAGAGCTCAAAAAGTACAGACCATATCACATCTTCAAGGACCCAGTCTCCATCATATATCTCAATCACGAGGAACAGAAAAGACTCATGTGGGTAGAAGACATTCACAAATACTGTGATGGGACTCTAAAGATCATTCAGACCAAGCTACAAGAGATCAAAGAAAATATAGATCCAAGACTTGCGGACGCTAGCGAGGAAGAGCTCCAAGTATACGAGAAGGTGTGGACCATACTAAAGCCCATCAACGAGCAACTTGAAAAGAGAAGAATGCTGAGACAGTATGAGCATGCGCTAAATTTCAGAAAGCATTACTTCAGATCTCAAAAATAAATGCAAGATTGCACTTGATCACAAAGGGGGAGATTGTTGAAGACTATTTATTGTGAATCAAGTTTGTCTGTCTTGTCTGTAATAAGTTAGATGTTTGCTATTTCTATTATGTACTGATTAAATATATCTGTTAGAATAGTATACAATATGGGCCAAGTGTTAGGCCCATACTCAGGCAAGAAGCCTTTGTACGCATACCTGAGCCTCGCCTATAAAAGAGGGAGGAGGACTCAGGTTTGCGGTTAACTTTCGTATCTGCTCAAAATAGCCTTAGCGCTTATCATTCTTGTACGAAAGATTCACGGTATATCAGAGAAGGTTTACACTTGATCTTTCTGTGTTCATCTTTGTTGTTAATCTTTCATCTGTATGCCATATTATACTGTTGTTATAGAAAACAGGGACTAACACACATATAGTTATGTAGCAACACATCATCCTTCTATGGTAATAAAATATTCATTTAGAGCTACAGTCAACCAAAGTCATGAGTCATGCAATCATTCATTATTAATAATACTCTAAGATATTCATCAAAATATGATATGATCAACTTAACTAATCATGCCAAGATTATTTCTATAAGTTATTAAACAATAAAGGTCAACTTTACTTAGGTGGGTGTCTAGTCATGCATGGAAAGAGAATAAGTGACTCATGTTACGTACATATAGAATGGTGATGCATAAAAAGTGACTTTCCCTATTCATCCAACAATCATACAAACAATATATCGAGTAGAGCTTAGGGTATGAAACGACACTCTCTCTCTCTCTCTAGACTGATATGCGTGAATATTTTGTAAAGGCTTAGGGTTTTCTTAAGTTAGCATCCTTTTATACATAAGGATGTCTAACTTAAGGATTACAAGGGGGCTAATGGGCTGAAATACATTTGTGGCCCATATTACACATCTAAATAACAACTACACAAATACAAAGATATTTAATTAGATTGGAAACCATAAAATATTCCCAACAATCTCCCCCTTGGTGTTCAATCGTGTTCAATCAGCTTTGTATGTAGCGCAAATATCTTTGTCTTTGTGTTTACTCAGAAATGTAGAGGAGAGCATAGATAAAATCTAAAGTAGATGTTACTCTGGTTGTTATGGCATGATCATAAAGATCAGCAAAAATAACGTAGCCCCTCGGGGTCGTGTAGACGCCCGTTATCATCACTATAGAGATAAACTCTGAAGCGATGGCATGAACATGTTGGTGATTTCTATGTTGCAATAACAGGACTTCTTTCCAATCATTGGTCTTCATCTTTAGTAGATGAACGCTATGCAAGTTCTCGCAGATCATGAGGACCTGCAACTGACTCTAAAAGGTGTCTATGTCCTAGAAAATTCAAAACATTTGGATGTGAGATAACTAGACACGACGTGATCAATGAATGTTCAGTGGCATGGGACTGTGGGTCACTATAGTCAGTATCGGTCATCTCAGAAGGAGACGGTGATAAGAGATGAGGTTCCCCGTGAAATATGATTAAACACCTATCTGTTGGGAGACACGTGAGTGGTCTAGGGTAGGATTGTGCATGCACCGTTTGGACAAAATGCAACGACTTCTACCCGGGATCTGAATAGATTCAGTCCTGAACCTATGGGGATTGTCCAGAGTATTTGAGTGACTGAGAGTAATTTTCTCTCAGTCCAACATTGACAAATGTTGGAATCTTCAAAATAAGAATAGTGGAAATTTTCAGAACAGAAACAAAAGGATGGTTGCGAATGCTTTTACTGATCAAAATGATCCGGATGATATTCAGAATAGTATCAATAATGGCTTTGGAAATGGTATTGGCAGAAACTCAGTTTTTGAAACTGAAGATATTAGCTCAAATTCTGGTGAAGGTGGTTCAAGAATCATTCAGACCGTGTGTCAACAATGATCTGTGCAATCAATTCATGAATTTCTTGAAACAATTTAAAAATGGTTCAAATCATTCTCCTTTTACTGTAAACTTTGCTGGTAACACTACAACATCTTTCATTACTGTTTCTTGCAATAATACATGGATTTTGGATAGTGGTGTTAGTGATCATATGTGTTCAAATGAGTCCTTATTCTCTGATTTAATTCCCATTTCCAAACCATATTGTATATCTCTTCCTGATGGGCATGCTGTTTCAGTCAAGTCTATAGGAAAAGTTCCCATTTCTATAGAAATCACTCTACATGATGTTCTATTTGTTCCTTGTTTCAAACTCAATCTGATTTCAGTTGCTAAGTTGACAAAACAAATGAATTCACATATTTTTTACTCCTCGTCTTTGTCTATTGCAGGGCTCTTCAATGAAGACGCCTCTAATTCTTGGTAAAAATGTCAGAGATCTGTTTCTTCTTCAGCCTAATAATCTCCAGCTTTAACACAAAAATAAACCTAGCTGTTCAAATTCAGTTGTTAGCACTAAAAGTGTTTCTTTTTGGCACACTAGACTAGGTCATTTGACTGTTTACAAGCTGAAGCAGCTTGGATTTTGTAATGATTCTGATATCAATAAAGAAGAATTTCTCTCTTGTTCAATTTGTGCAAAACCTAGACAACATAGATTACCTTTTTCTAATAGTTTCATTCAAACATCCAAGCCCTTTCGATTAATTCATATTGATCTATGGGGACCTTATCATATTCAAACCTATAATGGTTTTAGATATTTCATAACCATTGTTGATGATTTTTCTAGAACAACATGGACTCATGTTATGTAATACTTGAGATTTAATTTAAACGTTTCAAGCGTGCTTGCACGGGAGTAGTTATGGGATGGGTGACCCCCTGGGAAGTTTCTTAGGGCGCGCACGAGTGAGGACAAAGTGCGCGGAAAAGGCTAGTGGCGGTTTGTGAGGACAGTATTAGAGGTCCAGAGTAACTACCTCGGGGCCTACGGGGCCGAGGTGTTACAAATGGTATCAAAGCAACCCTGCGACAGTGTGTTGATCCGTTGGATATCGGGCGGGCACTTAGCAGGGGGAAAGATTCTGGGATATGATTGAGATTGGTTTATGGGCGCAACGAGGACGTTGCGTTCCTAAGTGGGGGTGATTGTAATACTTGAGATTTAATTTAAACGGATTAATAGTACTACTCATACAAACAAGATGCATCTCTCCTTTTAAGGGAGCTCATCACCTAAGAACTCCAAAGTTAAGCGTGCTTGCACGGGAGTAGTTATGGGATGGGTGACCCCCTGGGAAGTTTCTTAGGGCGCGCACGAGTGAGGACAAAGTGCGCGGAAAAGGCTAGTGGCGGTTTGTGAGGACAGTATTAGAGGTCCAGAGTAACTACCTCGGGGCCTACGGGGCCGGGGTGTTACATGTTATCTGTCAAGAGTAATGCTTTTCCATTCATCAAAACCTTTCTGATCATGGTAAAAAATCAGTTTAATCTCAATGTTCAAGCCATAAGATCAGACAATGCACTTGAATTGGGTTCTAGTACAGAAATGTGTTCCTTCTTTGAGTCGCAAGGAATAATTCATCAAACATCTTGTTCACATACACCTCAACAAAATGGTGTAGTTGAACGAAAACATAAGCACCTCCTTGAAACAGCTCGAGCATTACTTTTTCAGTCAAATTTACCAAGAAAGTATTGGAGAGAGTGTATTCTTACTGCCACTTATATGACATAAAAATAATTCCTACCAAAGTTCTACAAAACAAATCCCCATATGAAGTCCTGTTTCAAAAACATCCAAACATTCATCACATGAAATCTTTTGGATGCCTTTGTTATGCATCTTCTCCAAAATTAGGAAGAGACAAGTTCCAACCAAGAGTGCGTGCTAGTGTTTTCCTCGGATATCCTTTTGGCAAGAAAGCTTATAAGCTTTTTAACCTGAAGGATCACTCAATCATCTTTTCCAGGGTGGGGGTGGGGTCGAGGTAGGGGCAGAGGGTTAGGGTGGGGGTCGGGGTAGGGAATGGGTGGGGTCGAGGTAAGGAGTGAGGGTGGGGTAGGGCAGGTGGTGGAGGGTAGGGTCGGGGCAGGGGTGGGGGTGGGGTCGAGGTAGGGGCAGAGGGTTAGGGTAGGGAAGGGGTGGGGTCGAGGTAGGGGCAGGGGGTTAGGGTGGGGGGTCGAGGTAGGGAAGGGGGTGGGGTCGAGGTAGGGGCAGGGGGTAAGGGGTTAGGGTCGGGGTAGGGGAGGGGTGGGGTCAGGGTTGGGGTCGAGTCAAGGTAGGGGAAGGTGGTAGGGGGTAAAGGGGTGAGGGTAGGGCAGGTGGTGGAGCCGTGGAGGGTAGGGTAGGGGTGGGGGTGGGGTATGGTCGGGTCAAGGGTGGGGGTGGGGTATGATCGGGTCAAGAGTGGGGGTTGGGGTAGGGAAGGGGGTGGGGTCGAGGTAGGGGCATGGGTTAGGGTCGGTGTAGGGAAGAGAGCGGGGGTAAGGGTGGGGTCGGAGTCGGGTCAAGGTAGGGGAAGGTGGTAGGGGGGTAAAGGGGTAGGGTAAGGGGTGAGGGTGGGGGTGCGGTAAGGCAGGTGGTGGAGGGTAGGTTCAGGGGTAGGGGTCAGGTGGGGGTTGGGTATGGTTGGGTCAAGGGTGGAGTGGGGTCGGGGTCAGGGTGGGGTCGATGTAAGGTAGGGTAGGGCGGGGTAGTGGAGTAGCAATAGGGTAAGGGCAAATGGTTAAGGTAAGGGTAAATTTGGAAACTGAAAAAACTTAAAGTCCCACTTAACTAATACATGGGTGTGGTATGCTTAGTAAGCGGCACTTTAAGCACCTCTTTCGGTTAGTAAACAGTGTTTTAAACAACTTGCGTGTTTACTTCACCTGTCTTACTAACCTAACTGTGACTTTGGCAGCGAAGTAAACGCCTCCTAAAGGGTTTATATTTGTTGTTCTCATTTTAAGGGAGCTCTCATTATAAGGGGTTCTCATTTTAAGAGAGTTCTCATATTTAGATAAATTATTTTTTGTAAAGAAAATTTTGATTAATTATAAAATATAGCATTTATAAACACATTATATACACAATGTAATATTCAGTAGTAAAAAGCAATAATATATCATTTTATATATTTGCCAAGCACCTTGTGCATTGACACTTCGATGAAATCACTATGACACTCCCAAGGAGGAGGTCACAGGTTTGAAACTCATCGCAATCAAGGATGAAGACATTCAACAGAACATATGTTATAATATGAGAGAAAGCACATCCAAAATATATATACTAGTATGTCTACCCGAACACTGCACGGTAAAATACGTGTTAATCTTTTCCTAAAATTATAGAGGTTGTAAATTGTATGTGAATTCGTTTATTTGAATTTAAAATAGAACTCAATTGGCTATGGATAGAGCTGTCAAAATGAGTCGGAGTCCGTAAGGCAAGCCTATTTCATCCCAATTCATTATGAGTTAAAGTTTTTGTTTTTTAATTCGATGAACTCACCAGTTTTGTGTTTCAATTTGCATGTACGGGTTATAGGTTATTAAGTGGGTTGACCTATGCAAATTGAGAGTTGGTCAATGTACAAACATTTAATTTTGATTTTATTATTTTCAATGTTGATTGTCTACTACCGATAACCGCTTACGCGGCGTTGTAGTAAAACGGAGTCTAACCTTTCGGTTTTTCCCCGAGTATCGTGTCTCTGAGGAATGACGGTGGACTTTTCTTAATTTAGTCTTAGTCACGGGCTATCGCTAATCGTTGGAAGCTTTTTCAATACAAAAAGGGTGATTGTGTTCTAAACTAGGCCAAATTGCAAAATTACAACTAGGAAAAAATTTCAATTAAAGATGAATGTTAAAGATCAAATATTCTAAAGATTAATGTAAAGATTGAGGCAAATAAGGGCAATGAATTGAGTAATTAGAAATGGATATATTCTTGGACCTAGTAATTAGGGGAATTAAAACTAAAATTGGACTAATAATTTCTTTTCTCATAAACAAAAATTGAAATTACTTTCATTAATTTATCCTATTTCTAGGTTTCATTAATGTATTCAAAAATGGTTGGCTTGAATTAAATTATAGTCTCATAGACAAGATAGAAATAATTCTCCAATATTTTAATTAATAAAAATAGCCAAATTCATCAACTAATGAAATTTGAATTTATTTCTCATAGACAAGATGTAAATCCCTTTCATTAAAATTTCCTATTTCTAGGCCTTATTAATGTGCTTGAATATGGTTGGCTCAAATTATTTTCTAATCTCATAGACAAGTTAGAAATAATTTTCCAAAATTTAATTAATGAAAATGGTTAACAATTATTAATTACTATTTCATCAAATTAAATAACTAGTCCAATTCATTAATTTTAACCCCTAATTTTCGGCTGACATGTCAATCCATATTCCTTTAGTCAATTCATGCCCAAACAAATTTAGCTGCTAAACATTATTTTTGCATTCAACAATATAGTAAATAAATTAAACATTAACAAGGAACTAAACATTTATAATAGAAAATATTTAAACAAAAATAAGATTATGTAGAAATAAACTTTCTGAAACTAAAATATGATCTTCTGTAATTTTTCCCGAATTTGCTAACCTAAAATCCAATTTTAACAACTAATTGATAATTTGCCCAATCTTAACTAGATAATACAAAAAGCAACTAGAAATATTCTAAATTCGTTTTAAATTTTATATTGACTACTGGGGATGATATTGAAGTGGAATAAACTGGAATTAGGACCGAAACTATTTTTTTCTATTTTCTAGTAATTAGTTTAATTTATGCAATAATAACAACTAGTTACCAAAATTAATTAAAAAATACTTGTGCTTCGTGAAAATTAACTTTCTTTAGATAAGTAACAACCTTGAGGCTAGTAAACAACTATATAATTAATTGGAATGAATTCAACATCAACAACTATTTTATTTAATTTTTGGAAGAAAATGTGAAATACATGATAAATATTCTGGAAATTTTGGAAGAACAGATCGAACAAACAAGTTGTATATTCAGATTCTACAGATCGAGAAGATGAAAATGCATATATAGAACTTACAATTTGAAGCTAAAACGAAAAAGATATGGAAGATTGAAGTTTCTCTCTCCCAAAATCTTGAAAAGTTGTGGAAATGGTGAAGAAGAGAAGTTTTTCGAACTGATTTAGGGTTGGAAATGGTGTGTTTGAGTTCAAAAAAAATCGGACTATTTATAGGACAAAATTTTCCGTAGGCGGTCTGGAGGGCGCCCGCTCTTCGTGCAACGCCGGCCGCCTGCCGTCTTTTCACCGGCAAATCAACGTGCCTCGCGTCACTTCGCCACAGGCGGTCACGGAAGGCGGCCGCCTGCCGTTTCTGTCTGGCCGCCTGCCGTCATTTCACACCGACCGGTCGTTGGCTCCTTCGTTTTGTGCCGTAGGCAGTCACCGAGGGCGGCCGCCCTTCGTTGAGTGTCGGCAGCCTTCGGTCTTTTCCGGTTCCGGTCAAAGTAGTAATTTTGACTTTCCAAATTAGCCATAGGTGGCCTGGAGGGCTGTCACATTTTGGCTGCCTGTTTGACCGTCTGTGAGATTATTTGGCTGGCTTGTTCTGTATTTTCTGCTCTTCAAGATTGTCTTCTGGACCACTTTGACATTCTGCTTCCTTCTTTCGATATGAATTTATTTGTTACTCAAATTGACTCATTTTGTGCTCAATTGGCCTGAAATTTCACCAAACATATTATGAATGTAATTTTCACCTGAATTCATGAAACTTGAACCAAAATATCCAAAATATGCCTTGTTTTTCTGTTTTCTATACAAAAATCGCTTAATTTTGATAAGAAAAATAAGTACAAAAATGGACTTATCAATCTCCTCACACTTAAGCGTTGCTTGTCCTCAAGAGACAAATTGGTTGGAAACACACTCAAAAAAGGTAAAACCTGACTGTATTACAATCGAGTTGCTATTAAAGAAATAGAAACAAAAATCTCTTCTTTTATTCTCAATTTTTAAACATTTTAGAAAAATCACCCAAAATACAAAAATTTAAAATTATTATTACTTTATAAAAACTATTGATTATGTTAAACAACCAATCAATTCCTTATCCCAAGGTTTTCATTATTCTAATTTGGACATTTATCTTATTCACCAAAAAAATATTTTTTTTTTGCCTCTTTTCCACTCTTGTTGGCGGTGTTATCCCATGGTAGATGCATATTTCATTCTCAGAGACTATGATTAACGAATGAAACAGAGCCCCTTTTCGGAGATGGAATTGTCCTATAACAATAAGTTTTGAAGAGATTTATTAATAGTAACATTTTTTTGATGAATAAAATGAATGTCCAATCAAAACAAATCCAACCCTTTACATTCGCAACCAAAAAACCCATAACAATTTCAAGTTTTCTAAAAATAATAATAAAAGTAAATTCTTATAACAAGGGTGATTCTCTAAGCTATTATGTGATTGATAACAATTGATCGAGACATTAATGTTTCATATCAAAAATAGTAAACATATTGTTTTAAAACAAAATAACTTTTTGAGTGTAAAACGCAACCTTTCCCCACACTTGAGTTTTGAAAAGATTTTGTGAAGAGGAATGATGAAAACAGGAATAAAATTGATTTAAAAATCTTACATCATCCATAGTCAGTTTGTATGAGCATTCAAGTCAAAAGAGCAGTGTAATGTCCGACCTGAATAAACAAACAAACACAATAAAATGTTAAGGAAGAAACAAAAACTAATCAGTGCCAGTATCATCCCGTGGGCCATAGCGAGGCCTAAGCCAATCTTTTATCTCATCGATATCCATCTGCTGAGTCTCTATCTGCTGCCGCATGTGTCTGACGGTGACCTCCTGTTCCAGTCGATAATCCCGGAACTCAGCCAGGGTCGTAGTCTGTGTCTCTTGCATCTACCTGATGGCGGCCTCCTGTGCTGATCGAAAGTCTCGGAACTCTGTCACGTGTGCTTCCCGAAACTCTGAGAATGAGGTCTGAAGCCTCCTCATCCCGTCCATCATCGCTCTTCAATCGGGTGCACTGGGCATGTCCGATGATGGAGTACCAGATCCCCTATGTGGTGGTGCCCGGGAAGAGCTGCTCTGCTCAACCGTCTGCTCAATGCCTGGGAGCTCCTGAGTATTCTGCTTCTTCTTGATCCTCATGTTGGCAAAGGATGAGGACCGAAGAACGCGGATTCTATCCGGTAGTGGTAGTAATCTGGGAATGTCTAGGTCGAGGTAGAATGACCGAGCAAGAATCGTGACAAAAGGCCCTGCCTGAATAGCGCGGCGGACACTCTTCCCTTGGCTCCGGAAGAAGCGAGCCATAAGGACTGCCATGTTCACCGGGCTGTGGTGAATCAAACTCCAAAAGAAGAAAATGTCCTTTTTGGACAACCTGTTCATGTTGTTAGGTCGTCCAAAAAACCCACAAGATAGCACGAATGAGAGTATATACCAGTGTGTCGCCTCCATCGGGCCGCCAAGGGGTACGCGCGAAGAAAGACCCCGATGTCTGTAGAGTGTGTGTGCCAGAACTCATCGATGTCAAATCCCTCCGGTAAATGGGTCGGGAGGGCGCGGAACTCATCAGTCTGTGTATAAGCCGGAGCATAGAGCCCCATCCTCCATCCGAGCTCAACCACAGTGATGGAGTGCTCAATGCCCAGAACAGTGAACCTCATCCGTGTCTCTGATCCAATGGCACCTGCTATCTGAATGGTCTGGCTGTAATGAGTGAAGTGCAGTGAGCACAGGAACTCAATCGTCAGTGGGAAACTGGCCATCTCCTCTATGGATAGAATGCTCCGCCACAAAGAATCTCCTAGCAGCGTATCAATGTCGCTCAAGTATCCCCACGTCTCGAGCATCCCCTGGTCCAGGATCATGGGAGGTAGGAGATTGCGGAAACGCCCCCATGTCTGAAAGCGTCTGCGGTTAGCATCAGTGGCAAATGGGATATCTGGCACAAGCAGTGGGTCTTGCCTATCCATCGGTGGCTCCTGGAAGATGGGATCATCACTTCTTCCTCCAGACATCTGCAAAAAAATAAAGTAAAATCTTTTTTAGGTTAGTTTTTTTTAATGGATTGCCTCCCAATGAGCACTTCTTTAATGTCACTAGCTTGACGAATTTCCTCCTTTGATTCAAAATTTCTGGAGATAGAGAATCTCCTTGCTTTTTTCAACCGGGCCACCGTGGTAAAGTTTGAGTTGGTGGCCATTGACTTTAAACGGACCCCCGTTTGCATCTTCGATCATGATGGTTCCATAGGGGTAAGTTTTCACGACCGTGAACGGTCCGGACCATCTTGATTTGAGTTTTTCCGGAAAAAGCTTTAACCGGGAGTTGAACAGTAGCACTTTATCCCCAACGTTGAAATCACGGGCCTTGATGTGTTGATCATGGTAGAGTTTGGCCCGTTCTTTGTAAAGTTTGGAGTTATGAAAAGCTTGCGCTCTCTACTCTTCCGGTTCATTCAGCTGGTAAAATCATTCCTTCCCTGCAGCATCAAGTTTAAAACAAACATTTTTCATCGCCCAAAATGCTTTATGTTTGAGTTCAACGGGTAAGTGGCAAGACTTCTCGTATACAAGGCGAAAAGGTGTGGTTCCGATCGGGGTTTTGTACGCAGTCCGAAATGCCCAAAGTGCATCGTCAAGTTTAGTCGACCAGTCTTTCCTAGTCTGGACAACAGTTCTCTCTAAAATGGACTTCAAATCCCGGTTAGCGTTCTCAACCTGCCCCTGAGTCTGGGGGTGGTACGCTACTCCGCTTCGATGCTAGACTCCATATTTGGGCAAAATTCTGGCCATTGGATCATTGTGGAAATGAGTCCCCCTGTCACTGATCAAAACCCTAGGCACACCAAATCTAGTAAACAACTTTTTCAGAAAATTCATGACTACTCGAGAGTCATTGGTGACGCAGGCCTGGGCTTCAACCCACTTAGAAACATAATCAATGGGCACAAGAATGTATTTGTTCCCTCTTGAGCTGGAGAAAGGTCCAACAAAGTCGATGCCCTAAACATCAAATACCTCACAAGGTAAGATAAAGTGTTGGGGCATCTCATTGCGCCCAGAAATATTTCCAATTCGCTGACAATTATCACAAGAGGAAACAAATACATTATTTAGCATCTTTAAAAATCGTGGGCCAGAAGTACCCACAATCCAGAATCCATCTTGCAGTTCTATTCCCTGAAAAGTGCCCCCCGGTAGTACCGCTGTGACAATGCTCCACAATGTCTCTTCCCTCAGCTTCAGTAACGCATCTTCTCACCACCTGGTCAGCACAAATTCGGAATAGATATGGATAATCCCAAAAATAGTGTTTTGCTTCTGACAAGAACCGCCTCTTCATGTGCCTTGTTAGGTCGGTAGGCTCGACATTACCAACAAGGTAGTTAGCAATGTCTGCATACCATGGTGTTTGTTCATTGGCGGATATTGCCATCATCCTCTCAGCAGGAAAAAGTTCCTCCACTTCGCATTTTCCAAAGGTTTCTGCTAATTCGACATCTAACCTCGAAAGGTGATCAGCTGCCTAATTAGCAGACCCTTTCCGGTCCCTGATTTCAATATCAAGTTCCTGCAACAAAAGCACCCAGCGTAACAGACTAGGCTTAGCATCATGCTTTTGGAGGAGGTATCTAATGGCCGAATGATCGGTATAGATAATAACCCTCGAAAGAATGATGTAAGTCCTAAACTTCTTCTCTAAAGCACAAACAATAGCAAGGAATTCTTTTTCAGTGGTGGTGTAATTCAGTTGTGGCCCTGACAGAGTTTTGCTAGCGTAGTAGATTGGGTGGAAGTTCTTGTCCTTCCTTTGGCCGAGAATGGCCCCCACTACTAAGTCACTAGCGTCACACATAAGTTCAAAAGGTAGACTCCAATCCGGGGCCACAAGTACTGGAGCATTGATCAGTTGTGTTTTAAGTGTTTGGAAAGCTTGGTGACATTCATCAAAGAATATAAAAACCGCATCTTTTTCAAGTAACCGGGTGAGAGGTTTTGCGATTTTAGAGAAATCCTTTATAAAACGACGATAAAAGCCCGCATGTCCCAAGAAACTACGGATGGCTTTTACCTTGGTTGGTGGAGGAAGTTTCTCAATCATTTCAATTTTTGCACGGTCAACCTCGACCCCGTTACTTAACACTTTATGTCCAAGTACTATACTCTCTTTCACAAGGAAGTGACATTTCTCCCAACTTAAGGCTAAGTGGGTTTCCTTGCAGCGGATAAGTACTTTTTCCAGGTTTTCAAGGCATTTTTCAAAGGATTCCTCGAAAATAGAGAAATCATCCATGAATACCTCCATGAAGTGGCCAATGTATTTTTCAAATATGGCAATCATGCACCTCATGAAGGTGGCAGGGGCATTACAGAGACCAAAAGACATCCTACGAAAAGCAAAGGTCCCAAAAGCGCATGTGAACGTAGTTTTGTCTTGGTCTTCCGGGTTGACATGGATTTGGAAGTATCCACTCATGGCATCCAGGAAACAATAATGACTATGGTCTGCCAACCTCTCTATTAATTGATCGATGAAGGGGAGGGGAAAATGGTCTTTCCGGGTGGCTTCATTCAGTTTGCGGTAAACAATTACCATTCGCCACCCGGTAACATTTCGACTGGGCAGAAGTTCGCCCTTTTCATTTTTCGTGACAGTCATTCTCCCCTTTTGGGGGACAACATGAATCGGGCTTATCCATTGGCTATCAGAGATGGGGTAAACGATGCCCGCATCCAGCAGTTTAACAATTTCAGCACACACTACTTCCATCATGTTTGGGTTCAAAAGTCGTTGTGGTTGGACAACAGGTTTAAACCCTTCCTCAATCTTGATGGTGTGGGTACAAAAGGTGGGACTTATTCCATTGATGTCCTCAAGTTTCTAAGCAATTGCTTGCTTGTGTGTCTTAAGGACTCCAAGTAATTTGTCCCTTTGTTCCTCACTTAAGTGTGCAGTGATGACGACAGGGCACTTGCCTTCGTCATCCAAGAATGCATATTCTAAATGGTCAGGGAGTTTCTTTAGTTCGAGGGGGCGGTCATTTCTTAAGTTTTATTCATTTTTCTCCCCCTCGAACACAGTCAATACTTCATGAGAAGCTTGCTCAATTAGCGCATCCTCACAACTCTCACATGCATCTTTCATGTCACTATTGGCTTCTTTTAACAGACATGCTTCATCACTTACATGTCCATATTCTTCCCCAAACAGATACCCTTCAATCGATTCTAAAGTATCAAGAAAATGACATCCTTGAAAGGAATCTGTGGGGTGTTTCATAACATCTGAGAGTCGGGAGGTGCATAAATCATCTCCAACTCTTAGAGTTAGTGAGCCATCAGTGACATCAATCAAAGACCTGGCGGTAGCCAGAAAGGGCCTTCCCAGAATAAGATGTGTTTCCCTATCCTCTTCCATGTCCATTACTACAAAGTCGACTGGGAAAGTGAATTTGTCAACCTTGACCAAGACGTCTTCAACAATTCCTTTCGGATATTTGACTGAGCGATCAGCCAGTTGAAGACACATCGTGGTGGGTTTCTTTTCCCCATGTCCTAGCTTCTCGACTATAGAGGAAGGCATCAGGTTGATACTCGCCCCCTAAGTCAGCGAAAGAATTATTGAAGTTGAAATTGTAAATAGAGAAAGGGACAGTGAAGCTACCTGGATCCTTTAGCTTTTCGGGTATTGACCTTAGAACCACCGCTGAGCATTCTGCATTTAGGTCCACGACTGAGAGCTCCTGCAGCTGCCTCTTGTTTGTCAGCAAGTCCTTGAAGAACTTGGCATATTTGGGCATCTCCGCCAAGGCATCCATCAGCGAAAGGTTGACGTGGAGTTGTTTGAGTAGGTCCAGGAATTTGTTGTATTTCCTTCTATCGTCATCATTTCTAACCCGTGAAGGAAACATGAGAGAAGGTTTGACAATAGTGACCTTTGCGTTAGGGTGTGTTGGTTCCATGCTCTTCTCAGTTGGAGCATCAGTATGTTTCTCAGGTGTCATGGTTGGTGTCTCCTCTTCTTCATTGTTTTTCTGCTTGACCTCGGCTGTTTGTCTCCCACTTCGGAGAGTGATAGCTTGCACATGTTCACGGGGATTTGGTTCTGTAGTGCTAGGCAAGTTGCAAGGTTGACGACCAGGGACATTATTCTGAGTAATTTGCATCATCAGAGATTTGATCTGATTGTCAGTGCTAGCGTTATATTTTTCCATCTCCTCCCGTGTCCTTGCTAGTTCAGCTACCAGCAAGCCTATCTCCGAAGTTTGGGCCGCCTCTGTTTGTCGTAGTATATGTGGAGGCACATAAACCTGATTGTTATTGTTTGATTGGTTTAGTGCCCCTCCCTGATTCCGCCCTTGGAAGTTGTGCCCTTGATTATTGTTGTTGGGGTAATTCTGGTTACCTTGGTAATTCCTCCCTTGGTAATTTTGAGGAGGGTAATTTGTGTTACCCCCCTTGTTGCCTTGATTCGCCCATGGCCCTTCTTGTTTTGTTCGGCCATATTCCATCATGTTCACCTCCCTGTTGTTACTTAGATTACAATCATCAACTAATTGATATGAATTGGTCAAATGTGGACCAAAACATATCTCACATGAGAGTATAAGTTCAGTTGAATTACAAACAGGTGAATAAGCATTAAATTGTGATGACTGTGGGACAGAGTTTGAGTTCCCGAAGTATCGGGATGGGTTCTGATTCGGGGCAGCGCCAATGTGGTTGACCTGGTTGGTGTGATTGTTATCGCCCTTCAAATTATTCACTTCCACCACCATCCCTTCAATCTTCGCAGTTAAGGCTGTGAGTCGGTCAACTTCAAGATAGCCTGGTTTTGTTGCTGCTGGAGTTCTTTCATCGTACCAGTATCTTTCATTGGAAGTGACCTTCTCCACCAGGGCTTCATTGGCGTCGGGCGCCATATCAAGGAATGATCCCACCAGAGAAGAGAAATCAAGCTTTTTTTGCTTCCAACTTGAAGTCCATTATAGAAATGGAACATCAAGCTGCTAGGGTCCATCAGTGTGAGTGGACACTTGTTTCTGATATCCTTGAAGCGCTCCCATGCTTCATTTAACGATTCCGTCAGGAATTGCCTAAAATTTTGGATTGTTGTTTTAATTTTAGCAACTTCCGACGGAGGAAAGTAATCTTGCATAAACGCCTGGTGTAGTGCTGCCCATGTTGTGAAATGACCCGTTGGAAAGCTATCCAGCCCTAAAGATTCCCTATCTCGTAGTGAGAAAGGAAATAAGGTCAACTTTACGGCGTCAGGAGTCATTCCGTTGAAGCGGATGATTGGCATGCTCGAGTGAACCACAACATGTGGGCGCGTAGACATATTGTCAACGAATTTACAGTCCGTCCCCATTAACCACTCGGGCATCGACCCAGAAAAACGGATCGTCTTGCTTGGACCCGCCAAATTGATGATTAGACATCATGTTGATAATGGCGGGTTTAATCTCGAAGTTGGCTGCCTCGATTGTTGGTGCACTAATGCTATCATCCTCGATGAAGCTTGGCGTGAGGTTTTGCAGCACCGTCTTTTGGTCCGCCATGATTGGTTTCTTGTGGATTAATTAAAAGATTTTTCCAAAAGTTCGTTCAGGTTCAGGATTAAATTCAAGTAACCCTTCCACTCCTTTAGAGCGAGTGTGCATTCATTTATCCTGAAATATTTATACAAATTGTCGCAAGGGCGAAAAAGTCTCCCTAACTAGAATTCACCTATGCTAGAACTAGATCAAAAAATTACCGTGCCATTCCCCGACAACGGCGCCATTTGATAACCGTTTACGCGGCATTGTAGTAAAACGGAGTCTAACCTTTCGGTTTTTCCCCGAGTATCGTATCTCTGAGGAATGGCGGAAGACTTTTCTTAATTTAGTCTTAGTCACGGACTATCGCTAATCGTTGTAAGCTTTTTCAATACAAAAAGGGTGATTGTGTTCTAAACTAGGCCAAATTGCAAAATTACAACTAGGAGCAAATTTCAATTAAAGATGAATGTTAAAGATCAAATCTTCTAAAGATTAATGTAAAGATTGAGGCAAATAAGGGCAATGAATTGAGTAATTAGAAATGGATATATTCTTGGACCTAGTAATTAAGGGAATTAAAACTAAAATTTGACTAATAATTTCTTTTCTCATAGACAAAAATAGAAATTACTTTTATTAATTTATCCTATTTCTAGTGTTCATTAATGTATTCAAAAATGCTTTGCTTGAATTAAATTCTAATCTCATAGACAACATAGAAATAATTCTCCAATATTTTAATTAATAAAAATAGCCAAATTTATTAACTAATGAAACTCATTATTTAAGCAATTTGATATTATTTCTCATAGACAAGATGTAAATCCGTTTCATTAAAATCTCCTATTTCTAGGCCTTATTAATGTGCTTGAATATGGTTGGCTCAAATTATTTTCTAATCTCATAGACAAGCTAGAAATAATTTTCCAAAATTTAATTAATGAAAATGGCTAACAATTATTAATTACTATTTCATCAAATTAAATAACTAGCCCAATTCATTAATTTTAACCCCTAATTTTCGGCTAACAAGTCAATCCATATTCCTTTAGTCAATTCATGGCCAAAACAAATTTAGCTACTAAACATTATTTTTGCATTCAACAATATAGTAAAGAAATTAAACATTAACAAGGAACTAAACATTTATAAGAGCAAAAATTTAAACAAAATTAATATTATGTATAAATAAACTTTGTGAAACTAAAATATGATCTTCTGTAGTTTTTCCCGAATTTTCTAACCTAAAATCCAATTTTAACAACTAATTGATAATTTTCCCAATATTAACTAGATAATACAAAAAGCAACTAGAAATATTCTAAATTCGTTTTAAATTTTAAATTGACTACTGGGGATGATATTGAAGTGGAATAAACTGGAATTAGGACCGAAACTGTTTTTTTCTATTTTTTAGTAATTAATTTAATTTATGCAATAATAACAACTAGTTACCAAAATTAATTAAAAATTACTTGTGCTTCGTTAAAATTAACTTTCTTCAGATAAATAATAACCTTGAGGCTAGTAAACAACTATATAATTAATTGGAATGAATTTAAAATCAACAACTATTTTATTTATTTGTTGGAAGAAAATGCGAAATAATTGATAAATATTCTGGAAATTTAGAAGAACAGATCGAACAAACAAGTTTTATTTTCAGATTTTACAGATCGAGAGGATGAAAATGCATATATAGAACATACAATTTGAAGCTAAAATGAAAAAGGTATGGAAGATTAAAGTTTCTCTCTCCCAAAATCTTGAATAGTTGCGGAAATGGTGAAGAAGAGAAGCTTTTCGAACTGATTTAGGGTTGGAAATGGTGTGTTTGAGTTCAGCAAAAATCGGGCTATTTATAGGACAAAATTTTCCGTAGGCGGCCTGGAGGGCGGCCGCCCTTCGTGCAACGCCGGCCGCCTGCCGTCTTTTCACCGGCAAATCAACGTGCCTCGCGTCACTTCGCCGCAGGCAGTCACGGAAGGCGGCCACCTGCCGTTTCTGTCTGGCCGCCTGCCGTCATTTCACACCGACCGGTCGTTGGCTCCGTAGTTTTGTGCCGTAGGCGGTCACCGAGGGCGGCCACTCTTCGTTGAGTGACGACAGCCTTCGGTCTTTTCCGGTTCTGGTCAAAGTCATAATTTTAAATTTCCAAATTAGCATAGGCGGCCTGGAGGCTGTCACATTTTGGCCGCCTGTTTGACCGCCTGTGAGATTATTTGGCTGGTTTGTTCTGTATTTTCTGCTCTTCAAGATTGTCTTGTGGACCACTTTGATATTCTGCTTCCTTCTTTCGATATGAACTTATTTGTTACTCAAATTGTCTCATTTTGTGCTCAATTGGCCCGAAATTTCACCAAACATATTATGAATGTAATGTTCACCTGAATTCATGAAACTTGAACCAAAATATCCAAAACATGGCCTGTTTTTCTGTTTTCTATAAAAAAATCGCTTAATTTTGATAAGAAAAATAAGTACAAAATGGACTTATCAACTACTAAAATCATTTTCAATTATATACTTAATTATAAAGTATTATTTTACAATCAATTAGTTGAACTATTATTTCTATAATAATTACTCCAACATATTTTTATGTTATAGTTGTTTTTTTTTAACATTTAGTAGTCATTATTTACAAATATTTACTCAAAAGATCTAATTGCATCTTTATTTTTGTATAGTGAGTGCTTTTTCTATATACCATTTAATAGTTATGAAATTTTAGTATAAGAATGATATAATAACATTTTTAATTAAACTTATCAAGTATTATGTAGTTAGTATATTGAGTGGTTATATAAAGAGAGAATTTAGATCAAATGATAATGGGCGGAGCAAAGTGAGAATAAACATGAAGCGTTAGATTTGAGAATTATGTATTATATGAAATTGAAAAGTGCACTACATACACTAGAAAATGTGATGACATTTTGTAAATAAATTCAACTTTTCTGCCATTTGAAATTGTGAGGTATTTAAACTATAAGTGTGTGCTTCCATTTTCGCTTGCACTTTTTCGTGTTTCTGTTGCACTTTTTCACGGTGGCGAAAAAGTGTGGTTTATTTTCGAAATTGCCACCGCGATTTTGGTCGAATTTAGTGCATTTTTGGCTCATTTTGAGCCATTAGTTTTGGAAATGAATGCATAAGATTCATTCTCACTTTGCATGTGAAGGGTTCAAATACAAAGTGGTCTTCCAATGCAAAGTGAGAATTAATCTTGTGCATTCATTTTCAGATCTAGTGCCTCAAAATGAGTCAAAAATTCACTAAATTTGATCAAAAACGTGGTGACAATTTCGTAAATAAACCGATGTTTTCTGTCACCGCGAAAAAGTGCAACAAAAACCTGAAATAGTGCAACACGGTGAGGAAAAAGTGCAATCGTTCACACTTTGCACATGATGACCTTCTTTTTATTTGAACTCCTCCCTATATGTGTGTGTGTCCCGTTTATGTCATGACGTCCTGATCGGAACCCCCGTGCGAACAACACCATCAGAGGCTCTTCTTGGTGGATTGTTTTGATGAAATGTTTTGAGCATGTTCCTCATCAAGTCTAGTTTATGCATACCAAATTTCAGCTCAAAATTCATTCAGTAAAGCAGTTAAACAAATTCTTGAAACATATTGCGTTTTATATATGTACAAAATGTGCTGTAAGAGAAGAGCCATCACTTGGAGTGACAGCTTTCTTTAAACATGGTTAACCCACCAGTATTTTTAGAATTATTTTTAACCCAACAATTTTTTGGGAATTATTTATTTAATTAGCATTATTCTGAGAAAAAACTCTAAAATAAAAGTTAAGCTAAATCTTGTATAATATTTTTCTGAACACCTTTTTCTTCAAAAAATCATAAATCAATATGAGATACTCCTTATGTCCCTTAAAACTTTGTCATGTTTTACCGCCACGAAGATGATAACGTAAATATTGTGTGGTTGAATTTTATTTAGAAGAGAGAGAACTAACAAGAATTACAAATTGATTGATCAAAATGGAAAGTAACAAAAATTTTTAGACAACTCAAAAAGGAAAGATGACAAAGCTTTAAAAGACGTAAAGAGTAGAAAACTAGGAATTAACAATAAAAATTTACCACAAAAAAATCAATAATAATTTAAAATTTCTTATCACGTCTAGACTTCAAAACGCTTGAAGCTTGGCCATACCTTAAGCCTTTTAAAACACTCCGCCTATGATCCAAGCTTCAAGACAAACTCTCTTAATAAAGCGATAAATAGAATATATAAGTTCGGAAAAGAAATAGAAACAAAAAGACAAAAAAAGTAAGATTATTTTGAGAAGACAAAGGTGAAAGGTGAGATTATTGTTGTCAAATTTTCCTTAATTTATTACATAATTGGTATTTATTTTTGTTCATTTTTGTAGTCCTTTGTGTTCATTTTAAAAATTTATTTAGTAAAAAATAAACTAGCTATCTCCCACGGTAACACTGTCAAAGACTCAAAGTTGATCGCAATCTTCGCACTGCTTCTCCTTTGCCTCCTGGGCGTCGACTTTTGGCGCAAAATTAGTACTCCGTATTAGAAAATTATTAATTAACTTCTTTTTAAAGTAGCGACAAGATCAGCTTTCGACGCCATTAATTTCTCGATCAAGCTAACACTGATTTACGAAGCGCATTTGTTTTGCTGCAATCACTCAACCCTCAAATTTCTGAAAGGTACGCTCTCATCTTCCCGAATTGGAAACTGTACGAAGTTACTCTTTGTTTGCGGTGCAGTGTAGAAGTTGAACTCAGGTTAATTCACTGATTGTTCAAAAGTATGATCATGTGTGAAAAATAAAATTCTGGAATTCATTCCATTTTTTGCCTGTTTTATTCGATGCATGTTCTGGTTGAGTCTCATATAGTCAGTCAGTCAATCATATACACCTGTTTTGTTTGTGGAAAAACATCACTTTTTATGCTAAACTCTTTCAAGTGTTATGTGATCTGATCCTCTTCCTGGTTTTAAGCCAGAGGCAGTGGCGCATACAGAAAAATTTGTTATTGGGGGCACCAGTAACATACATATAGTGGCGCAACTACTCTAAGACTCTGATGTAAGGGTATTCATGTGAACAAATGTAATTTTGAGAACAATAAAAATTAAAGATACTCTGTATGTGTCAAGAATTAGTAAAATATTGCCCCGAATAGAAGCAAGATAATTCGAATAGGCAAAAATAAAACTATAGCTTTATATTCTCAAAATAGGAGTAATTTATATTCACTTTTCTTATGCTACCTTATCAGTAAGAAAATCATATTTTAATTTAAAATAAAAGCATAAGAATAATAGAAAAAGACTTTTACATACAATAAAAATGTAAATGAACAAATGTCACATTTTCTCTAAAACTAACATGAAGATGATTGTATTACTCTCCCATATGGGAGTTCTCAGGTTTGAAACTCCATGAAGGGAGTTTCAGCCCTATTTACCTCAGGCTCTCCCAAACCTGTGACCCTTGGATAAAAAAAAAGAATGTACTACTCTTTGAAAATGTCAAATTTTACTCTTAACCCGTCACCAAGAGTGGTAGTGTTCCAAGGTGGTTGAGACCTGCATGTTTTGTTTATGTTTTTTATATTTGAGTTTTCACTCTTTGTGTTTTATTAATTTAAATGAAAAATTCATTATTAACGAACGATAAGGGTATGATAGGAAGAGTTACTCTATTTCGGAAAATTAAAAATTATACTCTCATTTTTGCAATTTACTACCTCCGTCCCCCTGTTATTGTCCCATTGCGGTTTACGATGCTTGACTGACGATAAAGCAAACAGATCCCTGTCCGCACTATAATTATTTTTAGAAAAAAAAATGCATATTCAGAAACTACATTAAAAGTTTTACAAAGTCGCGAAAACTAGAATCAAATTTGATAAAAATTTGATAAATAAAGTAAGAGATTAAGAATGATTTGTGTTGACCAAGTGAATAGGAAATGAGATAATAATAATAAGGGGACGGAGGGAGTAGCTTATATTTACTCCCATTTGTAAAATTAGCCCAAATATTAAATAATTGTACAAAATAACAAAAAAAAACACTCACTCAGCTTGTAGAAGCTAAGACTCCGTTATTGTTTTTGTTCTCGGGCAAGAGAGCATCTTTCTTTTTATTGGGGGCATTTCATTTTTTTATTGGGGGCACATCCTAATTATTTAATAAAACATAATTTTTTAAATTAAAAAGTAAAACTTTGTTGGGGGCATGTGCCCCCATTAACTTGAACGTGTGTCCGCCCCTGGCCAGAGGTCTTGCCTTAAACACAGGGGCGGGCCTAGGGTGAGCACGGGGCAGGCGTCCTAGGCCCAAAAAAAGTTAAAGAAATTTTGGCCCAAGTTTAGTTTTTTATAATAGATGTGAATAGGCAGATTTTTCAGCTATAAACTAATAATTTTTCGGTAGAACTTTTTGATGTTCTTTGGAGTGGATTTTTTGATGGAAATTTATGAACATTCCCTATGAAATGCAGACTATGTTGCACGGAAACACGAAAATCATGAGGAAACGGGAAACGGGAAACGGGAAACGTCTACTTTTGCTCAAAAAACGTTTATTTGGAGAGTTCCAAAGAGTTTCCGAGAGTTTCCAAAACGGGAAAGTACTCTTTCCCGAGAGTTTCCGTGCTACATAGAATGTAGATTATGTTCACAAAATTTCACTTTAAAACTCAATCTATAAGTCAGTTAAATAAATTATTGAAAAAGACTACGTTTTTATGTATATTTTGGCGCAATATTTTTCAATAATTTGTTTAACTGAATCTCGATTGAATTTTAAGCTGAAATTTGGTGGATATAATATAAACTTGATGGAAAACATTTTCACAAAATTTCATAAAAAAATTCACTTGGAAGCAAATTAGTCTAATATGATTATTTGATTATTGAATTATTTTATTAATTGATTTCATTCGTTATTGATTTTTTCATTTCTTAATAGTTGATCGTTATCTATTGAGTGTTAGTGTTATAATTTGGTGATTTTGTTAGATAACATTTTCAATTATAATTAAATTTATAAATTTAATTAATTTGAATATGTAATAAAAATGATTGAATCTGGATAAAATAAAGAAAAAAAAGGAGAAGATTAGAGAAAGAGGCGCTAAGTGAAAAAAATGTTCAATGAAAAAGTTTGTTTGTGTAAAGAAGTCAAACTCTGAATGTCCTCCTCAAGATAAGAACTTAGAAAAGAAGAATGATTTAGCTACCGAAAATGAAACAACCCAGAATGATCACATCATTGGACGGGTACATTTAGGAGTTGATAATATTATTAGTTTAGACAGAAGAGGATTTTGCATTTTGTTATAAATGTCTTGAAATATTATTATCGTTATGCATGTTAGTTTAGACGGAAAAAAAAGTTTTACAATTTTTTTAAGAATAGACTTATGTAAAATTTTCGCCCCTAGATCTTGAAAGATACAAGACCTGCCCCGCTTAAACACCAAAGTTTCCAAGGCCCATCGCAAATTATATCCTGGGATCGGCGCACCATGAGGATGGTGTGCCCGATCCCAAAATGACAGAGCATGGCCTGGTTTCTTTTTTTTTTGCTTTTGTTGTTAAAAATTGGTAATAACTTTTTTATTTTTGATCCGATTTTTATAAAATTTATATCAACATTTTTTATTTTTCACGATCTTTCAAATGAGACCAATATTGCTTATGTAATTTTAACAAATTATGGAACTATTATATAAATGATTATTGGATTATAAGGAAAACCGAACTAAATTTAATACAAAAAAATAATTGTGTAAATCACAATTTATCTTAAAATTGTGTATATAAAAAATCATTGAGTTACATGTGATTTACATATTTTTATGTGTGAAGTTACATATTTTTACACGTAAGTTACATATTTCTACACGCGAGTTACATTTGTATCAACATCAAGTTACATTTTGATTAACATGATTTACATTTTCGATTTCCCTGAATTAACTTTTTAATTAACGCACCTTACAATTTCGAAATTTCTCAAGTTACATTTTGGATACACTCGAGTTACATATCAATTTGATAAAAGATATATCTTGTAACACGCGGTTTACATTTCGTATAAAATGTGAGAGAACCACTAAAGGGTGTAATATGAGTTACATTCCAGGCAATGAGTTACATTTGTAGTTAACTGAGATTACATTTTATAACAACACGAGTTACATTTCAATACATAGGATTTACATCACATAAAATATTGAGACAAAAATTAAATTACATATTTTTACACGCAAATGTTAATATGTTAAAATTACATAGGCAATATTGGTCTCATTTGAAAGATCATGAAAAATAAAAAAATTTGATATAAATTTTATAAAAATCGGATCAAAAATAAAAAAATTATTAACAATTTTAAGAAAAGGAGATATAAAAAATAACAAGGGTGCATGGTGCCACAGTATAACTATTGAAGGCCCATCGGTCTTGGCTGACCTGACTAGTGCCTGCCAGGCAGAGGATCTACATTCAATAGTGAATACATACCCCGTTGTGCTCTTCCCGGAATCATAACAACCCCCCAAATCAGCATCGGCAAATCCTTCAAGGATCACATCATTCCTTCTGAAACATAGGGCAGTTTCAGAAGAGCCTTTCAAGTAGCGCAACAGCCACTTAACTCCTTCCCAATTTTCCTTTCCTGGATTTGACATGAACCTGCTAACAACTCCCACTGCATGAGCAATGTCTGGCCTTGTTGACACCATCGCGTACATCAAACTGCCAACGGCTGATGCATAAGGAACTTTAGCCATTTCTTCTTTGTCTTCATTGGTCTTTGGAGACTGCTGCTTGGAGAGTTTTAGTTGACTCCCTAACGGTGTACTCCTTGGTTTAGCATCCGTCATTCTCAACTTCTCAAGGACCTTCTGAATGTACTTTTGCTGTGAAAGCTGTAAAGTACCTTCTATTCTGTTTCTGACTATGCTCATCCAAAGAATCTGTCTCGCTTCCCCTAAATCCTTCATTTCAAATTCTTCTGACAACTTCTTCTTAAGCTTGTTGATCTCCTGCATATTTGCTCCAACCACCAACATGTCATCAACGTACAAAAGAAGGATGATGTATGATGACTTGAATTTCTTCAAGTAGCAGCAATGGTCCATCTTGCATCTAGTGTACCCATTCCGCTGCATAAAACTATCAAACTTCAAGTACCACTGTCTAGGAGCTTGCTTTAGCCCGTATAAACTCTTCTTGAGTTTGCACACCAACTTCTCCTTACCACTCACTGGGAACCCTACTGGTTGAGCCATGTAAATGTCTTCTTCAAGGTTGCCATGAAGAAAAGCAGTCTTTACATCCAGCTGCTCCAATTGCAAATTTTCAGCAGCAACAATACCAAGGATCAACTTGATAGTAGTCATCTTCACAACCGGAGAGAAGATTTCATTGTAATCAACCCCCTTCTTCTGTTGGAACCCCTTGACAACTAACCTCACCTTGTATCTTTTGCTCCCATCTGCTTCATCTTTGATTCTGAACACCCACTTGTTCTCCAAAGCTTTCTTTCTCGGTGGTAACTTGACTAAGGACCAAGCTTGGTTCTTGTCAAGGGAATCTAACTCATCCTCCATGGCCTTCTTCCACTGTATGGAATCCTTCACGATCAGCGCCTCTGTGTAAGATTCTGGCTCTCCATTCTCGGTCAGCAACAGATAATTTGCTGAAGGAGAATATCTGTTAGGAGGTCTTTTGTTTCTAGTGGACTGTCTGATTTGTGCAGTAGCTTCCTCCGAGCTCCCATTATCTTCAGAAATTCCTGTATCTCCTGAGCTCCCACTGCTCCTTGAGCCTCCAGCCATGCCATCACAACCAATAGGTTGTGCTATGTCGTCTTCAGTCATCCCTTCAAACACCACTTGCTGTTTGTTTTCTGGTTGCTCGCTTTTGCTAGTGTCTGCTGCAAGATCATCTTTATACAGGGCATTCTCGTTGAAGGTGACATCTCTACTTCTGATAACCTTCTTGTTGTGGTTGTCCCAGAACCTGTAGCCCATGTCATCCAGCCCGTACCCAATAAAGATACATTTCTTTGCCTTTGCCTCGAGCTTGTCACTATCTGCATCTCTAACTTTGACATAAGAAATACAACCAAAAACTTTCAAGTGATTAAGAGATACCTCATGACCTTTCCATTCCTCTCTGGAATTTTGAACCCTATGGGAGATGAGGGTCCTATGTTGATCAAGTACGCTGTTGTGTTCACCGCATCGGCCCAGAACATCTTTGGAAGTCCTGCATGTAATCTCATGCTCCTGGCCCTCTCATTCAGTGTTCTGTTCATCCTTTCTGCAACACCATTTTGTTGTGGTGTTTCTGGAACCGTCTTCAGCATTCTTATCCCCTGTTCAGCACAATACTCTACAAACTCTGTGCTACTGTACTCACCCCCATTATCACTCTTTAAACACTTAATTTTAAGATTAGTTTCGTTCTCAACTGCAGCTTTGAACTTCTTAAAAGTGTTAAAGACTTCAGATTTATTTTTAAGAAAATAAACCCATACCTTCCGTGTAGAGTCGTCAATGAATGTAACATAGTAGCGGGAACCTCCAATTGAAGTGACCTTTGTAGGTCCGTAGACATCTGAATGAATCAACTCTAGCCGCTCAGTCTTGGGTTGTTGCCCTGTCTTCACAAAGGTTACCCTCTTTTGTTTACCAAGGACACATGGCTCACAAAAGCTTAACTTTGAATTCTTCAAATCTGGAATTTTACCGTTTGAAGACAACATCTTCATTCCATTCTCACTTATGCGCCCAAGTCTTTGGTGCCACAAAGTAGAGACCCCTGCATCTTCAACTGCTGCGTTTGCTCCATCTGTAGACACTTCTACCATGTACAGCGTACCATGCTTCTGTCCACAAGCAATGACCAGCTTTCCCTTTGTCACCTTCCATTGCTTGTTGCCAAAACTAACGTTATGGCCTTCCTCATCAAGCTGTCCCACTGAGATTAACATCTTCTTCAGATCTGGAATATACCTGACATTTTTCAGCCTCCAGGTTGTACCCAAAGTGGTATTGAGATTAACATCCCCAATACTCGTGATCTCCAGGGATTTGTCATCCGCCAAACGAACTCTTCCGTTGTAGGGCCTGAAATTTTGCATCAAATTCCTGCAATGACAAGCATGAAACGACGCACCTGAATCCATGATCCAAGACTCAATTGAATTCTCAACGCTGCAAATTAGGACATCTTCATAATCCTCTGCCACGTTCACCTCCTTCTTGCCTTTGTCTGCAGAGGCTTTGGGGCACTGATTTCTGAAGTGTCCATACTCCTTGCAATTCCAACAATTGATGTCCTTCCTGTTCTTGGATTGACCTCTCTTCCTCGACTTTGATCTTCCTTTCTTGTTACCTCCTTTAGTGGATCTTCTGCCCCTATCTTCAGTACTCAACAAACTGTTTGAGCTATCCCCCGAACTCCTCCTCCGGATATCCTCACCAAGGATCAAGTCATGAGTACCCTCAAAGGTAAGTTTAGTGGTTCCAGCCGAACTACTAACTGTTGTGACTGTACCGGACCAACTATCGGGCAAAGATGATAACAAAAGTAATGCTTGAACTTCATCATCAAATTTAATCTCAACCGAACCTAACCTGGATATGATTGAATTAAACTCGTTGACGCGATCTGTTACGGCTGCACCTTCCTTCATTCTTGTGCTCACCAACTGTCTGATTAAGAAAACCTTGTTGGCCGCTGAGGGTTTCTTGTACATGTTGGATAACACCTTGAGTAGTCCAAACGTTGTTTTCTCGTTGACGATGTTGTAAGCAACGTTTTTCGCCAACGACAACCTCACCACACCAAGAGCCTGTCGATCCAGCAAGTTCCACTCCGCCTCCGCCATTGATTCTGGTTTGTTCTCAGACAAGGGTAGATGAAGCTTCTTCTGGTAGAGATAATCCTCGATTTGTATCTTCCAGAAAGCAAAATCTTGACCATCAAATTTATCGATCTTATCCTTCCCTTCGTCAGCCATAGCTCTGATACCACTTGTTACATTTTAGGTTAAGTAAACGATAAATTAAAGAGCAAGAACACAATAATTTACGTGGTTCACACAATCGGGGTGATTGTGCTAGTCCACGGTGAACGAGAGAGAGATATGTATTATTATGTCGGCGTCAAGAGGTCTTACACGTACAAAGATGTGTTTAAATAGGTTTAAGAAAACCTAAACAAGGATTAGAGCCGCAAGTCCAAAATTAAGCTCGTAATTAAAAAATTACTCCGCAGACCCGGTCGGGTCTCCTATTGTACCCGGTCAGGTGTCTCCTCAAAAGGCATACCCGGGTCGAAACCAGGGCGGGTATCCTAAACAGAGGCCAAAACCTTCCACAGACCCGGTCGGGTAAACCTCCTTACCCGGTCGGGTTTCCAATCCAGAGAGTTGCCCGGCCAAAAACTGCCTCATACCCGATCGGGTGACTGACCCTACCTGGTCGGGTTTCTCCTGCTGCTGCAGAAACAAGGCTCCACCTTCAACACAACATACAAGAATGTCATCTTATTGCAATTGTACTGGGTCTAGATTTTGTGGCTTTCTGAAGTCCATTTTGACTTTGTAATGTTTAGAAGATGAGTTGATGATAAACGAAAATAAGTATGTAAAAATGTACTCCGTAATTGATTTACTAGACAGTAATTATGTTGAACAATGTTGCAGTTTTTTATTTGTTTGTTTACTCATCTTTCATATGTTGGTATAGGTTGCGTTTCTTATCATAAATGGATATGGATCATCGACTAAAAAGGTTGCCTGACTCCTCCTCTTTAAACATATACGAGCCTGAGAATCAACAATCCTTAGATATCCCCGACATCAACAACAATGCCCCTCCGATTGCACAATGTCTTACTAAGCTTGGTACTTGCTCTGGTACTTTGGACTCTGGTCCCGTGCATAAGCACCTTACCCAATATCTATTGGAGGAGGAGAGCATTATTGATGGGAACAACCCAGACATGTATTTTGATCCCATTGCTCTTATTGCTGTTGAGAGGTCCTACTATGAAGCCTTGCATCACTACCATTCATCAACTTTTCATAGCAATGCTGGAAGCTCCAAGTACGATGTTGGAAAATTTAGATCTTCTGAAGCAAGTAGTCATCCTGATATCCCCATTCAGTCATCATTAAGTCAGACTAACTCCGATCGGTTAAATATAGATGATTTCTTAAGCGCTAATTCGGTTCCAAAAATAGTTTGTAATGATGACACTGAGTCCATCTTGCAATTGAAGAGAGATGTGGATGATGCTGGTCGATTCCTTAATGATGATAAACAGGTTGTAATCAATTTGGATAATTACTTAGTTTCTCCTAGTGAGGAATTGAATGGAGATGCTGTTACCAAAATAGAGAAGGGCCATTCAGCTGATCTGTGTAGAGGAAAGAAGCATTATCATCTAGACAAAAGTGGTTTAGAAGAAGAAAACAGAATCAAGCACTCTGCAGTCTATCACGAGGAGGTTGAGTTAGCAGAGGTGTTTGATAATATTTTGTTGTGTACAGATGACGATTATTATCCATCTAAAGGTAGCACACAACAGGAAAACCGAAATGGTTACAAGAGCCAAATAAAGAAAAGAAGATATACTTGTGAAACTGTGGATCTGGAGTCTTTTTTAATCAGCTGCGCACAATCTGTCGTTGTTGCTGATTATAGGGCTGCAGAAGATGAATTAAAGAAGATCCGACAGCACTCTTTGCCTACTGGCAATGCGAACCAAAGAATGGCTCATGCATTTGCAGACGGTCTTGAGGCACGACTTGCTGGAACTGGGACACAACTGTATGTGGCTTTATCTCATGAACACAACATGATTGCTGAGATGCTAAAGTCCTACATGTCATCTTGGCCATTTATGAGGGTATCGATTTTCTTTTCAAATGGAATGATTTACGAAGTAGCGTCAAAATGTGAATCACTGCACGTTATAGATTTTGGCATTAATTATGGTATCCAGTGGCCCACACTTATTCGGGATATTTCACAAAGACCCGGTGGCCCTCCAAAACTTCGAATAACAGGGATTGAGTTTCCCCAACCTGGTTTTCGTCCATCACAAATGGTGGAGGAGACTGGTCGTCGCTTGGCAAAATATTGTGAGCGTTTCGGTGTACCATTTGAATACAATGCCATAACAACAAGCAATTGGGAGAGAATCAAGATTGATGAATTGAAGCTTGTGGGCAGTGAGGTGATTGCTGTAAACTGCATTGTTAAATTCCAGCACTTATTGGATGAGACAGCAGTTGGTGCGGACAACCCTAGGGGTGCCGTTTTAAACTTAATCCGGGAAGCAAATCCTCATATATATATGCAAACTGTGAGTAGTGGATCACAAAACTCTCCTTTCTTTATCAGTCGGTTTCGAGAGGCTGTCTTCTACTACACTGCTGTATTTGATACGCTTGATGCTACTTTACCGCACAATGATAATCAGAGATTGAATTTGGAAAAAGAAGTTGTGGGATGCGAAATAATGAATATCGTAGCATGTGAGGGAAAGGAAAGATTCCAAAGACCCGAAACATGCAAGCAGTGGCACTCTCGCATCATGCGGGCTATAAACCCCACACTTGCGAAGAAGTTAAGACGCAAGGCAAGAAAAGGATATCACAAAGATTTTCTTTTCCTGTAAGATGGCAATTGGATAATGCAGGGATGGAAAGGTCAGATACTTGGCGGCTGCTCTTGCTGGGTAGCTGCATGACAGACTCACACCACTTATAGTAACGAATAAATTTCACTTTTTGTCAGTTTTAGGTCAATTCCACATTTAGTTCACATCTTTCACTTTGTCCACTTTTGATACATGACTATTGTATTTTCGCCCATATATGGTCCTTCTAACATTGTTTCCGATGGTTAAAATCGCCGGAAAAGGACCACAAATGGTTAAAAAACATTAGTCAAGTACCAAAAGTGGACAAAGTGAAAGATGTAGACTAAATGTGGAATTGACACATTGCTATGGAGCCAATAACTATGCATTGCATTTTCGTGAGCTTTTGATAATCTTTAGGTCTAAATTAGAGGAATTCAAGAGTGTACGCAATAGATGACTTGGACGACATTAAAGCACAAAGTGACTTCGTTGGTATGGAGTGTGGACTAGTTATGGACACATCTAAAGGCTAGTGCAATATTTTAGTTATCTACTTGCTATTTGGATCTAGTTCTTCATTTTGCTAGAGAAGGAATTTGGACATGCTATAAAATCAATTGAAACAAATTCCCTTGAGATGTAGTTTTACATTTGGATCAAAAAAGAATTTGTAATTCCTTAAAGTTCAATCATGTATCATTTGGGGAATTTAGGCCTATTTGTTTGTCTAGTAGCGTGGAATCCAAGAATTCTTGCAAGCACGATGACACCAACTCTACAAAAAATGATCTCTAGAGAACCGTTCGGCTTCATGAAAGGAAGCGAGATTAAAAACCAGGTCCTAGTTGCATATGAAATGTTCATCCAATATTGTAAAACTAGATATGGCAAAGGCATCAGATCGAGTTTCTTTGAATTTCCTTGAAACCGTACACTACAAAAAAACAACGTTTTTGTCACGGATTTATCTCACATGTCACCGAAAACCTTTGTCACGGACCAAATTCGTGACAAAACTTTGTCCCAGACGCTTTCCGTGACAACACAGCTCGGGTGACCAGAAACTTATGTTGGCGTAATTTTTTTTATTCCGGCGTTTATCGCGGAAAAAATCTGTGACAAAATTATTAATTTTTTATAGTTTGTCATGGACGGATCCGTGACGAAATCTGTGACAAAGCTCAATAATTGCTATTTCCACCGGTCACCGAATTAATGTTTTACGGATAGAGGTTGCCACGGAACAATCCGTGACATATTGTTTAATTTTATATATGCAAGAACAATTTCATTCAACTGATACCAGTTGAAACTCAATCAGAGTAAAATACAATATCTGTTGAAAGATTGAATGATGTAATCTTATGTCATTTTCCTTACCTATGCAGATAAGGTATGTCATTTAAATTATGTATCTTTTTTAATGCTAATTTTTTTTTTGTTTTAAATAATTAAAATTGTTAGTGAGGTTGTTAATTAATTAACAATATATTTAACTTCAAATGTTAGTGATGTTATAATTTATTGTGCATATATTTGAAATTTGTTTGGGAATGCATATTAATTTTTCAATTATTGGTAATACCGTTAATTTAGGATTTAAATTTATAATATTAATTAAATTTAAATATTAGTTAATTCAAATGAGTTTATAAAAATATTAAGTTTTTTATGCCTTTTAGTTAAAAACCTTAATTTTAGAGTTTTAAGTAATAATAATAGTAATTCAATTAAAATGTCTTTCACATTTTTAGTTTTTTTAGTTAATTAAAATGTTTATTTGAAATTGGTTTAGAAATATATACTAACTTTTAGCAATTATTGTTAATGCATTAAATTTAGGATTTATAATGATTTAAGTTAGGATTTAAATCTTATAATGAATTATTAGGTAGTCAATGAATTATGTTCGTTTGAAATTAAAAAGATAGGATTTAATTAAAATGCCTTTCACATAGAAATGTTTATTTGAAATCTGTTTAGAAATATATACTAAATTATGAATAATTTTAGCAATTTAGGTTCAAGTTAGTGTGAATTTTTAGGTGGTTATTGAATTATGATTGTGAATTATTTGAATTTCAATTAATTTAAATGTTAGTTAATTTATTGTGTATTATTAGATTTTCAAAATCTTAGTATTGTGAATTAATGCCATTAACGTAATGATTTAGTGTATTTAGTATTAAAAATCTTAGTATTGTGAATTAATGCCATTAACATATAAAATTAGATTTTAATGTATTTAGTGTTAAAAATCCTAATATTGTGAGTTATTATGATCCAAAATTAGTTATGATGTTTGATTAATGCCATTAAGGTATTGATTTCAGTTAATTAATAATATTAACTGAACGTTAGTTTATTTTAGTAAACTTAGTGAAATTTAATATATTAATGTTCCTACATATTAATTAGTGAAATATATTAAACATAACTAATTATTGTTAATGTTTATAATTTATAGTTTTTAACCAATATAATATTTTGATTATAATATTCAGACATGATGTATAGACAAAATAGAAGTTGGATGTATGATAAACAGACAACAAGAGAGGAATGTTAGATGAATTTCTTAATGGAATTCAAGAGTCTATTAAATTTGCACTTGAATAAAAGAATTATATGGATGATGATAAAATTAGATGTCGATGTACAAAATGTAAAAATCTCAAATTTAAAGACATCAACGAAGTTGTGTGGCATTTTTACAATAAAGGTTTCAATGACAATTATAATTGGACTTCTCATGGCAAACTTTTTGATCCATCACTTTTACCGCAAACAGTAGTTTCGTCTTGTAACGTCCCTACCGAGATGAGTGGGTGGGGAGACAATGATCAAATGGTGTGGGATCAAAGCATGTTATATGATGTATACGGTGCCTCAACGTCTCAGTTTAACCCCCCGCAACCAATTAATAATCCCCCTAAAGCCTCGACCTCGTATCAAGCAGATGCGGATGAAGATCCGATCTTTTACCAACATGATGCGTATGAAGACCTGAACTATCATATTCCTCATATTGAAGGTTTAGCAGAGAAATTTCAAGATGTTTTAAAAGCTGCCGATCAACCTCGGTATGCTGATTGTGAGGGATGCTCTCAGCTATCCACCGTTTCAGAGTTGATGAACATTAAAGCTGAATACAGTTTCCTTGAAACTTGCATGTCTAGGTTGTTGCAGTCAATAGGAGGAATGCTACCGTGTGACCATAATCTTCATGATTCATATTACAGCATGAAGCAATTGATATCTCACTTGGGGCTTCCTTATATAAAAATTGATGCGTGCTCTTTATGATGTATGTTGTTCTGGAAGAATGTCACAGATTATTTTAACTACCGTCCATGACAAAATCTGTGACAAAGTTGTTTGTACAAATTTTTTGAACTACCGTTCGTGACAAAATCTGTGACAATAACTTAATTTTTTTGTAGTAGTAGTGGACAATTTTGGTTATAATCAAATTAAGAAGTTGCTAATGGGCAATCTGAAGGCTGCCTACGTATTTCGACACTTTGAGTTGTTCAAATTAAGAAGTTAAACCTTGCGTGGAGTCCTATCCATCCGGGTTTTAGATCTTGCACTTGATACTTCAACAGTGATTCTAAAAATTGGGTTATGGAAAACCAGATCGAAACTCGAAAACCTACTTTGGGCGGTCTGAAAGGGTTCACCAATCTGGTTTTTCTCTTTTGGCGGTGCTTAAAATAATTTGACCGTACCTGAAAATTTGGGTTCACTATTATTCACTAAAAACTATAACTCCGAACCGGTCAAAACCCGAAATTAGGGCTGGGTCCGAAAAACCGAAAACCAAAAACCGAATCAAATTAAATCGAACCGTAACCAAATAAAACCGAACCATTAAAAAACCAAATCCGAATGTAAAAACCGAACCAAGCCACAGTTGTTTGGTCTGGTTTTGGTTTTTACCCTTCAAAACTGAACCGAACTAACTAAAATAAAATATGAAATTCTATTTGTTAATTGTTAAGCATTAATCCTAATATCATCAGTACTCTTTGGTTTTCTTGTGTTAGAGAATTGAATTTTGTGTTATGTTTAGTTTAGCTTAGTTTAGTTTATAAATGCATTTACACATGCATTGCATGTACTACTGTAATTAGTTTAGTTTAGTTTATGTTTGGGGTGATTTCTTTTTTTACGGGAGTGCCGCACATAGGTTGCCGAAATACGGGACTTTTTCTAGGGTTTCTAAAAAAACGGGAAACGTGTTCCATGAATCCGAAATATGTAGGGTTTTAGGTGGGAAGTTAAAAAACGGATTAGATGAATCCGAAATATGTAGGGCTTTAGGTGGGGAGTTAAAAAACGGATTACATGAATCCGAAATTTGGTTTTAATTTTTTTGCAAACTGCTGGAAGATGCTGCGGAAGGTGTAGGGAAAGTAAAAAAATGAATTATTTAATTTTTTAATTTTTTTTAATAGACTTCTTAGGTTTTTTAGATTGGTTAGTTACATTTTTTTCAAAGAGGAAAACACAAATATTTCAATAAAAATTTGTGAGTGGGATAAATAATAGAGCATATGAAGCATAATATGTACAAAAATAAATAATTTAGTGATATTTATAGTTGGAAAGATGTGTATTATTTTATTAAATAAGAAATAATCAATTGTTATGTTAGAGATTGTAATAGTGAATATACATATTTAATTATATTGTATTACGAATTTATTCAATGTTCCCGCAAAATTAAATAATATAAATATTTCATTACTCATTTATCTTGAACAACAACATGACAAAGAAATACAATTTTTTATTCATTGAAAAAGAGTTACAAAATACATATAAATTTTTACTCTTGTGCTCTCCTACTCGGACGCATATCCATTTCATTTGTAAATCGTGTTCTTTGAGGCCTACCGGTTTGACTGCGTCGAGCACTTTGAGGCGGTATCACTACATATCTGGTATCAGGCATCGCACTTACGTCATGCATAGGCATAATATCTGTAGCATACGTACGGATGTACACACCTAATGTACATCTGACCGGCCCTACGTCGATCGGCATATAGTTGGACAACTTTGTTATAAGTTGCCTTAACCAGCGCGGTGATTGGAAGTGTTCGACATCCCTTTAGAACGTTATTGAAGCTCTCGGAAAGATTTGTTGTGAGGATGCCGTAACGTCGTCCATCGTCGAAGCACAATGCCCAATTTTCACGTGGAATAGCGTTCAAATACGTGAACGCATTCTCATTCGTAGCACGAATTTGAGCCATTGTTTGGTAAAATTCACTCACCATGGGTGTACTCCCGGCCTGCCAACAGAGCTTTTTCAGTTCAGTGCTCCTGAATTTTGTCATGAAATTGCTTCTAATGTGTCGGAGGCAGAACCGCTTTGAAACATGGGAGGTTTTCAATTGAGGTACTGATTGATAGGCACTTAGGATGCCAGGGTGTCGATCTGATATTATGCACACATGCCGATTTGGTCTGACAACATAAGTCATAATGTGTTCCAAAAACCAGGACCAACTATTTGTGTTTTCACTTTCCACAACTGCGTACGCGAGAGGGAAAATCTCACGGTTAGCATTCATGGCGACTGCAACCAAGAGATGACCCTTGAACTTTCCGTACAAGTGAGTACCGTCAACAGATATTACGGGCAGACAGTGTTCAAACCCATCAATGGAAGCTTTAAAAGCCCAAAACGCACGATGAAATTCATACGTAGCATCATGACTGGTTGGTTTTGGTTGGAAATCTACCACTGACCCCAGATTTGATTCTCTTATCGCAAGCAACAAATTGGGTAAATCATTGTAGGCCGCCTCCCAGTTCCCGAATCTTCGTTCAAGGGCAATCAAACGTCCATACCACGCCTTTTTGTACTTGACATTGATTCTGAATTTGTCGTATATGTCTTGCATCACGAGTTTAATGTTGTAGTCCGGATCAACATGCACTTTTGCAGCGATTACACTCGCTATGATCTTGCTCGTCATAAGCCTGTCATTACGGGCTCTTTTATAATCCACTCTGCAGTTGTGTAGTGGTTGACATTTTTTCACCTTCCACAAATTGGTGTTGAGAAGGTTTCCCGCCTGATTGTGCCACATACACATGTCATCATAGATGCAAACTGCCTTCCACGATCTCACACGTTTGTCTTCTGTCTTAAAAATTCGAGATTGCCGAATATTTTCTATTGCTACGGCTTCTTTCAGTAAGTCGTATGAATCGTATATTTCGCCGACCGCAATAGTTTCATTATCACGATTCGCTGGTTCAACATATGGTTGTTCCAGCTCAATATCGGCCCATGTTGTGTCATGAGCGTCATCACTATCGTCAGAATTTGTTGTTGCATCGTCATTTCCAGAAAATTGTTCATAATCTGGATCATCTTCCTCTTCCTCTTCTGTTGAAGGGCCATCTTCATGTTCAACAGTATGCGGGTTGTAGCGTCCGCCATATCTCGTTGATGGTCCGTCATCGTTGGAGTGGATATTGTGAAAGGTTTCACAATTGTGGGTGTCACCTCCTCCATATGTTGATATTTGTGGTTGGACTATAGAGGTTCTTCGGGCATCCAGGAAAATATGTAATTCTCCATACTCTCTTTCAGCAAGTCGGAAAAAGTGCTTCCAAGTATCATCATCATGGATGGGCCACAGTCTTGATGCCACATACACACGATTTTTGTACTTTGGTAATTTTCCGTGAATGGATACAATTTCTCCAAAACCTCTCTGCGCACACTCTTCGACAATCCGCTCGTTTATAGCGTTAAAGCCATCGTCATTGCTGATTAACAGCGCTGCGCTCGGAGGAATGGAATACTCTACTTCATCATCTTTCATAATAATAGAACCATTCCAGTGGACACAAACTGGAGTTTTATGCTCAGTTGCCATTTTTTTGTATATGGTAAGTAATATCGTAGGAAATATAGGGAGTTGATGATAGATAGCTAGAAACTCTAAGGTGATAAATAGATAGCAAGAATATGGTGACTGAGGATAGTGATGAGCCTTTTATAGTAAAAAAAAAATTAGTACTTCGTAGGAAAGGTGTGTGTAATTTCTTTAATAATAGTAGTTATGAGTATTTGGGTGCAAGTGTTTGAGAGGAAGTGTTTGAATAATAAGTGGTTGAAAAAAAATTGAATGTTGTGTAGAATTATTGATTCCCGAAGTGACAGGGAATCTGTCAGAAAAATTAAAAGTTGATTGATTTAATTTAAAGTGAGTGGAATCTGTACACTTTTGTACCCGGAATATTTTTTTTAGATCAAAATTATTGATAGTTGGGAGTGGGTTTAGGTGGGTGCAAGTGGTTGGGAGAAGTGGTTGAAATTATTTCGAATAATAAGTGGTTGAAAAAAAATTGAATGTTGTGTAGAATTATTGATTCCCGAAGTGACAGGGAATCTGTCAGAAAAATTAAAAGTTGATTGATTTAATTTAAAGTGAGTGGAATCTGTACACTTTTGTACCCGGAATATTTTTTTTAGATCAAAATTATTGATAGTTGGGAGTGGGTTTAGGTGGGTGCAAGTGGTTGGGAGAAGTGGTTGAAATTATTTCGAATAATAAGTGGTTGAAAAAAAATTGAATGTTGTGTAGAATTATTGATTCCCGAAGTGACAGGGAATCTGTCAGAAAATTTAAAAGTTGATTGATTTAATTTAAAGTGAGTGGAATCTGTACACTTTTATGTTGGCTAGCTTGTGATTCCGCTGCGGTAGGAATATGTTGCATTGCACCGAATTGACGACAAAATCTACCGAGGTAGTACATCTCAGAAATGTCACAATATATAAGCATGACATTAGATGTCCACAAATCTACTCCCGCGACGTAGAACCTGGGGAGGGCTTGTAATACGTATGGGCGCCACACGAACTGGATCAATATTATTTGAAGTTAATTCAAAAACATATTTATTTTCTATTAAACTAAAATGATATTGTTAATTATAACCTCGTTCTCTCGAATCCCGTCCAACTGATCTCGATAAATACGTAGAGTATACCGAGAACTTTGTTCCCAATTGTGCCGACATGCCCACCTTCATAAAAATAAGTTATTATACCATGACCTACAAATATATTTAATATACTAATACTTATTATGTAAAATTTCAAATTATATCTGCACCCATAGGGCATATCCTGTAGATTCTCATATGGCAAAACGTTTCGCGGCCGCACCATGGGCAATCTCTCCCACGCCCAAATCTGCAATAGAAGCAAGCATCCCCCAATATTTCTCCTGTTCGCTTTGGCGGCCTTGCACATGTTGTAATACAGGAACCCCAATACTGCTGAGCCCCAACTCCACCGTCGTGCTTCACCGAGCGGTCCCTGCAACAACTCTAAAAAGTACAATTTTATTTTGTTCCCGGTAGTGGAGGGGAACAATAACCCACCTAGTAGTTGCCAAATGAGCACCCTCGTGTATGTGATGAGTTCCTCATTTGTGCTGTGCTGATGTACCGGCCAACGCTGTAGGGCATTCATTCTTATTACAGATGTATTTAAGTCGTTGTTGTTTGGCGTGAAACCGGCGAAGTCCGTGCACATTTGCATCCAAAGTGCTTTCGAGTTTGTCCTAGGTCCGGACAGTGGTTCTCCGTCGATGGGCAACCCCAACAACACTTCTACGTCCTGTAAGGTGATGCCCACCTCACCAAAAGGCAAATGAAAAGCGTGTGTCTCTGGTCTCCATCGCTCAACCAACGCCGTAATAAGCGACCAGTCTAACTGCAACCTTCCGATGCAGTCGACGCCGTAAAAGCCGGAGGCCTTCAGCAACGCTACCACTCCTGGGTGACGCGGGCCGTCTTTGTACACCATTGAACAATATACATTACACCTCAACTTGTCATCCATGGATGTAGCATCATTCCAGACAAGGTCCGCTCGATGCGCGTAACGTGGCATCACCAGCACAGACCGATCAACCGGGTCCATAAGTGGTATTTGTGCAGCCATTCGTATCTCAACTGACAATAAGAATCATATATTAGTGTTATATATGTGTGTGTATGTATATTATAATGACGTGTTTTATTAAATGAAATTATAAATTACACATAAACTTTCAATGAAACTATATCAGTCTTATGTATTACATTATAATATATGTACGGTTGATAATGGGCTTATCCACTGAACAATATTACCACCGTGCCAGAAACTAGAAAAGGACTAGTTCTAGACGAGCTTGTGAAAATTGTACCAGTATAGTGCAATTATATTATATGTTCCCATACAAATTTTAGACTTGCCACTGAGTAATATTCTCACTGTGCCAGAAACTAGAAAAGGACTAGTTCAAGACATAACGTTTGCCAGAAACTAGAAAAGGACTAGTTCTAGACGAGCTTGTGAAAATCGTACCAGTATAGTGCAATTATATTATATGTACCGATACAAATTTTAGACTTGTCACTGAGTAATATTCTCACTGTGCCAGAAACTAGAAAAGGACTAGTTCTAGACATAACATTTGCGAGAAACTAGAAAAGGACTAGTTCTAGACGAGCTTGTGAAAATCGTACCCGTTTAGTGCAATTATATTATATGTACCGATACAAATTTTAGACTTGTCATTGAGTAATATTTTCACTGTGCCAGAAACTAGAAAAGGACTAGTTCTAGACATAACATTTGCCAGAAACTAGAAAAGGACTAGTCTAGACGAGCTTGTGAAAATTTTACCGGTATAGTGTAATTATAATTTATGTTCGCTTTTATATTATGGCTCAATTATAATAAATGTTACGGAGTATGAACTAAATTATATTACGTAGTATAATGTTATTTGGAAATAAGTAGTGATGACTAAATTAAAATGTTCAACTAACTAAACTAAATTTAAATTGTAATCGCAACGTAGTCTAAAATTACCATACACACTAATTTAGTACTCCCTCTGTCCTAGAAAATTCTTCACACTTTAAGTGTGGTTGTAGTTGTGTAAGAAAAAGGTCAAATTAATGTGAACCACACAAATTGTCCAAAAATGGTAAGTGGGAAGAATTTTTTGGGACGGTCCAAAAAAAAAGTGAGAAGAATTTTATGGGACAGTGGGAGTATTTAATACATTAGTAACAAATATTAGTGAACCAATAATTAGAGTAATTGAAAAACAGTAAATGTGCTTACATTATCAACATAAATTAACTACTGTAAAGGAAACACTACAAATAATTATAAGTTGTGGGCTAATTATTTCTATTGTTATATATTTAGTATGACATATATCAACAATCTTAATAACAATTAAGATTAATTACATATTAATATTAAGATTTTCGAAATATTCAGGCTGACATAACACAACCAGTACAAAAAATTAACGGTAAATAGTAAATATATAATTAAAATTCTAACCTTTCTTTGAAAAACTCGGAGAATTGAATTAGCAAGAACACTCAATAGTTTTTTGTAACTAAATTTATTTTTATGGTAGTAGGCTGAATATGATGTTGAAGTGATTTAAATAGGTGAAGTTTGAGATTGGGAGTATGGATTTCCGTGTAAAACAATGGACAATTGGGATGAGTTTGTTAAATCCTACGGTTGAAAAATGAGCTGAAGAAGCACGATCCGGGTAAACTTGGATTGGCCAATCCGGGAGCTTCATATTTCGGATTAGGGAAATCCGAATTTCTTTGCCTACTAACACACGGCTTTTCACTCCTGACATCCGATTTCTTTTTTTTTGGTTTTGAACATTTCGGATTCACCAAATCCGTTTTTCACTGAAAATAAAACCCAAAGTCGGATTAGGAGAATCCGAAAAAAGGGATGCTCACAGCTCTGCAAACCCTAAGAAAAGTCGGATTAGCCAACTCCGTTTCCCGTAAATTGGTAACCTAATGCTCACATTCGTATTTTGGGAATGGAGGCATCAAACTCCCGTAAATCCATCCTTTCCTCTTATGTTTGTATGTTATAATTTGTTGCATGATAACACTTTGGATTCAAAAAAATCACCGTACCTAACACTTCAAAGTATTCAAGGGTTGAGTGATAGCGAGAAAACAAATGCGCTTAGTATGTAATTCTGAGAATGAAACAAAAAAGACTTGAGAGAGAACGAGGAATCAAATCTATTGTTTTACTCCTAAGTAAAGCTCAGTTATAAGCGGCTGATGTATCTCTCTTAGAAATATAAATCACACATGTAGAAATATAAATCACAAACATAAAAGACACAATAGATTAATCTAACTACATTTCTACATGTGTGAGTTATGTTTACCGACAATTTCGGAACTTACATTTGATAGTATATGAAGTTACATCTTCTTATACGTGAGTTACATCTTTTTGTGAGTGAGTTACATCTTCATACGCGCGACATACATTTAGACTTGTCTCAACAAGTTACATTTTACATACACCTAAGTTAGATTTTCAATCAATACGAGTTACATTTTTCATAATACAAGTTACATCACAAAATAATCATCTGCTATTGAAACAAAAAAACATTTCTTTGCATAAAAATTGATTCTTTTTGGCAAAAAAAATTTACAAAAAAATGTTTTGGTCATTTTTTTAAGAAACAATCTTTTATGGCCTCAAATATTAAAAACAAAACATATTCACTATTTACGTAAAGTAATTGAGCAATTAAGCTCCTTGTTTTCTGATGGAACTAAATCCACCGGAAAATAATTAATAGATAGCCGAAAATAATTAAAGCACTCAGAATAATACTTAGAGAGATAGTTGTATGTAATTATGTATTGTATTCAAATGTATTCAACTTGATCATCTTTCCAAAGATTACATGATTTTATAGTAGAAAATAAGACATAAAAGATTTGGGCGATGTGGTCGCCATGTTCGAATTGATATGCAAATCAATAATCCTGATCCGCGGAATCCTTTGTTGATTGGGTGAATATCTTGAAAAGACGTCGTTGATGTAGTTTGTCGTACGGATTCGCCATGTAGCTTTTGCCATGATGTCCAGAGACGCCATGTATAGATCATTTGGTTAAGCTTCTACTACTATGTCCAGGGTCACCGTGGACACTTCTATATATAAGCTCGCCATGGCATCCAATGCTATAGTGCACTCTGGTCTTCTACTTGCGTCCATGGTTGATGTGGACGTGCTCTTTGGATAAGCTTACCATGACATCCACGGTTACTCCGTACTCCCTGGTCTTCTACTAACTTCCGTCCATAGTCGCCACGTACCATCTTTTATCCTCTAACTCGCGCGTGGTCACCACGTACGAGCTCCTCTCATATCTTATCATCATTCGTACATAGTTACCGTGCACATCAATTTTTAACCTGCTTATCCATGTTAACCCGATTAACATTTATCCATGGTTAAGATAATTATACCATCACAAGCCCCCAACTCCTTAAGCCAAATAGCATATTGGCTATAGGGAGTACAAAGACACCGTTGCTGTGGCTATAGAAGTACATGGTCACCATGTCAAATTTTGTTTTTTGTTTTTACCCATTCAACCATTTAAATTTCTATTTTGTAACCAAAGTGTACTCCATGACTTAAAATTTCTCTCGCCCAATTCCGGATAGCATTGCAGGTCACGACCAGTGCTCTATTGCAGGTTACAACTCGCTGTCAACCACCGATCGGTCAATGACGCCCGCCGCCATCGGCGTCCAATCACGCGACAAGGCTACCCACGGTGGAAGTTGTCGGCCGTTGTCGTACTCCCTCAGCCCCAGACGGTTGCCGCGAGCAAAACAAAACACCTCAGCCCCCCGGCGTCATCCCTGTAGCACCGGACGTCGGACTCGCCCTCACCGGGCATCAACGCCTTGCGACGACGACCAGCACTGTTCTCCTCCGCCGTCTGGCACTCGCGCCGTCGCCCCCTTGCTCTGGCTGTCCATTCCGATTCAGCCATCGTCATCTTGCTCCGGATCTTGCTCCGCCGCTGCTGGGTCACGCAATACGCAAGTAAGCATTAGTCTCCCCTTTGTCTTCTTTCCATTTATTTTGATTTGATTTGATTCTTCTTTCCTCAAAAAAGGAATATCACTATGTTTTGATTTTGTGTTGACCATAGCTGCATGTTGATTTCGCTTTAACTGTGCCTTGCTTTGACCGTAGCTGCCTTGGCCACATTCTTGACAATGTTTTTAATAATAATAATATTTTTTTTGTGAATAGCTGCCATCAATTCATGGACGTTTTGAATTCCATAGATTCTGATGAATTATTGAGTGATGTCGGTGAATTAGTGCTGGAGAATTTTCCTAATCCCTTGACAGATGTTAATTCTGATGTTGAAGAAATTAGTCCCGTAAAGCCACTAGCCGCTCCAGTCAAACCACCAAAACGTCGCAACCGCGGTCCGTATTCATCCTTAGATCCGTGCCCCATTCTATACTGCATGTCGCGCCTCCCGATTCCCAAGTTTCAAAAGTATAAGAAATTGTTTCCGTCCACAGTGACTGTCCGATGTCCGAATTCGGAGGATATTGTAACTGATCCTCCTAAGGGTCCCTTTTTCGGGGTGCATATTCTTTCCATAAAACTAGGATTTCGCTTCCCCACACACCCTTTGATCATCAAGTTTTTAAATGACCTTGAAATTTCCCCTTGTCGATCACCTGACTTCGCTCGGTCATCAGTATTTGGTAGCTTTCTTGGTCCGGTGTAAAACACTTGGGATTGAACCGTCCCTAGACCTCTTCAAGCATATGTTCCGAGTTGGGCAGTGCTCGGCATCTGATAGTGTATCATGGGTGTCTATCTCACAGCGCAACCACTTTGACATGTGGAAGGTCACTCGTAGCAACGAAGCTAATTGGAAAGAAGAATTTGTATATGGTGTCATTCGGGTCTCCGTTACCTTTTTCATCGTATTTGAATTGTCGATTTAAGAAGTATTCGTACCCGAAACTTCCGGTTGACCAGGAAACATGGTCGGATATGATTCTCTCTGGAGGGCCGTATAGCCTCTCTGCCTTTACTTCTGGGGACCGCCTAATCACGGTTGGGCTCCATTCGCCGTTACCACGCTCAGGTGCACACGCATCCGCGTCCACGGATCAAGGTTGTCCACAGTTACCCTGTCTATAGAAGATAGCACACGCATATATATTAACTAACACATATGCATACCTTTTTTTTGCAGATATGATGTCGAGGTTGGAGATGTTCCAAAGTTTCGACAAGGATGGACCTCGCGGTGGTGACCAAGGGTGTGCCGACAAGAAACCAAGGGCTCCCTCCATCACAAAAGGCAAGGGAGGGTGACATTCCCACTACGGGGATGACTACCTGGTTACGAGGTAACATCGAGTTGCCCCCGCTCTTATCACAGACAATTCCGGCGACTGAGAAGGAACAAATTTCAGCACTTGACAACGTTGCTCTAGAGAGGAAGAGTCACCATGGTCTGGCGGAGGTAACATTCCTATTTCCCCGTCTTTTTTTATTTATGCATCTTGTGATACTATTTTTTTTTGTAGCTTCTGACATCCATCCCCGAGGTGAACCGAAGGAAAGACGAGCGCGAGCAAGAATTGTTGCTACAACTTACCGAATTAGCAAAAGAGGTGGCCTCGCTCAAGCTTAGTCATGATTCACATGCAGCCGAGGTCGCGACGCTTAAAGACATGCATGCCGTGGAGTTGGCGAATGAAAAGGGTCGGGCCGTGGATGCGTACAAGAGTTCTTCAGAGTTCGTGTCTGATCGGGAAGCTTACATCAATGCCCACCTCGGTGACATTAGCAAGCGTTGGTTGTCTACTCCAGATGGCAGTGAGAAACTCGCCTTAGAGAGCTACATTTCCTACCAGGTCGGGATATATACCACTCAACAGAAAATATATCCTATCTTGAGGGATAAGGCTGGTACCTCTTGCATCAACGATTGGGGACTTCCTCCTGAGGTTCCCAATCCCAAGATCTCGGTGGTTGATTCCCTTCGGGAGGACATTCCTTTTTCCAGATCCCCTACTGACGAGGATCTTGGTGATCCCCCCTCCGAGAAAGATAAAGGGGTTCATATGTTATTCACCTTGGATCATCCCAGCTTCGATCGCTTCCGTGCCTTAGAGCGTCCACGAGACTGATGGATGGGCGTAGTGTAGACTTCAATTCCGACATGTCTTTCCTTAAGAGTACTTGACTTGTTAAACCTGTTTTGAATTTCATAAACTAATAATGACGCATGTCATACTTCCCTTTCGTTATTGTTTAGTATTGTCACATAATTAATTATTTGACCAATATTTTGATTTTACGAGACCAGGCTGCGGCCATGCCTCGTTTGGCATGGTTCGCCTAACCAGTTATAATAGTATACGGCGATACTACACCAAGTGTATAACTTTGGTGCATTTATCACCCCATATTTGCCTAACTCTGAGTCGAGGTATTGTGTATTTATATAGAGTAACTAAGGACAACGATAGGCACAAGGTTTCGTTGACACCTCCTCCTTTGTACATTGCGCGCATCACTTAGCCCCAAAAGTAAGACTAAGTGAGCGAACCTAACACCTGACTGGTCTAGGCTTGGTCTGGGGCACACAACGTTTTTTGGGAAACATGGCCGCTATCCGATAGTGGATAGAAAGGGACCGCGTTTGCCACCATACGTGGTTACCATACATCATAATCATCAGGTGGAGTATCAATGATAGATTTTCAATGGTAAAATTTGAGCAAGTGTTCTGCATTCCAAGTCCTCTCAATTTCTTTTCCCTTCAGTGTCTGGAGTTTGAACGTCCCTGGATGTATCACTGATTTAATCACGTAAGGGCCCTCATAATTTTTGGCAAATTTCCCCTCTTCTAAGGGTTTGCTGGCCTCCCTTTTTCTCAAGACAGTCCCCAACTTCAAAGTTGCGTTTTCGAACTTGAGAATCATGGTATCCCTTCACCTGTCTTCTATAGTTCTCCGCACGGCAGAAAGCCGCTTCTCTTCTTTCCTCAATAAAAAGAAGCTCGGTCGCCATGACCTCCTCGTTCGTCTCGGGGTTATATTCCTCTTCTCGGTGACTATGGAGAATTACTTCTGTCGGCGCCCTCGCCTCGAAACCATATGTCAAGGCGAATGGTGTCTCCCCTGTGGCCTTTCTTGGCGTGGTTCTGTATGCCCAGAGTATCTGTGGTAGTTCTTCACCCCACTCCCCTCCGGCGGCTTATAGCTTTTTCTTCAAACCGTCCATGATCGTGCGGTTTGCATTCTCCACTTGACCATTTGCTTTGGGATAGGCAATTGACGCATTGTTGTGTTTGATCCCCCAACTCTCACATAATTCATTAAAACCGGATGCTCCGAAATGCCTCCCATTATCGGTTATGATCTGTTGGGGTACTCCAAAGCGACAAAGGATGTGCTTCATGACAAATTTCCTGCATTGCCCTTCAATGATGCTTGCCAGGGGTACTGCTTCTATCCATTTAGTAAAAGAGTCTATGGCAACGATAACCCATCTCACGCTCCCTGTTCCCCTTGGTAAGGCATCAATGAGATCTATCCCCCACCTTGCGAAAGGTATAGCCGTACTGATGGGGGTGTAATTGGTGGCTGGATGTCTCGGATATTTCTGGAACTCTTGATACACCACAAACTTCTTGACAAATTCAACGCAATCCTTAACTATGGTTGGCCAGACGATTCCTTGTAGGATTACCTTTCAGGACATGGTGTGTGCTCCTTAGTGAGTTGAGCATATCCCTGCATGTATCTCTTCCATGGCGACCTTGGCTTCATCTGGTCGTAAGCACTTAAGAAGCGTGCCATTGTAAGACCTCTTGTACAGTTTCTCATTCAAAATGGTAAAACTCGGTGCCCTCATCTTAGTCACCTTGGCTTCAACCTCCTCCGCGGGCAGCACTCCTTCACGAATATATTTGATGAGGTAGTCCATCAAGTCCTCATTTCTAGCAATTATGGTGTGCACCGGGCACGCATATATGCTAGAAGTGTCTAGTTCTTCCACTTTTTCAATCCTTGAGATCCTCTCAGGGGTTTCTGCGCTGAGTTTAGATAGCATGTCGGTCTCAACGTTCTGTTCCCTCAGAATTTGTTCAATCTCATAAGCTATGAACAATTTTAAGAGCTCCAATGCAGCATCGCGATACTGCCTCATGCGTTCCTCCTTTGCCTCAAATTCGCTTGTGATTTGTCCCACAACTAGCTTTGAATCACATTGGATCTTGACCTTCTCCGCTCGCATGTTCGCCGCTAAGCGCAAACCACATAACAGAGCTTCATACTCCGCTTCATTATTAGATACTTTAAAATTGAACCGGATGGCATAGTAGGCCCTAAAGCCTTCGGGTGTGGTGAGGACCACTCCCTCGCCACAAGATTTGGCCGCGGATGAGCCGTCCGTGGACAATATCCACCACTCGGAATCATGGTCTTCATGCCTCGTCTTCGTCGCTTCCTCACGTGCTGTGCATTCCACAATGAAATCCGCAAGAGCTTGCCCTTTGACTGAAGGGCGAGGCTTCATTTCTATGTGGAATTGACTAAGGTATACTGCCCATTTGACCATCCTTGATGATGCTGTGGGACTCCTCATCAGCGCGCCTAGAGGTTGGTGTGACAAAATATTGACGGGGTGAGCTTGGAAGTACTGTGTCAGTCGTTTGACTGCCCACACCACCGACAAGACAGATTTCTCTATGGCAGTGTACCGTAGCTCAGCATCCCTCAAGGTTTTGCTGACATAGTAAACAGGTCTCTGAGCACCACCCTCCTCACGTACCAAGACATAGCTTATTGCACTCGGGGAGACCCCCATATACAGATAAAGGGTCTCCCCCGTCTCTGGTTTAGATAACACCGGAGGAGATACGAGATATTGCTTCAATCCTTCGAACGAAATTTGACACTCCTCAGTCCATACGAAACCTTTTGACTTCTTCATGATGTGGAAGAACGGTGTGGCCTTCTCAGCTAGTTTTGATAAGAAATGGTTTAGTGCTGCTAAGCGTCCTGTTAATCGCTCGACCTCCTTAACATTACGGGGAGGCTCCATGTCTAGAATGGATTTAACCTTCTCTGGATTTGGCTCAATTCCTCTCCGGCTCACCAAGTATCCTAGAAACTTCCCGCCTTGCACCGCAAAAGTGCATTTCTTCGGATTGAGGCGTAGATTAAATTTCTCCATGATTTTGAACACCTTTGCCAAATCCATAGCATGTGTGCTCGATTGTTTACTCTTCACAATCATATCATCCATGTAGGCTTCCATGGTGCGACCTAGGACAGGTCTGAAAAGCTTAGAGATCATGCGGGTGTATGTTGCCCCAAGGTTTTTTTAGTCCAAACGCCATGACCAAATAACAAAAAACGCCCTCTGGAGTCATGAACGAAGTCTTCTCTGCATCCTCCTCATGCATGCGAATTTGAATTGGTGGTATCCACTGAAGGCATCCATGAAACTCATCAGTTCACACCCCGATGTTTCGTCCACCAACTGGTCGATGTTAGGTAATGGGAATGGATCCATTGGGCATGCCTTGTTGAGATCTGTGTAATCAACACACATCCTCCAGGTTGGGGGTTTAGGTGCCAATACCATGTTTGCCAACCATTCTGGGTATTTAACCTCCTTGATATGTTTGATTTTTAACAAGGTGCCCACTTCCTTCCTTACAAACTCCCGCCCGTCCGAGGACATGTAACGCTTCTTTTGTTTCACTGGTTTTGACGTGTCATCCACGTCCAGGCGATGAGAGATAACGTCTCTACTGATGCCTGGCATGTCTTCTGGTCCTCTTGCAAATACACCTTGGTACATGGTTAGGACATCTATGATTTCAGTGCGGAGCTCAGTCCCCAATCCGGTTCCTATCTTAATCTTCCGCTCTTGTGTTTCGGGGTCAAGGGTGATCTCCTTCGTCCCCTCTGCAGGTTCAGCATGGGGTCTTCGCTCTTCATCTTGTAGGTACTGTGTGGCGACAGTGTTCACCTGGTGGCCATGTTGCCCCCCCTTCTTAGTGATTTTTATGTAGCATGTTCGGGCGAGCTTCTGGCTCCCGCGTGCTATCCCTACTCCGGTTGGTGTTGGGAACTTAATACAAAGATGTGTCGGGGACACAATGCACTGCAAGTCTTCTAGCCTCGGTCATCGGAGTATAAGATTATGCGCACATGTCAATCGGACGACTACGAACTCCATATCAAGTTTCACTTTATGGGATGTGTCCCCTACCTCCACCGGGACTGTGACGACTCATTCTGCCTCGATAGAGTCACCCGTGAACCCGGACAATGGGGTTTTTATCGGATGGAGTTTTCCTTTGGACAACTTAGGTTTCTCGAAAGTGTCAAGGTACATTATGTTCACGAAACTTCCCGTGTCGACCAGGGTACGATGTATTACAAGATCATTGATCTCTATTTTGATAACCTTGGCATCCCGATGTGGGCTTGGACATGGTGGTAGGTCATCATCAGTAAAAAAATATAGGTTCAAGTTGTACCTTCTTTTTCATTGGAGAGTGCATGATCTCACCAATGTACAGTTGACGAGCCCATTTTTTTCGAAGGGACGAAGAGTCCCCGCCGGCATTACCTCCATAAATGAAATCCATGTCATGGTGTCTTTTGTCCCTCTTCGGCCCTGGCTCATCCGAAGCCTCCTCGTCACTCTCATTTCTAATGTGTCTTTTCTCTACCCTTCGTGTCTCCTGCTGCGTGCACGCAACTTGTTTTGAAGATTTCTTCCATACGTGGTTGGGCTGCTGTGTAGCCCCCTTGACGAAGTTATTCAAATGACCCCTTTGGATCAGTCTTTCAATCTCTCGTTTCAAGGTAAAACACTCCTCCGTGTCATGATTATCAACCCGGTGATAACGACAATACTTTTAAGCACCAGAGACAGTGTACACTTCACCCACCGACCTCGGTCCTTGCATGAGACCTGAACGCTCGGTATAGTCTAAGATTGTACCCACAGGATGAGTTAGTGATATTGGGCTTGCATTAGAATTCTGCCTTGGACCATAATTGAAATCCCTTTTGTTTTTCTTTTGTTTTTTGTGGTGAGGGGTAGACCCCTTCCTCCAAGGTTCCGATGACTCATCCTTTTTCTTTTGCACCTCTCGGATCTCCACATCGGCGTATCGATTGGATCTTTGAAGGGCCGCCTGGTACGAATTTGGTGGGTCCCAGATGAGATTTGAGGCGAACTCCCCAGCCCGTAACGCTTCTTGGAACATGGCAAGGCGTGTTTGATCGTCCGCCCCATGCACGGCAGCAGACTCCTTCCTCCATCGTATCACAAAATCTTTCAAGTCCTCACTCTTCTTCTGCTTCACGGTCAGGAGTTGTGAGTAATGTTGCTTGGTTCTTTTGCTAGCAACAAAGTGTTGAAGAAACCTCTGCGCCAAGTCCTCCCATTCATCAATCGAGCCATGGGGGAGAGAATTAAACCATTCACAGGCAGTTCCCTCCAACGTAGCTAGGAAACATCGGCAAATTAATTCTTCCAATGCCCCGATCATAATAATATTAGCATAATAATGTGACAAATGTTCCTGGGGATCTTTGGTTCCCGAATAGGCCTTGACATGGGGCGCATTGAAGCCAACTGGTAACGGGTACGCCATGATCCGTGTGGTGAACGGGGTCACCGTCTTCAGTTTAGCGTCTGTGTGTCCCTCTCCTGCGTCTACCCGTCGCTGCAGGTCCTCAATTTTTCTCCACAGTTTCCTCACCTCCACATCATTCGAATCATTCCCGGTTCTGTCTGTGTGAATCGTCACACGTTTCCTGCCATCGTCCTCTACCTCTGTGTTCCTCGGTTTTTGTGAGCGTATTTCAGTCCCACCGATATGCTCAGTCATGTGTCCGAGTGAATGGTGACTGGCAGTCATATGGGTGACTTTGGGAATTTGCCTGCGCTCCTCTTCGCCGTGGTCGCGTCGTCCACGGTGGTTTTGTGTATCCCTTTATTTCTCAACATGGTTTGATTGTCCGAGACGGTCCTTAGCAGAGCGTCTTCAGTCTCCCAACCTGCTGAACACCGAGGTTTCACTTCGAGTCGGTTGGTTCGAAGGGACAGGGATCCCTCGTCCCTCTCTTTTCTCTCCATCTTTTCGAGATGGCGCTGGTGATGTCACCTCCATCTCCACCACCGGATGATTAGTTGGAGCTTGAGTTCCATGTGGTTGAGGAGGCTTTTGAGCGCCAGGAATTGCACGTCGTACGTCCTTCGCAAGAGTATCCAACACCCTGTTCATCCCTAGGATGGCACCATGGATATCAAGCACTTCTACGGGAACCAGCGCAGGGCGGCTGAGTCAGTTACGAAGGTCCTGACCCGATGAGTTGGACGCAGTGTGTCCATCAATGGGTACATCCTTCTCAGCCTTGGTAGTAGCCATTGTTACAGCGTCTGAAATTGCCTGAGTGTATCTTCGGCTCTCATTGAAAGCACCAAAATGATGGAACTAAATCCACCGGAAAATAATTAATAGATAGCCGAAAATAATTAAAACACTCAGAATAATACTTAGAGAGATAATTGTATGTATTGTATTCAAATGTATTCAGCTTGATCATCTTTCCAAAGATTACATGATTTTATAGAACAAAATAAGACATAAAAGATTTGGGTGACGTGGTCGCCATGTTCGAATTGATATGCAAATCAATAATCCGGGTCCGCGGAATCCTTTGTTGATTGGGTGAATATCTTGAAAAGACGTCATTGATGTAGTTTGTCGTACGGAGTCGCCATGTAGCTTTTGCCATGATGTCCTGAGACACCATGTTAGATAATTTGGATAAGCTTCTACTACTATGTCCAGGGTCACCGTGGACACTTCTATATATAAGCTCGCCATGGCATCCAAGGCTATTGTGCACTCTGGTCTTCTAATTGCGTCCATGGTTGTTGTGGACGTGCTCTTTGGATAAGCTTACCATGACATCCACGGTTACTTCGTACTCCCTCGTCTTCTACTAACTTCTGTCCATAGTCGCCACGTACTATCTTTTATCCTCTAACTCACGCGTGGTCACCACGTACGAGCTCCCCTCATACCTTATCATCATTCGTACATAGTTACCGTGCACATCAATTTTTAACCCGCTTATCCATGTTAGCCCGATCAACATTTATCCATGGTTAAGATAATTATACCATCATTTTCATTGTTTACATTTGATAGTATATGAAGTTACATCTTCTTATGTGCGAGTTACACAATTTTATGCATGAGTTACATCTTCTTGTGCGCGAGTTACACTAAACATACCAGCCCCCATGTATTAATTAAGCGGCACTTTAAGTTTTTTCAGTTTCCGAATATACCCTTACCTTTACCCCTTGCCCTTACCTTATTGCTACCCAACTACCCCACCCTACCACACCTTACAGCGACCCCACCCCAACCCCCATCCCACCCCCTTGACTCAACCATACCCCACCCCCACCTGCCCCACCCAACCCCCTCACCCCTTACCCTACCCCTGTACCCCCTACCACCTTCCTCTACCTTGACCCGACTCCACCCCTACCCCCGCCCCTACCCCTTTACCCCCTACGCCTACCCCCACCCTTGACCCGACCAATACCCCGCCCTACACTACCTTACACCGACCCCACCCTGACCCCCAACCCCACCCCACCCTTGACCCGACCATACCCCAGCCCCACCTTACCCCAACCCCTCCACTACCTACCCTACCCACCCCCACCCCTTACCCCTACCCCTGTACCCCCTACCACCTTCCCCTACCTTGACTCGACCCCGACCCCACTTACCCCCGCCCCTAGCCCTTTACCCCCTACCCCTACCCCCACCTTTGACCCGACCATACCCCACCCCCACCATATCCCTACCCTCCACCACCTGACCTACCCCACCCCCACCCTCACCCTTACCCCTTCCCCTACCTTGACCCGACCCTGACCCCACCCCTACCCCCAGCCCTTTTCCCTACCCCGACCCTACCCCTACCTCGACCCACACCTACCCCCACCCCCACCCTTGACCCGACCATACCCCACCCCACCTTACCCTTACCCCGTACCCTCCACCACCTGCCCTACCCCACCCCCACCCTCACCCCTTACCCTACCCCTTTACCCCCTACCACGTTCCCCTACCTTAACCCGACCCTTACCCCGACCCCACCCCCTACCCCCTGCCCCTACCTCGACCCACCTCTACCCCACTAATAACCGCTTTCGCGGCGTTGTAGTAAAACGGAGTCAAACCTTTCGGTTTTTCCCCGAGTATCGTGTCTCTTGAGGAATGACGGAGGAGTTTCTTGATTTTAAGCTCAGTCACAGGTTATCGCAAATTATTGGAAGCTTTCCAAATTAAAACTTTTGATTGATTTTCTAAACTAGTTTTTGAAAAATAAAGTAATTAAATTATGCAAATATTAATGATTGCTCAAAAATAAACTAAATGAAAAATATTAAACTCTAAATGGATTGATCAAAGAAGGGCAATGAATTGAATAATTAGAAATGGATATATTCTTGGACCTAGTAATTAGGGGAATGAAAACAACAATTGGACTAGTAATTGCTTTTCTCATAGAGAAGAATAGAAATTACTTTCATTAATTCATCCTATTTCTAGGTTTCATCAATGTATTCAAAAATGGTTGGCTTGAATTAAATTCTAATCTCATAGACAAGACAGAAATAATTCTCCAATATTTTGTTCAATAAAAATAGCCAAATTCATCAACTAATTAAACTCATTAATTAAGTAATTTGAATTTAATTCTTATAGACAAGATGTAAATCCATTTCATTAAAATTTCCTATTTCTAGGCCTTATTAACGTGCTTAAATATGGTTGGCTCAAATTATTTTCTAATCCCATAGACAAGTTAGAAATAATTTTCCAAAAGTTAATTAATGAAAATGGCTAACAATAATTAATTACTAATTCATCAATTTGAATAACTAGCCCAATTAATTAATTTTAACCCCTAATTTTTGGCTAACAAGTCAATCTATATTCTTTTACTCAATTCATGCCCAAAACAATTTTAGCTACTAAACATTATTTTTGCATTCAACAATATGGTAAATAAATTAATCATTAACAAGGAATTAAACATGTATAATAGTAAAAATTAATTAAAAATAAGATCTTGTCAAAATAAACTTTCTGGAACTACAATATGACATTTTGGAATTTTTCACGAATTTTTAAACCTAAAATCCGATTTTAACCCTAATTGATAATTTTCCCACTTTTAACTATAAAATACAAAAGACAATTACAAATAGGCTAAATTCGTTCTAAATTTACTATTGACTACTGGCGGTGATATTACAGTGAAATAAACTGGAATTAGGGCCGAAACTATTTTTTTTACTCTTTTTAAGTAATTAATTTAATTTATGCAATAATAACAACTAATTACTGAAATTAATTAAAAATTACTTCTGCTTCGGGAAAATTAACTTTCTTCAAATAAATAACAACCTTGAGGCTAGTAAACAACTATATAATTAATTGGAATGAATTCAACATCAACAACTATTTTATTTAATTTTTGAAAGAAAATGCGAAATACTTGATAAATATTCTGGAAAAATTCAATGAACATATCGAGAAAACAAAGCACAGATTCAGATTCTACTCGTTGAGAAGATGAAAATACATATAAATAACTTACAAATTGGAGCTAAAATGAAAAAGATATGAAAGATTGAAGTTGAAGGTGCAACAATGGTGGAAATCCGAGCTTTGAAGAGGAAGAAGAAGACCTTTTTGAACTAGTTTCGGGCTAAGAATGGTGTGTTTGGGATGAGGAAAAAACGGGCTATTTATAGCAGCAAAAATACCGTAGGCGGCCAACCAGGCGGTCGCCTGCCACCTTGCTCCGGCCGCCTTCCGTCTCATCACCGGCAGTCGAACGTGCCGCACGTCACTTCGCCGCAGGCGGCCACGGAAGGCGGCCGCCTGCCGTTTCTGTCTGGCCGCCTGCTGTCTTTTCGCACCGACGGTCGTTGCCTTTGTCGTCTTTTCCCGTAGGCGGCCGCGAAGGCCTCCATTTTTGGCCGCCTATTTGGCCGCCTTCGGTCGAAGCCTTCGGTCTTCTTCCCGCTTCGAGTCAAAGCCTAATTTTTTATTTTTTCCGTAGGCGGCCGAGAAGGCCTCCATTTTTGGCCGCCTATTTGGCCGCCTATGAGGTTGTTTGATCGTCTTGTTCTGTATTTTGTGCTCTTCAACTTTCCCTTCTGGACCCCTTTGAAATTCTGCTTCCTTCTTCGGTATGATATCATTTTTCACTCAAATTAACTCATTGTGTGCTTAATTGACCCAGAATTTTGTTAAAAGATATCATGGACGTGGTTTTTACCTGATTTCACGAAACTTGAACCAAAATATATAAAACATGCCTTGTTTTTCTATTTTTCAATCCAAAATCGCTCAACTTTGATAAGAAAAATAAGTACAAAAATGGACTTATCACCCACCCCCACCCTTGACTCAACCATACCCCACCCCCACCTTACCCCTACCCCTACGAGTCGGGGGTTGGTATGGGTGGGAGTAGGGGTGGAGGGTAAGGTCGTGGTAAGGGTAGGGGCTAGGGAAGGGGTGGGGGTCAAGGGTGTGGAATTGGGGGTAGGGTGAGGGGTGGGGGTACAGGGCAGGGTAGGGGTTAGGGGTGTGGGTAAGCGACTAAGCGTACGAGGTGACCCCATATATTAAATTATATACTTGTGTTAATGAATGTTTGTGTGTATATAACTATAGGGTTATTTTGGACATTTTAATGTTAAACGGTGTTTTAAATCCTTTGAAGTAAACATGAGCTTACAACACTGCTTAGTTTATGCGCCGCTTATTAACGCGAGTCTTAATAAGCACCGTGTACTAACCCGTGAAGTAACGTGTCTTTTGCATACACCTAAGTTAGATTTTTCCATCAACACTAGTTACATTTTCCATAACACTATTTACATACCAAAATAAACCCCAATTATTGAAACAAAAAAAACATTTATTTTTTGCCAAAAAAATGATATTTTGGCAAAAAAAGATATTAAAAAAAATTATGGCCTTAATATTAAAAACGGAACATATTCACTACTTATGTAAAGTAATTGAGCAATTAGACCACTTTTTTCATTGTTTACATTGAAATTAATGTTTTATTTCTTCTTCTCCGTATTAGAAAAGTTACATCACAACTTACCTGCAGTTACATCGCATATTAACGTGAGTTACATTTCATTACACACAAGTTACATCACTCTGCTACTGGGAACAAAAAAGAAGGTTATTGTTCACGCGTGTTACTGTTCACGCGTGAATTAGCTGTTGGCATTGGCGGAGGAGGGGGGGGGGGGCCACCCTGGGCCATGGCCCAGTGCAAGTCGGCCTAGTCTCCATTAGGAATAGTAAAAAAAAATATTTTTAAGTAATGGCCCAGTGTATAAAAAAATTGGCCCAGTATCATTAAAACCTCCAGCCCAAAATCCAAATCTTATTCAGCCAACCGGCCAACTGGAAGAACCGAAGAAGTGCTGCGTAACCTGCGTTTAATCGGCTAGGGACTACGGCTGAAAAGCGGCTGTCCAGAGAGGCAGAGAAGAAGGAATTCGCCGTAGCAGTGCCGCTGGCGCTGGAGCCGAAAGGTAGGAACGACCGCCGACCGCCGTCTTCCGTCTAGGCAACTGGGATTCCGCCTGCTCTCTGCCTTCTCCGCGCAAAATCTGCAATTTTTAGGTATTTTTCTTACCCTAATTTCTTATATTAATAAATTACTAATTTGTAATTAGTTCCTTATTTGGGCTATTGTGTATTTGTGAATGGCTATTTGTGAATTTCTACCAGTAAGGCAGTAACTACCTCCCCGTATGAATGTATGATTTATGACTGGATTGGGCTCTTATATAAAAAATAATAATTTACTAATTTTTAATTAGTTCGTAGTTACTAATTTGTAATTAGTTGGATTTGGGAATTGGGATATTGTTTATTAGTAAATTGTTAATTGTGTTCCTAAATCAGTAATTCGTAATTTACTAGCTATTATTTACTAAAGTATTACATATTTTGACGTTATAGAAAATAATGACCACTCCACAACAACCTCCCAAGAAAGCCAAAGTAGGCAAATCAACTCTGCATTCTTATTTTACCTCCAATGCTCCAACTACAAGTGTACAAACTGAGAACCCGATTTCGAATGAGCATGAAGAATCTTCTAATGTTCAAAATCAAGCATCTTCTTATGTGATTGAAATAGAACGGGATCCTGGTAAAAGAAGAAAAATATGTGATTGGCCTGTTAATAATAGAGATGAAGTTAGGCGGTTCTATTTGGTTGCTGGGCCTTACCAACCAAAACTTCAGCGCTATCAAGGTCGAGAATATAAAGACAAAATTCGACGTTTTCAACCAAATTGGTTCAATGAATTTAATTGGTTGGAATATTCTCCGACAACGCACAAAGCATATTGCTTTCCGTGCTTTCTATTTTGTGATAACATCCATGCCTCCAATACCTCTGCATTAGTCCATATTGGATTTGATAGCTGGAAGAGAGTTCATCAAGGCAAAGAATGTGTATTTTTTCTTCACACAGGTACATCACCTTATTCTTATCATAATAAATGTGTGACGTATGCTACTTTCCTAATGACTCCAGCTCAGCATATTGATAAAGTGATTGAGAGAGTTAGCAAAGAAGAAGTTTTAAAAAACCGTTTCAGATTAAAGACATCAATCATGACTGTGCAGTGGCTAGCGTTACAGGGTTGTGCTTTTAGAGGTCATGACGAGTCTGAAAAATCTTTGAACCGTGGAAATATGATAGAACTGATTACTTACACAGCAAAGTGGAATGAAGAAGTCAGAGATGTTGTATTGGGTAATGCTCCCAAAAATGCCAAATACACTTCACCTGATATCCAGAAAGAAATTTTATCTTTAATGGCTAATAGAGTTCGCCGTATGATACGTGAAGAAATAGGAGATTCGTGTTTTTGTCTTCTTGTTGATGAAGCAAAGGATGAATCTGACCGGGAGCAAATGGCCATAATTTTGAGATTTGTGAATGTTGCTGGTATTTTAACAGAACGTTTTTTTGCTATTAAAGGCGTTGCTGAAACTTCTTCAGAAACACTTAAGCATGAGATCTGTGATGTTCTTTCTCATTACAATCTTCAAGTCCATAAGTTACGAGGCCAGGGATATGACGGTGCTAGTAATATGCGTGGACAATGGAATGGATTGCAAGCACTATTTCTGAATGATTGTCCTTATGCATACTATGTGCATTGTTTTGCTCACAGGTTGCAATTGACATTGGTGGCTTCAGCAATACAGTGTGATCCTATTTGGAGATTTTTTTCCATTTTGGATAAAGTGATTAACATTGTCAAATCTTCTGCTAAGCGCAAAACAGAATTACAAGTTACTCATAGAGAAGAAATTGACATTCTGTTGGCAAGTGGGGAGCGTGAATCTGGACGAGGAGCCAATCAAATGTCCTCTTTACAACGTTCAGGTACAACTCGTTGGAGCTCTCATTATGATTCTGTTCTTAGTATGATAGAATTGTACAATGCTACTTGTAAGGTACTTGAGAATATTGCTTGTGATGGGCCGAACTCTAAGGCTCGAAACGAAGCAGGTGGAGCTTGCACTAGCTTGAAGAGTTTTAATTTTGTCTTTGGCTTGCACGTAATGAAAGCTATTATGGCTATAACTGATTTTCTTTGTCAAGCATTTCAAAAGGAGTCAGTGGACATTTTATCAGCAATAGGGTATGTTTCAACATCCAAAACCCTTCTTCAAAGTCTAAGGGATGATGGATGGGATAATCTGTTGAAACAAGTGGAAGAGTTTTGTTTAAAACATAACATCACTATCCCAGACATGAAGACCAAAATGCGGCGTGGGCGGAGTGAGGTAGATCTTGAACATTATTACCGCTTTGAATATTTTACCCAATCCATAGATTATCAAGTGGCGGAGTTGAATTCAAGATTTTGTGAGAAATCAGTTAGACTACTTGAGCTCAGTGTGGCATTGGATCCGAGAAACTCCTTTGAATCATTTAATGCTGATCATATTTATAATCTTGCAGTGGAGTTTTATCCTGATGATTTTGAGCAACACGAGAGAAATGCTTTAAAGAGTGAACTGACATTTTATCATATTCATGTGGCTCAGAACTCTCAATTCCAAGTTCCTACTCTTTCGCATTTATGTGAAATGTTGGTGAAAACAAGAAAGGCAGACGATTTCAAAATGTTGACAAGATTGATACGTCTTGTGTTAACATTACCGGTTTCCACGGCTACAACCGAGAGAACATTTTCAGCAATGAAACATGTCAAGACGGCAATTCGCAACAAAATGGCTGATGAATTTCTTGCTGATAGTTTGACAATCTTCATTGAGAGGGAACTTGTCAGTACAATAGATATTGACTCTCTTATCGATGAGTTTGCTAAAGTAAAAGACCGTAGAGTGCAATTGACTTTTTAGTTTGAATGTTTGATGCACTAAATTTCTAGTAGTTTTGTTGTAAAAACATTTGTGATGCACTTGAACTTAATTTTATTACTACACTTATATTTAAGAATTTTTTTAGTTCAATTCCGGCCCAGCCCTTTATAGTGTCCTGGCTCCGCCCCTGGCTGTTGGAGCATCATTCACACCATGGACTGCTCCCACGGTATACCAATTGCCTTAAACCTTGGTGAGAAATTAATGGCAGATTGTTGGGGGATAAAACTCATATTGCCGGGACTTTAAAAAAGAAGTTATTATTTCCTAAAAGTGTTGTGCCAAAAGCAAAGGCTATTCTTTTGAATGGAAAGAACTACAGAGTAATTTTTTTTGCAACATGGAAAACTTATACGGAGTATAAAATTGGAAAATAATTTTAACAATATTCTGTACAAATTATCACGCATGCAAGAATAAGCACACCTACTTTGGAAATAATTTAAATAATGTCACCTTTTAAAATTTTGCTACACTTTCCTATTCCTATTTGAGATGTATTTAAATATTGCCACACTTTCTTTTTTTAGTAAGTTTTACCTCTAAAAATACTCAATTACCTTTACTTTTTTTTACTTTTTAGTTCTCTTTCTTACTTTTTCACTTTCTGTCCTACTTTTTCGATTCTATTCATTACCTTTACTATTTCTTACTTAAATACTACTCCGTATCTCAAAACCTAATACTGAGAGAGTATTTTAGTACTCCGTATATAATAAAAGTAATGTAAATCATTTTGTGAGTACAAATCCAGTCATTTAGACATCAAAAGCTCATATCAAACAATTAAATCAAGTTTATTTCTTGGGTTGAGTTATTGAGGGCGTTAGCTTGAGCAATAAATCAATGTTAGATTCTTGCTTGGCATGGAAAGCGGGTCTTGCACGTACCGAGTGTTGTGCCCAAAGTCTAAAATGAAATAGAGTAATTGAGAATTGAAAATTTGCCGGCGTAAATATTGTTGACTTTTTTTAATGGAAAATCTTAATTTCTTTTGCAAACCGAAAAAACAGGGATAATAATCCTAATATGAGTAAATGGAAGTTAAATTACAAAAATATGAGCATTACTTTTGAATGTGTAAATATATAGAACTAAAAAGTAAAAACAACTCAAACTCCCAAAATGACCTTTAACGTAGACAATGCTAGAAAAGTGAAAACAAAATGCCAAAACTTCTATCCTAGAGCAGTAATGCTCTCGTTATGGACTTATGGAATTATAAAATGAAATTGTCATTATCATAGATCATACCAACATGACAACATCAAACTTTAATATAAATGTATGCAACAATCTGTATCTATAAATAGAGTCCTGACACTAGTCGACCCACTTCAGGCTTTGCTATTTTTCTGGGTGCTAATTTAATTTAATGGAAATCTAAGAAGCAACCAACTGTCTCTCGTTCTTCCACAGAAGCAGAATACAGGGCTATTGCTTACACAGTTCAGGACACTCTACACATCCGGTCCATCTTGTTTGAGTTAGGCGTCCCTATTTGCCAACATGTTCGGTTATTGTGTGATAATATTTCAGCCTCTTATTTGTCCACAAACCCTATTCAGCATGCTCGGAGCAAACACATCAACATTGATTATCATTTTGTTCGTGAGAGAGTGTCACATGGAGATCTGGTTGTTCGCTATGTTCCCACACAGTTTCAGCTCAGAGACATTTTTACCAAAAGTTTATCTCCGAAGCGCTTCATTTTTCTCAGGGACAATCTGCGCATTGTTTTCCATGCACAGCTTGAGAGGGCGTAATAGAGTAATTAATATTCATTAATTAGGTTTCCATATTTGTCATGTTTCCTAATGACATCTAGGGCTCCCAATTGTCAGTAATTACTCAGAACTCTATTTATTATATATATGACATCTAGGGCTCCCAATTGGGTAAGACATTCCATTATTCTCACATCTATGTGGTTAAAAAAGAAAATAAATCCTAATATATGATCAAAGTAAGATAAATGAATAAAATGTGACGTAATAACTTTTAGTAACTATAGTTATATTCAAATTTGACATCAAAGTGTCGATAAAAGTGTATTCATAATCATTTTAGTCACATTTTGTCCACAATTTTATTTTAGTAATATTTAGGAAAATTTTTTATAACAACGAAAACCTAATACATAGTACTCCCTCCGTTCCTAAATAAACTTCCAACTTTCTTTTTTCATCCGTTCCAATTAAAACTTTCACTTTCCCTTTTTAGTAAAAAATTTGTGGTTCACAACATTTCTTACACATTTCTCTCTCCTCTGCACAACTCTCCACCACACAATACTCACTATCTTAAACTCTGTGCCAAACCTATTTGGAAGTTTTAATAGGAACGGAGGTAGTACTAAATAAGAAATGTCATACTTTCATCCCAATTTTTATGTCTTGTAAGAGATGAAGTGGCTAGAAAATAAGAATTGTTCTCTTACTGTGGACTGATCCGTGCAAATAATAGTAACACTTTATTCTAATGAACTGGTACAAATAATTTTTTACCCACTTTAATGAGTTAATCCTATTTTCTGTCGATCTAATGGACCCTACAAATACATTTAACAGTTTACCCGCTTCTCCCATTTCTACTGTGTGCAAATAATAGTAGGGAAATTCTACGGTGCATCTCTAAATTTCACATGTACGGTACATTTTCTTACGTAGGCAAATAAAACAATGCCACATGGACATTAACATTCATATATATTTTAATTACTTTCCATGTGGTACAATATTAGTGGCCCACATAGGATACAATCAAATTAACGGGTGCACGGTAGAACTCCCCATAATAGTAACACTTTATCTACTTCTCCCATTTCTAGTGAGTACATATAATAGTAGAAATAGGAGAAGTGGGAGAAGTGTGTACAATCGGATTGCCCCACTACCAACGGACTGCCCTGGTTGTCCAAGGAAACTTGGTGAGACAACTAATTAATTAGATTAAAGGTATTAAGTGTAGACAATTAATATTAAGTCCTATATGTGAAAGATTTATGTTTTAGTCATATTTGTGCAATTATGTTTCCATTTGGTCCTGTTTAGGATAATTACTATACAGAAATTGATAATTTTTGAATGACTTATAGGGTGTGTTAGATGCATACTACAATTCTGCATGCAATTAAATAAGGCTATAACGTAACCAAGCAAGGAAATGCATAGGATTACTTAAAGCCGATTCCAAGCAAACGTTGTTTCCTTAAAACGAATTTGCGCACACACAAGTAGCATTCGTCTTCCAAGATAAAACAGTTTTTATGTCCTCAAAGGGCACCGGTAAACTCGAAAATGCAACGTTAATGGAGGATTGAAGAGAGAAAGAAGGAAATTTGAATTATGATTTTCAATTTTTTTGCTTATGTTAAAAATGTAGGTATCAATTGGGATACCTACATTTTATGAAGAGGTACTTTTTTATGAAAGGTGACAACCCTTCTCTAAATGTTTTCTATATCCAAAATAGAATCAATTATACCACAATTATACAAAAATATGTTTGCATCTTAAAGTCACATGGGAGTACCTACATGAACTCGTACCCGTCTGAGCGGATGGCGGCGACGCGCGCGCGAAGTGTAATTCACGCTTAATGCATGTGGGTCTTTTCTCCTTGCAAAACTTGGGTGCCCCTTGGAGCCCAACCCAATATTAGTATTTGACTTAAGTCTTCAATATTGGTTAAGATTTTTTTGTGGGATAAGTCCTTCATGGACATTGCTTCGGAAACAACTTCGAGCAGGGACGGAGCCACATGTAAGGATGTTGTGTCAATTGATACTGGTTACCACTCAAAGAAGTTGTGTTGTTATATATATAGAGGTAAATTTTCTAAAAACTAATTTGACACCACAAACATAAATAAAATGTTGTCAATTGACACCACTAAAAAATCCAATTATATATAAAGGTATTTTATTCTAAAACATAATTTCACACCACCTCTATAAATGGAATGAGGGTCAAAGTATATATATATGAAATAATTAGATACTTATCACTAATATAAAAGTTTTTATTAAAAGTGATGTCTTATGTGTAGTAACCATGACACTATACCATAGTAACTTTTAGTGATATTTTTGTAAATACGATTATTTATGAAATATTTCTGAAATATTTTTTAAAGTGAAATATATACATAATATATATAATACATAGCGATTTTTGGCATCAAATTGGGCCATTATACCTATAAAAGCATCGTAGTTGACCATAACAAAAGTTGTATTGAATGGGACCAGTGGCGGATGTGTTTGGTTCAGGGTGTTCATATGAACACCCAAAAATTTGAAAATTGAATACAAAAATACATGCTAAGAATTTCTGTATGTATATTTTATGTAATGTTTGAATAGTAAAATAATTTTTAACACCCAAAATTTAGTAGCAAGATCCACCACTGAACGGGACGTAGGGAGTATCACATAAATTTATTTTCCCTGTTTTAAAACTTGCAAATGAACTTGTAAATTGTGGAAGACGTGTAATTATCAATAATTTTTTTTTTAATATCGAATTATAAAAGTAGCATTTAGTTTAAAAAGTTGACATATCACTCAAAGTCTCAAATGAATCGCAAGCTTCTTCCCTGATTTCGGGAGACAAATTCTTATTTATTTCAAAATGATTTTATATAAATCATATATGAAAAATGTTCAACAATATGTTGGGACTTGGTCTCATAAAACACAAGAAATAATTCCTTGCAAATTTTATCTCAAAGGTCATCAAAGTATCAATTTGTAAAACCATTTTTAGAAGCAGCCCGCTTTGTGTACATGGCATTATTGTATATTCCATTGTACACGCCGGTTAAATTGTGTGTACATTCACGTGTATAAACGGCCGTGTACAAACACCATTTTTCTTTTAGAAGATGGTGTACACCCAAAAGTGTATCTAAAGTGTAATGAAAAAGAGTGTACAATAACTTTAACTTGTACAAATAGTTTTATACCTCATAACTAGGGAGTGGAGGATGAGGATTGGAAGAAAGAACTTCTCCTTTGGTTTGTGTCTTACAGCTACTGTTTCGTGAGGAATGGATATGGAGTTTGATTTTTCTGTGACCTTGCTCTTGCAAATGATCAAATCTTGGGGACAGGGGCGGAGCCATCAAGATGATCAGTCAACTTCGCTGAAAGTTTGAGAGTATAAAGCTCTGAAATATATTCGATTTGATATATTATGACCCCCGTAACTCATTACGAGTAAAAGTTATAACTTCTGTAAAATAAGCATTACCTAAACGTAAAATCAGCAAAACTTGATGCATATTATAGATTTTTTCCCCAAATTTTAAAAATAAGGTATAGTTCACTCAACACTTAAGTAACACGACTCAGAAACAGAACAAAGACAACCTGTCTTATTGCTACGAGTACCTATTTATCTAAACTGCATATGAAATATTCAACACGAACATTGTTTAAAAATGATCCACCATTTTTATTTTGTGTATAGGTCGAGTTTTGACCCCCTGAGCCGTTTTTCTGGTTCCGCCATTGCTTGCGGACCTATTTTCTTAGGTTAGATTTCAGTTTGCGGTTGCCACTTGCCAGGGGCGGATCCAAGATTTCATGTTGGGCTGGGCTGAAACACTTTAATATTATTACATTGAAAATTTTCATCATAAGAAAAATATCAAATATAAGAATTCTTCACTAAATTTGTCCTCGACGAGGCTTTGAAGCAAAAAACTCGTCAACAATAGAGTCTACATCTATACTAAGAGTAAGGTCTCTATCAATATAAAGCATCATGCAATCAGCAAGAAAGTCATCCGCCATCTTGTTGCGGAGTGTTGTCTTCAGAAGTTTCATGGCAGAAAATGATCGTTCTGCTGTTGCAGTAGAAACAGGTAGGATCAATACAAGGCGAATCAATCTGCTCATCATAACATATGAATCAGATCTTCTGCTCTTAGTCAACTCCTCACATAGTTCAACAAGTGTAGCTACTTGAAACTTGGTATCAGGAATCACATCATGAACATAGTGTTGCAGCTCGAATTCCAAAGCACGAATATCCTGACTACTAAAGTCTTCGGGATAGAACTTCCTTGCAAGAGTACAAATAGCATCAGCATTGAATGACTCATATGAATTTTTGGGATCCAATGAAGCACTCAAAGAAAGGAGTTCCATTGATTTGTCATTAAACCGGGTTCTTAACTCCACCAATACAAAGTCTATTGCCTCATTGAAAACATCAAAGTGATAATGATGCTCAACTGTAGTTTGCTTGCGGAAACGACCTACCATATATTTAGAATTCAACTCCGGTACATGAATTTCATGTTTTGAGCAAAACTCCTTTACTTCTTCTAGAAAGTCTTCCCACCCATTTTCTCTCAATTCCCCGAGAATGAGTTGGGTAGTAGAAACATGTCTCATAGCTAGCAAGATATCCAATGATTTTTTTTGAAGCCCTTGACATAGAATACTCGTTATTCCCATAACTTTGTGCATCAAAAGTAAACTGAACACAAATTCAAAACATGCAAAGTGTCTATATACACCATGAACTTCTGCCCGAGAACTCACTTTTAGGCAATGTTCTTGCAGATACCCAAGCACTTTGCATGTTGCTGTGAACATGTCAATCAGACTCTTAATTGAATCATAATGGGAACTCCAACGCGTTGCTCCAGCACGTTGCAAATTACCAATTTGATTGGCTCCGCTTCCAGATTCACGCTCACCTGTTTCCAACATACGTTCAACTTCTATTCTTTGAGCACTCTGTAGTTCACTAATTCGCTGAGAAGAAGAATTGACAATGTTGACAACATTGTCCAAATGAGAAAAAAACTCCCAAATAACGCTAACATCTTTGGCCGCGTACACGAGTACAAGTTGCAGTCTGTGAGCAAAGCAGTGAACATAATATGCACAAGGATAATCCCTAAGAAATAATGCTTGAAGCCCATTCCATGTCCCTCGCATGTTATTAGCACCATCATATCCCTGACCTCTCAATTTGCTAAGGTCAAGGTCAAATCTAACAAGAATATCATATATCTCGTTCTTTAAGTTCAATGACGTTGTACTAATAACACTTTTGATGGCAAAAAAGCGCTCAGTCATTACACCACAACTATTCACATACCTCAGAACGATGGTCATTTGCTCTCGATGAGATGCATCTCTTGCCTAATCTACAAGAATACAGAAGCACCCATTTCCGACATCTTCACGGATCATTTTTCGTACTCTGTTACCCATAATGTTCAAAATATCCTTTTGAACAGTTGGAGAAATGTATTGAGCATTCTTGGGAGCATTATGTAACACAACTTTGTCAACTTCTGTGTTCAACTGTGCAAAGGCTTTCAATAATTCAATAGAGTTGCCACGGTTCAAAGAAGATGAAGATTCATCGTGGCCTCTAAATGCACAACCTTGAAGTGCTAGCAACCGGAAGCCATAACAGAAGTCTTTAAATGCAAACGGGTTTTTTCCGTTTCCCCCTTTGTTTGTGCACGAATAATCGTTTCGATATGTTGAGAGGGTCTCATTAAATATTCAGCCATTTCCACACATTTCAAGTGTGGTGAAGATTTAGGAGACGTCCCAACGTGACTAAGAAAAGCACAATGAATTCCTTGGTTTACTCTCTTCCAATTGTCAAATCCCACCGTAGCCAACGCTGATATATTTTTTGTATGCACATCTTCCAGAAATAGGAAGCAATAGAAACAATATGTCTTTTCTTCTGAGGGTGAATATTCCAACCACTTAAATTGGTTAAACCATTGTTTTTGAAAACTACGACGTTGGTTTCCAAATTTAGTCTTTTTGTAGCTCAAAAGTGGTGGTTGATATGGGCCAGCTACCAGATATGCCCGCCTAATTTCATCTCGGGCGTCAACATGGAATTCAGAAATAGCTTTTCTTTTTCCAGGATCTCGCTCAATACAAGACGACCATTGGCATTCAGCAATAGAAGAGGGAGTTGTATTAGCATCAATTCCTGAAGATGGTGGTGTAGTTACACATTCAGAAATTGAAGATGGAGTAGTATTAGTTACAATTCCTGAAGATGACGGTGTAGCATCTGTAGATGGAATATGTATACTAGTACTTGGTATACTCTCACTGCTTGGATTATCTCTTTTTTTGAAGTAGCAGTGGACTGTTCTTTGAATGGGTTGCATCCTTAATTTCAAACCAAGAAAAAAAACAATGTATCCAATATAAAAAAAAGGAACGAAAGAGGAGAAAGATAAAAAGCTTAACCAATAAACCAAATTACCAATAATCCCCTCTAGTTAATTACTCAAACAAATAATCATTATATACGGCTATACCAACATATTACATATCTAAGTTAAACATTAATTTAGTTTTGAATCTTTGACTTAAAGACCTTATAACCTAACATACAGTTATACCAATTTCAGCAATTTCTTAAATCAAATACAAATGGTGTAATTAATTTATCAATTACCAACAAGTAAAATAGCAAAGCCCTAATGGCTCAAATAAATAATTAAAATCAGCAGCTCAATCACAATGGAAAGTATTACCTGGGCCCTGGTGGCTGGAGGCTAGAGAAGAGGGAGAGGCCGAGCGGAGTGCCGGAGTTACACAACTACAAGGAGTCCAGAATCGGAATGCTCATTGTTGCCTTGGCCTTGCCGCTTGGAGCTTGCGATATGGGGTGTCCTCACCGTGTCCAGGCGACATACGAAGGTAGGCATTAGGCAGATTGCAGAAGGTCTTGTATTGAATTTGGACTCTTAATTTTCTTTTTTTATTGAATTTGGGCTTTGGGTCTTCTATTTTTTAGCCTAGTGGACTGGGCTAAATTTTTTTATTGAGCCTAGTAGTACCATTCATGATAAGAATTTGGTTTTTATTGATTGGGCTAGAAAAATGAACTAGGTTATAGAAAATTTTGGGCTGGGCTCTAAAAAAATTTGGGCTGGGCTGGACAGAAATTTTTAAAAATAATACCTTAATTTTTTTTTTAGTTTGCCCTGGGCTTCAGCCTACCATAGCCCTAACATAGATCCCCCCTGCCACTTGCCATCTAACTAACTCCAAAGTATTGCACTTGAAAATATTAATCTTAACCGGGACTGGTATGCAATTTTTGGAATATCCACACAGATTGTTGAGTTGGGGTAAATCTCCAAAAATCTGAGAGGTCGATTTGGTAACACTGTTTTTTAGCTTATCAGGTTTATCGGTCAACTTTTTCACCAAACACGTATTTTTTGCTTTCGCGCGTTGAATTATGTGATAATCAGAAAAAGTAAGGTTGAAGTTACTTTTCTGACTGTATTGGTTGAAGTTACTGTAAATGACCATTCAACTATTTTTACATACATATTTTCTTTATTTTATTAATAAAATGTAGCATATTTTAAAAATAAGTTTTTCTTGAATCAGCAGAATCGATCAATGCAGTCTGTCAATGGGTCGAGTCCGGGCCGGAACGTAGTGTTCCAGACCCGGACCCACTAAGTTTATAAAGGACCCACACCCGACTCATATACATGGCGGGTCTGAAAGTTTGGACCCAGACTCAGACCCAACGGGTATCGGAACCGGGTCGGGTAGACCCACCAATTATGATATATACAACATTATAAACTTTGTGAAAATAACAAGACATGAAATATAAAGCACAGTGCACAAACTTTAAAGAAAAATATAGTTTCACTTTTCAAAAAAATTCAAGGTTTCTCATAGAAAATTAGTTCTTTTATCCAATAAAGTACCGGTTCTTGTAGAGAAGTATAACTCCGCATTCTGTGTCTCTTTCTCTTGCAGAGAAAACTCGTAGAATAGACTAGAAATTAAGTCACAAAAATGTCTCTTGGACTATTGAGAGTCCAAAAGCATATTATATATGATAATGATATAATAATTTTAATAATAATATTATTGGGTTTTACCTATCGAGCCCAATACACACTTTAATAGTATGCATAAACGGTCAAAATGGGTACTAGTTTTAGGGTATCTAACTATCTCGATCGATATCTCTTATACAATAGGTATGTATTAGTGTATATTTTTTAATTGAAAAATTACAAGTAATACGTTTTTGCTCCACTGATTTTGGTGGTTTGCCTAATGGGATAAAAAAAATTACAAGTAATACGTTTATGTATTAGTGTGTGTGTGTATTAGTTTGTATTTTTTATTCAAAGTATTATAACTAATCACTTTTTGTATAATACTTCATAAAGTGTGTGTACATATATACTAATAAGAAATTTTAAACGTGTTTGAATCCTTATCGGGTCGGAATCATATATACCATATCCGACCCGTTTATTAAAAACACTAACGAGTCCGGATTCGAATTTGAATAAACGGAATAAAATATAGAACAATACTTATTAAAAACAACCGGGTCTGGATCTAGACCCGATTCATTGACAGATCTAAATGCACTCACTTCCATCAAAACTTCTTAAATTTATGAATAATGGGGTTATTCCACCGATTTTAGTGTTACTGCCCAAAAGGCATCAATGCACGACAAAAAGCCGGACTATTTACGGCGCCAAGTCTTTCTCCTGGGCGACGACTATTTAAGAAATTGAATACCTTTTTATTGTTGATAACAAGACCAGCTGCCATGGATTTATTTCTCATTCTATCTCAAGTCCTTCGCTCAGAAGCCTGAGGTTCTACACCCCTGTTTCTGAATTTCAGAAAAATCATACCCCTCTAAGGTACGCACTCATATTGTGATTGGGAGATGGCGGGTTCGAAGCTACCATACTATATGATTCTGATGTAGAGTAGAACTGGCAGTGAATTCACCGATTGTTCTATTGCATTTTTCAAAAGTATGGTTTTCTGTGTTTTATTCAATCCGTGTTCTTGTTGAGTCTCATATACTCCGTACATTATTTTGTGTGGAGAAAGTCACATTTCTGGGGAATTCTTTGAAGTGTTTGGTGCGCTTAAATTTCCTCAACTTTCTGGAAAAAGTCACATTTCTGGTTATACTTTGATGGGTTTTCCTCAACTTTATCAATTTTAGTCCCCATTGTTGACGGACTGAAAGGGAGAGACTAGAATTGCCCCAATGTGTAATGTAGGATTGTGAACATTCTTCATACAAGCATGTTATTTTTTTCCAGTTTCAATGGGTCTAGATTTGTGGTTATTAAAAACCATTTGGAATTTATAATGCATAATAGATGAGAAAATGATCTAAAAATAGATATATACTCCGTATAATATTGTAATTGATTTACTAGACAAAACAGAGCAGTTATTAAACATTCTAACTCCTTATTTAAGTTGTATACCTTCTCAACTGTTTGTTTGTTTACCCATCTTCCATGTGTGGGTATAGGTTATGTTTCTTCTCATAATTGGATATGGATCATCGACTTAAAAGGTTGCCTGACTCCTATTTAAACAGACTTGAGCCGGAGAATGAGGTCATTTTTTCTACAGCTCAACCATCATTGGATATTCCAGACATCCACAAGGATGCGCCTTCAATCACACAATTTCCAAACCTTGGTACTTATTCTCCTACTCTAGACTCTGATCGTGTGCATAAGTACCTTAGCCAGTTTCTATTGGAGGAGGAGAGCATTGATGGGAACAATCCGCACATATATTTTGATCCCATTGCTCTCAGTGCTACTGAAAATTCCTTCTACGAAGCCTTGTGTGACAACCCTTCATCACCTTTTCACAGTAATGCTGGAAGCTCCAGGTATGACATTAAGCATATTGATCTCCATAACTCTGACAATCTGTCTACTGTTGATCCCAGAGAATCTGAATCATCTGTAGCCTGTAGGCATCGTGATACCCCCATTCAGTCATCAAGTCAGACTAACTCGGATGGGTTAAACAGTTCTTTATATACCTCTGATAGTGCACAGTTTTCTCAAATGGATGCTCTCTTAAGTGCTAATTCGGTTACTAAAATATTGTGTAATGATGATGCTGATCCCATCTTGCAATTCAAGAGAGGTGTAGATGATGCTAGTCGATTCCTGCATGCCAGTAAACAGTTGGTTATCAATTTGGATAAATACTTGATTTCTCAAGAGAGCGAAGAACTTCCCAGAGATGTTGTTTTCAAAATAAAAGACCATTCACCTGATCTGTATAGTGGAAAGAAGCATAACCATTTAGACAAAAGTGGGTCAGAAGAAGAAAGCAGAAGCAAGCACTGTGCGGTCTATAAGGAGGAGATTGAGTTATCAGAGGTGTTTGATAAGGTTTTGCTATGTACTGATGACAATGATTGTCTACCTCGAGTCAGCACACAACCGAAAAAGAAAAGTGGTCGCAAGAGACATTTAAAGAAGGGAAGAGATATTAGTGAAACTGTGGATCTGGAGTCTCTTTTAATCAGCTGCGCACAATCTGTTGCTGAAGCTAATTATAGGGCTGCAGGAGATAAATTAAAGAAGATCAGGCAGCACTCTTCACCTACCGGGGATGCAAATCAAAGGCTGGCTAATTTTTTCGCTAACGGTCTTGAGGCACGACTGACTGGAACTGGGACACATGTGTATGAGGCTTTAACTCCTAGCAACACCCTAGTTTTAGAGATGCTAAAATCCTACATGTCAGCTTGGCCATGGATGAAATTATCAATATTCTTTGCAAATAAAATGATTTACGAAGTAGCGTCAAACGGTGCATCACTCCACATTATAGATTTTGGTATTCTTCATGGTATCCAGTGGCCCACACTTATCCGGGATCTTTCAAAAAGACCCGGTGGCCCTCCAAAACTTCGAATAACTGGGATTGAGCTTCCCCAACCTGGTTTTCGTCCATCACAAATGGTGGAAGAGACTGGTCGTCGCTTGGCAAAATATTGCGAGCATTTCAATGTACCATTTGAGTACAATGCCATAACAAAAACAAATTGGGAGAGGATAACGATTGATGAATTGAAGCTTGTGAGCGGTGAGGTAATTGCGGTGAACTGTTTAGTTCGGTTTCATCACTTATTGGATGAGACAGAAATTGGTGTGGACAACCCTAGGGATGTTGTTTTAAACTTAATCCGGGAAGTAAATCCTCATTTATATGCGCAAACTGTGTGTAGTGGACCTCAAACCTCTCCTTTCTTTGTCACTCGGTTCCGAGAGGCAATTTTCTTCTACACCGCTATCTTTGATTTGATTGATGCTACTTTACCGCGCCATGACAATCGGAGATTGAGTTTGGAAACAGAATTTGTGGGACGTGAAATAATGAATATTGTAGCATGTGAAGGCAAGGAAAGATTGCAAAGGACTGAAACATGTAAGCAGTGGCAATCTCGCATCATGAGGGCTGGTTTCAAGCCCATGGCTGTAAACCCTACACTTGCGAAGAAGTTAAGATGTGAGGCAAGGGAAGGATATCACAAAGATTTTCTGTTTCTGGAAGAGGGCAATTGGATAATGCAGGGATGGAAAGGTCGGATTATTGGCGGCAGCTCTTGCTGGGTTCCTGCATGAGACTACAAACCTTGATAGTAAGTACGTTAAATATGTGAAACTAACGTTTCTCCATATGGGAAACATTACAGTAACCATTCAGGCAATTCTGCAGTTCATTTTTCGTGAGTTCTTTTGTTTCCATGTCAGTACATCACCACTCTCGTCTCTCAAGTTATTTTGAAAATTTAATACTGTAAACTGTCATCAAGAAAAGGTGTTTTGTACTGTCGGAATGTCTGCCGCAGTTCTCTAGTTTTGGATTTTCTTTTATTAGAAAAATAGAAAATGACATATCATGTTCGCCTAGCAGTCAACCTGCAGACTTCTTTTTTTTTGAAAGGCTTATAGTCATAGGATCATTTGAAACTGCAATATCTTTAACTTGGCTGTACTCATCGATTGAAGACTCCTGGATAAACGTGGGCATGTGCAGCAATGCATGAAATCATGAATATTTTGTATTGAGCCTAGTAGTGCGTTGACCTATTAATTAAAGTAACACTCCATTGGCTGTTTAGATTCACTAATCTATTGCTCTATATATTCAAATTGAGTAATGAAATGTTGATCTGTCACTTTTTATTGACTTCTAGAAATAACTGTTAACATTACTTTCATGATCATTGTTTTGTTGTAGGGAGAATGATGCATATAATTTTATTATCAAAAGCCCTATAGATAGGGAGATATCATGGAGATGGCCCCATGGCCCCATAATACATAGTCTATATAGAATAATCCTAATACATATTCTACATATCCTTTAACACCCCTCCCCCTCTTGTGTTGAGTTGTAGATAGAATTTGATATCAATCTTGTTGCCTCGTCAAAACCTCGTCAAGTAACAAAAAATCATGTGAGAAAAATAACCATGACTAGAGGAAAAAGAGTACAACATTGTGATAAACTTTTTTCATTAAGTGTATTCTTATGTGATCATTGCTTCGTTACCTCATTAAACACCTTACCAAGTAACAAAACTCAGTATGAAAAATAAAAACTTGGTTAAAGGAAAAGAGTGTCATTTAGTGTATGTGAGGAGACTCCCCCTCATGTTTACACTTATCATTAATATTTACGTTTATGAAGGATATTTGAAAAACCTATACATTCCAATACTTTTTACATCAATTACTATAACGAAGGCACATAATAGAGGAATATGTTTCCTCTAATTCTCCCCATGTGTGCCAAGTGTAAGGTGGTAAGTGTAAAAGTTATTAACTTGCTAAAAACTTTGCCAATGAACAAAACTCAATGAGAAAAATAAACATTGGTCAAAAGAATAAAATAAGCATGATGCACTAATAATCATACGTCAATTACTTGTGGCTATGATATACTCCGTAGTAACTAGTAACTACTACGTATGTTCTTTCTTCAATATTGTTTTCTTTTGCAAAATTAAAATTTGGGATGACACATATTATGTTGTCTCATAAAAAACCTTGCCAAGTAACAAAACTCAATGGAAAAAAATAAACCTTAGTCAAAAGGGAAAAAGAAGTACAATGCACCGAGACTCCCCCTAAGTGCAACACATTATTAAGAATCCAACATTCACTTGATATTTAATTTTATCAAAGTATTCTGTATATAGCATTATGATTTCTTTCATGATCAATATGTACTCATTTAAGAAAATACCAATGAGTTCAGAGGATATCCATAATCGGCGAAACTCAAATCACGTTAGTTTGTGTTAGAGTGATACTTTTGACATTTCCGATTTCTTTAGAAAGAATATTATCATCAATTACTTACTCCTAATTCAATTTACAAGGGATAAATAAAGATTATGCCAATGATTTCATATACTCCTTATGTCCCTTAAAATTTTGCCAACATTCCCTTTTTGATTGTCCTACTAACTTTGCCACTTTTCTTTTTAAGTAAAGAATTTTTGGTTCGAGTGAATTCTCTCTTCTCTACACAAACCTCAACCACACAGTTTTTACTTTATTAATCTTCGTGCCGGTCAAATTTGACCAAGTTTTAAAGGACGGAGGGAGTAAATATCAAAGCGCATTCGTGATATCCTTCCAATGACGGTGTACGTTGTGTTGGTCATGAGCTATTCTCAGCTAATACGTTCTTGAGAATGTAATATTTGGTCAAGTGTGTTTGTCAAAATAAAATAATGCGCCTATTGCACTTACATAGGGAATTCCTTCTCCTAATAACTTTTCAATAATGGATCTTTTCTTATATCAATATTTCGACAGATCATGGAAATGCTAACAGTTTGCATTTTATCCATGTTAATTTGCTTGAAAATCTTTTTAGATATATGCACCTGGTGAATTAGTTTCAACCAACTCAGTGTTTAATTTCAAAATAAACTCGAGTTTCTCAAGATTCTTTATCTAAGATTTTTTATATTTCTTTATGATTACATATTATGTCTATATCTTCGACATTCAGTGATACTTGAAAATTTGGAGCTTGTTTCATTTATAAATGTACAAGGAATTCACTACTAGAAAAATGTCTTACAGCGACACTAAATTAGTGTCACTAACAAACTTCTGTGACACTAAAAAAGTGTCGCTGAAGGTGGGGAGTGTCACTAAAAGTGTCACAAAATTGTGACACTGGTATCACAAAGTGTTATGACACTATGGTATCACAAAGTTATGTGACACTCTAGTATCATGAAATTATGAAAACATACACATAATATATCGATTTAATATATATATATATATATATATATATATATATATATATATATATATATTAATATATATATATATTAATATATATATATATATATTAATATATATATATATTAGTATATATATACATATATAATTTAATACTAATAAGTAACCAAAATTTGAAACATTTTTATTTATATATCAAATTCTCACATAAATGTGAATGTACATACTACATAATTTGTAGGGGCATACCCCGAAACAATAATAAGTAATAAAAAATAACAAAAAGCTAACTAGTCTAACCGGAAGGATGAAATGGCTCTAGAAATGTATATGGAATATATATTATTGTAGTTAATGAACTCTTTTCAGGAGATTATTTAGCTTGAAAACAGAGTAATGAATCCTCCAAGAAGCATAACTTGGACTATGAATATCGAGGGGAGCGGATGACATAATGTGTTGGTGGCCTATTATCGAGAAGCATTACTCAATCCCTGCAATATTGTTCCAACGGAAGCAAAAAAAGAAGAATAACAACATCAATAATAATGATAAATGTAAGCAAAAAATGAAACATTTGACTTACTGAAATTGGTTTTAAACTACTTTTACGAAAGGCAAAAATTGACAGATAGGCAGACAGGTACACTATTACTTATATAGTCCCACACACCTCGTCGTCTTCTAAGTTTAATTAAGTAGCTACATTGTTTTATTCAAAGTCTCAACCAATAGAGTCCATGAGTAGATCTTTCAACTTCCTAGTCTGTTTTAACGAGCAGTCTGTTTGATGTTATTCAACATTTTTAATCCAACAATGAGAAAACGCAACCTTTCTCAAACAGCCAATCTAATAGAAACACAATAAACAAATAATTGAGAACAAAGCAGGGGAGGAGCGGAGGATTCTAATTGTTTGCGGGTAACACTTTAGGCGTAATAAAGAGTATAAGTACCTCAATTTATTCAAATGGTTGTAAGTAGTAAGAAACATATATATTGGCTAATCAAGGAATAAATACTCTTCGAGGAACCAATAGCTTGCACAATTTGAAAAAAAAGCAGTCACTCAAAGCATGAGAAGTATTGCAAGCAATGGAAGAAGTAAAAGAGACAACTTCAATTGTGGTATCCATGAAAATAAATGGCAATATTAACAAGTATAGCATACACTCTCGTGGTTCTCAACAGTTGCATGATTTTCATTGCGCAAAGCCTCAATTCTTTCAACTTGATCCTCTAGTTGTTTCCTCAATTCCTAAAAACATCCGCATAAGTTAATATAATACTGTTGTACAGAATAAAAGAAATGTACTTGGTAAGCATCAGAGATTGCAACCCAAATATTTGTAATCGTGTACCGTGTTTGACCGTTGAAGGCTACGGAAATCATCCAGAGAAATTAGACCTTCAGGAGTACCAATGCCTATTCCCTTAAGTCTCTTGTTGTCACAGCCAAATTCATCTTCACAGGGAGCACATAAGCACATATTAGTCAATAGCAAAAATCTACTACATAGCAAGAATACAAGTGCTACATACATCTATTTCTCGTGGTGAAGGATTCAAGATATCACTCTTTACCAGCAAAAAATGGCATCAGCACCAAGCAAAATGAAGATAAAAAATACCTGCTGCATCGGCTGATGAACTAGTCTTGAAAACCTCTCGAAATACAAAGGCAAATGCAAGTTCTGTCACCATGTAAGGAGAAGTTTAAATTAAACTTCTCCCGTGATACTACATATAGATATATGGAGTAAAGATATAATACTTGGTAAATATAAGAACACCTCAAGAATTCATAGACGATAAAAAAATGTTTTTTAAACTACATCCAAGGAACTATATAAACAGAAGGATAGCTAATACAAGTACTCAGTTAAAAACACAAAGTAGAATCTCCATGCACACCACACTAAAAAAAGATCACAATAGCTTGGACTATCAAAAGTTGACAGTTGCAGAGTTTGATAAATAGATGTATGAAACAAGACATCAACAACAACAAAGAATGCACATTTTTAGCAATTTAGTGTGCATTTCATATTTCACTTAAACCTAGACTTTACAAGATAGATTTCAAACATGCAGAAAGATTATCCAACCTAGTATCTTTCAGAACAATAGAAGTCCCATGCTCTGAGTCTTCATTAGCGACTGTCTTTCTATAGATCTTGCAATGTGTGGCACTAACAGTTGGGGATAAAACCTGGAAACGAGCATCTCCTACCAAACGGCCAATGCAGTGTTCTCTAGATGTCAAAAGTATATTTATTCCTTGAACGGAAAGTACAAAGGCCAAGTAATAAACTATCAATGTGTACTCTAAAAACCAAAGCACTACTCGACAGTCAATAATCTTGAGAACTTTCTTGATAAAGGTCCATGGCTATGCCAATGCCAATTTAGGTAACAGGATGAACATCACTTTTACAATGACATAAGTAGATTAGAGAAACTCGGCTAGAGAACTCCCATAAACCTTCAACAATATTAAATGAAAAAAGAAAATTGGATTAAATTCACCAACCTAGTTACGCTTGCGAGCCTTAGAAAATTTCAAGTAAAAGAGGGCATCACTCCCGTAATGCAACATGATTAGAAAATGTAGATTACGACACTCATTAAATATTCTCAAGTAAGCATTGTAGAATATGGAAATAGTAAGATAAAGAATCTTTTGGTTTCATTTCATAAAATAACACATCATGAAACATCAGTTCTTAACCAAATTGATTATTACTGTAAGAGAGGGGGATTAGTAAATGGCATTATTAGTAAATAATACCTTCATATCAGTCAATACTTGAGAAAGTTGTAGCTTTGCATTCAAGTAAGCATTACAACAAATAGCATCGGTAAACACAAGACCACCAATTATGTCCTTTTTGGCTGCATTTTTTAGAGTAAAAAGAAAAAAAGTAACAAGTTAGTATTTCATTGTTCATGTCTTAATCTCTGAGATTAGGCAGATAGGAATTCTTACTAACAACTTACAGTTAAAATTTTGTTTAATAGATAAGAATCATAAGACAGTAGTAAGCATATAAACACGAATTGATATACATAATAAATTGAATCATTAACATGTTTCTTACCAATTTCCCAGTCTCAGGAACCACTCAGGTAGCTGATTCCAGATCAACATAGTTTGATGGCTTTCCAATTGAACTCAGAAACTTATCAAGACCACTTGTGTTAATAGCAATGGTCATGTCATTAGATAGTGGGCGGAAGAAGCATCGCTCCTTTATTCTTAGCCCTTGGTCTAATAATAAAGAGACACCCCTTGTAGATTCATTATAAAGCGTGAATGGAGTAACACAACCAAGGGGTACCTGAAGTATCCCTGTCAGTGAATCTTCTGGGGCCATCCTCAAGCCTCCTTTTCCCAATCCGAGCCTCTGAGCTAGAATTTTTAACTCTATTCTGGTGTCTGTCAATGCAGAAACAATATAAAATCTATGCTTCTTGTCCTTCAAGAACAGATTTTTACTCAGTGCACCATTCAAATGTCCAACATATTTTTCCTGAGCTTCTACAGTCAATACAACAGGGTGCTCATATAGCTCAACATGTTGTATATCTTTTGAAAGCCCTTCTTCAAGAAAGGAGATGCCACTGCAAATGGTTTCTTCATTTCTGTCTTTTTCATCCAAACCTAAAATATGCCACTTACAATATGGAAACATACATAATAGTTAGGAAACCAAATACGTGAACAAATTTGAGCATTAAACTAGAGAAAATCTATCTTCATCTGGCAGGGTACTCTGGCTTATAGTGAAAACCTAACATTTCATCACAATACCTGCTCAGCACCCATACTACTTCTGTAAACTGCTAATTAGAAACACAACATCTTCTACTCCTCATTTAGTACATAGGTTTAAAGCTAGGGTACTACGTTCTAAAAAAAATAGATTAGGTTTCAAAGTATTCTGACTTTTAGGTTACAAAATTAAGAATTAAAATTTAAGGATGAGAAAATAGAGGTTCTAGATAGAGAGCCATTGCCTACCAGCTAGCGCCTCGAATCGTCAGCTGGGAATCCAAATAGAAGGAAAGGACTTATCGACTTAATCCGTCCGTAGCTAGGGCTATGGCGAGGCGTAGGTCCTAAGGAGCGTTCTCCGGGTGGTGACGTAGTCCAGCCTTCCAGATGGCAACGAAGTCTAGCCTTCCAGGTGGCCCAGTGGTGCGTCTGGCGAGTGGCGATGGCGTCCAAGAACCCAAGCGGACCAGTGAGAGGCGGTGTTGGGGTCATGGCGGCGACAAAAGAGCGTACAGAATATTAGTTGAATAACGAGGGAAGAGAGAGGTTACGGGAGAAGGTTTTCGTAGAAATGGAAGGTTAGGTTTATGGTTTTTTATCCCAAATTAAATACTCCCTAATAAATTGTGGTGAAGTGTCACTGGTATATGTTAGATGCAATACTATTAATAATCATCGATGTATAAGTGTCACAAATGTATTCGTGACATTATAGTGTCAGTAAACAAGTGTCACTGTAAGCTGTTTAATTAAGTTATATAAGTAAACATGACTTAATGGCTAAATGGTTAAGATGACATTACCATTAATTAAGTCCATTAAGTCAGAAGTAAACATCCCTTAGTCTGACTTGATGACTGAATGGAGGTATCACGATGCCTATAGGCTACAGATGATTCAAATTCTCTGGGATCAACAATAGATAGAATGGCATAGTTACGGAGATCAGTATGCTCAACCTCATACCTGGAGCTTCCAGCATTACTAGATTGAGAAGGGATAAAAAAGGATAGATTGTTGGAAGCTCCAACAATCTAGTAATGCTGGAAGCTCCAGGTATGAGGTTGAGCATACTGATCTCCGTAACTATGCCATTCTATCTATTGTTGATCCCGGAGAATTTGAATCATCTGTAGCCTATAGGCATCGTGATACCTCCATTCAGTCATCAAGTCAGACTAAGGGATGTTTACTTCTGACTTAATGGACTTAATTAATGGTAATGCCATCTTAACCATTTAGCCATTAAGTCATGTTTACTTATATAACTTAATTAAATTGACTTTATCATTAACCCGGAGAATAACGGTCCTTGCCATTAAGACGTCTATTAGGACGTTTTTTTCTGTCAATTTTTCAAATTGATTGTTGAATAGTTTTATATTAACAAATGAAGTTTTGCATTGACATTAAAATCTAAGAATAATACAACTATGATTATTTTACTCGATTCAGACTGTTTATTCAACATACAAAATAAACAACCTCATATAAAAATGTCACTTAATCCAGACAAACATTTAACCCAGACAGATGTCTTAATCCAAACATGTTTTAATAGAAAAAAGGTAAACAACCCCTAACTCGGATGGGTTAAGCAGTTCTTTATATACCTTTGATAGTGCAATGTTTTCTTAAATAGATGCTTCCCTAAGTGCTAATTCGGTTACTAAAACATTTTGCAATGATGATGCTGAGCCCATCTTGCAACTCAGGAGAGGTGTAGATGATGCTAGTTGATTCCTTCATGCCAATAAACACTTGGTTATCAATTTGGACAAATACTTGATTTCTCAAGAGAGCGAAGAATTTCCCAGAGGTTTGTTTTCAAAATAGTTGAAAGAAGCATTACCATTTAGACAAAAGTGGGTCAGAAGAAGAAAGCAGAAGCAAGCATTGTGCGGTCTATAAGGAGGAGATTGAGTTATGGGAGGTGTTTGATAAGGTTTTGCTATGTACCGATGATCATGATTGTCTACCTGGAGTCGGCAAGCCGTGCGTGGCACTTTTTCAGCGTTTTTTGCTCTGGACGCACCGGAAACACGCACGTCGTGCGCCCATGCGTGGCACCGTGCATGCGCTCCAGGTGTCCTTTTTCGGCTAGAATTGCTCCTTTTTCTATTTAAACTGCCTGTAAACCTCTGTTTTTGGTAACAGAGCTTATATAGAGACCTAGGATGAAACTTTGAGTACTTTTTCGCTTTGTTATTCAAGACCCTGGGATTATTTGTAAGTTCCAACTTTTTAATTAATAATTATAATTAATTCTTTTCATCCTAATTCTGTTGATGCCTCAATTACGAATTGTGAGTAGTTTTAATTAGGGATTTGAGACTCATGAAGGGGCGGCTCCTATATGGTACATCCTGGTGTACATACACCTGGCCCAAGTAAGGAAGACAACCCAATAGCTGATACAGGCCGAAAAGAATTCGGTGGCATTTTTCTAATTTAAGCTAAAAATCACGACTTCCGCTAAATGAGCAATAATGTATTTTTAATGAGCACCGGACCTATTTTATTGAGTATTTAAGAGACTAACAATGATTATCACGACCCCTGCTTCATATCTTCTAATTCTTTTTTCTTTTTCTTATTTTTTCTTTTATAAAAACTTATTAAATTATATCTATAATATCTATAATACACTCCTATTAATTTCAATATGCGAGTCTAATTTAATATGACACTTTTGGAATATGCATTGATATAACAATTAAAAAATGAGCATAACATCAGTACGAAATGAGCATACATAACTTACAAAGTGCACATTAATTTGAAAAACGTAAGGTTTGTTAGTTGAACATCACGACATTTTAATTGAGCATCAAACCTCCGTTATTGGCATGAAAATCACGATTTCTTGTGAATGAGCATTAATAAATTTTTAATAAGCAATAAACCTATTATGTTGAGTATTAGGAGTCTAATATTCAGAATCATGATCTCTGCTTCATAACTTCTATAAAAACTTATTACATTATTTTATAATCAACTCCTATGAATTTCAATATGTGAATCTAATGTAGAATAGTATTTTTAAAAATGCATTGATATGACATTTACAAAATGAGCACAAGATCAGTACCAGATGAGTATACGTAACTTGCAAAATGCGCATTAATATGAAAATCGTAAGGTTTGTTAGTTGAATATCACGAAATATACATTGAGAATCAAACCTCATCGATTGAGATCGATGGAAATCACGATTTCTGTTACATGCACATTAATGAATTTTTAATGAGAAACAGGCCTATACAAATTAGCATATGTAACTTACAAGATGAGCATTGATATGAAAATTGTAAGTTTTGTTCGTTGAGCATCAAGATATTTTCAGTGAGCATCAAACCTCTGTTATTGAGTATAAGAATCGTGCGATTCAGTATAATGATTTGTGGTCTCGTGTCTATAATCAACTTTTATGTGAATCTAATGTAATATGAGATTTTTGAAATATGCATTGATATAACATTTTAAAATGAGCATAACATTTTGTATGACATAAATAAAAAACTTCAGTTGGAAGTTTGATTAGAGAAAGAAAAAAAAATAGTTGGGACATTTACTAATATAACATTAAAGTAGAAGGTTGTTAAAAACAAATAAAAAACCAAAAAAAAGAAAGGAAAACAAACAATAAAAAACAAAAAATAAAGGAGAATAAAAAAAATTAAAAAGAAAGGAGAAATGTACGAAACAAACTAACAATTGAATAGCAAGTATCAAAGATCGATCAGCCAAGTAGCCAACTCACGTAGAAGTGGATCAGGGAGTCAGGGAGTACGCATGCGGAGCAAAAAACTGGAAACTCAGCCTATTTATTATCCTTAAAGTTATTACTAATTACAAAATTACCGGGTGTACATGTACACCCGGATGTACCATATAATTATGATCTATGATTAATTTCTTGATGGTTTAATTGCATGACTTTATTTAATTTGTGTTTGAATGATATAATTGATATCTCTTGTAACCTAGAACTGCAACTAGGATTATAATTGCACATAGAATAAATTGAGAGATCTAATTTATTCTAGGACACTTTCACACACACTTAATCGTTCGCTAAGAGATTAGTAACTGTTAAGGGGGCGTACACTCGCTCGTTTTGGCAATAATTTAGTATCTTGTCGCATGAGAGATTAGACTGGTTCCCTAAATTATTGTACTCTAAGCCGTGAGAGTGGTAAGAACTTAGTATTGATCAGCGTTGTTAAATTAAATAATTTTCATGTGATTAAGTCTTATCAGCTAGAAATGTGAATATCCCAGAATCAATCCCTGTTTCCTATCGTCATTAGTTAGAAAGAACCCATTTATTTTAATCATTTATTTGCAATTTAATTTTCCAACAAATTAAATCTCGCACAATTGCATTTTATTTATTTATTTATTTTAATCGCTGAATTTAGTTAATTCCTGATTCCGTCCCTCATTCCCTAATTCCTTATTTATACAAATCCTTATTCATGTAACGGAAACCGTTACAAATATCCGCTATCATTGCACCACACTTATGAGACATTATTATTGATTAATTCAAAATAATTCCAAATAATGTTACGTTCTCCTACTTGGTGCAATAGCTAACCTTAAGAAACAAAAGACATGAACCACAGTGCTACATCCTCTTAGCTCGAGTAGTACCACTAATGATCACAATGCATCTTGCCCCTTAAGTTATGGCAATATAACTTAATGAATAAACCTAATGTTTATTAGTGGTCCAAAGTAATAGTACATTTTCTCAACATAATGGAATGTGCACATCTTAATGAGAAAAATATCTTAATGCATAAGAATTTCATAAATAACTGAATGTATTGATACAAATTGGAACAAAGTCCCATATTCGGCACATGATCCTTGAATTTGAATGGTGGCATGCCTTTAGTCAAAGGATCATCAATCATCAACTCTGTACTAATATGCTCAATGATCACTATCTTATTTTTGACGCGCTCCCTTATAGACAAATGTTTGGTGTTGATATGATTAATTCGACTCCCACTTTTGTCATTCTTTGATAGGAAGACCGCAACAGAGTTGTCACAATAAACCTTTAATGGCCTAGATATTGAGTCCATAAATCTAAACCCAGAAATGAAGTTCTTAAGCCATACACCTTGCGATGTAGCCTCAAAACAAGAAATGAGCTTGGCCTCCATAGTAGAAGTAGCGACAGAAGTTTGTTTGGCGCTCTTCCATGAAACAGTTCCACCGGCCACGATAAAAATATATCCCGTAGTTGATTTTCCTTAATCAACACAACCAGCGTAGTCCGAGTCAAAATAACCCACGACTTCCAAGTTGTCAGTTCTTCTATACACAAGCTTGTAATCAATTGTTCCCTTAAGATACCTCATGAACTCCTTAGCAGCTCTCTAGCGGCCCAACATCCCGAGAGCAAAGGAAATATCCGGCTTAGTGCAAACCTGGAAATATCCCAAGCAACTAACTACTGATGTATATGGAATATTATGCATGGATTTTCGTTCAAAATCATTCTTTGGACATTGGTCCAAACTGAATTTATCTCCTCTCACTATGGGAGAAACATTCGGTGAACAATCCCTCATCCGAAACCTCTCTAAAACTCTGTTGATATAGGGTTCTTGTGATAGACCCACAACACCAAGAGATCTATTCCTATGAATCTTTATGCCAATGACAAAAGATGCCTCACCCATTGATACATTTGTAATTTCCATATGTATGTTTGTGTTTTTAATTAGTTTAATTTGTTAAATTCTCGTAAATAGTTTAGATTAGGTATATTCTGAGCTCAAACAGGTCTTGATCACTCAAAGGACAGTTGTTGAATCCCAAAAAGTGGAAGGAAGGTGCATAATTTGAAGACAAAAGAAGGATCCTGAAATTTTGGTCTATACTCGATCGGGTATTAGGTTGAAACTTCAAATCGGATCAGATCCGAAGACAAGGGAACATGCCGGGAAGATTTGTCCACGATTGAGTGTTTATACCCGATCAGGTAGACTGACATACCCGATCGAGTATGCCTTTGAGTTTAAACGCAAAATCGGTCGAGTATGGCTCGAATATCACTTTCTACACATACTCGACCGAGTATAAACATATACTCAATCGGGTATACCTTTGGAACATAGCTTAAAATCGATCGAGTATACCTCGAATCTGGTATTACACGCATACTCGATCGGGTACCATGTATATACCCGATCGAGTACCCGAATCCCATCCCAAAAACCTATAAATACACCCCCTTTCCTTCACAATTGATATCCAATTCCTTTGTACATCTAAGCTCAGTATAGAATAGTTCTTTCTTTATATTTTTCATCATGTTTAGTCTCCAAATGAGGAGCTAAACTCTTCCATCTTGGTTTTGCTACTTTGAAGTTTAATGAATTTGTAAGTTGTGAGTTATTTTCTTTAATCTTCTTCCTTGAATATTATTTCTTCCTTTAAAATACTATTTCTATATCAAAGTTGGAGAGTGTTACTAAGATGACAATTAGTTAACATCTTGACATTGGTTATAGTAATAGTTATTTCTTCCTCTATGTTAATATTGGAGAGTGTTACTAAAATGACAATTAGTTAACATCTTGATATTAATCATAGTAGGATTCATATTCTTTAATATTCTTCCTTGAGTATTAATTAATTCCTATTCATATTTCATGTTAATATTTTGAACATCACTTAAAGTATCAACTAGTTTTGTTTCTCATATTAATTATTACTAGAATCAATCGGTTAATACGCTTGTTATTAATCTGGTTCTTTCAACGGTAGTAAAACTTGGATTATTAATACATGCATCTCATGGTTAATATACCAAGGGGAATTAATTATATTGATTAAAACAATAAACCGCTTGTGTTGAGGTTATCAATCTCAATCGTTTTCATCTTAAGTTTATTGCTACTATCAAGTTAATATACGGTGCTTGTTCTATATTGACTCGATAGTAAATTTTATTAATGAACGCATCTCGTTATTAATAACTACCCTCGATGAACTGGATATACTCCTCGATTGAGTATTCGAGAGGAAGATAGTTAAAGATATAACCGGGATCGACGAACATTTCATTAAGTGGATAAAAGCAAAACCAAGCCTCCACATCTATTAATCAAACTCATATAGGTTGTTCATCTTAGTATTTTTAAATCAAACAAATCTAAACCCCTCTTGTTACTACTTATATAGAAGAAAAAGTATTCATTTCCCTGTGGATACGAACCTTACTTCGTTATACTACGTATAATCGTTGTATTGTAATTATTTTGAGTGCACCTCACGACAAGTGCACGTCAAATTTGGCGCCGTTGCCGGGGAAAGGCAATTAATTTTTCTTTTTATTTCATTTCAAGAAAAATAAAAAAAAAATTAAATAAACAAAATAAAAAGAGTTCTTATTTTTCTATTTCTGAGCTTTGAGTATATGGTTAAACACCGATCTATAAACCAAATCACCTACCAAACAAAGCCGAAACAGAACAAGCCTTCGAGAGGTTTAGGAATTTATTTCCGAATACTTCTTCGGAGGAATCATCAAGTGCTAGTTCTCATTCTAGCGACACCGAAGAGCCAATCACTATGGCTCTTGAGACAAGAATGTTGAGGGAGCTCACGGCTCCGAATCTAAATCAACAACCCTTATGTATCACTTTTCCAACTCTTGATACGGGGGTCGCATTCGAGCTAAAATCTGGGCTCATTCATCTACTTCCCTCTTTCCATGGTCTACGAGGGGAAGATCTGAACAAACACTTGTCAGAGTTTCATATTGCTTGCACAAGCATATGCCCCAATGGCGTGTCCAAGGAGCAAATCAAGTTGAGAGCCTTCCCATTCTCCCTCAAAGATACCGCCAAAGATTTGCTATTCTATCTTCCCTCGGGGAGCATCAATACATGGGCTCAAATGAAAAAGAGTTTCCTTGACAGGTACTATCCCGCATCTATCTCTTCAAGCCTCAAGAAGCAAATCAGCAACATTGAGCAACCAGATAATGAAACCTTTTACGAATATTGGGAGCGCTTTAAAAAATTATGTGCTAGTTGCCCATATCATGGGTATTCGGAACAAGATCTCATCCTCTACTTCTATGATGGACTTGTTGATCAAGATAGACGCGTGGTGAATGCGGCATGCGGAGGGGGTATTGTTAACAAAAACTCTTCTCAAGCAAGAGACCTCATTTCGGAGTTGGCCGAAAACTCGAGACATTACAACGGGAGGTCATCATCAAGACGAGTCATGGCAGCGGAATCCAACAATTCGTTAGAAAGTCAAGTGGCCGGCTTGACTTCTTTGGTAAAAGATTTTCTCTTAAATCCGAAAACCCAAGAAGCCAATGTCTGCGGCATATGTTCAACATAGGGGCATCCCACTGATTCCTGCCCAACGCTACAAGAGGGGAACTCCGAGCAAGTCAATGTTTTGGGGTTTCAAGGCCAAAAGAGGTATGATCCGCACTCTAACTCCTACAATCCCGGATGGAGAGATCACCCGAATTTGAGATATGGGAACCCTCAACCACAACAAAGTCATCCCTTACAACAATCTTTCCCAAATCATCAAGGACAAACTTCAAGCTCAAGTATGTCCACTGAAGACATGATCCGAGCACTCACCTCAAATGTCTCAACAATGCAACAAAACATGATTCGAATTTGGAAAGCCAAGTGAGTCAAATTGCGAATGCCGTGAACCGACTTGAAACAAAGGACTCGGGTAAACTCCCATCTCAAACGGAGCAAAACCCGAGACAACATGTGAATGCTATCATGTTGAGAAGTGGGGCGACGTTGAAAGAGGTAGAGAAGAACGATAGAGAGATTGAGGAGGTGGACCCTGAAAAAGTGGTTCAGCCAGAGGAGGGGATCACAGAAACCAAGCTCCATCCACTCTCATCATATGAACCAGTAATCCCGTTTCCTGAGACGCTAAGGGAGACAAAGAAGCTAGAGAAAGATGCCGACATCTATGAAACTTTCGCCAAGTGTGAGGTAAATATTCCGCTTCTTAACTTAATGAAAAATGTCCCCCGTTTTGCTAAATTTTTAAAAAAATTATGCAAAACAAAAAGAAAAGATAAATTGAAGGGGAAACAAGAGGTTAGAGTTAGTGAACGTGTCTCGGCCATTTTCCAAAGAAAACTCCTCGAAAAATGTAACGACCCAGGCATGTTCACTATCCCTTGCAAAATAGGAGACACCACATTTCCTAAGGCCTTGTTGGATTTAGGGGCATCAATAAATGTCATCCCCTATTCTGTTTATAAATCTCTACAACTTGGCCCATTACATCAAACCGGTGTAGTGATTCAACTAGCGATCATTCTGGTACTTACCTGAAGGGTGTAATAGAAGATGTGGTAGTAGAAGTAGAAAATATGGTTTTTCCTATTGACTTCTATGTCCTTGAAATGGGAACTGATAATCAGACAACACCCATCCTTTTGGGTAGACCCTTCATGAAGACCGCAAAAACAAAAATTGACGTTTCTAGTGGTTCATTAACTTTAGAGTTCGATGATCAAAAAGTAGAATTCAACATCTTGGACTCTACGAAAAAACGAATGCAAAATCTAACTCTTTGTTCTTTAAATGTTGTTGAACCACAAGAACCGATATTTTTCAAAGAAGCGGATAAAATCAGATTTTTTCAAGAAGAAAAAAACAAACATGAGAAGTCATCTTTGATAGAAAGGGATGTGTTAAAATGTGAACTAAATCCACCTATGATTGAGGTGGTAATGAGAAAGAAATCCTGGCCTTACTGAAAAAGACCGAAAAATAAAATTGAAAAATGGCTAAATAAGGCCGCAAAAAAATGAAACAAGGGATGTTCACGATCCCACTTAAAAAAATGAATAATGTCGTGCCACGACGTTAACTAAGGCGCTTCTTGGGTGGCAACCCAAGTTTATTTTTTCGTTAATTCGAGTGTTTAAAGTTCATTTTTTTGTTTAATTATTTGAGAGATCAGTGAGAGAGGGAACTAATCACGGGGTTTTTGGAGAAAAAGAAGAAAAAAAATGCAGGTTTTGAAGCATCTGGGGACATACCCGATCGACTACCACCTTATACTCGGTCGGGTATGGCCAAAAGAAGGAGAACCGGGCATTACTCGATCGAGGAGTGTTGATTTTTGAAAGGAAGCATGCATACCCGATCGGGTATCACTACATACCCGGTCGAGTATGAACAGAAAGGCGAAGCTAAAAGGAACCTGCCCCCAGCATTCGATCGAGTACAGGCCTCAAAAAGTGCAAAACAAAGGATACCCGATCGGGTATCACTATATACCCGGTCGAGTATGTACAGAAAGGCTAAGGTTAAAGAAAGCTGACCCCCACACTCGATCGAGTACAGGCCTCAAAACGTGGAAAAAGACACATACCCGATCGAGTATTGTGTTATACCCGATCGGGTACCGAAGGCAGTCTACTCAAAAATCCTGGTTTCCAGCCATACTCGACCGAGTAACAACCCATACTCGATCGGGTATACGGGCGTTTTAACCCCAAATACGCCCGAAACACTTCATCTTCCCCAAATCCCAAATCCCAATTTCGAACCCCTCTCCCCCAACCTCCATTTTCAAACCTTCTCTCTACCATAACTTCTTCATTTCTCCACCAAATCACCCCATTCCACCACCAAAATACTCCCCTCACCCTCCTCTACACACCCATACCTACCAATCCAAATTTCCCCCAGTTTTACAAGGTCCGAAAAACCCTACCCCAAATTTCAATTTTTCGGATTTCAAGCTTCCAAATCTCCAAAAATGGCACCAAGGAAGGATAAAGGGTAGAGCTCCAACGCCATGGCACCCATTCCAGGCTACGAGGACATCATCTTCGCCGACAAAGAACATCGAACTCGTTTCCTCACCACAATTGCAAGGCAAGTAAAACCTTCCCGTTTTTTATGCCTTGATGCTCTCAATGAATTAGGAGTGTATAAGAGCACTAGGAGATTTTTTCATGAGTTGAGCATGGATCGTATATTCAAAATGCAATACAACTCTAACGAAAAAATAATCTATGAATTCATGAGTTTGGTGCAATTTGAGACCGATGAAGCTGATTTTAGGGATGATAGACTCAAGTTTCGTATGTTTAACCAAAACCACTCAATAACGAAACTTGAGTTCGCCGAACATTTTGGTATTCCCGTTCCCCACCAAAAATCCATATCCGATAATACCGCTTTCGGCCATTCCCTGTGGACAAAGATGACCGGGGAAGCTAAATTTAGCTCCTCCCAACTGTATATTAGTCATGTCCAACATCCCGTCCTCCGCTTATTCTTGAAATTCTTTGCCAATTGCTTGCTTGGACGTCCCAACAACCATCACACTAGGATGGAGGATGTATGCCTGATGTCTGTAGCCCTATTCCGTGTTCATGTGGACTTCAATCTGTGCAATCTTATGTGGGCACATCTGAAAAAGGAAAGCGCATCCAAGGACGCTATTGTTGTGGGTGGGGTAATTATACACTTAGCCACCGAGTTTGGGTATACGGACAACTCTCCTATACCCGACTATTGCTTGATGAACATCTCTTGGTTAGGTCATTCGGGATGTACAGCCTTTTCCCATACAGTTTATGGTGCTGAACGACCAAAAAACATGTATAACTGGCTCATACACCCCAAGCCTCTCAAATACTTCTTCCTACCCAACCAAGAACTTCCCAAACTGCGCTACAGAGAAGCGGTAGAGGAACCCCATTACCTATTCCCACATGCCCTTCCACCACATCTCCAAGAACCGGAGCAAGAACCTCCCCAATACCAACCCGATTGCGAACCTTATGCTGAACCCCATGGCCATGAAGACATGGACGCCGACATCCCCGAACATACTCAAAACTCTCCACCACCCGACTTCTTTCAACAACTCTTGGAGGGTCAACAACAATTTCTTACGGGGTACAATCAAATGAACATGAACTACACGGCTATGGGAGACCGGCTCAACCAAATACAAGAGGAGCAAAGGGCCGGTTTTCAATGGTTGGAGGAGCTCCGGGAAGCCGACAGACATCGGTATGAAAAAGATCAACGTAGGTTCTACGGACCTATGTACTCTTACATGGCCCAACAGGGATCTTTTCAGACCATGGCGAACCCCCCTCCACCACCCTCGTGGTATGACCCCACTCATTGGGGTAACTTTGGAGGATCTAGCTCCGGGAGTGGAGGGTACGACGGCGGAGATGGCGCGGACACATACATGGGCGATGGTGGGCAGGGGAGCGGATTCGGAGGCACCTACTACAGCGGAGAAGGCGGGCACTAGGGACAGTGCTTGGTCCAAGTGTGGGGGAGAGACTCATCATGGTATGTAATTTTAATTTCCACCTCGCACTATGCATGTAATTCTTTTGAACTTTTTGCACACACACAAAAAAAGAGAATAAATAAAAGAAAAGAAATGCTAGTTAGGTTGAAAACCCAACAAAATGGGCAATCTAAGCAAAAAAGGCTTATAAAAAATGATGAGTGAATTGGGAAGAATGGAAAATGAAAAGAGATGCTATGATGAAAACCTGAAAAGGCTCCTAGGCAAAATGAAAGATATGAGAGAAATGTTTGTTTTTGCAGGCACTCATTGTATCTCTTTGAAGAATAAGAAGATTCAAAAAACAAAGAATAAGAAGAAGAGAGGAGGAGAAGAGAAGATGAACACTGGAAGGCCGTAAAACCCAAGATGTCTTTGTGTTTTTATGTTGTTTAAACTGTGGAAACTTTGGAAGACTTGACACTTGTGAACATTTGATTTTACTCGAGGACAAGTAAAGAAACTAAGTGTGGGGGAGTTGATACATTTGTAATTTTCATATGTATGTTTGTGTTTTTAATTAGTTTTGTTTGATTTTTACTTTGGAAATTACACACTTTTGGTGTAATAGTTTAGTTTGTTAAATTCTCATAAATAGTTTAGATTAGGTATATTCTGAGCTCAAACAGGTCTTGATCACTCAAAGGACAGTTGTTGAACCCCAAAAAGTGGAAGGAAGGTGCATAATTTGAAGACAAAAGAAGGATCCTTAAATTTTGGTCTATACTCGGTCGAGTATCACCTATACTCGATCGGGTATTAGGTTGAAACTTCAAATCGGATCAGATCCGAAGACAAGGGAACATGCCGGGAAGATTTCAGCCACGATTGAGTGTTTAAACCCGACCGGGTAGACCGACATACCCGATCGAGTATGCCTTTGAGTTTAAACGCAAAATCGGTCGAGTATGGCTCGAATATCACTTTCTACACATACTCGACCGAGTATAAACATATACTCGATCGGGTATACCTTTGGAACATAGCCTAAAATCGACCGAGTATACCTCGAATCTGGTATTACATGCATACTCGATCGGGTACCATGTATATACCCGATCGAGTACCCGAATCCCATCTCAAAAACCTATAAATACACCTCCCTTTCCTTCACAATTGATATCCAATTCCTTTGTACATCTAAGCTCAGTATAGAATAGTTCTTTCATTATATTTTTCATCATGTTTAGTCTCCAAATGAGGAGCTAAACTCTTCCATCTTGGTTTTGCTACTTTGAAGTTTAATGAATTTGTAAGTTGTGAGTTATTTTCTTTAATCTTCTTCCTTGAATATTAATTCTTCCTTTAAAATACTATTTCTATATCAAAGTTGGGGAGTGTTACTAAGATGAAAATTAGTTAACATCTTGACATTGGTTATAGTAATAGTTATTTCTTCCTCTATGTTAATATTGGGGAGTGTTACTAAAATGACAATTAGTTAACATCTTGATATTAATCATAGTAGGATTCATATTCTTTAATATTCTTCCTTGTGTATTAATTAATTCCTATTCATATTTCATGTTAATATTTTGAACATCACTTAAAGTATCAACTAGTTTTGTTTCTCATATTAATTATTACTAGAATCAATCGGTTAATACGCTTGTTATTAATCCGGTTCTTTCAACGGTAGTAAAACTTGGATTATTAATACATGCATCTCATGGTTAATATACCAAGGGGAATTAATTATATTGATTAAACCAATAAACCGCTTCTGTTGAGGTTATCAATCCCAATCGTTTTCATCTTAAGTTTATTGCTACTATCAAGTTAATATACGGCGCTTGTTCTATATTGACTCGATAGTAAGTTTTATTAATGAGCGCATCTCGTTATTAATAACTACCCTCGATGAACTGGATATATTCCTCGATTGAGTATTCGAGAGGAAGATAGTTAAAGATATAACCGGGATCGACGAACATTTCATTAAGTGGATAAAAGCAAAACCAAGCCTCCACATCTATTAATCAAACTCATATAGGTTGTTCATCTTAGTATTTTTAAATCAAACAAATCTAAACCCCCCTTGTTACTACTTATATAGAAGAACAAGTATTCCTTTCCCTGTGGATACGAACCTTACTTCGTTATACTATGTATAATCATTGTATTGTAATTATTTTGAGTGCACCTCACGACAAGTGCACGTTACCCATATCCTTCATATCAAAGTTTTTAAAGAGAATTTGTTTCATTTCATGTACCATCCCCTTATCATTAGTTGCGAGCAAAATATCATCCACATATAAAACAAGAAAACAAATTTTACTCCCACTAACCTTCTGGTATATACAATGATCCATGAGACTTTCAACAAAGCCAAAGGAAGAAATTATCCCATCGAACTTGAGATACCATCGTCGAGGGGCTTGTTTTAAATAGTAAATGGATCTATTAAGCTTGAAAACTAAATGCTCACCTTGACTAGAAGAAAAGCCTTCAGGTTATTTCATGTAAACCTCTTCTTCTAGATCTCCATTAAGAAAGGCCGTTTTCACATCCATTTGTTGCAATTCAAGATTAAAATGCACAACTAAGGCTAAAATCACACGAAGGGAATCTTTCTTAGAAACATGAGAGAATGTCTCCTTGTAGTCAATTCATTCAATTTGAGTAAAATATTTAGCAACAAGTCTTGCTTTATATCTATCAATGTTGTCTAATAAATCCATTTTGGTCTTATCGACCCATTTGCAGCCAACAACCTTGGCCCCATTAGGCAACTCTACTAGATCCCAGACTTTGTTACTCTTCATGGAGTCCATTTCTTCCTTCATGGCTTTGTGCCATAAATCAGACTCATGGTTACTCATGGCTTGTGAAAACGTTTCAGGATCATCTTCGGCTCCAATGTCAGTTTCTTGCAAATACACTTCATAATCACTAGGAATTGCTGACCTTTTAACTCGAGTGGACCTTCTTAATGCTGAACCATCATCTCCTTGAGGATCTTCAGGTTCAACTACCTCCTCAGGAATTTGATTTTCTTGAACAGGTTGATCCACTCGAATATTTCCAGCATATTTTCGAATTTCCGTAGTAGGTTGATGAGTACCAATTTGACCTTGAGGGATGCTGTGTACAATAATCAACCTCTGTGATGGCGTGGAAGGTTGGGATTCCATATGATCATGAACAGGAATCAAGTCCCTCAACCAATCTCTCCCACTAACTACGTCATTCTCAAGAAATTTTGCATTTCTTGATTCCACAATCCTAATCGTATGAGATGGACAATAAAACTTATAACCCTTAGAGGATTGCACGTATCTAATAAAGAAACCACTAATAGTCCTTGGTCCAATTTCTTCTCACGTGGGTTATAAATTCTCACTTCAAATGTGCATCCCCAAATACGCACATGTTTCAAACTCGATTTCAAACCTTTGAATAACTTAAAAGGTGTCTTAGGGACAGCCTTGGTTGGAACTCGGTTCAATATATACGTTTCCGTCTTTAGTGCTTCAGCCCACAAAAACTTAGGAAGATTGGAGTTGCTAAGCATACTCCGCACCATGTCAATAAGCGTTCGGTTTCTCCTTTCTGCAACACCATTTTGGTCCGGAGACCCAGGAATAATGTATTGGGCAACAATCCCGTGTTCTTGAAGAATCTTATCAAACGCACTAGGTGCTTGTCCATTTTCAGTGTATCTATCATAATATTCACCACCTCTATCAGATCTAACTATTTGTATTTGTTTCCCACATTGGTTCTCAACTTAAGTCTTAAAAGACTTGAAGGCATCCAATGCTTCATACTTATTTTGAAGCAAATACACATAGGTATAGCGAGAATAATCGTCAATAAAGGTGATTAAATATTTCTGACCCGACAAGTCCATTTATGGACAACATATGTCAGTATGTATGATTTCCAATATACTTGAACTCCTATTGGCACCCTTTTTAAACTTGTTTGTCTGCTTACCCTTAATGAAGTCTACACAAGTTTCAAAATCACAAAAATCAAGAGTACTAAGTACCCCATCATTAACTAATCGCTTAATTCTTTCAATGGAGATGTGGCCTAATCTCCGGTGCCATAACATAGAGGAATTCTCGTCAACATGCCCCACTAGGTCTTTTTGATCCAGTATGCACATGAAATGAATTAAGTGTGACATCATTTTGCAAATCAATATGGTAAATACCATCAGACAAAGTACTTTTTCCCACAAAAGTAGATTTATTGAATAATTCAATAAGTTTATTCTTGAAATTGAAGGAAAAACAGAATGGTACTGGTCTTGAAATTTAAATCAAATTTCGTGAGAAACTCGGTACATAAAAAGTCTTTTCCAAAGTTAAAACAAAGGCACTACTTAAAATTAAAGTGCATGTTCCAATGGCTTAGCTTCCACATGTGAGCCCATCTTGTTTCCAGATAAGATGCTTTGCTCACTTCCCACTGGCTTCCTTAGTTTCTGCATACCCTGTAAAGAGTTTGCAACGTGGATTGTAGAACCAGAATCAATCCACCACGAATTAGTGTTAACATCACACATATTGGATTCATGACAAACAAAGGAGGATAAGTTACCTTTATTCTCCAACCACTTCTTGAACTTGGCACAATCTTTCTTCATGTGTCCTTTCTTTTTATAGAAATAACACTTATGTACCTTCTTAATGTCAGTTTTGGGTGGTATTTTGCCTTTACCCTTGGCTTTAGAGGTGGTTGTACGAGACTTGTCAAATTTGCTCTTGGCTAAGGTTGTAGCTAGCATGTCACTTTCACCCAACTCCATTATGAGCCTTTCTTCTTCTTTCACACACATGGTCATTAATTCATTAATTGACCACTTATCCTTATGTGTGTTATAAGAGATTTTAAATGACCCATAGTGGTGAGGAAGGGTATTTAAAATGAAGTGCACCAAGAACGCATCCGACATAGTTACCTCCAAATTTTATAATTGAGTCGCTATATCCCGCATCTTCATGATGTGCTCTCGCACACCCTTAACGGTTGTGAGACGGAGTGAGGAGAATTTCATGATTAAGGTACTAGCTAAGGCCTTTTCAGGAGTGACAAATTGATCATCACTAGCCTTAAGCAAGTCATTGACATTGTTATGCTGATCAACTAAGCCACGAATTCCAGCTGAAATTTTAGTTTTTATAAACATTACGCTGAGCCGATTGGATCTCTCCCATCGCTCATATAGCGCAATTTCAGCCGGAGTACTTTGTGATTTAATGGTGGGCGGTTCATCCTTCCTAATAGCATAATCAATGTCCATGCAACCTAAGTGTAGGAGAACTTTTTCTCTCCAAACCTTATAGTTGTCACCAGTTAGTTCGAGAATTTCAATGCCTAACGAAATTTTGGAATGAGTAATGGGTTGAGAAGCTCAAAAAAGGTCCATATATATAGCTTGTGTTAGTTTTGAGGTACATATATAACTTAATTGCATGCATTACCAATGTAAATGATGCACCATGATGACTCAACCGCCATTAAAATTGACTATGGGCTAAATTCTTATGCATGAGTCTTAAATAATTTTGTACCCATACCGATAAACATATCAAACTATATTCCGAATAATAATTTCCTGTGTGATAAATTATTACCACAGTGCGATATTTTATCCTAATTAATCATACACATATAACAAAAATTTCCTGTGGGATAAATTATGTCATATCACGTATAATTAATTACAAGTTTTATGTCTAACTTTAATGTGATTTCCGCCAAAGGCTTCTTATACAATAATTTTAATTAATTAAGGATGATGTGGTTACTCCAAAATTAATGTAAATGTATTATCACAAAGGCAATCCTTTAAAGTTTTAAAACAACAATCGTGATGGACAATCCCTTAATATGCTCCCCGGATAGTCGGTCGGGGCTAGGATTTATTAAAGAGTAATTCTTTAGATAAATTAACAGTTCAAGTGAAACTAGTATAAAAAATGAAGTATAGCTAGTTTGTACTTCCCAACAATTTTCCCCGGTCTAAATTTCTCACGTTAATTGTTGTTTCGGTACTACCACAAATATTTTATAAATGGGAAAAACTTTAAAGGTAAGGAAATGAGATTTTTATTTACTTAATGTGCTTAAATCGCAGGAACTATCTCAATTATAATTATGCATAAGTTCAACTTTAATGGATATAATATGTGCATTAGGGCATCCTCATCCATGAGTTTATTTGAAGATCAATAGTGTGCGGTTCTAGTGAGAATGGTGCTTAACGTGAGAACGTGAGAACACTCACATTTAAAAATAATGTGGTGCGCAATGAAGCTATTCTGTTGCACATTTTCAATTAGCTCGAATTAAGCCTATATTATATAAACACGGTGGTATTTTGGTAAATATTGTGAAAATGTGAAAATGTGCAATATATAAGCTTCATTGTGCAACATGTTGGGGTAAATGTGGTGTTCTCACGTTCTCACGTTAAGCGTTGTTCTCATTTGATCCTAAATCTATATATATAGGATCTTAGGAGAGAAATGAGAACGAATCTGGACCGTTAGATTTGCTTTAAGTGAAATTCAATGTGCATTAGATGAAACTGTAATGTGCATTAAGTGAAATTGAAATGTGCAACACAAAGAGTATCATACAATGTCATTAAGTGAAGCTGAATTGTGCATTAGCTGAAATTGAAATGTGCACTATGTGAAACTAAAATGTGCAGAATAAAAGGTACGATGTGATGTTATTTTTGTACATTTTATTCCGCCCATTTCAGTTTCACCTAATGCACAATTGAGTTTAAATTTTTATTCTGCACATTTTAGTATCATGTAATACACATTTCAGTTTCATCAAATGCACATTTCCGTTCCACATAATATAATCCAACGGTCCAGATTCGTTCTTATTTCTCTCCTGGGAGTCCGTTCTTACCGGAACCGCTCCCTACACACACACACACACACACACACACACACACATATATATATATATATATATATATATATATATATATAATAAAGATCAAATGAGAACAATGATTAACGTGAGAACATGAGAACACACCACATTTACCCCAACATGTTGCACAATGAAGCTCGTCCAATGCACATTTTCGTGTTCGGCAAATTATTTACCAAAATGCCACCTTTATTATTTATATTGCTTATTTGGAGCAAAGTCAAAATGTGTACGAGACGGACTCTATTGTGTATCACATTGGGTTAATTGTGAGTGTTCTCACGTTAAACACCGTTCTCATTGGAACTGCACCGAATATATATATATATATATATATATATATATATATATATATATATATATATATATATATATATATATATTGTTGAGGTTTATTCCCCTCAACCCACAGGCCCAACACGTAACCTGGGGGTTTCGAATGGGTAGAAGGCAAATGAACTCACTAAACAACGGGGGGTGGGTTTATAACTGCTTTATTCACTGTAATGATTACAAGCCGAAAGGCCGAACGTACCGAAAATATACTATGTGCTGCTGATGCTATTACAATTCTAGAGTAACGAAGTGTGAACCCTTTACAATGAAATAAATGCGGCTATTTATAGTACCCCCTGGTGGTTGGGGGGCTGACGTGGCCGGCTGTGGGTGACATGATTCCAACTACCAAATCTTCAGCATTAATTGCGCTTCCCGCTAAGATCTTGGTTTCCCGCCATAGCGTGGGGGACGTCCGTCCCCTAAACTGGACTCAAATCTTTGGTGGCAACCTGGGCCCTCAAGTATAGCCCACAAGACATCCGTCCCCTGGCCCTGGAGATCTGGCTATGCTGGGCTACGTACGTCCCCTGGCCCTTGGACCCTGAGGCCTAGCTATGCTGGGCTACGTACGTCCCCTGGCCCTTGGGCCCTTGAGATCTGGCTATGCTGGGCTACGTACGTCGCCTAGCCCTTGGACCCTGAGGCCTGGCTATGCTGGGCTACGTACGTCCCCTGGCCCTTGGACCCTTAGACCTGGCTATGCTGGGCTACGTACGTCCCTCTGGCCCTTGGACTTCCTGGGGTTGATGGGCCGGTCCTTGTGGGCCATTAACCCAACACAAGTCCCCCACTTCTGATGTTCCGAGCCTGCGCGGGACATAAGGAAGTAAGATAACTTCCACCGTACCGCCTCGGGCCGTTGCTCCCTTTTTTCCGGGTGACGGTTTCTTCCCGCCGTTGTTCGCGGGGCTCTAGGTGCCAGCTATCAGGCCGGTTCAACTTCCAATGAAAAAGTAATCATTCCGTATCAGCCCGTCTCTATGCGACACGCGTCCCTGTATACGCTCCTTGCCACGTGTCGCCCGCGGGTTGGTTGTTGAGCCGGTGCCTCCCCTTATAAATACCGGAAACCAGGGAAGGGTTAGGGCTTTTCATCTGTTGTCTTCTCTTGCCCTCTCAGCGCCGTTCAGCGAGTATTTCGGTCCCGGTGTTCGTTCCTTTTTCAAGCTTCTAGCAAGGTAATTTCCCGTTTCCAATTTCTTCCTTTCTTCTCGTACATCTCCCCATGGCCTGCTCCATGGAGATTTTTTCCTCCTCGGAAGCTAGCTCCGGTTCTTCTACCGGTTCTTCAGCCGGTTCATCTTCGGCATCAGAACTCAGATCCCGTTCTTCGGCTGAAGCGAGCGGTTCTGGCCATTCCAGCGCTTCTTCAATGACAGTCCCTGATGTAGTAACTAATGCCGTCGTCCCGGTCGCAGGGGAACACGTTGACATGGCCGTTGACCCCGAAAACGCCGTTGCGATGGTGGTACAACCTGCCGCAACGGCGGGGCATACAACCGACCACGACTCGGGCGAGGAGACTGAAGAAGGGGATGACCTCCAGATCTACAAGCGTGGCATCCCCATGGACCATCACAGGCACATTGTGCTTATCCCGAACGTAGCTGTGATCGAACAGGTTTTTTCCAAAAGGGCCCTGAGGGAACTGCAAATTATCCTCCCCCACCTGCCTATTATAGCCTCTAGGGCGCAGATAATCTCTTTATGAGACGCCCGGGGATGGTGATGGTACATATGGATTCTCTAAAAGCCGGACCGCGCTTCCCGCTACATCCGTTTTACATGGACTTTTTCGAGTTTTATAGTGTGGTCCCGGCTCAATTTATGCCGAACTCCTACCGCCTGATCTCTGCGTTTCTTGTCCTCTGCAAATCGTTGGGGCTCGCCTTTTCATTTGACCTGTTCCACTACTTTTTCCAAGTCACTCCTCAAAACGCTGATGGGTTCTTGAGCGTGGCCGCTCGTCCTAAGAGAAAACTGTTCGAGGGGGCTCCCTCCTCTATCCACGATTGGAAAAACCGCTACTTCTTTATTCGTTATGCGGACGAGCGGCTTCCTGTGAGGTGGAATGGGTACCCTCCGAAGGTTCAGACACCGGAGCTAACCCCAGTGTTGCGGGAAGCCATGGACAAGCTGAGGCTGGGCGGCATTAGGAAATTAATAGGCCTTCTGACCATTGAGGCACTCTCCAACGCCGGGATAGGTACCTCCCGTGATCCCTGGACTGGCCTTCTCTAGTGTTCATCTTGTGGGCCCGGGCGGTCTGTTCCCTGAGGAGAGTGCCTTTGTGATTCGCACCGCCCGATACTAACGTTACTTTTCTGTTTTTTCAGGTCCTCCCCCTACTCAAGAGCAAATGGACAGTGCGGTTATGGCGGCTCGTCGTGAGGCAAAGGCTGCCAAGGAACGGGAGGCGCTAGCTAAGGCCCGTGCAACCGCTCAATCCTTTGGGGCCACCTCCTCTGCCGCGTCCCAGGCCAGTCAGCGGGTTGCTGATGCAGAGCGGCTCCTGGTCGCTGAGGTGACTGGGCCAACCTCTAAGGCCCTTCTTCAAGATAACCGGGTTCTGAATGTGAACCCGGTCAGCGTTGGTATCCCTGCTGGCGGGGAGAAGGATACGGGGAAGAAGACAAAGAGGCTGCGCCTTGAGCCCTCTGCTCCCAAGTCTACGGGCGTCGCGGTGCCCTCCGACGTTCGTTCCATTTCTGAAGTCTGGAAGGACATGGCCCTCCAGACCGGGCTTGAGTTATCAGGTCGTTCCTCGAGCGATCCCGTTGATAATGCTCTGCTTCTGAGCCTTGAGGTATGTTCTCCACATTTCTCTGTGTTATCTTCTGAATCCGCTCCTCGTTTCAACCTAACCCATTTTCCTTTCTTGCAGGCTGGGCAGAGCTTGCTGCAGGCTAGGGCTGCTCGGGAGAAAGATCTCGCCGAGCTCAAGAGGAAGGCCGGTGCGGCTTCCAAGAGGGAGCAGGAGGCTTTGCTACTGCGGGAGGCTGCTCAGGCGGAGGCGATGAAAGCGCAGGCTGCCCTGGCCCTGGCCCAACAGGAGCTCCAGGCCGTTCGTGCTCAGGGCGAGCGTGAGAAACAAGGCCTGCTTGCCAAGGTAGCCCTTGCTAAGAAGCATGGGATTTCTTTTGTTCCTGCCGCAGATCCTGCCTCCCGTTCCGAAGGTGGAGATCCTTCCGGCGACGTTCTGACCCTGGCCCTTAATGTGGAGGAATTCAAGAAAACTTCTCAGTTCCTCCAGGCCGCTTATGAGTACTGTCGGGGCGCTGCTGGAGAGGTTTTTGAAGCCGAGCTGCAGTCAGTGGCGGTTACGGAGCGTTTAGGTCATGGGGTGCAGCTTTTGGGGAAGACCGCCCTTGGTGGTGAGTGGCTTGCAGAGCTTGCTGATGATGCCTTCACCAAGGGTACTTTGAAGGTGTTAAAGCCCTTAGAAGCGTGCTCCCTCTGGTCGGCTGTCCCCCGCTCAACGTGGATGATTATACCGATGGGGCTAAGCTTCGGCGAGTTATGGGCAAACTCGACCGAGACGAGCAGCACACGGCGGCCGTTCAGAGGGGTGATATCCCTGATCCCCCCACTCCCGAGCTTCCCGTGGTGCCATCCGAAGAACCACCGGCCTCCCCACGCTCCCCTCCCCATGGTTTCCTTACATAACTTTGCTAGTTTCCCCTTCTGCTTAATTGTATGTTCCGGCCGGTAGGGCCGAAGAATAAAGCCTCCTTTTGTATTTACAGCTTTCGTTCTGTTTACTCATTCGTACTTCCCTACTTTCTCCTCTCCCTTTTTTTTGTTTTTTTTTACGAGGGACTGCTCCTGTCCCCTTTTGCTCATGGGCTCTTTCCTCTTCTTCTGACGAGGAACGGCTCTCGCTCCTTGTTCATGGGATCTTTCCTTTTCTTCTGACGAGGAACGGCCCTTGCTCCTTGTTCATGGGCTCTTTCCTCTTCTTCTGACGAGGAACGACCCTCGCTCCTTTGTTCTTGGGCTCTTTCCTCTTCTTCTGACGAGGAACGACCCTTGATCCTTGTTCATGGGCTCTTTCCTCTTCTTCTGATGAGGAACGGCCCTTGCTCCTTGTTTATGGGCTCTTTCCTCTTCTTCTGACGAGAAACGGCCCCTGCCCCTTTGCTCATGGGCTCTTTCCTCTTCTTCTGATGAGGAACGGCCTCTGTTGCTTTTGCTCATTGGCTCTTTCCTCTTCTTCTGATGAGGAACGGCCCTTGCTCCTTGTTCATGGGCTCTTTCCTCTTCTTCTGACGATGAATGACCCTTGCTCCTTTTTCATGGGCTCTTTCCTCTTCTTCTGACGAGGAACAACCCTTTTCTCCCCCTCTCTCTTCCTTTCTTCTTATTTTGTTTTTGGAACTTGTGAGGGGGGTGGTTTCAGCACTTGTCCCCTGTGGCGTGGATCTCGAAGCGTCCCCCAGCTGTAGGATGCACCAAACATGGCCCGCCACGTGTCTCTCCTTCATTCGGGAGCCGGGGTGGTTATCGCCTATAAATACCCCTTGCCAAAATAGGGGGATTGCTTTCGTTACTTCTGCCAGATTATTTCCTCTCTCTAGATTCCTTGTAAGTCTCCCATTTCTCCTCCGTACCTGCCATGTCTTCCATTGTCTCCAGGCCGTCCGCCCATGGCCGTTCCGGAAACTTATCCGATGACGGTTGTAACTCAGGGGACGACCTTTCGGTCTATAGGCGTGGGATGCCCCCCAGCCTCCTCGTTTCTCTCTCAACTTCCATCTCGTTCGGTGTCAACGCCAACATCTGCTTCTCAGCGAGAAGAACCTGATTCCCCGGTTGCTTCCCCCCCCACGGGTTTGGGACGCAAGGTTCCTCCGCCATCCTATGCGGCATCTTCCTGGCCATGTGGTCATCCATCTGGACTCCGTGGCAGCGGGTTTCCTTTTCCCACTGCTGCCTTTCCATGTTTCTCTTTTCACGGGACTTGGCATCGCCCGGCCCAACTCGTTCTGAATTCCCATCGGATTCTCGCCGGTTTCATAATCCGGTGCCACAACGTGGGGGTCGAGCCGTCTATGAAGTTGTTTCTGCATTTCTTCCGGCTTTCCCCGTACGGCCAGACGGGTTATCTCAGTGTGGTGGCCTGTTCGTGGAGGGTTCTTTTTTCCAACAACCCCTCCAACCCGAATAGCTGGCAGGAGAGGTTCTTCCTCGTCGGGGTTGATTCCCCCCTCCCCTTCTCCGATCGGTGGAATGCCTTCCCGGTCAAGTTTGAGCCTCCGGTTCTCCATTCAACCGAGCTGGAACAGGCCGCGCGTATCGCCGGTGAGGGGGTCCAGAACTTGCGTTTGCTGGTGAATGACACCAACTTGGGCAAGGCCGGCATAGGTACGTCCTCGTTGTGGCCCGGGTTTTGGACTCTCTTTTTTATGACTCCCAACTTTGTTCTGACAATTTCTCTTGTCCTTTGTGCAGGGCTTTATCCCAGATCCTCTGTCATGGTTCCCCAACCCCGTGCTACTCCCTCCTCTGTCCGGGCTGATGCTAGCAAGGGAAAGCAGATCGTTGGTGAGGATCAGGGCCAAAAAAGGCCGAAGGCTGAACCTACTGGGGATGAACGGCCCCCCAAAAAGTCTCCCCATGGGGAAGGGTCCTCCAAGGCCGTGGTGGTTCTTGATGGATCTGATAATGAGGCCGCCTCTCCTCCTAAGCCACCCCCCAAACCCCTGTTGGGCCAAGGTTCGAGCGATCCTCCTCCGTCCGGTTCGGAGGATTCATTTTCTGATATCATTGAGTTCTCCGGGTGGGCCCCCATGCTGAGTCGAAGAGGCAATTTGGGCAGACGGCCTCTTCCATTTGGTGTTCCCTGGGGTTGAAACTCCCTCTAGATTTCGCTGCTCGTGACAGCGCGGTGGACCTTCATGAGTGCGGCCTTAGCACACTCAACAAGGCCGCCATTTATTTCTGCAAGGCGCGGTTTGCCTATGAAGCTCGGGAGCGTGCTTCCGCCCAGGTGCGTTGTGAAGCCGATGATTTGGTGAAGAAGGCCAAAGAGCGCCTGCACCAGATGCAGCAGGATTTGAACGCTGCCCTTGGGCTCGCTAAGGGAAGCACGTCACTTCAGGAGACGGTGAGGAAACAAGCCGAGGAGCTGCAACTGCTTCGTGCCAAGGTGGCTGCCGTGGAGAAGTCCGACGTGCAGCTTCACCAGGTTGGTACGGATGGGGCCATTCCTTTTTTTGAGGCTGATGTTTCCAAGATCAAGGAGGCTGGATCTATTGAATTCCAGAAGTCCCGTGCCTATGTCGATGCCGTGAATGTCCGTGTAAAGGTGCGCCTTGCCCAGAGATTTGGGGAGTTTCTGGCTAAGAGTTCTGATCCGCTGAAGGATGGCATTGAGTTGGTATCGGGGACCTCCGCCGGCCAGGAGTTCCTTGCAGAGCTTGCCGACGATGCCTTTGCCAAAGGTATGATCGGCCTTTTGGCCGGAAACCTCCCGGCTCTCCAGCGTTATCTCCCCACCCCGTTTGATCCTGAGGCCGCTAGTTTCAATGCTTCGTTTGTTCAAGCTTACGGGGAGGCTTTGAAGGGCAAGTTCCAGGTGACGGACGGCCCCCCCTGGCTGGGTGAGTTTGTCAAATTTTGCTTTCCAGCCGTACCTCCTGGCTTGCTGGCCGTTCTTCCCGAGGCGGCTAATGTTTTTAAGATGGCTTACTTCAGCCCTCACGCCTCTGGGTTCATAGAAAGCTCTTGCAGTCACATCTATATTCAAGGATAGCTCCCCGAGGCGTGATGGTTCCGATTATTTTGTACTCTTGATTTCACTCCGAACTTATGTTTGTTGTACTTTCCGGCCGGTAGAGCCGATGAATAAAGTGTATCTTGGTCGCCGCGATCGTCTTTAAAACTTGTCGTCCGTTGGTCTTTCTGCTTATCCTTCCCTTTTTGGGATTCCCCAGTGCCTCTCTCCATTTTTTTTATTGTTTTTTTTATTTATTTATTTATTTATTTTTATTTTTTTTTGGAGAGGTCTTTTGTTTTGCCCCGTCGTCCGTTCGTCTTACCTGCCCATTTGGCCCGGTCCTTGGGATCTTGAGATGGGCTCGGCCGCGATTGTGACGCGGAGCGGGTTTACGCCCTTTGGGGATTCCCCGGTCTTCGTCCCGTCATCCGTTCGTCTTACCTGCCCATTTGGCCCGGTCCTTAGGATCCTGAGCTGGACTCGGCCGCGATTGTGGTGCGGAACGGGTTTATCCCCTTTGGGGATTCCCTAGTGCCTCTCCCCCCCCTTTTTTGGGAGGTCTTTTGTTTTGCCCCGTCGTCCGTTCATCTTACCTGCCCATTTGGCCCGGTCCTTGGGATCCTGAGCTGGGCTCGGCCGCGATTGTGACGCAGAGCGGGTTTATCCCCTTTGGGGATTCCCCGGTCTTCGTCCCGTCATCCGTTCGTCTTACCTGCCCATTTGGCCCGGTCCTTAGGATCCTGAGATGGGCTCGGCCGCGATTGTGATGCGGAACGGGTTTATCCCCTTTGGGGATTCCCCAGTGCCTCTCTCCCCCTTTTTTTAGAGAGGTCTTTTGGTACGATGGTTATATCGTTTGGATGATTAGTCCTGCCCGGCGGGGGATGTTGATTTCCCCCGGGAGGCTCGCAATGTTTTTGTGATGATGCTGTACACCATGATTTTATCGTGGAAACCCGGAAAGGGAAAAACCACGGGACTTTTTGGGCTAACGTCCAAGCCTCTTGTCTTTATTAATTCCTGCTGTTACATTTGTATGAACGGAATACTCCTTTATGGTCTCTTCCCCCTGTCTCTTTTTTTTTTCTCGGGGGGGTCCTATTGGTAAAATTTCTTCAGGTGCTCCACGTTCCATATGCCAGCGGAACGTCCTTCCATAGTTTGTAAGAGGAACGTCCCTGCCGCCAATCTCTTCTCGTATACCCTTTACGGCCCTTCCCAATTTCTGGCCATTTTGCCTCCTTCAAGCGGCTTGCTCTTCTCCCGCTTCCGTAACACCAGGTCTCCGACCCTGATTTCTCTGACTTTTACCGCTTTGTTAAAATACCTCTCGGTTGCCTGATGATATTCCTCCATGCGCCGTGCGGCTAGGTCCCTTCTCTCCTCGATGAAGTGCAATTCGACCCTTGGGTTCTCCTCGTTCTATCGTGGGTCAAAGTGCAGAGTCCGGTGCGTGGGCACAAGTACTTCGGTGGGGACCTTGGCCTGAAATGTGTATGCCAGCGCGAATGGTGTTTCCCCGGTCGCCGTTCTTGGAGTTGTCCTGTATGTCCACAGGACATAATTCAGCTGCTCCGGCCAGGTTGAGGAGTAATCTTCCAATTTTTTCTTTATGCCATCCATGATGGTCCGGTTCATATTCTCCACCTGGCCGTTTGGCTGCGGGTATGCGACTGAGGCCTCTGAATGCCAGATGCCCCACTTGGCCAGATATGCCTCGAATCCCTTGCCAACGAACTGCCGGCCGTTGTCTGTGATGATCTGTTCCGGGATGCCGAACCGGCACAATACGTTCTGCCATACGAACCGTTGGCATTGGAACTCAGTGATGTTCTTCAATGGTTCGGCCTCCACCCACTTCGTAAAATAGTCAATGGCCACTATTATGAATTTCTTTCCGCAGGTTGTCCTGGGAAGGGGTCCCAGCAGGTCTATCCCCCATCTCGCAAATGGTAGGGCGACGGTCATTGGGGTGTAGAAGCTGGCCGGTCTTCCTGGCATAGGTGCGTACTGCTGGCACACCACACACCTCTGGGTGTGGTTGAAGCAGTCCTGTTGGATGGTTGGCCAGTAGTACCCCTGTAGGATGATCTTCCTTGCCAGCGTCCGGGGTCCTTGGTGGCTGGAACAGATGCCCTCATGGATTTCCTCCATGACTGATGCTGCCAAGTTCGGTACTAGGCATCTGAGATATGGCCCGCCGAACGTCTTTTTGTACAGTTCACCCCCAATGATCTCAAAGCTTGCCGCCCGTCTCTTTACCCATGGGGCCCTTCCGGAGGTGCGTCCATCTTTCTCGAGGGGGAGGGTCCCACTTTGAGATAATCTGTCACCTCCTTCACCCAATTGGGATCTGCATAAGAAACAGCATTTACCTGGATCATTTCTGTTGTCGGTCGGAGTAGTGCCTCCTGTCTTGCAAAATTCCGGATATGTTGTGGGACGGTCGGCGCCTGTTCCCGGGGCAGGGGATTGCCTAGCTTGGATAGGATATCAGCTTCGGCATTCTCTACCCGAGGTACTAGGTCTATGATCACTTGTTCGAACTGTGCAGTCTGCTCCTCTGCCAGTTCCTTGTAGGCCTTCATCCGTTCTTCCCGAGTCTCAGCCGTGCCATTCATCTGTGTAACCACCAACTGGCTATCCATTCGCACCTTCAGACGAGCTGCTCCGAGGGCCCTCGCATATCTCAATCCTGCAATCAGAGCCTCATACTCGGCCTCGTTGTTGGTGACTTTGAATTTGAATTCCATTGAGTAATAGGCCTTGAATCCCTCGGGGGAAGTGATGACCGCACCCCCCGCATCCCTTTGCACTTGCTGCCCCATCGGTATACATTTCCCACCAGTTGTCTAGGTCACTGCTACCGTATTCTCCTTCCTCCGTTCGTGCTGTGCATTCGGCAATGAAATCTGCCAGCGCCTGTCCCTTGATCGTCGGCCTGGGTTTGAATTCCACGTTGTACTGCCCGATCATCAAGGACCAATTCGTAATCCGCGCACTCGCCATTGGGTTCCTGAGGATAGTGGCCAAAGGCTGAGTGGTGAACACCGTCACCGGGTGTGCCTGGAAGTATGGCGCCAAGCGTTTTATTGCCGCGATCAATGCCAGGACCGTCTTCTCCATCAGTGTGTACCTTGTCTCCGGGCCGTTCAGCGCTTTGCTGACGAAGTATATAGGCCACTGAACACCCTCAACCTCTTTCAGCAAGACGGAGCTTACTGCCTGGTCAGCCACCGCCAGGTACATGTATAGTGGTTCCCCGTGGTTTGCTTTGGTTAGGACAAGTGGCGAGGAGAGGTACGTCTTGAAATCTTCAAAGGCTGTCTGGCATTCCGGCGTCCACTCAAATGGGTTGGCTTTCTTCATGATCTGGAAGCAAGGGATCACCCGATCGGCCAGTTTTGACATAAACCAGCTCAGTGCCGCCAAGCGCCCCGTGAGTCTCTGTACATCTTTCAAATTTTTGGGGGCCTCCATGTCCATGATGGCTTTGACCTTCTCGGGATTAGGCTCGATTCCCCGCTCGCTCATCATGTAACCAAGAAACTTCCCCCCCTTGACGACAAAGGCACACTTCTTTGGGTTCAGCCTCATGTTCGCTCCCTCCATAATGGTGAAAACCCGCTCCATGTCCTGTACATGATTCTCCTTTTTCCTGCTTTTGATCAGGATATCGTCCACGTACGCCTCCATGATCTTCCCAAGGACGTCCTTGAACAATATCCCGATCATTCTCTGGAAGGTGGCCATCGCATTCCTCAAACCGAACGGCATGACCACATAGCAATACACCCCGTCTGAGGTGACGAAAGCAGTTTTCTCGGCGTCGTCTGGGTGCATGAATACCTGATGATACCCCCTGAAGGCATCCATAAAGCTTAGCATCTCGCATCCTGCGGTTTCATCCACCAAGAGGTCAATCCTCGGAACGGGATAGGGGTCCATCGGGCAAGCTTTGTTGAGGTCGGAGTAATCGACGCACATCCGCCAGGTAGTCCCTTTCGGAGCTAAGACGACGTTGGACACCCATTCCACATGCAGGACAGGCCGTATGTGGCGTATGCCCAGCAGGGTGGTGACTTCCACCTTGATGAAGTCCCTTCGCTCGACTGCCATGTATCTTTTCTTCTGTTGCACAGGTCTGGCATCTGGCCGAACGGCCAATTTGTGACAGATGATGCTGGGATCAATCCCTGGCATATCCTCCGGTCCCCTAGCAAATAAGATTTTGAACCTCTGTAGAGTCATGATCACCCCTTCCCGGATTTCCGGCTCCAGGCCGGTCCCAATGGACACCTTTCGATCGGAAGGATCGTCCAGTTCTACTTCCTCCAGCAAGGTAGCCGGCTCTAGTCGGAACATGGCCTCCTCCTGCCGGGCTGTCTCCGCAATGTTGTTAACCCTCATGTCCTTCTCTGTCATCCTCTTCACTGCCTCCTTGTAACATGCCCTTGCCGTGTCTGGGTCCGTACGGGCCACACCCACCCCAGTTTCCGTGGGGAACTTTATGCGGGAGTGCCGTACGGAGCAGATGGCTTCCAGGTCCTCCAATCCAGGTCGTCCCAGAATGGCATTGTGGGCGCATTTGAGCCGCACCACCACAAACGTCATGGGGATCGTTGCCCTGTGTTCGCCGTCCCCGATTTCAACCGGTAGGATGATAGTTCCTTCTGCATCGATGCTGTGGCCGGTGAAACCAGCCAGGGGTGTCCGTAGGGGGCTCAAATCGGCCTTTCCCAGGTGCATTTTTTCGAACACGTCCCAGTAGAGGACATTGACACTGCTCCCTGTATCAACAAGAACTCGTCGGATTATCCACTCCCGGATATCCATACTGACTACCAGCTCATCCCTGTGCGGCCCTGGTGTTTGCGGCAGATCCGCTGTCCCAAACGTGATGGGCTCGATCTTGTGTTTCTTGGCGAGGGGTGCGGAGATAGAATTTATCCGGAGGGCCCTCTCGAACTTCTTCCTCTCCGCCGGGGTATCCCCGGTCTCCGCCCCTCCAAAAATCATTTTGATTTCCATCTTCTTCTTGGAGCCGACCGGTCCGAGAGATGCCTCTGGCCTTTTGCCGCTATGACGGAAATCCTCCTCCTTGACTCCGGGGTCTCGCCGATCATCTTGGCGCCAGCTGTAGGGCCTCCTATGCTGTTGTGAGGGTCCCTGATATGCTCCTCCCATGGTGAATTCACCCAGATACCCCCTATCAATGAGCTGCTGGATGGCGTACTTCAGACTTTTACAATCGTCAGTACGGTGTCCCTGCTTGCGGTGGTACTCACAATATGATCCCACGTCCCAGCCCATCATGAGCCTCTTGGTGGGTACCGGCTCTTTGAGCAGCCCCTGGTCCTTGATGGCCCCAAAAATTTGGCTGATTAGGTAGGCCAGGGGTGCCAGCCCTATGCTCATATGGGGGCCATCCCCCATGCGTTCCTGTGCGGCCCATGGGACATACCCGCCGACCGTCTTCTTCTTTTTGAGGGGTGGCGATTCCACCGGTCCGGGACCCAATCGGTCTGATGCTTTGCGCGCAGCGGGGGCTGATGCTCCGTCCCGCTGTGAGACCTCTTCCTCAATTGCCGCGAAAATGTGCGCGCGGGCCAGCACCTCGGCGTAGTTGTTCCCGGGGTTCCTTTTCAAATCCAGATAGAGGTCCCCAGTTGCTAATGAATTGGTGAAGAGGGTGATGCCGGTGCTCTCCGGAAGATCCTTCACCTTCAAGGTCTCATCCCTCCACCTGATCATGAAGGCAGATATGGATTCTCCCTTATTCTGGTGGACGTTCGTCAGCCAACTGAAGTGCTTCTTTTGCGTGGAGCTGGACGCGAACTGAGCCATGAACTGTCGGGATAGTTTTTCAAAGTTGTCGATAGATCTGGGCCTGAGCTGCCCGAACCACTCCTGTGCTGGCCCTCTAAGGGTGCTGAAGAAAAGTCTGCACACAGCCTCATCGGAGGCTCCCAACATGGAGAGCGTCCCTTGATAAGATAGCAGATGGGCTTTGGGGTCCCCGGCTCCGTCATAAGTTAATGTTCCAGGGGGCTGAACGTCCCGCGCAAAGTCTACCGCCATGACCCTGTCGGTGAAGGGGGGTGAAAGTGCAATCCTGGGCTGGGCCTGAGCGTTCTCCGTCCGTCGATTCAGCTCATTTATTTGCCTCTGCATGTCTAGGAGCATGGCATCTCGTGGATCAGTCCCAACGGGCGCGGGGGTTACTACTGCCAAGGTGTCCCCTCTTGGTGCAACGCCGTGATTGTGTTGGCCAAGGTACACTCGGGCCTCCGCCGTCATGCCACCCACTACGGGGGTATGTTCCCTAGTCGTTCCTCCATCGCGGGGCATGACCGGCGTGGGGTCCTGAAACGTGTGGCGCTATGTTCCCCTGATGGGCCTAGCTCCCGTGGCGCCCCCCATACCCGGAGAGCGGGTGTTCTGGGTTATCCTGGAATGGACCGAGCGGCAGGGATTGCTATTTTCGCCAGTGTGTTTGGCGAAAGACTGCATGAGACGGACGGGTGAGAGCGGGGTGCGCTCGGTATTGGCAGTGTACACATGCTCTTCCTCCCGCTGGTCCGCCAGTCGGCGGATAATATCTACGGTATCTCGTAGTGCGTTGGGGTCCCTGCAAAGTTCCTGTGGAATCAGGTCGGTGAGCATCCCGAAATCCCCTCGGCTCCATAGACTAATGGATTGCCCCCCCGCTGCCTGGTTACGGCTCCTCCTGCTGTGAGCCAGTCGTGATGATAGGTCTTGAGAATTGCCCACGTTGTTAGTGTTCATTTTGTTTGTTTTTTGGTTGTCTTAGAAATTTTAAATGGAGAGCTTGATTAAAAGAGCTTCTTGATCAGTTTCCCACAGACGGCGCCAGTGTTGAGGTTTATTCCCCTCAACCCACAGGCCCAACACGTAACCTGGGGCTTTCGAACACGTCCCAGTAGAGGACATTGACGCTGCTCCCTGTATCAACCAGAACTCGTCGGATTATCCACTCCCGGATATCCATTCTGACTACTAGCTCATCCCTGTGCGGACTTGGTGTTTGCGGCAGATCCGCTGTCCCAAACGTGATGGGCTCGATCTTGTGTTTCTTGGCGAGGGGTGCGGAGATAGAATTTATCCGGAGGGCCCTCTCGAACGTCTTCCTCTCCGCCGGGGTATCCTCGGTCTCCGCCCCTCCGAAAATCATGTTGAGGTTTATTCCCCTCAACCCACAGGCCCAACACGTAACCTGGGGGTTTCGAATGGGTAGAAGACAAATGAACTCACTAAACAACGGGGGGGGGGGGGGGATTTATAACTGCTTTATTCACTGTAATTCACTGTAATGATTACAAGCCGAAAGGCCGAACGTACCGAAAATATACTATGTGCTACTGATGCTATTACAATTCTAGAGTAACGAAGTGCGAACCCTTTACAATGAAATAAATGCGGCTATTTATAGTACCCCCTGGTGGTTGGGGGGCTGATGTGGCCGACTGTGGGCGACATGATTCCAACTATCAAATCTTCAGCATTAAATGCGCTTCCCGCCAAGATCTTGATTTCCCGCCATAGCGTGGGGGACGTTCGTCCCCTAAACTGGACTCAACTCTTTGGTGGCAACCTGGGCCCTCAAGTATAGCCCACAAGACGTCCGTCCCCTGGCCCTTGGGACCTGGAGATCTGGCTATGCTGGGCTACGTACGTCCCCTGGGCCTTGGACCCTGAGGCCTTGCTATGCTGGGCTACGTACGTCCCCTGGCCCTTGGGCCCTGGAGATCTGGCTATGCTGGGCTACGTACGTCGCCTGACCCTTGGACACTGAGGCCTGGCTATGCTGGGCTACGTACGTCCCCTGGCCCTTGGACCCTGAGACCTGGCTATGCTGGGCTACGTACGTTCCCTGACCCTTGGGCTTCCCGGGGTTGATGGGCCGGTCCTGGTGGGCCATTAACCCAACATATATATATATATATATATATATATATATATATATATATATATATATATATATATATATATATATATATATATATATATATATATATATATATATATATATATATATATATATATATATATATATATAGGGCTGAGATCACATACTAACCATGCTTAATTTACTAACCTGCAAACTCAATAATATGCACCACTTTGAACTTTAATATGCAATACAAATAATGTAAATATGAAACTGCTAGTGTGATATTGTGATATTCTCTTACGTTCAAAACAAGTGTGATATTCATTTATGTTAGCTCGTATATTTTGGGACATCATTTAATATTATTATGCAAACATAGTACACTAGAAAGACAAATTCTAGAAGCTATATGTTTTACTATGGATAAAGTGAAAGCCATGGATAAAATCATAATTAAAAATACGTATGACCTCATAATAATGAGAACAAATGTATTTTTTCTCTCTAATATAGCATCAACGTCAACTTCGATTAGAGGAATCAGAACTGATATGCGTCTTCTTGGATTAGATGAGAATATGTCTTTGGAGAGAGCAAAGTGGAGGACACACATCCATGTGGATGATTGATGTCTTTTCTACCTTTGTTCTCTTTTTTCTTTTATTGTTTATCTTCTTTATCTTTTTATATGCTTATGTTATTTTTATCTTCTGGCTTTTTATGCTCTTTTATTTTTTATCTTTTATCTTTCTTATATTGTTGTGTTATTGTTATCTTATTTTTATTTATCTTTTTTTTATTCGTTTTATCTTACTTTTTTTCTTCCCTTTTTTGTCCATCTTCTCTGTTTGACATCGATATCATAGATCGATTCATGTTAGTCAACCCAAAATTCTTTTGGGATTAAGGCTTGGATATGAATGTAGACTACAATGTGAAAGAACAATAAACACTTACAATGTGAAATAACATTATACTCCGTATTTATAAGAACTTACATAGCATAAAGAATGTCATTATGAAAATGAAAGCATCACTATTTGTAAATGTAAATAAAAAATTAAAAATAAATACGTACGTTGCGTACTGAGATATATTGTAAAATGTAATTTCATCATCTAATACAATTGTTAATTGTAATCAACATGTAAGGGGAGGAATACTTTGCTCATTCCTAAAAAAGTTCTGGGGATCGATCATTGTTTTAACCCGAACGAGCCTATCAAAATTATTCCTGAAATATTTGCTCCCCCAAACCTTAGCTTCATCATACCTGGAACAGTTAAGATTGTAGTTCTGTCCAATGTCAAGATCTCTATAATTAACAAATGCTTCTCTTGGATACATGGAAACAAATGGAGCAAAGTAATCATAAAACCTTCTTATCCATCCAATGTGGTTCTCAAAGGCCTCACTACTTTCTTGAACCCAACTCACCCAATGTTGGATTTTGTACAAATTTCCAGCTCTATGAGGAAAAGGAGTGGAAGATTCAGGAATCTCCTCCATTACTCCGCCGTATGGAGTTAATATAATCAAACCAGAATAATTTTGACGCAGTAACTCCCAAACCCCTTCCCATCCCTCCAAAGGGATTGGCTTCTTCACAAAGTCAGATTTGGCTTTAAAGTAATTCGGTCTTCCATTATTAGAGGTAACATTTAACAAATCAGTAAGGGGTGAATTCGGGAACCCGTAAATATATAAGACCGATTCAACCCAGCTTAACTCGGTGAGGTTTTCCCGAGTTACCCCTAACTCGTGAAACCTTTCGTCCAAAATTGGAAGCAATTCTTCGATTGGTCCGAGGAACAATGAGTTGAAAATGATAAATGTCTTCTCTTTACTCATTAATCCATTTGCAATCACTCTAATGAAGAGCTCTTTAGGTAAAGTAGGAGCAATTGTTTGCCATTTGTACACAAGATTTGTCACGTTTGGGTCAACGGTTTTCATAACGTTGAAAACAGTCACATTTTCTGGCACGTCAACTAAGCTTACTTTCCATGCAAGAATTACACCAAAAGTGTTCCCTCCCCCTCCTCTAATAGCCCAAAAGACATCCTCCCCCATTGACCCTCGGTCAAGGATTCTCCCGTACGCGTCGACCAAACGCGCGTCTATCACGTGATCCGCCGCCAGGCCGTATTTCCTCAACATCGTACCGTATCCGCCGCCGCTAAAGTGGCCGCCGACACCGACTGAGGGACAAACGCCCGCCGGAAAACCAAGAGTCCTGCTTTTCTCCGAAATCCTATAATAGAGTTCCCCGATCGTGGAACCCCCGCCCACCCACGCCGCCTTCTCCACGGGATCGACCGTGATGTTCTTGAAGTTGACCAGATCAAGAATCAAGAACTGGTTCCCGAAGTAGCTCGTGTGAGAAAGGCCTTCGTAATCGTGGCCGTTGCCCCGCACCCGAACCTGCAAGGCTTGGTCTTTCGCACAGCGAATCACGGCCTGCACGTGGGATTCCTCACGGGGAGTGACTAGGATGAGAGGTTTCGGAGTGTCCGAGGTGTTGAACCGGCTGTTCTGGATACGCGATCCTAAGATGGAGGCGAAGGAGCTGCTATTTGCGGTGTAGATGTCGCCGGAAACAGAGGAATCGTTCTGGGAATTATAGATCATACATTGTTGGAAATCGAATATATTGGCCGTGGCGTTGCATGCTGTGGGGATAAGAAGAAGCAAAGAAATAAAGACCCAATATGAGTTTTGAGTCTTCATTTTAATCGATTTTTTTTCTTAAGGAATTCGTGTTTTTAATTTATACTCCATTAGTTATGAAGGTTAGGGAAGCATAATTTTATAATGCTACACCTGTAGTTGGAATGGGAATTAAATTCAAACGTTATTCTTTCTTTTGTGTATGAAGAAATCCATTTGCGGGAATTAAAGTCGAACGTTACTTTATTTTTTGCGAGTGGAGAAATTCATATCCCATCCGGAGTATTAAATATTACGTAGTAATATATAATTCATTTTTAAAAACTAATTCTCCCTCCGTTTCCGAAAATTCTTCCCATGTTATTTTAGATTTGAGTTTAAGAAAGTGGGAAAAAAGTGAAAATGTATGTAATAAAATTATTAGAGGCTTAGTATTGTACTTTACATTAAACTCTCTTTATTATAAATATATCTGTCAGAGCTCCTCAGGGAGTGACCTTTTCCATTATTTCACATGGTATCAAAGACCTAAATTTTTCTCTCTCCTAAAACCCTCCTTCCGCTCGATGACTTTCGCCGAAGGTCAGCACGCTTCTACCGCAGCCACCTTCTCTTCTACCACAGAGTCCACCGTGGCACCTTCTTCCTCAATCACGGCGCCGGCCCATTCTGCCTTCACCGACGCAGCCGTAACCAACGCTGCCTTCTCCGTAACAGCATCGCCACATACGTTTTCCTCTCAGCCGGGACCGAGTATCCCTAACGCTGCCTACTCCCTGTTTCCTCCGGCGTTTCCATGGCAGCCACCTACCATGCCGTCTATCCCTGGGCTCTTCTCGGCACCCTTCTCGGCTGGATCATCGTTTGCCGGTCCCACTTTTGTCGGCTCCCCTGGTGTTTCCTCTGTCATCCCTCCCTCTCGCACACCAACAGCCAGCCCGGCCGGTTCACTCCTCACGGATCTGGCCCAAAGTATCTCTCATGTGGCAACTAATGTCACAAATATTGTGACTACCAAATTATTAGCGGTGGAAGACTACACTACCTGGCGCACACAGTTTGAATCATTTTTGGTGTCCCAAGCTCTTCTTGGCATGGTTGATGGCTCCATTCAGGTACCACATGCTTATTCCATAGATGCTCTTAACCGTCAGACTCCCAATCCCGAATTTTCTACTTGGTTGAGAATTGATCAAACCATCCATTCATGGTTATTTGCAACCCTATCTAGGGATGTTCTTATCGATGTACGTGATTTAAAACATTCATATGAAATTTGGGAGCGATTGGAGTCTCGGTTTATGTCTGCCAGTTTAGCGAGATCTATGGAATTAAAGCGTTTATTTAATCAAATTAATAAGAAACTTGATCAATCCATGGATAATTATTTGCGAGAAATTAAAACATTAGCTGATGATCTTGCCACAATCAATTGCCCTGTGCCTCAGCGTGAAATTTTAAAAACTACTATTATGGGACTAGGACCTGAGTATGAATCTTTATATACTGATGTGTCCTTATTTGGACAAAATTTCCCGTTTGAGACTCTCCGTAATCATCTTCTTGAGTTAGAGCAGCGGGTCCTGTATCTCCGCTCCCAGGAGTCCCAGTCCCTTCATCAGGCGTTTGGCGCAGCTGTTTCTTCTCCCAGGCAGCCGTCTGGGCAGCAGCCGACTCAGCATCATTCCGGATCCACGCACCCGGTCGGGCAGCAGTCTTACCCGGTCGGGCAACCTCGGCAGTACGGCGCACCACAGCGCGGTCGAGGATGTGGGCGTGGCAGAGGCCGCGGAGGCAGAGGGCGTGGCCGAGGACAGCAACAACATGCATATTGGTTCCCCCAGGGACAACCAGTTTATTACCCCGGAGGGGGTGGGCAGCCGAGTACACCTGCAGGGGGTGTGACATCTACGGGTACTGTTATTTTTAATTCTGCTGTGTCACATTTAAATATTGATGCTTTACCTATCTGTGTTACTAACCGTAGTAATGCAGGCTTGCCATCAGACGGGGGTATTCTCGGATCTGTTCCCCATCCTGTTCTCTGTCAAATTTGTTTTTCTACAGGTCATTCTGCCATTAATTGTCCTTCTCGTTTCACACAACCGTCGTCTCCTGCTCTGTTGACTACTCCCGGTGACACTACTCCTGCTCTAGGGTTTCCTGATTCAGGAGCTTCTGCTCATATGACTGAATCTGAAGGTATTTTAGTTAATAAATCTCCCTACACCGGCTATAATTCTGTTAGTGTTGCCAATGGTGCCCATCTTCCCATACGTAATATTGGTGATGTTGCTTTACCTACATCTGGTAAAGCAACTGTATAATTTAATTTCCATTAAAAGGCTCTCTGCTGATAATAATTGTACTGTAATTTTTGATAGAAAGTCTTTTTTGATTAAGGACAAAGCAACGGGGGCAATACTTCTGCGAGCTACCAGTAGTGGGCCACTTTATCCTCTCCATCTGCCGCCATCATCACCATTAGTTTTTGCTTCCGTTTTAGCTTCTGGCCCTGTGTGGCACCGTAGATTAGGTCACTGTGGTGATAGTACTTTACAGTTTCTTAAGAGAAAACAATTTTTATGTAGTCAAACTCCCTTTACTCATGAGTATGTGGCTTGTCGTTTAGGAAAATCACAATGTTTTCCTTTTATGGATGCTAGTCATAATTCTGTTTTTCCTTTGGAAATTATTCATTCTGATGTGTGACAGTCACCTGTGTATTCAAATTTGGGATTCAAGTATTATGTATGTTTCATTGATGATTTTTCTCGTTATACTTTGATATATCCCATGTGTCACAAAACTGAAGTTTTTATGCACTTTAAAAATTTTAAAGCTTTGGTTGAAAATCGTTTTAATCAGAAAATTAAAAATTTTCAAAGTGATGGGGGAGGTGAATTTGTTAATAATAATATGCAGCAATTTTTTTCTGCTAATGGCATTTATTTTCGAAAATCTTGTCCTGACACACCTCAACAAAATGGGGTTGCTGAGCGCAAGCATCGTCATTTACTTGAGTTAACTAGGACCATGCTTCTTGAAGCTTCGGTTCCGAGTCACTATTGGGTCGATGCCATATTCACTGCTGCATATATTATTAATAGATTACCCTCTCCTACCTTAAATGGTTTTTCTCCGTACCGAAAACTTTTTAACCGTGTTCCGGATTACTCCTTTATGCGAGTATTTGGTTGTGCCTGTTATCCAAATTTTACTGCCACCTCAGCCAATAAATTATCACCTCGTTCAGTTCAGTGTGTTTTTCTTGGCTATGCATCTGGTTATAAAGGCTATCGTTGTTTGGATCCTTTTACAGGTCGAGTCTATGTTAGCCGTCATGTTAGGTTTCATGAGGACACTGATAGAGTATATCTAGAGAGAAGTGAGAGCTAGAGAGAGAAGTAGTATATTTGCTTTGTATTAATGAATTCTGAACCCCTACAACTACTCCCAAGGGGAGTATTTATAGAGAAAATTAGGGCTGGGCTCCCAAGTCTTGGGCTTGGGAGGCCCATTTACAACAGGGCCACTAATGGGGCGGATACAAAGTGTATAGAAATGATAAGTATAAAATCTTGTTCTAGAGGCTATCTATGGATGACGAGGGCATGGCCGATGAGGGCATGGCCGATGAGGGCATGGCCGATGAGGGCATGGCCGATGAGGTCACCCGGTTCTCCTGACTTCTGGATCATATTCTGGGCGGCCTTCTTTCTAGCCGATGAGGGCATGGCCGATGAGAGCATGGCCGATGAGGACACCCAGTTCTCCGGGCTTCTGGATCATATTCTGAGTAGATCTTTTCCTGGCCGATGAGGGCATGGCCGATGAGAGCATGGCCGATGAGGGCACCCGGTTCTCCGGGCTTCTGGATCATATTCTGGATAGATCTTTTCCTGGCCGATGAGGGCATGGACGATGAGAGCATGGCCGATGAGGGCACCCGGTTCTCCGGGCTTCTGGATCATATTCTGAGTAGACCTTTTCCTGGCCGATGAGGGCATGGCCGATGAGAGCATGGCCGATGAGGGCACGGCCGACGAGGTCACCCAGCGATCGTGGTACCTTCTGTTCTTCTGAGTATGTGGGTCCTGGGGCCTAGACTCATATACTCCATCAGGAGTCCCCCGCTCTCTAAGCTGAGATGTAGACGAAGTGAAGGAGAGTAGATTTCTGTGCTTGATGTTCTTGGCCGATGCGGGACCACGTTGGCCGTTCCCTGTCGTGGCATTTGGTGGCCCTGTTCTGAGTTTGGCCGTTACCCATTCCTTGATGTGGACGAGGAAGGCTGTTACTCCTCTGATGCGCTTGTTTGCGGACGATGAGTGTTCCGGCATGAGTGGCCGACGAAGGTAGTGTCTATCCTTGGTCGTTGATGGTTTGAACTTCCCTTTCGGGCTGATGAGGCCATTGTAGTTATCTCTTGTTTGAGGACGATGGGTGTCCTTTGTTTCGAGGACGATGAATGTCCTTCACCTTGAGGACGATGAGCGCCCTTCGTTTCAAGGACGACAAATGTCCTTCATCTTGAGGACGATGGGTGTCCTTCGCCTTGAGGACGATGAGCGTCCTGCCTTGCGCTCTGGCCGAAGGTGGACGTTTGTGGTGTTCTTGTCATTGTCTTGAAGACGATGTGTGCCATTGGCCTTGAGGAGTGTCCTTGGCTCCAAGGATGATGTGCCCTTAATCCTGAGGACGATGTGTGTCCTGCTTTGCGCTTCGGCCTGGCCGAAGGGTGAACACATGGTTGTTGGACGTTGAGGTGCCATTGTCATGGGCTTGTGTTCGTTGGATTTTGAATTTGTTTCTTTACGCTGGAGGCCGATGTAGTCCCCCAGACCTTCTTCTGGCCGATGAAGACATGGCCGACGGAGGTACCACTTGGTAGTCCTTGCTTTTTGTTGCTTTCTGGATGATTTCATGTATGTGGAGGCCGATGTAGTCCCCCAGTCCCCCACTCCTTGAGGCTCATGTAGTGAGGTGAAGAGGAGTAGAGCAATACACGTCTTCAATAGGGGGGTCGAGGGTCGACACCTTTTTATCCACAATGGGGCGATGCCTCGTTAAAAACCTCATTAGGAAAAACCCTGTGGGAAAAAATCCTAATGAGGGAAAAAGAGCACACCGGATCCCCCAAAATGAACTCCAAGGGGTGAACCCTTCGGCCTAGGTGTGGAGCTGAAACGGTGTCCGTCTGATGAGGGGACGCCCGCCTGGAGGTGAGGACGACGGCGCTGATGAGCCGGTCCGAATATGAGGACGAGGCGATGGATGCCTGTCTGAATGTGTGACACTCCAAAAATTTAAATAAAAATAAAAATAGAATGTAATACTTAAGAATTTGATTATTTTAGTTTATGTTTCGGGACGAAACATCTTTTAAGGAGGGTAGAATGTGACACTCCAAAAATTTAAATAAAAATAAAAATAATTTTTAATCAGATAAAATATTACGAAAATAACAATTTTAGAATTAATTGAGTCAGACAAAAATTCAACAGATGTGACATTTTAATCAGATAAAAATACTTCAGTAATAAGAACAACGTTTTAGTAAACAAGTAAACCAGACAGAAAATTTACATTTGCGACATTTTTAGTCTGATAAAAATGGTCCGATAAATAAACTAAGTACGTATAATATATATATACTCCTATGATATATAAACTAAGTACGTATATAATATAAAAACCTACGTAAGTATAATACTCCTAACTAACTACTTACTTATACTCCTAATAGATATATAAATACGTAATACTAATTATACTCAAATACTAACATTAGTATTAGGAGTATACTCCTACATACGTACATTAGTAATACTAATTATATAACAATTATACTCCTAATACTCATAAAGGTGCAAAAGAATCGAAATTTAACTCCAACTCTAACACAGCCCGGAACCCTCATCTTTCCCTATAAATAATAGGCCAGAACCTACGTTTTCTTCATCCCAAAATCTGGGAAATATACATATATACGTATATATATATATTTTTTCGACCCACCGTTTTAGCCAGAAACAAGCCCTGAAAACACCCCTCAAACCTTCCCCTTCATGAGACGAATCCAAAGGAGAAAGAATCGTGGAAAACGGACGTCGGAGTAGGGAGAAATAGCTCGCCGGAGTTTCGCCGGGGAAAAACTTTTCGACGGAAAACGGAGAAGAGGGAGGAGCTGCCGCTGCCGCCAACCCACCACCGACATTCGCCGTCCCAAACGGAGCCAATAGCACTGCCGTTTCGCTCGTCCGACGAGGTAACACCTCCCCCCCTTGTTTTTCCCGTTTTTCCGGCGACCTGGGGAAGAAAACAACCCAGAAATTTGCTGGGTCTGTTTTGGGCCTTTTTCAGATTGGGCCAGAAAAATTAAATTTGGGCCAGTTCGGCCCAGTTCCAATAAAAATTAAAAATAAAATAGTAAATGAAATAAATAAAATCTGGAAAAATATAAATTAAATACCTAGTATAAATATACATATTCGGACCAACCAGAATTGGAAAATAATATTTGTAGCTATTTTTAATTGATTTAATGGTAATTGGGCCAATTTATACACATTTAGTAAATATGTAACTAAATGACGAAAATAATTATGAAATAAATATTGGAGTAAACTAGGATAAATATATGACTAACTAGGACCTTATGGACCATTTATAATTAATAAAAAATAAGGTTTAGTATATTTAATTGTAATTAAACCGATTAATAGATATATGAAATTAAAGGAATAATTATGGAAAAATAATTATAAAATAGATATCTGGACAAACTAGGTGAAATATAGACCCAAAATATATTTATGGACGGTTTTTAATTTATAAAGTCGATTCTTAGTCTATTTATTTAAATTAGACCATATAAAACTAGTTAAGTAATTAAATAAGGAAATATTAATATTAATAGTGATTATTGAATAAAAATTGGATGTTGTAGTCAATTATATTCAGATATTTTATTTCAAATATTGAAAATTAATGGATAAAATTATTAAGGTAATTTTATTAATAGAAAGTGAGTAATCAAATAAATTCGGATAACTAATAAATTAAGTTAATAAATTCAAATAATAAAATAAAAGGAGAAAATCGGGTAAAGTAATTACAAGTAGAATAAGTGACTAATTTCATCATATTTAATTAAAAAGGTGATTATCTAGAGACCGGATTAGAGGAGGATAACTAGGAGCAACAGGACTTAAGGTAAGTTTCTCTGCCAATCCAAAATTGTTTCCTCGTATTATATGCTTATTATGCATTATGTGATTAAGTGTGATTTGTGAATTTTGTGTATGTGATTTTGAGAAGATATTATATATATGGTAGTTAAGAAGTATAAATCAAGAACTTTTGGGGTATTAAATATTTTTAATTACCTTTGAGACTTTTTAGAGAAATTAAGAAGTATTTTTGAAGTATTGATAAGCAAAGATAAAATTTACATTTTCATAAGAAGATAACATCTCGGGAGTAATCCGAGGTGTCGGTTTTTCCACATCCGGATAAATGTGGAGGGTGATTAGAGCTACTACTACTAAGAAGTACAGTTTGGATCTATGATCCCTTTTAAGCAAGATTTGGATCTATGATCCCTTTTAAGTAAGATTTGGATCTATGATCCCTTTTAAGAAGAAGTTATAGTAGTAGTCCCTAATCATTCAAGAATTTTAGAATTGGGGTGGTTGGGTTCCGACCACTCGGGATGACTTACTACTCGGAGGGCTTGGAATCCCTTTTAGGGGGTGTGCACACTTAAGGTAGTCGTTTCGTTTCCAACAGAGCAGTTGTGGTACCGGCACTTGTTCGGGGTGGCCGTCCGTAACCACGGTCCACCGGGTTCTAGCGAAAGGTTAAGCACCGCCCTTCTAAATTACTAGGAAGTTAGAAAAGAAGTGATTTTTTTAAGAAGTTTAAAAAGAAGAGTTACTAAGAAATTTTCCAAGAGAAGTTTCAGATTTTAGCAAAGAAGTGATTTTAAGAAAAATCAAAGAGAAAGGTATTTTGGAAGAGTGCGTCATTTTTATATGATATTATATAAAAATCTATTTTTAGTCAAACCTGATTATTTTACGGGGTTGGGTAGTACTTACTTAGCTCTAAAGCTAATTTTTGTTATTTTTCTTGTCTCTCTCTTCTCCATTAAATTTTATCAGGTGATGAGTTGGATACCTATGTGGATTGACGGATTGCTCGAGCTTGAGTGCGAATTAGAAGATGCCTTAGTTAAATCTAGTCATAAAACAAACATTTACTTTTTATTACATTAGTTTTTATTGTTTTACTTTGAGTTGCCTGTGCATTCGGTTAAGAGATGACCGAATGTGGCAGTAACACTCATTTCACTTTTAGACTTCCGCTGTATTTCTTCAATTCTTTGATGAATGAATAAAGTATTTCTTTTAAATATATCAATGTTTTGGGCGGGAAATTTAGGGGTGTTACAGAATGTGAGGATGACAATGGTAATGATCCATGCGTCATATGAAGGCGACGGTCGCTGTCCAGGAAGGGAATTGCGAGCCCGGTCGCTATAACAGTACCTCGGCGTTGGGAGCCGGTCTCAAGATATGTGGACGACGGCAGTGGGGGCCGGTCCGAAATCCATGCAACGGTCGCCATCCGGTAAAGGAATGGCTAAGACCGGTCTTAAGATAGAGCATCACACCATGGCCGAGGGGCTGGTCGTGATGTGAAGACGACGGCGATGAGGAGCCGTTCCTTCAATCCATGCAACGGTCGCCATCCGATAAAGGAATGGCTAAGACCGGTCTTGACATAGATGATCACGCAAAGGCCGAGAGACCAGGCGTGACTTGAGGATGACGGCTATGATGAAGCCGATCTAAGTAAATGATGACGAGGCGTTGGTGAAGCTGTGCGTCATGTAGTGGCGATGGTCACCATCCAGGAAGGGATGGTGAGCCCGATCGCTGGCTCAAGACTCTCGGCGCTGAGGAGGCCGGTCTTGAGATGAAGGATCACGTTGAGACCGGGGGGTCTGCCATTTTCTGAGGACGACGACGCTGATGAAGCCGCTCCTCGTATGAAGGCGAGGGTCGCCATCCAGGAAGGGAATGGCGAGCCCGCTCGCAAGCTCAAGACGCTCGGCGCTGAGGAGGCCGGTCTTGAGATGAAGGATCACGTTGAGACCGGGGGGTCTGCCGTGATTTGAGGACGACGGTGCCGATGAAGCCGCTCCTCATATGAAGGCGAGGGTCGCCATCCAGGAAGGGAATGGCGAGCCCGCTCGCAAGCTCAAGACACTCGGCGCTGAGGAGGCCGGTCTTGAGATGAAGGATCACGTTGAGACCGGGGGGTCTGCCGTGATTTGAGGACGACGGCGCCGATGAAGCCGCTCCTCATATGAAGGCGAGGGTCGCCATCCAGGAAGGGAATGGCGAGCCCGCTCGCAAGCTCAAGACGCTCGGCGCTGAGGAGACCGGTCTTGAGATGATGGATCACGTTGAGACCGGGGGGTCTGCCGTGATCTGAGGACGATGGCGCTGATGAAGCCGCTCCTCGTATGAAGGCGAGGGTCGCCATCCAGGAAGGGAATGGCGAGCCCGCTCGCAAGCTCAAGACGCTCGGCGCTGAGGAGGCCGGTCTTGAGACGAAGGATCACATTGAGACCGAGGGGTCTGCCGTGATCTGAGGACGACGACGCTGATGAAGCCGCTCCTCGTATGAAGACGAGGGTCGCCGTCCAGGAAGGGAACGGCGAGCCCGCTCGCTGGCTCAAGACGCTCGGCGCTGAGGAGGTCGGTCTTGAGATGAAGGATCACGTTGAGACCGAGGGGTCGGCCATGATCAGAGGACGACGTCGCTGATGAAGCCGCTCCTCGTATGGAGGCGAGGGTCGCCGTCCAGGAAGGGAACGGCGAGCCCGCTCGCTGGCTCAAGGCGCTCGGCGCTGAGGAGGCCGGTCTTGAGACGAAGGATCACGTTGAGACCGAGGGGTCTGCCGTGATCTGAGGACGACGACGCTGATGAAGCCACTCCTCGTATGAAGACGAGGGTCGCCGTCCAGGAAGGGAACGGCGAGCCCGCTCGCTGGCTCAAGACGCTCGGTGTTGAGGAGGCCGGTCTTGAGATGAAGGATCACGTTGAGACCGAGGGGTCGGCCGTGATCAGAGGACGACGACGCTGATGAAGCCGCTCCTCGTATGGAGGCGAGGGTCGCCGTCCAGGAAGGGAACGGCGAGCCCGCTCGCTGGCTTAAGGCGCTCGGCGCTGAGGAGGCCGGTCTTGAGATGAAGGATCACGTTGAGACCGGGGGGGTCTGCCGTGATCTGAGGACGATGGCGTTGATGAAGCCAGTCGTTGGAAGATAAAGAGGACGACGAAGTCGTACCTATAATGAAGGACGACGTTGAGCGCTCGTCTGATCCGGATATATGGTCTTGCTTCGTCCATAATGCATAGTATTTGCCTGATATGTACTTAGCCAAATATGTGGCTTGATTTGTGGGGATTTCATTTTTATTGCTCGAGGCCGGCGAGTGCTCGGTCCTTGGCTTCCCTCTTTTGATTTGTGGGGATTTCGCTCGAGGCCGGCTAGTGCGCGGTCCTCGGCTCTCCCTCTTTTAATTTGTGGGGATTTTGCTCGAGGCCGGCGAGTGCGCGGTCCTCGGCTCTCCCTCTTTTAATTTGTGGGGATTTCGCTCGAGGCCGGCGAGTGCACGGTCCTCGGTTGTCCCTCTTTTATTTCTTCCTCTACTGCTATGAGCGAGGAGTGGGGGGTCCTTCTTTCAGGCTCGACCGAGGGGGTTGCTATTCCCTCGGCCGATAGGGAGTCCAGGAGGGCAACTGTCCGGCCTCTGGCGCTGGCGCGTCCCTAGACCTTGGGGGGTCCCGTCGTCTATTTATGGCGCGGGCTAGGCTTTTGGTCGGTTACCGACGGCTGCCGTTTCCCAATCCCAAGTGTGGGGATTTTGTCATCTCAACCATTCTTTCAGGCCTGTCGTAATGCGATTTAGCGCGAGGACGACGCGATGAGCTTCCCATTTCGAGACGTGGGTCGTTTGCGGGCCCCTCGTCCTAGGACGTCGTCGGCCATACCTGAGCGTTTCGCTCGAAGGGACCGGAACGACGTTCCTTGTTGTGTGGCGTCGTCGGCAATACCTGAGCGTTTCGCTCGAAGGGGGCGAAGCGACGTGCTTTGTTGTGTGGCGTCGTCGGCCATACCTGAGCGTTTCGCTCGAAGGGGGCGAAGCGACGTGCTTTGTTGTGTGGCGTCGTCGGCCATACCTGAGCGTTTCGCTCGAAGGGGGCGAAGCGACGTGCTTTGTTTTGTGACATCCTTTACTTAAACTTTACAAGAGATAAGCGGAATACAACAGGTGCGTTGTTCATGACAACGGCTTTTATTAGGGTCAATGGCTCGAGGCCGAGGGAGGTAACTTCTTAACAATCCGTTCGGGAGTTAGCTTCTTAATGAGCTCCTGACCTTGGGGTGGGGGCTCCGCCGTCTGCACCCTCCTTGGACTGCTGATAGAACTTTACCGAGACGTAGGGCCCTTCATATTTTGAGGGATAAGCCGTCTGCCGTGCGTCCCTTCGAGGAAGGACGCAGTCAGCGGATGTGACGCTTCTTCAGTTGGGGCTCCTCGAAGTCCTCGTCATCGCTGAGCTTCCCAATTTCATGCTTCTTCGTTGAGGTGTCCCCTTCCTGATTGCCGGTGGAGTTCCTTGGGGTAACTTTGACAAATTGGTGGAGTTCACCCCGTTGAATCAAGCGCTCAATGGCTTTCTTCAGCGCGACGCAGTCGTCTGTATTGTGGGATGTGTTCTTGTGGTAACGACAATAAGTGCCACCCTGGTGGACGGCGTAGACTTCCGTGGCCGACCGGGGATCTTTAGGGATGAGACCTTGCTCCTCCGCATAGTCGAAGATGGTGTCCACCGAGTGCGTGAGCGTAGTCCTCGGGACGTCCATCCTCGGCTGCCATGGGCGCTCCCTCCGGTTTCGGCGGGCATGGCCCCCGGCCGAGGATGCGTTTGGAGCCGACGCCTCGTCTGACCTCTTCGATGGTTATCCTACATCCTTCTTGCGGGAGTGGAGCTCATCGGCGTCAGCGTACAAGCTCCCTCGTTGGAGTGCCTTGATGTATGACCTCGGCGGGTCAGTGATGAGGCTCCTCGCATAGGGGCTGCTGCGGAGAACGCCTTGGAAGAGGACGAGGAGGGTGCGCTCATCGGCACCTTCGACCTCGTCTGTCTCCTTCGTCCATCGATCGATGAAAGACCGAAGTGATTCATCGTGTTGCTGCTTGATGGAGAGAAGGTGGGAGAAATGTTTTCTCACACGCTTCCTTCCGGCGAAGTGGGTGAGGAAGCGTTGGGCAAGATCCTGCCACGAGTCTATACTTCCTTCAGGGAGCGCGTTGAACCACTCATACGCCGGCCCCTCCAGAGTAGAGAGGAACCAACGACAGAGGTATTCATCTGACGCGTTCACCATCAGCATGCTGTTCTGATAACGGCTGAAGTGTTCCTGGGGGTCTGATCGGCCGTCATAGGGCTTGATGGCATTCCCTCGGTACTTCTCGGGTATTGGGGCCGAGAGCACCCTCGTGGTGAAGGGAGTTTTTGTTCTGATTTGGATGATGGGGTCACCACGTCCGTCGTCCAGCTCCCTCTCCAGGGCGCTGACCTTAAGCATGAGCGCGTGGTAACCTGGACCCTCGGATGAGTTGGCCGTAGGGATGGTGGCCGCTTGTCTAGCCTCCATCTGGGCCAGTCTCCTTTCCAGCTGGGCGATGACCTCGTCCCGAGTGTCCTTGGCGGCCGTAGTGGCGCCTTGCTGGTTGCGCACGCGAGCTTCTTGAGTCGTGTTGATTCGATGACGCGCATTGTCCTCGTGCAATTTTCCTTTGCCTTTGTCGAGGCGGGGCCGATCCGCTGTCCGGGATACGGACCCCAAGCTTTCCCTTGATGAGCCAGGCTCACGTTCACCAATCCGTCCCGCCATCCTCTCCGAAGCAGGCCGACGACGCGTGTCACCTAGCCTATTAAAGGCTGAGGCTTTTCCACGCGCTGGGGCCGGTCCAGCTCGAAGTGGGGAAGCAGTGTGGGAGTGGGATGACGACGTTTCCTGGGGCACCACCCCTTCGTCGTTGCCCAGCCTGATGGCCAACGGCTGGGGCTGAGGATGCGGTGTAGTGTTCTCCCCAGTCCTTGGCATGAGTGCGCTGAGGACGGTGGGGTTCTGGGCCAAGCTGGCGATGATGGCCGAGAGCGCGGCCTGAAGCTGAGGGTCAACGGCAGGAGAGGCCGGTCGCACCGAGGCATTGTCACCTTTCTCTGCACGCTTCTTGTCCAAGCCGATGCGGGCGTCAGGGGTGCCGCCGTTTAGCTTGTTGCGCAGGTCACTTGCGAGGTCGATGGCTTCCTGGAAGACATCCCCCTCGGCGGCCTTGTCGGCCGTGGCGTCCTCCTCATGTTCCCTGTTCTCCTGATCCTCAGGGATGGCCTTGCTGACGAGGTTGCGGTTTGACCTAGTTCTTCCCATGATCAGTGGTTAGCTGTGCTTGGTAGCGACGAAGGATGCTAACTTGATTGTTCTAGCTCTCAACGAGAGCACCAAATGATAGAGTATATCTAGAGAGAAGTGAGAGCTATAGAGAGAAGTAGTATATTTGCTTTGTATTAATGAATTCTGAACCCCTACAACTACTCCCAAGGGGAGTATTTATAGAGAAAATTAGGGCTGGGCTCCCAAGTCTTGGGCTTGGGAGGCCCATTTACAACAGGGCCACTAATGGGTCGGATACAAAGTGTATAGAAATGATAAGTATAAAATCCTGTTCTAGAGGCTATCTATGGATTACGAGGGCATGGCCGATGAGGGCATGGCCGATGAGGTCACCCGGTTCTCCTGACTTCTGGATCATATTCTGGGCGGCCTTCTTTCTAGCCGATGAGGGCATGGCCGATGAGAGCATGGCCGATGAGGGCACCCGGTTCTCCGGGCTTCTGGATCATATTCTGAGTAGATCTTTTCCTGGCCGATGAGGGCATGGCCGATGAGAGCATGGCCGATGAGGGCACCCGGTTCTCCGGGCTTCTGGATCATATTCTGAGTAGACCTTTTCCTGGCCGATGAGGGCATGGCCGATGAGAGCATGGCCGATGAGGGCACGGCCGACGAGGTCACCCAGCGATCATGGTACCTTCTGTTCTTCTGAGTATGTGGGTCCTGGGGCTTAGACCCATATACTCCATCAGACACATATCCTTTTGAAACCTTCTCGTCTGCTCCATCCCATTCTATTTCTACTACACCATCTCCTATGCATATCACCGATATCACTCTTAACCCACCCGTCCAGTCTGTTCCCACAATTATGGCCGTACCACCACCACCCCCCCATCGCCACCTCGGTCACCAATTACTCCTACAACTCCGTGTGTACCATCGCCCCATCCCTCCTTCCCCACGTCCACAACCAGCCCTCCACCATCCCATGTCTCCTCCCATACTTCGTCCAGCACACCACAAACAACCTCAACTGACAATGTCTCACCTGAAACCACCACACCTACGTCCACTACGGTAGTTAACCACCATCCCATGCAAACTCGTGCTAAGTCAGGAATTTTCAAGCCTAAAACCATTTTTAATTTAAGTACAGTTACTATCACTGCAGATCCTACCTGTTTTACTGAGGCAAATAAACAATTCAAATGGCGTGAGGCGATGGCTGATGAATTTAATGCACTCATTAATAATAATACGTGGGACTTGGTGCCCTTTGATAACTCTAAAAATATTGTTGGATGTAAGTGGATTTATAAAACTAAATATCATTCTGATGGATCCTTAGAGTGCCATAAAGCTCGATTAGTTGCACAGGGTTTTAATCAGCAGGCAGGTATTGATTTCTCTGAAACCTTTAGTTCTGTCGTAAAACCCACCACTGTTCGTATTGTACTTACTCTAGCTATTTCTTTTGGGTGGGGTATACGACAACTTGATGTTAAAAATGCCTTCTTACATGGTAATCTGACAGAAGAAATTTATATGCGGCAGCCCCGTGGTTTTATTCACCCTCACTTTCCTAATCATATATGTTGTCTGCGCAAGGCCATTTATGGCCTTAAGCAAGCTCCACGGGCCTGGTTTCATAGATTTAGTAGTTTTCTTCTACAACATAATTTTTCCTGTAGCAAATCTAACAATTCTTTGTTCATATACCGCCAGAATAATACCATTATTTATTTATTACTATATGTGGATGATATTATTATTACTGGCAATTCTGAGTCATCTGTTACCCAATTTATTTCAATTATCTCTAAACATTTCGCTATGAAAGACTTGGGTAATCTCCATTATTTTCTGGGTGTTGAGGATATTCGTTCAGCTAAAGGTATGTTTCTCTCTCAACATAAATATGTTACTGACCTTCTAGCTCGTTTTCATCTTCATACTGTCAAACCTGTTCGCACCCCGTTAGCTTCTCGTACCACTCTGTCTCTTTCTGATGGTGAGTTATTGTCTGATTCTACTGAGTATCAAAACATGGTTGGTGCATTACAATATTTAACTTTGACACGGCCATATATTACTTATGCAGTACACTTAGTGTCTCAGTTCATGCATGCTCCTCGTACCACTCACCTTTTTGCAGTCAAGAGAATTTTCAGGTACTTGCAGGGAACACGAGATCATGGCCTTTGGCTTCAGCAGTCTAATCGGCCAACCTGTGTAGTTGCTTACTCCGATGCAGATTGGGCAGGTTGTCCTGATAGTTCTCGGTCCACCACAGGTTTTGCTGTATTTTTGGGTCCTAATTTAGTTTCCTGGAAGGCTAAGAAGCAGCCCACTGTGTCCAAGTCCTCCACAGAAGCGAAATATCGAGCCATTGCTTACACAGTACAAGACACACTACATATCCGCTCAGTACTGTTCGAACTTGGATGGCCAATCTCAGAGCCGGTACATTTATTATGTGATAATATATCTGCTTCTAACTTGACTGCAAATCCAGTTCAGCATGCTCGCAGTAAACATATTCAGATTGATTATCATTTTGTTCGCGAACGGGTTGCTCATGGAGATCTGATTGTTAAGCATGTTCCTACTCATCTACAGCTGGCAGATATTTTTACTAAAAATCTCTCTAGTCAACGTTTTCATTTTTTGAAAGACAACCTGCGCGTTGTATCTCCCGCACAGTTTGAGGGGGTGTAATAGATATATTAGAGGCTTAGTATTGTACTTTACATTAAACTCTCTTTATTATAAATATATCTGTCAGGGCTCCTCAGGGAGTAACCTTTTCCATTATTTCACAGTATGATTGTGGTTGAGTAAGAAAAATGTAAATGAATGATAGTCACACAAAACATTCCAAACACGGAAATGGGAAGAATTTTTTGAGATGTCCCAAAAAAGAAAGTAACTCCGCCATGAGATCATTTTTTTGTATCATGCATGTCCCAAGCCAGGATAAAGGAAGAGGGTGTAGTGGTAGGCGCGTAACGACAAACAGTATCACTTAGTCACATCACATGACATGAATCGAAATATGAATATCGCTACAACTAGGTCGTCGCCCGTAAGCGACGTGTCATCCCTCTGCTTGGCGGTGGTGTCAAATATCCAAGGGCTCGCTACACTTCATAGGTCTGAGTGTGGTGATAAGAATGCTAAGGCTGCTAAGTCAAATATAATAAGCAAGATCATGGTAGGGGTCAATGTCACTACTAGAAAAAACACTAATTGCTGCGGTCATTTTGAGGTATTTGCTGCAGTTGCGGACCACACCAATAGCAGGAGCAGCAAAAGGGAAAAAATGCTATTTGCTGCGGTCCAAACCGCACCAAGTAAGCGGCGAATAATTTTTTTTTCAAAATAACTTATTGCTGCGGGTGTTGAACACTTGAACGACCGCAGCAAATGTCAGTTCGAAGTTTGGTTATTTGTGGCGGTTATCTTACGACCGCAGCAATAAGTGGTGAAGTAAAAATTAATTTCCAACCATTTTCACAATATTTTCTCTAAATGGACAATTTCAGAGGTTCAACACTAACACACATCCACACAAAACTTTTATTTATAACCATCCTAACAATCCAAAAGTCACAAACATGATTGAAGTTCAATTCAACAAAAATTATATTGTTAATACATTCTTAACACAATATGAAGTTTACAAGAAATTGTCACTAACGTATATCTATAAGATAGCATACTCTCCTTCCCCAACCATGTTCGGTCCACCCAGCCTATACCATACTCTCCTTCCCCAACAACGTTTTCTGCACCAAAATTCTTCGTGGCAGCTTCCAGCTCCTTGAAGGTAAAAGATTTTAGGTTATTGGGGGCGCCAGACTGATCTCCCAAGCCCGCACTAGTCATTCTTGGTTCACCACCAGATGATGATGATGGCCTATTCTCTGCATCTAAATTAAAAGTGAAAAATTACTGTAATTAATATCGTAATTATTTTTTACCCGGACATATATTAGAAATGATATTAATTCTTTTTTTGTAAAAGAAAGCAGGACATTTATTTCGAAACGGAGGGAGTAATAATTTATAAATCACCATACATGAGTTCAAAAATCAAAATGAGTTTGGCACAACCGCACAAACATGACAAACGGTGAAACTAAACATACAGAACTAACTTTTGCATTATTCTTAATACGTCAGGTCAGGGTTACACCACACCCCGACACTTGACCAGTGTAATTAACCACTAACTTTTTAATTCATTACCATGGAAAAGTCCAAGAGCAAGCTTCATCACTCTTCCCATGGAAATACCATATCTAACTTTTGTTAGCCCCATCCTATTAGGAAGCGCTCAATATGTAGGAATCCCTGTCCTATTTATATTGATCATTGCTGCTAGTTACAGGTCAGTCCTAGATGCCCTCTTCTGGCATAATTAACATGTATGATCATCCTTAAAGTTATCACATTGGTAATTTACCATATAATTTACCATATAATTTACCCAATTGAGCTATTGATATGAGTACAGGGACCTATTTGACCCTTTAGCCTATTCTATTTTAAGTTTTAACCCAATTCGTTTCTCCATTCCAGAGCGTTTAAGTTTTAACCCAAGCCGTATGAAGAAGGCTTGTTAGGGTTAATTTGGACTTCAATTCTACTTTGTAATTAACGTCCACTTTAGTCAACCATGGTGAACAAAAATTCTCTTCAACCAAACAATTCTAGATTAGGCGCCAAAATTTATGCAGCAAAACTCATTTAACGAAGGAGTGCGTTTATTCTCATCCCGAATTAGAAACTCGATCGGCCTCATTCCCTTCAATCGAGACAACACGCACCAGATTATAGTCATTCTCTTCAGGTGACTTCATCTATAAGATTTGTTGGAAAAAGTGTGTTAAAATTGCATTAAATGGTCATTTTGGGGCAATTATTTGAGTGATGCCCACTTTCCATTTGGGTCGGGTCAAAGTGGTTCGGATTGTCCTTGCTAAGGGCTACAATTCGATATATGGTACACTCAAAACGGATAACGGGTGAATGAGAAATCATTTTTCGAAGTTTACCCGTTGGAATGGAGAAAACTATGAAAAGGGTGGGTTTTAGTGTGGGTTTTTTCCCACCGAAAATCACAAGGGAATTTGAACACTTTATAAAGGGAAACCCCCCTTAAGGAGTTAAACTTCCTAAAAGGAAAGGCTCTCTCACGCGCGTAGGGGGGTGCGAATCAAATCCTGAAACCGAAGAACAAAAAGTGTGACTTATGTGTGCGGGCGACCTACACACACACGAATGTCGTCCGAAGATCTATCTTCTAAGGATAACGTTAATTTTTGTTCTTCCGGTGCGTTCCTATTTTATTTTTGCTCGATGCTAAACTGGAATGTTGCAGCCTAAACGCCCAACGCTGCCATTGAAGTCCCAACGTTTTGGGCTGTTTATTGGTTGGAATCAATGCCCAATGATTATGACATTGATGTCCAACGTTCACAAGCCTTAAACAGCCATTAACACACATAATCCACCCTTATAAAAGGCTAGCAGGTGCTTTGCAAACACACAAGTTTCATACACTTCGTACACATATTTTCAGAGCTAAAACCACCTCTAGCATTCCATACAAACTCTTCTGTGTTCTGACCTTTGTTCACGTTCATTGGAACTTTAGTTTGAGTGCTAAACTATTGTTTGAAGTCATCGTATCCTGAGAAACGATCGTTGCAACGCTCCTAGCACCCTCAAAGGCAATGAATACGTTTTAAAGAAATCGTGCGTAGCACGAGCTTTGACTTATTCTGCTTCACCTCATTTCTTGTTTTTCTTTTTCCTTTAAATCATTTTATTAATTAATTTTATTAATTTATTTTCTTTGTTTTTCGAAACACTACTGCTATATTTTCATATCCTCATCATCTAATTCACTTCCTCTCTTCTTAGTCTTCCCTCATCTTTATATTTTAATTGTTTCGCAACAATCAAAAGCTTGAGGATCGTGGTTGCAGACATGGAGCCTGGCACAGTATGGCGAATTCCAGACAAGAGTGACAAACAGAGCTACCAACTACGACGGTTAACAGTTCGTCGGCTCTTGAGTTAGGAATCTGCGCATTTCAACTAGGGCTATATTTCTGTTTGAAAATCGCTAAGGTAATATAAATTATTTATGTTATTCAATATATAAAAGAAACCACCATTTGAAAACAAGGTTTCAAACATCACTGTATATTTTATTTTATTAGGTTATAAAGTCGGAAATGATTCACATTACTTAAGAGGAAATTACCAAAATACGGGATTTTCCCGTCTGACAATCCAAAAAGCGGGAGTTGCAATTAGGTTACCCAAATACGGGAGTCGGATTCGCCCATTCCGACAGGAGGAGAAGCTAGGTAATCCGACAAGAGAGATGCGAATAAATAAATAAACACCATGTCGGAATTGGGTAATCCGACATGAGGTTTCTAATAAATTTTTATTGTTTGATGAGGAATACAAATGTGGTCGTCCAATGTAATTGTAATTTTTTAAAATTACAATCAGAAAGCATCTATGCGAATTCATCTACGAGTATCCATAAAACAATTTTTTTAAAATTTTATTGTTGTCGGATCTTCAAAATCCGACTGGAGGTATTGCGTTAGTTCTTCTCACTAGACTACAGTAATCCGTTTACCGCCCTCCGATTCCGATCCAAGCCCCTCCTCTTTTGTTAACAGCCGTCCGATAGGGATCCAAACCCTTATTGTGTTTCTTTGGTGGTTTAGAGTTTAATTTTTGTACAAATATGGAATAAATATGGAATTAACTAATTTTGATCTGATTGAACTTATCTGATTATATTTATCTGATTAAATTTTATCTAATTGAACTTATCTGATTATATTTATCTCATTAAATTTTATCTGATTGAACTCATCTGATTATATTTATATGATTACATTTTATGTAATTAAATTTATCTGATTATATTTATCTGATTAAATTTTATTTGACTGAACTTATCTGATTATATTTATCTGATTAAACTTTATCTAATTATATAGTGGCTACGGAGTGAATTCCCGTTGTTCGATTGTGCGGGACAATAATTGTGTGATGCCTACGCTGTGACCGCTCAAGAACATCCTTCCATATGTTATCATTACCAAAAAAACTCAGTATATGCACGGATATAGTTTTCGATAAAACCATTAGTATATAAATCCCAACACACCTCCTCACCAGGCAAAAATTTGTTATTTTTACACATCTTACACGGACATCTTATCTTATTTCCATCCAGTACCATGTTTGTTGTTGTGCAAACTTAAAAAATTCAATAACTCCATTCTTAAACTCTTGTGTCAATCCTCTACCATTGCCAACATATCGATTATACATCCAATTTCTGTTTTCTCTATTCATTGTGCCTGAATATTAAAAAAAATAAGGAATTATTTATCTATGGAATATGCAAACACATATTACTACTAAACCTTCAAATTATATACTATGGGTATATAATCATTCATAATAATCATAATTCAACTTATGCATGATATATTAATTTATAGTTAACAGGAAAACGTTATGCACCTTAAGAAATCCAAATATAAATACTTCAACCACATGGAAAATAGAAAATAATACCACTTTCCATGTTCTTGGAAATTCACCACCACTTATTAATAAGAATGTAAAGAATGAATACATAATAAGATGTGTTCTATATAAAGAGTTTTTTTGGCAATGTATTTGACAAGGTTTTTGGCACGGAATTTCAAAATGTCCGTAGATAACGGGTACTTTTGGGACGGAGTATGTCTCGAAAATCAACAGCTACATTTGGAAGCGGAATTATCGAAAGTAACAACGGATACTTTTTGGCACGGATGTTGCCAAGGAAGATGTTGGCACGGATGGCTTAACAACAATAAAGGAATTTTATCATCTGGGACTTGAAAGATAGACGAGTTATCAATCCGGGACCTGAAAGATGAAATGTATCAGTATAGGACTCGAAAGATGAAAAACTATCGATCTAGGACCTAACATTTCATAAGTTTTTATTTATTTAATTTTTTATTTAATCTCGTTGCTAATATTTGGAGAAATTTTCTTCACAAAAGTTTATTAGTTTAAAAAAACTAAATATTATTTAAAGTTTTTAAAATAAAAAATAAAAAAAAAATTATGAAAACATAGGCCCTAAATTGATAGTTTTCCATCATTCGGGTTCTAGATTGATATTTTTCCATCATTCGGGTCCTATAGCAATACATTTCTATATATGGTATATATTATAAAGTTTTAAAAAAGTTCTTTAAAAATATGACATGAATTTTAAAAAAAACTTTTAAATTCGGAATTAACAAGTCAGAACATGAATTTAAAACTTTATTTTAAAAAACATTTAAAATCTAGCAAAAACAAAAAACACCCTTGTCGGAAGTGCCATATCCGACAGTAATTAAACACTATTTCAAACACTTTGACAATTTTAAAAAAAAAAACTTCCAAGAATTAAAATCAAAAAACTAAAAAACACCCTAGTCGGAATACCCAATTTCGACTTCCGCTTTTTGGGAAAACCTAACTTTTTCCTCGTATTTTGGCAACACATGTTGAGAATTCACGTGTTTTGGTAAAACACCCATTACTTAACATAGAGTTGAATTTACATTTTCTTCGTTATTTCAGATTGATTTATTAATTTGAATTCATTTTCGGATCGCATTTTAGGCTAATATGAGATTAAGTCTGCTTCTTTTGGTATATGTAAAAATCAATTCATTCTAATTTCAGGTTCTTGTATTAATTTGGGTTGCATACCTGAATCTTGAAGTAGTTTCAGATTGAGTATACATTTTTTCTTGCTCAGTTTATATTCAAGTACTAGTATTATATTGGGTTTATTTTTCCAGCTAATTGTTAGGGTTAATTTGGACTTCAAAACTACTTTGTAAATAACTTCCAATTTATTATTCTAAGGTTAATTTGAGATTGTCTTTCATACTTTGGATTTCTCTCTATTTTTTGTAGCTGGTATTTTCATTTTGATTTCTCACTGTTTTAGGTTCTATTTTACAATTAACTTGTGGAAATTGATGGAAACACATTTTCCCTCATAATGTTAATCTTTCCTCCCTAATAATTATTTGGTCATCTATTTTGCAGGTTCATCTTGGCACACAACATGAACATACACAAAAAGTTGTACCGAAAAAGAAATGCATTTGCAGCAGGCAATTCATTTTGTATGACATCCTTTAGTGAATGTTATTATGCATGTTAGAGCACACATGCTACTCATCATTTTCATTTACCCCAGTGCCGCAAAGGCTCCCACCTACGGTAGGGTAAGGGGGGGTCGGATGTCCGCAGTCTTACCCATGTACTAAAGAGAGACTATTTCCGGATGACCCATAGTGAAATCGCATCCAAAATTGCATGGACTTACTGCTGCTCCATAACAAAGAAGCGCAGACAGTTTAGTGAGTCATTTTGCTTTATTTCATCATAATCTCAAGCCAAAAAATAATGAATCTTTAGTTCCATTGCAAATGATGGAAAAGAGCACACATGCTACTATTTATAAAAAAGTTTTTAGGGAGAAGTTTGAGTTCCTTAAAAAAAGCAGCATCTTCTAATCTAGGATTACTCACAGTGTCTATACATTCTTACTATTAACTTTCAAAATCGTTTATTCCAAGATTGTTAAGTTTTTACTCTGCATTTTCCTTGGTAAGATTGTGCTTGAGCTGATTACGAGAGTTCGCTCTTTCATCTGAATTTTTTTACTCTAAATTTTTCTAAGTAACATTTTGCTCTTTATATGTTCTATGTGGCTAAACAAATGAAAGAGCGTGTATATGAAGTCGCTCTTGAAAAATTGCAGGTGCAGCAAGAGCCTACTAAAGTAAGTGATAAGCCGTTGTCAGCTGAGGAAGTTTCTGTTAAGCTCCAAAACAGACTTAACCCCAAATTTAAGTCGTTGCAGAATATGTTAAATTCATTTAAAAGTTCAGAATATGTTTTTTAACATTTCCTTTCATTGGACCAGAGTCCGCCACCTATTTGTGATCACAGCGTGGTGAGTCCTAACCCGCACGGGTAGCTCAGTTGGTTCAGTGGTGGGAAATTTGGACCAAGTGACCAAGGTTCGAAACCCGCAGCGGCCGTGTGGAGGTCACAGAACCTGAAATAAGGCTGGGCCTCTGGTGCGCACGGGAAAAAGGCCTACCATCATTGGGCCGACTGAGTCGCCGTGATTAACATCCTCCCAAAAATCCTGTCGGGTCAGGGTATGGGGGGCTCCTGGGGTGGGAGATTCCACCTTTTTTGGACCAAGCGTGGTGAGTCCTTGCTCTCTGACACTGCTATCTAGAGTCTGGCCACAGTTCTTGCATTTAGTGTAATCTAAACAATAATGTACGTAGTAATACACACTCAACAAATAATAAGCTTTTGGGAAAGCAATCAGATAAGCCCCTCTACTATAGTTAAAACGCCAATTGAGTCCTCGTACAATAAAAAACCTCGATTAGGTCCTCGAACTACAAAAAGATATTGACGTGGCATTTATTAGTCACACATCTCTTTTTTTACTGTTCAAAATTCTCTTCTACTATACTAACCTTTTTTTACCAATTCTACTGAGCTAACCTTATATATTTTCTTTTCTATTTTATTTTTATTTCTTTCCTCTTCTGCTGAAAGGCAAAAAGTAAAAGGGAGTGTAATCTATGACTTCGTCGAAGTTTATTTTCGCTGGAATTCAAGATCCGCCCTTGCACACAGTAAGGGTCTCATCACCAAGATCTCCTACAGAAGCCATTTCTACTGTTCAATCATCGTTGTCATGAGTCGAACTCCTTCATTTAGGCGAATGGAGTCCCCAATGAGAATGTTATGTTCAGATTGTGCACCACTGTGCCAGATTCTTCATTTACCATGTAAAATTATAAACTTCAGATTGAGAAAGATCAAAGAAAAAAAAAAGATTAAGGGCAAAAGTTAAAGTGAAATAAGAGAGCATAGAGATGATGATGTGGCGCCAACAATTAAGTCACTAACAAATTAATACTCCGTAATAGCTATTTTGGTAACGAAACCGGTAAACCGGAAGATGACCGGCTAAGATGAAGAATTGCTTATTTTGTTAAAGTTCCGGTGCCCAATTGGGACTTTTACTTGTACGAGGTGTGAATCGCTATTTTCAACCTGATAGGAGGGCTGATAGGAGGGCTTATCTGACAGTTTTCCCTAAGCTTTTTAGTTCTTTTTATTCATTGATGTGAACAGTCTCACATTCATCATGTCATTGTGTAATGTCTCTTATCTATATAGTTTCTATTCTTTTTTATTTTCTTTAATGAGTGTTGTCATCCTCTCCCACCACAATTGTCATTTTTACTTCTTATTCTTCCATTTCATTTGAAGAATAAGAAGAATAGGCTTTCAACTTCATATGTTAATTTCAATTTCAGGTAGTTGATTTGGAGAAAGTGCAATCTAAGATACTTGATTCACCTATCTCTGCAAAAGAAAGTGAAAAGTTGATATGCATGTTGTCTTCGGTTAAGGTATATATTTGAGTATTGTTGTCCTAGTTTTAGAACTGTTCTTTTTTGTTTCTGTAGTTGCAGCTTTAGCCTATTCTAATGGACTTGTTCACTAGATGCTGCCAAAAATTCATCACAGGAAATCCCCTGCAGCGGTTGACACAGATGTTTTGTACTACCTCCGTCCCTTAAAACTTTGCCAAGTTTGACCGACACGTGGATTAATAAACTAAAAACTGTTTGGTTGAGGTTTGTGCAGAGGAGAGAGAATTAACTGGAACCACAAATTCTTTACTTAAAAGAGAAAGTGACAAAATTAGTGGGACATCCAAAAAAGGAAAGTTGGCAATGTTTTAAGGGACGGAGGGAGTATAAATTGAAGAAAGAGGTGACACTCAGCCTTGACTCTGTTCTTTCCTTGTCACACTAGATCCTGATTGTGCGGTACAAGTGATTAAATCGTCGTATCATTTTTTTAATTTATATTTTTCAACTTTCATTTTATCCATTTTATGTTTAAACTTTATTTTTCAGAAAACTCAGGCTTGCTGAGAGATTCACTCTTCCATCCAAAAAGGAAAATCAGGAGTGTTTTCACCTGAAAGACTTGTTGCTTCTTGATGTGAGTTTTCTCACACTTAAAATAGATCGTAGAATAGTGGTTAAAAGGGAATTAAGAATTAAATAAATTATGAGTATCGTCTCCACAGAGACGGTAAAAGGGAATTAAGAATTAAATAAATTCAGTGATTAAAAATAAATAAAATAAATGCGTCGTGCGAGATTTGGTTGGTTGAATTAAAATTAAACTAAAGCGAATGAGCGATTAAAATAAAAGGTTGGGTTCTTCTTAATTAATAACGAATGGAACAAAGATTGATTCTGGTGTAATTAGATTTCTGGCAGATCAGGCTTAATTACATAAAATTAATTTAATTGAGCCTAGCTAATCAATACTAAGTTCTTACTACTCTCGCGGCGTAGAGTACAATAATTTAGGGGACCGGGTTGATCTCTCATGCGACAATATCCTAAATTATTGCCAAAACGAGCGAGCTTACGGCCCCTTAATCGCTACTAATCTCTTAGCGAACGATTAAGTGTGTGTGAATGTGTCTCAGAATAATTGAAGAATCAACATAATTGAGAAGAATAGAAATGATTGTCATTAATTAAAAAATAGGAACTTACAAAGAATGTCAATGAATTGAAGAATAAGGGTAAAAACCCCTCAAAATTTCGTGCTATTGCTCCTCTCTAAGTTCCATCCCCCCAAAAATAGGGTTATGAAGGGCTTATTTATAGAAAAAGGGAAGAAATTCGAGTACGATTAGGGTTCCCAGGGTCAAGCACGGTTCCAGGCAAGGCGTGCCTGCGACCGTGCCTGCGGAGCAAACATTTTTTTGCGTCCAGGCACGACCGTGCCTGGATTCCAGGGAATCACTTCTTCGAATAGCTACAGGCACGGCGTGCCTGCCTTGCCAGGCACGACCGTGACTGACCTCCAGCGAACATCCACCTCGATATACTACAAGCACGGCGTGCCTATCTCCACAGGCACGATCGTGTCTGGCCTTTTTCGTCGACGTGCGTGCCTGGCTGCTGGGCACGGCCATGCATGGCCTTTTCTTCTTCTTTTTTCTTCATTTCTTCTCCTGAAAGCTCCCGAATGCTCCCGACTCGATCCCAAAGGTCTCCTCTTTATCAATTCTTCACCGTGAACCTCCCGGAGACCTCCAAAACTCTCGAAACTCTCTTTAATGCTCATCAATTCTTCTTGATTTCTTCTCAAGCGCTGGTGCCGGATCTAATTACCTGATTTTTGACTCCAAACAACAAAAAATCGAACCAACGCCTCGTACACATAACTTGAGCTAAAATTGAGATTTGTGACACCTTTTTTTCTATTCATCAAAATAAAAATTTCAGTGTAAGAAAACAAATAAAGGGAAAAATACATAGAAGAAAACAGGGAAAAAAAAGAAAAAAAAACTAGACCAAAGGGAAATCTCTGGACTATGATCTAATCCTCATGTTGTGGCGCCTTTTGTTTTGCTGAGATTTCCTGTAAAGTTTGAGTTGAGTGTTAAGGTTTTCTGTTGGCAAACAGTTCTCTGGGGTGACGAACTTTGCTTTGCGGCAAATCGATCTGTTGAATTCGGAGTTTCCAATTTCTACTTGGTTTGATAAAGGAGGACGGCGGCTGCTTTAAGTTGCATGTCCTAGAAAATCATCTGAGAAGAAGGAATCGTCGGAATAGTCAAAGCTGTCTGAGGCATCAGAGTAAGCCTGAATAAGTGGAATTTGTGGTTGTTTCTCAAGGGAGGGGGATTCTTGTTTCTCTCCAAAGGCTCTCTGTACTTCATAGTTGAGATTTGTGACACCTTAAAGCTAGGTAAATTATCAAAAACCGACTCCAACACGCATCAAATGCGTGTTGTAATACGGAGTTATCAAATTCCACCACACTTAAGCTTTTTCTTGTTCTCAAGCAAATCGAACAACGGGACTTACGATAATCACCACACGGAATTCAAAACAATTAGCATGCACACGTAGTCAAAGGGATATTCACGGAACAGAAAGACTAAATCAAGAAAATTCTTCCCTAAACCACATCTTTGTACTCTAGCTAACTTAAATGGAAAAATTATTCACAATATCTTTGAAGTAATGGCAGCAAACACTAATGAATTACCTACTGATCAGAAGGACTTGTGAAGGCGGTGGTGAATGGCGGATGGTAAAGAATAAAAGTCCCTTTCATTGAGAGTTTTGGGAATAATCTGACACAGACTTAATGCATTCAGGAATTTCGGGGCTATTCTTAGGATCAGGGAGTTCAGCAGGACACAAATTAGGAACTATCATTTAAACCTATGCAAAGAGTAGACATGATGTACAACTAAGCTAAACCGCCGCGGCACATTGGTGCTTTGACGTATACTTTGTTGAAGATCATTTAATTGTGAATCAAGTTTGTCACCTATCTTGTAATAGATTAGCTTTATTATTATTCCTTTTATTTAATATGTGTATCTATTAGATTGAATATGGGCCAAGTGTTAGGCCCATACAAAAGGCTAAAAGCCTTATTCGCATACCTGAACCTCGCCTATAAAAGGGAGCCGAGGATTCAGGTCTAGGTTAACTTTCGTACTCGCTCATAATAGCCTTAGCGCAAATAATTCTGTGTACGAGTTCACGGTATATCAAGAAGGGTTTACATCGATTCATCTGTGTTCATCTTTACTGTTAATCTTCTTCTTGTTATGCTGTTATTCATATTGTTGTAATAGAAACAGGGACTATCAATTGGTATCAGAGCCGATCGAGAGCTGATCAGAAGAACGCCTGCAGAAAACCTCTGTTTTTCTTTACGTTGTTTTTTTTCTGTCGAGTTCTTTGTCTGTAATCTTGTTTCTTGTTGAAAAGTTGTAAAAGTTACACCCTTAGAATCGTCGTTTCGAAGCGATCAAGGGGTATACTTCAGATTTCTTTTTCTGCAATTTTTGTACTTGAGATATTTTGAGAACCATATGTCGACATCTAGGATTTGAACAGGTTCTGCCAACTATTTCGAGCTGAAAACTTCACATGAGGATCTCGACATCATACTCTACAAGAAACTACCTTCAGATTTTGCTTATCTGATTTTTACAGTTTGCAGGATTTCGACATTGAGGATCTCGACATCCAAATCTCGAGATCGAGGTTTCGATTTTAAGGTCTCGACTTCTAGTCTCGACATTTGACTTCTCGAAATAATATTTCGAGTTTCACTTCTCGAAATCTCAAATCTCGAGATTTACTTCTCGACATTTGAAATCTCGAGATTTCAAAACTCGACATCCTAATCTCGATATCAAATCTCGAAACCAGGCCTCCTTTATCGAAATCTTGGATCTCGATATTCAGATCTCGACATCTGAATTTCGACACTCTGCCTTTGAAAATCTTTTGATCAATTATCCCGAACAGTCAGTTTTATACAACAATGGCCTCATAATTCAATGCCCAAGGGAACAGCAGTACTCCTCCCAGTCTTAGGAAAGGAGAATACCAGATGTGAAGGAATCGATTCCTTAATTTCCTTGAGCACAAAGAAAACTCCGCTGCAATGCTTGAATCGTTGCTTGAAGGACCAGCTGAACTGATGATTTCAGTTGGAGGAGATCCAGAAAACAACCCACCTATTCCTCCAGAAAGGAGACAGAAAGTGGTGTCCGAATATACCGAAGCTGACAAGCTCAGGCTTCGAGGTGATCTCATGGTCAAGACGTACCTCCTTCAAGCAATCCCAAACGAAGTATATGTGCTCATCGACAACATGCAAACGGCAAAGGAAATGTGGGATGAGATCGAGAAACTGCTCCAAGGCACAAGCATCAGCTTTAAAACCAAGAAGACAACAATCCTTATTGCTTATGACTCCTTCAAAGCTGGCCAAGGAGAACCATTGAACGAGACTTACAACAGACTCGTCCAACTGGTCAATGAACTAAGGAAAATCAAAGTATTCAAGTCCAACTTGGAATTGAATATAAGATTTCTATCCAGCTTACATCCTGCATGGGAAAAGACTGTGAAGGATGTTAGATCACACATTGACTTGGATCAAATTGATCTCTTCACTCTTTATGAACATTTGAAGCAATTTGTCAATGAGGTTGCTTGTGTCGAGGATCATCACATCTCAAATTCCCTGGCTCTAGTGATGGAAGCTCAGCCCCGAAGGACAACCACACCACTGAAAAAGAAGAAGAAGAAGGTGGTGGTTGAATCAGATGAAGATGAGAGTGATGATGACAAATCTGATTTGGAGACTGAGCTTGCAGACTTACAGAAGAAGATGGCACTGCTTGCCAAGAGACTTGCAAAGAAGAATAGCTCCTCCAACAAGCTAAGAACCTCCTCCTCAAACTACAAACAGAAGAATCATGAACAAGGATCTTCTAGGAAGGCACCATCAGCTGAAGATGCCCCCAAATGCTACAACTGTGGAAAGGTTGGACATGTCATCAAAGACTGCCGCCTCCCAAAGAAGAAGGATGCAAACTTCTACAAGCAGAAGATGCTGTGGAATAAGCAGAAGATGATGATGGTGCAGAAAGAAGAAGAAAATTCTGCAATGCTTGCTGAGAATGATCACTAAGCAGAAGATACTTCTGATTAGGAGGAGGAGGAAGAAAACTTTGCCTTGATGGCACGAGTGGAAGAAGAAGATGAAAGAAAGGGTGATGCTGCGATCCCCGAAAGTGAATGCTCAACAAGCTCTGTAAGTACCTCTTATATCCCTTTAAATAGTCAAAATCAGTCCTTACTTGAGAAGGACAATCAAATTAAAGAACTAAAGAAGAGATTAGACAATAATCACAGGGTACTGAAACAGAATCTAGACCAAAAGTCTTCTCTTAGTGTTCAACTTGATATTGCGAAAGAACAGGTCAGAAAGGTGTCCTCAGATTTTGAAAGTTTTGAACTTAAGATAGCTGAATTAACTAAGAAATTTGAGGATAGTGAACGAGAAAAAAGCACAGCAAAAGCTGAATGCGATTTTTTGCATAATAAAAGAAGAACACTTTTAAACAAAATAAAAGAACTAGAGGATCTAGCTGCTAGGAGAGGTCAGTCTGAACAGACAGATTTTCTTAATCGAATAAAGGATGACCGATTTTACAATCCTAGAATAGGACTGGGCCTAACCAACCCATGTAATCTAAAGAAAGTTAAATGTCTTCAAATTTATAACAAAGATTACATGGGACTAGGGTTTGGTGAGAAAATGTATTTTAGAAGTGATGATGAAAACGCAGAAGCAGAAGAAGAAAAGAGAAAGAACCCTAAAGTTGCGATTTCTTGTGATTATCCTTCTGTTAATGAAAAACAACTCACACAAGAAGAACCTAGTTCCTGCTTTAGTGAATGTCTTGACCCTTATGCAAAAGATATTCCACACATAGGACATCCTCTAGACCCACCCCCAAGAGTAGGTATCTCTAAAGTTGGAGAGGAACCCTGTATTTTTCCTATGGCACAAAAACTCAAAAACCTCCAGAAAACTCTTGAAAACGAGAGAGAAAGATTTGAAACAGAAAAGAGAGGTTTTGAGAGCAACTGGCAGGAACTTCTTCAAAAATTCAATGAATTAAGTGAGCAATATCATGCTAATAATAAGTCTGACAATTCACACACCTCATATGAGAAAACAAAGCTTTCAAAAGTTCGTCCACTCATAACTCTTCTCCTTTGTTCATAGGGAAAGAAGTGAAGAAGGAAGGAGAAGAGAAGAACGAGTGGAGGAAGAAGAGGGAGGAAATCGCAGAAGGCAAAAAGAAAGTTTTTGAGAATAAAGCCAGCTCTAGATCCAGTTCTATTTTCTATTCTAAAGTTAATTCTAATTCTGTCTCTGAGAAACAAACTTCTAGTAGTTCAGTCTTGAGTCCAAGCTGAATATTTCTGAGACATCTTTTAGACATCGTTCAATTCATAATTTGAGTATTGCTTATGGTTATTCTGTTCCAGACCCTCATAATTATGAATGTGATGTGAATGTTGTTAAAGCAAAGCCTCACAGAAAGCTCAAACCAAAAAGGGAAACCGAGAACAGAACTTCTAAGGGAATATTTTGTATTCCTGATATGAAATATCCCCTCCGAGTTCATTCAAGGAAACATCTTAATCGGCTTTCTAAAGAGGAAATTTTTAAAAACAAACTTAAGAAACAACCATTCAATCACAAAGCACATGTCTACTCTCCTCCCATAACTAAAACTGACAGATGCGTCCCCAAAATTAGACCTACCAAAACTGAAGCTGAAAGGTGGGTCCCCAAGATCAGACCCACCAAGCCTGAAACTGAAAGGTGGGTCCCCATGAACAGACCCACCAAGACTAAAACAGAAAGGTGGGTCCCCAAGATCAGACCCACCAAAACTAAAACTGAAAGGTGGGTTCCCATGAACAGACCCATCAAGACTGAAACAGAAAGGTGGGTTCACAAAATCAGACCCACCAAAATGGAAACTGCTAAGTGGGCTCCAAAAACCAGACCCACTGCAAAAGCAGATCTGGCTACTGGAGAGTCCACAAGAGAAAGATCTTTTGTTGAAAAAGCTGCTGACCTTGGATCACAGCTAAAAGCAAGATTGAAAAGGGTGTTTTTTGTTAATAAGGAAGGACCCACTCTAAGATGGGTACCTAAACCTGTTTAATTGTTTTGCAGGACGGTCATGTGTGGCACTTAGATTCAGGATGCTCAACCCACATGACCGGAATAAAACACCTGTTGAGCAACTACACCAACTGTTACGGAGGCAATGTCAGATTTGGGAATGACGCCTCATCTCCTATTCTTGGATATGGGGACGTCATCTGTGCCAGTGTCACTATCAAAGATGTTTCTTTTGTCAAAGGGCTCAAACACAATTTACTGAGCATAGGGCATGTTGGGAATATTTTATGGTGTTCAATCTAGTTAGTTATCTTTGTATTTGTGTAGTTATCAATTAATCGTGTAATACGGGCCACAAATGTGTATCAGCCCGTGGGCTTCCTTGTAACCCGTAAGTTAGCCAACTTCTCCTATAAAAGGAGGCTAACTTACGGGAACCCTAACGATTGTGAGAGGCTTAGAGTTCAGAGGCGTAAAGATAGAGAGATAGGGTTGCCGCTGCTCTCCTTCTCCAGGGAGAGCAGCGGCCAGTTTACACGGTATACCAGATTCGTATAATATCTACATATCTTTCTATCTGCTTCTTCTATAACTGCTATATTTGTTGTTCGTTAAGTATTCTGGGATTATCAGGGCAATTCTGTGACAGCGGGATGGAAGTGAGGTTCTTTGCAAGACAATGTTGTGTTCTAGACAGCATGGGGAATACATTATTAACGTGTTACAGAACTTCAAATCTGTACACTATTGATCTGAAAAGCGTACAATCCACCACTTCCATCTGTCTGCTGTCCAAAGCTTCAACAGAACAGAACAACCTTTGGCACAGACGTCTCTCCCATCTGAACTTGAAGCATCTATCAATCATGTCCTCCAAGAAACTTGTCAAGGGGCTTCCTCTGTTAAAGTCTTCCGCTGAAAATCATTGTAGTGCCTACAAAATGGGCAAAATGACGCGAAGCTCCCACAAGTCAAAAACAGTACCATCATCTACACACCAGCTGCAGTTAATTCACATGGATCTGTGTGCGCCTCTGAGAGTCCAAAGTATCAACGGACGCAAATACACACTGGTGATCGTTGATGACTTCTCTAGGTAAACATGGACAAAATTTCTCCGCTCAAAGGACGAGGCTGCAGAAAACATTATGACCTTTATCAGAACCATCCAGAAACTGCTACAACACAGCGTTCGAATAGTAAGAACTGACAATGGTACCGAGTTCAAAAATCAAACTCTAACTGATTTCTATGAATCTCTCGGTATCACTCAGCAATTTGCAGCAGCTAAAACTCCCCAACAGAACGGAGTTGTTGAGAGAAAGAACATGACTCTTGTTGAAGCAGCACGCACCATGTTAATACAATCCAGACTGCCTCACTTCATGTGGGCAGAGGCAATCAATACTGCGTGCTTCACCCAGAACAGAACATCCATCCATAAACGCTTCGATAAGACTCCGTATGAAATTCTCTTCAACAGAACTCCTGACATCTCTTTCTTCAAGATTTTTGGCTGCAAGTGCTTCATACTGAATGATCGGACAGAAAGAAGTAAGCTGGACCCCAAAGCCAGAGAAGGTGTGTTTATTGGCTACTCACTGCAGTCCATAGCTTATAGAGTCTATCTAAGAGACAAGTGCACTGTCATCGAGAGTGTAAATGTTACATTCTATGAAATGGCAGACTTCGCGATCGAACATCTACAGGCTGATCCATCACATGCTGTACCAGTGGCTTCTGATAAAGCTGATCCAAACACAGAACACGAAGATGTGATTCTCAATTCTCTTTTCAGAAACTTCTACGAGAATTCACAATCTTCACCTCCTCCATGCACACCAGCTTCAACATCAACTCCAATAGCAGAGATTCCGCTCCTCACAGGTCCAGGCGATGTACCATCCACGCCTTCAACCCCTCAATCCAATCACAAAGGAGTGGATGAGCATGGCTTTGCTACAAGTCAAGAATCATCTCAACTGCACACCACAGCTGCTCCAGAGCCCTCAAACACCTATCAGGACTCGGATCAACCAATCATCACTCCAACTCCTCTAGCTCATGAGAGGAAATGGACGAAAGCACATCCCGTTGATCAGATCATATGTGATCCGAGTCAAGGTGTGCGCACAAGATCCGCAACGATGAATGAATGCCATTTCGCCTGCTTCCTAAGCCAGTCAGAACCATCAAAGGTCTCTGATGCACTACTTGATCCAGATTGGGTGATTGCGATGCAAGATGAACTTAATCAATTTGACAGACTGGATGTATGGTCACTGGTACCCAAGCCTCAGAGAAAGACTATCATTGGCACGAAGTGGATATTCAAAAATAAAAGGGATGAAGAAGGGACAGTTGTAAGAAACAAGGCAAGGCTGGTCGCAAAGGGATATAATCAACAGGAAGGCATAGACTATGATGAAACGTTTGCGCCCGTAGCTAGAATTGAAGCAATCCGCCTCTTTCTTGCGTACGTGGCGCACAAAAACTTCACCGTCTTTCAGATGGACGTGAAAACAACTTTTCTAAATGGGACTTTAAAAGAAGAAGTCTATGTTGCTCAACCTGAAGGATTTGTAGATCCAAAATTCCCAGACCATGTATACAAGCTCAAGAAAGCTCTCTATGGGCTGAAACAGACACCCAGAGCTTGGTACGATGCCTTGACCGAATTTCTAATTGATTCAGGTTTCTCCAAAGGAAAGATTGATACTACTCTGTTTATCAAGCGACAGAAATCTGACATCATTCTGATTCAGATCTATGTCGATGACATCATCTTTGCCTCATCAAATCCGCGCCTATGCCAACATTTTGAGAAACTGATGAAAACAAAGTTCGAGATGAGCATGATGGGTGAACTTAACTTCTTCTTAGGCCTGCAAGTAAGACAACTCTCTGATGGCATTTTCATCAACCAGTCAAAATACATTCTGGATATGCTAAAGAGATTCAACATTGAAGGCAAATCTTCCATGACGACCCCTATGTCCCCAAACTATAAACTGGACTCAGACCCCTCCGGGAAGCCAGTTGATGCTACCAATTACAGGGCCATCATTGGATCTTTGCTGTATCTCACGTCAAGTAGACCTGACATTGTCTTCTCCACATGCTTATGTGCTCGGTTTCAAGCCAATCCGAAGGAATCTCATCTGACCGCTGTTCGTCGAATTTTAAGATACCTCAAAGGCACTGTGAATCTAGGCCTTTGGTATCCCAAGCATTCAAGCTTTGATCTAGTCGGATACTCGGACGCTGATTTTGCAGGTTGCCGGATGGACCGCAAAAGTACATCGGGAGCCGTCCAATTCTTGGGCGAGAAACTAGTCTGCTGGTCTTCCAAAAAGCAGAATTGTGTGTCAACATCTACAGCTGAGGCCGAATACGTCGCGGCTGCTAGTTGTTGTGCTCAAATATTATGGATGAAGACTCAGCTCAAAGACTACGGTTACACATTCTGCCATATCCCGATCTACAGTGACTCTCAAAGCGCCATCGCCATCACCAGCAATCCTGTTCACCACTCACGCACCAAACACATTGATCTGCGCTATAATTTCATCAAGGATCACGTGGAGAAAGGAGACATTGATATGTACTTTGTAAGCTCAGAGCTTCAACTGGCTGACTTGTTTACTAAGGCATTGGATGAAAAAAGATTCCAGTTCCTGGTCTCCAAGTTGGGCATGTTGAACCTCGAGCCTGTTTAAATTTCGTCTCCACTGGTCTGAAAAGTGTGTGTGTGGGATTTGTAAAAAGCGTGTGTGAGTGTGATCTGTAAATAGTGTGTGTGCGTTGCATGTGTTGAGGGGGAGAAAATCTGAAAAAGAACAAAAAAAAATAGTGTGCGTGCGTTGCATCTGTACATAGTGTTTGTTGCATTTTTTTAGGGGGGAGAAAAGGGAAAAAATTTTCACTATTTGAGGGAGAGCTCTAATTTTTACTGACTTTGGGCCTCAAAAATCTTTCTAAAAGAAATTCTTTGCTAGCCCATAAATTCGGGCTCAACAGTTAAGGCCCAACCTTCCCGCATATATAAACCCTCGCAAAACCCATCCTCCCTTTCTCACTCTATTTTCGCAAACCAGAGGCACGGAACTGTTTTCGCAAATCAGAGCTCCTCAAAAACCCTTCATCTCCTTCCCGTCTTTTCCCCATCTTCCTTCTCTCTATTCGATTCTGACTTCCAAAGGTAGTTTAACGATTCTCCTTCTTCTCCATCTACTTCGTTCGAAGCCGAAATCAAAAAACCTTTTCTCGAAACGTTCGTAAAAACTCAAAACGACTGAACAAAGGTTTTTCTTCGACTAAATTGGAGGTCGAAATCATTTTTCTATCGATTTTTCGTTTATAATGTTTATGTATTTGCAGGTGGAATCGTCGTTTCGAGATTTATGATCTCGAGATTCAGTTCTCCAGATCTCGAGTTCGTCGATTCGTCTTCGAGAGAGATCTCGAGATTTGAATCCTGACATCTTGATCTCGAGATTTGAATCTCGAAATCTTGATCTCGAGATTTGGATCTCGAGATTTGGATCTCGAGATTTTGACTTACAATGTTTTTCAAAAATCCACCTGCACCCATTGTCTGAAACTTGCAAACACCAAAACTCTTTCAATCAAATCTCAGAGCAATCAACCATTGAATTCATATGCTGACCTCCTGCTTTTACAGTTCATAATGGCAGGAACACCTCAAATCCAGAATGACGACGCCATCTATCCTAAGGGCAAGTGGATTAAGGTGCTGGATAACAACTTCCAGCTAGACCTCACCGTCTTCAAATGCCAGAACCCGATCATTCCGGCCATAATGAAAGGTCACTATCTCTGGCCTGCACTTCACAACGTCAAACCAGTGCCAGAGATATACCTACAACAATTTTGGGGCCACATGCATACAGAATCAGCAAAGGATCGCTCCAAAATCAAGACAAAACTGAATGGTATGCGCGTAATCCTGACGCCATATACACTGAGATCCACACTAGCGCTGCCAGTTCACGACACGTATGATGCGCTTCCATCCATTCCTGATCTCCTCAAAGACGTGGCAGCTCTCGGCTACACCTCACTTCTACCGCAGCTATCAAACTTCAATGGAGTCTATCTCCATCACCCGTGCAAGAGCCTATTCGGGCTGGTGAATAAATGCCTGTCACCGAAGCATGCCGGGTTTGACAAGTGCAACAAGCAGATCCTACTCATCTTTCACGGCATTTCATACAACAAAAAATACGACTTGGCACAGCTCTTCTTCTCAGAGCTCATGGACCTGGTAAAAGCAAAGGAGAAAAACAGGCCAGGTACCATACCATACGCGAGGTGGCTGGGGCTGATCATCCATGATTGCATGGCAGAGCACACCTCCATTCCCAGACGCAGTGCTGATCCACACTACACAGCCCCAAAGCTGCAATACTTCAAAGCAGACAAAAATCCTGTCACCGGTCTGTGGATTCCTGGGTTTCTGCTCCAACTCGTCAATTCATCCAATCCGGTAGTCCAACAGTACCGCGAGAGCATTGAGAGAACTGTCCCTATGGTTCAGCAAAACCCAGCTGGACCTACCCCGGGGACAAAGCCGAGTGCAAGTAAGGGTCTTAAACAAGCCCAGAAGCCACAGAAACCAGTGGCCGGTTTGCCCCATGAAGGAAAGTTTGACGACTCTCTCGAGACGAGTCAGACGGCTGAGGGCACCGAAACAGACGCTGAGGAATCTGCTAATGAATCGTCCAGTGATGCCCAAACTAACACTGACGATGAGGCATCCGAGAGCGTGGGTACTGATGGCGAGGAGTCCGACTCTGATGGTGATGATGATGACAGCGATGACGTTGAGCACACCTATGCTCTAATCAGAAAAAGAAAGTTGCCTGTCGAATCTCCAAAGAAGATAACTGCTGAAGACGCAGCACCAATAATTGCAGGCAGACCAAAGGTCTTCACCATCAAGGAGCTGCAAAAATCCAAGAGCGTTCACAGAGAAACAAACAGCTCCAAGGCTGACTATGATGAAGCAGCCCATGCCATCAAGAACTCAAAAGATGCCATTATCCGAGAGAAACGGGCTAAGATCAAGAATGACAAATCTTCTAAGTCAAAGCCTCAGCCTCGCGTCAGAAAGAACCTCATAGATAAGGCTGACGAGCACATATTCGCCGGCTGTGATCCGTTTATCCAGATAAGTCGAGCCGAATCCCTAAGTACATGAGCCGATCTTTTCGGTTCCCGAGTAGAAGTTGCAGCATCTGGCTCAACTGCGCAAGCACAGCCCTCACCCAGCCACTCGATAGCCTCCCAACAGGCTATCGTTTCAAAAGCACGGGACTCACCCCCCTCGCTGGTTCCTTCTGAATTAGTTGAGCGTACTATTGACCAACCGCCCGAGGTCAAAACCCCTCATTCGAACACATCGAGTCTAGGTGTCACATTTCCAACGTTTTCTTCATTTTCTAGGACACCTACACTATTCACAGCACATACAGGTGCACACACCCTGAACGCAACAACCAGAGTGCAAGCTATGACGGTTGGAAGTCCTGCTATGCCTTCAATGATTTCATAATTGCACGCAGGCCACACATCAGCTATCTTCACTGATGCTGTGACAACAGTTACAACCCCCATAACTGGACACCCAACCTTTGAAGACGTCAACGTTCTGCTAAATCGCTTCCTGGATTCCACCATCAAACCATGGGTGCAAGAAGCAATGACCGCTCTTGCACAGGAATTTAGGACCACCCAAGCGGTTCAGTCTGAACAACCCCCACCCTAACCTTCACCCGAAACCTTCATCTCCCATACACAACCAATATCTTCCACCGCCCTATCTCACCACTCAATCAACCAAATACCCATTCCTTCACCTTCTCGGGGAACCCAAGATACAGAACCAGTATTCTCCCCACGCCCGACCACACCTTCCATCGATCTCTCCTCACTACCTTTCGAAACCCTGGCATCAGCTTTGCTGGAACATCTCCTCAACATCCCAGAAGCCAACCTCACCCTCCACCAGCAAGCCATTCTCGAAGCCCTCCTCTCTTCCCTTGAAACCAAAAGAAAATGCAAGGTTAGTCCTCGTGGTCGCAAACGTTCCCATGAGGACCCCGACGATTCGGATCCTCATGAGGGGGAGAACAAGCGGCCACGACCACTTGAGCAAACTACTTTAGCTAGCCACACTCCACAGCCCATTCAACCAGAAACCTCTACCAACCAACAGCCACCACCCGCAACCAAATTCTCTAGCCTGGTCGAGCTAGATGAAACATCCCGAGGCGTATCTCCTAGAGATACCAACCGAGGAGGGGATGGAAGTCCTGATGATGCTACCACTGGTACATCTTTTACATCAGGCCATCAGTTAGAACCTCATTCAAAGCTGATGACAACGGGAAATCCCAGTGACCCCGGTGTTCCAGTTAACAGGTCTCCGTCTCCAAAAGATCAACCAGCCACTACCATTCTGTCATCAGATGAAATGCATTATCAACTAGAAGATATCATCATTCACGACAAATGGCCCAGACAGTGGACGGAGATGGATCAAATCATGCAGGATGAAGAATGTGAAGATATGCAAAGGAACTGGTTTCTACGAGAACTCATTAACAAATGTGCAGAAGAATAATCAGGCTCGAGGACGATGAACGAAAGGAAGGGGAGAACTACAAGGAAACTCAGAAAGAACTTGAATCTGTCGTCAGACAATCGGCGGGACGACTTCCCAGGACAGAGAAACCTTGGGACAATGTACGAATCAAAACCCCCTTCCAAGAGGAAATCAGAGAGCGTATATGGCGTAGACCAGACAAAGTCAAACCTCTGAATGAACTAAAGTTGCGAGGTCTCACCCATCTCAAAGGAAAGCAGGCAGGAGGTCATCTACATATGCTATTGCAAAGGTCAACCGGTACTCAAAGAGAGCTGATGGAACAGGATTTGAAATCCAACATTCTCCCTATTCATCAAATCCTACAGGTTAAGGCTGAGGATTATCACAGAGTGATATTCTATTCTTACAAGCTTCAACGCACCGATGGGAGTGAATTTACATTCCAAGAAAATGATTTCATCATGCTTAAACCAGACGACATCTATCAAATGTTTTTGGCATATCGATACCTTCCAGTCAGACAAAGCAAAACATACAGCGAATGCCTCGCAGCAATCAAAAGATTCATGCTCAGACAAATCAGAGTGCACTCATCTCACGACCTACAGATGTCTATTGAGTGCAATTTGACAAAAACAAATCTTTCAAAGCCAAGACTGTATGGTCCAGAGCTCGAAGACTTCCCAGCATATCACATCTTCTTCACACCGCCAGCAGTCACATACCTCAACCACAAGAATGAAAAACGCCTGATGGTGGTTAGCGAAGTTGAGAAATACTGTGACGGAACGCTGAAGATAATCAAAGAACAGCTGCTAAAGATGAAGGAACAGCTAGAGCAAAATCTTGAGGAGGCATCGTCATACATTCAAAAGGAACACTCAACAGTGGAGACCATTCTAAAATCCATCAACAATCGCCTAGACAAGATAAACATGCTAAGGCAATATGAGCATGCACTGAATATGAGGAAGCACTATTTCAAATCACAGAAGCAATAACAAAGTGGCACTTGATCACAAAGGGGGAGATTGTTGAAGATCATTTAATTGTGAATCAAGTTTGTCACCTATCTTGTAATAGATTAGCTTTATTATTATTCCTTTTATTTAATATGTGTATTTATTAGATTGAATATGGGCCAAGTGTTAGGCCCATACAAAAGGCTAAAAGCCTTATTCGCATACCTGAACCTCGCCTATAAAAGGGAGCCGAGGATTCAGGTCTAGGTTAACTTTCGTACTCGCTCATAATAGCCTTAGCGCAAATAATTCTGTGTACGAGTTCACGGTATATCAAGAAGGGTTTACATCGATTCATCTGTGTTCATCTTTACTGTTAATCTTCTTCTTGTTATGCTGTTATTCATATTGCTGTAATAGAAACAGGGACTATCATACTTGAAGTACACGAAGACTAATGCTAATTTTTGCAATAGCCTCCAAGTTCAATTAATTAAGATCAGGTTTCCTTGTCATGTTGGCACGAGAATGCCATTTCTTTCGAAAGATCCCCAAGTCTAATCTTATTGTGTAGAACACTTACGCTTTTTGACCGGGTCTCGCATTCTCTTTTTCGCAAGGTATTCAATTATTTTTTTCAATTTTCAGATTTGACTGGACATTAACCCATTCTAATCTTGGCCTCACCAAGGAAAATTAGCAATTAAAGTTCAATTTATCAAGGTAAATCCATGCCTACAATGCAATCCTCGAAAATATCAAATTCCTAAAAAGTGACTGCTCTTACCCCATTTGGGGCATAGGCACAGTGCCAAAAGTAGCTCCTACATAAATTCCCTAAACTTGGCAAACTAATCCCCTAATTCCCTAAACATCAAGACTTCGTCAGACTTATTCTCGAGTAAGGAAACAAAGGTCATATGGCTATGGAGCTCAATTAATCAGGTGAAGAATAAAATAGTCAGGCTCAAAATGGCTTCTTCTAAAGGATTTATTCAGGTGGGATAGATAATTTAATCAATTCAACGTGTGACTAATGCCTTCATCCTCTCAACAAGTAGCTCATCATGCAGCAATTTAAGCCTAAACACTTCAAAGATGTTCTAAAAGCATAGTCAACACGCTAGCCAGCTCACAAAGACACAGTTTAAGGAAAAAATTTCAAAAATTTTGACATGACTTTCCTATAAATATACAACTAACACCTGCACATGCTAACCCTAGTAATCCCATGTAACAACTACTGCCTGAATGCCCAATTCACTCCCCCACACTTAAACTTTGGCATCGCCCTCGATGACCAAAAAATGCACTATGCACAAGAGGGTAAAGAGGAAAGGGTCACGCGTGCTCAACTTAACTCAAGTCAACATATTAAAACAAACGTAAAGAATAGTCATGAAAACTTCCCTATTGGCATTGGTCATTGCAGAATTAAACCGAGTCAATGTAAACCGCGGCGCATCATCCGAAGAAAACACTGAGCTGCAAAACAAACACATAAACACAAAAACACACAAAAACAAAGAAACAAGCTAAAACAAAAGTGCAAAAAAATAAGCTTGGGTTGCCTCCCAAAAAGCGCTATTTTTAATGTCGTTTGCCCGACGATACCTCATATGCTCTCAAATAGCAAATACTGCAGCGGGGCCCTAATCATCAACTTATCCAGCTTTCCCTCAACAAATGCCATTAGGTGGCGCATATTCTTAAACTCTTGGAACCACGTAGGAATCATGTGGTCTTCATGAACATCATCAGCAAACAAGGGTAGAACGCCCCTCACATCCTTTGGTTCCGAATGCATCACAAACACATCCATTCCTTGCTCAAATTTACCGTGAAAATTTAGAGCACCTACTTTCGACTCAATATCACTCTCCATGAAGGCATCCCAGCTCTTATCGTCACCACTCTCATTAATATCTTCTCGTATAATGTTGTCACTCTCCACACAAAAGGAATATTATCATCAAGGAGTGAATCAAAGAAATCCAAATCTGAAACCACGTAAGAGTGGATTGGTGCATGTGTACAAGAGGGGTAATCTTGCTTGTGGAGCGGGACTTCTTCATTATGGACATCATCTACCTCGTCCCCACTCTCTTGGAGCGTGTGATCATCTTTTCCCAACTCATTTTCAATACCCAAACCTACCTCAGTAGCACCATCCTCATGACTGATTTGCTTCATGCCCTCATCATGTGTTGAGACCAATGGTAAATCAAACGGCTGGGGAGTCTCTGTATGAAAATCACAGTGATGTGTGACTTCATCAGTTACAGCTTGTACCTTTTGAAACTTTTGCATGTATTCTTGGAAAAACAACTCGACACTACTATCTTCTTGTTCATCTTCAAGCATAGGTGGGTTTTCAAAAGCATTAGGAAGTGTATCATCCATCATACTCAATGCAATGATCATCCACATTGGTCTCCTCAGGTTGGGATTCTGTCAGTTGACCCACAACATTGATTAGATTCTACATTTTGGTTGTGAGTTGCATGAGTGTCTCTTCCAAGTCAGACAGCCTCTCTGAAATTTTCTCCTTAAAATGATTATGTGGCTCATTATTCGGCAAGGATATTGGAGTGGCTGAAACATTTGTGTTTGCAAATTGTGGGGAGAAACAAGTGAGGTATGCAGTTCCCCAATAAGGATGGTCATTTGGAGGGATGGGGCAAAGACATAAATGGTGACCTCATCCACAGAAGGAACAAATGCTATTTTTAAGAAAGCAATCAGCCAATTCCCCGGGACTTTTATTTTTAACAAGATAATAAAGCATGGTGCCTGGTCTTGCCCTAGAATATTGTGGATAAGGATAATGAGAGGAAACACATTGGGAATGTTGTGTATTTGGAGGAGCGTAAGAATAGGAAGATGGAATATTTTGTGGTGGAGGAGAGTAATTAATAATGGTGAGGAGTGTAATATTGAGGAGGAGTGTAAGGAGAGTCTGGCGTTTATGTTGAATATTCCATAGAGGTTAGAGGGTAAGAAATTCCTCCTGGAATTTGGCTGAATGGGTTCATCTCATGCCTCTTAGAAAAATACCTGAAAGGTTAGCACAGAAAAATCATACGGAAAAAAAAAAGAAAAACTAACCAAAAAAATCTCGCTGAAATTAATTAACCCTTAAAACCGAAACCGTCCCCGGCAACGGCCCCAAAAACTAATCTGAGTTTTCTCGCACATAAAATAGATCATAGAATAGTGGTGTAAGTACGAGTATTGTCTTTACAGGGACGGTAAAAGAGAATTAAGAATTAAATAAATTCAGCGATTAAAAATAAATAAAATAAATGCGTCGTGTGAGATTTGGTTGGTTGAATTGAAATTAAACTAAAGCGAATGAGCGACTAAAATAAAAGGTTGGGTTCTTCTTAATTAATGACGAAGGGAACATGGATTGATTCCGGGGTAATCAGATTTCTGGCAGATTAGACTTCATTACATGAAATTAATTTAATTGAGCCTAGCTAATCAATACTAAGTTCTTACCGCTCTCGCGGCGTAGAGTACAATAATTTAGGGGACCAAGCTGATCTCTCATATGACAGGATCCTAAATTATTGCCAAAACGATCGAGCTTACGGCCCCTTAATCGCTACTAATCTCCTAGCGAACGATTAAGTGTGTGTGAATGTGTCTCAAAATAAACTAGATCCCGCTTAATTTATTCTACAAGCAATTGTAATTCTAGCGGCTCTTCTAGGTTACAAGAGATATCAGTTTAATTGTTCAAACACAAATTAAACGACATTCATGCAATTAAGCCATCAAGAATCTAGTCATACATCATGCTTAACCCATTCATCAATCCCAAATCCGTAATTAAAACTACGCCCGACTCATAATTGAAGAATCAACAGAATTGGAAAGAATAGAAATAATTGTCATTAATTAAAAAGTAGGAACTTACAAAGAATGTCAATGAATTGAAGAACAAGGGTAAAAACCTCTCAAAATTTCGTGCTATTGCTCATCTCTAAGCCCCCCCCAAATAGGGTTAGGAAGGGCTTATTTATAGAAAAAGGGAAGAAATTCAAGTAGGATTAGGGTTCCCATGATCAGGCACGACGTGCCTACGACCGTGCCTGCGGAGCAAACACTTTTTCGTGTCCAGGCATGACGTGCCTTCCTTGCCAAGCACGACTGTGCCTTGCTTCCAGGGAATCACTTCTTCGAATAGCTACAGGCACGGCGTACCTGCCTTGCCAGGCACGACCGTGCTTGACCTCCAGCGAACATCCACCTCGATATACTACAGGCACGGCGTGCCTGGCCTTTTTCGTCACCTGGTACACTTCTAGGCACGCGCGGCGTGCTTGGCTGCTGGGCACGGCCGTGCGTGGCCTTTTCTTCTTCTTTTTTCTTTGTTTCATCTTCCGAATGCTCCTGAATGCTCCCGACTCGATCCCAAAGGTCTCCGCTTCATCAATTCTTCACTGTGAACCTCCCAGAGACCTTCAAAACTCTCGAAATTCTCTTGAATGCTCATCAATTCTTCTTGATTTCTTCTCAAGCGTCGGTGCCGGATCTAATTACCTGATTTTTGACTCCAAACAACAAAAAACTCGAACCAATGTCTGATACACATAACTTGAGATTTGTGACACCTTAAAGCTAGGTAAATCATCAAAAACCGATCCCAACACGCATCAAATGCGTGTCGTAATATGGAATTATCACTTCTTGAAAAATTAGAAAGCAATCTTGGATTGTTTGGCTTACTTCGAAGGTAGCTATATTTCACAAGTGCTTAAGAGCTTGCCGGAGTGATGATGTTCTTGTTCTAACAAGGTTCTACGGTTATCTTTGTATATTCTTTCCAGACAATTTTTTCTTGTTATACACTCAGATAAGTTGATTGTTATGTTTTTAAAGGCTTGTAAACAGAAGAATCTGATCTCATGGATCCCTCTTACGTGATATCTTATGTCTGTGTTACTTGGGATTTTGCATTGCAGATAATTGATGATTTGAAATGTTTTGAGATGGAAGTTCGTGGGGGCCGATGGGGCTTACCTCAGTCTTGAAATATAGTTATAAACATATTATAACTATATGGCCTCATTAATCTTTATTTGTCATCGACGCAACAATCTTTCTCTCAGTTTATTATTCATTTGGCTTAACATGAATTGTTTTAATTTCAGGTATTCAGAATTGATTGACCAAACATGAAAAGAGGAAAGCTTTGGGATGAAATTGAACTTCACAATTTTATTTTATGCCAATCTGTTATCTTATATTTGGACAGTCGCACTTGTTATTATGTAGATGTATATGTTTTATAGGAAGTAAAAAGTCGATAGTATTACTTTTTGTTTAGTACATATATTGTTTACTTGAATTTGTAAAAAGATTTACATCCTTAATTAATGATATTTGAAATTATGTTTTTATTGTTGATCTCAATTTGCAATTGTGTTTGAAAGTTATGGGCGTGTATGTGAGTTATTAAATGATTGTTACTAGAACAATATCAATGGTATATGAACTGTAGCTATAGCAACATATTATGAAAAACTAGTTGAACTCTATACTAACGGTAAATGTTAATTACTAACGGTTAGTATTGTGTTGGTATAAGTTAATGAGCTATTCACACGGTAGAAAAAAATGTTGGTATTGGTCTATACCGACGATACGTATACTAGCGGTAAGATTTCCGTCGGAATTGCATAAATTTCTGTTGGTATAGCCAAACGATAGATATTCCAACAGTTTATATCTCTATACCAGCAGTTTTCTTACCGTTGGTATATGGCAGTTATATTTGTGTATGAGCATAGTGCGAATTACGCGAACGAAGATCTGAGATGGAAGCTAGCGATCTACGATCTGCGAATTAAAAGCCCGGCTGTATACCGTGAACACGTTACAGCCAGTTATACGATATAATTTGCACGGAGCAAAGTGGTGATTGACAGTACCCGGTTGTTGTAATTCACTACTTGGAGTTGGAGCATGTGGCACTTTATAGCTTAGTAGCTTACCCATCTTAACAATATCAACCATCGGCATAATCAGATGCCACAATCGACCTTTTGGTCTTAGTGTGAACCGCATTACTATGACCTATACATGAAAGCATTAAAAAGATTAAAAAACCGACTAAGGTGCCAAAAGTATTAGTTCTGCAATAGGATGACAAATATGCAGGCATATAGGATCCTTCTATCATATCATTGAAGAACAATGTAAAAACCATCGTTGAGGTAATGATATGCACTAATTAGTAGTGCATAAATGTTTGTTTTTATGTTTGATTTGTGTGGATTGTTTACCGTTTTAGTTAGTTTGAGAACATCTGTTTGACTTTAAATATAATTGTATTTTAATCTTCATTTGTAAGTTGTAAAGTAGAATTAGGAATTATGGTGTTGAAAAGGAGGACTTTGAAGTGAAGCAAAAGGAGATTGGACTGTCCAGGAGCTGAAACCCAACCGAGCATAAACACTTGACCCGGTCGGGTAAGATTTAACAGACGAAGGTGGCTGGAAATTACACAGACCCGGTCGGGTCCCCTATACCACCCGGTCGGGTCGGATTTGACTCGGGATAGTTTAACGTGCTAAAACACAAGAACGTAGAAGATTATCTGATCTTGATATGCACCCAGTCGGGTGGGCACTTAACCCGGTCGAGTACCCGGCCCAAGGTGTTGAAATGGTGGGGTTTCGAAGCTTTGAAGCTCAACAATGGAGGTTTGGGGGGGGGGGGTCGTGGGGGAGAAGAGAAGATGGGGAAGAAAGCTGCCCGCCCGCCCCCCTTATCAGGCTTTTGCCCGACCGCGCGGTCGGGTATAGTGACTGACCCGATCGGGCGTAACCTGTTCGCACGAGGCAGAGAGTTTTTGCCGGGTTACCTGGCCGGGTATGGTGACTGACTTGGTCGGGCGTAAGCTGTTCACCCGAGGCAGAGAGTTTTTGCCGGGTTACCTGGCCGGGTATGGTGACTGACCCGGTCGGGCGTAAGCTGTTCACCCGAGGCAGAGTGTTTTTGCCGGTTTACCCGGCCGGGTATGGGGGTCTACCCGGTCGGGTACTATAAATCCCAGTTTTTTTTATTTTGTTGGACCGGTCGGGTTGGTGTTTGGACCCGGTCGGGTGAATCCAATTATTTTTTTTTTATTTTTTTTACAAACACGCCCTATGAAAATAAGATTAGAAAACATACCCGGAATGGGTTGCCTCCCATTAAGCGCTTTGTTTAACGTCGTGGCTCGATGATATCTTCGTTGCTCCTTGTTCATAGACCGGTTCAGAAAGGTCTATGACTTCCACATTTTTGGGTTGAAAACCTTCAAAGAAGGGTTTTAATCTTTGTCCATTCACCTTGAGCACCTCTCCCGTCTCCAGGTCCTCAATTTCCACCGCCCCTTGTGGATATGTTTTGACCACTTTGTATGGTCCGGTCCAACCAGATCTCAGCTTTCCCGGAAATAGACGAAGGTGTGATTGAAATAGGAGGACTTTGTCATCAAGTTTAAAGTCCTTCCTTATGATCATTTTATCATGCCACTCCTTCGTCTTTCTTTTGTAAATCTCCGCATTGTCATAAGAATCCAGGCGAAGTTCTTCCAATTCTTGCCTCGATAAGATTGAGGTTGAATTCTTTTACCGCCCAATTTGACCTGTGTTCAAGCTCTACGGGAAGATGACAAGCTTTTCCAAACACACGTCTATAAGGGGACATACCTATTGGAGTTTTGTAGGCAATTCGGTATGCCCATAGTGCATCATCAATGTGTATACTCCAATCCCTCCGGTTCGGGTTCACTGTTTTCTGGAGTATAGATTTTAATTCCCTGTTTGAGGTCTCCGCTTGGCCGTTCGTTTGGGGGTGGTATGCTGTGGAGATCTTATGAGTCACACCATACTTCTTTAGTAAGGAGCCCACAATTTTGTTGCAAAAATGTGTGCCTCGGTCGCTTATTAAAATTTGGGGAACTCCGAACCTTGAAAATATGTGTGATTTAAGAAAGCTAGCCACCACCTTGGCATCGTCGGTCTTTGTTGCTTTTGCCTCTACCCATTTGGAGATGTTACCTTGAGAGTTTGTGAAAGGTCACATGAAGTCAATACCCCATGCATAGAAAATCTCACAGAAAAGCATGGGGTTTTGTGGCATCTCGTTCCTCCTTGAAATGTTGCCCGCTCTTTGGCAATTGTCACAAGATTGACAAAAGCCATGTGTATCCCGGAATAGGCTCGGCCACCAAAAACCGCTTTCAAGTATCTTCATTGTTGTTCGTTTCGGGCCAAAATGTCCTCCACATGCATAAGAATGACAAAACTCTATTATGTGGGCTATCTCATATTCAGGGATGCATCTTCGGATTATTTGATCCTTACAATGCTTCCACAAATATGGGTAATCCCACACATAGAGTCTTGAATCCATTCTCAATTTTTCTTTTTGAGATTTTGAGAGTTGTGGAGGAAATTTGCCAGAAACAATGAAGTTCACGATATTTGCGTACCATGGTTGTATGACTTTGATGGAGAAGAGAGTCTCGTCCGGAAATTCGCCTTTTATGAGATTTGTATGGAGACCTTCGATTTCTTTGTTTGAAACCAACCGGCTTAGATGATCAGCCACCAAGTTTTCCGCTCCTTTCTTGTCTTTGATTTCTATGTCAAACTCACTCAATAGAAGGACCCATCGAATGAGTCTTGGTTTGGCCTCCTTCTTTGTCATTAGGAATCGGAGAGCGGCATGGTCGGTGTATACAATCACTTTCGTTCCAAGGAGATAGGAATGAAATTTCTCCAAAGCAAAGACCACCGCTAGCATTTCCTTCTCGATGGTGGAGTAGTTCTTTTGAGCTTCACTAGTATAGTACCCGTGCATACGCACGGGAAAGAGCAGGTTGTGCATATATTTGTACTCGTGATCTAATTACAAATTAATATATAAATATTTCTCGCTTAATAATTAGCAAGATTATCTTCTTATATCTAAAAGCACCACATATGAGAGAGAACTATCCCGCTCAATTGTTAGCTTACATATCTACTTATACCTAAAAGCAGTACATATGGGAGAGAAAATTCTATTGCTCAATTGTTAGTTGGAGTGTTATACTTAAAAGAACTACATATGAGAAAGAAAGTTTGTCCGCTCAATTGTTAGCAAGCTTATCTTCTTATCTTCGTATATCTAAAATCACTACATATGAGAGACAAAATTATCTTGTTCAACTTCCTCGCTCAATTGTTAGCAAACTTATATTGTAATATGTAGAAGCACTACACATGAGAGAGGAAATTCTCCCGCTCAATCATTAGGAAGCTTATTTTCTGTTACTCAGAACCACAACATATGAGAGATAAAGTTCTCACGCTCAATTTTTAGTCAGCTTATTTTATTTTATACTTAAAAGCACTACATATGAGAGAGAGAGAGATTTTTCCCGCTCAATTATCTTTTACTTAAAAGCACTACATATGGAGAGAGATATTTTTCCCGCTCAATTATTAGAAAATTTATCTTCTAATCTTATACTTAACAACACCACATATGAGAGTGAGAGAGAGAGAGAGAGAGAGTTTTCCTGCACAATTATTAGCAAAATTATCTTCTAACAATAACTAAAAGCATTACATATATGAGAGAGAAAATTTTCCCGCTCAATTTGTCTGCTCAATTGTTAGCAAGCTTATCTTCTGATACATTGAAGCACTACATGTGAGAGAGAAAATTCTTCCGCTCATGTATTAGCAAGCTTATTTTATTATACATAAAATCACTACATATGAGAGACAAAATTCTTCTGCTTAATTGTTAGCCGGCTTATCGTATCCTTAAAAGAACTACATATGAGAGAGTTTTCCCGTCCAATACCTAAAAGCACTACATATGAGAGAAAATCTTATCGCTCAATTTTTCTGCTCAATTGTTAGCAAAGTTATCTTCTCATACCGTATATACCTAGAAACACTGTATATTAGAGAGAAAATTCTTCCGCTCATTTATTAGAAAGCTTATCTTCTTTTACCTAAAGCCACTATATATTGGAGATAAAATTCTCCCGATCAATTCTTAGTCGGCTTATCTTGTAACTAAAAGTACTACATAATTTCAAATAAAAAATGAGCATATAAGCTTTTTTGTATTATATAAAGGCTAGTTTTTTTATTATTATAGTCACTAAATGTTAGCAAACTTATCTTCAAATACCTAAAAGCACTACATATGAGAGAGAAAATTCTGTTTTGTGGCTTTAGTTTTTAGTTTGGGAGGAAGCAAGCAGGCTAATTTGGTCGATAATAGCTTTAATTTGAATCTCTCGCATGGTCAGCGATTAGTCTTGCTCATTATTGGGCAGTCTATTCTATGTCTAATCAGAGAGTGATGTTGCCTATTTTATATAAGAAGTCTAGAGGAAATGTTTGGGTAGACAGAATATAGGATGTTTAGTTGTTAGATTTTTGAATTTAATATAAGCGTTTTCTAGCAAAAAACAAATATATTTTAGTTTTATACTCCGTATCAAAGTAACTATAAGGAAGAACCTCTCCAATATATAGATATTTGTAAATAAAAAAATTAAATTGTCTATGAACTTTTATAGTGACTTTGATATAATTTTAAACATAATTATAGTAACTAAAAATTAATAAGTCATACTTTTAGTCAATATCCTTATTTTAGTCATATATTGGGAATTATTTCTTTAATTAATAAGGAATAGCCTGTATCGAGGTTGGAAAATTAATAGGTTACTTAATACACTTTCAAATTTTTTTATTTAAATTTTCTATATGCAATATTGTTCTCATATGAAAAATCATAAAAAGTTAGGAATTTTGATATATGTTTTGTAGAAATTACAACAAATATTTAAAAGTTATAACGCTATGATGAAGAAATTGGGGTTCTTATATCTTGGACCCCGCCAATTGTATGACTTTATATTTCTCACTGCTAATATCTCATATGACTCTCATTTGAGCAAATTCATCACATCACGTTCATGACCAAATGTCTCGAAGCAATGCCGGGAGTAACAAAGAAGAAAGGAGATATTTGTTTTGATTCTAGATTCACTTCTCCTTTCCGAGCTTTCTTTGGATCTTAAATTAGGGATTCCTAATTTTATTTTGTGATAGTTGCTTGATGTTAGCTTTGAACTTTTTGGGATCAAATTGTTGACTTTGGGAGGATGTTGTAGCTTGATTTTGTGGTATCCTATGTTCTAGGATATGCACTTTTTCTGTAACATTAACTTGTTATTTTCTTGGGTGTTAATATATACTTACATTTCATCCAAAAAAAAATCATTGATCTATTTTACATTGACAATACTATCATATGTTGAACATCTTTTTCATTTAGAATGTCATTTAGAGTTGTTTCGTAACACATAAAATGGATGAATCTATTGAAATTGATAAAATTCTTGCTGAAACCGCTGAACTGGCTGAATATACTCAATTATGGGAAAATTAAATTTAAATATATTTTATTGATAAAGTAAATAAACATTTGTCTGAAAAAGTATCTAAAATTTTCGTTTATAATAACTTCATACAATTCAGACAAAAAATTAACTTCAACCTTTCTTATTTTGATCATTACACAATTAAGTTCTCGATATCAAAACTGACTGATAAGATTGATAAATACAAAAACAGAGTCACCAAACAACACATAATTTTAAATGAAAAATGAGCATATAAGCATTTTTATATTAACAAAATATATTAAAATTCATAATTCTTGTGACGTTTCATATGACAGTAATTTTGCATTTTTTTTGAAGATTTATCAAACAACTTCCTATTTTTCAACAACGATATCAATCATCTCGCATTAAGTAAAGAATTAATCTATAACTATGACCTAATCTCAATTGTTAGACGACGTATCTTACACCTAAAAACACTATATATAATACTCCCTCCGTCCCATTTTACTTGGCCAATCTTGACTTTTCAAGTCAATGTAGTCTAACTTTGACCAATTATATGTTTATATAGAGAAAATATTAATAATATGAAAATGATATGCTTATATACAAAAATGCTTATATGCTCATTTTTCATTTTAACTCTTTCATGGCCCGTTCTATAGTAAGAGATGTGCATTTTTTGTTCAAATATTCTTCCAGACGCTAGATTAGGAATCTTCTCAAACTCTTTCAATTCGTAAGTCTATCTCGTCGTTTGTGTGTACAAAATTGAAAGTTTGCAATAATAACTAAATTCAAATATATTTATATTTTCTATTAAATGTGATTTTTTAAGGATTCTCATTCTGTATTTCAAAAAAAAAAATCTCATTCTCTTTACTATTGAGGGTGATTCGGTTTGTCGGAAATAATAATACCCCCTCTGTCACATAAAAATCTTTTCGATTTGACCTAGATCAGAGTTTAAGAAAGTACGAATAAAGTGAAAATGTGAGATTGTGATTCAGTTAGAAAAAGGTAAATGAATCTTAGCCACACAAAACTCCCCCAAAGGGGAAATGAGGAGAATTTTTTGGGATATCCCAAAATGGTGAGTGGAAAGAATTTTATGAGACATGGGGTATTTCCTAATATGATGAGATTCATGTGTGTAATTTGTTGTCCTACAGATTGAATTGCACATCTCATGAGTTAGCTACCCTCCTTTGCTATTTATAATGGTAAAGATGCACGATATACATCACAACGTAAATATTAAAATTCATAGTTTTTTATGATCTTTCATTAAACAAATATTGCATATACAACAATGTAACTAAATTGGATATGAGTATCCTTTTATAGTCACTTTGATATAATTTGAAACACAATTATATTAACAAAAACTTAATAAGTCATATTTATATCTATTATCCTTATTTTAGTTATATATTAGAATTTATTTATTCATTTAATACGGAATAATTGATATTGTGGTTGGAAAATATGAAGATTTGATAAACCTTCATATTTTTTAAAAATTTTATATATACAATATTGGTGTATATAAATATAAATAATTTTAAGCATAATTATTGAGGCCGTTAGTAAATTATATTTTTATATATTCAATATTGATCTCATTAGAAAGATCACAAAAAATTATGAATTTTGATATATTTTTTAGAAACATTGGAGCAAAAATTAAAAAGTTATAACACTTTTAAGAAATTTGGGGGTTTTTACAACATGGGACCACTAACTCCATTTCCCTTAAGAGATTATAAGGCCACGTGGCATCACAATAAGAAAGGAGAGAAAAGTGGAATGAGCAACATGTAAGCATTTGGAGGGGCAAAATGGTATTTGGCACAGCTATTTCTTTTCTTATATATAAATAGATTGAGGGTTGAGGAGGCATAGTAGATGACATGAGAAGCCCTTCCTATCTTTTGGCCTAAAACCGCCCCCATCGCATAATCACTTGCGTCACACATGATCTCAAAAGGGAGAGACCAATCGTGAGCTTGTATGATGGGAGCAGTTACCAACCTTGCCTTCAGAGTGTCAAAAGTCTCTTTGCATTCTTCATTGAGATCAAATTCAACCTCCTTTTGCAAAAGTTTGCATAGAGGAGATGAAATTTTTGAGAAGTCTTTGATGAATCTCTTATAGAAACCGGTGTGACCAAGGAAAGAACGGATGTCCTATACATTTGTGGGGTACGGGAGCGTTTGAATCACATCAATTTTAGCTTTATCCACCTCGATCCCCTTTGATGAGATCACATGCCCGAGAACAATCCCTTGTTCCACCATAAAGTGGCATTTTTCAGAATTTAGAACAAAGTTGGATTCAAAACAACTTTTGAGAACAAGAGTGAGATGATAGAGACATGTGTCAAAAGAGTCCCCATGGGTTGTGAAATCATCCATGAAGACTTCTATAAATACTTCCACAAATTCGGAGAAGATGCTCATCATACACCTTTGAAAGGTGCCCGGTGCGTTGCATAAACCAAAGCGCATTCGTCGATAGGCAAAAGTGCCAAATGGGCATGTGAAAGTTGTTTTCTCTTGGTCCTCCGGGGCTATTGGTATTTGGAAATATCCGGAGTAACCATTAAGAAAACAATAGAACTTGTGCCCCGCTAACCTCTCTAGCATTTGATCAATGAAAGGCAATGGAAAGAAGTCTTTTCTAGTTACCGAATTGAGCCTTTGGTAGTCAATGCAAACTCACCACCCGTTTTGAACTTGGGTGGGCACCATCTCGCCATCTTTGTTTTCAATGACCGTCACTCCGGTCTTCTTTGGCACCACTTGGGTTGGACTCACCCATTTGCTATCGAAAATGGGAAAAATGATTCCCATTTGAAGTAATTTGATCACCTCCTTTTTCTCCACCTCCATCATGGGTGGGTTCAATCTTCGTTGCGGTTGCCTCACCGCTTTGGCCTCGTCTTCGAGCAAGATCCTATGCATGCATGTGGATGGACTAATGCCTTTGATGTCGGCAATAGACCATCCAATGGCTAATTTGTACTCCTTGAGGACCGCGATCAATCTTTCCTCTTGTTCTTGAGTTAGGGCTTTTGAGATAATCACCTGTAGAGTGTGATTTTCACCCAAGAACACATGCTTCATATTTTCAGGGAGTGGTTTTAATTCCACCTCTGGTGCCTGCAAAACAGATGGTAGCGGCTTCTCACTCGGAATGGTTAGTGGGAGGGCTTTAGAGCCCGGTGGCAAAAGTGGGAGTTGATTTAACTCCGCCGCCATAACTTTCATGTTATTTGACATTAAGTATTCAAAAGTGAAATCCTCTACGTCATTCTCAATCGATCTTAACAATTCATCTCTCCCCTCAACTTCAAACACATCTTGGACCCAAGTGTCACAAGTATCTATAGCAAAAAGAGAGTGATTATCAACGGGGTATTTCATGGAGTCATAGATATTAAATTCAACTTTCTCACCGTCAAACTCCATGGTTAATACTCCACTAAATACAACTATTTTTGCTTTGGCTGTTTTTAAAAAAGTCCTTCCTAATAAAATGGGGACTGCATTTTTATCGTTCTCCATTTCGAGAACGTAAAAATCAGCGGGAAAAATTAAATTATCCACCATGACGAGTGCATCCTCTACTAGACCTTTTAGGTAAGCATTGGATCTATCGGCAAGTTGAATAGCAACCCTCGTTTCATGTAAAGGTCCTAGTTCTATGGACTTATATAGAGAATATGGGATGACATTGATTGATGCACCCAAATCTAACATAGCCGGGTCACTATACTTTTTAGGAAGTTTCTTTTGGAAAACGGCCGATACCCTTTCACTTACTTGGATTTTGTGCTTTCCACTTAAATTGTGTTTCCTTTTAATTGTGAAACGTTCTTTTAAAAACTTTGCAAATCTAGGAACACCTTTAATTAAATTAAGAAGAGGGATATTTAGCTCACATTTGCTGAAGGTCTCCTAGATGTCTTTGTCATTGTTGTATTTGCGGTTGTCCTTGAGAGCCTCCGGAAAAGGTGGCACCGGCTCGTATGAATCGAGCGGTGGGAACTTTCTTTGAGGCGTGATCTCCTCCTCTTTTTCCTCTTCATTTTGAGTATTTGTGCTTGACACCAAGATATCCTTCTCTTATTCTCCAACATCACCCTTTGCTTTTGCCTTAGCCATAACCAATTCTTTGCCACTTCTCAAAGTGACCGCGTGAGCTTGTTGCCTTGGATTCGGCTCCGTTTGAGATGGGAGTTTTGTCGAATCCTTAGCTTCAAGTCTACTCACGACATTTGAGATTTAGCTCATTTGGTTTTCCAAGTTGTGGATGCTAGATTTTGTTGTTTCTTGAAATTGGGCCACACTTTGTTGCATCGTAGCCATGTTCATGGCTAGTGCTCGAATCATGTCTTCGGTTGACATGTTCGAGTTCGATGTTTGGCCTTGCTTATATTTTTGAGGAGGAGGGTTTGATTGTTGAGGGGGTTGAGAGTTTCCGTACCTTAAATTTGGATGATCTCTCCATCCCGGATTGTACGTGTTGCCGTGAGGATCATACCTCCTTTGACCTTGGAAACCCAAAGCATTGACTTGCTCGGGGTTCTCCTCTTGTAATGTTGGGCAAGAGTCGGTGGGGTGCCCTTGTGTCGAACATATGCCACAGACCTTGACTTCTTGGGTTTTGGGATTCAAAAGAAAATCTTTTACCAAAGAAGTCAAGCCGGTCACTTGACTTGTCAAACCGTTCACTTGACTTTCCAACGAGTTGTTGGATTCTACCGCCATAACTCATTTTGATGACGACCTCCCATTGTAATGTCTTGAGTTTTCGGCCAACTCTGAAATGAGGTCTCTTGCTTGAGAATGGGTTTTGTTGACAATACCTCCTCCGCATTCCGCATTCACCATGCGTCTATCTTGATCAATAAGTCCATCATAGAAGTAGAGGATGAGATCTTGTTCCGAATACCCATGATATGGGCAACTAGCGCATAATTTTTTAAAGCGCTCCCAATATTCGTACAAGGACTCATCATCCGCTTGCTCAATGTTGCTGATTTGCTTTTTGAGACTTGAAGAGATAGATGCGGGATAATACCTGTCGAGGAAGCTCTTTTTCATTTGAGCCCATGTGTTGATGCTACCCGACGGAAGATAGAAAAGCCAATCCTTCGCGGTGTCTTTGAGAGAAAAAGGGAAAGCTCTCAGCTTGATTTGCTCTTCGGACACGCCATTGGGGCACATGCTTGTGCACACAATATGGAATTCCGACAAGTGTTTGTTCGGATCCTCCCCGCGTAAACCATGGAATGATGGGAGTAGATGAATGAGCCCAGATTTTAGCTCGAATGTGACCCCCGTATCAAGAGTTGTAAAAGTGATACAAAGGTGTTGTTGATTTAGATTCGGAGCCGTGAGCTCCCTCAACGTTTTTGTTTCATGAGCCATAATGATTGGCTCTTCGTTCTCGCTAGAGTGAGAGCTAGCACTTGATGATTCCTCCGAAGAAGTATTTGGAAATAAGTTCCTAAACCTCTCGAAGGCTTGTTCCGTTTGGGGGTTTGTTGGTAGATGATTTCCTTTATAGATCAGGTTCTTACCATATACTCAAACAAAGCTCAGAAAAGAAATAGAAATTTCTATATTTAAGTAATATATATATATATATATGTATTTTTTTAAGATGAAATAAAAAGAAAAATTAACTGCCTTTCCCCGGCAACGACGCCAAATTTGACGTGCACTTTGTCGTGGTGTGCACTTCAAAATAAATTCAATACTAACACTTATACGTAGTATAGCGTAGTAGAGTTCGTATCCACAGGGAAAGGAATACTTCTCTTCTTATATTTTTTTTAACTCGGAAGGCAAACCACCAAAATCAGTGGGGTAAATGCGAGGGAACATTTACCAAATTTTATTGGAGAAAATTGGGATACAAAAGTAAAGGGTGACTAGGACAAAACCTTTCCGGGAAGGCATTCCTTCCCCAAAAACAAAGCCAACCAAAATAAAGCCAAACAAAAAATGATGGGGCGGGGGCCAAACCAAACCCATCATAAACAATTAGACAATTATGCAATTCTTAAAGAAGGAATGTTGAAAAAGTCCATCCAATAGGCCCTTGATGGAGTATATGGGTCTGAGCCCCAGGACCCACATACTCAGAAGAACAGAAAGCACAAGACACTGAGTGGTGCCCTCGTCAGCCAAGGGACCCCCGTCGGCCGGAAAGGTACCAACTCAGAATATGGTCCTGAAGCCAAGGAACCCGGGTGCCCTCGTCGGCCGCGCCCTCATCGGCCGTGCCCTCGTCGGCCACGCCCTCGTCGGCCACGAAGACCTCACAGAACTGGATTTTACACTTACTCATTTGTACAGCCCATTAGTGGCTTTGTATTCGGCCCAGTAGCGGTCCAGTTGTAAATGGGCCTCCCAAGCCCAAGGCTTGGGAGCCCAAACCGTATTTTCCCTATAAATACTTCCTCTGGAGGTAGTTATCAGGGTTACAAAATCATTCTATTAAAGCATATTATTGCACTTCTCTCTAGATATACTCTATCATTTGGTGCTCTCGTTGAGAGCTAGAACAATCAAGTTAGCACCCTTCGTCGCTACCAAGCACAGCTAACCACTGATCATGGGAAGAACTAAATCAAACCGCAACCTCGTCAGCAAGGCCATCCCTGAGGACCAAGAGACCAGGGAGCACGAGGAGGATGCTACGGCCGACCAGGTCGGTGGAGGGGACGTCTTCCTGGAGGCCATCAACCTCACGACGGACCTCCGCAACCAACTCAACGGCGGAGCCCCTGATGCCCGCATCGACTTGGACAAGAAACGAGCTGAGAAGACAGACCACGCCCCGGCTCAGCCTATGGTCGCGGCCTCTCCGTCTGTGGATCCACAGGTCCAGGCTGCGCTGTCGGTCATCATCGCCAGCTTGGCCCAGAACCCCACCGTCCTCAGCGCACTCTTGCCAAGGACCGGGGGGAACGTCACTCCACCTCCTCAGCCCCAACCGTTGGCCGTCCAGATAGGCAACGATGAGGGCGTGATGGCCCAGGACACGGCGTCGTCCCACTCCCACCCCGCTTCCCCTCTTCGGCCTGGGCAGACCCCAGCGCGTGGAAAAGCCTCTGCCTTCAATAGGCTAGGTGACACGCGCCGTCGTCCGGTTTCGGAGAGGATGGCAGGGCGGATTGGTGAGCGTCGGCCTGGCTCGCCAAGGGAAAGCTTGGGGTCTGTGTCCCAGACAGCGGACCAGCCCCGCCCGGACAAGGGCAAGGGGAAGCTGCACGAGGACGACGCGCACCACCAGATCAATGCGACCCACGACGAGCGCATGAGAAACCAGCCGGGCGCCGCTGCGGCCGCCAGGGACCCCCGGGACGAGGTCATTGCCCAGCTGGAGAGGAGGCTGGCTCATATGGAGGCCAGGCAGTCGGCCAACACCCCCACGGCTGGCGCCTCCAACGACCCCAGCCTCAACGCTCTCATGAACAAGGTCAGCGCTCCGGAGAGGGAGTTGGCCGAATGGCGAGGTGACCCCATCATCCAGGTAAGGACCAGGACCCCTTTTACCAACAGGGTGCTCTCGGCCCCCATCCCGGAAAAGTACAGGGAGAACGCCATCAAGTCTTACGATGGCCGACCAGACCCCCAGGAGCACTTCAGTCGCTATCAGAACAACATGCTGATGGTGAACGCTTCAGATGAATATCTCTGCCGTTGGTTCCTCTCTACTCTTAAGGGGCCAGCGTATGAGTGGTTCAACGCGCTTCCCGAAGGGAGCATTGACTCATGGCAAGACCTTGCCCAACGCTTCCTCACCCACTTTGCCGGGAGGAAGCGTGCGAAGAAGTATTTCACCCACTGGCGGCCGAGGTTGGAACGACCGGGGGTTGCCCTCACTCACCCGGTCGGCATCATCCTCGACTATGCCGAGAAGCATGGCCTCATCGAGCAGGCTCCTCGGCCGGCCGAGGAGGTCCTTGCCATCCAGCAGGGCAGCACATACTGCCGGTTCCACAAGAACTCCTCGCACAACACCGACGACTGCATCACGCTGAAGAAGGCCATCGAGCGTCTTATTCGTCAGGGGAACTCTCCCAGTTTGTTAAAGGTGGCCCACGCAAAAATACATGGATAAACACCGGCAAACCAGGGGGCGGACCCTCTACGAAGAAGCGGGAGATTGGCAGGCTCAGCGACGACGAGGACTTCGAAGAGCCCCCGCCAAAGAAGAATCACATTCACCTCATTGTGGGTGGGAACACTGGGGGGGACTCCGTCACCCAAAGAAATAAATGGGCCCAATCCCTCTACATAGGGGAGGTGTCCCACGTTCCCCCCCAGCCGAAGAAGCAGCGAACAGAGGCGATCACCTTCACCGACAAGGATCCGCCTCCGGGTACGGAATCACATAGGGATGCCCTCGTCGTCCGGTGTGAGATCGGTGACACCATCATCCACCGGACTTACATTGACACGGGGAGCTCCGTCAACGTGATGTACCTGGACACCTTCAGGCAGCTCAAGCTGGACAATGCTCTACTGAAGCCGATCAAGACACCGTTATCCAGCTTCACCGGGGACTCTATCGACGCTGAGGGCACGATAGTCCTCCCCGTGGAGGTCGGTGACGGCCCCCACCGCGCCAAAATTGACATGGAGTTCATGGTGGTCCACCTCCAGTGCGCCCACAACCTGATCTTAGGGTGGCCAGCACTGGAGGACTTGGAGGCCATCATCTCCATGAAGCACTTGTGTCTGAAGTTCCCCACCAGTGACGGCATCGGCTACGCCAGAAGAAACCAGAGGAGAGCCAGAGCATGCTACCTCAAGCTAACGAGGCCGGCCGAAAGGGAAGGACAGAGGATAGACACCATCACGGCAGCCGTTGCCAAGGACGAGGAGAGGCCGCATGCTGAACCGGCCGAGGAGGTCGAGGAAGTCCCTCTGGATACCTCCCGGCCGGAGCGGGTCCTCAGAATCGGGAAGCAGCTCCCACAGGACCAGCGGGACGCCATTCTCCTCGTCCTACGGTCATACGCCGTTGTCTTCGCATGGGGCCCGGATGACATGCCAGGCATCAGCCGCCAGGTGATCACTCACCGGCTGACCGTCGATCCGGCCTCCGCACCTGTCAAGCAGAAGCGGCGCTACTTATCCGCCGACAGGCGGGACTTCGTCAAAGGGGAGGTTGCCATGCTCCTCTCAATCAACCACATCAAAGAGGTGAAGTACCCGACGTGGCTGGCCAATGTCGTCCTCGCCCAAAAACCGCCAACATTCAGAATGTGTGTTGATTACACTGACCTGAATAAGGCGTGCCCCATGGACCCGTTCCCTTTCCCCAACATTGATCAGCTGGTGGACGAGACGGCGGGGTGCGAGTTGATGTCGTTCCTCGACGCTTTCAGAGGGTACCACCAAATCTCCATGCATGAAGACGACGCTGAGAAGACGGCATTCATGACCCCAGAGGGAATCTTTTGTTACCTCGTCATGGCCTTCGGACTCAAAAACTCCGGCGCCACCTATACTAGGATGGTGGCCAAGATCTTCAGAGGAGTCCTCGGCCGGACGATGGAGGCATACGTCGACGACATGATCGTCAAGAGCAGGCAGGCCTCCACCCATGCCGACGACCTCCAGGAAATCTTTGAGATCATGAAGGAGTTCAGGCTCCGCCTCAACCCCAAGAAGTGCGCCTTCGGCGTCCAAGGTGGCAAGTTCCTCGGCTACATGGTCAGTCGGAGAGGCATCGAGATAAACCCGGAGAAGACACAGGCTATCATCAACATGGAGCCGCCCCGCAACGTCAATGAAGTATAGCGCCTGACGGGGCGCCTGGCGGCCCTGAACCGTTTCCTCTCCAGGTCAGCCGAAAGGGCACTCCCCTTCTTTCAGATCATGCGTAAAGCCAACAGCTTCAAGTGGACGACGGAGTGCCAGGAAGCGTTCGAAGAGCTGAAGAGGTACCCATCGTCCCCGCCCGTTCTCTCCAAGCCCAAAGCCGGCGAAACCCTCTTCTTGTACTTAGGGGTGAGCACGTCGGCCATCAGCTCTGTGCTCATCCGTGAGGACGAAGGGGTGCAGAAGGCCATCTTCTACATCAGCAAGACACTCAGGGAGGCTGAGCTCAGGTACTCCCCCATTGAGAAGACGGTGCTGGCCATCGTCCATACGGTGAAGAAGCTGGGGCACTACTTCCAGGCCCATGTCATCCATGTGCTGACCCAGCAGCCCCTCGGCGCGCTCATGAGGAGCCCCACTAGCTCCTCAAGGATGGTGAAATGGCCGATCTTCCTCAGTCAATTTCAGATTGAAATCAAGCCAAGGCCATCCATCAAAGGGCAGGCTTTGGCCGACTTCGTCACCAAATGCACGGCAAGGGAGACAGCCGCTGCCGCCCCCGGGCCAGAGCCCGATGACACATGGATCCTTTTCACTGACGGCTCGTCGGCCGCGAAATCATGCGGTGGCGTCGTCGTCCTCATATCCCCTGAAGGATTCAGAGCCTACTATGCCATCCGCTTCAACATCAGGGTATCCAACAAATAAGCCGAGTATGAGGCCCTCCTCAGCGGCCTCAGACTCGCCGCTGGCCTCAGAGCCCGATATATCAAAATCAGGTGCGACTCCAAGCTGGTAGTGAGCCAGGTTGAGGGTACGTACGAAGCAAAGGAGGGCCGGATGAAGTAGTACAAGCAAGCAGCAGAGGAGCTGCTGAAGGCGTTCGAAACCCACGAGATCACACAGATCCCAAGGGCCGAGAACGCCGAGGCCGACATCCTCTCCAAACTCAGCTCGGACACCCCGGAGCACATCTCCCAGCTGGCCAAGATCGAGGAGTTGAGCATGTCCAGCATCCATGCCAACCCCGTCTTGTGCGTCTAACAGCGACCGGAAGACTGGATCTCTGACATCATCACCTTCATCACGACGGGGGAGCTGCCCCCGGACGAGGAGAGGGCCAAACTCGCCAAACTCAGGGCCCCAAGCTACACCATTGAAGATGGCAAACTCTACAAACGATCCTATAATGGCACTCTCCTCCGATGCCTGCACCAGGATGAGGCCGACGTGGCCATGGAAGAAGTTCATTATGGCGTTTGCTCCTCGCACTAGGGCCCTTTCAGCATGTCCCGGCATCTCGTCGTCCAGGGCTTCTTCTGGCCGACGATGGCGCGAGACTGTGTGGACCTGGCCAGGAAGTGTACCACGTGCCACGTACTTCAGAAGGCCCCTGGTCGGCCAGCCGTCAACTACGCCCCCGTCAGCACTGCTATTCCATTCTCAAGGTGGGGGATTGATCTGGTCGGCCCTCTGCCCAGAGCTGCCGGCAACAACCGCTACATCATCGTCGCAGTCGACTACTTCACTAAGTGGGTCGAAGCGGAACCCTTGGCCAGCATCACGGGGGCCAGGTGTCAGAAGTTCGTTCACAAGAACATTCTCACCCGCTTTGGTGTCCCCCAAGAGATCATATCCGACAACGGCACCCAGTTTGAAGCGGCGCCCTTCCAGGAGCTCCTTCGAGAATGGGGGATAAAACACCTTTTCTCCTCCGTTGCCTACCCTCAAGGCAACGGGCAGGTTGAGAACGCCAATAGAACCATCATGGAAGGGCTGAAGAAGAAGCTCCAGGACGCAGGAGGTAGTTGGGTCGACGAGCTCCCCCACATCCTGTGGTGATATCGGACCACACCGAGGAGGGCGACAGGTGAAACACCTTTTGCCATGTGCTATGGATTTGAAGCTAAGGCACCCACAGAGGTCACCATTCCCAGCCGACGAGTGGAGCAGTATGACCCAGGGGTCAATGAGGAAAACATGAAGATCGACCTCCACCTGGTCGAAGAAAGACGCGAGCAAGCATTCATCCGAGCAGAGAACTACCGGCGTCAAGTAAAATCATACTATGACACCAAGGTACGTTCCCGAGAATTCCATGTGGGGGACTACGTCCTCCGCCGAAGGGAAGCAAGCCAGCCGACGGAGGGTGGCAAGCTAGCATTGAAGTACGAAGGGCCCTACATCGTCAGTGCCGTGGTCAAACCCGGCACCTACAAGCTTAAACGCCCGAATGGGTCCAATGTACCACGAACGTGGAATGTACACCATCTGGTGAAGTTTTATCAGTAGTCCGAAGGAGGTGCAGACGGCGAAGCCCTCACCCCTTAACGGGTTACTGATTGAACGCCACCCTCGGCCTCGAGCCACTTATGAATAAAATCATGTTCCTCCTGATTCTTTTCTTTGGAATTTAAAGTAAAATATTAGCAGGTGCCCTCATCGGCCACCTTAGAGCGAAAGGCTCAGGCATGGCCGACGTGGCACCTTGCATTTGCTGCCTACGAGCGACAAGCTCAGGCATACTCCATTGTATTTTGTATCAGCGAAGGGCTCAGGCCTAGCTGAGAGAGCACATCGTCCTGGCCCCGTAAGCCTAGAGTGAAACGCTCAGGTATGGCCGACGATGTCCCCAGGACGAGGGGCCCGCAAATGGCCCACGTCTTGAAACGGGAAGCTCACCGCATCGTCCACGCGCCAGATCGCAGGACGACAGGCCTGAAATCATGGTCGAGGTGACAAAATCCCAAAACTCAGGGATGGGCAACGACAGCCGTTGGAAACCAACCAAAAGTCTAGCCCGCGTCATAAATAGGAGACGGGACCCCCCTGAGATCACGGACGTTATAAACGAAGTCCGAACCGGCCGAAGGACGAGCACACCCTTCGGCCGAAGCCTGAAAGAAGGAAACCCCCCGAAATAGGGAACGAAAAAAAAGGAAAAAGGGAAAATAAAAGAGGGAAGCCGAGGACCACGCGCACTTGCCGGCCTCGAGCAATGAAAAAATAAAATCCCCACAACTCATGCCAAACTTGGCTAAGTACATATCAGTTGAACACAAGTGTAGTACCACTAACAGGTGGCATGGACGATATGGCCTCACGTCCATCACAGACAAGGGAATCGTCAAGGACGAAGCATACGCCTATAAAACCCTAACCAGAGTGGTTGGGTGACACGCGAGTGGTAACCTTCATCGGCCACAGCCCTTTGAAGCACCAACACTTAGTATGAAATAAAGAATTACAATCCTGAAGATGACCACCGAAAAAATTGCCCAGGACGAAGCGGGCAGTATTACACCCGTGGAAGTGTTAAGCATTCAAACAACAATCCCTACCGGCCACAACATTCCGGATGGCCGTTACAGGCACTAAAACCCAGGCGGTTGGCCAAACGGAAAATCTTTGGGAATATTTGTCCAAGTGTTTACCAAACACTTAGAGAAAATTCCTGAGGAAAAAGGGTTCCTTAAGAGAATTCCGACACCTAGAGAAACTCTTGAGGAAAGCAAAAGGCACCCTCATCGGCCACAAAGCCAGACCTTGGCCGATGAAGGTAGGGCCGTCTCTTGGACGACAACGGTACCAAACAGAAGGAACTATGTCTTGCATTTATACTTAGAAAAATCTCTAAGTATTTAAAGGGAGAACCTCTAGACGAAGCGGGCACCTGAGTACTCGCAGGCCGTTAGCTACCTATGTCTTGCATTTGTACTCAGGAAAATTTCTATGTTCAAAGACCTAAGTTCAAATGACCCAAGGCAAGAAACGAAGACATACAAGACCGAAGGGGACAACAACCCGTGCACCCTTATCGGCCACAACACCAGGACGATGAGAACACCCACCTACTTGAAGTTGGATACTTAGAAAAATTCTAAGACCAACAACAAAAGGAATGAGACAATGCCAAGACGCAGCGGACACCCCAGCATGCCCGCTTCGGTCATGACGGAAAGGAAGCACCTAAGTGGATCTCAAACACTTAGAATTTTTTTGAAGAAATCTCAAGTGTTGCGACAGCGAAGAAACGGCGGACAGGCCGATAAGGCCACCAGACTAAATTGACTACCTTACGGACGCAGCAAACACTCGCGGGTGACCTAAGTTGTTAACTTAACACTTAGACAAATTTCAAAATAGAAAAAGCAAAGGAAACAAGCATAGACATCAACAGCCGAAGAGGCCGGCAGAGCATTCATTCATCAAAATGTTAATTACAAAAGGGGGCGCTACGGCCATTACATTCAGTTGGGCAAAAATTGGGATGCTACTAATTACAAATACAAGCTAAGGGGATGGCCGATCACGCCTCCTGGGCGCCCTCATCTGCAACATGCTCAGCAGGGGTCTGCTCATCGGCATCCTCGGTTTCCTCCTCGGCCTCAGTGTCCTGACCCACAGCGACTGCAGAGCTCGTATTACACGAACATCCGTTGTTGGCCCATGTTGTAGTACACGGACATCTCCCTTCTGAAGTACTCCTGGCCGGCGGGGGAGTTCATTCCCCAATCCTCGAGCTTGGCGGCCACAACTTCATAGCACCAGGGGAGCCGCTCGTCGGCCTTCCAGCCCTCGGCAAGGAATTTTTGGACGGCCTCATCAGCGGCCTTCACAACAGCAGCCTCGGCCTCAATCTTAGCCTTCACGGCTTCATCAGTCCTGCGCCTCTCAACCTCAAGTGCCCTCTGGCTCTCCGCAAGCTTGGCCAGGGCATCGTCCTTGGCAGCAGCAGCCTCATCGGCTCTCTTCTGCAGAGCTTTGGCATCCTCTCGAAGTCGATCCAAGCAGGCCATCGCCTCATCGGCCGAGGCAACCTTTTGCTCGAACTCCTTCAGGCGAGCAATCTCCCGTTGCTGCCTTTTGTGGCTCTCCATGAGCATAAAGGCACCCTGCAAAACAAAGGCAAACCAAAACTCAGGCAATGACTTCACACAGACGACAAGGAAAACAACAAAGCAAAGGGAAAGGAACTTACTTGGACGATGAGGTCCATCCCACCTTCATAGACCTTGACATCCCCGAGCTTCTTGAGGTAGACCTGATCCTTGGCCGGCATGGCCTGGGCAAGCACATCATGGCCGTCAACGCCATCATCGAAGACACCCCCGCCAACGGGGTACTCTACCACTTTCTGGTAAGTGGCAGTGGCAATCTCCTTGCCAGCCCGTTTCGTCCGAGTGTCCTGGACGAGAGGGAGAGGTTGAGCAACGCCGCTGGAAGGAGCAGCGGAAAGATCCACAATGGCGGCAGCAGCGCCAGAACCACCATCGTCCACATTTGGGACGGTCAGGACGCCGACCTCATCGGCAAGGGAAGGAGACGACGCCCTCTTCGTCTTCTTGGTGGGCTTCAGACCAGCCTCGGTTAGCTTTTTTTGGCCGTCAGTGGGAGGCCGTTTCTTCTATGGCTGGGCAGGCTTCGGGACCACACCAGCAGCAGCCCCGCCTCCCTCGGCCGCGGCACGCCTCGCCGCCTCGGCCGCCTTCGCCGCCAGCTCCTCGGCCGCCTTGGCCTTGACTATGGCCATTATCGAACGGCGATCCATCACAAAGTCTACGCAAAGGAAAATAAACAGATTAGCAAGGTAAAGGAACAAAAACAAAGGAAGAAAGCCGGATGAAGTATTACCATCGGCTTCAGCAGGAATGCCCAAATCCGAGCCGTCGGCCTCCTCAAAGGTAGTGGTCATCCTCGGCCACAGTTGGGCATCGTCCTCCTTGTCACCATACACATAATATCTGAAGAAGCCGAGGGCGGTCATCTTATATTCGGTAATGTAATCTTTCACGCTCCTCGGCCCCCCGTCCAAGAACGCCTCCACCTGAGCGTCCAAGATCGAACTCTTCGGCGGGTCGTGCAGATTGAACCTCCCAGTATGGCCGAGAGAGGGAAATTTAGTGTCGTTCTCACCAAGGGACACGAACACAAACTTACTCTTCCAACCATGGATGGACGAAGGCAAGTGTGTGAAACTCCTCTTCTTCGGCAATTGTTGGAGGGTAGCGTAGGCCGCACAGTTCTTGTGGCTTCCTCGGCCAATCTGGTAGAGGTTCATGAAGAGAGCTGTCGTCGGCTTGTAGCCCAACTCTTCACAGCGGAGCAAGAATCCCACCATCAACGAGTAGCTGTTCGGGGTCAGCAAGGCCGGAGGAAGTCCCACCATGTCCAAGTATTCCGTGATGAAGGGATGAAGGGGAAATCTCAGCCCCTTAGCGAAGCTCATCGGGTACACTCCGAAGTATCCCGGCGGCGGATGAAGTACATGGTCCGTCGGCCTGGGTGCCCTAACTCTCCCGAACGGCCCCACATACATCTGCGCGACTAGGTAATCGGCCACGTTGCTCTCCGGCTTGATGAGGTAGATATTCGTGAGATCCAGGTGGGAGTACCCTGGCCCACTCCTCGGCCTCCTTATCCTCTTCGGCCTCTCTGCTCCCTTCACGGCGGACACCGGCTTCGGGCACGGAATAGCAGTGGAAGTGGACGCCCCGTCCACCACTCGGGACGCACCTGCGTCCTCGCCTTCCGAAGACGAGGCAGACTCCTCGTCCTTACCCTCGTCGTCCTCTGGCTCTCCAGACTTATAGGGGCTCCGATGCTCTATTTCCTCCTCAAACTCCTCGAGCACCTCGTAGTCAAGGGACCTAGTGGAGGGCTGGTCGTCGTAGGGGTAGTACTCCTCGTCCAAGCTCTTCATCTTACAACTATTAACGCCCTAAAGGTCTCTACTTTGGATCTAAGTGTGAATCCTCTATTAACACTAGATCAAAGGCCCAGGAAGCAAAGTATATGAAATATGAAAGGAACAGGTGAAGAACTGACCTTTGAATATTTGAAGAAACAGAAGAACACTTGAACAAACACCTCAGAGACTCTCTCTCTAGAAATTTCAGCAGCACTTCGTGAGCACAGATTGCAAATGAGGTTACCGCGTCGGAAGGGGAGGGGTATTTATAGACCTCCTCTCCAACGGTCACTACACGTGGCACCATATCAGTGGCCACCTCAGCGGTCACCTTCCCAGCAGCCAATGAGGTCCCCCCCTTTGGAAATGGGCCGGGCTCGTGAACTAACCTACCGGCGGAGTAAAACCCTACGGATCACACGGACAACGAACGCCCACAACGGCCTATACGCTTGCCGGCTTCACAATGCCAGCAAGGCGCCCACAACGACTAGGAACAAAGAACCCGCAGCCATCGGCCTTCGTAACGACCCCTGATGATAACTCTTTACAAGTGATCTGCGCACAAGGGTTCTCCCACAGGGTTACCTTGGTCAGAAAATCGCCATAAGGGTTGGATTCAGGGGCACCACGGGGAGGCCGCTTCGGCCAGGGACTCAAGCAACTCCTTCACCCCTCACACTCTTCGGCCTGAAGCAGTGGGGGACTGGGGGACTACATCGGCCTCAACAATACAGACAAAGGAAAAATGCAGAACACAAATGTAACCACAAAGCGTGGCCACATCGTCCACGTATCACAACGGCGCCAAGGTTTTCGTGACTCCATCTCCTCAGCCCGGTACTTTGGACAACACGGCGCCTCGTCGGCCAAAGGCACATAACACCATCAGCAACGGCCAACAGGCCACCTAAGGCAAGGACATTCATCGTCCTCCGCCAACAGTTAATCATAATGGGCTCTTCCGCCAAGAACACGAAAGCCAATCAGCGACGGCCAAAAGGAGTGTGCAAGCACCCTCATCGGCCACCCAAAGGAAAGGACGCCATCGTCCTCGAAGCAAGGTTCAACCTCAACGGCCTCATCGGCCCAAATGTAAATCTCAACCATCAACGTCCAAGAAAGGGAAAACGCGCCTTCAGCGGCCACCATCGAAGCAGGACACTCATCGTCCCCAAACGAACACACCAAGGAAACAACGGCCTCCCCGTCCACAGCGAGGAGCAGGTAACGGCCAAAATCACCAAAGCACGGGAATCTACTCTCCTTCACTTCGTCTACGTCTCAGCTTAGAGAGTGGGGGACTCCTGATGGAGTATATGGGTCTGAGCCCCAGGACCCACATACCCAGAAGAACAGAAAGCACAAGACACTGAGTGGTGCCCTCGTCGGCCAAGGGACCCCCGTCGGCCGGAAAGGTACCGACTCAGAATATGGTCCTGAAGCCAAGGAACCCGGGTGCCCTCATCGGCCGCGCCCTCGTCGGCCGTGCCCTCGTCAGCCACGCCCTCGTCGGCCACGAAGACCTCACAGAACCGGATTTTACACTTACTCATTTGTACAGCCCATTAGTGGCTTTGTATTCGGCCCAGTAGCGGTCCAGTTGTAAATGGGCCTCCCAAGCCCAAGGGTTGGGAGCCCAGCCCGTATTTTCCCTATAAATACTTCCTCTTGAGGTAGTTATCAGGGTTACAAAATCATTCTATTGAAGCATATTATTGCACTTCTCTCTCTAGCTCTCACTTCTCTCTAGATATACTCTATCATTTGGTGCTCTCGTTGAGAGCTAGAACAATCAAGTTAGCACCCTTCGTCGCTACCAAGCACAGCTAACCACTGATCATGGGAAGAACTAAATCAAACCGCAACCTCGTCAGCAAGGCCATCCCTGAGGACCAAGAGGCCAGGGAGCACGAGGAGGATGCTACGGCCGACAAAGTCGGCGGAGGGGACGTCTTCCTGGAGGCCCCATCTTGACTTGGCCAATCTTGACTTTTCAAGTCAATGTAGTCTAACTTTGACCAATTATATGTTTATATAGAGAAAATATTAATAATATGAAAATGATATGCTTATATACAAAAATGCTTATATGCTCATTTTTCATTTTAACTCTTTCATGGCCCGTTATATAGTAAGACATGTGCATTTTTTGTTCAAATATTCTTCCAGACGCTAGATTAGGAATCTTCTGAAACCCTTTCAATTCGTAAGTCTATCTCGTCGTTTGTGTGTACAAAATTGAAAGTTTCCAATAATAACTAAATTCAAATATATTTATATTTTCTATTAAATGTGATTTTTTAAGGATTCTCATTCTGTATTTCAAAAAAAAATCTCATTCTCTTTACTATTGAGGGCGATTTGGTTTGTCGGAAATAATAATACCCCCTCTGTCACATAAAAATCTTTTCGATTTGACCTTGATCAGAGTTTAAGAAAGTGCGAATAAAGTGAAAATGTGAGATTGTGATTCAGTTAGAAAAAGGTAAATGAATCTTAGCCACACAAAACTCCCCAAAAGGGGAAATGAGGAGAATTTTTTGGGATATCCCAAAATGGTGAGTGGAAAGAATTTTATGAGACATGGGGTATTTCCTAATATGATGAGATTCATGTGTGTAATTTGTTGTCCTACAGATTAAATTGCACATCTCATGAGTTAGCTACCCTCTGCTATTTATAATGGTAAAGATGCACGATATACATCACAACGTACATATTAAAATTCATAGTTTTTTATGATCTTTCATAAAACAAATATTGCATATACAACAATGTAACTAAATTGGATATGAGTATCCTTTTATAGTCACTTTGATATAATTTGAAACACAATTATATTAACAAAAACTTAATAAGTCATATTTATATCTATTATCCTTATTTTAGTTATATATTAGAATTTATTTATTCATTTAATACGGAATAATTGATATTGTGGTTGGAAAATATGAAGATTTGATAAACCTTCATATTTTTTAAAAATTTTATACATACAATATTGGTGTATATAAATATAAATAATTTTAAGCATAATTATTGAGACCGTTAGTAAATTATATTTTTATATATTCAATATTGATCTCATTAGAAAGATCACAAAAAATTATGAATTTTGATATATTTTTTAGAAACATTGGAGCAAAAATGAAAAAGTTATAACACTTTTAAGAAATTTGGGGGTTTTTACAACATGGGACCACTAACTCCATTTCCCTTAAGAGATTATAAGGCCACGTGGCATCACAATAAGAAAGGAGAGAAAAGTGGAATGAGCAACATGTAAGCATTTGGAGGGGCAAAATGGTATTTGGCACATCTATTTCTTTTCTTATATATAAATAGATTGAGGGTTGAGGAGGCATAGTAGATGACATGAGAAGTCCTTCCTATCTTTTGGCCTAAAACAGCCCACACCGCATAATCACTTGCGTCACACATGATCTCAAAAGGGAGAGACCAATCGTGAGCTTGTATGATGGGAGCAGTTACCAACCTTGCCTTCAAAGTGTCAAAAGTCTCTTTGCATTCATCATTGAGATCAAATTCAACCTCCTTTTGCAAAAGTTTGCATAGAGGAGATGAAATTTTTGAGAAGTCTTTGATGAATCTCTTATAGAAACCGGTGTGACCAAGGAAAGAACGGATGTCCTGTACATTTGTGGGGTACGGGAGCGTTTGAATCACATCAATTTTAGCTTTATCCACCTCGATCCCCTTTGATGAGATCACATGCCCGAGAACAATCCCTTGTTCCACCATAAAGTGGCATTTTTCAGAATTTAGAACAAAGTTGGATTCAATACAACTTTTGAGAACAAGAGTGAGATGATAGAGACATGTGTCAAAAGAGTCCCCATGGATTGTGAAATCATCCATGAAGACTTCTATAAATACTTCCACAAATTCGGAGAAGATGCTCATCATACACCTTTGAAAGGTGCCCGGTGTGTGCATAAACCAAAGGGCATTCGTCGATAGGTAAAACTGCCAAATGGGCATGTGAAAGTTGTTTTCTCTTGGTCCTCCGGGGCTATTGGTATTTGGAAATATCCGGAGTAACCATTAAGAAAACAATAGAACTTGTGCCCCGCTAACCTCTCTAGCATTTGATCAATGAAAGGCAATGGAAAGAAGTCTTTTCTAGTTACCGAATTGAGCCTTTGGTAGTCAATGCAAACTCACCACCCGTTTTGAACTCGGGTGGACACCATCTCGCCATCTTTGTTTTCAATGACCGTCACTCCGGTCTTCTTTGGCACCACTTGGGTTGGACTCACCCATTTGCTATCGAAAATGGGAAAAATGATTCCCATTTGAAGTAATTTGATCACCTCCTTTTTCTCCACCTCCATCATGGGTGGATTCAATCTTCGTTGCGGTTGCCTCACCGCTTTGGCCTCGTCTTCGAGCAAGATCCTATGCATGCATGTGGATGGACTAATGCCTTTGATGTCGCCAATAGACCATCCAATGGCTAATTTGTACTCCTTGAGGACCGCGATCAATCTTTCCTCTTGTTCTTTAGTTAGGGCTTTTGAGATAATCACCGGTAGAGTGTGATTTTCACCCAAGAACACATGCTTCATATTTTCAGGGAGTGGTTTTAATTCCACCTCTGGTGCCTGCAAAACAGATGGTAGCGGCTTCTCACTCGGAATGGTTAGTGGGAGGGCTTTAGAGCCCGGTGGCAAAAGTGGGAGTTGATTTAACTCCGCCGCCATAACTTTCATGTTATTTGACATTAAGTATTCAAAAGTGAAATCCTCTACGTTATTCTCAATCGATCTTAACAATTCATCTCACCCCTCAACTTCAAACACATCTTGGACCCAAGTGTCACAAGTATCTATAGCAAAAAGAGAGTGATTATCAGCGGGGTATTTAATGGAGTCATAGATATTAAATTCAACTTTCTCACCGTCAAACTCCATGGTTAATACTCCACTAAATACAACTATTTTTGCTTTGGCTGTTTTTAAAAAAGTCCTTCCTAATAAAATGGGGACTGCATTTTTATCGTTCTCCATTTCGAGAACGTAAAAATCAGCGGAAAAAATTAAATTATCCACCATGACGAGTGCATCCTCTACTACACCTTTTAGGTAAGCATTGGATCTATCGGCAAGTTGAATAGAAACCCCCGTTTCATGTAAAGGTCCTAGTTCTATGGACTTATATAGAGAATATGGGATGACATTGATTGATGCACCCAAATCTAACATAGCCGGGTCACTATACTTTTTAGGAAGTTTCTTTTGGAAAATGGCCGATACCCTTTCACTTAATTGGATTTTGTGCTTTCCACTTAAATTGTGTTTCCTTTTAATTGTGCAACGTTCTTTTAAAAACTTTGCAAATCTAGGAACACCTTTAATTAAATTAAGAAGAGGGATATTTACCTCACATTTGCTGAAGGTCTCCTAGATGTCTTTGTCATTGTTGTATTTGCGGTTGTCCTTGAGAGCCTCCGGAAAAGGTGGCACCGGCTCGTATGAATCGAGCGATGGGAACTTTCTTTGAGGCGTGATCTCCTCCTCTTTTTCCTCTTCATTTTGAGGATTTGTGCTTGACACCAAGATATCCTTCTCTTATTCTCCAACATCACCCTTTGCTTTTGCCTTAGCCATAACCAATTCTTTGCCACTTCTCAAAGTGACCGCATGAGCTTGTTGCCTTGGATTCGACTCCGTTTGAGATGGGAGTTTTGCCGAATCCTTAGCTTCAAGTCTACTCACGACATTTGAGATTTAGCTCATTTGGTTTTCCAAGTTGTGGATGCTAGATTTTGTTGTTTCTTGAAATTGGGCCAGACTTTGTTGCATCGTAGCCATGTTCATGGCTAGTGCTCGAATCATGTCTTCGGTTGACATGTTCGAGTTCGATGTTTGGCATTGTTTATATTGTTGAGGAGGAGGGTTTGATTGTTGAGGGGGTTGAGAGTTTCCGTACCTTAAAGCGCTCCCAATATTCGTACAAGGTCTCATCATCCGCTTGCTCAATGTTGCTGATTTTCTTTTTGAGACTTGAAGAGATAGATGCGGGATAATACCTGTCGAGGAAGATCTTTTTCATTTGAGCCCATGTGTTGATGCTACCCGACGGAAGATAGAAAAGCCAATCCTTCGCGGTGTATTTGAGAGAAAAAGGGAAAGCTCTCAGCTTGATTTGCTCTTCGGACACGCCATTGGGGCACATGCTTGTGCACACAATATGGAATTCCGACAAGTGTTTGTTCGGATCCTCCCCGCGTAAACCATGGAATGATGGGAGTAGATGAATGAGCCCAGATTTTAGCTCGAATGTGACCCCCGTATCAAGAGTTGGAAAAGTGATACAAAGGTGTTGTTGATTTAGATTCGGAGCCGTGAGCTCCCTCAACGTTTTTGTTTCATGAGCCATAATGATTGGCTCTTCGTTCTCGCTAGAGTGAGAGCTAGCACTTGATGATTCCTCCGAAGAAGTATTTGGAAATAAGTTCCTAAACCTCTCGAAGGCTTGTTCCGTTTGGGGGTTTGTTGGTAGATGATTTCCTTTATAGATCGGGTTCTTACCATATACTCAAACAAAGCTCAGAAAAGAAATAGAAATTTCTATATTTAAGTAATATATATATATATATGTATGTATTTTTTTAAGATAAAATAAAAAGAAAAATTAACTGCCTTTCCCCGGCAACGGCGCCAAATTTGACGTGCACTTTGTCGTGGTGTGCACTTCAAAATAAATTCAATACTAACACTTATACGTAGTATAGCGTAGTAGAGTTCGTATCCACGGGGAAAGGAATACTTCTCTTCTTATATTTTTTTTAACCCGGAAGACAAACCACCAAAATCAGTGGGGTAAATGCGAGGGAACATTTACCAAATTTTATTGGAGAAAATTGGGATACAAAAGGAAAGGGTGACTAGGACAAAACCTTTCTGGGAAGGCATTCCTTCCCCAAAAACAAAGCCAACCAAAATAAAGCCAAACAAAAAATGATGGGGCGGGGGCCAAACCAAACCCATCATAAACAATTAGACAATTATGCAATTCTTAAAGAAGGAATGTTGAAAAAGTCCATCCAATAGGCCCTCTTTGCAAAAATTGGAAGCTGATTTGGGCTATTAAAAAATATAGCAGTATCCACGTGGGCCTGAGCGAGAAAATGGGCTGCCCAGTTCCCCTCTCTTTTCGTATGAGCGAAACCAATGCCTTGCCTAAAACCAATTTGTCTGATTTCCTGAATTGTGCTCTTCCACCTTCTCGCTTCCCTACCCTGGATATACTCCACCGCCATGACTGAATCAGACTCAATAATGAAGGTATGATGACCTTTACTTACAATCAGGCGAGCCGCTTCCAGGATAGCAAGGATTTTCGCCTCAAGAGCTGAGGATGCCTAGAGCAGAAATGAGAAAGCCTCCAGCAACCTCCCATTTGGATCCCTCAGAATCGCTCCTCCCTGCGCAACTCCAGATAAGTAACTCACATCGATATTGAGCTTATTCTTCTGTTTAGGCTTCTTCCATCCGATAACTTGAATATTGAAACCTTGCATCTTAGAATTTTTTGGTATGACTTTTTCTTCGAAAAGAATGGAGTCAATGGTATGAATTTTTTATCTAGAAAGACTCATAACCCAATTTTGAGTGTAGCTTTTAATCTGACAAATTATATGCTCTGAACTGGGAATTTTGCCACCAGATCCCCAAACTTGATTAGAGTAAATCTTCCAGATAAACCAGCAAATTATCCCAGGAATGTGGTGTCTAAAAACACTTAACAATGTTCTGCCACCTCCTTTAGACCACCACAATCTAAACTGACTGTAATCATTACCAGGGGGTTGATAAATACCAAGTATCCCTTTAAAATAAAGCCATATTTCTTTCACCACAGAGCACTCATAGATTAAATGTCTCATAGTGTCATAATTATTCTTACATATAGGGCACATAGAGGGATAGAGGGTGAGCTGAAACCTGGTTAATTTATCAGTGGTAGGAACAATCCCTTTAGAGATCTTCCATTGTAGGAGTTTAACTTTCAATTCATGCTTAGAATCCCATATCTGTTGATAGTCATAAGTATTGAAAGATAACTCCCTAACCTCTTCATAGGCAGATTTGAAAGTGAACTGACCATCTTCTTCACCATTCCAGAGTACATAACCTGAGGAACTAACTGAGCAAAGGCTAGAAGCTTCTTCATGGATGCCACAGATTCTTCTCCACACAGGTGAATCTGTGATTTGAGGTACCATACACCCATTCCTGTCATATCTAGTTTTCATTAATTGTGTCCAGATTGAATCTCCTGTTCTCCATTTCCACCATAGCTTGATAGTAAAAGCCTTTGCAATGTCAGTCAAGGATCTAATTCCTAGACCCCCTCCATAGTAGGATAACATAAATGAGACCATTTAAGCCAATGATATTTATCCTTATCCCTAGAAGAGCCCCAGAAAAAAGAAGCCATTTTACTATTCAGCACTTTGATTACTTTTTTAGGTAAAGTGTCCACAGCCAGTTGATGTAGGGGTACACAACCCAGAACATGTTTAATAAGAATCAATCTACAACCCTGATTAAGATTCTTTTGTTTCCATGGAGTCAGCTTGTTCTCAAACTGCTTAATAATATTCCCACATAAATGAAATCTATTAATACCTTTGTGCAAATTAACACCAAGATATTTAATAGGAAGTGATGATAGTTTCATACCAAGCAGCTCTTTAATCCTTGCTTTTCTAATTGATGTAGTCTTACCACAAATCACAGAACTTTTAAAAAGGTTAACTGCCTGACCTGAATCATGCTGGTAGTTCTCCATGAACCTTTTGAAATTAATAACAGATCTAGCTTCACCATTCATGAATACTAAAAGGTCATCAGCAAACCCCAACTGTGATACAGGAACCCCAAGTCTTCCCAACCAAAAAGGTTTTATTTTACCAGTCTGGATTAAACAGTTTAAACCCCTGGAAAAAGCCTCAGAAGTAATAATGAATAGAAATTGAGATAGAGGGTCTCCCTGCTTAACCCCTCTAGTAGGTTGAATAAACCATGTGGAGATCCATTCACCAGAACTGATAGGTGAGTGGATTGAAGATTATTCAAAACCAATTTAATCAGATGAGAGGAAAACCCAAACCTGAATAACACCTCCTTAAGGAATTGCCAATACACTCTGTCAAAAGCCATAGCCATATCCAGCTTAATTAGAAGATTTGTCCCTCTGACTTTCTTATCAATGCAATGTACCATTTCTTGAGCCACCAAAATCTGATCAACCATATCCCTATCTGCCATGAAGCCAGCCTGTTCTCTAGATATAATCTTTAGAAGAATGACCTTAATTCTAGAAGCCAAAACCTTTGTGCACACCTTGTTAATGAAATTAGATAAGCAAATGGGTCTGAAATCATTAAAAGAGGTTGGCCTTTCAGATTTAGGAATTAATATAAGTAAAGCACTGGAAATCCCTTGGGGAATAGGGAACCCTAAGAAAAATTCCTGGACAGCTCTCACAACATCTAGACCAACAATAGCCCAACATTTTCTAAAACATTTTCCATGAAATCCATCAGGACCAGGAGCACTATCTTTGTTTAGGTCCCACACTGCCTGCTTTACCTCCTCCATTTCAGGTAGCTTTGTAAGCAGAATATTATCCCGTTGACTGATAATTGTTGGAATGTTATGTAGGATATTTTGACTATGCTGAGTTGGTTCTGCTGAATACAAACTAGTGAAGAAATCAACAGCTGCAGCACCAATAAGAGAAGGAGAGTCAACCACCTGCCCTGCCAGATTCTGAATTGAGGTAATACTTTGTGATCTTCTTCTTATCTGAACATAAGAGTGAAAAAACCTAGTATTACTATCCCCTTCAGCAAGCCACTAAATATGAGCTTTCTGTTTCCAAAATTTCTTCTCCAAACTTTATTTTTGGGTTAGAAGCCCTTTTTTATAAAACCAATCCTCCCTAATGGCCTCAGTAGGATTTTCTTCAAAGGCTTTTTCAGCTTCTAGAACCTCCAGTTCACACAATTTAACACCTGCAAAGATGTCCCCAAAGATTTCTTTGTTCCAAAATTTAAGCTCCCTCTTAAGAAATTGAAGTTTTTTCACAATGCCTCTCATCCCTTCCCCTCCTCCACCCGTTTGGGGGGAATTCCATTTAGAAGTAATAAAATCCATAAAAGAATGATGCTTGAGCCACATATTCTGAAATTTGAAGGCTTTTGGACCTGTGACTCCCAAATTAGTGCTTAGGATGAGAATTTGATTGTGGTCAGATGGAGTTTTATTAAGCAGAGAGATTTTAATATTATCAAACCTATCCAGGAACTGATTATTAAATAAAACTCTATCCAGTCTCCTCCAAACCCTACCATTTCTTCTGTTTCCTGTCCAGGTATATTGAGGTCCATCATGTGGCAGATCAATCAATTTGCAAGCATCAATACAATCAGTAAAGTCATTTAGACCTTGTAGAAGAGGTAAACTATTTACTTTATGCTCACTGTATTTAGCTATGGCATTGAAATCACCACCAACCATCCATGGTTCATCCATATGTCTAGCTATAGAAGTTAATCCATCCCACAAATCTCTCCTTACTAAATAGGTATGACCCCCATAAATACCAGTGATCCATCCATTGTATATAGCACTCTGAACCTTAGAATGGACAAATTATACATGCCAAGATAAATCAGAAACCTTGATAGAATGTGAATTCCAAAAAAAACAGATTTTGGTAATAGGAGAAAAAGCAGCCTCATCAAAACCTAGAATACTCTTGAATTTAGAAATTTTGCTACAATCAACCAAAGGTTCAATAACAATCAAAACCTGAATCCTCCATTGAATGACTAGGGAATGTAGTGTGGAACTGGAGGATTCCAGACCCCTGGTATTCCAAATGAGACAATTCATTGGGAAACAATGTTTGAAACCTGCCCCCTAGCAGCACTCCTAGTATTCCTTTTAGGCAGATCCACATTTTGTTTTTTGGCCCCTTTTCTATTAACTGGGATAAACTGGTCATCTTCAGAGTCATAAACAATCTCTTCTTCTTGATTGATGGAGACAGGTATTTCCTTCTCCATGGATTGCACTTTGTCTGAGCTGCTCTTCATCAGATCACTACCTTCATCATTTACTTCTTCTGGGTTGGTAATCACAGGTGCCACCCCTTCCCTTACAGGTACAGAGTCAGAGCATTGATATCTCTTTGGTCCTCATCATTGTTTGTTGTCACAATTGCATCCCTCTCCCTTTGTTTTTGCTGGAGAATAATATCAAACTGTTTGCATTTTCAGGCCATTGTTCCATGAAGGAATCTGGGTTGACTTGATGGTCATATTCTCCATCTGAGAAACAATCCCTATTCCCAAGGGTGTTTTCAGCTTCAAAAGACCCGTTCATCCTTGTGATGTGAGTATCATCTTTAGCAAGATTAACTTCTTTAGAGGCATTGATCCCTGGGATCACTACATCTAGTAATTCTTTAATGGCTTTATTGTTAGCTGGCTCTTCTTCCAGGGAGATCAATGTGTTGGTCCCGTTTGTAATGAAAACAGTCTAGAGGGGGGGTGAATAGACTGTTCAGGAATTTAAACTTTTCTCTAAGTCAAGTCTGACTTATCAGAGATGGTCCAAATCTGGTGACAGAGATGGTCAAGTTCTGATGGCAGAACTAGACCAGGCAGCGGATAAGTTTCTGTCCGGGTAGCTTCTAGAAGAAAGCTAAGGCAAAATGCCTTTCTGATAACTCTGAAGGAAGATCTGCTGGACACAGAGTCCAACCTTAAGAGTTAGTCAGTAGAGTCTTAAGTGCAGGAATTAAAAGCTTAAAGTAAATGACACCGGGTTTTTTATAGTGGTTCAAGGAACAACTTGTTCCTCTAGTCCACTGTTCCACTAAGCTTGCAAAAACAACAGTTTACAACGCCTTAGTCCCTAGAACTTAAGAAGCACTCCTCGTCTTCTTCAAGTCTAGTTGCCACTCGGGATGCAGTCCTGCTTCCTGATGGCTGGTCTCGTTTCACTGAGTTTCTTGAAGTATCCCCACTTCACTTACTCCAGCTAGTTTGAGACGTCCCTTCTTTTTCAAGAAGTGTTTGATATAAAATCAGTTTTCTCCAACGTTGCTTCTTCACAAAGGATGAGTATATGAAGCTTTCGAAGTGTTGAAGAACTGAGTAACTTTGCAGTTTTCTAGTTGGATGAAGGATAGGAAAGTATATCTTCCAACTGGAGCCTTTTCTTGTCTAAGAATGAAGTTTGAATCTCAAGAAGGTTGTTTTTTTCTTGCAAAGTTATCCTCTTAGTTCTTCAGAGTGTATCTTATATACTGGGAGCAGTCTTCCCGTTGGAGTGTAGAAGACAGCTTCATTAATTGCATGTATTGTTGACTTGACCGGTTAGACCTTCGACTTGCTATTTTGGGGGCGTAAAGATACTCGCATGGTCAATCATCAGCTTTAAATATCTCTTCGTACGTACAGCATTAAATGTGCATTTAATGCGTGTACAGTACCATGTTTCCGTTGAAAGGTTCGTAACCGTTAGGGGATTTCCCGTTAGTTTAACGACCGTTGGAAAGGCTTCCGGAATCTGGTGGATTTAGCAGAGTCTTAAGAGGCTCTCTGGTCCAATCTCTGAGGTCCGTCTCTGTTGCCAACTCTGGTATCTTTCTGATGACCAGTTTCTGATGGCTTCTCTGGTGAGCAACTCTGGGAGCAACTCTGGTAGAGGCAAAGCGGTTCTCTGGCAGACAGACTAAGCTAAAACTTACAAAAGAAATTCTAATACAAAATTTATAATGGGGTACTTTCAAATTCTAATTAACCTAGCATCATCAAAATCTAAATACATTTATTCCTTACAATTTCCCCCTTTTTTATGATGCCAAAACCCTTTAACTATTTCCAGAGAAGTGCCTTTCACCATCAAAAAAATAAAGTTTAAAACTTTTCATTAGAGTCTTGGTGGGCAACTTAGCATAGGAGAATAGTAAGAGTACGATACAATCAGATAGCAATAAAAACAAATAAGATAACAGAATACACACAAGAAAGTAAATAAGAACAGATATTTGAATAAGCCAAGCAAAAAGAGAGGCAGAGTTGGTATCTTATTAATCTGATAGAGAAAGTAAAGCATTACAGAGTCAGAGATAGAGAGTTAGTGATCTTCTTCATCTACCTGTGGTCCTGCTCTGTCAATCCTTTCTAGTTCAGCATTTACCTTCGCTCTGATTGAGGCTAGATCCCTCGGATTCTGATAATCAGCCCAATGGGGTGCAAGTTTGCAGTCCAAATAGTTTCTGACAGCTTCTGCAGAATTCTTGCCATTGAGAATCTTCATTCCATACCACATCTCAGCTTCTTGTATTGAACCACAATGGTTGATCTGGACAAGTCCATCACTGTCCATGAACAGATTCTCTCTTTGAAGAGGGGTCATCAGTTTCCTCATCTGTTCAAATTGAACTCTGTCTGGCCTTGACAGACCACTCTTCATCCAATCATTGAATGAAAAAGTTGGAGTCTTTTTCTTTGAGCTTCTAGGAGGAGGAGGTGGGGGTCTGGTACCTGTAGCAGCTAGCCTTTTCTTTCTAGTTGCATCAAAATAAGGAGTAGGATCAACAGAGGAGGGTTCTCTGATAGAAAGGGCTCTGGTGCTGGGTCCTTCTTCTTCTCTGGTATCTTCCCCCTTTTTGGCATCACAAAGATCACCAAGGAGAAGTTCAATCTTTGAGAACTCAGAGGCTTGTGCATCTCTGATTTCGTCAAGGGTCTCTGGCATAGTTTGGGTGACAGAGGCAAGTCCTTCAATCAGGCTCTGTTGCTTGTCTACTGCAGATTGAAGGTCCCTAGTGCTGACTTCTAGGAGCACCATCTTCTGGTACCTTTCCTTGTCAGACTTGAGGAGAGCCAGGCCTTGCTCTTGATGTTCCTTGCAGAGGGAGTGTAAGATATTGAGCTTCTGGGAGGAACTATCTGCAGATTTTTGAAGATTGTGAACAGAATCTGAGATCTTGTTGACTGTCTGGTTCTGGGCAAGCAGAGCTTGAGAGTGAGAGTGGAGAACAGAGTTGAGACCACTAACATCTCTGGAGACAGAATCAATCCTCAAAGTAGAAGAATGCATGAAGTTGTGCAGATTTTCTGTCAGTGCAGCAACTTTATCTGTCAAATGTTGAAACCCTATAGTGATTTGCAGGTTGGTATGGGTAAGCTCTTCATGTTGCTTGTCATTCAATTCAATGATCTTGCTCATATCATGAACCAATATACCACCAAATGCGTCAGCAAATTTCACAAACTGGTTGAAGGGGATCTGGGGTTCTTCAGAAGTAAATCCAGGCATCTCTAAACCTCTGCCTTTGGGTAATGGAGAAGCTCTATTGGATGGTGGAGGGGAAGGAACTCTGGGGGGTGTCCTTCTCCTTTTGGAGGTTTCATCAGCAGCAATGGAGGAGGTGAGAAATCCATCATTGTCACTAGATGAAGAGGGGACCCTGAAGATTGGTTTCTTCTTTGGTGTAGAGGCTGCTGAGTGATGTGAGGATCTCTGTGGTGAGGCAGATTTGGATGGTGGTAAGGAGTTTTGAGGAGGTGAATTCTGGGGAAAAAGGATTATGGGTTGAGGAGTAGATTGGTGTGAGGGAGGCGGTGGGGGTGAAGGTGATCGATTTCTGGTATTAGAGGGTTGTTTGCAGGGTGATGAGGGTCTGGAGTTGGGTTTCTGGTGAGATGGAGTTCTGGTGGAGGTTGAGGTTTTCTGGTCTGGTGAAGGGGTTTTCTGTTGAGGTGAAGGGGTTTTCTGGTGAGGTGGGGATGAAGGTTTAGATGGAGATTTGGAAGGTGAGGGTTGAGAAATAGGAGATTTGGGAGGGGGAGGAGGAGGTGTAGGAATTACCTCAAGCACAATCTCAGAGAACATGGATTCTCTCCATTCCTTGATCAGCTTCTCCATGGTAAGAGCAATGTCATTTGCTATGGAGGGTTCTCCTTCCTCAAGAGCACTATGACGAAATTTGATCATAGATTCTTTTCTTTTCTTCTCCATCAGCCATGCATCAAAGTCTTCCATTTCTTCTTCTTCCAAGGCTTTGACATGCCTTTCTGGAGATAGGTCAGATGTTGGAACTTTACCTTGATATCTGTCTTTCTTCTTTTGTAGGACAGAGATCAGAAAGGTAAGGTTGAAGCATTTTGACACATCATCTGTGCCTACCCAGTGAAGAACAGCAACTTCTTCTTCATAAGCATCAAAGTACTGAATGATTTGTTGGAGAGGTCCCATTCTCCATCTTCTCCATGCTAGGACTCTGTCAAACTGCTTCTGCAGAATGATTCTGAAGTCAGTTTCTTGATCCATCTCTGGTGAGGCTTCACATTCTGGTGAGAGAGCATAGCTTGGCAACTCTGGTGCAGATTCTGGGTCAGCCTCTGGTAGAGTTCCAGATTCTGGTGCAAGTTCCCCCTGAACTGCTGATTCCTTGGCAGGTGAGATTACTTTAGTCTTCCTCTTCTTCTGCCTTGGTTGAGTGTTTGAGTTGTCAGAGTCACCACTCTGCACAACCATCTTTCTTCTTCTCTTCTGCTTCTGTTTTATGGCAGGAGATTTCCTGGTTGCCTTTGGGGAGGGCAACTCTGGTGCAACCTCTTCTGTTGCTTCCTTCTCTGGTAGTGACAGATTGTCACTTTTCTTCTTCTTTCTGATTTCCCTTACAGCCTGTGACTGCTCAGGTTGTATAGAGGTCTCACTGTGCTTCTTGGTAGCTTTCTTGGGAGCAGGTTTGGCCTTAGCAGCCTGTTCTTCTCTCTTCTTCTCCAGCCTTTCCTCTCTCTTAAGCTCAGAGGAGATGGCTATGTTGAACTTTGGGGAGGCTGTGAGGAAGATTGTCTTGGAGTGATCAACTGGGATGGTATCCCTGAGTTGAACTCCTTTGGCAGCAAGAATGGCAGAGATGAGAAGCCCATGTCCCATCTTGGTTGAGAAAAGACCTGTTTCAGAGTCTTTCTTCTTGATGAATTCAGTTAGGGAGCCAAAAATTACCTCGCCCCAATTGATGTTCATGCCATGGTGAACTGCAAAGATCGCCTTGGCATTGTTTTTGTTCATCTCATCTGTTGAAGCAGTTTTGCACCACAAGCACCGGTGCAGAATGCTGACAAGTTTCTCAAAGTCCTTCTTCAGCAGGAATTTCTTCATGTACAGTTTGTCCAGTCCGGCAGCCTCCGGACGACAGTATGTCTGAACAAATCCTTCAGTGGAGACTTCCACTGAGTCAAGAGCAAGAAGGTTGTTGGCTTCCGGGTCTTGGGAGTCAAGTTGAACTCCAAAGAACTCATTAAGTGCGTCTGCATTCAGAAAAATGCGTTGACCCTGCACTGAGGAATGAACTCCGGTCTTGGAGATGGTGGCGTTGAGGTAGAACTCAGCCACGTCCTTGATGCTGAAGTGCTCATAGGGATGAGCAACAACCTTTGAAAGTTGTGAGTCAGTCATCCCTTGGATGATCTTGGTCATCCTCTTCTGGTTTTCTGCCAGCAATGGTAGAGACGACATGTCAACCTTCATGCCGGAGACAACATTGGCGATGAGGGTCTTAGCTTCTTCCTTAGAAAGATCGTTGATGCTAAGGAAGTTCATTCTGAGTGACGGTTAAGAAAAGTTCTGGGGATTGAAAAGTTTAGGATCGGAAAGCTTTGAATGCTAGAGCAGTTTAAGAGAGATGAAGTTGTAGTAGGGATTTAGGTTGAAGACGGTGGATATAAAGGGGTTAGGAATAGTGGACGTTTGGTATATTGGCAGTTTCGAGGTAGCATTTAATGAAATGCGGGCGGAAAACGTTTCCGTTAGAAGAGTAACGATCAGGGGTATTTTGGTAAAAGACCGTTTCAGTTAATTAGGTCTTGCCCGTACCTCAAAATATTGCTAAGTCCACATCCGTATCTGTTGTCTCTCTGATAAGGATCTCTGGTCAGAGAAGGGGAGGTTCTCTGATGTGAGATTCTGATGAACAGAGATAGGGGTTCTCTGATCTGAGTTTCTGGTACAGAAGAAAGCAGTTCTGGTTCAGTGAATCTCTGGTTCAGGCATCTCTGGGAAGATCATCCATCATTCCCAGTTCTTCCCTTAGCTTGGTAAACCTTGCCTCAGGTAAAGGCTTGGTTAGGATGTCTGCAAGCTGGTCTTCTGTAGGTACATGCTCCATACAGATATGCTTCTTCTCAACATGATCTCTGATGAAGTGATGTCTGATTTCAATATGCTTTGTCCTGGAGTGAAGAACTGGATTCTGAGTGATAGCAATGGCACTGGTATTGTCACACAACAGCTTGATCTCCTTAGCTTGAATTCCATAGTCCTTCAATTGTTGCTTCATCCAGAGTAACTGAGCACAGCAACTCCCAGCTGCAATGTACTCAGCTTCAGCTGTACTTGTTGAGATGGAGTTCTGCTTCTTGCTAAACCAGGAAACAAGCTTTCCTCCTAGCAATTGGCAGTGACCAGAGGTGCTCTTTCTGTCTAGTCTGCAACCTGCAAAATCTGAGTCAGAATAACCAATTAGTTCAAAGTTACCTCCCTTTGGATACCATAGGCCTGCATTTGGATTCCCTTTGATGTATCTGATGATTCTCTTTGCAGCACTTAGATGGCTTTCCTTGGGCTTTGATTGGTATCTGGCACAGATTCCATCAGAGAATGAGATGTCTGGTCTGCTTGCAGTCAGGTACAACAGAGATCCTATGATTCCTCTATATGTTGTTGCATCTACATCCTTTCCTTCATCATCTGGACCAATTCCTTGTGAAGTGTTCATGGGAATCTTCACTGATGATTTGCCTTCCACTCCAAACTTCTTGATTAGATCTCTGGTGTACTTCCCTTGATTGATAAAGATCCCTTCTGGAACTTGTTTGACTTGAAGTCCTAGGAAGTAACTGAGTTCTCCCATCATACTCATTTCAAATTGACTCTGCATCACTTGAGAAAATTTCTTGCACAGTTCTGGATTAGTACTCCCAAATATAATATCATCAACATATATTTGTACTAACAGAATATGATTAGCAACAGAGATTTGAAATAGAGTTTTGTCAACCTTTCCTTTAGTAAACCCATGGTTCACTAGGAAAAGGGACAATGTGTCATACCAGGCTCTGGGAGCTTGCTTAAGACCATAGAGGGCCTTTTTAAGCTTGTAGACACAAGAAGATTGAGTAGGAATGACAAAACCTGGTGGTTGTTCCACATAAACTTCCTCTTCAAGATCTCCATTCAGAAATGCACTCTTGACATCCATCTGGTAGACCTTGATGTTGTTGTAAGCAGCATAGGCTAGAAAGATTCTGATGGCTTCAAGTCTGGCAACTGGTGCAAAGGTTTCATCAAAATCAATTCCTTCTTCTTGGCAGTATCCCTTGGCTACCAGCCTAGCATTATTCCTTACAATGTTGGCATCTTCATCTGCTTTGTTCTTGAATACCCATTTGGTTCCAATGACGTTCTGGTGCTTTGGTCTAGGAACAAGTTCCCACACTTTGTTCCTTTCAAACTGAGTAAGCTCTTCTTGCATAGCATTGATCCAGTCTGAGTCTGCAAGAGCTTCCTCCACAGTCATAGGTTCCATTTGAGATATGTAGCACGTAAGCATTGCTTCTCTTCTTGTTGTGGCAGATCTGGTCTGGACTCCACTTCTGATTTGTCCAATTACTTGATTAGGAGGATGATCTCTTAACCAAGTTAAATCAGGTTCAGATAAGGGTTGTCTTGGATTCTCTTGTTCTCCTTCTGATTCTTCATCACTATCTTTGCCTTGTAGGATGGGATTCTCATGGTGCATTGGTATGGCAGAGTTAGTTAGCAACTCTGGTATATCCGTCTCTGGTGGATCCAGTTCTGGTGATTCTTCTAGATTCGCTTTCTCCAAGTTTTCAGTTATGCTCTCAACAGAGTTGAGATCATCAAACTTGACATGAATAGATTCTTCAACAAGTAGAGTTCTTTTGTTGAGTATTATGTAGGCTTTGCTGGTGCTAGAGTAGCCTAAGAATGTTCCTTCATCAGCTTTTTCTTGAAACACCTTGAGGTGATCCTTCCCATTGTTGAGTATATAGCATTTGCATCCAAATGCATGAAAGTAGCTGATGTTGGGTTTTCGTCCTTTCCATAATTCATAGGGGGTTTTCTTATGAGTTTTGTGAATCATGCTCCTGTTCTGGGTGTAGCATGCAGTATTGATTGCTTCAGCCCAGTATCTGTAAGGTAGACCTGATTCAGTAATCATGGTCCTTGCAGCTTCCTTCAAGGTTCTATTTTTTCTTTCTGCAACTCCATTCTGTTGAGGAGTTCTGGCTGCAGAGAGTTGATGCATTGTACCATTCTGGTCACAGAATTCCTGTATGACCTTGTTGACGAACTCTGTTCCTCTGTCTGATCTGATGGCTTTGACTTTCTGATTCTGCTCATTCTGTAATAGCTTTAGCAGAGATGGCAGTTTCTGCAGAGTTTCATTTTTCTTGGTCAGAAAGATAGTCCATGTGAATCTGGAGTAGTCATCCACCATGACTAAGGTGTATCTCTTGCCACCAACACTTGGAGTTTCCACTGGTCCAAATAAATCCATGTGAATTAGATTCAAAGGACCAGTAGAGAGGTTTCCAGCAATGGGTTTGAAGGAGTTCTTCACTTGTTTTCCTTTCTGGCATGCACTGCATAAGTTCTCTTTTTTGTATACAAGGTTGGGTAGACCTTCAACAATGTGATCCCTTGCTAGCTTGTTGATTGTTTTGAAATTCAAGTGACTCAGTTTCTTGTGCCATTCCCAACTGAGTTTTGAATCTCCTTTGGCTATCAGGCAAATTCCATCTTTTGCAGTTGACCAATCAACCACATAGATGTTTTTCTTCCTTGTTGCTGTTAGAACCACTTCCTTAGTTGTCTCATGCTTGACAGAACATCCTTCCTTGGAGAATTCAACTGTGTAGCCTTTGTCACAGAATTGGCTAGCACTCAGCAAGTTGAATTTCAATCCCTTGACATAAGAGACATCATCAATGATTATCTGGTTCTTTATCAGCTTCCCTCTTCCTTTTGTCTGGCCATCGTTATCATTACCTCCAAAGGTAACTCTAGGCCCTTTGACTTTCTGGAACTCTGTTAGGCAACTCTTGTCACCTGTCATGTGCCTGGAGCATCTACTATCAATGTACCAATCTTGCTCAGAGATGGCTCCAACACACAGTTCCTACAAAATTAAAAGGAAGATTTAGGTACCCAAGCAATGTTGGGTCCTAGGGGGTCATGCAGTCTTGGCAGCCGGTACCACTTTGGTCTCATCAAGTGAAACCTTGGTGGGTGGTACCCATTGTCCACCTGGTAGTCATAGTAAATGGAAGTGTGATTCACTTTGGGCAGATGCTTGTGAGGATCATGCTTCCGGTTTACATACTTCTGCATAGCCTTTTTAGTTGGGTAGAAGTCCCATATACTATGAAGATCAGAGGGGCGATTAACTTTGGGCTTCTTAAGTTGACCAACCAACCTTTTCTGCCTAAAGTTAACTTTCTCTTGATATCTGCCTTTCTGGTGATCATCTCTGACACGATTATCATGAGTTTGTCTGTTATGGGTTTGTCTTTGATTTTTGGTATTCTGAAAACCTTTTCTGTTGTTAGGTTTTCTGCCAGGTTCATTAATTTTTAAAATGGGTTTCTGTTGAACCTTTATCTTTTCCTTTTCTGGTCTGACTTTCTCATGAATAACCTTGGTGCCAGATACACCAGTCTGACAAATGGGGCTAGAAATCAGTGGCACTATGACCTTGTCTGCCTTAGCAACTCTGGTGCTAGGCGTTACAGAAGGCTCACCTGATTCTTTTGAGCCATAACCAAGACCAAAACCAGTGCCAATTTGTTGATCAAGTACAATCTTTTCCATGGAAGACTGGGCCTTCTGGTAAGCTTTGTACTTAATCTCAAGAGGCTCTATCTCTCTTATTCTCTTTAGAAGAGAAACATTTTCAGCTTCCAGTTGATCTCTTTCCTTAATTAGAAGATTGATTTTGATCTCAACCTCCTTTCTTAAGTCAAGAATTTCAACCTTAAGCTTACTGTTTTCTTCTTTAACAGAAGAATAAGTGGTTTGAATGGCTTGAAACTCTTCCCAAAATTCTGACATTGAATCAGAATCAAAGGCTCTGCCTACCGAGGAAAAACTAGAGTTTGAAGTAGAAGATACCTCATCATCAGATTGACCCATAAGGCATAGGTCTTCAGTCTCTGTATCCAGGCAACAGAATGCTTCATCAGATTCTGATTCCGAGCTTGACTCTGTCTCAGAGAGGGGGTCCTTCTCTGGTTGTTCAGTGATGAGTGCCTTCCTTCTTCGGTGCTCATATTTCTTTTCTCCTTCCTGGCCTTGCCTTTTGGAGACTATGGGGTGTGGACAGTTGACTTTGAAGTGCCCTGGTTGTCTGCAGTTGTAGCAGAGAAGCTCTCCACTACTTTCTTATGGTTTGGACTTCTGGTGTGGCTTTCTGCTAGAGAGTGGACTTCTGCTATCCTTCGGCTTCAAGAATTTCCTGAACTTCCTAGCAAAAGCCGCCATATACTCGTCAGTTAAAAGAATAGAAGGGTCAAAATTATTTACCTGAGAGGTGCTGGCAGTGAGGGCAGTAGTTGTTCTGTCCTCAACTTCTTCTTTCTCTTCTTCATTCATCTCAAACTCATAAGACTTGAGATCAGAGATGAGTTTCTCAGTGCTGTAGGTTCTGAGATCCTTGCTATCTCTCATGGCAGTGACCTTCATCTTCCATGGTGAAGGTAAACCTCTGAGAACCTTCAATTTGATCTCCTTGGGAGTGAGTTCCTTCCCAAGTTCTGATATCTCAGCAGTGAGGGTGAGCAAGCGTGCATACATCTCAGCTATGCATTCTTTGGGTAGAAGTTTGAAATCTTCAAACTTCTTCATGGCAATGGTAAGTTTGTTGTCCTTTTCTTGCTCATCTCCAGCTCCTATCAGGGTAAGAGTATCCCAGATTTCCTTGGCAGATTTGCACTTCTTGATCCTTGTGAAGTACTTGTCATCAATGGCTTTGTAGAGGATATCCTTGGCAATGTTGTCAAGGTTGTACTTCCTCCTCTCTTCATTGGACCATTCATGGCGCAGTTTGGTGATCATCTGGGGTTGACCACTACCAGTGATGTATTCAGGGTTGACCTAAGATTACAAGAACAAGGAGGCTCTGATACCACTTGTTGGTCCCGTTTGTAATGAAAACAGTCTAGAGGGGGGGGGGGGGGGTGAATAGACTGTTCAGGAATTTAAACTTTTTTCTAAGTCAAGTCTGACTTATCAGAGATGGTCCAAATCTGGTGACAGAGATGGTCAAGTTCTGATGGCAGAACTAGACCAGGCAGCGGATAAGTTTCTGTCCGGGTAGCCTCTAGAAGAAAGCTAAGGCAAAATGCCTTTCTGATAACTCTGAAGGAAGATCTGCTGGACACAGAGTCCAACCTTAAGAGTTAGTCAGTAGAGTCTTAAGTGCAGGAATTAAAAGCTTAAAGTAAATGACACCGGGGTTTTTATAGTGGTTCAAGGAACAACTTGTTCCTCTAGTCCACTGTTCCACTAAGCTTGCAAAAACAACAGTTTACAACGCCTTAGTCCCTAGAACTTAAGAAGCACTCCTCGTCTTCTTCAAGTCTAGTTGCCACCCGGGATGCAGTCCTGCTTCCTGATGGCTGGTCTCGTTTCACTGAGTTTCTTGAAGTATCCCCACTTCACTTACTCCAGCTAGTTTGAGACGTCCCTTCTTTTTCAAGAAGTGTTTGATATAAAATCAGTTTTCTCCAACGTTGCTTCTTCACAAAGGATGAGTATATGAAGCTTTCGAAGTGTTGAAGAACTGAGTAACTTTGCAGTTTGCTAGTTGGATGAAGGATAGGAAAGTATATCTTCCAACTGGAGCCTTTTCTTGTCTAAGGATGAAGTTTGAATCTCAAGAAGGTTGTTTTTTTTTCGCAAAGTTATCCTCTTAGTTCTTCAGAGTGTATCTTATATACTGGGAGCAGTCTTCCCGTTGGAGTGTAGAAGACAGCTTCATTAATTGCATGTACTGTTGACTTGACCGGTTGGACCTTCGACTTGCTATTTTGGGGGCATAAAGATACTCGCATGGTCAATCATCAGCTTTAAATATCTCTTCGTACGTACAACATTAAATGTGCATTTAATGCGTGTACAGTACCATGTTTCCGTTGAAAGGTTCGTAACCGTTAGGGGATTTCCCGTTAGGTTAACGACCGTTGGAAAGGCTTCCGGAATCTGGTGGATTTAGCAGAGTCTTAAGAGGCTCTCTGGTCCAATCTCTGAGGTCCGTCTCTGTTGCCAACTCTGGTATCTTTCTGATGACCAGTTTCTGATGGCTTCTCTGGTGAGCAACTCTGGGAGCAACTCTGGTAGAGGCAAAGCGGTTCTCTGGCAGACAGACTAAGCTAAAACTTACAAAAGAAATTCTAATACAAAATTTCTAATGGGGTACTTTCAAATTCTAATTAACCTAGCATCATCAAAATCTAAATACATTTATTCCTTACACAATGGAACCTCTACCACTTCAGAACCAGTCACCTCCTGAGCCTCCACCGCTGTAGCTTTTGAAGTAGATTGCTTGAGTAATCTTCTTTAATTTTATTTTTGCCCTTTTCTTCTCTGGTGTAACGTTTAAAGTTCCCCTGCACTCTCTGCTCTTTAGTTCCTTTCTAAATCAATTTCTCTTTGTTGATATTCTGACCATTATTGTCAGATTGCTTCTTGGGGCATTTAGAGTGTGAATGACCCAAGTGAAGGCATACTGAACAATACTTAGGTCTATTTTCATAGACAATTGATTGAGAAAATCCAAAAGATCCACTATTCATCCAGATCTTGCTTGGTATCTCCTTAGTGAGGTCAAGTTCGACATAAATTCTAGCCACAACAGGCCTGGATAGTGTGGATGTAGTTGCGTCAATCTTGAGTGGTTTCCCAATCAATGAAGCAATTTGAAAAAGAGCGGATTTTTCTTGAAAATGAATAGGTAGGCCTTCCATAGAAATCCACACGGGTACAACAGGGGACTCTACATTAGGTCTAAATGTAGGAGTCCACTTCGTAACCCTCAGCAAATGACCTTGAATAGTCCAAGACTGCCTATTCCAACAACGCATAAAATCTTCCTCCAAATCAAAACGTAATAAAACATGTTTAGGGTCCAGAACCCCCAAATGAAAGGTTCCATTGAAACCTATAATTTCGAAGGCCCTTCGAATGATCTGCAAACTAGGCTTTCCCTTAAAGAAATATCCCACAAGAGCTCGTTTGTGTTTATCAGCGAGTAATTGCACTTCCTTCTCCGAGAAAGTAATCGCCGGTAGACCTTTAAAACGTGTAGGAGCTTTGTCCGTCAAAACAAAGTCCCGATTAGCCACTACGTCCGCAAAAGATTTGCTTCCCCAAACTCCACCGCCACCTCCTTGTGGAGGATCCGTCGCCCTAGTTTCAGTCGCCGCCATTCTGCTAAAAGTGTCACGCCCCAGACCGCATCTAGGCGCGTGTACAACCGCCGTATGACCAAGTAACGCCACTCGCAAGTCAACATGTCTTAATCATACAAGGCGTCCATGAACATAATATATATCCATACTCAGTAGTAAACATACACAACAACATCACAATTTAGATTAGTTGAATAGCGGAAATATTCAATAATCAATCGTGGGCCACACATGGCCGAAACGTAGGCTCGCAGGCGAAAACAATGTATTAATACAAAAGTATCCATGAGCATAGTTTATCTTTTGAAATAGTAGAGGGAGCACGAACAACGTCTTCCTATGGACTCTCTTCACCCGTGCAAAGGTGTAGATGACAAGCCTTAACTTCAACCTTAAATGGTGGGGCCCCCCGAAGGGGTCACTACAAGTACCGAGCGAGTAGCAGGCTAAATATAAAATAAGTAGCGTTTCAAGTATAAGACCCAAACGTAGGGTGATACTTATATAAATAGTCCTTTCCCCCAAGTTAAGAAATACTTAATAGTATATATATATATATATACACTTGGAAAATACCCGATCCGTAGATCACCGTTTTATTTAGGGAAAATAGTAATAGCCAATATTCTTGACTAAAAACCCCAACCCACTCATATACCTATGAGTGTATAGGACTCCTCCTTGACCATATTTCAGTATCATAATCTATGAGTTTTGAGGATCAAAATCCTTGGGTACTCCAATTTATATTTGAGTGTTAAGGACTTTTAGTCCTAGGGTCCTCCACCAATATATAATCCGAGTGTTAAGAACGTTAAGTTCTAGGGTCCTCCACCAATATATAATTTGAGTGTTAAGGACTTTAAGTCCTAGGGTCCTCCACCAATATATAATCCGAGTGTTAAGAACTTTAAGTTCTAGGGTCCTCCACCAATATATAATTTGAGTGTTAAGGACTTTAAGTCCTATGGTTCTCCACCAATATATAATCCGAGTGTTAAGAACTTTAAGTTCTATGGTCCTCCACCAATATATAATTTGAGTGTTAAGGACTTTAAGTCCTAGGGTCCTCCACCAATATATAATCCTATGATAAAGCTCCTATCAACCTAGATAGAGTATATATCATATTTATTCATTCATAGCTAAATCAATCCATAAAGCTTATGTATCTCAACTCATGCAAGCCATGCGTTTATATAAGTTTGTAATTAACTAATACCAACCGGTATTAATTAATCCATTATACATCGGTCAACGTTTTCGTTGACCGCCATTTCAAACCTTGTACATATCAACTCAATCATCATGTATATTAAGTCAATAATATTCATTCTAGCCTTCCTTTACCCTTTAATACATAGCATGTAATTTCATAGAAATTCTCACATCATACTCCATGTATATTCAAATAATTCATTTCATACAAGCCTAATCATTTTGGCTATTCACATGTTTAAACATCCTTTAAACATCATTATGAATACATATAACATTTATTTAGGTAATCTCATAATTAACCCAAAAGTTATAAGATATTAAGTCGTCCACTCACCTTAAATGAGCTTAAGCGCGTTCTACGCTCCTCAGTTGAACTCCGGGGAAACTCCGGCAAACTCTGGCGAAACTCCGGCGAACTCTAGTAACCCTTTAGTCAAGTTCCTAACAAGGTATTATCATCATAAAACCCATATCAATACAAATAACCTTTAAAAGGTTATTTTCTGGCGAACTGGTCGTTTTGGCTTCTATGTCCGTTCTTGGACTTAGAACTACCTTCCAACCCATTATTCCACACTCATACCATGTAGAAAAATCCTAAGGGTGCTCCATATGATATTTATCTCATATGATAGAAGAAAAATAAGGGAAAAGTTATGATAAGGTTATTACCTTAATTTTCACACTTTTTTCTAGCTTTTTCCTCCTATAATCTTCTTCCTTGGGCCACCTTTGTTTGAGCTCGAGTTGCACCAATGGAGAATGACTTGAGAGCTTCCTTTTCCTCCTCTTTTGGTAGCTTGGCCGAAAATAATGGAGTGGGTGAGTGAGGAGATAGCCTCTTTGGTTTTTCTCTCAAAATAATGTGGGGATGGGTCCCCTATTGTACCTTTGATGCCATTCCTCTCCTTTCGCACTCCCCTCCCATGCACTCCCATCACCCCAGCCGTCCAAACCTCTTAATTGAGTGGCTAAATTCGTGGGTTGGCCCCCACACATGCGGGAGGTCAACCCTTTTTGTCCCGAAGTGCACAATCGGTCCCGAAAGTTGTATTTTTCGGACTGTTTTAATTATATTTTATTTTATCGGGTCAAATAAAGTATATTATGTGATCTTACTCATTATAACATTTATAATGAATATAAATTCCTAACTTTTAATTTATAAGCCTCCGAAATTCATTTCCGGGCTGTTATCTATTAAATTGTCGGTACCGGTATTTGGGCCTCTTTTGCCCAATCGGTCAACTCCGGGCCTTTCCACGCACCAAATAAAATATCCACCACCATATAAATATTATCTTCACCAATATGAATAAAATATGTGGTCTCGGGAAAGTTGGGTGGTCCCCGCCCCCGATGTGGGACCCACGTGCAATTTACTATTCACGTGAAAGAATTAATAAAAATTTACAACTTCATAAATTCATTGATCATTACATAGTGTCTAATACAATATTACTAAGAAGTAAATATAATTTGGGGACGGTGTTACAAGTTCACCCCCTTTATTTGGGATTTCGTCCCTGAAATCCACGTGTCTAATCGAACAGAAACGGGTATTGTTCCCTCATTGAGACCTCGGTCTCCCATGTTTCTTCTTCGACTCGATCACTTCTCCACAGAACCTTTACCATAGGAATCTCCTTGTTCCTAAGCTTCTTCACCTGTTGACCCACTATCTTCACCGGCTCCACCGCATATTGTAAATCCTCACGAATCTCTACTGGCGGTTTCTCAAGAATATGAGATGGGTCCCGTATGTACTTCTTGAGCATTGATACATGAAACGCGTCATGTATATTCTCAAGTTCCGGCGTTAACTTGAGCCGGTAAGCCACGGCCCCAATCCTTTCAAGGATCTCGAACGGACCAATGTATCGGGGGTTAAGCTTACCCCTCGATATGAATCGGATGATGCCTTTCCCAGGAGAAATCCTTAGGAACACCTCATCACCGACTTCAAACTCCAACGGTCTACGTCGTTTATCGGCATAGCTCATCTGCCGATCTTGGGCAGCCTTAAGTCTATCCCGAATGATCTTCACCTTAGCCTTGGTGATCTCAACAAGTTCTTTACCCTCGAGCTTGTCCTCGCCAACCTCGTCCCAACACAAAGGTGTCCTGCATTTCCTCCCATACAATGCCTCGTATGAAGGCATGCCAATACTTGCCTGATAACTGTTGTTATAGGCAAACTCCACTAGAGCCAAATGTTGGTCCCAACTACCTTGGGACTCCAAAGCACATGCCCTGAGCATGTCTTCCAAAATCTGTATCACTCTCTCGGATTGCCCATCCGTCTGTGGGTGAAATGTTGTGTTAAACCTCAGCTTAGTTTCCAAAGATGCCTGAAATTTTGGCCAAAATCTAGATGTGAAACGTGGATCCCTATCCGACACAATGGATATCGGGACTCCATGCAATCTCACAATCTCCTCAGTGTACAACTTGGCCAATCTTTCAAGAGGGTAAGTGATGTTAATAGGCAGGAAATGTGCGCTTTTAGTAAGCCTATCAACCACCACCCATACTGCGTCATAGTTATTCACCGTCCGTGGTAGCCCTACCACGAAGTCCATGGTCACGTGTTCCCACTTCCATTCTGGAAAGGTAAGTGGCTGCAAAAGTCCCGCCGGGTGCTGATGCTTCGCCTTAACTTGCTGACAAGTAAGGCATCGACTCACATACTCTGCGATGTCCCTCTTCATACCTGTCCACCAGTAACTCTCCTTCAGGTCTCGGTACATCTTTGTACCTCCCGGATGCATAGCATAGGCCGAAGAATGAGCCTCCTCAAGTATGGATTTCCGGAGCTCCTCATTATGTGGTACACATACGCGATCTTTGAACAATAAAAGGTCATCATCACGTACCCGAAAATCCTCAACGGGTCCCGCAAGGATCCGTTGGCGGACCTTCTGACATTCCTCATCAATGCCTTGACCTCTACTGATCTCACTCAACAACATAGGTCTAACCTCAAATCGCGCTATGAGTACCCCGCTTGAGGACACCTCCACGTGTGCCCGTAACGCTCGTAGGCATGTGAGTAACACCCCCGACGTACCTTTTCTGCTCAGTGCATCGGCCACTACATTGGCCTTCCCGGGGTGATAGTCGATGATCAAGTCATAGTCCTTGATCAACTCCATCCACCTCCTTTGCCTCATATTCAACTCTTTATGAGTGAATACATACTTCAAGCTCTTATGATCGATGTAGAAGTGACATGTCTCCCCGTAGAGATAATGCCTCCAAATCTTTAGTGCAAACACTACCGCTCCCAACTCTAGGTCGTGGGTAGGGTAGTTCACCTCGTGTTTTCTCAATTGCCTAGAAGCATTACCCTTTTGCATTAGTACACATCCAAGCCCTTGGATGCTAGCATCACTATAAATATCATACCCAATACCTTGTATTGGTAGGGCAAGAACTGGTGCCTCGGTAAGTCGTTTCTTTAGCTCAAGAAACCCTTTCTCACATTTGTCGTCCCATACGAACTTAGCCCCCTTCTTCGTGAGCTTCGTTAGTGGTGACGCCAACACGGAGAATTTCTCAACAAATTTACGGTAGTAACCCGCTAAGCCAAGGAAACTACGTATCTCCTTCACATTCTTGGGTTGTTCCCAATTCATAATGGCTTCTATCTTTGCATTGTCCACCGCAACTCCTGATCCAGATATGACATGACCGAGAAAGCCAATCTCTTTCAGCCAAAATTCACATTTGGAGAACTTGGCAAAGAGTTGTTTTTCTCTTAGCCTTTCAAGCACCAGTCTCAGATGATGCTCATGCTCTTTTTCGTTCTTCGAATATATCAAGATGTCATCAATGAATACAATCACAAACTGATCTAAGTACTCACTAAACACACGGTTCATCAAATCCATGAATGCCGCTGGTGCATTGGTTAAACCAAACGACATCACAAGGAATTCGTAGTGACCATATCTAGTGCGAAATGCACTCTTCGGTATGTCACTCTCCTTTTTCTTCAATTGATGGTAGCCCGACCTCAAATCAATCTTTGAGAACACTATCGCTCCCCGAAGTTGATCAAACAAGTTATCAACTGTTTGATTGTGATACCTATTCTTGATTGTGACCTTGTTCAACTGTCGGTAGTCAATACACATTCTTAGTGAACCATCTTTCTTCTTCACAAAGAGTACCGGTGCTCCCCACGGTGAATGACTAGGTCTAATGAACCCGTTATCCAATAACTCTTGTAATTGGACTTTCAACTCTTGAAGTTCCGTCGGTGCCATTCGATAAGGAGGAATCGAAATGGGTTTAGTTCTCAGCTCAACTTCGATCACGAACTCAATCTCTCTATCGGGTGGAAGCCCCAGTAAGTCTTTGAGGAAGACGTCCGGGTACTTACACACAACACGTACACCGTTGATGTCGACCTCCTTCTTGGTCCCATCTACCACGTAAGCAAGGTACGTGTGGCAACCTTTCTTCATCATCTTCCGTGCTCTCATCACTGATATGATGCAACTTTGAGATCTCCCTCGATCTCCCTCGAAACGTATGGTGTTTCCCTCATCATCCTCAAGCTCTAAGACCTTGGTGTAGCAATCAACTCTAGCATGATGCTTTTCGAGCCAATCCATCCCTAGGATCGCATCAAACTCCAACATACTTAGAGGTACGAAATCACAAGTCAAAGGTTGACCCGTCACTTCTACCTCACACGATTCATAATAGTAGTCCCTCTCCACATCATCTCCTAACGGTGTGGAGACTAACAAGGTCTGAGTCATCGGCGTCAATGGCACGTCAAGACCTTCGACAAACGCTTCACTCACAAAAGAATGTTGCGCCCCGGTATCAATGAGAATTCTTGCATTTCTTCCATTGATCAAGAGTGTTCCTACATTTACAAATGATGTAAGACACCCTACCCGAAGTACCGAATCAAAAACGAGCTAATAATTATTAGCTTTTTAAGTTGCACTGCACCGGCGCCGGTTCTGGGCCTAACCGGCGCCGGTTGGGGCCGATTTTTTTTTGTCGGAAATGGGGTACGCACGCGTGCGTCCCTTCCCAAGCACGTGTGCATGGGTGGCAGTAGGGTAACGGAGTGTTTTAACGCGACGAACGGCGCCGGTTGGCCCAAAAACAGGGGACGCACACACGCGTGCGTGGGTGCCAGCAACGTTTTGGACGCTACGACCCGCGCCGGTTGGCTGGGGAACGACGCCGGTTGGGCCCTGGGCAGCCCCTTCCCCTTTTTCTTGCTCCTTTTACTTAGAAACCGACTGGCAAAGTCACCGGTCGGCCCGTACAACCCCGCTATCACTTCTAACACATTAATACACGTATTTTATCAAACATTAGCAAGGGATTACCTGCAACGGAGTCGGGGTTGGCCCGAGCATCGGCCTCAATCATCGCGTAGACCCTTGCTTGGGCCCCGCCTTGGTTAACGGACGCGGCATGGCTCGTTGATGCACCACCTCTTCCCGTGCCGTCGTTTGACGACCCTGTACGGTTTCTACTCGTCAAAGCACCTCCTCCGGACCCGGGAGCTCCTCCTCCCCCCAATTGTGGGCAATTAGCCTTCATGTGGCCTGTGTTCCCACACTGATAACACCTCGGGGGTGCGTGGCACTTCCCGAAGTGATTCTTCGAACAGTTGGCACACCTAGGAGGTCCCGTATTTCGAGAGGAGGATGAGTGCCACCGAGCATCCCTGTTCTTCTTTGCCGGTGATGCCGGCGTCTTGAACGAACCACTACCTACACCGTGGTTATTCTTTCGTGATTGCTCGGGCAGCCCCGAACTATGCCACTTTCTATTTTTCGCCTCTTCGGCGTCTCTTTCTTTCCTCTCATTCCACTGAGCCTCCCCAAGTAGGCCCTGTTCCACCACCTCGCTAAACGTCATATGACGAGAGTACGTAGCTCGGTCACGGATGTCCAGGAGTAAGGCGTCCCAAAAGTGTTCCGACATGCGGTCCTCATCGACCGAGTATTCTGGTAAGAACCTAGCCAAGGTTCTAAAATCTTGCTCCAATTGCTTGACAGAACCACCCTCCTTTTGTTTAAGGTTGGTGTACTCCCTACGCTTGACATTAACCTCGTAATCGGAGTAGTATTGGGCGTAGAACTCCTGCTCAAAGTTCGCGCATGTGATGGCCCCCCGGTACTTTCCTTCTACACTCTCCCACCATGTAGAAGCGATTCCTTCAAGCAAACGTGAAGCAATAGTCAACTTCACGTCGGGTGTGACCTGCATATCCCTTGATGCATCCTTCACTTTCTTGATCCAATCGGCGGCAATGGTAATGTCACCGATGCTGTCGAAGGATTTACACCCCAAGGCCCTAGCCTCCTTGAGGTACTTGGAGATTCTCACAAAAAACCCTCCTTCACGCCCACCTTGTGACGCCGCTGGAGTGGCCCTTGAAGCTCCCCGGCTTCCTTGAACCGAACCACCACGAGAGTTGTGCCTTGCTTGGCGCCTAAGGTCTCTCCTTAGTTTCTCTTTTTGATACCACTCAAGCAATTCACCCATTTGAGTGAATCGGGCATCACTCTCATCGTTGTTGTTGGTCCCGGTTATACTGGATACAGTCTAGAGGGGGGGTGAATAGACTGTATTGGTTTTTAGCTTTTTAAACTAAGTACCAGATTTACAGAATAGCCTGTTCTGTTGAAAGAACAGACTAGCAGCGGATGGGGTTCTGGTAGGGAGTTCTGTTAGCCTCAGAGAAGCAAAGGCAGTAGGCCTTCTGTTAACTCGTAGAACAAGTTCTGCTGAACACAGATACCAAGTCCAATGAGTTAGACAGTTCTATCTAAGTGCAAATATTAAAGCAGTAAGTAAACGACACCAGGGATTTTTATAGTGGTTCAAGGAACAACTTGTTCCTCTAGTCCACTGTTCCACTAAGCTGTAAAAACTGCCGTTTACAAAGCCTTAGTCCTAGTACTTAAGAAGCACTCCACGTCTTCTTCAAGTCTAGATGTCTCCTGGGATGCACTGCCTGGCTTCCTTTAAGACTGGTCCTTTTACTGAGTTTCCTTGAAGTATCACCACTTCACTACTCCAGTTACTTGGACGTCCTTCTTGTAACAAGAAGAGTTTCTGTTGAAACAGGGGTTCCTCCAACTAGCTTCGTTACACAAGATTTGTATGTGATGAGCTTGAAGAGTTGAAGAACACTTGGAACTTTGCTTGAGTTGGAAAGAGTATTTTTCCAACTTCTGCCTTCTCTTGTAGAAGATAATGAGTTTGAATCTCAAGGAAGCTTTTTGCTTTTTCAGAGTTTGAATATCTTGTTTGTAGCAATGGTTAGCAAAAGTTGCAAAAGTTATCTTGGCAAAGTTATCCGGTTGTTCTTCGTAGTGTATCTTTTATACTGAGGTTGTCTTCCCGTTGGAGGAGTAGGAGGACAACTGCATTAAATAAGCGATCAGTTGACTTGACCAGTAGGACCCGGTAAAGTTGGCGGGTTACTATTTTGGGATAAAGTATTCCTGACATTGCGGCCAATCATCTGCAATTACTCTACGTAGCATGGGGTGCATTAAATGAGCATTTAATGCGTGCACTGTAGCTTTTCCGTTTCATACTCCTAGCCGTTGAAGGAATCTTTTAGTTGACTTCCCGGTTCTGTGAAATTCTTCTAAGTGTCAGACCTTCTGGTGTCTTTAACTGAGAGTAGAACAGAGGAGGTCTGGAGCACTTCTGTTCAGAGAATATCCAACAGAGACCCAGAAGGGTTTCTGTCAGAGAAAAGACTAACAGAGACCCTGAGGTCTTCTGTTCTCAAGCAGAGAACCAAAGGTCCTCTGTTTCAATAATGCCTTATGAGGGTCTTCTGCTCTTGAAGTCCTTCTGCTCTTGAAGCCCTTCTGCTCTTGAAGGTCTTCTGTCAAGTCGATTACTCTAAAAACTTTACAAAGGAAAATTCTAATACATTAACTCTAAATAGGGGTACTCTAAAGTCCTAATTAAACTAGCATCATCAAAATCTAATTACAATTATTCCTTACAATTTCCCCCTTTTTGATGATGCCAAAACCCTTTAACTATTTCCAGAGAAGTGCCTTCACCATAAAAATTTAAAGTTTAAAACTTTTCATTAAAATCTTGGTGGGCAACTTGGCATAGGAAAATAGTAAGAGTGCGGTACATCCAGATAGCAGAATATAAAAGAAATAAACAAACACAAGCAGAAGGCAAAAAGACAAGAATTTGGGGAAAAGCACTTCAAAGTAAGAAGGCAGAGATGTGATTTTATTAGATAGATATTACAGAGTTAAACCTTACACATTCTCCAGATTAGCTGCCTGTAGAGCTTCTTCCTCTAGTCTTTGAAGCCTGAGCAGTTCTTCATTTATTTCAGCTCTGATTTTGAACAGATTGCCAGACCTTTGATAAGATGCCCATATTGGAGAAAGCTTGCAGTCCAAATAGTTGAGAACTCCTTCATGAATAGTCTTTCCTGGGACAATGTTCTTCTTATACCATTCTTCTGCTTCTTCTAGTGATCCCCCATACCTAACTCTGACAACACCATCTTTGTCTAAATAGAGGTGCTGTTGTTGGGTAGGAGTCATTTTGGCCTTCATCTCTTCAAATTGAGCTCTGTCAATTTTCTGAGAACCACCCAATCTCCATTCAGTGAAGTTGAAAATTTTCTTCTTCTTGGTACTCTTCTTTACTGGAGATGGGGGTCTAGGTATGCCTGCTGCTCTTTTCTTCTGCAGGGCAGCTTCAAAGTAGGGAGCCGGATCTACTGCAGGCTCATCAGAGGAGGGTGCCCTGGTAGGAGTTCTGTGGGACCTAGGCCTGGTCTGTTGAGGGTCCTCTTCCCCCTTTTTGGCATCATTCAGGTCTTCTATCATCAGGCTGATTTTCTGAAATTCTGAGGCCTGAGTGGAGGCTATCTGCTCCACGGCCTCTGGTAGAGTCTGGGTGACAGAGGTAAGGCCTTCAATGAGACCTTGCTGCTTCTGTATGGCAGAGAAGATGTCCTTGTTATTGGCTTCAAGGAGCACCATCTTCTGATAACGGTCTCTGTCAGTAGATAGGAGGGCTTGAGCCTGTTCTTGATGAATTCTGCACATTGCTTCAATAGAAGTCAAGTGCCTCTCTGTCCTGGCATCAGATTCCTTCAGAGCTTCAAGATGCTCTGAGATAGTGTGAATGGCATGTCCTTGACTCAGTAGAGTCTGTTGGAAGATAGAAAGAGTGTTGTGGATGTCTACCACTTCTGCTGTCAGGACATCTGTTCTGGCAGATGATGAGGCTATGAAGTTGTTGAGAGTTCCAGTGAGGTTCTCAAAACGATCAGAGATGAACTGCATACCCGAGTTTAGATTGTCATTCACATGAGCAAGGTGCCCATAGTGTTTGTCATTGATCTCTATCAGTTTGTTCATGCCTTGGAGGAACTGTCCTCCAAATTCTTCAGCAGATTCAACAAATTTGTTGAAGGGAATGTTGTTCTGTTGTCCCTCAGCTTGAGGCATCTCTAGACCTCTTCCCTTAGGCAAAGGATGATGTTCTTGGACAGATGATAGAGATTGGACAAGCTGTTCATGTTCCAGTTGAGTCAGAGGAGGGGTCTTCTGTCTCTTGGATGTGGCCTTGTAGGATTTGCTGATCATGAATCCATCCATGTCAGAGGAAACTACATAAGGAGAGTAGATAGGTTTTCTGTTGCGAACTACCTTCTTTTTCTTTCTGAGTGAAGGATTGGGGGCAACAGAGTCCCTAGAATAACCTTTTGGTGCAGAGATGGGAGAGACAGTTGTAGGGTCTGAGTCTCTGAGAAACCATACAGGTTTAAGGTTCTCTGCAGGTTGTTGTGGGGGAGGTGATTCTGGAGGAGGGGATTGATGATCAGATTCAGAGGATGAAGAGGAGATCTGTTGGGGTGAGGGGTTCTGGTGCTGGGGTGAAGATTGAACAGGTGAGGCATTCTGTTGAGGGGGGGATGGTGGAGGTGAAGGTGAACGGTTTCTGAATGGAACAATTGCTCTGCAGGGAGATGCAATTTTTTGTTTGGGTGATTGAGGAGGGGTGGGGGTTTTCTGTTTAGGAGATATAGGTTCAGGGTGTTCTGGTGGAGGAGTTCTGGTGCTGGAAGGAGGTGAGGGAATGTGGGGTTCTGTTGGGATAATAACAGAAGGGGTTGGAGAGTTTACCTCAATGATGTTCTCCATCATTGCTTGTCCTTCTGATTTGAGTACAGAGGGCTCTCCTGGGTTGAGGTGGGGTTGCACAGAGTCTGTTGCCATCTTTGTGAACAGCCATTCCTCAAAGGCTTCAATTTCTTCCTCTTCTAGAGGTTTGACAGCCTCCCTTGAGGGTGAGGAGATAAGAATGGCCTTTCCCTTGTAGCTCGCCTTCTTCTTCTCAAGAACAGAGTGAAGGAAGTTGAGGGCAAAGCACTTTGAGACATCATCAGTCCCAACCCAGTTCAGAATGGCTTTCTCTTCTGGCTCATAGTGATCAAAATACTGGATTATTTTGGAGAGGGGTCTTATTCTCCACCTTCTCCATTCAAGAACCCGGGTAAACTGTCTGTCTAGCAAGGACAGATACCCATCTTTGACAGGACTGGGGTGTTCTGTTGAAGTAGACACCCTGTTCTGTTCAGGAGATGCAGCAGAGGTGGGGATCTCTGGTTCCCCCTGAGTGTCTGCCACTCCCTCAGACACAGAAACCACAAGTTTAGTAACCTTCTCCTTGGGTTTTGTGGTCCTCTTCCTCTTCTGTCCAGCCTTTGGAGGAGCAACAGGTGCTTCCTTTTCGGTCTTCTTCTTCTTCTTCTTCTTCTCAGCAGAAGGGGCTACAGAGAGAGGTTTCTGTACCTTCTCTCCCTGTTGTCTTTTAGCCTCAAGTTGAAGCTGTCTATTCATTTCAGCCTTTATGGCTTTCTCCCTATTTGGAGAAGCAGTCAAGAAGATTACCTTGGTGTGATCCAAGGCTGAAGCCTTCCTCAAGTGTACCCCTTGTTTGAGGAGCACTTCTGAAATCAGTAGTCCATGTCCTAGCTTCCCAGAGTAGAGGCTAGTTTTTGGGTTCTTCTTCTTGATTACTTCAATCAGGGACTTCACCATGACTTGTCCCCAATTGATGTTCACCCCATGATGCACTGCATAAAGGGCCTTTGCATTGGCAGTTGTGACATCATCTGTGGAGGTGTACTTGCACCATAAACATTTGTGGAAAATGTTTATGAGCAGCTCAAATTCCCTCTTGAGCAGGTTCTTCTTGATGTTGACCTTCTCTACTTCTTCCCCTTTTCTGCAGAACTGCTTCTTGAATTCTAGCAGAGGGATGTCAGTATCCTCCAAATCGAGTAGAGAGGCCCTGCCTTCCTCTTGTTGAATGTTGAAGATGTTATTGATGACGTCAGCATCAATCAAAACTTCTTCTCCTTGGACGACGGAGGAGATTGTTTCATCCTTGAAGGATGCGTTGAGATAGAACTCAATGGTGTCAACGTTGTTGTAGGCTTCATAACCATGAGAGATGACCTTGCTCAGTTGACATTGAGACAGTCCATCAACAATGGAGGTCATCCTCTCCTTTTTCTCTGCGAATTAGGGTAGGACTTCCAGTTCGTATCTCATGCCTGTCAGTACATTCTTCAGGAGAGTTGCCTTTTGTTCCTTTGAGAGATCGGAGAAGCTCAAGAAAGCCATGGAGTTTACTGCGGTTAGAAAGTTTTTGGAGAGATAAGAGTTTAAAAGCTTGAGAGTTATGAGAGCAGTAACGGTTTAGGTTTGCGAAAGGGGGTTTAATGGATATGGGTTAGTGGACGTTTGAGATAATTTACGGTTCCAAGGTACCAATAAATGTAAAAAGGGGCGCAGTAAATAAACGGGGGCGCAGTAAATATTATACGGCTTGATACCGTTTTAAGGGTAAAAGGGTAAAAGACCTTTAATAATTTACTAGGTCACCCGGTTTACAGGATTTTCTAAGTCCACCACCTTCTGTTAGACAAAAGAGGGTTTTTGTGTAGAGAGAGGGGGTTTTCTGTTGCTGAGGTGTTCTGCCAGGGTAGGGATCAGAAGAGGTTGACAGAAGGGGTTAACAGAAGGGGTTCTGCTGCAGGTGTTCTGTTAACAACAAATGAGCAACAGAGGGCCTTCCTTTTCAACTTTCCCTTGGAATCTCATCCATCATTCCCAATTCCTCTCTCAGTTTGTTGAACCTAGCCTCAGGAATAGGCTTTGTCAGGATATCTGCAAGCTGGTCTTCTGTTGGCACATGTTCCATGCAGATGTGCTTCTTCTCAACATGATCTCTGATGAAGTGATGTCTGATCTCAATGTGCTTTGTCCTGGAATGAAGAACTGGGTTCTGAGTGATAGCAATGGCACTGGTGTTGTCACACAACAGCTTGATCTCCTTTGCTTGAATTCCATAGTCCTTCAGTTGTTGCTTCATCCAGAGTAGCTGAGCACAGCAACTCCCAGCTGCAATGTACTCAGCCTCAGCTGTACTTGTTGAGATGGAGTTCTGCTTCTTGCTAAACCAGGAAACAAGCCTTCCTCCTAGCAATTGGCAGTGACCAGAGGTGCTCTTTCTGTCTAGTCTACAACCTGCAAAATCTGAGTCAGAATAACCAATTAGTTCAAATTTACCTCCCTTTGGATACCATAGGCCTGCATTTGGATTTCCTTTGATGTATCTGATGATTCTCTTTGCAGCACTTAGATGGCTTTCCTTGGGCTTTGATTGGTATCTGGCACAGATTCCAACAGAGAATGAGATGTCTGGTCTGCTTGCAGTTAGATACAACAGAGATCCTATGATTCCTCTATATGTTGTTGCATCTACATCCTTTCCTTCATCATCTGGACCAATTCCTTATGAAGTGTTCATGGGAATCTTCACTGATGATTTGCCTTCCACTCCAAACTTCTTGATCAGATCTCTGGTGTACTTCCCTTGATTGATAAAGATCCCTTCTGGAACTTGCTTGACTCGAAGTCATAGGAAGTAACTGAGTTCTCCCATCATACTCATTTCAAATTGGCTCTGCATCACTTGAGAAATTTTCTTGCACAGTTCTGGATTAGTACTACCAAATATAATGTCATCAACATATATTTGTACTAACAGAATATGATTAGCAACAGAGATTTGAAATAGAGTTTTGTCAACCTTTCCTTTAGTAAACCCATGGTTCACTAGGAAAAGGGACAATGTGTCATACCAGGCTCTGGGAGCTTGCTTAAGACCATAGAGGACCTTTTTAAGCTTGTAGACACAAGAAGATTGAGTAGGAATGACAAAACCTGGTGGTTGTTCCACATAAACTTCCTCTTCAAGATCTCCATTCAGAAATGCACTCTTGACATCCATCTGGTAGACCTTGATGTTGTTGTAGGCAGCATAGGCTAGGAAGATTCTGATGGCTTCAAGTCTGGCAACTGGTGCAAAAGTCTCATCAAAATCTATTCCTTCTTCTTGACAGTATCCTTTAGCTACTAGCCTTGCTTTATTCCTTACAATGTTGCCATCTTCATCTGCTTTGTTCTTGAATACCCATTTGGTTCCAATGACATTCTGGTGCTTTGGCCTCGGAACAAGTTCCCATACTTTGTTCCTTTCAAACTGAGTGAGCTCTTCTTGCATAGCATTGATCCAATCTGAGTCTGCAAGAGCTTCTTCAACTGTCATAGGTTCCATCTGAGATATATAGCAGGTAAGCATTGCTTCTCTTCTAGATGTGGATCTGGTTTGAACTCCACTTCTGATTTGACCAATTACTTGGTTAGGAGGATGATCTCTTAACCATGTCAGGTCTGGTTCTGTCAGCTGCTGTCTTGGTCTCTCTGGTTCCTCATCTTCAGAGTCTTCATCTTCATTCAACAGAAGGGGGTTTGGTGCAGGTGTAGGAAATGCAGGGTTGTCTACCACCTCTTCTGTTGGTTCTGATGTTCTGTCTTCTATGCTGACTTCCTTGAGAGTCTCTGTTACCTCTTTAACAGAGGTGCTTTCATCAAACTTCACATGTATAGATTCTTCAACATGTAGAGTCCTTCTGTTGAGTACTCTATAGGCTTTACTGGTGTTTGAATAGCCTATAAAGACTCCTTCATCAGCCTTTTCTTGAAATACTTTCAGATGTTCCTTTCCATTGTTAAGAATGTAGCACTTGCATCCAAATACATGAAAGTAGCTGATGTTTGGTTTTCTTCCCTTCCAGAGTTCATAAGGGGTCTTCTGGTGATTCTTGTTGATCATGCTTCTGTTCTGAGTATAGCATGCAGTGTTGATTGCTTCAGCCCAGTATCTCATAGGCAATCCAGATTCTGCAATCATTGTTCTTGCAGCTTCTTTTAAAGTTCTGTTCCTTCTTTCTGCTACGCCATTCTGTTGAGGGGTTCTGGCGGCAGAAAGTTGATGAAAAGTTCCATTCTGATCACAGAAGTCCTTTATGACTTGGTTGACAAATTCAGTTCCTCTGTCTGATCTGATTGTCTTCACTTTCAAATTCTTCTTAGTCTGAAGTTGCTTTAACAGAGGTGGCAACTTCTGAAGAGTTTCATTTTTCTTTGATAGAAAAACAGTCCATGTATATCTGGAGTAGTCATCAACCATGACTAGGGTATATTTCTTGCCACCAACGCTTGGAGTCTCAACAGGTCCAAATAAATCCATGTGGATCAGATTTAGAGGACTTGTAGAAAGATCTCCAGCAATGGGTTTGAAGGAATTCTTCACTTGTTTGCCTTTCTGACATGCACTGCAGAGGGTCTCCTTCTTGTACACAATGTCTGGTAGCCCTTCTACAATGTGTTCTCTGGCCAGTTTGTTGATTGTTTTGAAATTCAAATGGTTGAGCTTTTTGTGCCAGTCCCAGCTCAGTTTTGAATCTCCTTTGGCTATCAGGCAAACTCCATCTTTTGCAGTGTTCCAATCAACTACATAGATGTTCTTCTTTCTTGATGCTGTAAGAACCACTTCCTTTGTTGTCTCATGCTTCACATAGCAGAAGTCCTTTGTGAATTCAACAGTGTAGCCTTTGTCACAGAATTGGCTAGCACTCAGCAAGTTGAACTTCAGTCCTTTGACATATGAGACATCATCAATGATTATCTGGTTCCTGATCAGCTTTCCTCTTCCTTTTGTTTGACCTTCTTTGTCATTACCTCCAAAGGTAACTCTAGGTCCTTTGCATTTCTGGAACTCAGTTAGGCAACTTCTGTCACCTGTCATGTGCCTGGAGCATCCACTATAAATTAACCATTCTTGTTCAGAGATGGCTCCAGCACACAGTTCCTGCAAGATCAAAAGAAAGATTTAGGTACCCAAGCAATGCTGGGTCCTGGGGGGTCATGGAGTCTGGGTAGTTGGTACCATTTTGGTCTCATCAAGTGAAACCTTGGTGGATGGTACCCATTGTCGACCTGGTAGTTGTAGTAAACTGAAGTGTGATTCACTTTGGACAGATGCTTGTGAGGGTCATGCTTCCTGTTTACATACTTTTGCATAGCCTTTTTTGTTGGAAAGAAGTCCCATATACTATCAAGAGCTGAGGGACGGTTAACTTTGGGCTTCTGAAGTTGACCAGCCAACCTCTTCTGCCTGAAGTTAACTCTCTCTTGATATTTGCCCTTCTGGTGATCATTTCTGGCACGATTGACATGAGGTTGTCTGTCAATGAATGGTCTTTTATTTTTGTTATCTTGAAAACCTTTTCTGTTGTTAGGTTTTCTGCCAGGTTCATTATTTTTCAAAAAGGGTTTCTGTTGAACCTTTATCTTTCCCTTTTCTGGTCTGACTTCCTCATGAACAACCTTGGTGCCAGATACACCAGCTTGACAGATGGGGCTAGAAATCAGTGGCACTATGACCTTGTCTGCCTTAGCAACTCTGGTGCTAGGCATTACAGAAGGCTCACCTGATTCTGTTGAGCCATAACCAAGACCAAAACCAGTGCCAATCTGTTGATCAAGCACAATCTTTTCCATGGAAGACTGGGCCTTCTGGTAAGCTTTGTACTTAATCTCGAGAGGCTCTATTTCTCTTATTCTCTTGAGAAGAGAAACATTTTCAGTCTCCAGTTGATCTCTTTCCTCAATTAGAAGATTGATTTTGATCTCAACCTCCTTCTTTAAGTCAAGAATTTCAGCTTTTAACTTACTGTTTTCTTCTGTTACAGAAGAATAAGTGGCTTGTATGGCCTTAAACTCTTCCCAAAATTCTGACATTGAATCAGAATCAAAAGCTAAGCCTACCGAAGAAAAACTAGATTCAGAAGTAGAGGTTACCTCATCATCAGAATGAGCCATGAGGCAAAGGTCTTCTGTCTCAGTATCCAGGCAACAGAAGGCCTCATCAGAATCTGAGTCAGAACTGGATTCTGTTTCTGACAGAGGGTCTTTCTCCAGCTGTTCTGTCACAAGTGCCTTTCTCCTTCTGGATTTGTCCTCGTACTTCTTCTTTTCTCCATCCTGTCCTTGCTTCTTGGACACTCTAGGATGGGGACAATCAGCCTTGAAGTGACCTGGTTGTCTGCAGTTGTAACAGAGAAGCTCTCCACTGCTTTCTGTTGATTTGACCTTCTGGTATGGCTTTCTGTTGAAAGATGGACTCCTTCCATCTTTGGGATTCTTCATAAACTTTTTGAATCTCCTGGAAAAGGCAGGCATATATTCATTAGATAAAAGTACTGAAGGGTCAAAATCATTTACCTTAGATGTGCTGGCAGTGAGGGCTGTAGTGGTCCTCTCTTCTGGTACATCTTCCTTCTCTTCAATCATTTCAAACTCATGAGCTTTGAGATCTGAAATGAGCTTATCAGTGGGATAAGTCTTTACATCCTTGCTGGCTTGGACAGCAACCACCTTCATCTTCCATGCTGAGGGCAGTCCCCTCAACACATTCAGGTTGATCTCCTTGGTGGTGAGTTCCTTGCCAAGCTCAGAGATCTCTCCAGTGAGAGTGAGGAGCCTGTCATACATCTTGGAGATGCTTTCACCAGGGAGAAGTTTGAAGTCATCAAACTTCTTGTTGGCTATGGTTAGTTTGTTGTCCTTCTCTTGCTCATCACCAGCTCCAATGAGCTCAAGAGTATCCCAGATTTCCTTAGCAGTCTTGCACTTCTTGATTCTGTTGAAGTACCTATCATCAATGAACTTGTAGAGGATGTCCTTAGCAATGTTGTCTAGGTTGTACTTTCTCCTCTCTTCAGTGGTCCATTCTGACTTGGCTTTACTGATCATCTGGGGTCTGGTGTTGTCTATAGCATGCTCAGGATTGACCTTCTGGAAGCTTGTGAAGGGGCCAATATCTAGAACTTCCCACATCTCATCGTGTAGAGCACAGAGATGTGCTTTCATCCGGATCCTCCAGTCATCAAACTTAAGATCTGAAAACATAAGATTCTTGGACAAGGAGTGATCCATTATATCAGATAGAAATGAGGTCAAACAGAAAAACAAGTGGATCTTTGTTCAGCAAATAACCTAAGAGATTATTAGAACAACCTGGCTCTGATACCACTTGTTGGTCCCGGTTATACTGGATACAGTCTAGAGGGGGGGGGGTGAATAGACTGTATTGGTTTTTAGCTTTTTAAACTAAGTACCAGATTTACAGAATAGCCTGTTCTATTGAAAGAACAGACTGGCAGCGGATGGGGTTCTGGTAGGGAGTTCTGTTAGCCTCAGAGAAGCAAAGGCAGTAGGCCTTCTATTAACTCGTAGAACAAGTTCTGCTGAACACAGATACCAAGTCCAATGAGTTAGACAGTTCTATCTAAGTGCAAATATTAAAGCAGTAAGTAAACGACACCAGGGATTTTTATAGTGGTTCAAGGAACAACTTGTTCCTCTAGTCCACTGTTCCACTAAGCTGTAAAAACTGCCGTTTACAAAGTCTTAGTCCTAGTACTTAAGAAGCACTCCACGTCTTCTTCAAGTCTATATGTCTCCTGGGATGCACTGCCTGGCTTCCTTTAAGACTGGTCCTTTTACTGAGTTTCCTTGAAGTATCACCACTTCACTACTCCAGTTACTTGGATGTCCTTCTTGTAGCAAGAAGAGTTTCTGTTGAAACAGGGGTTCCTCCAACTAGCTTCGTTACAAAAGATTTGTATGTGATGAGCTTGAAGAGTTGAAGAACACTTGGAACTTTGCTTGAGTTGGAAAGAGTATTTTTCCAACTTCTGCCTTCTCTTGTAGAAGATAATGAGTTTGAATCTCAAGGTGGCTTTTTACTTTTTCAGAGTTTGAATATCTTGTTTGTAGCAATGGTTAGCAAAAGTTGCAAAAGTTATCTTGGCAAAGTTATCCGGTTGTTCTTCGTAGTGTATCTTTTATACTGAGGTTGTCTTCCCGTTGGAGGAGTAGGAGGACAACTGCATTAAATGAGCGATCAGTTGACTTGACCAGTAGGACCCGGTAAAGTTGGCGGGTTACTATTTTGGGATAAAGTATTCCTGACATTGCGGCCAATCATCTGCAATTACTCTACGTAGCATGGGGTGCATTAAATGACCATTTAATGAGTGCACTGTAGCTTTTCCGTTTCATACTCCTAGCCGTTGAAGGAATCTTTTAGTTGACTTCCCGGTTCTGTGAAATTCTTCCAAGTGTCAGACCTTCTGGTGTCTTTAACTGAGAGTAGAACAGAGGAGGTCTGGAGCACTTCTGTTGAGAGAATATCCAACAGAGACCCAGAAGGGTTTCTGTCAGAGAAAAGACTAACAGAGACCCTGAGGTCTTCTGTTCTGAAGCAGAGAACCAAAGGTCCTCTGTTTCAATAATGCCTTATGAGGGTCTTCTGCTCTTGAAGTCCTTCTGCTCTTGAAGCCTTCTGCTCTTGAAGGTCTTCTGTCAAGTCGATTACTCTAAAAACTTTACAAAGGAAAATTCTAATACATTAACTCTAAATAGGGGTACTCTAAAGTCCTAATTAAACTAGCATCATCAAAATCTAATTACAATTATTCCTTACAGTTGTCTTCCTTATCAGTGTGGAAGTCACCCCCGTCATACGGGGTCTCCTCATGCTCCGTGTCGGGAACAAAAGTCGAGTCATAGTCCTCAGTGTTAGTTTCATACACCGAGCTCACGTGGCCATCGCTCACCGTTTGGGCCCGGTGGCCCCCACGGCCTACTCGGCCTCCTCTTCTCCCCCGAGATGCAGCCCGGCTACCCCTCATGGATGTCACCGGTGCCTGCCCCCTCGGATTGTTCCTCGTTCCCATTCGCCTACCCTCCATTTCTGAAATGAGATTTGAACGAGTCGTTAGACTCCTATCAATGTCAATTGACGGAAGAACATTATAGACACGTATTGACCCAAGTCACCGCCATACCAATTGTTAAGGGTACCATCTTAACAATTAGAGACCTTGCAACCTAGGTAACAATAGTTCTACGAACGTCAAAATACAATGCTCATGGTTTTCGGTAAAAATTCCCTTTTTGCAAAATCCTTTGTGAGAGGTTGATTACATAGTTTAGAACTGAGATGGCTCTGATACCACTTAATTGTCACGCCCCAGACCGCATCTAGGCGCGTGTACAACCGCCGTATGACCAAGTAAAGCCACTCGCAAGTCAACGTGTCTTAATCATACAAGGCATCCATGAACATAATATATATCCATACTCAGTAGTAAACATACACAACAACATCACAGTTTAGATTAGTTGAATAGCGGAAATATTCAATAATCAATCGTGGGCCACACATGGCCAAAACGTAGGCTCGCAGGCCAAAACAATGTATTAATACAAAAGTATCCATGAGCATAGTTTATCTTTTGAAATAGTAGAGGGAGCACGAACCACGTCTTCCTCTGGACTCTCTTTACCCGTGAAAAGGTGTAGATGACAAGCCTTAACTTCAACCTGAAATGGTGGGGCCCCCCGAAGGGGTCAGTACAAGTACCGAGCGAGTAGCAGGCTAAATATAGAATAACTAGCGTTTCAGGTATAAGACCCAAACGTAGGGTGATACTTATATATATAGTCCTTTCACCCAAGTTAAGAAATACTTAATAGTGTGTATATATATATATATACACTTGGAAAATACCCGATCCGTAGATCACCATTTTATTTGGGGAAAATAGTAATAGTCAATATTCTTGACTAAAAACCCCTACCCACCCATATACCTATGAGTGTATAGGACTCCTCCTTGTCCATATTTCAATATCATAATCTATGAGTTTTGAGGATCAAAATCCTTGGGTACTCCACCAATTTATATTTGAGTGTTAAGGACTTTTAGTCCTAGGGTACTCCACCAATATATAATCCGAGTGTTAAGAACGTTAAGTTCTAGGGTCCTCCACCAATATATAATTTGAGTGTTAAGGACTTTAAGTCCTAGGGTCCTCCACCAATATATAATCCGAGTGTTAAGAACTTTAAGTTCTAGGGTCCTCCACCAATATATAATTTGAGTGTTAAGGACTTTAAGTCCTAGGGTCCTCTACCAATATATAATCCGAGTGTTAAGAACTTTAAGTTCTAGGGTCCTCCACCAATATATAATTTGAGTGTTAAGGACTTTAAGTCCTAGGGTCCTCCATCAATATATAATCCTATGATCAAGCTCCTAGCAACCTAGATAGAGTCTATATCATATTTATTCATTCATAGCTAAATCAATCCATAAAGCTTATGTATCTCAACTCATGCAAGCCATGCGTTTAGATAAGTTTGTAATTAACTAATACCAACCGGTATTAATTAATCCATTATCCATCGGTCAACGTTTTCGTTGACCGTCATTTCAAACCTTGTACATATCAACTCAATCATCATGTATATTAAGTCAATAATATTCATTCTAGGCTTCCTTTACCCTTTAATACATAGCATGTAATTTCATAGAAATTCTCACATCATACTCCATGTATATTCAAATAATTCATTTCATACAAGCCTAATCATTTTGGCTAATCACATGTTTAAACATCCTTTAAACATCATTATGAATACATATAATATTTATTTAGGTAATCTCATAATTAACCCAAAAGTTATAAGATATTAAGTCGTCCACTCACCTTAAATGAGCTTAAGCGCGTTCTACGCACCTCGGTTGAACTCTGCCGAAACTCCGGCGAACTCCGGAGAACTCTAGAAACCCTTTAGTCAAGTTCCTAACAAGGTTTTATCATCATAAAACCCATATCAATACAAATAACCTTTAAAAGGTTATTTTCCGACGAACCGGTCGTTTTGGCTTCTAAGTCCGTTCTTGGACTTAGAACTACGTTTCAACCCATTATTCCACACTCATACCATGTAGAACTATCCCAAGGGTGCTCCATATGATATTTATCTCATATGATAGAAGAAAAATAAGGGAAAAGTTATGATAAGGTTATTACCTTAATTTTCACACTTTTTCCTAGCTTTTTCCTCCTATAATCTTCTTCCTTGGGCCACCTTTGTTTGAGCTCGAGTTGCAGCAATGGAGAATGACTTGAGAGCTTCCTTTTCCTCCTCTTTTGGTAGCTTGGCCGAAAATAATGGAGTGGGTGAGTGAGGAGATAGCCTCTTTGGTTTTTCTCTCAAAATAATGTGGGGATGAGTCCCCTATTGTACCTTTGATGCCATTTCTCTCCTTTCACACTCCCCTCCCATGCACTCCCATCACCCCAGCTGGCCAACCCTCTTAATTGAGTGGCTAAATTCGTGGGTTGGCCCCCACACATGCGGGAGGTCAACCCTTTTTGTCCCGAAGTGCACAATCGGTCCCGAAAGTTGTATTTTTCGGACTGTTTTAATTATATTTTATTTTATCGGTTCAAATAAAGTATATTATGTGCTCTTACTCATTATAACATTTATAATGAATATACATTCCTAACTTTTAATTTATAAGCCTCCGAAATTCATTTCCGGGCTGTTATCTGTTAAATTGTCGGTACCGGTATTTGGGCCTCTTTTGCCCAATCGGTCAACTCCGGGCCTTTCCACGCACCAAATAAAATATCCACCACCATATAAATATTATCTTCACCAATATGAATAAAATATGTGGTCTCGGGAAAGTTGGGTGGTCCCCGCCCCCGATGTGAGTCCCACGTGCAATTTACTACGCGAAAGAATTAGTAAAAGTTTACAACTTCATAAATTCATTGATCATTCCATAGTGTCTAATACAATATTACTAAGAAGTAAATATAATTTGGGGAAGGTGTTACAAAAAGTATTAAGACAAGTCTTTCACAAATACCTAGGTATAAATACTACCTTTTAGGTTTTGTGCAGGCAACTTTCACTTTTACGAAATCAGCTTTTCAGAGCAATACCTTAGTAGAGCTCAACAGCGAGACCCCTCTTCACAACGATCACTACGGGCCAATTCTCAACGAATCTATACTTCTCTTTTTATAAAACTATGTAAATAAAGGGGGGATTTGGATTGAATTATTTGATTTAATAAGAAACTAAGATGAACGACTTATATGAGATTTAATTCAAGAATAAAGGGACTTGGTCTTGCTACTTTCCACTTGTTGATATACTTTAGTCGATCATTGTTATATCTACAACTTATCCTCTCTCGAATACTCTATCGAGGAGTATATCCAATTCATCGAGGGTTGTTATTAACAACGACCGTTCATTAATAACCCTTACTATTAATCAAATATAGAACAACGCCTTATACCGATTTAATAATAGCATTTAATCTTTCTAACTCCTTGATGAAATCAATTGAGATTGATAACCTCAACAAAACGGTTTCGGTTTAACCAACAAAATTGATCCCTCTCAAGTTTATTAACCACAACCGTGCATTAATAAACCGAAGTTACTTACTTGTGAAACCATCAACGATTAACCATCGGTTCATTGATCGTTTCTTGTAATAATTAATGTCGGAACGTTAACTAATCGTAACTTACCAACCCTACAACATTAATATAGAATGAGATTAAGGGAATAATTAATAATCAAGAGGAGAAAGTAAGAAAATAACTCACAAATTTACTAAACAAGCTTCAAGAGCAAAACCAAGAAATGGAAGTTTAGCTCCTCATTTGGAGACTAAACATGCTATAAAAATATAAGAAATAACTATTCTAAACTAGGGGTGGGCATAACGGTTCGGTTTGACCGAACCGAACCGTACCAAACCGAATTAAGTCGAACCGAAACCGAAGCAGGCCATTTGTAATTTGGTTTGAGTTTGGTAGTATTCCTCCCAACCCGTATTAAACCGAACCAAACCAAACCGAAATCATAAAACCGAATAAAACCGAATAAAACCGAACCAATCTAAAAATGAAATATTTGTTTTAAATAACAAATCAAAACCAACTTACACCAAACCAAAATACGGAGTATACGATTTCTCTCATTAATTTGATTGATGTTAATCATTTTGAAGCTTTAATTCTTTAATTTTAGTGTCTAGGACAAGAGTTACATTCACAACTATAACAATTATAGTGGTTTAGGTAGATAGTATTTAACTATAATTTATTATCTACTACTACTACTATATATTTGGTTCATTACTTACAAGCACCGGTTTTATTTTTGTTTCGGCTTTATATATAATTTGATTCATTCCTGTTGTTGTTGTTGCTTACAAATGTGTCATGCTTATATATTTTTGGTTCATATGTGTTTTGTTACTGTTTGCAAACTTATATCTAACATTATATTTGGTTCATTACTATCGCTTCTTGGTTCATTATTTTGAATTAATTTTTTTTTCAATCCAAACCTTAATACTTTGGTAAACCGAACTCCAAACCGAACCGAACCATACCAAAACGAAACCAAACCGAAACTTAATCGGTTTGTTTTTGGTACATTTTCTATCAAACCGATTAAACTGAAACCGAACCTAAACCGAAGAAAACCGAACCGAAAACCGAAATGCCCACCCCTATTCTAAACTGAGCTTTAGTATATAGAAGAAGAGATGATTTTTAGTGAAGAAAAGTGTGCTATTTATAGGTGTTTTTCAACACCTATTTATGGGGTTTCGAAGCTTTGAAGCTCAACAATGGAGGTTTGGGGGGGGGGGGGGGGGGTTGGTCGTGGGGGAGAAGAGAAGATGGGGAAGAAAGCTATCCGCCCGCCCCCCCTTATCGGGCTTTTGCCCGACCGCCCGGCCCGGTATAGTGACTGACCCCGGTCGGGCGTAAGCTGTTCACCCGAGGCAGAAAGTTTTTGCCGGGTTACCCCGGCCGGGTATGGTGACTATACCCGGCCGGACGGTCGGGCAAAAGCTCGATAAGGGGGGCGGGCGGGCAGCTTTCTTCCCCATCTTCTCTTCTCCCCCATGACCAACCCCCCCCCCCCCCCCCCAAACCTCCATTGTTGAGCTTCAAAGCTTCGAAGCCCCACCATTTCTACACCAAATCCATCAATTAACACCATATTCTTCATCTCCTTTACACACTCTTCCATCCTATACACATAAATCCTTTTCAAAGTCACCAAATCAATCAAACCCACAAAACCCTACCCCAAACTCGAAAATCCCCATTTTTGGGCACTCAAGGTCCGAACTCAAGCCACAAATCCTTAACCAATATCATATTCTTGCTCTTGTCATCATCCTCTTCAACACCATACCCATAAAAACCATCCAAGCTTCACCATAGCCAAAATTCCAAAAATCACTCAACAAAAAAGCCAAAAAATTAAACTGCATGGCTCCAAAAAAATCAAAGGCATCTTCTTCAAGAGGTAATAGGGCCATCTCACCCGTGAAAGACTTGCTTTGAGAGTGTGTACTTAGCCACGGAGGTCCAAAAGCAGCGCTTCATAGAGCAAACCAAACGGAAGGTAACACAGTCTCGTTTCATTTGCATTACTACCCTATTGACATTCATGCTTGATACCATTATGCGTGAACTCTTCACAAATACTGGAATGCTTAGGGTGTTTGAGATGCAATATGTTACCTACCCACATTTGGTGTATGAATTTTTTAGTTCATTTGTGCAAACTACAAATGTTGATGACCATGCTGAAAGTACAATCAAATTTCGTTTGCTAAATGAGGACCGTTCATTGACCAAGCGGGAGTTCACCCAACACTTTTGCCTCCCCTTGTTTGATGAAGAACGTGATTATGACACTTTTGTGGGTGTAGAGTTATGGTAAAGGATGGCAGGTCTGGTAGATGTTGATTTTCGTCATCTTAGTGTGAATCGTGTACAACATCCGGTCTTCCGAATTTTCTTGAAATTCTTATCAAACTGTTTTCTCGGAAGATCGAATAACCATCACACAAGGATATGGGATGTTTGTGTTCTTTCACAAGCTGTTTTACCAAGCCCGGATCAGGTGGATGTTGCCACAATTCTGTGGACTCACTTCAACAAAGTGGCAACTTCCACAGGGCCAATTGTGATGGGAGGCTTAATCACACATTTAGCCACACTATATGGTTTTGTAGACCCCGACCCCATTAACACAAAACAACTTATCTGCACAAAATGGCTTGTGGAGAATACCAAAGATGTCAAATTTTCTCACACAACACCCGGAGGGGTTAACTTCTACAATTGGTTAATCGACCCACCTGAAGACATTTTTTTCCAATTACGCCCACTTGACCTCCCCTTGGACCTTTTGAATCACCAAATCGGTGATGGGCATCATTACTGTCTCCCCGGTAGAATACCACCCCATTATCAACCACAGGAACCTCACCATGATCAAGCCGCAGTTGAACCTACACCCCGCATACCCGAACAACCCCAACCACAACCCCAACCACAACCCCATGCTCACCAATTTTCACCATTTGAGCAAGAACTGCTCAATAGTATGGTGGCCCTCAACCTCAACTATACCAACCTTTGAGAAGATATTGGACTATATAGAAGTGAACACCAACAGAGCTTCGAGAGGATAGAGGAGCAGAGACAAAGAGACTGGCAGCGGTATGAGGAAGACCGACAGAGAGATCAGGAAGACATGAGGAGGACTTATGGTCCTATCTACTCCTACATAGCACATCAGTCTGACTTTGTATCTATGACCACTCCTCCTCCTGCACCCTCTTGGTATAATCCCACTGAATGGGGTTATTTTGGCGGTCCAAGCCCCGGTGATGGAAACGATCACATGGATGAGGATACACATTATGGGGGCTATCATGGCTACGGAGGATTTTATGATGGCGGCGATGCGGGCGGGCACTAGGGACAGTGCCGTGAACTAGCATGGGGGGAGAATCTTTCTGGTATGCTCAAATTCATAGTCTTCATTCTTGTTTCTATTTTACAAAAAAAAATAGCTTGTTAAGTTGAAATCTCACAAAGGGCAGTTTAAGCAAAAACATAAAGCAAAAATAAGAGTGAGTTTGTGAGATTTATTAAAGAAAAATGTGGGAAGCTGGGTTGAAAACCCGAAAGGGCACCTAGGCAAAATGAGAGAATGAGAGAAAGTATTTCTTTTGATTTTGCATTATCCTAAGGGTGATTACGAAAGAGAGTTCATTGCATGAGGAAAAAGAAATTGAAGATCCCTTGATGTTTTCTTTTTATGTTGGGGATGCTTTGTGATTATTTTGTTTCTAAAAACATTTTGTGATGGTTGATGATCTTATCATTTGAGGACTCCTTGGATTGCATTTACTCGAGATGAGTAAAGATTCAAGTGTGGGATGTTTGATATGCACTAATTAGTAATGCATAAATGTTTGTTCTTATGTTTGATTTGTGTGGATTGTTTACCGTTTTAGTTAGTTTGAGAACATTTGTTTGACTTTAATTATAATTATATTTTAATCTTCATTTGTAAGTTGTAAAATAGAATTAGGAATTATGGTGTTGAAAAGGAGGACTTTGAAGTGAAGCAAAAGGAGATTGGACTGTCCAGGAACTGAAACCCGACCGGGCATAAACACTATACCCGGTCGAGTAAGATTTAACAGACGAAGGTGGCTGGAAATTACACAGACCCGGTCGGGTCCCCTATACCACCCGGTCGGGTCGGATTTGACCTGGGACAGTTTAACGTGCTAAAACACAAGAACGTGGAAGATTATCTGATCTTGACATGCACCCGGTCGGGTGGGCACTTAACCCGGTCGGGTACCCGGCCCAAGGTGTTGAAAGACACCTATAAATAACACACTTTTCCTTCACTAAAAATCATCCCCTCTTGAAGCTTGTTGATTAGTAAAGTTGTGAGTTATTTTCTTACTTTCTCCTCTTGATTATTAATTATTCCCTTAATATCATTCTATATTAATGTTGGATGGTTGCTAAGTGACGATTAGTTAACGTTCCGACATTAATTATTACTAGAAATGATCAACGAACCGATGGTTAATCGTTGATAGTTTCACAAGTAAGTAACTTCGGTTTATTAATGCACGGTTGTGGTTAATCAACTTGAGAGAGATCAATTTTGCTGGATAAACCGAAACCGTTGTGTTGAGGTTATCAATCTCAATTGATTTAATCAAGGAGTTAGAAAGATTAAATGCTACTATTAAATCGGTATAAGGCGTTGTTCTATATTTGATTAATAGTAAGGGTTATTAATAAACGGTCGTTGTTAATAACAACCCTCGATGAATTGGATATACTCCTCGATTGAGTATTCGAGAGGGGATAAGTTGTAGATATAATAATGATCGACTAAAATATATCAACAAGTGGAAAGTAGCAAGACCAAGTCCATTTTATTCTTGAATTAAATCTCATATAAGTCGTTAATCTTAATTTCTTATTAAATCAAATCATTCGATCCAAATCCCCCCTTTATTTAATACTACGTATAAGTGCTAGTATTGAATTTATTTTGAAGTGCACACCACGACAAAGTGCACTGATGGAGTATATGGCCCGGGAACACCCGGCCCACAGACTCCTACTACTCCTTTAGAGGCCCAACAGGCCCAGAAGGCCCAACAGGCCCAAATCACGGCACCCAGAGTACCAAGCAGCCCGCAATGCGCACCAGGGGTGCCTTCGGCCCCCTGGCCGAAGGCTCCAAACTATCACAGCATGGATATTTCGAACAAACAGAGGAACTGGGAGAAAACGGCGAAAACAGTAGCCCTCGGCACCTGGAGCCCTCGGCACTCAGGGGCTCTCAGCACTAAGAGCCCTCGGCTAGTCCTCTACAGCCGAGGGCACCTCTCCCGACATAATATCCGCCTCACATGCGTGCAGATCACCGTACCCTGTACAGACGTCCCATCCAACAGCCGCATTAAATGCGGCCACATGCGGCTGCCAACGCCAACCAGTTGAGGTGACCCCTCGGCCAATAGGCGCTTGACACGTGTCCCTGTCCGGCATTTATTGCTACTATAAATAGCACCCCATTTCCCCATTTGTAACCACGCTGAAAACGCTCCGCATTTATAATACACTCTCTCTCTACATCTACTTGCTCTGACTTCTCTCTAAGTTATTCCCAGCAATAACCCTTCGGATATATACCCCCGGGTAGACTATCCATCATTTGGTGCTCTCGTTGAGAGGTCGAACAATCGAGTAAGAAACCCTCCCCCTTCGCCAAACACTAGCCCTCTACCAAAATGGTGAGAACCACACGTGCCAACTCAAAAAACGTAGAAGACAAGAACCTGGCCCTCGGCGACGTCAACGCCCCCGAAGCCTCTCACAGGGCTCCCGAGGGCGGTGTCATCGCTGGGCTGGAACAGGCGGCTGTCGACCTACGCCTTCAGATCCAACAAAATGCCCCCGATGCCCGCCTCGGCATCGAGGCCAAAAAGAAAAACCGGAGCGATGACCAAGTCAGCCCTCCGGTTCTCACCATCGACGTGCAATCGGCGCTCTCCGCCTTCATCCAAACGCTCACTCAGAACCCGGGTGCCTTCGGCACCCTGGCTCCGGCTCACCCCCAGGTTGGGGAAAACATCATACTTCCCCCTCCGCCACACCCCTTCGGGAATCCCACCCCTCGGGTGAGGAACGACGAAGGGGTAGTGGCCCAGGATACGTCCTCCCAGGAAGTACAGTCCCGGGACCGCCACAATGACAACAGGGAGAGACCCCACACTTCCGCCCTCAACCGGCTCGGAGGAGGGCCAGACCGCCGAGGGGTCCAAGACCGCCTCGGAGGAAAGGCACTCCAAAGGCCCCAGGAAAGTGGAGGGTCTGTCTCGAGGGCAGACGAGGAGCGTCCCCCTCGGGACAAAGGCAAGGCGCCCCTTCATGCCAATGATGCTCGCCACCAAATCAACCAGGCCCACTCGGCCCGGGTTCTTTCTCAGGGGGCGGAGACCCTCCCGAAGGATCCCCGGGACGAAATTATTGCGGCCCTCCAACGCCGGCTTGACGAAATGGAGTCCAACAAAGCTCACGCCACCACCTCCATCCCTCATTCAGACCTCAAAAACGAGGCCATGATGGCCAAAATGGAGGAATTACAGAAGAAGGTGGCCGAGGGCTCCGGGGAACCCGTCATCCAGCTCCGGACTCGGACGCCATTTACCCCAAGGGTATTGGCGGCCCGGATCCCAGAAAAATATCGAGGGCAACACATACAGCCCTACAACGGGAAAACGGACCCCCAGGAACACTACAGCAAATACCAGAACAGCATGATTATGGTAGGGGCGTCAGACGAATATTTGTGTCGTTGGTTCCTCTCCACCTTAGAGGGGCCGGCATACGAATGGTTCAACAGGCTGCCCGAGGGCTGCATTGATTCGTGGCAAGAACTCACCCAGCGATTCTTGACACAATTTGCCGGGAGGCGTCGCACAAGGAAGCACTTCTCCCACCTCCTAACCATACGCCAGAAGAGGGATGAGACCCTTCGGGACTTCCTGGAGCGCTGGAGGACGGAGGCCGACAAGGTCGACGGTGCTGATGACGGGACCCTCCTGGCCCTCCTACAAACCGTCCTCCGCACCGGCAACTTTTCAAGGAGCCTCATCATTGAACCCCCCCGCGACTACATAAGGGCTTTGCAGCGGGGGGACCGATATGCTGAGGCCGAGGAGGTGGAGAAGTATCACCAGCATCCGGATCAGCAACCCCCGAGGGCTGACAACAAGCATAACCGAGGGCCGGGGGCTCCTCCAAATCATCCCAAGACTTCAGGACCCTCTGATGACCGCCCTCGGCAAGGCCAAGCCAAACCCGGGGGAGGTTATAAGAGCAGCCCTAAGACTTGGGCACAGCCCATTCTCCTGGACCGCCCTCGGACACCATTGACGCACCCCGTCAGCATCATCCTTGATTTTGCCGAGGAGAGGGGCCTCGTTGAGCGCGATTCTCGCGCACCCTCGGAGGTACATGCTATCAACCCTCAGTTCCCCTACTGCCGTTTCCATCGGCATCAGGGGCACAGGACCGATGACTGCCACCAGCTAAAGACGGCCATCGAGAGATTAATACAAGCGGGACACCTGTCCCAATTTGTTCAGAGCCCTCGGCAGGAGGGGCCTTCTCATCAGGGGCCTCCTCGAGGGCACCACACGAAGGTAAACGCTTGGGTAAACCCGAACACTATCCCCCTCGGCAAGAAGAGGGAGATCGGAAACTTGGAAGAAGAAGAGGAGGAGTACCCCCACTACCAAGAGAAAAAACGCCACATCCTCATGATCACCGGTGGCAATACGGGGGGCGATTCCACCAGCCAGCGAAAGAAGTGGGCTCAATCGCTTTACGTGGGGGAAGTCACTCATATGCCCCCGGTAAAGCGACTGAGGGAGGAACCCATCACCTTCACCAACGCAGATCTCCCCCCTACTTCTTCTCCTCACAGGGATGCCTTGGTGATTCGGACTGAAATAAACGACACCATCATTCACCGAACTTACATTGACACAGGCAGCTCCGTCAATGTAATGTACCTCAGCACCTTCAGAGAGCTGCATCTGGAGAGGGGGTCCCTTCGGCCCATTAAGACCCCTCTTGCCGGCTTCACCGGCGATACTATTGATTCCGAGGGGGTAATAACCCTCCCGGTGATCTTCGGCGACGGGCTCCATAGAGCCCAGCTCGAAGTGGAGTTCGTCGTTGTCAACATCGACTGTGCCCACAACATTATCCTCGGCCGGCCAGCCCTCGAGGACCTCAAGGCCATCATCTCCATGAGGCACCTCTGCCTCAAGTTCCCCGCCAAGGGGGGCATTGGCTACTCCCGGGGGAATCAGAAGATCGCCCGCGCCTGCTATCTTCAGGTCACTAAGAAGGTAAGCTAGACGGAATTCCGTGTTGACACCATCACCGGAACCATCGACCAGGAAGAAAAGAGGCCGAGGGCTGAACCAGCCGAGGACGTAGAAGACTTTGCGCTCGATCCGGCCCAGCCGGAGAGAGTCGTGAAGATTGGAGCCCAGCTCCCTGAAGATCTGAAGACCGGTATCACCGACGCCCTCCGCGCCTACTCCACTGTCTTTGCATGGGGGCCGGAGGACATGCCGGGAATCAGCCGAAGGGTCATCACCCACCGCCTCTCGGTGGACCCCTCGGCAAAAGCAGTACAACAACGAAGAAGACCCCTCTCCGCCGAGAGGAGGGAATTTGTGAAGAAGGAAGTCGCCATGCTCCTCTCCATTAAGCACATCAAGGAGGTGAAATATCCCTCATGGCTAGCGAATGTAGTCCTCGCACAGAAGCCCCCTACCTTCCGCATGTGCGTGGACTACACCGATCTCAACAAAACGTGCCCTATGGATCCATTCCCTCTACCAAATATTGATCAACTGGTGGATGAGACCGCAGGGTGTGAGATCATGTCCTTCCTCGATGCCTTCCGAGGGTATCACCAAATTTTCATGCACGAGGAAGACGCCGAAAAAACTGCCTTCATGACTCCCGAGGGCATCTTCTGCTACCTAGTAATGGCCTTCGGCCTAAAGAAATCAGGGGCCACTTACACCCGGATGGTGGCCCGGGTCTTTCAAGTCGTCCTAGGGCGCACCATGGAGGCCTATGTCGACGACATGATCGTCAAGAGCAAACAATCTTCCAGCCATGCTGACGACCTCCGGGAAATCTTCGCCATCATGCAAAAGTTCAACCTTCGGCTAAACCCGAAGAAGTGCACCTTCGGCGTCCAAGGGGGCAAGTTCTTGGGCTACATGGTGAGCCGAAGGGGTATTGAGGCCAATCCCGAGAAGATCCAGGCCATCATCAACATGGAGCCCCCACGCAGTGTGAAGGAAGTTCAACGGTTGACGGGCCGCCTGGCAGCCCTCATCCGCTTTCTATCTAAATCAGCGGAGAAGTCTCTACCCTTCTTCCAAATCATGAGGAAGACGGCTGGCTTTCTATGGACTCCAGAATGCCAGGGGGCTTTCGACGAGCTCAAACGATATCTATCTTCACCTCCTGTGCTCTCCAAACCCAAGGTAGGGGAGACCCTCTACCTCTACCTTGGGGTCAGCTCGGCGGCTATCAGCTCTGTGCTCATTCGGGAGGAAGACGGCATCCAGCATGCCATCTTCTACGTTAGCAAGACCCTAAGGGAGGCCGAGCTCAGGTACTCCCCTGTGGAAAAAACGGTGTTAGCCATCGTTTGGACTGTCAAGAAGTTGGGTCACTACTTCCAGGCTCACCCGGTTCAGGTCCTCACTCATCAACCCCTCGGTGCCCTCATGAGGAGCCCCACCAGCTCCTCCCGCATGATGAAGTGGGCTATCTTCTTGAGCCAGTACAACATTGACATCCGTCCAAGGCCTGCCATCAAGGGCCAAGCCCTGGCGGACTTTGTGACGGAATGTACCGCAAGGGCAGCCACGGACGGGGAGCCCTCGGCTACCTCGGACGACTGGTGGACCCTCTACACCGACGGCTCCTCCGCGACCAAAGCATGCGGGGGAGGGGTAGTTCTCATTACTCCCGAGGGCTTCAGAGCCTACTATGCAATCCGCTTCTCCTTCAAAGTCTCCAACAACGAGGCCGAATATGAGGCCCTCCTATGTGGCCTTCGGCTGGCTGCCAACATGAGGGCTCGGCAGATCCACATCAAATGCGACTCCAAGTTGGTCGTTGGCCAAATCTCCGAGGAATATGAGGCCAAGGAGGGAAGAATGAAACAATACAAGGAAGCGGCCAAGGAGTTGCTCAAGGTATTTGAGGCACACTCTCTCACTCAAATACCAAGGGCTCAGAACTCCGAGGCCGACATATTATCTAAGCTCTCGGCCGACTCCCCCGAGCACATCTCCAAAATTGCCAAAATTGAGGAACTCAGCCTCTCAAGTATCCATGCAAGCCCCGTTATGAACATACAACAACGCCAAGAGGATTGGATCTCAGATATCACCGCCTTCATCTCCACAGGGCAGCTACCCGAGAATGAGACCCGCGCTAAACTGGCAAAGCTGAGGGCTCCTAGCTACACCATCGAAGATGGAAGGCTCTACAAACGATCTTACAATGGCACGCTACTTCGGTGCCTTCATCCAGATGAAGCCGAGGTCGCAATGGAGGAAGTGCACAGTGGCACTTGCTCAGCTCACCAGGGACCCTTCTCCATGTCCCGAAGGCTCATTCTCCAGGGCTACTTCTGGCCAACCATGGCCAGGGATAGTGCTGACCTTGCCCGGAGGTGCACCGCATGTCAACATTTCCAAAAAGCCCCCGGCAGGCCAGCGGTCAACTATGCCCCCATCAGCACCTCTGTCCCCTTTTCTCGATGGGGGATAGACCTTGTGGGTCCTCTGCCGAGGGGTACCTCCAACAACAGATACATCATTGTGGCCGTCGACTACTTTACCAAGTGGGTGGAGGCTGAACCCCTCGCCAGCATCACCGAGGCGAAGTGCCATCACTTCATCCTCAAGAACATCCTCACAAGGTTTGGCGTCCCCCAGCAGATCATCTCCGATAATGGGACACAATTTGAGGCAGCCCCCTTCTGTGCCCTTCTGGAGGCATGGGGCATCAAACACACCTTCTCCTCCGTTGCCTACCCTCAAGGCAACGGGCAAGTAGAGAATGCCAACCGGACCTTGATCGAGGGCCTAAAAAAGAAGCTGGAGGCCGAGGGCGGTGGCTGGGTGGAAGAACTCCACAACATCCTTTGGGCCTACCGCACCACCCCTCGGCGAGCAACAGGTGAAACACCCTTCTCCCTCTGCTACGGTTTTGAAGCCAAAGCTCCTACGGAAGTCACCCTTCCCACCCGGAGGGTGATCCAATATGACCCTGAGGTCAACGAAAGCAACATGGCCCTCGACCTCCACCTCATTTCGGAACGCCGGGAGCAGGCCTTCATCCGGGCGGAAAATTACCGAAGGCAAGTCAAAAGCTACATCGACGCCAAAGTTCGCACCAGGGAATTCCAAGTGGGGGATTATGTCCTCCGGAGGAGGGAAGCCAGCCAACCGATCGAGGGAGGCAAAATGGCACCAAAATTCGAAGGTCCCTACATCATAGCAGCCATCATCAAACCTGGAACTTACAAGCTCAAACGTCCCAACGGGAAAGAAGTCCCTACTTGACATGCTACACTTGCAAAAAATTTCTAAGTGCTGTACATTGGGCCCTCGGTCCAATATTCACACATCAGGAAGGAGGCTACCAGCCGAGGGCATCCAAGGGCAAGCTACAATCAGAAAATATTCTGAGTCCTAATTATTGCTGGACCCTCGGTTGTATATCCAGCAGAGGGAGCCCAACTACCGAAGGTTTCACATTTTTGATTCATCGTTGGGGGAATTCGGTGCACTCTTTTTCCCTCATTAGGATTTTTTCCCACGGGGTTTTTCCTAATGAGGTTTTTAACGAGGCATCCCCCCAAAATGAAACGAAAAGTGTCAGCCTTCGGCCCACAACAGCAACGCAACTACTCTACTCCTTTTCACCACTTTACAAGTGCCTCAAGGAGTGGGGGACTGGAGAACCCCCTCGGGAAAATCATTAAATTACAAAATTAGTGTAATTCCAACAAACGACAAAGCAAGCCCTCAAGTCCCGACATGTGGGTAACTGAGGGACTGCCTTCGGCAGGGACATAAAAGCACCAACTTCTCACCAACTTCAGAGATCACGACAGGACAACATCAAAGGGCAAGCACAAATTACTCCTTTTCCCTCAAATACCTTTCGGCAAAAGGAGTGAGGGACTCCTGATGGAGTATATGGCCCGGGAACACCCGGCCCACAGACTCCTACTACTCCTTTAGAGGCCCAGAAGGCCCAACAGGCCCAAATCACGGCACCCAGAGTACCAAGCAGCCCGCAATGCGCACCAGGGGTGCCTTCGGCCCCCTGGCCGAAGGCTCCAAACTATCACAGCATGGATATTTCGAACAAACAGAGGAACTGGGAGAAAACGGCGAAAACAGTAGCCCTCGGCACCTGGAGCCCTCGGCACTCAGAGGCCCTCAGCACTAAGAGCCCTCGGCTAGTCCTCTGCAGCCGAGGGCACCTCTCCCGACATAATATCCGCCTCACATGCGTGCAGATCACCGTACCCTGTACAGACGTCCCATCCAACAGCCGCATTAAATGCGGCCACATGCGGCTGCCAACGCCAACCAGTTGAGGTGACCCCTCGGCCAATAGGCGCTTGACACGTGTCCCTGTCCGGCATTAATTGCTACTATAAATAGCACCTCATTTCCCCATTTGTAACCACGCTGAAAACGCTCCGCATTTATAATACACTCTCTCTCTCTCTACATCTACTTGCTCTGACTTCTCTCTAAGTTATTCCCAGCAATAACCCTTCGGATATATACCCCGGGTAGACTATCCATCATGCACGTCAGGTAACCTAAACGTGAAGCCATCAATCATCAAACCATTTCAGCTTGGCCTAAATTACTCATGCTTTATTAAGAAATAAAAACTTATAATAGTCCTCTTTTGAAATTTTAAATTGTTGTTACCTGGGCATCAATTTGGTTTGTATGTTTCAAGAGTAGTAGCTACTAAGTACATTATCGGTTTGCATTTCATTTTACCTAAGTTGACATCTCTTTTCTTGGTCCAAAAGGTGGAATCTCCCACCTCAGGAGTCCCACCCTGACCCGACAGGATGATGGCGTGGTTAATCCAAAAGTTCACGTCTCTTTTCAATATGATCCACAGAAGGTGTTTTTTTGTTCAACATCCGAGTACATGCAATTACCTGTCAACTTAGGTACACTGGGCTGAGATATTACTATTGGCAGCACATCGCAAGAAGCGAAGAGATAATTCCTGGGCAGCAAAACTGTCATTCTGGGACCTCCGGAAGCGGTGCATGTTTTGTCAGAAATCGATAGAAATCAATAATTGGAGTAGAGAGTAAAGGCGAGAGATCAATATTGCTCTTAAAGCTCGGCCAACCAACTGCATATCCCATGCCATTCATTTCTGCCTCAAACTGCCATCTATTTCTATCTCAAGTCTTTGTGGTTTGTTTCTCACATCTCAAGCCTTCCCCTCCAAGCTCTCATAAATCGTATCCCTCCTTCTCACTTTAAGGTATGCACTCATATTCATGAATTTGTTCAAAATTTGATTTTGTTTATCATTATTCAGAGTTTACTTTATTCAAAAAGGTGGAATCGCTCACTCCAAGTCGGGAGTGCCCGAAAACCCTATTCAAATAGTTCAACCTAAATCCTCAACACAAATGCCCTCATTCAGAACCCGTTGAGCAACTTGTGCGGGCGTGTATAATTATTAGGAGTTTACTCAGGGTTGTAACAACTTTTTTAAATTTACTCACAAGTAAATACATTCAAAACATATATACGTAGTAGTATGTTTCACATAAATAAATTCAAAATTAGCTAAGTACATGAAGTATAATATGTTTAGAAAAATAAAACAAATAGTTAAAAATTATGTCCGGCCTATTTTACGGTCTGATGCGGTCCGATGCGACACCATTGTCGTTTCGTTGCGATTGCGTTGCAGTTTTTTTTGTGATTTCATTTCTTGCCGTTGCGTCCCGCAATTTAAAACCATAAATTTACTCCCTCCATCCCTTTTTACTTAGCCAATCTTGACTTTTCAAGTCAATGAAGTCTAATTTTGACCGATTATATGTTTATATAGAGAAAATATTAATAATACGAAAATCATGATATGAAAATGTTCTTTGTTAAAAATACTATCATAAAAGTATAAAATTATTAAATTTTGCATAAATATATTAGTTTAAATAATTGGTCAAAGTTAACCATCTTTGACTGGAAAAGTCAAAGATGGCTAAGTAAATTGGGACTGAGAGAGTATTATGTCTTTCACTTTGATTTGGTTTCTTCAGTTTGGTTTGGTTTGATTTTGTTATTTTTTAATAATATACTCACCCAGTCCCAAAATAAACATTTCACTTTCCTTTTCGATCCATCCCTTAAAAATATCCAATTTCTTATTGATAAACATGAAAACAGTTCAAAAAAGTGTCAATCATTATTCAATCAGTACCAAGTAGCGGTGGGCAAAAAAACGTGTAACTGATTAACCGAATAAAAAAACCGAAAGACTGATGTATTTTTCTGTTAACCGTACCGAATATTTACGGTTAACCAACCGCATAGAAAAAGCGATACATGGTACGGTTACGGTTGAAATTATGTTAACATCGGTTAACCACTAACTGAAATTTTAAATATATTTTGCGGTTTAATGCACTAAACCCCTCTGTAATATGAAAATTCGGCGCATTAACCCCCTGTGATTTAAAAAATGCGTGAAACCCCCTTGTCTTTTAATCAATTATGCGCAAAATTCCTTCTATGAACAAATTCAATTCTCAAATAAAAGAAAAATGATTAACATTTTTGTATGATTTAGAGGTTTTGACATATTTACTTGCATAATCAAGTGAAATATGCCCTTAGCTTAATTAAGGGCACCCGCTAGGCTGCTACATGGTGGATTGCACAAGTGGTATATTATATACGTAGTATATTGTTGCTACGTGTTGCGTGCTCTACGTATTTTTAATTAGTTTTTAATAGAATGATTAGTTTTTAATCTTTTCTGTTGTAAATATTTATGGACTTTCCTAGTTAGAGTAAAAAATAGGATGAGCTTTTGTCCCTGGAGTACATTGGTCCACTATTACTATTATGAATTATTATTATTATTATTATTATTATTATTATTATTATTATCATCATCATCATCATCATCATCATCATCATCATTATCATTATTATTATCATTATTACTGTCATTGTCATTGTCCTTGTCATTGTCAGTGTCATTGTCATTGTCATTGTCATTGTCATTGTCATTGTCATTGTCATTATCATTGTTATTGTTATTATTATTGTCATTGTTATTGCTGTTCTTGTTATTGTTGTTCTTATTTTTATAATTATTATTATTATTATTTTTATTTTTATTTTTATTTTTATTTATGATTATTATTCTTATAATTATAACTATATATAATTATTATTCAATACATGCACAGAAAAATAAGCATATCCAGTAGGATTAGGATTCTCAGCCTTAAGGCAGAGTGCCTTACATCAATGGAGGGCTTTGATTTAATCCAAGGCCTTGAGATGTGTGAACAAAATGAGTCCCTTCATTTTCTACCCTATTATTTTTGATCTCAAGGTTAAAAATGGTCAGGCACTCTCCTTACCTGCCAAAGCAAGGCAGAGGACTAGAATAAAATCTCTCTAGACGTATTAATCTATTGTACTACTCTCGTTCTCTTTTAATTGCAACATTAAACTTTTTGCACTATTCATATATTCTACTTTGACTATATTTTATTTATTGGTGTATTATAAATTAAGTTTTTAAACAATATTCTTAAATTCTTTTCATTCTAAATTTTCAAAATCTGTTTTTTTAAATTTTTTACTAATAAGGAATGAAAGATATTAATGGTCAAACTTGTGCGTTGGCAAACGTGAAAAGTGAACCGTTATGATTAAAAAGGAACGGAGGAAGTACTTATTTAACGTATATGTTGAACATGACAATCTTATCATTAGTGAGCTTGTTACAAGCTAATTAAGGTACTGTACCTGCAATTTTTTAAAGGTACGTAGTTCTCACCTTAAAATTATTGGTTTCATAATTAATTAAAATAACTATCCGTAATTACTTTTTTAAATATGAGAATTAAAGGAAAGTTAGATGTGATTACTTTTGTAAAAACTGTCGAAGTCTGTTTATTAAAAACTGTCGAATTAATGGAAGTATATTTTTGGAGCCAAAAATAGTAAAAAAAATATTTTCTTAATTAAATATATGAAGTGTTCCAAAAAAAATACGTATATATGAAGCATTTTATAACTCCATAACTAATAATAATTATTGATTATGTAAATATGTAATTAATAGTTACAAGCTATAAGCCTTTGTACGTGATCCGATGACATCACTATAGCACTCACAAGGAAGAGGTCACGAGTTCGAATCTCATTCCAGTTTTAGTATGTTGGTCTTAACATAAAACATACGGAGTATATCTATACATAATAAAATGATACAAATATAAATATAATAATTGACAAAATTAGAAACATATAAATCAGAATCATTTAGACACATAAAAATAAAGATGGAATAATGAAATATTAAAATTAAAAAATAAAAAATAAATTCAATATCTTTGTCTTTATATATAGAGAATTATGGTGCGATTGCAAATACAATACTATTCCCTACCCACATAAAACTCCTAAGTTGCATTAAGTAAAAATTTAAGATATGACTCATTAAGTGTTCAGCGTTTTGAATGCTTTGAATGATTTTGTAAAATATGATACCATTGATATATTAAATGTAGTTTTTTTGCTATTATTATTACTAATTATTATTATGATTATTTATATTAATAGTATTATGATTTATTATTATTATTTATTTATTATTATTATTATTAATTATGATGGTGATGATGATGATGATGATGATGATTAAAAAATCGCAAACAAAAAAATCACAGCCGCCTCTGCCGCCCCAGCACCACAACATTCGGTTGCCGGGGGAATGACACATGCATTAGGAATGACATATTTATGGCAAATTCAATGAAAATTTTAGCATTCTCAAAGAGTAATATGCCTTTTTTGGCATTTTCATAAAAAGTGGCATTTTTTTAGAAAAATCAAAAGGAGGCGATTTTTCATGCTTTATCTGACGCACTTCACTGTGGATTTGCGTGTATTCGTCTGGTCGTATACAATCGTCATCCTGGATGTATGTAATTGATACTTCTATTATACTCTCTCCGTTTCACAATCTTTGACACGTTTTCCTTTTTTGGCTGTTTCACAATCAATGACACACTTCCTTATTTCCTTATTTGGTAAACAAATCTTTACCAAAACAGTACAAAACAGTGTCAAACAATGCCAAACAGTGTTCAAACAGTGCCAAACAGTGTACTCTACAGTAAAATTTACCCCTCAGTAACATTTTTTCCTTAATTCTTGACAAGTCAAACTGTGTCAAAGATTGTGAAACGGAGGGAGTACTACAATAAAGGGGTGAAAGCACATTCCCCTAATCCGAAATGTGCTATTAATTTTTTTTATTGAAAAACTTGTTTTGTACGTACATAGGCAGTACATTATAAATTTGAGTAAGTGAGTAAATAATGAGTACAGCTGTACAGTACATTATTACTCCTTCCGTCCCAGAATTATATTCATACTTTTCTTTTCGGTCTGTCCCAAATTTATCTTTTCTTTCCCTTTTTAGCAAAAAATTTGTGGTTCACAACCATTCTTACACATTCTTACACATTTCTCTTTCCTTTGCACAAATCTTCACCACATTTTCCACTATCTTAATCCGTGTGCCATTTATACTTCAGGAGATAAATACGGGGCGGAGGAAGTATTTTGATTAGATACGTACACTTTTTTAAAACATGCTATATATACAAATAATTCAATATAAATTTGTTAGTGAATTATTTTTAGGCACCCAAAAATAAGGAATTTTTTCAAAAAGTAAAGTTTGACCGATTTAATTTATTGTTGCAATCACTTTTGTAATCGAGGTATATTTTATATTTTATGATGAAGTGTTCTGAGTTTAATTGATTTGGATAATATGTACAAAAGTAAATAAATTTAGTGATATTTATAGTTGGAAAGACATGTATTATTTTATTAAATAAGAAATAATCAATTGTTATGTTAGAGATTGTAATAGTGAATTTACATATTCAATTATATTGTATTACGAATTTATTCAATGTTCCCGCAAAAATAAATAATATAAATATTTCATTACTCATTTCATCTTGAACAACAACATGACAAAGAAATACAAATTTTTATTCATTGAAAAACAGTTACAAAATACATATAAATTTTTACTCTTGTGTTCTCCTACTCGGACGCATATCCATTTCATTTGTAAATCGTGTCCTTTGAGGCCTACCGGTTTCACTGCGTTGAGCACTTTGAGGCGGTATCACTACATATCCGGTATCAGGCATCGCACTTACGTCATGCATAGGCATAATATCTGTAGCATACGTACGGATGTACGCACCTAATTTATACACGTCCGGGATGAGATGATCTACAGTTATTTCTAAGAAATGGCATGTTGCATAGGCGTGCACACATGGAAATCCATTTTGCTTCCAAAAACCGCAATCACATTCGCAACGTGAGAGATTTACCGTTACTGGCGGATAATCACGAATGGAAACAGAGTATATTCCCGTTGTTCGGTTATGCGGGACAATAGTGCACTGATGTCTTTTCTGCGAACGTTCAAGAATATCTTTCCATATATTTTGCGGATATAGGAACCCAGCTTGCCGCCACACATCTGACCCGCCTGAATGTGCCACATACACATGTCATCATAGATGCAAACTGCCTTCCACGATCTCACACGTTTGTCTTCTGTCTTAAAAATTCGAGATTGCCGAATATTTTCTATTGCTACGGCTTCTTTCAGTAAGTCGTATATTTTGCCGACCGCAATAGTTTCATTATCACGATTTGCTGGTTCAACATATGGTTGTTCCAGCTCAATATCGGCCCATGTCGTGTCATGAGCGTCATCACTATCGTCAGAATTTGTTGTTGCATCGTCATTTCCAGAAAATTGTTCATAATTTGGATCATCTTCCTCTTCATATGCTGTTGAAGGGCCATCTTCATGTTCAACAGTATGCGGGTTGTAGCGTCCGCCGTATCTCATTGATGGTCCGTCATCGTTGGAGTGGATATTGTGAAAAGTTTCACAATTGTGGGTGTCACCTCCTCCATATGTTGATATTTGTGGTTGGACTATAGAGGTTCTTCGTGCATCTAGAAAAATATGAAATTCTCCATACTCTCTTTCAGCAAGTCGAAAAAAGTGCTTCCAAGTATCATCATCATGGATGGGTCACAGTCTTGATGCCACATACACACGATTTTTGTACTTTGGTAATTTTCCGTGAATGGATACAATTTCTCCAAAACCTCTCTGCGCACACTCTTCGACAATCCGCTCGTTTATAGCGTTAAAATCATCGTCATTGCTGATTAACAGTGCTGCGCTCGGAGGAATGGAATACTCTATTTCATCATCTTTCATAATAATAGAACCATTCCAGTGGACACAAACTGGAGTGTTATGATCAGTTGCCATTTTTTTGTATATGGTAAGTAATATCGTAGAAAATATAGGGAGTTGATGATAGATAGCTAGGAACTCTAAGGTGATAAATAGATAGCAAGAATATGGTGACTGAGGATAGTGATGAGCCTTTTATAGTAAAAAAAAATTAGTACTTCGTAGGAAAGGTGTGTGTAATTTCTTTAAGTTGTGGGCTAATTATTTCTATTGTTATATATTTAGTATGACATATATCAACAATCTTAATAGCAATTAAGATTAATTACATATTAACATTAAGATTTTCGAAATATTCAGGCTGACATAACACAACCAGTACAAAAAATTAATGGTAAAGAGTAAATATATAATTAAAATTCTAACCTTTCTTTGAAGAACTCGGAGAATAGAATTAGCAACAACACTCAATAGTTTTTTGTAACTAAATTTATTTTTATCGTAGTAGGCTGAATATGATGTTGAAGTGATTTAAATAGGTTAAGTTTGAGATTGGGAGTATGGATTTCCGTGCAAAACAGTGGACAATTGGGATGAGTTTGTTAAATCCTACGGTTGAAAAATGAACTGAAGAAGCACGATCCGGGTAGATTTGTTCTGGCCAATCCGGGAGGCTTCAAATTTCGGATTAGTGAAATCCGAATTTCATTGCTTCTGACCAGGCCACAATACTCCTGACAATCATGGCTGCATTACTTGCACTCCTGACAACCGATTGTTTCCTTTTATTTGGTTTTAAAAATTTCGGATTCACCAAATCCGTTTTCTCACCCCAAATAAAACCCAAAGTCGGATAAGGAGAATCCGAAAAGAGAGATTATGACAGCTCTGCCTTGCCTTTTGCGTCCAACTTAGAAACTCATTCAAAAACCTAGAAAATTCGGATTAGCCAACTCCATTTCTCGTAAATTCATACCCTAATTGTGACATTCGTATTTTGGGAATGGACGCATGAAAGTCCCGTAAATCCATCCTTTTCTCACAATAAAGACTAGTTACAGAAGATGCCTTAATTATTAAATTCATCATTATTATTATTACTATTATTAGTACTATTATTAGTGCTTTATTATTTTTAATAAAACACTAGTAGATGTTCATCGGCATCTATCCGATTGATGAGTGGTTTGATCAACGGGATTTATATTACTATTATTAGTATTATCATACTCCAAAATATTTTTATATCCATTGTTGATTGTTTACCCATGCATCTTCCATTCCATATGTGGGCATAGGTTATGGATAGTGGGGTGAGAAAGCACGCCCTGAATGGTACTGCTGCTTCCAACTCTGATCTCGTGCTGAAACACATTACCCAGATTCTACTAGAGGAGGAGGAGAGCATTGATGGGCCCCTTGGTCTCATTGCTCTTAAAGCCGCTGAGAAATCATATTACGAAGCATTGCATGATAATCTTTCCTCATTGTTTCACATCCATGCCGGAAGAAGCTCTTGGAATGATAATGTTAATGGTATTGTTGATCCCCGAGAATCAGAATCATCATGTGTGACATCTAACACAAATTTAGCAATGTCCAATACGACAGAGGTAAATTAGCTAACTTTGTCATATTGAAGGTATGAAATTTGTGAAAATTGAAATGATACATATGCTAACCATATATAAATATATTTTTCGTATAAGTAAGTTTCTTTTTCTATGAATATTATAAAATTAAATCCAAAAGAAAAAATATGACTAATTTTAAATTTTTCTTAAAAAATGAAATATTCAGTGACTAGTTCCGAGTGACTCTTCATCAATGAGTGCCCTGTCACTCTAGAATATACTATAGTGACTTTTATCCAGTTACTTGTACACATTTATTAGTCATATTTTTATTTAAAAAGCATAACCACTCATATTTTTGTTCAGAGAAACTCTATTAATATTATACATGTCATTTTTTCTTATTTATTTATATCATAAAGATGGTGAGTGAAGATAAATACAAAGTATTTTAATAAATATTAAAACTTATTCTACTCATTTTTTGTTTTTTTTTTATTTGAACCAAACCAAATCAAAGCATTTAGTTTGACAAAATTGCTACCAATCAGTTTAGAGTTTTTTCCATTTTTGGTCCCCGACTATTATGTCAATGACACTTTTGGTACTCGACTTCTAATTTTTTCATTTTTAGTCCCCGACTATAGTGCTAGAGACACTTTTAGTCTCCGACTTCAAGATTTTCCACATTTAGTCCCTAAGTATTGTCAAATCGACACTTTTAGCCCCCCATTATGATTTTGACACAATAAGTGGAGGACTAAAAATGTCATTATTAAAATAGTTGAAGGATCAAAAGTGTCACTTTTATGAAAGTTGAAGGACTAAATATGGAAATTTTCAAAGACGGGTATCAAAAGTGTCTCTAGCGTAATAGTCAAGGACTAAAAATGGAAAAAATCAAAGTCGAGTACCAAAAGTGTCAATGACATAATAGTCGGAGGATTAAAAGTGAAAAAAAAATCAGTTTACTTCATTGAATCCCAACCAAATCAAAGTACCAATTTTGATTTTCGAACAAAACTGTTTTGCTCCACCCTAGTTTTAGCACACTAGTGTACGTATTCATCTACTACGGAAAATAACTTGTCCAGCTGTCGAGACAGGACCCTCCGGTGGAATGTTTTGATCAAATTTTGCAAGCATGTTATTCTTGAAGTGTAGATTATGTTCATAAAAAATCAGCTTAACAGTCAATCGGGAAGGAAGTTGAATAAATTCATGAAAAACATTGCGCCAATCTACACACATGTTATACTTTAAGCTGAACATTTATGAACCTAATCTACACACTTCATAAGAAACATGATCACAAAATTTCATCAAAACATTCTAGCGGATTGAATATATATTGGCACATTATTTTGCAATAATTTATTTAACTTCCTTCCCAATTGAATTGTAACATGAAATTTTATGGACATAAGCTGTACACTTCATAAAAAACATGCTCACAAAATTTAATCAAAATATTCCCCCGGCTATGTTGCACAGACATGGATACGCTGATACCTCGATACGCGAATACGGGTGCGGTGATACGACAACTTCAAAAAATATAGGATATGAGTACATGGGTATATTTATAAATAATAATAGTTACGGTATAATTTGCATATATATGTACTACATAGATCCATGAATAAAATAATAATAGTACCAAAAACAACAATTATAATAAATTTTCAAAGATTAGACTAAAAAAACTAAGGTACGGATATTTTCGATTTAACTTCAAATAATATTTTTGGTTCTCTATTTGCATTTACATCTAAGTCTTTTAACAATACTGATTTTAATTAAAGTCCATCAAACGACAAATTGGCAAATTATAGTATTACAGTATTTTCTATACTCCCGAAATCATCTTTATCAATGTTCCACATCTTGTGGTTGCTTGGGCGGCTACGAAATTTTCATTATGTCGCGTGTGAAATCATGGTTATATGGTTAGATATGTGTAACTGTTTACGGATACGGGTATCGGAAGTATTTATATTTTTGAAAAAAAACTTCAATACTTTTAGTAAATTGCGGATACGAACCCAATACGTATTGGACGCGTATCAATAAGTATCGGTATCGGACACATCGGTTCCGTGGATACGACATCGAGATGAAGTATCGGCGCACCATAGGCGGCCAGACTCCAGACGAGCGCCCTCATGATCTCCTGACTTTGGAGCTCAAGTAAGCGCAAGGTCAGGCGTCCGTTCGGCCCACACCGTAAGCTTCCTCCGAGGCTCTTGAATCATCGCATGGACCCATTCGGGCAAGGGTGATCAAGCCGAGCGTCCCGGGGAAAGGAGTCAAGGACTGACGTCCGATGGGTTCTTCGTTAGGCCGCTTCCCCCGGACCTTGGTTGATTACTTGCCAAGGGTTAATGAGCCGTTCCTATATCGGGCCAATTAACCCAATGCAACACACATATTCATTACTCAGCATTTTTTTAAAATGATAAATTTATTTAGAACATCATAAATCTCGTCAAATTTTGTTGGAGACTAAGATATGTGCATGTCTTAGTGGGCACCGTTTTACTTGTAAGGTTCAAATGTGAACCACAAAATTAGAAATTGTTTAGTTCACCTAATAGGAATATAATGGTTTTGATCTTAAGTTTTAGCTTATTCGGATCTATATAATCTGATTTTTTTATCTGAATCATTCTTATTTGATCAACTAATAATTGTTTAGAAATTGTTTAAGTCTTAGTTCAGCTAAATGTATATTCGGTAATAGTGTAAAATTTTATATACAATTATTTATTATGAAAACAACTAATACTCTGTAAATAACTAACAAACCAATCTTTGAAAAAGAGTACCCAACGAATAGTTGAATACCCAAAGCATGGTTTTGAGGCTTTTTTAAGAGTTAAAAGTGTTGTACATCGAGAGTGTACATTGTACAACCAGCTGTACCATGCACACGGTATAGCAAGGTACGCATTTATGAATTATGAGTATTGATATTAAATCACTGTATTGGTAACACAATTGAGTATTAGAAACATGCAATTGAGTATCATAATCTACACGTAATATATATGCTACAAATAAACTTATTTAATTAACTATATTATCATTGTATTATTATCAAAATATTTATTTTGCTAATTTTATAACTTAATATACCAATAATTTTTTCTTTTGACATAAAATACTCGGTTGTACCGTGTGCACCGTACAACCGGTTGTTCGATATATTTTGTCTTGTACAGCTCGATGACATGTGTTAGTCCCTGTTTCTTTAACAGCAATGAATAATCGATCTAACAAAGGAAGATTAAACGTAAAGATGAACACAGAATGAATCACCGTAAAACCTTCTTTGATAAACCGTGGAACGTACAGCAGAATGATATAAGCGTAAGGCTATGAATAATAAGTACGACGTTCAACCTTTTCCAAAACCTCGGCTCCCTTTTTATAGGCGAGGTTTAGGTTAGGCGTACCAGGCTTTTGGCCTGTTTAAATGGGCCTAACACTTGGCCTTATTTTTATCTAATTTATGCACTATTTAAATACAAGGATTAAATATAAAGCTAATCTATGACCAACTTGATTCACAATAAAATATCTCCAACAATCTCCCCCTTTGTGATCAAGTGCCATTCTCTTATTTCTTCTGTGATTTGAAGTAGTGCTTCCTCAAACCAAGTGCATGTTCATACTGCCTCAGCATATTTCTCTTTTCGAGGCGATCGTCAATGGCTTTTAAAATTTTCTCTACAGTAGAGTGTTCCTTTTGAACATAAGACGATGCCTCTTGAAGATTTTCTTCCAGCTTTGCCTTCATCTGTAGAATCTGCTCTCTGATTATCTTCAGTGTTCCGTCGCAGTACTTCTCGATTTCACTGACTACCATCAGACGCTTTTCGTTCTTGTGGTTCAGATAGGTGACTGCTGGCGGTGTGAAGAAGATGTGGTAGGCTGGGAAATCTTCAAGTTCTGGACCATACAGTTTTGGCTTTGTCAGATTTGTCTTCTTTAGATTGCATTCAATAGCCATCTGTAGGTCATGTGAAGAATGTACTCGGATTTGTCTGAGCATGAATCTCTTGATAGCTGCAAGGCCTTCGCTGTAAACTATGCTCTGTCTGACTGGAAGGTATCTGTAGGCCATGAGCATTTGGTAGATGTCATCCGGTTTCAGCATGATAAAGTCGTTCTCTTGACAAGTAAATTCGCTCCCATCGGTGCGTTGAAGTCTGTAAGTGTAGAATGTTACTCCATGGTAGTCTTCAACCTTTACTTGCAGAATTTGATGAATCGGGAGAATATTCGACTTCAGATCTTGTTCCATCAGTTCTCTCTGTGTACCAGTTGACCTTTGTAGCAACATATGCAGATGACCTCCAGCCTGTTTTCCTTTCAAGTGTGTAGGGCCTCTTAGCTTCAGTTCGTTCAGTGGCTTGACTTTGTCTGGTCTACGCCAGATATGCTCTCTGATTTCTTCTTGGAAGGGGGCTTTGATTCGAACGTTGTCCCAGGGTTTCTCTGTCTTGGGAAGTCTTCCCGCTGATTGTCTTACGACTGATTCAAGAGCTTTCTGGGATTCCTTTTAGTTCTCCCCTTCCTTGCGTTCATCGTCCTCGAGCCGTATAATATCTTCAGAGCATTTGTTAATCAGCTCTCGTAGCCACCAGTTTCTTTGCATGTCTTCTTGCTCGGCTTCAACCCGGAGATCATCCCATTCTGTCCATTTTCTCGGCCATTTGTCGTATATCACCGCCTCCTCCAGTGCATCATGGATGTCTTTGCCTGGGGGGATGTATGGAACTCTTTGCTGCTTTTGAGGCGGTGATTGTTCCTTGGTAACTCTGCCGGGTTCACTTGGATTGCCCGTTGGCATCAGCTTAGAACTAGGTTCCAACTGATGGCCTGATGTGAAGGATGTACCAGTGGTAGCATCATCAGGACTTCCATCCCCTCCTCGAACAGTATCTCTGGGAGATATGCCTCGGGATGTTTTGTCTAGCTCGACCACGCTAGAGAGATAGGCTTGGTTTTGGCAAGGGGATGGTGGTGGTTGGTTGATGATAGTCTCAGGTTGTTCGGTTTGGGGGCTATGAGTGGTAGAGGCACCTTGCTCGAGTATCCGTGGCCTCTTGTTCTCCCCCTCATGAGGTTCCGGATCATCGGGATCCTCATGTGAACGTTTGCGACCACGGGGACTTTCACGGCAGGTGCCCTTGGTGTCCGGATTAGCAAGAAGGGCAGTAAGGATGCCTTGCTGGTAGGGAGTGAGGTCAGTGTGGGGTATGTTTAGGAGATGATCCAGCAAGATCGATGCTAGGACTTCGAAGGGTTGGGATAGTAGTTCGATGGGAGGTGTGGTCGGGTGTGGGGATGATACTTGTTCTGTATCATGGGTTCCCCGAGAAGAGATAGGGCTATGGACTTTGGTGGAGGTGGCGGAGATGACTGGAGAGGTTTGAGATTTGGTGTGAGAAGGTGATGGGTGTGGTTCAGGCTGGCTGTGTTCACTATGCACTGCCGGGGTGGTCTTGGATTCTTGTGCCCAAGCGGTAAATGCTTGTTGCACCCATGGCTTAATGGTGGAATCCAAGAAACGGTGCATAAGAACGGTGACGTCTTCGGTAGTGAGGTGTTCAGTTACAGGGGTTGTAACTGTTGTCACAGCATCAGTGAAGAGAGCTGATGTGTGGCCTGCATGCAATGATGGAGTCATTGTGAGCGTAGCAGGGCTTCCGACCGTCATCGTTGGTACTTTGGTCGTTGCTTCCAGGGTGCGTGCACTTGTATGTGCGGTGAATAGTGTAGGTGTCCTAGAAAAATTAGAAAATGTAGGGAGTGTGACACCTAGACTCGATGTGCTCAAGGAAGTGGTGGTGACCTCGGGCTGTTGGCCACTAGTTCGCTCGACTGGTTCGGAGGGAACCAGAGAGGTGGGTGAGTCCCGCTGTTTTGAAACAATAGCCTGTTGGGAGGCTATCGAGTGGCTGGGAGAAGGCTGTGCTTGCGCAGTTGAGCCAGATGCTGCGACTTCTACCCGGGAACCGAAAATATCGGCTCCTGCACTTAAAGATTCAGCTCGGCTTATATTAATGAAGGGTTGACAATCAGCGAAGATATGCATTTCGTCCTCGTCTACAAGGTGTCTTTTGACGAGGCGTCGCTTCTTGGAGTTGAGTGACTGTGGAGCATCATTTTTTGCTTTGATGCGCTGCTCCCTGATGATGCCAGTAGCACTTTCTATTTTGTGACCGGCAGCCGTGGTTTTGATGACGAGCTCTTTGGGGCGTGTAGCAATAATGGGAGCTGCATCCTCAGCGGTGATTTTCTTCGGAGGAGATTCAATAGGCAGCTTACCCTTTTTGATGAGAGCGAAAGTGTGGTCCACATCGTCAACATCATCGTCATCATCATCATCATCGTTGTCACTTCTGGCCACGCTATCGGAAGCCTCGTCGTCAGCCTCTTTGTTGGCCGAGCTGAGCGAGTCATCAGCAGATTCCTCAGCGTTCGTCGGTTTTCCCTCAGTTGTCCGAGTCCTCTCGAGAGATTCATCGGACTCTCCTTCATCGGGCCGACGTTCCACTGGCTTTTGTGGCTTTGGGGCGCTCTTAGGACCCTTACTTACTCTCGGTTTAGTCCCCTGGGTAGGTCCAGATGGGTTTTTCTGAACCATAGGGACTGTTCTCTCAAGGTTTTCCTTGTATGCGATGATGATTGGATTTGACTGATTTGCCAGGTTGAGCAGAGCATCCGGAATCCGCAGTCCCTGAGCTGCTTTCTTATCAGCTTTGAAGTATTGGAGCTTTGGAGCTATGAAGTGTGGATCATCAGTACGTCTGGGAATGGATGTGTTTGCGGTCATGCAGTCATGGATGATCAGCCCCAACCACCTGGCGTATGGAATGGTGCCTGACCTGTTTTTCTCTTTGGCTTTTACAAGGTCCATCAGCTCTGAGAAAAAGAGCTGAGCCATGTCATACTTCTTGTTATATGCGATGCCGTGGAAGACGCAAAGTATTTGCTTGTTGCATTTGTCCAGTCCGGCATGCTTTGGAGAGAGGCACTTGTTGACTAGCCCGAATAGGCTCTTCCAGGGACGATAAAGGTATGCTCCATTGAAGTTTGACAGTTTGGGTAGTAGAGAGTCATAACCCAGAGCCGCGACCTCTTTGAGAAGATCCGGAATAGAAGGAAGAGGATCATAGCTGTCATGTTCGGGGAGCGCCAGTGTAGAGCGTAGAGTTGCTGGAGTCAGGACAATCCTCATGTTGTTGAGCTTTGTGAGGATTTTAGTGCGGTCTTTTGTTGACTCGGTGCGCATATGTCCCCATACTTGTTGGAGGTAGATTTCTGGCACCGACTTTGATTTGTGGAAGGCGGTCCAGAGATAGTGGCGCTTCAGAATCCCGGGTATGGCTGGATCCTGACACTTGAAAACAGTCAGATCCAGCTGGAAGTTGTTGTCCAGCATCTTGACCCACCTATCTTGTGGGTAGATGGCGTCGTCAATGTTATGTCTCTTTTGTGTACCTGCCATTATGAGCTGTGAAAAAACATGAGTCAGTGCAAAAGTCCATTTTATTTTTGGTTTCCTGAAATTAGATGAACTGTTGTTTGGTTTGGTTTTGAAAAGTGGAGTGCAGGTGGTGGTCAAAATCGGCTAAGGCAAAAGCTCGAAAACCGTATCTCGAGGTTTAAATCTCGAGATCTCAATCTCGAGTTTTAAATCTCGAGATCTCAATCTCGAGTTTTAAATCTCGAGATCTCAATCTCGAGTTTTAAGTCTCGAGATCTCAATCTCGAGTTTTAAATCTCGGGATCTCAATCTCGAGTTTTAAATCTCGAGATCTCAATCTCGAGTTTTAAATCTCGGGATCTCAATCTCGAGTTTTAAATCTCGAGATCTCAATCTCGAGTATAAATCTCGAGATCTTAATCTCGAGTTTTAAATCTCGAGATCTCAATCTCGAGTTTTAAATCTCGAGATCTCAATCTCGAGTTTTAAATCTCGAGATCTCAATCTCGTGTTTTAAATCTCGAGATCTCAATCTCGAGTTTTAAATCTCGAGATCTCATCACGAAGTTCAAACGACGAGATCGAGATCCTGAGCTTTAAAACTAAAGAAATCGAGACGTTTTGCCTTTCGACCGAAGACGAAACCACCTGCAATCAAACAAAAACACATAATCACAAAAACACAGTTCCGAGTTTCTTTGTTCGTTTTGCGAGATTTGGTGAACAACCTCAAGAAAGTTCCTTTGTTTTGATTTAAGACGAGGTTCGAAAACCATGAAGTACAGAGTATCGACTACCTTTATCTTTGGAAGCGAGAGGAGGGAGATGATTTTAGGAGTTAAAAGATCTCGAGAACTCTAAGAAGGCAGAGGCGGTAATGAAAAGCCTCAGGGTTCTCGGGACCCTTTTTATAGACGAAAATTGGGCTTTCGAAACAGTTTGAAAATATGGCCCGAAAACAGAGATCTGGGTTAAAAAAAACTTTTTGAAAAATTTGGCTCTTAAGAATAAAATTCTCCCCCTCGATTTGGATACCCAAGAAAAACACACATGCAACACACACTATGTACAGAATGCGACACACACACACTATATTTTTTTATTTTTCTGGTTTTCTCCCCCTCAACACATGCAACACACACACACTATTTTTTTTTTTGTTATTTTTCTGGTTTTCTCCCCCTCAACACATGCAAAGCACACACACTATTTACAAATCCCACACACACACACACTTTTTACAAGTCCCACACACACACACACTTTTTAGATCAGTGGAGGCATAATTAAACGGGCTCGAGGTTCAACATGCCCAACTTGGAGACTAGGAACTGGAATCGTTTTTCATCCAATGCCTTAGTGAACAAGTCAGCCAGTTGAAGCTCTGAGCTTACAAAATACATGTCAATGTCTCCTTTCTCCACATGATCCTTGATGAAATGATAGCGCAGGTCGATGTGTTTGGTGCGGGAGTGATGAACCGGGTTGCTGGTGATGGCTATGGCGCTTTGTGAGTCACTGTAGATCGGGATATGGCGGAGAGTGTAACCGTAGTCCTTTAGCTGGGTCTTCATCCATAATATTTGTGAACAACAGCTAGCAGCCGCGACGTATTCTGCCTCGGCCGTAGATGTTGACACACAGTTCTGTTTCTTGGAAGACCAGCAGACTAACTTATCGCCCAAGAATGGGACTGCCCCCGATGTACTTTTGCGGTCCATCCGGCAACCAGCAAAGTCAGCATCCGAGTATCCGACTAGGTCAAAACCTGAGTGCTTGGGATACCAAAGACCTAGATTCACAGTGCCTTTGAGGTATCTCAGAATTCTTCGAACAGCGGTCAGATGGGATTCCTTCGGATTTGCCTGAAAGCGTGCACATAAGCATGTGGAGAAGACAATGTCAGGCCTACTTGATGTGAGATATAGCAAAGATCCAATGATGGCCCTGTAGTTTGTAGCATCAACTGGCTTCCCGGAGGGGTCTGAGTCCAGTTTGTTGGTTGGGGACATGGGGGTCGTCATGGAAGATTTGCCATCAATGTTGAATCTCTTAAGCATTTCCAGAATATACTTTGACTGATTGATGAAAATGCCGTCAGAGAGTTGTCTTACTTGCAGGCCTAGGAAGAAATTCAGTTCTCCCATCATGCTCATCTCGAACTTGGTTTTCATCAGTTTCTCAAAGTGTTTGCACAGGCGTGGATTTGAGGAGGCGAAGATAATGTCATCAACATAGATCTGAATCAGGATGATGTCAGACTTCTGTCGCTTGATGAAAAGTGTGGTATCAATCTTCCCTTTTGAGAAACCTGAGTCAATCAGAAATTCGGTTAATGCATCATACCAAGCTCTTGGTGCCTGTTTTAACCCATACAGAGCTTTCTTTAGCTTGTACACATGGTCGGGATATTTGGGATCTACGAATCCTTCTGGTTGAGCGACATAGACTTCTTCTTCCAAGACTCCATTTAGAAAGGCAGTCTTGACATCCATTTGAAAGACAGTAAAGTTCTTGTGGGCCGCGTACGCAAGAAAAAGGCGGATTGCTTCAATTCTTGCTACGGGTGCAAATGTTTCATCATAGTCTATGCCCTCTTGCTGATTATATCCTTTAGCGACCAGTCGTGCCTTGTTCCTTATCACTATGCCTTCTTCGTCCTTCTTGTTCTTGAACACCCATTTTGTGCCAATGATGGTTTTCTGAGGGGGTTTAGGCACGAGTGTCCATACATCTAGTCTGTCGAATTGATTGAGCTCATCTTGCATGGCAATCACCCAATCTGGATCAGCGAGTGCCTCTGAGACTTTGGATGGTTCATTCTTGCTTAGAAAGCATGCATAGTGACATTCATTTGTTGTTGTTGATCTCGTTCGCACACCTTGACTTGGATCACCTATTATCTGTTCAACAGGATGTGCTCTTGTCCACTTCCTCTCATGAGCTAGAGGAGTTGGAGTAATTATTGGTTGATCTGAGTCTTGATATGAATTTGAAGGCTCTGGGGTAGCTGTGGTGTGTAGTGGAGATGATTCCGGACTAATGGCAAAGCCGTGATCATCCACACCTCTGGGATTGGTTGGAGGGGTTGAGGGTGTGGATGGTACGTCATCTGGTCCTGTGAGGAGCGGAATCTCTGCTGTTGGAGTTGATGTTGACTCTGGAGTGTATGCAGGAGGTGGAGATTGTGAGTTCTCGTAAAAGTTTCTGAAGAGAGAGTCGAGAATCACATCGTCGTGTTCGGTGTTTGGTTCAGCTTTATCAGAAGCTACTGGTACAGCAGTGGATGGATCGGTCTGGAGATGTTCAATAGCAAAGTCTGCCATTTCATAGAATGTAACGTTTACACTCTCGATGACAGTCCGCTTGTCTCTGAGATAGACTCGGTAAGCTTTGGATTCTAGTGAGTAGCCAATGAACATGCCTTCTCTGGCTTTGGGATGCAGCTTACTTCTCTCTGTCCGATCATTGAGTATGAAGCACTTGCAGCCAAAAACCTTGAGGAAAGAAATATCAGGAGTTTTGTTGAATAGTATCTCATATGGAGTCTTGTCGAAGCGCTTGTGGATGAAGGTTCTGTTCTGAGTGAAACACGCAGTATTGATTGCCTCTGCCCACATGAAGTGAGGCAGTCTAGATTGAATTAACATGGTGCGTGCTGCTTCAACAAGGGTTCTGTTCTTTCTCTCAACAACTCCGTTCTGCTGGGGAGTTTTAGCTGCTGCAAATTGCTGAGTGATACCGAGTGATTCATAGAACTCAGTGAGAGTCTGATTTTTAAACTCGGTACCATTGTCAGTTCTCACAATTCGAACACTGTGCTGTAGCAGTTTCTGGATCGTTCTGATAAAGGTCATAATGTTTTCTGCAGCTTCGTCTTTTGATCGGAGAAATTTCGTCCATGTATACCTAGAGAAGTCATCAATGATCACCAGAGTGTATTTGCGACCATTGATGCTTTGTACTCTCATAGGTCCACACAGATCCATGTGTATTAGCTGCAACTGATGAGTAGATGAAGGTTCAGTTTTTGACTTGTGGGAGCTTCGCGTCATTTTGCCCATTTTGCAGGCACTACAATGATTTTCAGCGGAAGACTTTAGCAGAGGAAGCCCCTTTACAAGTTTCTTGGAGGACAAGATTGATAGATGTTTGAAGTTCAGATGGGAGAGACGTCTGTGCCATAGGTTGTTTTGTTCAGTTGAAGCTTTGGACAGCAGACAGATGGAAGTGGTGGATTGGACGCTTTTCAGATCAATAATGTACAGATTTGATGTTCTGTAACACGTTAATAATGTATTCCCTGTGCTGTCAAGAACACAGCATTGTTTTGCAAAGAACCTCACTTCCATCCCGCTGTCACAGAATTGTCCAATGCTCAGTAAATTGTGTTTGAGCCCTTTGACGAATGAGACATCTTTTATTGTAACGCTGGCACAGATGACGTCCCCATACCCAAGGATAGGAGATGAGGCGTCATTCCCGAATCTGACATTTCCTCCGTAGCAGTTGGTGTAGTTGCTCAAAAGGTGCTTTATTCCGGTCATGTGGGTTGAGCATCCTGAGTCCAAGTGCCACACATGACCGTCCTGCAAAACAATAAAAAAGGATTAGGTACCCAACTTGGAGTGGGTCCTTCCTTATTATCAAGAAACACCTTTTTAAAACTTGCTTTGAGCAGTGATCCAAGGTCAGCTGCTCTTTCAACAAAAGATCTATCTTCGATGGGCTTTCCAATTGCCAGATCTGCTTTTGCAGTGTGTCTGGTTTTTGGAGTCCACCTAGCACTTTCCATTTTGGTGGGTCTGATGTTGTGAACCCACCTTTCCATTTTAGTCCGTGTGGGTCTAAGTTTGGGGACCCACCTTTCAGTTGCAGTTATGATGGGTCTTCGATTTGGACCCCACCTATCAGTTTCAGTTACGATGGGTCTACGATTGGGAACCCACCTTTCAGTTTTAGTTTGGATGGGTCTGCGTTTGTGGACCCACCTATTCGATTCAGGTTTGGTAGGTCTCATCTTGGGGACCCACCTTTCAGTTTCAGTTTTGACGGGTCTTATCTTGGGGACCCATCTTTTCGTTTTAGGTTCAGGAGGAGAGTAGACAGGTGCTTTGTGATTGAATGGTTGTTTCTTGAGTTTGGTTTTAAAAATCTCGTCCTTAGAAAGCCGATTAACATGTTTCCTAGAATGAACTCTAAGGGCATATTTCATATCTGGAATACAAAACGTTCCCTTAGAAGTTCCTTTCTTGGTTTCTTTTTCAGGTTTAAGCTTTCTGGAAGGCTTAGATTTAACAACATTCATATCACATTCATAATTATGGGGATCTGGAACAGAATAACCATAAGCAACACTTGTATTATAAATAGAACTTTGTCTAGAAGATGTCTCAGAAATATTCAGCTTGGGACTCAAGACTGAACTTTTAGAAGTTTGCTTTGTAGAGACAGAATTACAATTAACTTTTGAGTAAAATATTGAACTAGATCTAGGGCTGGCACTTTTCTCAAAAACTTTCTTTTTGCCATCTGCGATTTCCTTCCTCTTTTTCCTCCACTCATTCTTCTCTTCTCCTTCCTTATTCACTTCATTCCCTGTAAACAAAGGAGAAGAGAGATGAGTGGACGAACCTTTAAAAGCATTGTTTTTCTCATGTGAGGTGTGTGAGCTGTCAGGCTTGGTCGTAGGAGGATCTGTTTTAGCATGAAACTGCTCACTCAAATCATTAAATTTTTGAAGAAGTTCCTGCCAGTTCCGCTCAAAACCTTTTTTTTCAGTTTCAAATCTCTCTCTCTCGTTATCAAGAGTTTTTTGTAGATTTTTGAGCTTTTGAGCCATGGGAAAAATACATGGTTCCTCACCAGTTTTAGCAATACCAACTCTTGGAGGGGGATCTAGAGGATGTCCTATGTGAGGAATATCTTTAGCATAGGGGTCTAGGCATTCACTAAAGCAGGAAGTCGGTTTTTCTTCTGAAAGTTGTTTTTCATTTACAGAGGGATAATCACAAGAAATCGCAGGTTTTGGTTTCTTTCTCTTTTCTTCTTCTGCTTCAGCATAATCTTCATCACTTCGAAAATACATTTTCTCGCCAAACCCTAGTCCCATGTAATCTTTGTTATAGAATTGAAGGCAATTAACTTTCTTAAGATTATGTGGGTTTGTTATGCCCAGACCTGTTTTAGCATTGTAGAATCGGTCATCCTTTTGTTTGTTGTTAAGCAGAAAAACAGTTTGTTCAGATTGACCTCTTCTAGCAGCTAGATCTTCTAGTTCTTTTACTTTATTTAAAAGCGTTCTTCTTTTGTTATGCAAAAAATCGCATTCAGCCTTTGCTGTGCTTTTTTCCCGTACACTGTCCTCAAATTTCTTAGTTAATTCAGCTATCTTAAGTTCAAAGCTTTCAAAATCTGAAGACACCTTTTTGACTTGATCTTTTGCAATTTCAAGTTGAATACTTAAGGAAGACTTTTGGTCTAGATTCTGTTTCAGAACTCTATGATTATTGTCTAGTCTCTCCTTTAGTTCTTTGATTAGATTGTCCTTTTCAAGTAAGGACTGCATTTGATTATTTAAAGAAGTATGGGAGGTACTTACAGAGCTTGTTGAGCACTTGCTTTCGGGGATCGCAGCATCACCCTTTATTTCATCTCCCTCCACACTTGCCATAAGAGCATAGTTGTCTTCCTCGTCCTCCTCCTCAGAAGAATCTTCTGCCCAGTTCTCATTTTCAGCAATCATGGCAGAGGTTTCTTCTTCTTTCTCCACCATCAGCATTTTCTGCTTATTCCACAACATCTTCTGCTTGTAGAAGTTAGCATCTTTCTTCTTTGGGAGGCGGCAGTCTTTGATCACATGTCCAGGCTTGCCGCAATTATAGCATTTAGGTGCTTCTTCTGCTGATGATGCCTTCCTAGAAGATCCTTGATCATGATTCTTTTGTTTGTAGTTTGAGGAGGAAGTTCTCAGCCTGTTGGAGGAAGTGTTCTTCTTTGCAAATCTTTTGGCCAGCATTGCCATCTTCTTCTGTAAGTCTGCTAGCTCAGCCTCTAGATCAGATTTGTCATCGTCACTCTCATCATCATCTGATTCAACCACCACCTTCTTCTTTTTCTTCTTTAGTGAAGTGGTTGTCCTTCTAGGCTGAGCATCCATTACAAGAGCTAAGGGGTTTGTGGTGTGATGATCCTCAGCGCAGGCAACCTCGTTGACGAATTGCTTCAGATGTTCATAGAGTGTGCAAAGGTCAATTTCGTCCAAATCTATCCGAGATCTGACATCCTTCACTGTCTTTTCCCATGCAGGATGTAGGCTAGATAAAAATCTAATATTCAGTTCCAGATTGGACCTGAATACTTTGATCTTTCTGAGCTCATTTACCAGTTGAACAAGTCTGTTGTAAGTCTCATTCAATGGTTCTCCTGGACCTGCTTTGAAGGAGTCATAAGCGATGAGAATCGTAGTCTTCTTTGTTTTGAGGCTGATGCTTGTGCCTTGTAGCAGCTTCTCAATTTCATCCCACATCTCCTTAGCTGTCTGCATGCTGTCTATGAGAACATAAACTTCGTTTGGTATTGCTTGAAGGAGGTACGTTTTGGCCATAAGATCACCACGAAGTCTGAGCTTGTCGGCTTCTGTGTATTCAGATGGCACTTTTCTCCTTATTTCTGGAAAAATAGGAGGATTGTTCTCTGGATCTCCACCAACTGAAATCAAGAGTTCAGCTGGTCCTTCAAGCAAAGATTCGAGCATTGCAGAAGAGTTCTCTTTGTGCTCGAGGAAGTTTAGAAATCTGTTCCTCCACATTTGGTATTCTCCCTTCCTGAGGCTAGGAGGGGTACTGCTGTTCCCTTGTGCATTGTATTCTGAACCCATTGCTGTACTAAACTGACCGTTCGAGAAAATTGATCAAAAGATTTTCAGAGGCAGAATCTCGAAAAATCAGATGTCGAGATCTGAATATCGAAATCTCAGATTTCGATAAAGGAGGCCCGGTATCGAGATTTGGGCTCGAGATTAAGGATCTCGAGATTTGGGATCTCGAGATTTCAAATTTCGAGATGCTGATCTCGAGATTTGAAATGTCGAGAAGTTAATCTCTCGAAATCTTAATCTGATGAGTCAAATGTCAAGACCAGATGTCGAAACCTTTTCTCGAAATCAAGATTTCGAAATCCTAGATGTCGAAATCCTCAATGTCGAAATCTTTCAACCTGTAAAAATCAGATAATCAAAATCTGAAGATAGTTTCCTGTAGAGTTGAATGTCAAGATCTTCTGGTAAAGTTTTCAGCTCGAAAAACGTAGCAGAACCTGTGAAGAAGTAGGATGTCGAGATGCCTAGCTCGAGATATCTCGAAATCAAAAATTGCGTAAAACACAAACTGAAGTATACCCTTTGATCGCTTTGAAACGGCGATTCCAAAGGTGTAACTTTTACAACTTTTGAACAAGAAACAAAATTACAGAGCAAAAAATCGACAGAATGAACTACGTTAACAAAAACAGAGTATTCTGCAGGAGTTCTTCTGATCGTTCTCGATCGGCTCTGATACCAATTGTTAGTCCCTGTTTCTTTAACAGCAATGAATAATCGATCTAACAAAGGAAGATTAAACGTAAAGATGAACACAGAATGAATCACCGTAAAACCTTCATTGATAAACCGTGGAACGTACAGCAGAATGATATAAGCGTAAGGCTATGAATAATAAGTACGACGTTCAACCTTTTCCTAAACCTCGGCTCCCTTTTTATAGGCAAGGTTTAGGTTAGGCGTACCAGGCTTTTGGCCTGTTTAAATGGGCCTAACACTTGGCCTTATTTTTATCTAATTTATGCACTATTTAAATACAAGGATTAAATATAAAGCTAATCTATGACCAACTTGATTCACAATAAAATATCTCCAACAACATGACACTTCAATCAGGGTTTATTCAAAATTTAGGCCTTTGGCTGGGTTATACTGTATTTTTTCTTTAGAATACATACAAAAAACGTCTTGTACGTGTGATGGAGTATATGGCCCAGGAACCCCCGGCCCATAGACTCCCACTACTATAGCAAAGGCCCAATAGGCCCTGAAGGTACAGCACCCCAAGTGCCAAACAGCCCACGACGTACACTGGGGTGCCTTCGCCCCCCTGGCCGAAGGCTCATAAACTTACAGTATAGCTTCTTTTAAGCGCTCAAAGTGTGTGGGAGAAAAAGGCAAAAACAGTAGCCCTCGGCACCTAGAGGCCCCCGGGTTGAAGAGCCTTCGGCTAATCATATACAGCCGAAGGCACCTCTCTCGACAGAATCTCTCATCCACATGCGTTGGATCAACGTACCAAGTACAAATGTCACATCCAACCACCGCATTTAATGCGGCCACATGCGAGTGCCAGTGCCACCCCGTTGAGGTGACCCCTCAACCACAAGAATGATGACACGTGTCCTTACCTAGCATTTATTGCTGCTATAAATAGCACCCATTTCCCCATTTGTAAACCAGACTAAATGCGCTCAATACATTCTCAGCAATACATATTCTCTCTTACTTTTACTCTGACTTCTCTCTACTCTCTCCCCACAATAACCCCTCGGATAAACTACCCCCGGGTACACTTATCCATCATTTGGTGCTGTCGTTGAGAGGTCGAATAATCAAGTAAGAAACCCTCCCCTTCAGTTCAAAACGCCATCCGGACACTACTTGAGGGCCTCAAAAAGAAGCTGGAGGCCGAAAGGGGAGGCTGGGTAGAAGAACTCCACACTATCCTATGGGCTTACCGCACCACCCCTCGGTGGGCAATAAGTGAAACACCCTTCTCCCTGTGCTATGGATTTGAGGCTAAAGCTCCCACTGAAGTGACCCTTCATACTCGAAGGGTAGCCCAATATGATCCCGAAGTCAACGACGCCAACATGGCCCTCGACCTTCACCTCATCTCGGAACGCCGAGAGCAAGCCTTCATACGAGCGGATAACTACCGAAGGCAAGTCAAAAGCTACATCAACGCCAAGGTCCGCTCTCGAGAATTCCAAGTGGGGGATTGTGTCCTCCGATGAAGGGAAGCTAGCCAACCAACTGAGGGCGGCAAGATGGCACCTAAGTTTGAAGGCCCCTACATTGTAGCAGCCATCATCAAACCTAGGACTTACAAACTCAAACGCCCCAATGGGACAGAGGTCCCTAGACATTGGAATGTACATCACCTAGTTAAATTTTATCAGTAATATTAGAGCGGCCAAGCCCTCATAACTAATGAATGTATTATCCTACGGCCCAAGGCCTTCAAATTTGAAGACATATTGAAGACACCAAGAACAAGAAACAAAGACACATGTGAGCGGCCAAGCCCTCATGCAGACTCCTGGCCCAAGGCCTTGTCACAAGCAAGACCCTTCAGCACCAAGTGCCGAGGGTAGACACTCCAATCACCTACGACAAATGAAGGAAACACCAAGTGTTTTTAAGAAGACCCCTCGGTACCACGTGCCGAGGGTACGTACTCCTATCAACTCCAGACAGCGGAAAACACCAAGTGTTTCCCTTTGAAGACCCCTCGGTACCAAGTACCGGGGGCTGTATGCTGAAACAAGCACTAAGTGTTGTTTCCGAAGCCGTACCCCTCGAGGACGCATTTATACCGAAGGCGCCACCTATCGGTGCTGGCAGCACGTAGTGCCCCTGGCCATTTGCAACCAGTGTGCAAATGAAAAACCCTTCCCTGAAACGCTTTCCGCGCCATTACCCCAAGGGTATGGCAGGCAACTAATATGCCCACGATTCGACATTCAGAAACGAAACGCTTTCCGCGCCACTACCCCAAGGGTGTGGCAGGCAACTAATATGCCCAGGATTCGACTTTCAAAAACGAAACGCTTCCCGCGCCATTATCCCAAGGGTATGTGATATTCATGTAATTTCCGATTGTATGTTTGTATTTTTAACTAGTTTTTTTTATTTTTAGTTAGGAAATTACACACTTTTGGTGTAATACTTTATTTTCATATTTATTTGTAATTTGTTTAGATTAGGACTTTTCTAAGCTAAACAGGTCAAAGATCATCCAAGGGATCAAGATTGGACCTTAAAAGATCAAGGAAAGTGCAAGGAGGCAAGAAAGATTTCAATTTGGAAAAAATACTCATGTACCCGGTCGGGTATTGCCTATACCCGATCGGGTATTTGCTTGATTCAATTGTCCAAATCAAATCCGGAAACAAATGATCGTGGGAGCAAATTTTCGTAAAGATTCGTCACATTCCCGATCGGGTATGCCGACACACCCGACCGGGTATGCCCAGAAAAGTGAATTTCTGGGAAATTTCCTAAGATACCCGGTCGGGTATCCTATATATCCGGTCGGGTATTGGACCCTGCAGCTCCCAAAAGCCTATAAATACACCCCTTTCCTTCACAATAAGATCACGAATTCACATATACTTCTTAGCTCAGTTTAGAATAACATTTCTTATATTTTTATAGCATGTTTAGTCTCCAAATGAGGAGCTAAACTTCCATTTCTTGGTGTTGCTCTTGAAGCTTGTTGATTATTAAAGTTGTGAGTTATTTTCTTAAACTTCCTCCCTTGAATATTAATTATTAGTTCTTTCCTTAATACTATCTCTATATTAATGTTAGGGAGTGTTGCTAAGATGACAATTAGCTAACATCTTGACATTAGTTATAGTAGTATTTTCTTCCTCTATATTAATGTTGGGGAGTGTTGCTAAGATGACAATTAGTTAACATCTTGATATTAATTATAGTAGGATTCATCTTCTTTAATAATATTCTTCCTTGAATATTAATTAATTCCTATTCATATTTCATATTAATTTTTTGAACATTACTTAAAGGATCAACTAGTTTTGTTTCATATATTAATTATTACTAAAAACGATCAACGAACCGATGGTTAATCGTTGATGGTTTCACAAGTAAGTAACTTCGGTTTATTAATGCACGGTCGTGGTTAATAAACTTAAGAGGGATTAATTTTGTTGGTTAAACCGAAACCGTTGTGTTGAGGTTATCAATCTCAATTGATTTCATCAAGGAGTTAGAAAGATTAAATGTTACTATTAAATTGGTATAAGGCGTTGTTCTATATTTGATTAATAGTAAGGGTTATTAATGAACGGTCGTTGTTAATAACTACCCTTGATGAAGTGGATATACTCCCCGATTGAGTATTCGAGAGGGAATAAGTTATAGATATAACAATGATCGACTAAAATATATCTACAAGTGGAAAGTAGCAATGCCAAGTCCTTTTTATCTTTGAATTAAATCTCATATAGGTCGTTCATCTTAGTTTTTAATTTAATTAAATCATTCATCACCAAAACCCCCCTTTATTTACTAAATTTCATAAAAAGAGAAGTATTCCTTTCCCTGTGGATACGAACTCTACTACGCTATACTACGTATAAGTGTTAGTATTGAATTTATTTTGACGCACCGTGACAAAGTGCTCGTCAAATTTGGCGCCGTTGCCGGGGAAAGGTAGTTATTTTTCTTTTTATTTTATCTCATAAAAAAAATATAAAAAAAATTACTTTTCTATTTTCTCAGCTTACATGAGTATATGGATACCAACACATCATCCTTAGAGAGTCAAATTTTCGTTTTGGCTTCTCTCATAAAGGAGTTTATCTTAAGCTCAGAAACTCAAGATGCCAAGACCTGCGATATTTGCATGTTTCAAAGGCATATTGCGGATTTTTGCCAAAAGCTCCAAGAAGAATACCTCGCACAAATTAATTATGTACCTCACATGAGGTATGATCCATTCTCCAACTCTAACATGTCTACAGAGGACATGGTTCGGGCTCTTACTAACAGCGTGACCACCATGCAACAAAACATGGTGCAATTCCAAAATGAGACCAAGTCTAGCATTTTTAACTTGGAATCTCAAGTGAGTCAAATAGCCGGAGCCGTGAGTAGGCTTGAAGCAAGGTGATGTATAGTGTACCCGGGGGGTAGCTTATCCGAGGGGTTATTACGGGGAGTAATAAGAGAAAAGTCAGAGCAAGTAAATATAGAGAGAGAAAGTATATTATGAAGTGTGGAGCGTTTTCAGCGTGGTTACAAATGGGGAAATGGGGTGCTATTTATAGTAGCAATAAATGCCGGACAGGGACACGTGTCAAGCGCCCATTGGCCGAGAGGTCACCTCAACTGGTTGGCGCTGGCAGCCGCATGTGGCCGCATTTAATGCGGCTGTTGGATGGGACGTTTGTACAGGGTACGGTGATCTGTACGCATGTGGTGCGGATATCATGTCGGGATAGGTGCCCTCGGCTGTAGAGGACTAACCGAGGGCTCTGAGTACTGGGGACCCTCTTGGTGCCGAGGGCTCCAGGTGTCGAGGGCTAGTGATTTTCACCGTTTTCCCCAGTCATCTTGTTTTCCTGTTTTGGCCCTCCTGTGGGAGTTAGAGCCCTCGGCCAGGGGGCCGAAGGCGCCCCTAGTGCACATTGTGGGCTGCTTGGTACTCTGGGCGCTGTGATTTGGGCTTCTGGGCCTGTTGGGCCTTCTGGGCCTGTTGGGCCTTGTTTTGAGTAGTAGGAGTCTGTGGGCCGGGGGTTCCCGGGCCATATACTCCATCAGGAGTCCCTCACTCCTTTTGTCGAAAGGTACTTGAGGGAAAAGGAGTAATTGTGCTTGTCCTCTGCCGTTGTTTCGTTTGTAGTTCGTAGAGTCGTGGGTAGTTTGTTGTTTGTTTATTCTGCCGAGGGCGGCCCCTCAGTTACCCACATGTCGGGACTTGAGGGGTCATGTTTGTAATTTTTGTGATTTTTCCTGAGGGGGTCCTCCAGTCCCCCACTCCTTGAGGCACTTGCAAAGTGGTGAAAAGGAGTGAAGTAGTTGCGTTGCTGTTGCGGGCCGAAGGCTGACGCTTTTCGTTTCATTTTGGGGGGATGCCTCGTTAAAAACCTCATTAGGAAAAACCCTGTGGGAAAAAATCCTAATGAGGGAAAAAGAGTGCACCGAATTCCCCCAACGATGAATCGAAAATGTGAAACCTTGGTCCAAAATGGAGAATAACGGTAATGCCGAAGGCTCTCCTTGTTATGAGGGCTCATGTGTTGAATAGGCGGAGGCTTGTCGTTGATGTCATGCGAGGTGCCGAAGGGGAGCCCCTCAATCTAGGGATCGAGGGCGTGATGGATGAGGGCAGTAGTTGAATTGTTATCGGGGTGTCCCTTGCTTGTTGATTAGTTGGTGATGAGGATATCTGAGGGCTCCCATTACCTGTGTGCCGTAGGCTATCCGTCAATGAGGCATACTCCCCGGGGGCTACCCGGCCCTTACAGTGCTGAGGGGGAATCCCCGAGGGGTGGCCTGATATGAAGCCTTGGGCTTCTGAAGGAGTGATCCCGAAAGCGACTGTTATGTGCTGTGTGGGGCACAACCCGGGGGCGTCTCTGGGTAAGTGTACCCGGAGGCTCTCCTTGATGAAGTGGAGTGAAGTAAGAAAATTCGGGGGCTCCCAGAATATAGCCGTTGGGAATATAGCCGTTTGAATATGTAACGTCAGGATATAGCCGTTGGGGGGGGGGGGAGTACACGTGGCGTGTGATGGTTGGCTGTCCGTGGGCGACGTCACCGGTTGGGCGAAGACACGGCGTGTAATGATGACAGTCCATCCGGAGGCCCAGTTTCCAGGCCCAAGCCCGGATTCCAGCGCCTATAAATACCCATGGCCGGGCTTCCTTCCCCTTGTGCGAAATCCTTATAGCGAAGCTCTGCCAAATTTTCTAGAGAGAGAAACAGCAGCCCTCGATCAGATTCTAAGGTCAGTTCTCCATTCGCACTTCACCTCTTAGCTAGCTGTCTTTGTGGCCTTAGATTAGGTGGATAGCTTAGAGTACTTAGTGTCTCCGAACCCTCGACGTAGTATAGCAATGTCTTCACAGAGTGATTCTCAAGACATCTCGGGGGCGCCCTCGATGGAGGATGAAGTCCTCTCGGATGTGGAGTCCTCAAACGAACAGTCCTCGGCCCAGGAGGATGTTGAGATGGCAGTAGAAGTGCAGAAGGAGCTGTTGGCTGAAGTTGAAGCCGAGGGCTTCGAGCAGGAGGTGGAAGACGAAGAGCTGGCCCTCGCCATGCAGGTTGCAGAGGAGGAGGAAGCAAAGGAGAGGACGAGGGTGACCGTGGCCGTCCTTCCCCCTCGGGGTGCTGGTGAGGCAGGGAGCTCTCGACCCCTAGACCCGATGCCGATAAGAGTGGCCCCCGGGAACCAACCAGAGAAGAAGAAAACAACACCCAAGAAGAAAATTGTCGCTGCCGATCAGGGGAAACCCATAGATGTGCCCGAGGGGTATTCCTGCCTCAACACTGCTGCCCTGGAGATTGGGTCGAAGGCTGATAGGGAGGACATGTATGTGACCCAGCTGCACGTGGGGCCCTCGGCTGTGGTGGTGGCGCCGGGCCCAGACGACGTTCTTTCTCGGGCCCCCGAGGGGTGCATTGCTGTGCACGTCCTGTCGGTGTCAATGGGGCTCCGGTTGTTGTCGTTTTCCAAAAGTGTGGACTTAGGAAAATTTGTAGGGTATTGATGTTGTAGTGAATGCTGGTGGGATATAGGTGCCCTCAGCACTCACTTGAAGGGTTCTTGAGCTGCCTTAGTCAGTTGCACCCCCTTTTACAGGATAGGACCCCTCGGTAGCAATGGATGACCGATGGTAGGTGCCCTCGGCACTTATTAGAAGTGAACTTATCCCTTTGTATTGTTGAGTAGTAACCTTCGGGAAATAGGAGCCTTCAGTTACCGGAGGTGTTCCTGTAGGGAGCCCTCGGTATGCTGTGACTTGTTGGAGTGTTGTACTCATTGATTTCTCGATGAGTCTACTCCCCTTCACCCCCTCTGTTTTTTTTTGGTTGGTGGTGAAAGGAAGGCATCAAGAAACTTGGTTTCTTGGTAAGGCTGGGCCTATCAGGAGACCACCAGAATACACCAATGGCTCTCCTCCCTCGGGTTAACCTTCCGAGTTCCGAGGGGATCGAGGGTCGTTTCCTGGGCACAAGATATGGTGGTCTGTAACCTGCCTCCCCTTGGGGGATGGCGCGGAAAGCGCCTCATTTTTGAAAGTCGCCCCCTCGGCGCTAGACATAGTCTGTGGCCTGCCACACCCTTGGGGTGGTAGCGCGGGGAGAGTTTCGGTTTGGAAGTCGAATCCTGGGCATTTCTCGTGCCTGTCATACCCTTGGGGTGATGACGCGGAAAGCGTTCCGTTTTTGAAAGTCGAATCTTGGGCATTTCTCATGCCTGTCATACCCTGGGGGTAGTGACGCGGAAAGCGTTTCAAGGAAGGGTTTTCACTTGCACACTAGTTGCAAATGGCCGGGGGCACTACGTGCCGCCGGCACCGATGGTGGCGCCTTCGGTATATGCGTCCTCGTGGGGTACGGCTTTTAGAAACAACACTTGGTGTTAGTTTCGATATGTAGCCCCCCGGTACTTGGTACCGAGGGGTCTTCTGTAGGAACACTTAGTGTTCTTCTTCTATTTGACGTTGATGGGAGATGTGTATCCCCGGCACTGGGTGCCGAAGGGTCTTGAAATGAAACACTTGGTGTTTCCTGTTGCCGGTGATGGGAGTCCCCACCTTCGGTACTTGGTACCGAGGGGTCTTGTTTGAAACACTTGGTGTTTTCACTGTTGTTGAAGGTGTTGATGGTGTCCGCCCTCGGCACTTGGTCCCCTCTTCCGGAGGACATAGTCCCCCACTTGGAATTCTCGGGTGCGAACCTTGGCGTCGATGTAGCCTTTGACTTGCCTTCGGTAGTTTTCTGCCCGGATGAAGGCTTTCTCCCGGCGTTCTGAAAGGAGGTGGAGGTCGAGGGCCATGTTGCTGTCGTTGACCTCGGGGTCATATTGGATCACCCTCCGGGTGGGAAGGGTGACTTCCGTAGGAGCTTTGGCTTCAAACCCGTAACAGAGGGAGAATGGTGTTTCACCTGTTGCTCGCCGAGGGGTGGTGCGGTAGGCCCAAAGGATGTTGGGGAGTTCTTCTACCCAGCCACCGCCCTCGGCCTCCAGCTTCTTTTTGAGGCCCTCGAGCAAGGTCTGGTTGGCGTTCTCTACTTGCCCGTTGCCCTGAGGGTAGGTAACGGAGGAAAAGGTGTGTTTGATGCCCCATGCCTCTAGAAGGGCACAGAAGGGGGCTGCCTCAAATTGTGTTCCGTTGTCGGAGATGATCTGCTGGGGGACGCCAAACCTTGTGAGGATGTTCTTGAGGACGAAGTGACGGCACTTCGCCTCTGTGATACTGGCGAGGGGCTCAACCTCCACCCACTTGGTAAAGTAGTCGATGGCCACAATGATGTACCTGTTGTTGGAGGTACCCCTCGGCAGAGGGCCCACAAGGTCTATCCCCCATCGAGAAAAGGGGACGGATGTGCTGATGGGGGCATAGTTGACCGCTGGCCTGCCGAGGGCTTTCTGGAAATGTTGTCATGCGGTGCACCTTCGGGCAAGGTCAGCACAATCTCTGGCCATGGTTGGCCAGAAGTAGCCCTGGAGAATGAGCCTTCGGGACATGGAGAAGGGTCCCTGGTGAGCTGAGCAAGTGCCACTATGCACTTCCTCCATTGCGACCTCGGCTTCATCTTGATGAAGGCACCGAAGTAGCGTGCCGTTGTAGGACCGTTTGTAGAGCCTTCCGTCTTCGATGGTGTAGCTAGGAGCCCTCAGCTTTGCTAGTTTAGCGCGGGTCTCATCTTCGGGTAGCTTCCCTGTGGAGATGAAGGTGATGATATCTGAGATCCAGTCCTCTTGGCGTTGTTGTATGTTCATGACGGGTCTCGCATGGATACTCGAGGGACTGAGTTCCTCAATTTTAGCAATCTTAGAGATGTGCTCGGGGGAGTCGGCCGAGAGCTTAGATAGTATGTCGGCCTCGGAGTTCTGAGCCCTCGGTATTTAAGTGAGAGAGTGTGCCTCAAATACCTTAAGCAACTACTTGGCCGCCTCCTTGTACTGTTTCATTCTTCCCTCTTTGGCCTCATATTCCTCGGAGATTTGGCCAACGACCAACTTGGAGTCGCATTTGATATGAATCTGCCGAGCCTTCATGTTGGCAGCCAGCCGAAGGCCACACAGGAGGGCCTCATACTCGGCCTCGTTTTTGGAGACTTTGAAGGAGAAGCGGATTGCATAGTAGGCCTTGAAGCCCCCGGGAGTAATGAGGACTACCCCTCCCCCGCATGCTTTGGTTGCGGAGGAGCCATCGGTGTAGAGGGTCCACCAGTCGTCCGAGGTAGACGAGGGCTCCCCGTCCGTGGATGCCCTTGCGGTACACTCTGTCACAAAGTCCGCCAGGGCTTGGCCCTTGATGGCAGGCCTCGGATGAATGTCAATGTTGTATTGGCTCAAGAAGATAGCCCATTTCACCATGCGGGAGGAGCTGGTGGGGCTCCTCATGAGGGCGCCGAGGGGTTGATGAGTGAGGACCTGAACCGGGTGAGCCTGAAAGTAGTGGCCCAACTTCTTGACGGTCCAAACGATGGCTAACACCGTTTTTTCCACAGGAGAGTACCTGAGCTCGGCCTCCCTTAGGGTCTTGCTCACATAGAAGATGGCATGTTGGATGCCGTCTTCCTCCCGGATGAGCACGGAGCTGATGGCTGCCGGGCTGACCCCCAGGTAGAGGTAGAGGGTCTCCCCTACCTTTGGTTTGGAGAGCACAGGGGGTGAAGATAGGTATCGTTTGAGCTCGTCGAAAGCCTCCTGGCATTCTGAAGTCCATTGAAAGCCAGCCGTCTTCCTCATGATCTGGAAGAAGGGTAAAGACTTCTCTGCTGATTTAGATAGAAAGCGGTTGAGGGCTGCCAGGCGGCCCGTCAACCGTTGAACTTCCTTCACATTGCGTGGGGGCTCCATGTTGATGATGGCCTGGATCTTCTCGGGATTGGCCTCAATACCCCTTCGGCTCACCATGTAGCCTAAGAATTTGCCCCCTTGGACGCCGAAGGTGCACTTCTTCGGGTTTAGCCGAAGGTTGAACTTTTGCATGATGGCGAAGATTTTCCGGAGGTCGTCGGCATGGCTGGAAGATTGTTTGCTTTTGACGATCATGTCATCAACATAGGCCTCCATGGTGCGCCCTAGGACGGCCTGAAAGACTCGGGCCACCATCCGGGTGTAAGTGGCCCCTGAGTTCTTTAGGCCGAAGGCCATCACTAGGTAGCAGAAGATGCCCTCGGGAGTCATGAAGGCTGTCTTTTCGGCGTCTTCCTCATGCATGAAGATCTGATGATACCCGCGGAATGCGTCGAGGAATGACATGATTTCACACCCCGCGGTCTCATCTACAAGTTGATCGATATTGGGCAGAGGAAAGGTGTCCATGGGACATGCCTTGTTGAAATCCGTGTAGTCCACGCACATGCGGAATGAGGGCGGTTTCTGTGCGAGGACTACGTTCGCCAACCATGAGGGGTATTTCACCTCCTTGATGTGCTTGATAGAAAGAAGCATGGCGACCTCTCTCTTCACAAATTCCCTTCTCTCGGCCGAGAGGGGTCTCCTTCGCTGTTGTACTGGTTTGGCCGAGGGGTCCACCGAGAGGCGGTGGGTGATGACCCTTCGGCTTATTCCCGGCATGTCCTCCGGCCCCCATGCAAAGACAATGAAGTAGGCGCGGAGGGCGTCGGTGATACCGGTCTTCAGATCTTTAGGGAGCTGGGCTCCAATCTTCACGACTCTTTCCGGCTTGGCCGGATCGAGCGCAAAGTCTTCTACGTCCTCGGCTGGTTCAGCCCTCGGCCTCTTTTCTTCTTCGGTGATGGTTCCGGTGATGGTGTCAACACGGAATTCCGTCTTACTTACTTTCTTCGTGACTTGAAGATAGCAAGCGCGGGCAATTTTCTGATTCCCCCGGGAGTAGCCAATGCCCCCCTCGGCGGGGAACTTGAGGCAGAGGTGCCTCATGGAGATGACGGCCTCGAGGTCCTCGAGGGCTGGCCGGCCGAGGATGATGTTGTGGGCGCAATCGATGTTGACGACGACGAACTCCACTTCGAGCTGGGCTCTATGGAGCCCGTCGCCGAAGATTACCGGGAGGGTTATTACCCCCTCGGAATCAATAGTATCGCCGGTGAAGCCAGCAAGAGGGGTCTTAATGGGCCGAAGGGACCCCCTCTCCAGATGCAGCTCTCTAAAGGTGCTGAGGTACATTACATTGACGGAGCTGCCCGTGTCAATGTAAGTTCGGTGAATGATGGTGTTGTTTATTTCAGTCCGAATCACCAAGGCATCCCTGTGAGGAGAAGAAGTAGGAGGGAGATCTGCGTTGGTGAAGGTGATGGGTTCCTCCCTCAGCCGCTTTACCGGGGGCATATGAGTGACTTCCCCCACGTAAAGCGATTGAGCCCACTTCTTCCGCTGGCTGGTGGAATCGCCCCCTGTATTGCCACCGGTGATCATGAGGATGTGACGTTTTTTCTCCTGGTAGTGGGGGTACTCCTCCTCTTCCTCCTCCAAGTTTCCGATCTCCCTCTTCTTGCCGAGGGGGATGGTGTTCGGGTTCACCCAAGCGTTCACCTTCGTGTGGTGCCCTCGGGGAGGTCCCTGATGAGAAGGTCCCTCCTGCCGAGGGCTCTGGATAAATTGGGACAGATGGCCCGCTTGTATCAATCTCTCGATGGCCGTCTTTAGCTGATGGTAGTCATCGGTTCTGTGCCCCTGATGCCGATGGAAACGACAGTAGGGGAACTGGGGGTTAATAGCATGTACCTCCGGGGGTGCGCGAGAGTCGCGCTCAACGAGGCCCCTCTCCTCGGCAAAATCAAGGATGATGCTGACGGGGTGCGTCAATGGTGTCCGGGGGCGGTCCAGGAGGATGGGCTGTGCCCAAGTCTTAGGGTTGTTCTTATAATCCCCCCCGGGCTTGGCTTGGCCTTGCCGAGGGCGGTCATCAGAAGGTCCTGAAGCCTTGGGTTGATTAGGGGGAGCCCCCGGCCCCCGGTTGTTTTCGTTGTCAGCTTTCGGGGGTTGCTGATCTGGATGCTGGTGGTATCTTTCCACCTCCTCGGCCTCGGCATATCGGTCCCCCCGCTGCAGGGCCCTTATGTAGTCACGGGGGGGTTCAATGTTGAGGCTCCTTGAAAAGTTGCCGGTGCGGAGGACGGTTTGTAGGAGGGCCAGGAGGGTCCCGTCGTCTGCACCGTCGACTTTGTCGGCTTCCGTTCTACAGCGCTCCAGGAAGTCCCGAAGGGTCTCATCCCTCTTCTGGCGTATGGTTAGGAGGTGGGAGAAGTGCTTCCTCGTGTGACGCCTCCCGGCAAATTGCGTCAAGAATCGCTGGGCGAGCTCTAGCCACGAATCAATGCAGCCTTCGGGCAACCGGTTGAACCATTCGTATGCCGGCCCCTCTAAGGTGGAGAGGAACCAACGACCTAAATATTCGTCCGACACCCCTACCATCATCATGCTGTTCTGATATTTGCTGTAGTGTTCCTGGGGGTCCGTCTTCCCGTTGTAGGGCTGTATGTGTTGCCCTCGGTATTTTTCCGGGATCCGGGCCGCCAATACCCTTGGGGTGAATGGCGTCCGGGTCCGGAGCTGGATGATGGGTTCCCCGGAGCCCTCGGTTACCTTCTTCTGCAATTCCTCCATTTTGGCCATCATGGCCTCGTATTTGAGGTCTGAATGAGGGGTGGAGGTGGTGGCGTGAGCTTTGTTGGCCTCCATTTCATCATGTCGGCGTTGGAGGGCCGTAATAATTTCGTCTCAGGGGTCCTTCGGGAGGGTCTCCGCCCCCTGCGAACGAACCCGGGTCGAGTGGGCCTGGTTGATTTGGTGGCGAGCATCGTCAGCATGAAGGGGTGCCTTGCCTTTGTCCCGAGGAGGACGCTCCTCATCTGCCCTCGAGACAGACCCTCCGCTTTCCTTGGGCCTTTGGAGTGCCTTTCCTCCGAAGCGGTCTTGGACCCCTCGGCGGTCTTGCCCCCCTCCAAGCCGGTTGAGGGCGGAAGCGCGGGGCCTTTCTCTGTTGTCATTGTGGCGGTCCCGGGACTGAACTTCCTGGGAGGCCGTATCTTGGGCCACTACCCCTTTGTCATTCCCAATCCAAGGGATGGGGTTTCCGAAGGGGTGTGGCGGAGGGGGAAGCGTGATGTTCTCCCCAACCTGGGGTTGAGCCGGAGCCAGGGTGCCGAAGGCACCCGGGTTCTGAGTGAGCGTCTGGATGAAGGCGGAGAGCGCCGAATGAACGTCGATGGTGAGAACCGGAGGGCTGACTTGGTCATCGCTCCGGTTCTTCTTCTGGGCCTCGATGCCGAGGCGGGCATCGGGGGCATTCTGCTGGATCTGAAGGCGTAGGTCGACAGCCGCCTGTTCCAGCCCAGCGATGACACCGCCCTCGGGAGCCCTGTGAGAGGCTTCGGGGACGTTGACATCGCCGAGGGCCAGGTTCTTGTCTTCTACGTTTTTGGAGTTGGCACGTGTAGTTCTCACCATTTTGGTAGAGGGCTAGTGTTTGGCGAAGGGGGAGGGTTTCTTACTCGATTGTTCGACCTCTCAACGAGAGAACCAAATGATGGATAGTGTACCCGGGGGGTTATTACGGGGAGTAATAAGAGAGAAGTCAGAGCAAGTAAATATAGAGAGAGAAAGTATATTATGAAGTGTGGAGCGTTTTCAGCGTGGTTACAAATGGGGAAATGGGGTGCTATTTATAGTAGCAATAAATTCCGGACAGGGACACGTGTCAAGCGCCCATTGGCCGAGAGGTCACCTCAACTGGTTGGCGCTGGCAGCCGTATGTGGCCGCATTTAATGCGGCTGTTGGATGGGACGTTTGTACAGGGTACGGTGATCTGTACGCATGTGGTGCGGATATCATGTCGGGATAGGTGCCCTCGGCTATAGAGGACTAACCGAGGGCTCTGAGTACTGGGGACCCTCTTGGTGACGAGGGCTCCAGGTGCCGAGGGCTAGTGATTTTCGCCGTTTTCCCTAGTCATCTTGTTTTCCTGTTTTGGCCCTCCTGTGGGAGTTAGAGCCCTCGGCCAGGGGGCCGAAGGCGCCCCTAGTGCGCATTGTGGGATGCTTGGTACTCTGGGCGCTGTGATTTGGGCCTCTTGGGCCTTCTGGGCCTGTTGGGCCTTGTTTTGAGTAGTAGGAGTCTGTGGGCCGGGGGTTCCCGGGCCATATACTCCATCACAAGGGATTCGGGAAAACTTCCCTCTCAAATAGAATGTGATCCTAAACAGCAAACTTTTGCAATCACATTGACAAATGAGAAGGAAATGCAAGAGGAGATCTAAAATCCAGAAGAAGTAGAAGAAGAAAGAGACACGGAGCTCGAGCTGGTCAAAGAAGAGGATGAACCGTGTTTCAAGGTCAAATATCTATCCTTATCATTCTTTGAGATTTTCGAAGTTAAGAGTCAAAATAATTATCATGATCCAAGCTTGAACGATTGAACACAATGATGGCGTCGTGCCACGACGTTAAACGAGGCGCTTCTTGGGAGGTAACCCAAGCAAAGGTACATATTCTTTTCTCCCTTGTAGTTTTCATTTCAAAAAAAAAAATACCAGGGGCACCATACCCGATCGGGTGTCACGTACTACCGGGTCGGGTATAAACAAAAATATAAAGGGTGAAGCTCGGGTAACCAAATACTCGATCGACTCAGGGGTGGAAAATTATGAAGTACCCGATCGGGCAGCTCCATATACCCGGTCGGGTATGTTAATTTTTTTTTTGGGAATATGTTCGCACCAAAACGCCCGATCGAGGTGACCTCTCGGCCAATGGGCGCTTGACACGTGTCCCTGTCCGGCATTTATTGCTACTATAAATAGCACCCCATTTCCCCATTTGTAACCACGCTGAAAACGCTCCACACTTTATAATATACTTTCTCTCTCTATATTTACTTGCTCTGACTTCTCTCTTATTACTCCCCGTAATAACCCCTCGGATAAGCTACCCCCGGGTACACTATCCATCATTTGGTGCTCTCGTTGAGAGGTCGAACAATCGAGTAAGAAACCCTCCCCCTTCGCCAAACACTAGCCCTCTACCAAAATGGTGAGAACTACACGTGCCAACTCCAAAAACGTAGAAAACAAGAACCTGGCCCTCGGCGACGTCAACGCCCCCGAAGCCTCTCACAGGGCTCCCGAGGCGGTGTCATCGCTGGGCTGGAACAGGCGGCTGTCGACCTATGCCTTCAGATCCAGCAGAATGCCCCCGATGCCCGCCTCGGCATCGAGGCCAAGAAGAAGAACCGGAGCGATGACCAGGTCAGCCCTCCGGTTCTCACCATCGACGTTCATTCGGCGCTCTCCGCCTTCATCCAGACGCTCACTCAGAACTCGGGTGCCTTCGGCACCCTGGCTCCGGCTCAACCCCAGGTTGGGGAGAACATCACGCTTCCCCCTCCGCCACGCCCCTTCGGAAACCCCATCCCTCGGATTGGGAATGACGAAGGGGTAGTGGCCCAAGATACGGCCTCCCAGGAAGTTCAGTCCCGGGACCGCCACAATGACAACAGAGAAAGGCCCCGCACTTCCGCCCTCAACCGGCTCGGAGGGGGGCAAGACCGCCGAGGGGTCCAAGACCGCCTCGGAGGAAAGGCACTCCAAAGGCCCCAGGAAAGCGGAGGGTCTGTCTCGAGGGCAGACGAGGAGCGTCCTCCTCGGGACAAAGGCAAGGCACCCCTTCATGCCGACGATGCTCGCCACCAAATCAACCAGGCCCACTCGGCCCGGGTTCGTTCGCAGGGGGCGGAGACCCTCCCGAAGGACCCCCGGGACGAAATTATTGCGGCCCTCCAACGCCGACTTGATGAAATGGAGGCCAACAAAGCTCACGCCACCACCTCCACCCCTCGTCCAGACCTCAAATACGAGGCCATGATGGCCAAGATGGAGGAATTGCAGAAGAAGGTAGCCGAGGGCGCCGGGGAACCCATCATCCAGCTCCGGACCCGGACGCCATTTACCCCAAGGGTATTGGCGGCCCGGATCCCGGAAAAATACCGAGGGCAACACATACAGCCCTACAACGGGAAGACGGACCCCCAGGAGCACTACAACAAATATCAGAACAGCATGATGATGGTAGGGGCGTCAGATGAATATTTGTGTCGTTGGTTCCTCTCCACCTTAGAGGGGCCGGCATACGAATGGTTCAACCGGTTGCCCGAAGGCTGCATTGATTCGTGGCAAGAACTCGCCCAGCGATTCTTGACGCAGTTTGCCGGGAGACGTTGCACGAGGAAGAACTTCTCCCACCTCCTAACCATACGCCAGAAAAGGGATGAGACCCTTCGGGACTTCCTGGAGCGCTGGAGAACGGAAGCCGACAAAGTCGACGGTGCTGACGACGGGACCCTCCTGGCCCTCCTACAAACCGTCCTCCGCACCGGCAATTTTTCAAGGAGCCTCATCATTGAACCCCCCCGCGACTACATAAGGGCCCTGCAGCGGGGGGACCGATACGCCGAGGCCGAGGAGGTGGAAAAATACCACCATCATCCAGATCAGCAGCCCCCGAAGGCTGACAACAAGAACAACCGAGGGCCGGGGGCTCCTCCAAATCACCCCAAGTCTTCAAGACCCTCTGATGACCGCCCTCGGCAAGGCCAAGCCGAGCCCGGGGGAGGTTATAAGAACAACCCTAAGACTTGGGCACAACCCATTCTCCTGGACCGCCCCCGGACACCATTGACGCACCCCTTCAGCATCATCCTTGATTTCGCCGAAGAGAGGGGCCTCGTTGAGCGCGATTCTCGCGCACCCCCGGAGGTAAATGCTATCAACCCTCAGTTCCCCTACTGTCGTTTCCATCGGCATCAGGGGCACAGAACCGATGACTGCCATCAGCTAAAGACGACCATCGAGAGATTGATACAAGCGGGCCATATGTCCCAATTTATCCAGAGCCCTCGGCAGGAGGGACCTTCTCATCAGGGACCTCCCCGAGGGCACCACACGAAGGTGAACGCTTGGGTGAACCCGAACACCATCCCCCTCGACAAGAAGAGGGAGATCGGAAACTTGGAGGAGGAAGAGGAGGAGTACCCCCACTACCAGGAGAAAAAACGCCACATCCTCATGATCACCGGTGGCAATACAGGGGGCGATTCCACCAGCCAGCGGAAGAAGTGGGCTCAATCGCTTTACGTGGGGGAAGTCACTCATATGCCCCCAGTAAAGCGGATGAGGGAGGAACCCATCACCTTCACCAACGCAGATCTCCCTCCTACTTCTTCTCCTCACAGGGATTCCTTGGTGATTCAGACTGAAATAAACAACACCATCATTCACCGAACTTACATTGACACATGCAGCTCCATCAATGTAATGTACCTCAGCACCTTTAGAGAGCTGCATCTGGAGAGGGGGTCCCTTCGGCCCATTAAGACCCCTCTTGCCGGCTTCACCGGCGATACTATTGATTCCGAGGGGGTAATAACCCTCCCGATAATCTTCGGCGACGGGCTCCATAGAGCCCAGATCGAAGTGGAGTTCGTCGTTGTCAACATCGACTTCGCCCACAACATCATCCTCGGCCGGCCAGCCCTCGAGGACCTCGAGGCCGTCATCTCCATGAGGCACCTCTGCCTCAAGTTCCCCACCGAGGGGGCATTGGCTACTCCCGGGGGAATCAGAAAATTGCCCGCGCTTGCTATCTTCAAGTCACGAAGAAAGTAAGTAAGACGGAATTCCGTGTTGACACCATCACCGGAACCATCGCCGAAGAAGGAAAGAGGCCGAGGGCTGAACCAGCCGAGGACGTAGAAGACTTTGCGCTCGATCCGGCCAAGCCGGAGAGAGTCGTGAAGATTGGAGCCCAGCTCCCTGAAGATCTGAAGACCGGTATCACCGACGCCCTCCGCACCTACTCCATTGTCTTTGCATGGGGGCCGGAGGACATGCCGGGAATAAGCCGAAGGGTCATAACCCACCGCCTCTCGGTGGACCCCTCAGCCAAACCAGTACAACAACGAAGGAGACCCCTCTCGGCCGAGAGAAGGGAATTTGTGAAGAGAGAGGTCGCCATGCTTCTTTCTATCAAGCACATCAAGGAGGTGAAATACCCCTCATGGTTGGCGAACGTAGTTCTCGCACAGAAACCGCCCTCATTCCGTATGTGCGTGGACTACACGGATCTCAACAAGGCATGTCCCATGGACCCCTTTCCTCTGCCCAATATCGATCAACTTGTAGATGAGACCGCGAGGTGTGAAATCATGTCATTCCTCGACGCATTCCGCGGGTATCATCAGATCTTCATGCATGAGGAAGACGCCGAAAAGACAGCCTTCATGACTCCCGAGGGCATCTTCTGCTACCTAGTGATGGCCTTCGGCCTAAAGAACTCAGGGGCCACTTACACCCGGATGGTGGCCCGAGTCTTTCAGGCCGTCCTAGGGCGCACCATGGAGGCCTATGTTGACGACATGATCGTCAAAAGCAAACAATCTTCCAGCCATGCCGACGACCTCCGGGAAATCTTCGCCATCATGCAAAAGTTCAACCTTCAGCTAAACCCGAAGAAGTGCACCTTCGGCGTCCAAGGGGGCAAATTCTTAGGCTACATGGTGAGCCGAAGGGGTATTGAGGCCAATCCCGAGAAGATCCAGGCCATCATCAACATGGAGCCCCCACGCAATGTGAAGGAAGTTCAACGGTTGACGGGCCGCCTGGCAGCCCTCAACCGCTTTCTATCTAAATCAGCGGAGAAGTCCCTACCCTTCTTCCAGATCATGAGGAAGACGGCTGGCTTTCAATGGACTCCAGAATGCCAGGGGGCTTTCGACGAGCTCAAACGATATCTATCTTCACCCCCTGTGCTCTCCAAACCAAAGGCAGGGGAGACCCTCTATCTCTACCTTGGGGTCAGCCCGGCAGCCATCAGCTCCGTGCTCATCCGGGAGGAAGACGGCATCCAACATGCCATCTTCTATGTAAGCAAGACCCTAAGGGAGGCCGAGCTCATGTACTCTCCTGTGGAAAAAACGGTGTTAGCCATCGTTTGGACCGTCAAGAAGTTGGGCCACTACTTCCAGGCTCACCCGGTTCAGGTCCTCACTCATCAACCCCTCGGCACCCTCATGAGGAGCCCCACCAGCTCCTCCCGCATGGTGAAATGGGCTATCTTCTTAAGCCAGTACAACATTGACATCCGTCCGAGGCCTGCCATCAAGGGCCAAGCCCTGGCGGACTTTGTGACGGAGTGTACCGCGAGGGCAGCCACGGACGGGGAGCCCTCGGCTACCCTGGACGACTGGTGGACCCTCTACACCGACGGCTCCTCCGCAACTAAAGCATGCGGGGGAGGGGTAGTCCTCGTTACTCCTGAGGGCTTCAAGGCCTACTATGCAATCCGCTTCTCCTTCAGAGTCTCCAACAACGAGGCCGAGTATGAGGCCCTCCTATGTGGCCTTCGGCTGGCTGCTAACATGAAGGCTCGGCAGATCCATATCAAATGCGACTCCAAGTTGGTCGTTGGCCAAATCTCCGAGGAGTATGAGGCCAAGGAGGGAAGAATGAAACAGTACAAGGAGGCGGCCAACGAGTTGCTTAAGGTATTTGAGGCACACTCTCTCACTCAAATACCGAGGGCTCAGAACTCCGAGGCCGACATACTATCTAAGCTCTCGACCGACTCCCCCGAGCACATCTCCAAGATTGCTAAAATTGAGGAACTCAGTCTCTCAAGTATCCATGCAAGCCCCGTCATGAACATACAACAACGCCAAGAGGACTGGATCTCGGATATCATCACCTTCATCTCCACAGGGCAGCTACCCGAGAATGAGACCCGCGCTAAACTAGCAAAGCTGAGGGCTCCTAGCTACACCATCGAAGACGGAAGACTCTACAAACGGTCTTACAACGGCACGCTACTTCGGTGCCTTCATCAAGATGAAGCCGAGGTCGCAATGGAGGAAGTGCATAGTGGCACTTGCTGAGCTCACCAGGGACCCTTCTCCATGTCCCGAAGGCTCATTCTCCAGGGCTACTTCTGGCCAACCATGGCCAGAGATTGTGCTGACCTTGCCCGAAGGTGCACCGCATGCCAACATTTCCAGAAAGCCCCCGGCAGGCCAGCGGTCAACTATGCCCCCATCAGCACATCCGTCCCCTTTTCTCGATGGGGGATAGACCTTGTGGGCCCTCTGCCGAGGGGGTACCTCCAACAACAGGTACATCATTGTGGCCATCGACTACTTTACCAAGTGGGTGGGTGGAGGTTGAGCCCCTCGCCAGTATCACAGAGGCGAAGTGCCGTCACTTCGTCCTCAAGAACATCCTCACAAGGTTTGGCGTCCCCCAGCAGATCATCTCCGACAACGGAACACAATTTGAGGCAGCCCCCTTTTGTGCCCTTCTGGAGGCATGGGGCATCAAACACACCTTCTCCTTCGTTGCCTACCCTCAAGGAAACGGGCAAGTAGAGAACGCCAACCGGACCTTGCTCGAGGGCCTCAAAAAGAAGCTGGAGGCCGAGGGCGGTGGCTGGGTAGAAGAACTCCACAACATCCTTTGGGCCTACCGCACCACCCCTCGGCGAGCAACAGGTGAAACACCTTTCTCCCTCTGCTACGGGTTTGAAGCCAAAGCTCCTACAGAAGTCACCTTTCCCACCCGGAGGGTGATCCAATATGACCCCGAGGTCAACGACAGCAACATGGCCCTCGACCTCCACCTCCTTTCAGAACGCCGGGAGCAAGCCTTCATTCGGGCAGAGAACTACCGAAGGCAAGTCAAAAGCTACATCGACGCCAAGGTTCGCACCAGAGAATTCCAAGTGGGGGACTATGTCCTCCGGAGGAGGGAAGCCAGCCAACCGACCGAGGGAGGCAAAATAGCACCAAAATTCGAAGGTCCCTACATCATTGCAGCCATCATCAAACCCGGGACTTACAAGCTCAAACGCCCCAACGGGAAAGAGGTCCGTAGGCACTGGAATATACACCACTTAGTTAAATTTTATCAATAATGTAAGAGCGGCCAAGCCCTCATAACTAGTGAATGTACAATCCTATGGCCCAAGGCCTCCAATTTTGAAGAATGAAGACACATTCAAGACACCAAGAACAACCGCAAAACACTTATGAGCGGCCCAACCCTCATATCAACTACAGGCCCCAGGCCTCACCACGAGAAGAACCCCCTCCGGCACCAAGTGCCGAGGGCGGACACCATCAACACCTTCAACAACAGTGAAAACACCAAGTGTTTCAAACAAGACCCCTCGGTACCAAGTACCGAAGGTGGGGACTCCCATCACCGGCAACAGGAAACACCAAGTGTTTCATTTCAAGACCCTTCGGCACGCAGTGCCGGGAGTACACATCTCCACCATCAACATCAAAAAGAAGAACACCAAGTGTTCCTACAGAAGACCCCTCGGTACCAAGTACCGGGGGTACACATCTCACCCATCAACGTCAAATAGAAGAAGAACACTAAGTGTTCCTACAGAAGACCCCTCGGTACCAAGTACCGGGGGGCTACATATCGAAACTAACACCAAGTGTTGTTTCTAAAAGCCGTACCCCACGAGGACGCATAAACCGAAGGCGCCACCATCGGTGCCGGCGGCACGTAGTGCCCCCGGCCATTTGCAACTGGTGTGCAAATGAAAACCCTTCCTTGAAACGCTTTCCGCGTCACTACCCCCAGGGTATGACAGGCATGAGAAATGCCCAGGATTCGACTTTCAAAAACGGAACGCTTTCCGCGTCATCACCCCAAGGGTATGTCAGACACGAGAAATGCCCAGGATTCGACTTCCAAACCGAAACGCTCCCCGTGCTACCACCCCAAGGGTGTGGCAGGCCACGGACTATGTCTAGCGCCGAGGGGACGACTTTCAAAAATGAGGCGCTTTCCGCGCCATCCCCCAAGGGGAGGCAGGTTACAGACCACCATATCTTGTGCCCAGGAAACAACCCTCGATCCCCTCGGAACTCGGAAGGTTAACCCGAGGGAGGAGAGCCATTGGTGTATTCTGATGGTCTCCTGATAGGCCCAACCTTACCAAGAAACCAAGTTTCTTGATGCCTTCCCTTCACCACCAACAAAAAAAAAACAGAGGGGGTGAAGGGGAGTAGACTCATAGAGAAATCAATGAGTACAACACTCCAACAAATCACAGCATACCGAGGGCTCCTATGTCCCGAAGGTTACTACTCAACAACACAAAGGGATTGGACTGTCTCAAGTACACTAAACGACTAAGTTCACCTCAAGTAAGTGCCGAGGGCACCTACCATCGGTCATCCATTGCTACCGAGGGGTCCCCCCATCCTGTAAAAGGGGATGCAACTGACTAAGGCAGCTCAAGAACCCTTCAAGTGAATGCCGAGGGCACCTATATCCCACCAGCATTCACTACAACATCAATACCCTACAAATTTTCCTAAGTCTACACTTTTGGAAAACGACAACAGCCGGAGGCTCATATATCACCCAACAACCGAAGGCATCTATTACAAATCATCAAAGGCCAACCAAGGGGGCATATTCCAAAATAATGTCGCCCTCGGAAAATCTCAATGGGAAAACACTACTAACCAAAGGCTACACAAGGAAGCAACACTTAGAAAATTTTCTAAGTCCTGAAGATTGGGCCCTCGGCCTGATCAATATTTCAACTGAGGAACCATGATAGCCGAAGGCTACGAGATGCAACGACACTTAGAAAATTTCCTAAGTCCTACATATTTTTCCCTCGGTCAAACTACTTATACATCAAGGAGAAGGCTATCACCCCGGAGCCGAGGGCTACTTGACACCATGCATTGGGAAGTAAGGCTAAACATGAAGGTTCACCCAATGATCTGAGGGCTCCTATCGGGACCACACGAAGGCTCAACATCTGAGGTCTACTTAGAAAATTTTTGAAGTCCTGAATATTTGCCCCTCGGGCAGACTCCTCACTAACCGAAGGTTCAACATCCACAACACACTTAGAAAAATTTTCTAAGTCCTACATATTTGGCCCTCGGTCAAATATTCACACATCAGGAAGGAGGCTGCCAGCCGAGGGCTTCCAATGGGAGGCTACACTTAGAAAAAATTCTAAGTCCTAACTATTGCTGGGCCGTCGGTTGTATATCCAGCGAGGGGCGCCCAACTACCGAAGGCTAAAAACTGTATTCAAACACTTGGAAGAATATTTCCTAAGTCCTAAGCATACATTCAAAGGAGCAAAGGCATACATTCAAAACGAAACGAAGGCATACATCCAAGGAAAAACACTCGGAGGAAACGAACTATACAGAAAGCCCGAAGGCAAACATTCATGCATTCAGGGAGGAGTTAAAGTATATGTGTTACAATATGGCCGAGGCCGAGAGTACACGAATATTCATTACAAACGAAAAGCAAAGGTATTCAAAAGCTACTAAGTACAAGTGTTGTCTTCTGCCGTGGCCTCCTCGGCGGGCTTCGAAGTGACCTCCTCCCCGATGGCGTCCTCGGCATCACCATCGCCGGATCCCCCCATCATCATGGAGTCATGGATCACGGGCCTCTCTTCGCCCGGGGGGAGGGGGTTTCTCACGTCTGGCTGCAAAGGAGGAAGGCCATACGCTGAGGGATCGAACTCCTCGAGGGAGACTTGGAAGTGTCTGGCCAGCCGCCGATACACAAGGTGCTGAGTGAAGAATTCACCCCCTTGGTAGTAACTATCTCCCTTCTCCGCCATCCAGTCTCCCCCGGGGCCCTTCACCCAGTCGTCTACCGATGACTCTATGACCGAGGCCACCCACTGCCGCCTATCTTCGGCTTTCCAGCCCTCGGCCATGAATACGACGACAACTTCTTCTCGGGCTTTGGCGATGGCCTCGGCCTTAGCTATCTCCGCCTCCTCGGCAGCTTTCTTGGCTGCCCTCTCAGCCTCCTGCGTGGCTTCCTCCGCTGCAACTTTGTCCTCAGCAGCCTTCCGGAGATCTTCCTCCAGCATCGCCATCTGCTTCACGGCCTCGGAGTTCTTCAGGACGAGCTCCTTCATCTCCCGATCCTGCTCCGCCTTCCGGAGGCGCCATTGCTCAAGCCTCCGCGCGTGCTCCCCGAGGGCTACGCAAGCCTGCAGAACAACAGAAAGAGGGATCAGATTAACATGAAAAGAACATTGAAAGTAAAACGCAAAACCTAAGGGAGCAAACTTACAGTTAGCGAAGACTGGAGGATCCTGTTCTCGAGGGCCTCGTCATCGTAAGTGGAGAGGGCAGTCTTGTCCATCACCGAGGTAATCCCCCTCAGGAAAGCTTTCGGCTCCGCCGAGCTGTGTAGAACAGAAGCCCCCGGGGCCAGAGAGAGCTGCAGGATCTCCCGAGGGGGGCTTCTCAGGGGAGGATTGGATTGGGCCATCACCGCAGTATCAACCGGGGGGTCCGAAGAGGGGCGGTCCTCGATGACCACCAAGGGGGCATCCTTGGCGACAGTGCCCCCTGTGCCCCGCTGCTTCTTGGCCGGGGGCTCAACCACCTTGCCCCCCTTCTTCTTCTTCTTTGTGGCCCCCTCCGCCACACCAACGACCCCCTCAGCAGCAGAGGGCTCCGGGACCTCTTTTTGGAAGAAGGCTCCCACGGGCGGTTGGACCGAAGGGTCCTTCTTTTGGGCCTGGGACTTGCCTTTCTTCTTCTTCAGGGCGAAGAGTTTGCCGACATCCATGCTAACTCCTGCAAACACAAACAAATGGGTTAGACCGAAAGAGAAAAGAGCGAAAGAAAAGGAGAGGGGAAGATTCTAAGTACAAAAAAAAGGAAAAAAATAAAAGGGGGGGAGGCCCTCGGAGACTACTTCCTGTCAGCACGGGATACTTCTCATCTGTTTCGCCAAGGAAGCGATATCTGCGGAAGCCGAGGGCAAAGAGCTCCTTGTCAGCAGTGAAGTCCTTGATGGACACTTGCTTCGTGCGGCCCGCCGGGATTTTGGCTATTATCGAGCCATCCTTCTCCAATGCAGCACTTCCAACTTTCGGATGCCTACGGAAGCGATCCCTAAGCTCCATCGGGAATGGGCTCTCGGCGATCCTGACGTAACACCACCTCTCCTTCCAGTCTTTGTTGGACGAGGGCGCTTCCGTGAATAACTTCCACCGAGCCACCTGTTGCAGATTGGCGAACCCCTCGGCGTTCGCATGACCCCCTCGGCAGAGGTTGAGGCTCTGGAAAAACAGGTCCAAGCTGGGGGTCACCCCTCGGGCCCGGCAGAGGTTCAGAAAGCCCGCCACGTAGGAGTGGCTGTTGGGCGTCACCTGGCAGGGGACCAAGCCCACATACCGGAGATATTTCCGAAGGAATGGGTGCAGGGGGAACCGGAGCCCCATTGACACCGACAGGACGTGCACAGCAATGCACCCCTCGGGGGCCCGGGAAAGAACGTCGTCTGGGCCCGGCGCCACCACCACAACCGAGGGCCCCACGTGCAGCTGGGTCACATACATGTCCTCCCTATCAGCCTTCGAGCCAATCTCCAGGGCAGCAGTGTTGAGCCAGGAATACCCCTCGGGCACATCTATGGGTTTCCCCTGATCGGCAGCGACAATTTTCTTCTTGGGTGCAGTTTTTTTCTTCTCCGGTTGGTTCCCGGGGGCCACTCTTATCGGCATCGGGTCTAGGGGTAGAGAGCTCCCTGCCTCACCAGCACCCTGAGGGGGAAGGACGGCCACGGTCACCCTCATCCTCTCCTTTGCTTCCTCCTCCTCTGCAACCTGCATGGCGAGGGCCAGCTCTTCGTCTTCCACCTCCTGCTCGAAGCCCTCGGCTTCAACTTCAGCCAACAGCTCCTTCTGCACTTCTACTGCCATCGCAACATCCTCCTGGGCCGAGGACTGTTCGTTTGAGGACTCCACATCCGAGAGGACTTCATCCTCCATCGAGGGCGCCCCCGAGATGTCTTGAGAATCACTCTGTGAAGACATTGCTATACTACGTCGAGGGTTCGGAGACGCTAAGTACTCTAAGCTACCCACCTAATCTAAGGCCACAAAGACAGCTAGCTAAGAGGTGAAGTGCGAATGGAGAACTGACCTTAGAATCTGATCGAGGGCTGCTGTTTCTCTCTCTAGAAAATTTGGCAGAGCTTCGCTATAAGGATTTTGCACAAGGGGAAGGAAGCCCGACCATGGGTATTTATAGGCGCTGGAATCCGGGCTTGGGCCTGGAAACCGGGCCTCCGGATGGACTGTCATCATTACACGCCGTGTCTTCGCCCAACCGGTGACGCCGCCCACGGACAGCCAACCATCACGCGCCACGTGTACTCCCCCCCAACGGCTATATCCTGACGTTACATATTCCAACGGCTATATTCCCAATGGCTATATTCTGGGAGCCTGTAACACTTGAGATTTAATTTAAAAGGATTAATAGTACTACTCATACCAACAGAGGTGCATCTCCTTTTAAGGGAGCTCATCACCCAAGAACTCCAAAGTTAAGCGTGCTTGCACGGGAGTAGTCTTGGGATGGGTGACCCCCCTGGGAAGTTTCTCAGGGCGCGCACGAGTGAGGACAAAGTGCGCGATAAAGGCTCGTGGTGGTTTGTGGGGACAGTACTAGAGGTCTGGAGTAACTACCTCGGGGCCTGCGGGGCCGGGGTGTTACAAATGGTATCAGAGCAACCCTGCGACAGTGTGCTGATTCGTTGGATATCGGGCGGGCACTTAGCAGGGGAAAAGATTCTGGGATATGATTGAGATTGGTTTATGGGCACAACGAGGACGTTGCGTTCCTAAGTGGGGGTGATTGTAACACTTGAGATTTAATTTAAAAGGATTAATAGTACTACTCATACCAACAGAGGTGCATCTCCTTTTAAGGGAGCTCATCACCCAAGAACTCCAAAGTTAAGCGTGCTTGCACGGGAGTAGTCTTGGGATGGGTGACCCCCCTGGGAAGTTTCTCAGGGCGCGCACGAGTGAGGACAAAGTGCGCGATAAAGGCTCGTGGTGGTTTGTGGGGACAGTACTAGAGGTCTGGAGTAACTACCTCGGGGCCTGCGGGGCCGGGGTGTTACAGAGCCCCCGGATTTTCTTACTTCACTCCACTTCATCAAGGAGAGCCTCCGGGTACACTTACCCAGAGACGCCCCCGGGTTGTGCCCCACACAGCACATAACAGTCGCTTTCGGGATCACTCCTTCAGAAGCCCAAGGCTTCATATCAGGCCACCCCTCGGGGATTCCCCCTCAGCACTGTAAGGGTCGGGTAGCCCCCAGGGAGTATGCCTCATTGACGGATAGCCTACGGCACACAGGTAATGGGAGCCCTCGGATATCCTCATCACCAACTAATCAACAAGCAAGGGACACCCCGGTAACAATTCAACTACTGCCCTCATCCATCACGCCCTCGATCCCTAGATTGAGGGGCTCCCCTTCGGCACCTCCCATGACATCAACGACAAGCCTCCGGCTATTCAACACATGAGCCCTCAGAACAAGGAGAGCCTTCAGCATTACCGTTATTCTCCATTTTGGACCAAGGTTTCACATTTTCGATTCATCGTTGGGGGAATTCGGTGCGCTCTTTTTCCGTCATTAGGATTTTTTCCCACAGGGTTTTTCCTAATGAGGTTTTTAACGAGGCATCCCCCCAAAATGAAACGAAAAGCGTCAGACTTCGGCCCGCAACAGCAACGCAACTACTTCACTCCTTTTCACCACTTTGCAAGTGCCTCAAGGAGTGGGGGACTGGAGGACCCCCTCGGGAAAAATCACAAAAATTACAAACATGACCCCTTAAGTCCCGACATGTGGGTAACTGAGGGGCTGCCCTCGGCAGAATAAACAAACAGCAAACTACCCACGACTCTACGAACTACAAACGAAACAACGGCAGAGGACAAGCACAATTACTCCTTTTCCCTCAAGTACATTTCGACAAAAGGAGTGAGGGACTCCTGATGGAGTATATGGCCCGGGGACCCCCGGCCCACAGACTCCTACTACTCCAAACAAGGCCCAACAGGCCCAGAAGACCCAACAGGCCCAAATCACAGCGCCCAGAGTACCAAGCAGCCCACAATGCGCACCAGGGGCGCCTTCGGCCCCCTGGCCGAGGGCTCTAACTCCCACAGGAGGGCCAAAATAGGAAAACAAGATGACTGGGGAACACGGCGAAAATCACTAGCCCTCGGCACCTGGAGCCCTCGGCACCAAGAGGGTCCCTAGTACTCGGAGCCCTCGGTTAGTCCTCTACAGCCGAGGGCACCTTTCCCGACATGATATCTGCACCACATGCGTACAGATCACCGTACCCTGTACAAACGTCCCATCCAACAGCCGCATTAAATGCGTCCACATGCGGCAGCCAGCGCCAACCAGTTGAGGTGACCCCTCGGCCAATGGGCGCTTGACACGTGTCCCTGTCCGGCATTTATTGCTACTATAAATAGCACCCCATTTCCCCATTTGTAACCACGCTGAAAACGCTCCACACTTTATAATATACTTTCTCTCTCTATATTTACTTGCTCTGACTTCTCTCTTATTACTCCCCATAATAACCCCTCGGATAAGCTACCCCCCGGGTACACTATCCATCAATAGGCATACCCGATCGGGTATGTCAGGGTACCCGGTCGGGTACACGATCTTTAAACCTGAATTAGCCACCCAAAACACCCATTTCATCTTCCCCAAACCTCCAATTTCGAAGTTTCTTTCTCCCATTACTCCCTCAAATCTCCACCAAATCTTTCCAAACCAACGCCAAAATCTTCACCACATTTCCCTCTCCACCCCATATCCATCAACACCACATTTTTCTCCAAAAAAACTCAAGTCCAAAAATAATGCCTTACGCCCTCCCCCAAGTCCGAAATTTGGAACTCAAAATTCAAAGCATCAAGCGAAAATGGCACCAAAGAGAACAAGGGGCGAGAGTATTTCATCTAGAGCACCGGTCAGCCCAGTTATGATGGAGACGAGCACTAGGGACAGTGCTTCGAGTTAAGTGAGGGGGAGTCACTCATCGGTGCGTACTTAAGTTTGATACCTTGTAAACTAGCATTATTTTCTTCGCAAACAAAATAAAATGAAATGCTAGTTAGGTTGAAAACCCAAAAAATGGGCAATCTAAGCAAAAAAGGCTTACAAAAAAATGATGAGTGAGTGGAGAGGTGGAAAAATAAAAGAGATGCTAGGATGAAAACCTGAAAAGGCTCCTAGGCAAAATGAGAGATATGAGATATATATTTGTTTTTACACGACATCATTTAATCTCTTGAAGATGAAAAGAGGAGATGAGCATAGAAGGCCATGAAACCCAAGAAGATATTATTCTTTGAGCTAAACACTCAATGTAAAACTCATATGTTATCCTTGGTGGTCTTTTGCTTTTTCTGGTTAATTGTTGAACTTTTGAGGACTTGGAACTGCTAAAGATGTGACTTTACTCGAGGACGAGTAAAGAAGCTAAGTGTGGGGGAGTTGATATTCATGTAATTTCCGATTGTATGTTTGTACTTTTAACTAGTTTTTATTATTTCTAGTTAGGAAATTACACACTTTTGGTGTAATACTTTATTTTCATATTTATTTGTAATTTGTTTAGATTAAGACTTTTCTGAGCTAAACACGTCAAAGATCATCCAAGGGATCAAGATTGGACCTTAAAAGATCAAGGAAAGTGCAAGGAGGCAAGAAAGATTTCGATTTGGAAAAAATACTCATGTACCCGGTCGGGTATTGCCTATACCCGATCGGGTATTTGCTTGATTCGATTGTCCAAATCAAATCCGGGAACAAATGATCGTGGGAGCAAATTTTCGTAAAGATTCGTCACATACCCGATCGGGTATGCCGACACACTCGACCGGGTATGCCCAGAAAAGTGAATTTCTGGGAAATTTCCTAAGATACCCGGTCGGGTATCCTATATACCCGGTCGGGTATCAGACCCTGCAGCTCCCAAAAGCCTATATATACACCCCTTTCCTTCACAATAAGATCACGAATTCACATATACTTCTTAGCTCAGTTTAGAATAACATTTCTTATATTTTTATAGCATGTTTAGTCTCCAAATGAGGAGCTAAACTTCCATTTCTTGGTGTTGCTCTTGAAGCTTATTGATTATTAAAGTTGTGAGTTATTTTGTTAAACTTCTTCCCTTGAATATTAATTATTAGTTCTTTCCTTAATACTATCTCTATATTAATGTTAGGGAGTGTTGCTAAGATGACAATTAGCTAACATCTTGACATTAGTTATAGTAGTATTTTCTTCCTCTATATTAATGTTGGGGAGTGTTGCTAAGATGACAATTAGTTAACATCTTGATATTAATTATAGTAGGATTCATCTTCTTTAATAATATTCTTCCTTGAATATTAATTAATTCCTATTCATATTTTATATTAATATTTTGAACATTACTTAAAGGATCAACTAGTTTTCTTTCATATATTAATTATTACTAGAAACGATCAACGAACCGATGGTTAATCGTTGATGGTTTCACAAGTAAGTAACTTCGGTTTATTAATGCACGGTCGTGGTTAATAAACTTAAGAGGGATTAATTTTGTTGGTTAAACCGAAACCGTTGTGTTGAGGTTATCAATCTCAATTGATTTCATCAAGGAGTTAGAAAGATTAAATGCTACTATTAAATCGGTATAAGGCGTTGTTCTATATTTGATTAATAGTAAGGGTTATTAATGAACGGTCGTTGTTAATAACTACCCTTGATGAAGTGGAAATACTCCCCGATTGAGTATTCGAGAGGGAATAAGTTATAGATATAACAATGATCGACTAAAATATATCAACAAGTGGAAAGTAGCAATGCCAGGTCCTTTTTATCTTTGAATTAAATCTCATATAGGTCGTTCATCTTAGTTTTTAATTTAATTAAATCATTCATCACCAAAAACCCCCTTTATTTACTAAGTTTCATAAAAAGAGAATTATTCCTTTCCCTGTGGATACGAACTCTACTACGCTATACTACGTATAAGTGTTAGTATTGAATTTATTTTGACGCACCGTGACAAAGTGCTCGTCAGTATGGCAGGCCAAAGACTACGTCTCGTGATGAGGGAACGACTTTCAAAACTGAGGCGCTTTCTGTGCCATCCCCCAAAGGGAGATAGGCAACAGATTATGTCTCGTGCCCAGGAAACGACCCTCGATCCCCTCGGAACTCGGAAGGTTAACCCGAGGGGGGAGCTAATGGTGTATGCTGTTGCCTCCCGATAGGCCAAACCTTACCAAGAAACCAAGTTTCTTGAAGCCTTCCCTTCACTACCAAAAAAAAAAGAAAAAAGTGGGGTGAAGGGGAGTAGACTATCGAGGCCAAACCTTACCAAGAAACCAAGTTTCTTGAAGTTTCTTGAAAACAACGACTCAAGGGATATCGAGGGCATCCACTTTCCGTCCGCCCTTACTACAACATGAATGTCTTACAAAATTTTCCTAAGTCCACACTTTGGAACCCACTATGGCCGAGGGCGAGCACCCACGGACATGATCTTGAATTTCAGCAACCCCCGGCACTACAATCTACACCGGAGGCTAGTACTCACAGGGCTCATTTACCGAAGGCCAAGTGACAAGTGACACATGGGAACTTTTTCTAAGTCCCAAATATTAGGCCCTCGGTCAAATCATCATGCAAGTCAGGGGACCTAATAACCGAGGGCCACACAATGCACACCACTTGGAAAATTTTCTAAGTCCTAAATGGATGGCCCTCGGTGAAATCTCCATGCAGCCAGAGGGGTCACATAACCAAAGGCTCAGTAGTGAAACTACACTTGGAAAAATTTTCTAAGTCCTAAATATTTGGCCCTCGGTCGAATCTCCATGCAGCCAGAGGGGTCACACAATCGAAGGCTCAGTGGTGAAGCTACACTTGGAATATTTTTTCTAAGTCCTAAATGTTAGGCCTTCGGCCATACATCTAGCCAGGCATACATTCACGCACGAAGGAAAAGCAAGGCGGGGAAAGACGAAAGCATACAAAAGAGAATGACAACCGAGGGCAACAGTTGTGAGCAACACTTAGAAAAATATTCTAAGTCCTAAAATTTTGGGCCCTCGGTCAAATCTTGACGGCTGCCCAAGTTCAGAGGGAAGCATCCGCCATGGGCCCAGTACTGAACAAACACTTAGAATGATTTTCTAAGTCCTACATGATTGCCCCCCGGTCAAATCATAATGCAAACATACACGCATACATGAAAGGAATGTAAAGAAAAATGAAGGCCATTCACTTACTAGAAAAAAAAAGAAAAGTAAATTCATGCATCTCAAAAGCCCGAAGGCGTCATCCATAAAAGAGAACAAGAATGATGTTAAGTGTTTGGTACAAACGGGCCGAAGCCGAGAGCTATATATTGTCATTGCAACAAATCGTTCAAGGATTTACAAATACAAGATCATTCGGTGGTTTCTCCCTCGGCAACTTTGGAGGTGACCTCTTCTCCGATGGCCTCGTCACCACCGCCCTCGCCGGACCCCCCCATCATCATAGAGTCATCAATCACGGGCCTCTCTTCGCCCAGGGGGAGGGGAATTCTTACATCTGGTTGTAGAGGGGGAAGGTCGTACGCCGCCGGGTCGAATTCATCAAGAGAGACATTAAAGTAACGGGCAAGCCTCCGGTATATCAGATGCTGGGTGAAGAACTCACCTCCTTGGTAGTAGCAGTCGCCTCTCTCGGCCAACCACATCTTACCGGGGCCTTCAACCCAGGCATCTATCTTCTTCTGCACCACGGAGGATACCCATTCTTCCTTGTCGGCAGCCTCCCAGCCGCCGGCAATGAAGGCATCAACTGTAGACTTCCCGGCGGCAGCCACCGCTTCAGCTTTGGCAGTCTCAGCCTCCTCGACAGCCTTCTTCGCAGCCTCAGCGGCAGCCCTCTCGGCCTCAGCTTTGCCCTCAGCTTGACCCTCCGCTTTGGCTCTCTCAGCTTCAGCCTTCGCCCGTCGAAGGTCCTCCTCTAGCGTAGCCATCTGCCTTACGACATCAGAGTTTTCATGGATGAGCTTCTTCAACTTCTCATCCTGCTGAGCCTTCAGAAGACGCCACTCTTCGAGCCTCCTGGCCTGCTCACCGAGGGCTATGCAAGCCTGCGATCAATAAACAAGCAGGTTAGATTATCGTTCAAAAGGTGCTAAGTGAGTAAAGAAGGAAAAAGAACAGAGGCTTACAGAAAGAGTAGACTACAGGATCTGGCTCTCTAGGGCAGCGTCGTCATAAGTGCCGAGGGCTACCATGTCCATCCCCGAAGTAATCCCCCTCAGGAATGCCTTCGGTTCAACTATGCCGTGCATCACGGAAGTTCCCGGGGGAAGGGAGAATTGCAAGGTCTCCCGGGGAAAGTCTCCCAAAGGGAGGCCTGTCGGAGCCGTCACCGCGGTCGCGACCGGGGGCTCAGAAGAGGATTGCTCCTCGATTATCATCACGGGGGAAGCTCTCTCTGTGACATCCCCTGCCTTCTTCTGCCTCTTTTCCGGATGGCTTCCCCCTTCCCGGACTTCTTCTTCTTCGTGGCCGCATCGGCTTGAGAAACCCCTGCCCCGTCAGCAGTGGGAACAGCTGCAGAAGGCTCCACCCCGTCCTTCTGAAAGAACGCATCCACGGGCTGCTGGCCCGAAGGATCCTTCTTCATGGCTTGGGCCTTGCCCTTCTTCTTCTTCATAGCAAACAGGGCGTTCACATCCATGTTATTACCTGCAAAAACACAGCACAAGATGGTTAGGCCGAAGGGGATCCACCACAGTGGCATGGATCGAACACAAAAAATTGCTAAGTACTAAGACATATGGCCTTCGGGGAACTACCTCCTACAAAATCAAGGACGGGGTACTTCTCATCCGTCTCCCCTAGGAAACGGTAACGCTGGAAGCCAGGCCCGTACAAATCATCGTCAAGGGTCAGCTCCTTGACTGTCAGATGCTTTTTACGCTCCTCCGCAATAGCAGAGATTTTCCTCCCAGCCTTCTCGAGGGCAGCACTACCCTCCGGCTTTATGTGCCTCCGGAAGTAATTCCTTAGCTCCCTCGGGAATGGATTGTCAGCCATCTTCACGTAACAGAAACGATCCCTCCAGCCCTTGTGGGACGAGGGCACGTCATCGAAGAGTCTCCACGGGGCAATCTGCTGGAGGTTAGTGAAGCCTTCAGAATTTACATGCCCCCCCCCCCCCCCCCCCCCCCGGCAAAGGTTGAAGCTCTGGAAGAACAGCTCGAGGCTAGGAGCCACCCCCCGGGACTCGCACAGGTGCAGGAAGCCAGCAATATAAGAGTGGCTGTTAGGGGTGAGTTGGCAGGGGGCTAGGCCAACATATCTTAAGTACTCCAGGAGGAAGGGGTGCAAGGGAAAGCGGAGGCCCATTGAAACGGAGAGGATTTGGACTGCGAAGCACCCCTCGGAAGACCGGGAGAGTACGTCATTCGGACCCGGCTCAACCACGTCCGCCGAAGGCCCCACGTGCAACTGCGTCACATAGCACTCAGCCCGATCAGCCCTCGAACTTATCGCCAGGGCAGTAGTGTACAGCAACGAATACCCCTCGGGAATCCCCACTGGCTTCCTCAGATCTTCAGCACTACCTTTTTTCTTGGGGGGCCCCAGCCTTATTGCTCTTCTTCGACGGGGCCATCCTGAGAGGTTCCGGGTTGAGCGACCGGGAGGTGCTGCCCTCACCCGCATTGCGGGGGGGAAGGACGGCAACAGTATCCTTCATCCTCTCCTTTTGCTCCTCCTGCTCAGCAACTTGAACGGCGAGGTCCATCTCCTCGTCTTCGATCACCTGTTCGAAGTCCTCAGTTTCGGCCTCGGCGACGAGGTCTTTCTGTACCTCCATGGCCATCGCAACATCATTCCCGGCCGAGGGCTGCTCGCTTGAAGACTCCACATCAGAGATGCTCTCCTCCTCAACTGATGGATCCCTCGAGATATTTTGGGAGTCACTTTGAGAAGACATGTCTTAAAACTAAGGGCCGAAGGTTTTTCGAAAGTAAAGAATTCCTAAAGGGTTCAAAAGCTACAACACAAAATCCAAGGAACGAGGTAGCAAAATATGCTAAGGAAGTCAAGAACAAGAGGAAGAACTGACCTTTGGGAGTTTGATTTGATCGAGGGGAACTTTCTCTCTCTAGAAATATTTTTGCCAGAGCTTCGCTACAATGATCGCACAAGAAGAATGGCCCTGACCATGGGGTATTTATAGCCTCCCAACTCCGGGCTTGGGCCAAGAAACCGGGCCCCCGAGAGAAAAATCATCATTACACGCCATCCCTTCCGCCAACCGGTGACACCCGCCTGCAATCAGCCAACGGGTGCACGCCATGTGGACATCACCTCCAATGGCTATATTCCGACGATCCATATTCCAACGGTCATATCTCAACGACTCTATTTCGCAGGCTAAGGTGCCCTCAGCCGACACCTATCAAACAACACTACGCATGCCTTCGGGCTTCCTCCATCGGACTCCTTCATCAAGGGGAGCCCCCGGCTTAACAACGGGAAAACCCCTCAGGACCCCTCAGCCCTCAACATGTCGAGAACCAGGAAGCCCCCAGGGCACGCCTTCAAATAACAGGGAACCCCTCGGCACACAGGGACAATCACTGGCATTCATCAACAACGATCACGCCTTCAACCTCATTGACTGGAAGACTACCCTCGGCAGTCCCCGGGAGGCCCGCTCATGCTTATCAGCTACGGACACCTTCGGAGGAATGCCCCCAGCAGGCCCCCCAGGATATCAACAAAGCCCCTTCGGCAACTCCACAGACGCGCCCTCAGATCAAGGGTAGCCTTTGGCATAAAGGTTTGACCTTTTCGATTCATCATTGGGGGAATTCGGTGCACTCTTTTTCCCTCATTAGGATTTTTTCCCACGGGGTTTTTCCTAATAAGTTTTTTAACGAGGCATCCCCCCAAAATGAAACGAAAAGTGTCAAACTTCGGCCCCATACAACAGCAGGCACTACTCTACTCCTTTTCACCACTTTACAAGTGCCTCAAGGAGTGGGGTACTGAAGGACCCCTCCGGGAAAATTCACAAAAATGCCAAAATCACAAAAATGCCAAAAATTATTCACACAAAAAGCATCAACATCCTTCAGTCCCAAAATGCGGGGGACTGAAGGACTGCCCCCGACAGAATCATGTGCAAAACGCAAATCTCTCACAGGTTTACAAACTACAACAAGGCAGCATCAGAGGACAACCGCAATTACTCATTTTCCCTCAAGTACCTTTCTGTAAAAGGAGTGAGGGACTCCTGATGGAGTATATGGCCCAGGAACCCCCGGCCCATAGACTCCTACTACTATAGCAAAGGCCCAATAGGCACAGCGCCCCAAGTGCCAAACAGCCCATGACGTACACAGGGGTGCCTTCGGCCCCTTGGCCGAAGGCTCATAAACTTACAGTACAGGTGCTTTTAAGCGCTCAAAGTGTCTGGGAGAAAAAGGCAAAAACAGTAGCCCTCGGCACCTAGAGGCCCCCGGGTTGAAGAGGCTTCGGCTAATCATATACAGCCGAAGGCACCTCTCTCAACAGTATCTCTCATCCACATGCGCTGGATCAATGTACCAAGTACAAATGTCACATCCAACCACCGCATTTAATGCGGCCACATGCGGGTGCCAGTGCCACCCCGTTGAGGTGACCCCTCGACCACCAGAATGATGACACGTGTCCTTACCTAGCATTTATTGCTGCTATAAATAGCACCCCTTTCCCCATTTGTAAACCAGGCTAAATGCGCTCAATACATTCTCAGCAATATATATTCTCTCTCTTACATTTACTCTGACTTCTCTCTACTCTCTCCCCGCAATAACCCCTCGGATAAACTACCCCCGGGTACACTTATCCATCAATGTGTATTATACTTTTCATTTTTAAAATACACGATTTTTTGTGAAGTTTTCAAAAAAATCATAAACGGTAAAATTATACACGAATTATATGTTACGAGAATTATACGAGAATAAACTAACAAAGCCTGTAACTAATAAATCTTTGCAACTTAACAATTTGTTACCGGAAATTACACTTTTCGACAATAAATGTAATTAATGCTGGTGGATTCGTTTTTGGTATATTTTTTTTAACGAAAAGTGTACTTTTTTGAGAAAGTCCTTAAATTGCAAATATTTATTAGTTGTATGACCATACTTCTAAGTGACTAAAGTTACCGGACTAATAATGAAAACAACCTAAACCAAATATTACTATTAGTACTATTAATTTACTATATATTATTATATCTATTGTTATTTGCTTACCCATCTTTCATTCCATATGTGGGCACAGGTTATGGATAATGGGATGAGAAAGCATACCCTGAATAGTACTGCTGCTTCGGACGCTGATCCCGTGCTGAAATACATTACCCAGATTCTACTGGAGCAGGAGCAGAGCATTGATGAGCCCTTTGATCTCATTGCTCTTACAGCTACTGAGAACTCCTATTATGAAGCATTGCATGAGAATCGTTCGTCACTGTTTGATAGCAATGCTGGAAGAAGCTCCAGGCATGATAATGTTGATGGCATTATTGATCCCAGAGACTCGGAATCACCATGTGTGACAAGCGAGCCTACCTCGCATCTCGCCATCCAGTTAACATCATCATCAAATAACTATGACTTAAATGGTTCTTCTTCATATGGCTTTGACAGTGCAATGATGTCTTTCCTAAGAGCTAGTTCATCGGTTCGAAATGTATTTGGTGGCAATGATGATACCGAGTCCAAATTGGAATTCCAGAGATGCATGGAGGAAGCTAGTAGCTTCCTTCCCGGTCACAATAAGTTGGTAATGGATGATTTGGAGGCTACCAAAGATGTTTTTGTGATTGATACAGAGAAAGACCATTTGCGTAGAGGAAAGAAACATCATTACCTTCCACAAGAAAGTGGAGTAGAAGAAGAGAGGATCAACAAGCAGTCTGCAGTGTATGAGGAGGTTGATTTATCACAAGTGTTTGATAAGGTTTTACTCTGTGGTGATGATAAAGGTAATCCATTTGGTGCCAAAGAAAAAGGGCGAAGAGGTCACCATTCAAAGAAACGGGAAGATAATTGTGGCATTGTAGATGTGTTGTCTCTTCTAACTAGCTGCGCACAATCTGTTCATGATGGTGACTATAGGGGTGCACAAGCTCAATTAAAGGAGATCAGGCAGCACTCTTCACCTACGGGTGATGCAAATCAAAGGCTAGCTCATGTGTTTGCAAACAGTCTCGAGGCAAGGTTGGCTGGAACAGGTAAACAACTATGTCAATCAATATCTCCTAAAACCATCGTAGCTTATGAGTTTCCGAAATCTTACTTGACATCGTGGCCAATCATGAGAATATCAACTTTCTTTTCAAATCAAATGATTTTCAAGGTAGCTTCAAGAGGCTCATCGCTGCACATTATAGATTTTGGTATTCTTCATGGGATCCAATGGCCAACTCTTATTCGAGATCTTTCACAAAGGCCTGGTGGCCCTCCAAGACTTCGAATAATTGGGATTGAGCTCCCCCAACCCGGTTTCCGTCCATCACAAATGCTAGTGGAGACAGGTGTTCGCTTGTCAAAATATTGCGAGCGCTTCGGTGTACCATTCGAGTTCAATGCCTTAACAACACAACATTGGGAGGCAATTGAGATTGATGACTTGAAGCTTGGGAGTGGTGGTGAGGTGGTCGCTGTTAACAGTAACTTGCGATTTGATTACCTATTGGACGAGACTTTGATTGCTGGGTACAACCCTAAGGATGCAGTTTTAAACTTAATCCGAAAAGTAAATCCGGATATATATGTGCATACTGTGCATAGTGGATCTCATAGCTCTCCTTTCTTTCTCCCTCGCTTTCGAGAAACTCTCTTCTTCTACTCTGCTGTCTTTGATATGTGTGAGACTACTTTACCACACCGCCATCATCCTCAAAGGTTGAGTTTCGAACAAGAGTTTCTTGGACGAGAAACAATGAATATCATTGGATGTGAGGGCATTGAAAGATTGCATAGGCCTGAAACGTATAAGCAGTGGGAATCACGCATGTTGAGGGCAGGGTTGAAGCCTATGCCCTTAAAATCTCAACTTGTCAACAAGTTATTGAGAAAGGCTCGAGCATCATATCACAAAGATTTTCTGTTTATTGAAGACGGTCTTTGGCTATTGCAAGGGTGGAAAGGTCGGGTTCTTGGCGGCAGCTCTTGCTGGGTGGCTACATGATAGACTCACAACCCCTCATACGACGGTAACCTAAGCAGCATGAAAACTTCTCGACCTTATGTTTCGTACATTTCCCACATTCAAAAGCGTGTGGGGAACATCGTATTCCAGATTATGGGCCTTTTGTGTAATTTCAAGAAGAATTTAGAAAGGTACTTTTGTGCCTTGGTAATTAGAGCATCCCTAATGCAACTCTTTCTACTCTAAATAAATTATGCCACATAATAAAAGTAGACATGGACTAATTATTTTATCATTGAACGTTTTAGTGTATAAGTAAAGATTGATGACTTGGAAAAATACAAACTAAACAATATTTAGTTTTCTTAGTAGCTCAAACAATATTTAAAGCTTAACGAAACACAATCTAGTCAAAAGTTTCACCATACTAGCCTTGAACCAACCATATACACTTTTACACTAGTGGAAAATATGGATTTAATAACGGTCTCTTTTCTCTAATCCAACAGCTCGCTAGTCGCACAGTACGTAGGCGGCTAAAGGTATTAAATACTCCGTATAAAATATTTAGCAAAAACATCGTAGTTAAACACAAATAAAATAATTGAAACCTGAGTGAAAAATGGAATTATTATACCTATGGCGGAAGAGTAGTGACTGGTTTTTGGAGAGAAATAGTACTTGATGAAACCCCGGCGGCGGCGGGTGAGGTAAGAGAGGCGAATAACAATGGAGGCATCGGACCTTCATGCGGCGACTTCGTCTGAACATGTTTGGTTTTTGCCCTATCTTCGATTTGATCTTCGAGCGGCGACTAAACAAATAATACTTCGTAAAGTTCAAAATCTTTCGATAAGGGTTCATAAAGAGTTTGACACAGAAAAGGATTTTTGTATTTACAAAGCAGACCCGATTTCTATTTTAGATTTTCTACAAATTATTTAAATGACCCCGTGTCGGTGTACAATATCGATTGTATTCAGGACCATTATTAATACAAATTATTATTTACATTTCTTGCCCATTGGAGAAAGGAAAAATTTCATTATTTATAAATATGACCCCGTGCCTACACACAATTACGGTTTTAAATGAACCCATACAAAAAGCCAGTTATAGAATGTATATTTTGCACCAGTGTCAATGAAAATGAATATATAAAGTGAGGAAATGACCAAAATACGGGACTTTGATGTCTAACAAGCCATTTTACGGGAGTTGCAAGTAGGTTACTGATGCGTACTATTTAGAAGTACATAAACACCACATTTTAGAATGGTTTTACATTATGTTTACTTAGCTTTTGTACAATTACGGTGTAATCTTTATCTTCTAAAATTAAAGAAGAATTAGAAGATATTAAGATATATTTTGACATGTAAGAAAAAACATGATGAAAAGAAGAGGAAGGAGCTTGGGAGCATAAGGAAGGAGCATTGGAGACAAGAGGAAGCTTCATGGAGGACAAAGATGTGTGAAAAATCGGATATGATTAGACCCGGAGATCATAAGAGATCAAATAAAACAAGTGAACATGGGAAAATCAGATTATGTCTTAGACCCAACCACCTCACTTCTCCTATAAAACACCTCTTTCCTTCCTATTTTAGATACCAATTTAATCCCCTCTTTCATATACACTTTATTCTTGTAATTTAGGTAGTCTTTCCATCTTGGTTTTGCTACTTTGAAGCCTAATGAATTGTAAGTTGTGAGTTATTTTCTTTAATCTTCTTCATTGAATATTAATTTTTTTCATTAATACTATCTCTATATTAATGTTGGGGAGTGTTGCTAAGATGACAATTAGTTAACATCTCGACATTAGTTAGAGTAGTATTTATTTTCTTCCTCTATATTAATGTTGGGGAGTGTTACTAAAATGACAATTAGTTAACATCTTGACATTAGTTATAGTAGGATTTATATCTTCTTTAATATTCTTCCTTGAATATTTATTAATTCCTATTCATATTTCATTTTAATATTTTGAGCACTACTTAAAGGATCAACTAGTTTTGTCTCATATATTAATTATTACTAGAATCGATCGACGAATACGCTTGTTAATCGTTCGATCTTTTCACGATAGTAAACTTGGATTATTAATGCATGCGTATCATGGTTAATAATCTAAGGGGAATTAATTATATTGATTAAACCAATAAACCGCTTGTGTTGAGGTTATCAATTTCAATCGTTTTCATCTTGAATTTATTGCTACTATCGAGTAAATATACGGCGCGTGTTCTATATTAATTCGGTAGTAAATTTTATTAATGAACGCGTCTCGTTATTAATAACTACCCTCGATGAACTGGATATACTCCTCGATTGAGTATTCGAGAGGAAGATAGTTAAAGATATAACCGGGATCGGCGAACATTTCATTAAGTGGATAAAAGCAAAACCAAGACTAATTACCTTTGATATTTTATTTCACTCATTTAAGTATTTTATTTGCTTTCTCAATTATCAAAATATCCAATTCCCCCTTCCGTTTACTTTTATTTATTACGCTTACACATACGCGAAAAGCTCCTTTCCCTGTGGATACGAACTCTACTACGCTATACTACGGTATTAGCCCTTAGTAGTGAATTTAATTTGAGGCACACTACGACAAAGTGCTCGTCAAATTTGGCGCCGTTGCCGGGGAAAGGCTCCACTTTTTAACTGTGTGTTTGTGTAATTTTGTTTTTAATTTTCTTTTATGTTTTTTCATTTACCTTGAATATATTGAAAGGAGCGGGTACACACTTAGATCCTCTACTCCACCCCAAATCCATATTCCCAACTTAACTCCATCTGTCAGTGAGATGAAAAAATGAGGAGCTAGGATGAAAACCCGAAAAGGACTCCTAGGCAAAATGAGAGAAAACGAGATAAATTTGAATTTTTGTAGGAGAAAATTTCGTGTGTAAGTTCAAACAACAAGATACCGGATCGGGTACAGGTCATACTCGTTCGGGTGTTTTCAAAGAGCTTCTCAATGTATTCAAAGGAGGCTAGCACAAAAAGTTTAGCATGGGGGAGCATGAACAGATAAAACCTTGGGAGAAGAAACCGATTTTAAATGTGAGAAGAAACGTGACACTCCTAAGCATTGAACTTAATCGAATTGCACTTTACTCGAGGACGAGTAAAAGATTAAGCATGGGGGTATTTGATGCGTACTATTTAGAAGTACATAAACATCACATTTTAGAATGATTTTACATTATGTTTACTTAGTTTTTGTACAACTACGGTGTAATCTTTATCTTCTAAAATTAAAGAAGAATTACAAGATATTAAGATATTTTGACATGTAAGCAAAAACATGATGAAAAGAAGAGGAAGGAGCTTGGGAGCATAAGGAAGGAGCATTGGAGACAAGAGGAAGCTTGATGTGGATATGAACTCTACTACGCTATACTACGGTATTAGCCCTTAGTAGTGAATTTAATTTGAGGCACACTAAATGGGGAGTCGGATTCTCCAATTCCGACTGGAGGGAGCTGCGAAAATAGGTTAAAATTTGTGGTTGGATTTGTGGAATCCGACAAGAGTATAGCATAAAAACGGTTATTTGATCATTTCAAATATAAGTCTTATCGTAGAATTAATTCTGTTCAACTGTTAATCATAGGCAAAGATTTATTAAGTTTAATAGAAGAGTGAGATCTATGTACCGGAAATAAATTCTGAGAAATCATCAACTCCAAATAATTATATTATTTAGGGTATTTAGTTACCAAAATAAATTTAATCAGATAAAATTTAATCAAATAAATTTAATCAGATAAAATATTTTCAGATAAAAGTTTATCCGATAGAATTTAATCAGATAAATATAATCAAATAAATTTAATCAACTAAAATTTAATCAAATATAGTATGTGTTGGGCCTACGATTTTCTTAGTAAATGGGCCGGTAAGTTAAATAGGAGGAGTGATTAAATCAAGCCTAGAAGAAGTAAATATGTGCATCCTAGAGCATCACCGAGTCAAAGGCAACAAATGGATAGGGATGATCGGTTGAGAGTGGAGAGAAAAGTGGAAGCAAGACCTAAATTTGAGGAATGAGTAAAATTCTATCTAATAAATAGGATACGTGGCTAGCCATGTAGTGGAGAATTATCCATAATCAATCACTATTACTCATATGTTCTTGTTATACTTCTTATCAATTAATTATTATTATTAGTCCACTTCTTATCAATTAATTATTATTCCTAAATGGATCATTGTCGATTCAAGCTTGCACGATTCCCTCTTCATCAAATAACTTTTGATTAGTTAATTTCGAGTTAAAACAATATGTTTTATAAGATAAATATAATTATATAAAGGAGCCAAATTAAGTGGGTCCCATATAATTAAAAAAGCTAGTCGGATTCTACACTTCCGACAGGAGGTTTTATCCAACTTTAAAAAATAACTTCTTCTGGTCGGAATCCGCAGTTCCGACTCCCGATTCAGAAACCCTAGAAAAGTCCCATATTTTGGCGCTCCGTGTTACCTTTTCCCGTATATTGGGAAATCACCCAATATATATTTACAACCAAATGAGAACCATGATTTTAACTCAATGTGATACACTATAGTGCTTGCGTGTTACACTTTTTCGTAATGAAAAAATATTTACGAATTTGCCACAATATTTATTTGGTTTGTCATGTTTTGAAAAAGTATAACATACAAGTGATACAGTGTGTCACATTGCGTTAAAAGTGATGTTCTCACGGTTCTCACGTTAAGCATGGTTCTCATTAGAAGCTCTCTCTCTCTCTCTCTCTCTCTCTCTCTCCTCTCTCTCTCTCTCTCTCTATATATATATATATATATATATATATATATATATATAACAGGTTTAGTAGCCCAAATCAATTACCCATCACCTGAGGGAAGGGAATTGGGTTGCCCACTACTTGGCTGAAACGGGCTCTTATAACAGGTTTAGTAGCCCAAATCAATTACCCATTTGTGCTAAACAGGCTTATTGGATGGACTTATTTGGTATTCCTTCTATTCGTTTTTAATTTATATCAAATAAGTCCATCCAATAAGCCTGTTTAGCACAAATGGGTAATTGATTTGGGCTACTAAACCTGTTATAAGAGCCCGTTTCAGCCAAGTAGTGGGCAACCCAATTCCCTTCCCTCAGGTGATGTCCGAACAAAAAGCCTTTCCTAAAAGCCATATCTGCGGTTTCCAAAATCAAATCGCTCCATCTTCTTGAGGTTTTGCCTGCGATGTATTCAATGGTCAAGGAAGAATCCGATTCGACATATATATCCTAATAACCTTCGTTCGCCGCCCATTTCACAGCCTGATGAATCGCCTCCAACTCTGCCTCCAACGCCGAGCTAGCTTGCAGAGGGAAGCTGATTGCCTGAGCCATCCTCCCATATTTGTCTCGAAGAATTGCACCTCCTGAAGCCGACGAAGCTAAGTATCTAGCATCAACATTAAGCTTCCATTTTTGTTTCGGTTTTTGCCATTTTATAATTCTCGGCCTTGTTTGATTAATCTTGAAATGAGTTGGAATCATCTGTTCCTGAAATAGAATAGTCTCAACAGATCTGATTTTAAGGCCAGATAAGGTAGTCGCCCAAACCTGAGTGTAGATTTTGATTTGCGTAGTAATTTGCTGAGATGATATTTGATTTCTACCGGATCCCCAAATAAGAGAAGAGTAGGTTTTCCAAATGAACCACAAAATGATGCCTGTAATATTCCTCTTAAATACATTAAGCAGACTTGAAGTATCATTTCCTTTCCATTTCATTCTCATAGGATGAAATTCAACTGTAGGGTTGTAATTAAAACCCAAAATACCCTAAAAGTAAGCCCAAATCTCCTTAACCGCCTGACATTGAAAAAAGATATGATTCATGGTCTCACTATTATTTCTGCATAGGGGACAAATTGAAGGATTAAGAACACTGTTGAATCTTCCAAGCTTGTCAGATGTAGGAATGATCCCTCTAACAATTTTCCACTAGAGAAGTTTAATTTTGAGTTCCTGCTTTGAATCCCAAATGTTCTGATAGATTTCTTGATTGTAAGAGAGATCTCTAACCTCTTCATATGCAGATTTGAAGGAAAAGTGATCATCATCCTCCTCATTCCAAAGTAACTTCCCAGAATCATCAATAGTGCATAGGCTAGAAGCCTTATCATGAATGAAGCAAATTCTTCTCCAGATTGCAGAGTCAGTAATTTTAGGTAACATGTTCCTTCCTCTGTTATATCTAGCTTTGATAAATTGTGACCAAAAGGAATCCTCATTTTGCCACTTCCACCATAGTTTAATAGAAAAAGCTTTTTCAATATCCTCCAAAGCCCTAATGCCCAGACCAGCTTCCCAAGTTGGATAGCACAACTTGGACCACTTTATCCAGTGATATTTGTTTTTATTATTAGAAGAACCCCAAAAAAATGAAGCCATTTTCCTGTTAAGAACTGAAATGACTTTTTTAGGCATATTATCCACTGCCAAAGTATGTAGGGGTATAGAATTCAGAACATGTTTTATGAGAATAAGTCTTCCCCCTTGAGAAAGATTTCTTTGCTTCCAAGGGGTGAGCTTATTCTCAAACTGGTTGATGATGTTTCCACAATACTGAAATCTATTAATGCCTTTATGGAGATTAACTCCCAGGTATTTAATAGGTAAGGAAGAGAGTTTCATTCCAAAAGTATCCTTTATCTTCATTTGTCTGGCTGGGGTGGTGTGGCCACAAACAAAAGTACTTTTTTCAAAATTAATTTCTTGCCCACTAGCCTGCTGATAGCTGAGCAAAAACTTTTTGAAATTGGAAACAGATTTAGTATCCCCATTAGTAAAGATCAGTAGGTCATCTGCAAAGCCCAAGTGAGAAATAGGAAAACCATGATTACCCAACCAGTACTGTTTAATTTTTCCAGCTTCCATTAAACCATTGAGACCCCTTAAAAAAGCTTCTGCTGCAATAATAAATAGAAAAGGGGATAGAGGGTCCCCTTGTTTAACACCTCTGGTAGGCTTGAAAAAACCTTGGGGGAAACCATTGATAAGAATAGAAAGAAAGGTAGCACTGAGGTTATTCATAACCAGATGAACAAAAGAACTGCAGAATCCAAATTTTAGTAGAATAACACTCATAAACTGCCAAGAAACCTTGTCAAAAGCCTTTGCCATGTCAAGTTTAATCACAAGATTGGTTCCCCTTATCTTTTTGTCTATACTGTGGATCAATTCCTGAGCAATTAAGATCTGATCTGCAATATCTCTCCCAGCCATGAAACCAGCCTGCTCTTTAGATATGATTTTAGGCATAATGTCCCTTAATCTATTAACCATCACTTTAGTGCAGACTTTGCTTATAAAATTTGATAAGCAAATAGGCCTAAAGTCACTGAAGGAAGAAGGATTATCTGTTTTAGGAATTAGAACAATCAACGCACTGGACATGCCTTTAGGAATTGGGAAGCCCATAAAGAAATCTTGCACTACTCTAATAACATCCATTCCAACAATGGACCAACATTTCTTAAAGAATTTACCATGAAAACCATCTGGCCCAGGTGCACTGTTCTGATTGAGATCCCAAACAGCATCTTTAACTTCATTAGGGGTAGGTAAGACCATAAGTCTATTATTATCATCCTGGTTAAGAATCTGTGGTATGTATTGTAGCATTTCATCATAACTGACTGAGTTCTTTTCAGTGTATAGGTCACTAAAGAATCTAACAGCCTCATTACCAATATCAGAAAAAGAAGTGAGAATGCTACCATCAGATTGCTTGGTAGAGGTAATACTCTTTTTTCTTTGTCTAATCTTGACATATGAATGAAAGAATTTAGAATTGCTGTCTCCTTCTTTAAGCTAGTTAATGTGAGCTTTCTGCTTCCAAATTTTTTTCTCCAACTTGTATTTTTGGGTGAGCAGACCCTTTTTGTGGAATAAGTCTTCTCTAGTAATGTCACAAGGGTTTTCCTCAAACTTCCTTTCTGAATCCAACACTTCCTTCTCACACAATTTTATATCATCAAAGATGTTTCCAAAAACCTCCTTGTTCCAAATCCTGAGTTCCTTTTTAAGAACTTGAAGTTTAGTTATCAACCCTTTCATACCACCACCAGTTTTAACAGATTCCCACTTAGTTTTATAATAAACTCCAGAAGATCCTTATTCTGAAACCACATGTTCTGAAATTTAAAGCTTCTGGGACCAGACAAGCTTAAATTGGAAAATTGAATGAGAATAGGATTGTGGTCTGAAGGGGTCTTATTTAACAAGGATATCTGAATAGAATCAAATTTGTTAATAAAATGATTGTTAAAAAGGACCCTGTCAAGTCTTCTCCAGACTCTACCATTAGCTCTAACCCCAGACCAAGTAAATTTAGGCCCCTCATAAGGGAGATCAATCAAGTTGCAGGAAGAAATGCAATCAGAAAAATCATTGATACCTCTGATAATAGGCAGAGAGCTCCCTTGATGTTCATTGTAAGCTGCAATCTCATTAAAATCCCCTCCCACCATACAAGGCTTGGCCATAGATAGAGAAATAGTAGCAAGACTATCCCATAACTCTCTTCTAGTATGATAATTGTGTTTCCCATAAACACCAGTAACCCAGCCTTCAAAATCATTGCTAACCACCTTGAAATGGACAAATTGGCCATGCCATGTAACATCAGATATACCCAAGACAGAAGAATCCCAGAATACCCAAATTTTATTTATAGAAGAAGACAGAGCATCACTGAAACCCAAAACATTTTTGAAAAGATCCATTTTACTTCTATCAACAATAGGTTCAATGACAATTAGAAGTTTCACCCTCCATTGAATAACTAGGGAACTGAGTCTGGTACTGGAGGCATCCAGACCCCTAGCATTCCAAATAATGCAATTCATTTAGTAATAGAGTACCCCCCTCCCCTTGCTGCACTTCTAGTATTCCTCTTGTGTTGAATATCTTGTGTGACTTGCTTTTTATTTATTCTGTCTTTGTTCTGATCTTCACCCTTTGCAGAGTGGTCATCATTCTGCAAGTCATCAGTTCCAGTGTTCTGCCCTCCTGTATCCAGTTCCTCCTCTCTATGAGTGTGCATTTCTGTATTCTGTTCTTCAACAGTATCTTCAATTTGTGTTCTTTCCTTCTCCTTTTGTTTAACTATTCCTTCAATTTTTGTGCAGATTTCTGTCCATGATTCCATGAAAATGTCAGGTTTGACAGTAATGTCCTCCTCCCCTTCTGAGTAACATTCCCTGGGTTCAACTTCATAAATAATATCAAAGAGAGGCTCAATTTCCTTGATGTAAGTATCATCCTTACTGTCAGTAATCTCCTTGTTATTGGTGATAGTAATGCCTGGGACTTATTTTTGTAACAGTTCCTGAACTGTATTTTTTATGTCTATTGTAGGTTGATCAACAGGGTCCAGTATGATCACATCTTCCTCTGATTCAGAATTGATTTCCACATGAGCAGATTTTGAGGATGATGGCTTACTAGCATTGTGATTTTCTGTATTTTTAATATGCTCTGTGATTTTGCCCTTCCCTTTCTTCTGCCTTGTATATTTTTTCTGTTGTTTGTCTGTTATAGGCATCCATTTGTTGTTTTGCTCCTTCTCTGTAGTCAATTCCATATGTAGATGTCTTTTGGGACATTTGGAGTCTGAATGACCCAAATGTAAACAGCCTTTACAGTAATCCGGTCTGTTCTCATACAAAATGGGTTGGGAAAACCCATGTGCACCACAATTGATCCACACCTTATTGGGCATCTCCTTAGTGAGATAGATCCAATTCCACACATACTCTAACAACTGCTGGCTTAGCTAGCGAAACAGTAGCAGCATCTAACTTCAAAGGCCTGTCTACAAGATTTGCAATCTAAAAAAGAGCTTGTTTATCTTGTAAGTGAATAGGTAACACTTCCATTGCAATCCAAACAGGTACAATAGGAGATTCAACATTAGGACGAAATGCAGGTGTCCATTTAGTAACCCTCATAACATTTCCTTGAATCATCCAAGATTGTCGATTCCAACAACGAATAAAGTCTTCCTCTAAATCAAAACGTATCAACACATGTTTTGGATCTAAAGTTCCCAAATGGAAAGATCCTTTAAATCCAATAATCTCAAAAGCTTTACGTAAAATCAGAAGGCTAGGTTTTCCTTTAAAGAAATAACCTACTAGAGCTCGTTTGTGCTTGTCAGCAAGCGACTGAATTTCCTTTTCCGAAAACGAGATCGCAGGCATACCTTTGTATCTGGTTGGGGTTTTATTTGAAATAGAAGCACCTCGATTAGCCACCACATCTGCAAAGAACTTCCCTTCCCATGCTCTTCCGCCTCCCGACGGCGGAGCCGCCGAAGTAGGAGTTGTCGTCATGCGCTGAGAACGATCGCCAGACTTTCTCTCACTAGGTCAAAAAACCTTTGTATTATCAGTTTTGGGGATGCAACACGAGGACTTCCCAGGGGGTCACCCATCCTAGTACTACTCTCGCCCATCCTATATATATATATATATATATATATATATATATATATATATATATATATATATAGAGAGAGAGAGAGAGAGAGAGTAGAGATCAAATACAAACCATGCTTAATTTACTAATCTACAAACTCAATAATATGCAACACTTTGAACTTGACCGGACTAAACTTGCAAGTGTACAAGTGCCGATATAGTAATAAATTCAGGTAAAATACCAGGCTGAATCCACAAGGAAACATTGTTTAATTCAAGTCCGAGAGTAAATAACTTTAAATGAAGAAATGAATAAAGTGCATGGATTTTGATTTGTGTTTTATATTTTTAGTTTTTTCACTTTTTGTTCAAGAAGATAATTGTTAACTAACTTTGAGTTTAAGATGAATGATAACAACAACTAAGGCTTCGGGAATCACTTAAATGCTTTAATAGGGTTGAATATTAGTTCTTTGCCAATAATTATAAATACGATGTTGCTAATATATTCTCAACTCCGGTTAAGGCAGCGAGAGTGTGGTTTTCGTTACGTGTAAGTCCCGTTACGGCTTACATTCATCTACCGAAAACCCCATTGAATATCAAGACATCACACCCGTATCATATAAGACCGGATATATTTCTATTCTCGGTACTATATATGTTTATCCTTTAATGTTCATAGTTTAGACTTCAACGTTAATTGCAAGTATAAACTAAATTTAACATACTTCTATGTTGTACACCATAGTCATAAACAATCAATGTATAAAGGATAAATCACAATTTATTGGTTTAGAACTTTTATCAAACACCTAGTGGGCATAGAAATTCATCCCTAGCCTTAGCTAAGAATTTAGCCTCTCATGCTCATATTAATTACGAAAGTGTAACTAAGAACAAGGAAATAACATACAAGAAAAATTAACTAGAACCAATTGTAGAGGAGAGAAATAACTTCTTCTCCAAAAGAACTTGAAGAAAAATAGCAAGAACAAATATAAAACCTAAGAATTAATTTATGGAATGGAATGTGTTTGTATGATGAATTGAGGACTTTATATAGGCTAAAGAATGGCATCTTTTAGTCTATTAGAGCCCAACAATCCGGTGTGGAGCAATATTTGGTCAGATAGGGAGGAAGATGAGTTTTCCCATCAAGAATCTTCCTGCACGTTGCTGTGTTTTAGCTGAATCCGACCAACCCGGCGCCGGTTGAAGGCCTACCCGGCTCCGGTTATGTGTTATTCGAAGCAGGTACATGGAAATTTGGGGTACCCGGCTCCGGTCCTAAGGCCTACCCGGCGCCGGGTTGGCTACTGCCTCGCGCACTTGTGTTGAAAATCAAAAGACCGGCGCCGGTTATGTGAAATTCCGGAGCCGGTTTTGTCCTGGGATTTTGGAGATGTTCCGCTACGAATTTGGACATGATTCCTTCACAAAAGTTATAGATAATGAAGTTTTCTATCCATCAGAACTTAAATAACGTGATTTTATTCATCCAATCAACAGATATGGACAAAACACTGAGAGGTATGCATCCTGAAATCCCACCAGCAACATCTGACTTTATCGGTTGATTGATTATTGTTCCTTTCCTATTCTGGCCATGATGTCTGTATAACATTTGTCTCTTATTATTGAGGTAACATTCACATGAAATTTGAATCGAGTGATTTCGAGTTCTCTACAATAAGTTATACTCGAATTATGCACAGAACGTCATCCTCTTGGTCCAAAAAGCTCTTCATCGCAATGTTTTATGCTCTAGCTCTCATTCTGAAGGTATTTGCCCAACTTATAAATACTTATGTTAAACACAAGTAATAATAACAACTATCAAATCCCCCCACACTTGGGCATTGCTTGTCCTCAAGCAATTTCTTTGTAATGATGCACAATTAGAAAAGAAACTAAACCATGCAAATTAAAAGTTTAATAAAATGTTAAAAATTAGATATAAACTCTTTAATCATTCTCGGGCCCAAAACCTTTTTCTATTACTCACAATAAATGTATTTTAAGATTAAGAAAAATATTTAAACACTTGATGGGTTTATTTTGTGACAATTTAGGGAATGTGTGGGTATGTCGGTGTTTTTTTTTTCTTGTGGACTGATTACTTGATTTTGTAGAGTAGGCTATTCTAGGAGAACATGAGTTTTTTTTGCTTTTGTATATAAACTCTTTTTTTGTTCTCCGTAATTATATATCTAGACTGTCATAAATGAGGAGAATCCGACAATAGAGTGATTTGGAGTTGGGATGAAGCTTTTATTTTGAATTTGCACTCTATGCACATTTGTATGGATTTGGAAAATTGTCACAAATTTGAGTGAAAGTGGTGGTTTCAAGTTTAAAAAATATTTTAATTAATCTAAAAATACATTTTTGCGAGTAAAAGAAAATCTTTCTCAACCAAAACCCTTAAAAGAGAGAATATCAAAAATTTTAACCTTCCTATAAAAAATTTAATTTGCAAAGAAAAGTTTCTCAACTAATTATTCATCAATCCCCCCACACTTGATTTACATTGTCCTCAATGTAGATCGGAGAATGCAATGCAAGATGACATCTTCAATTAGTAGAATGAGATGTCTTTGACAGAAGGAAATGCATGATACTTGAGCTCAGATCGTTGATTGTTTTTTGTTTTTTTTTTGTTTTTTTTTGTTTTTTTGTTGGGTTGCCTCCCAATTAGCGCTTAGTTTAACGCCATAGGCCGGACGCAACGTACCTTTTCATGTGTGATTGAGCTGTTGAAGATGTTGAATGAATGTTACCTTTTGAGATCGTGGGGAGGCCATGGAGTAGTCCTTTCATTCTTTTCATTTTCGTGGTGTGTTGGAGGGCACTCGGGCCTCAATATTTGTGCCTTCATGATGTTCATGGCCTTGGGAGGGATGAAAGGATTTTTGTTGACCTCCATGTTTTGAGTTGGTATGGATTGTGTTTTCCATACATGGAATGTTTCATCGTCTACTCCCACTCTTAGCTTTACGGTGCCCGCTTGGACATCAATGACGGCTGCAGAAGTGGCCAAAAATGATCACCCAAGGATGACAGGAACCTCCATCTCTTCCATGTCTAAAACAAGAAAATCTACCGGAAAGTAGAATTTTCCTACTTTGACAAGAACATCCTCCATGATGCCTATTGGATAACGGATTGCTTTATATATCCGCTATTTGTAAGGCAACCGTTGTTGGTTGGAGTTCCCCCACACTTAGCTTTTTAAATAGAGAGTAGGGCATAAGATTTATGCTAGCACCAAGGTCACAAAGAGACCTTACCTCCCCATTTTTTCCAATAGAGCATGGAATAGTGAAGCATCCGGGGTCTTTTAGTTTTGGAGGAAGTTTGTTTTGAATAATGGCACTACACTCCTCCGTTAGTGCCACAGTTGTGAATTCCTCTAACCTCTTTTTGTTGGAGATGATGCCCTTAAGAAATTTTGCATATGATGGAATCTCCGCAATGGCCTCCGCAAAAGGTATGTTGATGCTCAATTTTTTGAGAATATCAAGAAATTTCTTCTATTTCTTGTCATCTCCTTTTTTCAACTTTTGTGGATAGGGGATGGGAGGAACATATTGAGCCATAATAGGTGGTAGCGGTGTGTGGGCAACCACTTCTTGTTCCTTCTGTGTCTTTCTCTTTTCCAGCATTTTAGGATCCTCCGTTTGCCTCCCGCTTCTTGTGATAATGGCCATGACGCTCTCCCTCGGATTCACCTCCGTAGTTGTAGGGAATTTACCTTGCTCTCTAGAACTCAATTTCTGGGCGAGTTGCCCCATTTTAACTTCAAGATTCCGGATGGACGCCTTGGTATATTGCTCGATGGTGTCTATGCGTTGGTTGAGTTTCATATTTTGATCTACAAAGCGAAGATCCAACTTGGTGAATTGAGAGTGGAGATTCCCAATGGATGCCTCCACTCTACTATGGTTCTCTTCATTTTGGGCTTTCATGTTTGCCATGCTCTTGGATATGAATTGCATCATATCCTCCATGGTGGTCTCCTTGGGTGGCCCAAAATTAGATGCTCTGGATTGGGGTTGTTGCTTCCAATTGCTCCCTTGATTCCACCTTTGTTGATTAGAAGGATTATTGTTTCCCCGATTCCCATAAAAGTTCATGAAATTTACCTCTTCAATATGTTGAGATAAATCACCTTCCGGGCTTTGAATGCTCTCCACATTAGCTATTTGCTTGACACCTCCCAATACGTCTTGAAGGGCCGTTTGGAATTTCGGCTCAATTTTTGACTCCATTTGTTCAAGTCTTTTGTTGATCTCAATGGTGATAGAAATTTCATTCATCCTGACCACCTTGTAATCGCCTCCGTGAAGTTGAGGATTCGAGGCAATGGATTCAATGATTCGGAGTGCCTCAGTTTCATTCTTGTTGCCAATGTAGCCCTCGGCTTGGTTGTCTACAATGGCTTGACAACATGCATTCAAACCATTGTAAAACGTGTCAATTTGAAGATCAAGGGGAATGCGATGGTGTGGGCATTCCCTTAGCAATGATTTGAAACGCCGCCATGCGTCTTGAAAGAGCTCACCATTTTGTTGTTTGAAATTGAAAATGCATTTCCTAAGCTCTTGAGTCATGGTGGGTGTGTAGTATTTAGACATGAAGACATTGTAAATACCTTCCCATTTTGTGTAGCTTGCCGGAGCTTGCTATAGGAACCATCCTCTTGCCGCCCCTTTGAGAGTATAGGGGAAGCATTTGAGTTTGAGTTGATATTCCGCCAAGCCATTTCTAGGGATTCCTTGAATGAATCCATAGAATTCGGTGATGAAGTTGAGTGGATTTTCCTCTAGTGAACCATGAAATTGAGGCATAGCGTTGAAATAGCTTTCCTCTAGTGAACCATGCAAGTTTTTTTTTGTTTCAAGATCGAGTGGTTCAAGAGTGATGGATTATAGGGGTATCCAAACTATAACAAAATGGAGAGATTTGAGCTGATGGGACTGTAGATGAGCTCTTCGTCATCAAATAAAGATGACAGAGCGATATATGGTCGATGGGCCTGTAGATGAGCTCTTCGTCATCAAATAAAGATGACAAAGCGATATATGGCCGATTGGGCCTGGAAATGAGCTCCACGTCATCAAATAAAGATGATAGAGCGATATATGGCCGATGCGCCTGTAGATGAGCTCTTCGTCATCAAATAAAGATGACGGAGCGACGTATGGCCGATGGGCCTGTAGATGAGCTCTTCGTCATCAAATAAAGATGACAGAGTGATGTATGGCCGATGGGCCTGTAGATGAGCTCTTCGTCATCAAATAAAGATGACAGAGCAATATATGGCTGGTGGCCTATGGCATAACTCTGGGCTCCTTTAGCTTTTTAGCCGGAGACCGCAAGACGTTCGCTACATCTGAACAGGGGGACGAGGCGGTGGACGCCTGTCTGAATATGAGGACGACGACGCTGATGAGTCGGTCCGAATATGAGGACGACAACGCTGACGAGCCGGTCCGAATATGGGGACGATGGCGCTGGTGAGCCGGTCCGAATATGAGGACGAGGTGATGATAAGTTGTGCGTCATATGGAGGCGACGGTCACCATCCAGGAAGGGAATGGCGAGCCTGGTCGCTAGATAAGGACTTCGGCGTTGGGGCCGGTCTAAATGTGAGGACGAGGCGATGATAAGCCGTGCGTCATATAGGGGCGACAGTCGCCGTCCGGGAAGGGATGGCGAGCCCAATCGCTATAACAAGACTTTGGCGCTGGGAGCCGGTCTTGAGATAAATAATCACGTCGAGGCCGAGAGGCTGATCGTGATGTGCGGACGACAATGATGAGGAGCCAGTCCGAAATATGATGACGAGGTGATGATGGAGTCGATCGTCATATAGAGGCGATAGTCACCATCCAGGAGGGGATGGCGAGCCTGATCGCTAGCCCAACACACTCGGCGCTGATGAAGCCGGTGTTGGGATAGGGCGTCACGTCGTGGCCGAGGGGCCGGTCGTGATGCGAGGTCGTCAGCACTATGAGGCTCATCCAAAAGTCCAAGCAGCGGTCGCCATCCGATGAAGGAATGACTGAGACCAGTCTTGGAGATAGATAATCACGCTGAGGCCGAGGGGCCGGTCGTGATGTGCGAATGGAGATGATGAGCCGATCCGATAATATGATGACGAGACAAGAATGAAGCCGATCGTCATATAAGGTCGATGGTCACCATCCAGGAAGGGATGGCGAGCCTGATCGCTAGCTCAAGATTCTCGGCGCTGAGGAAGCCGATCTTGAGATAAATAGTCACGCTGAGGCCGAGGGCCCGTTCGTGATGCGCGGATGGCGATGAAAGGAGCCAATCCGAAATATGATGACGAGGCAAGAATGAAGCCGATCATCATATAATGGAGATGGTCACCATCCAAGAAGGGATGGCGAGCCCGATCGCTAGCTCAAGACTCTCGGCGCTGAGGAAGCCGATCTTGAGATAGATAGTCACGCTGAGGCCGAGGGGCCGGTCGTGATGTCCGGATGGCGATGCTGAGAAGACGATCCGATAATATGATGACGTGGCGATGATGAGCCGACCTTCATATAGAGGCGATGGTCATCATCCGGGAAGGGATGGAGAGCCCGATCGCTGGCTCAAGACTCTCGGCGCTGAGGAAGCCAGTCTTAAGATAGGTCATCATGCTGAGGCCGAGGGGCCGGTCATGATGTACGGACGTCAGCACTGGGAGTCTGATCCGAAAGTCCATGCAGCGGTCCTTATCCATAAAGTGAGAGGATGAGGCCGGTCTTCAGAGTATGATGATCACGCTGAGACCGAGGGGTCTGCCGTGTCGATATAAAAGATCGCGTTGAGACCGAGGGGTCTGCCGCGATGTGAGGATGACGACGGTGATGAGCCGTTCCAATAAATGATGACGAAGCGATGATAAAAGCCGATCGTCATATAAAGGCGACGGTCGCTTATCCGGGAGGGGAATAGCGAGCCCAATCGCTAGCTCAAGACTCTCGGCACTGAGGAAGCCGATCTTGAGATAGATAATCACGCCGAGGCCGAGGGGTCGGTCGTGATATGAGGAAGGGCAAGGCGTTGACGCCGGACTGAACATGAAGGACGGTGGAGCCGGTCCGAAGATGAGGGACGGCACTGGGCGCTCGTCTGAAGATGAGGGACGGCGTTGGGCGCTCGTCTGAGATGATGGACGGCGCTGGGCGCTCGTCTGAGATGATGGACGGCGCTGGGTGCTCGTCTGAGATGTACTTAGTCAAATTTGGGGGATTTTTATTTTTTATCGCTCGAGGCCGGCGAGTGCACGGTCCTCGGCTTCCCTCTTTTAATTTGTGGGGATATTGCTTTAGGCCCGCAAATGCATGGACCTTCGGCTGTCTCTCTTTTATTTTTTGGGGATATCGCTTTAGGCCGGCAAATTCACAATCCTTCGGTTGTCCCTCTTTTATTTTCTTCCTCTTTACTTCTTTGAGCGAGGAGTGGGTATCCTTCTTTCAGGCTTTGGCCAAGGGGGTCGATAGTCCCTCGACCGGTAAGGAGTCCTACTAGATCGTCTTGTGGTCTCAGGGAGGTCCCGTCGTCTATTTATGACGCGGGCTAAGGCTTTTGGTCGGTTACCGACGGCTGCTGTTTCTCATCCCTGAGTTTCGGGATTTTTGTCACCTCGGCCATGATTTCAGACCTGTCGTCCTGCTGATTTCACGGATAGACGACGCAGTGAGCTTCCCATTTCAAGACGTGGGCTCTTTGCGGGCCCTTCGTCCTGGGGACACCGTCGGCCTTTCCTGAGCATTTTCGCGCTAAGGGGCCGGATCGATGTGCTCTCTCAGCCAGGCATGAGCCCTTTGCTCATACAAAATACAATGGAGCATACCTGAGCCCTTCGCTCTAAGGTTGCTGATACGATACGTGGTATCTTCTATTTACATTTTCAAAAAATAAGCGGAATACAATAGGTGCGTTGTTCATGGCAACGGCTTTTGGGTGACGCGATTAGCGTCTCGGAGAATGAGGTGTACCGTTTACCGCTTTTAGGCATAATGCCGTATGCGGCCAGTAGCGGCTCTCATTTTTAGATGCCCGAGTCACCAAATAAAGGTGGCTAGGGTAGGTCGATGGACCTAAATATAATCCGAATCATCAAATAAAGATGTTCGATAGACTAGAGCTTGGGTCCACCACTTTGGGGGTTTTAACCGGCTAGTAAGGTAGAGATAATAATAATAATAAAACTATTTGGCTCCATTTTTAATGCATAAGTAGAAGGAAATTTGGGACACTTAGCTCTTTTTTGGGTTGAAGCCTGTGTTCTTTAGAAATCCAACAGGCTGCTTGAGAAATAACTCATCGGGCCGGCTCTTTGAGAATCCAGCCCACATACTGTTAGCCCACCATTTTAATTGTGCAATCCCTGATTTCACCCACAAGGATGAGAAGCCTATGTGCGCCTGAATTAAGCACGCAGTATCCCGAGGCCAAAGCAGAAGACTACCTCCAGGGCGGGGTGCGCCGTTGCCCCACCGCCATCCAGCTGGGAGACCAATGACGCTGGCCGACGGGCCGTGATTTGGCTGATGGGGAGCAAGGGTGACAAGGTGGACGAGGGTCCTCCTCCGGCCGGTGGTCTGCTTATATGGCCGCCCATGATAACCGAGGACGAGGAGGACCTCAATTTGGCCGAGGGCCTGCTGATTGGTTGCCATTGCTGAGGACCTGCTGCTGCACGAGGGGCTTCGATTTCGACTGGCTGAGGGTGACCCTGGACGAAGGAGGCGCAACACTCTTCGCCGGTGGTGCACTTCTGGCCGATGGATCCGCCCAATGGCCGATGACACACTTTTGGCCGATGCGTGGTTATCTATCTCAAGAGCGGCTTCCTCAGCGCCGAGAGTCTTGAGCTAGCGATCGGGCTCGCCATCCCTTCTTGGATGGTGACCATCGCCCTTATATGATGATCGGCTTCATTCTTACCTCGTCATCATATTTCGGATTGGCTCCTTTCATCGCCATCCGCGCATCACGACTGGCCCCTCGGCCTCAGCATGACTATCTATCTCAAGATCGGCTTCCTCAGCACCGAGAGTCTTGAGCTAGCGATCGGGCTCGCCATCCCTTCCTGGATGGTGACCATCGCCCTTATATGATGATCGGCTTCATTCTTGCCTCGTCATCATATTATCGGATCGGCTCATCATCTCCATCCGCACATCACGACCGGCCCCTCGGCCTCAGCGTGATTATCTATCCCCAAGACCGGTCTCAGTCATTCCTTCATCGGACGGCGACCGCTGCTTGGACTTTTGGATGAGCCTCATAGTGCTGACGATCTCGCATCACGACCGGCCCCTCGGCCACGACGTGACGCCATATCCCAACACCGGCTTCATCAGCGCCGAGTGTGTTGGGCTAGCGATCAGGCTCGCCATCCCCTCCTGGATGGTGACTATCGCCTCTATATGACGATCGACTCCATCATCACCTCGTCATCATATTTCGGACTGGCTCCTCATCATTGTCGTCCGCACATCACGATCAGCCTCTCGGCCTCGACGTGATTATTTATCTCAAGACCGGCTCCCAGCGCCAAAGTCTTGTTATAGCGATTGGGCTCGCCATCCCTTCCCGGACGGCGACTGTCGCCCCTATATGACGCACGGCTTATCATCGCCTCGTCCTCACATTTAGACCGGCCCCAACGCCAAAGTCCTTATCTAGCGACCAGGCTCGCCATTCCCTTCCTGGATGGTGACCGTCGCCTCCATATGACGCACAACTTATCATCACCTCGTCCTCATATTCGGACCGGCTCACCAGCGCCATCGTCCCCATATTCGGACCGGCTCGTCAGCGTTGTCGTCCTCATATTCGGACCGACTCATCATCGTCGTCGTCCTCATATTCAGACATGCGTCCACCGCCTCGCCCCCCTGTTCAGATGTAGCGAACGTCTTGCGGTCTCCGGCTAAAAAGCTAAAGGAGCCCAGAGTTCTGCCATAGGCCACCGGCCATATATTGCTCTGTCATCTTTATTTGATGATGAAGAGCTCATCTACAGGCCCATCGGTCATACATCGCTTTGTCATCTTTATTTGATGACGAAGAGCTCATCTACAGGCCCATAGGCCATACGTCGCTCGGTCATCTTTATTTGATGACGAAGAGCTCATCTACAGGCGCATCGGCCATACATCGCTCTATCATCTTTATTTGATGACGTGAAGCTCATTTCCAGGCCCAATCGGCCATATATCGCTCTTTCCGGGCCCAATAGTCGTGAGACCCGGCGGGCCGAGTCTATATACTCCATCAAAGAGATTTAGAACCTTGACTTCTCAAGTGCATGCAAACACAAAGGAATATCTACACACAAAAATAAACCTTTCCAAGATCAAGTGAAGTTGTGAAGAGTAAAATAAATTCAGGATTTTTAAGTGAATGTTGTTTTTTTTTCTTTTTCTTTGGACTTTATTAAACAAGACCGTTTCTCCGGCAACGGCGCCAAAAACTTGACCGGGCTAAACTTGCAAGTATACAAGTGCCGATATAGTAATAAATTCAGGTAAAATACCGGGTCGAATCCACAAGGAAACATTATTTAATTCAAGTCCGAGAGTAGATAACTTTAAATCAAGAAATAAATAAAGTGCAGGGATTTTGATTTGTGTTTTATATTTTTGGTTTTTTCACTTTTTGTTCAAGAAGATAATCGTTAACTAACTTTGAGTTTAAGATGAATGATAACAACAACTAAGGCTTCGGGAATCACTTTAATGCTTTAATAGGGTTGAATATTTGTTCTTTGCCAATAATTATAAATATGATGTTTCGTTACGTGTAAGTCTCAACTCCGGTTAAGGCAGCGAGAGCGTGGTTTTCGTTACGTGTAAGTCCCATTACGGCTTACATTCATCTACTGAAAACCCCGTTGAATATCAAGACATCACACCCGTATCATATAAGACCGGATATATTTCTATTCTCGGTACTATATATGTTTATCCTTTAATGTTCATAGTTTAGACTTCAACGTTAATTGCAAGTATAAACTAAATTTAACATACTTCTATGTTGTACACCATAGTCATACACAATCAATATATAAAGGATAAATCACAATTTATTTGTTTAGAACTTTTATCAAACACCTAGTGGGCATAGAAGTTCATCCCTAGCCTTAGCTAAGAATTTAGCCTCTAATGCTCATATTAATTACAAAAGTGCAGCTAAGAACAAGGAAATAACATACCAGAAAAATTAACTAGAACCAATTGTAGAGGAGAGAAATAGTTTCTTCTCCAAAAGAACTTGAAGAAAAATAGCAAGAACACATATAAAAACTAAGAATTAATCTGAGGAATGGAATGTGTTTGTATGATGAATTGAGAACTTTATATAGGCTAAAGAATGACATCTTTTAGTCTATTCGAGCCCAACAATCCGGTGTGGAGCAATATTTGGTCGGATATGGAGGAAGATGAGTTTTTCCCATCAAGAATCTTCTTGCATGTTGCTGTGTTTTAGCTGAATCCGACCAACCCGGCGCCGGTTTCAGGCCTACCCGGCGCCGGTTATGTGTTATTCGAAGCAGGTACATGGAAATTTGGGGTACCCGGCGCCGGGCCTAAGGCCTACCTGGCGTCGGGTTATGTGTTATTTTTTTAATCCAATCAACAGATATAGATAAAACACTGAGAGGTATGCATCCTGAAATCCCACCAGCAACATCTGACTTTATCGGTTGATTGAGTATTGTTCCTTTCCTATTCTGGCCATGATGTCTTCGTAAACTTTGTCTCTTATTGAGTTAACATTCACATGAAATTCGAATCGAGTGATGTCGAGTTCTCTACAATAAGTTATACTCGAATTATGGGCAGAACGTCATCCTCTTGGTCCAAAAAGCTCTTCATCGCAATGTTTTATGCTCTAGCTCTCATTCTGAAGGTATTTGCCCAATTTCTCTTCCTTTCTTCAACAGATACTTATAAATACTTATGTTAAACACAAGTAATTATAACGGCTATCAAATCCCCCCACACTTGGGCATTGCTTGTCCTCAAGCAATTTCTTTGTAATGATGCACAATTAGTAAAGAAATTAAACCATGCAAATTAAAAGTTTAATAAGATGTTAAAAATTAGATATAAACTCTTTAATCTTTCTCGGGCCAAAAACTTTTTTTCTATTACTCACAATAAATGTATTTTATGATTAAGAAAAATATTTAAACACTTGATGAGTTTATTTTGTGACAATTTACGCAATGTGTGGGTATGTCGGTGTTTTTTTTTCTTGTGGACTGATAACTTGATTTTGTAGAAAAGGCTATTCTAGGAGAACATGATTTTTTTTTTGCTTTTGTATATAAACTTTTTTTTTGTTCTTCGTAATTATATATCTAGATTGTCATAAATGAGGAGAATCCGACAATAGAGTGATTTGGAGTTGGAATGAAGCTTTTATTTCGAATTTGCACTCTATGCACATTTGTATGGATTTGGAAAATTGTCACAAATTTGAGTGAAAGTGGTGGTTTTAAGTTTAAGAAATATTTTAATTAATCTAAAAATACATTTTTGCGAGTAAAAGAAAATATTTCTCAACCAAAACCCTTAAAAGAGAGAATATCAAAAAATTTAATCTTCCTAGAAAAAATTTAATTTGCAAAGAAAAGTTTCTCAACTAATTATTCATCAATCCCCCCACACTTGATTTACATTGTCCTCAATGTAGATTGGAGAATGCAATGCAAGATGACATCTTCAATTAGTAGAATGAGATGTCTTTGAGAGAAGGAAATGCATGATACTTGAGCTCAGATCGCTGATTTTTTTTTGTTAGGTTGCCTCCCAATTAGCGCTTAGTTTAACGTCATAGACCGGATGCAACGTACCTTTTCATGTGTGATTGAGTTGTTGAAGACGTTGGATGAATGTTACCTTTTTGAGATTGTGGGGAGGCCATGGAGTTGTCCTTTCATTCTTTTCATTTCCGTGGTGTGTTGGAGGGCACTCGAGCCTCAATATTTGTGTCTTCATGATGTCCATTACCTTGGGAGGGATGAAAGGATTTTTATTGACCTCCATGTTTTGATATTCTGACATGCTGCATAATTTTACTTGCTACTATTGTGTTAGAAGCTTTGGCTTTTATAAAAACATTGTGATAGGTTTTTTCAATGCAAATTAGTGTCTATTCATAAAACTTTTTAGAAGTTTTTATGGGATTTAATCAAACAACAACATAAGACAATGCATCGTGGGATATTTTTTTCATTTTTCATTTAATTATTTACTAAGATGTAAAGGGTGTTAATTTCTAGTTTCTACTATCACCGCAAGTGTCTTGCATATCTTTTCTAGTGTATCAAACTAATTCTCACATTTTCATACTAAAAAAGACAAATGCCCTAAAATCAAATAAGCTACACTTTAATAAAGTATACAGTATTGTTACAATAACAAAACATATCGTTTTTATAAAATTACAGTAAAACTATATAACATTATCTTTAACTATGTGAAAAAATTATTTTGACAATTGAAATGACACAAAGGGAGTATGTGCCATTAGCTAGACTATTTTTATCAAAAAATATTTTGCAAACTTGTATAAAAAAATTAGCGGACAATTAAATGGAAAAAAACATGTATACATATTTAAAAAAGTAGAAATTAACAACAATTTCTTCTCAGAATAATCCTACCTAAATGTAATCATAAATAATCTCATCTTTGGACCCATCGTATAGTCTAGCCGTCTAGAGGTGGGCAAATCGGTTTATAGTTCGATTTTCTTCGGTTTCGTTTCGGTTTGGGAGTAAAATTAAAGTATTAATTATAAAAGTAATACTTCTGTAATATTACTTTTCGTAAAATGACACAACTATTACAGAAGTATTATTTTGAGAAAGTACAGAAAAGATACATGTGATTTGGTTCGTTTTCAAATTTGGGCATGTGTTTCATTTTTTAGCACTTCAAAAACATCGCGACAAATTAAAGTTATTACAAATTATCATGTGAAATGATCCATAACAAATTTATTGATTTAAAAAAAATTACGGACGGAATCCGTGATAAATATATACCGTTTAAAAAAATAAATTTGACAGGGACACAATCTATGACAAGGATATTGTTACATCAAAAATCAATAAAAAATTGGCATCATTGAAAACTAGCATTTGAAAAAATTACACATGGTTGGAGTTATTCTCTTTGTGAGGGTTATTCTCTTTGGTGTTATTCTCGGTATCCAAATGTAGGTTCAAGCGGCATCTCAAAATATATTATATTGGCTCGAGCTCGAGCGGTTCGAACGAGCTTAAAAAATCTGGGCTCGAGCTCGACTCGCAAATATTGAAATGGCTCGATTCGGCTCTGTTGAAATATTTCCAAATAATATGGCCTAATGACCAATATTAAAATGTGTTCTATATTTATGTATTATATATAATTATGTATTATATATAATATATGTATTATTTGATGGAAATAATACTTAAGGGGTACCATTGTGGTAACACCCTTTAGGACAAATATGAAGAGTTGTGACTTCTGGCTTAATCCCATTATAAATACTCCTTGCTCTTCCTTTGTTGAAACACACTTACAACACAAACACCAACTCAAGAGAGATATCACAACTCCCTAAATATACTCCATCTATCATTTGTCCTAAAAGGGCTTACACATTTACTTTATTCAAGTGCAACAATGGCATTATCTTCTTCCAAACTCTCTCAAATGAACATTGGATGCTCTCCAAGTAAGTCTCTATAAATTTACAATTATGATTAATTGTGTGATGTTATTTGATCTTGATTATATATGATGATTAACTTTTCCAACATTTGGTATGAGAGCATTTTGATAACATCACCATTAATTTTCTGCAATTCATAATTGTGTGATTTGCTGATAAATTTTGTCTTCTACGTTCTTAAGTTTCTGACAATTTAAAGGAAGATTTTTTTTATCGTTGTGATTCTGCCATATCATTATCGCATGTAAAGTGTTGCTTTGTTATTATTATTATTATTATTATTTTATCAAACACGTAAAATTATTATGGACTGTCAATATATGAGTTTCTCCATTATTGATAATCTTGATCCACATATTTTGTCTCTCCAACCTTTTCGTCTGCATCTGGAAACGTTGTTGTAAAAAGTGTATTAACGATATTCATGGTGCTGGTACACTAATTAAGTGTAGGCACGATATTCACGATATGGGTGGCCTTTTCTTCTTCTTTTTTCTTCGTTTCTTCTTCCGAAATCTCCCGAATGCTCCCGACTCGATCCCAAAGATCTCCCTTTCATCAATTCTTCACCGTGAACCTCCCCGATACTCAAACTACTTTCATAAACAAATTTGGTTGATAGACACTTCCTTGAAATATGTATGTTATACAGGTGGGGTTGAAAATAACAGTATTGCTTTGAATTTGCAATAATATCATGTTATTCAACTTCATGTAGAAAACCCCTCCAAAACTCTCGAAACTCTCTTGAATGCTCATCAATTCTTCTTGATTTCTTCTCAAGCGCCGGTGCCGGATCTAATTACCTGATTTTTTACTCCAAACAACAAAAAACTCGAACCAACGCCTGGTACACATAACTTGAGCTAAAATTGAGATTTGTGACACCTTAAAGCTAGGTAAATCATCAAAAACCGACCCCAACACGCATCAAACGCGTGTTGTAATACGGACTTATCAAATTCCCCCACACTTAAGCTTTTGCTTGTCCTCAAGCAAATCGAACAACGGGACTTACGATAATCACCACACGGAATTCAAAACAATTAGCATACACACGTAGTCAAAGGGATATTCACGGAACAGAAAGACTAAATCAAGAAAATTCTTCCCTAAACTACATCTTTGTACTCTAGCTAACTTAAATGACAAAATTATTCACAATATCCTTGAAGTAATGGCAGCAAACACGAATGAATTAGCTACTGATCAGAAGGACTTGTGAAGGCGGTGGTGAATGACGGATGGTAAAGAATAAAAGTCCCTTTCATTAAGAGTTTTGGGAATAATCTGACACAGACTTAATGCATTCAGGAATTTCAGGGTTATTTTAGGATGAGGGAGTTCAGCAGGACACAAATTTGGAACTATCATTTAAACTTATGCAAAGAGTAGACATGGTGTACAACTAAGCTAAACCGCTGCGGCACATTTGTTCTTTGACGTATACTTGAAGTACACGAAGGACTAATGCTAATTTTTGCAATAGCCTCCAAGTTCAATTAATTAAGATCAGGTTTCCTTGTCATGTTGGCACGAGAACGCCATTTCTTTCGAAAGATCCCCAAGTAATCTTATTGTGTAGAACACTTACGCTTTTTGACCGGGTCTCCCATTCTCTTTTTCGCAAGGTATTCAATTATTTTTTTCAATTTTAAGAGTTTGAGTAGACATTACCTCATTCTAATCTCGACCTCACCAAATCAAGGTGAATCCATGCCTACAATGCAATCCTCGAAAATATCAAATTCCTAAAAAGTGACTACTCTTACCCCATTTGGGGCATAGGAACAGTGCCAAAAGTTGCTCCTACATAAATTCCCTAAACTTGGCAAACTAATCCCCTAATTCCCTAAACATCAAGACTTCGTCAGACTTATTCTCGGATAAGGAAACAAAGGCCATATGGCTATGGAGCTCAATTAATTAGGTGAAGAATAAAATAGTCAGGCTCAAAATGGATTTCTCCTAAAGGACTTATTCAGGTGAGATAGATGATTTAATCAATTCAACGTGTGGCTAATGCCTTCATCCTCTCAACAAGTAGATCATCGTGCAGCCATTTAAGCCTAAACACTTCAAAGATGTTCTAAAAGCATAGTCAACACGCTAGTCGGCTCACAAAGACACAGTTTAAGGAAAAAATTTCAAAAATTTTGACATGACTTTCCTATGAATATACAACTAACACCTGCACATGCTAACCCTAGTAATCCCATGTAACAACTACTGCCCGAATGCCCAATTCACTCACCCACACTTAAACTTTGGCATCGCCCTCGATGACCAAAAAATGCACTATTCACAAGAGGGTAAAGAGGAAAGGGTCACGCGTGCTCAACTTAACTCAAGTCAACATATTAAAACAGGCGTAAATAATAGTCATGAAAACTTCCCAACAAAACACTGAGATGCAAAAGAAAAACATAAACACAAAAACACACAAAAACAAAGAAACAAGCTAAAACAAAAGTGCAAAAAAAAAGCTTGGGTTGGCTCCCAAGAAGCGTTATTTTTAACGTCGTTTGCCCGACGATACCTCATATGCTCTCAAATAGCAAATACTGCAGCGGGGCCCTAATCATCAACTTATCCAGCTTTCCCTCAATAAATGCCATTAGGGGGCGCAGATTCTTAAACTCTTGGAACCACGTAGGAATCATGTGGTCTTCATGAACATCATCAGCAAACAAGGGTAGAACGCCCCTCACATCCTTTGGTTCCAAATGCATCACAAACACATCCCTTCCTTGCTCAAATTTACCGTGGAAATTCAGAGCACCTACTTTTGACTCAATATCACTCTCCATGAAGCCATCTCAACTCTTATCGTCACCACTCTCATTAATATCTTCTCGTATAATGTTGTCACTCTCCACACAAAAAGGAATATTATCATCAAGGAGTGAATCAAAGAAATACAAATCTGAAACCACGTAAGAGTGGATTGGTGCATGTGTACAAGAGGGGTAATCTTGCTTGTGGAGCGGGACTTCTTCATTATGGACATCATCTACCTCGCCCCCACTCTCTTGGAGCATGTAATCATCTTTTCCTAACTCATTTTCAATAGCCAAACCTACCTCAGTAGCACCATCCTCATGACTGATTTGCTTCATGCCCTCATCATGTGTTGAGACCAATGGTAAATCAAACAGCTGGGGAGTCTCTGTATGAAAATCACAGTGGTGTGTGACTTCATCAGTTACAGCTTGTACCTTTTGAAACTTTTGCATGTATTTTTGGAAAAACAACTCGACATTACTATCTTCTTGTTCATCTTCAAGCATAGGTGGGTCTTCAAAAGCATCAGAAAATGTATCATCCATCATACTCAATGCCATGATCATCCATATTGGTCTCCTCAGGTTGGGCTTTTGTCAGTTGACCCACCACATTGATTAGATTCTGCATTTTGGTTGTGAGCTGCATGAGTGTCTCTTCCAAGTCAGGCAGCCTCGATCTCTGAAATTTTCTCCTTAAAATGATTATGTGGCTCATTAATCGGCAAGGATATTGGAGTGGCTGTGTCACGCCCCAGACCGTGTCTGTGCCACGTAGACAACAGTCGTACAACCCAATAAGAATAACCGCGGTTCATCCTTACCAAATTGCACAAGACGTCCGGTAGATATATATGCCAAAACTGATTAGTAAACATACATAACAACATCAACATACAATTAAACACATAGCGGAATATAAGTGTTTAATAAGAACCCACACGAGGGTAAAATAAGAGCTCACAGGCTCCATTAATTTATAAGTCAAAAATAGTTCCATGAGCATTATTTATTTATTTAGAAATAGAACCAGAGGAAGCACGAACCACGTCTTCTCTCCATCGATCTCCCGAGCAATGGGTGTAGGAAGTAAGCTCTAGCTTCAACCTGAAAGGGTGGTTCCCCCGAGGGATCAGTACTACAGAAAAGTACTGGTGAGGGCAAACTGTATGTAATATAACTAACGTTTCTCACATGGGACCCTCAACATATGGTGATAGTATACGTATAGGCATAACTTTTGGCTACCCCTTTTCAAAATATATCGTATACGTATATACATATGAGTAAAATATCCGGCCCGTGGGCCCATTTGTCTTTCAAATCATCTAGGCGTAACAGCCTCGTTAAATTCACCCTTCCCATGTCCTACCCTCGAGTGAAGTCACCCGCAGGCTAACTCACCCGATAACAAAGATAATTATTTCGGGGGCCCTTCAGGCTCCCATATCACAGACATGATTTAAATTAAATTCCTAGACCAAGGAAAATACCCTATCGGGAACTCATTCCCGATCACGCATGTTTAATCATCTACAATCATTACTTGAGGTTCACCTACCTCGAGGACTATTCGTCCTTACAATCATAGTTTACATTCCCGGGGCTAACCCCGCCTTGAGGAGTACGCATACACCCTTATCCTATGTGTAATTTGCTGGAGGTTAACACACCTCAAGGACTACACGGGCCCTTGTTACCTATATGCAATTTGATGGAGGTTAACACATCTCAAGGACTGCACTTGCCCTTGTTACCTATGTGTAATTTGCTGGAGGTTAACACACCTCAAGGACTACACGGGCCCTTATTACCTATATGCAATTTGATGGAGGTTAACACACCTCAAGGACTGCATTTGCCCTTGTTACCTATGTGTAATTTGCTGGAGGTTAACACACCTCAAGGACTACACGGGCCCTTGTTACGTATATGCACTTTGATGGAGGTTAACACACCTCAAGGACTGCATTTGCCCTTGTTACCTATGTGTAATTTGCGGGAGGTTAACACACGTCAAGGACTACACGGGCCCTTGTTAACATTTGAGTATAAAGGACTCATCCTGGTCCTACAGAGTTTTACCTGACCTTACTGGGTCCCGAGTATTCACCTGTCATGTATAATCTACCACTTACCTCACCCGGTCGTGGTCTATAATTTCTTTACTAACGACTAGTCCAAGTCTTAGCGTTTAAATCATATTCGAAGCCTTAGCAACCAACGTGGACGAGTCCCACCAGAACGGCCCACGTAAACTTACTAAAAAACTGCATATTGGGTGTAAAACCCAATACCCGGTCGGGTATTACCCATACCCGGTCGAGTAGGGTGAGCCAGTAGCCCCTGGGACTGTTTTTAACTAATACCCGGTCGGGTCTATACCCATACCCGGTCGGTTCTAGTGTGGCAGTGGCTCCTGGAACCATTTTTAACCAATACCCGGTCGGGTATTTACCAATACCCGGTCGGGTATTTACCAATACCCGGTCGGGTATTACTTTTGTGTTGGCGGTCAACGCCCGTTTGACCGCCCAAACGAAGTCCGATTAACGTGAAATTTTATACACATGTACTTCTTGACGTCCTTAATCTAAAAATGCCCTTTTGGGTCCTTGGAACATCATACATAATTAATTATCACATTTTTAATCATCAAGCTTACTCAACATGCTCTTCAACTATATTTTTCATATAATCATGGAATAACACATACTTGATTATCTTTAATCATTCCATAAAATATATTCTTGATTACTTTAAGTAATCTCATGTCTCACTCAAAAGTTATAAAGCATAAAGCCGTCTTCACAAAACTATTAATAAGTACTTCATACTTATTAATCGTTTATATATTTCGTTCTAGTTTATTCTTCATAACTAGATTTAATTTAATGACATGTATGATTAAGCACTTGAATACTTCAAGAATACCATCTTGAATTACCTTAGTTAATGTCCAACTAAATCATTCATGATTATCCTTCATCAAAAATATTAATAATTCTTTTACTCATTAATCATGCCATTTTCACATAACTTATAATCATTATAGCAAATCACATGTTTAAACACATTTAAACATTTCTATACATATTCACATACTAGATTACTCTAGTTATCTCATACATATTCCATGTATGCATTTTCATACATTTGACAATAATATATTCACGATTAATCCACAAATAAACCTCTTATTCAATAATCATGTAATATTTCCATAATTCATATTCACCATGACTAATCATGCATTTTAATCCATTTAATCATTTCTCAAATCATGATAAGGATTTTATTTAGGTAATCCCACGTTAGATCCAAGAGTTACAAGACACGTAGTCGTCCACTCACCTCGAAATGACGCTAGCAAGCTTTTAACCTCTTCGTTTGAACTCTGGTGACTTTTGAAATTTTCCGGCGAAAACTCCGGCGGCTCTGGCGACTTTTCCGGCCAATCTTAGATTCCTTGAGAAGTCTAGAATACCTTGGTAAAATTCCCTACAAGGTTTCACAACCAAAAGTTGCATAAACATCAAAACCTTCCGAGAAGGTATTTTCCGGCGAACCGGTCTTACTCCGGTCATAACTCCGTTCATGGTTAAAACTAACCTTCCAACCCCTCATTCTACATCTCTAGAAGTGTAGAACAAGCTTATGGTCTATCATATGATTTATAAAATCATATGAGATTAAAATGAAGGAAGAAAAATACTGATGAAGTCATTACCTTGATTTTTTCCAAGTTTTCCTCTTTCTTTCCTATTCTTTCTTCTCTTTTCTTGCTTGCTTCCTCCTCTTTGTTCTTGGTTCGAGTAAAGTGGTAGAGATATGTTTTTGAGACCCTATTCCTCCCTGATTGAGTGAGAGGATGGTTCTTTGTCATCTTCAAAAAATAATGAAGGAGGGTCCCTTTTCTTTTAATATTATGTCTCCCCATCACTTCTTATTACACTCCAGCCAAGTAGGTCGGCTCTCCTCCCTCTTTTGCATGGTCTCAAGTCATGGGGTGGCCCCCACTCATGTGGGAGGTCATCCCTTTATACCCCGAAGTGTGTATTCGATCCCGAAAGTTGCATTTTTCGGACTGTTTTAATTAACTTTCTTTTTATCGGGTCAAATAAAATATATATCATTCTTCCAATCAGTATTGGTCTTTAGAGTGAATATATATCATCCAACTTTAATTTCGTCGTTCCCGGAAGTTATTTCGGGCTATTATCTGATTAATTACCAATACCGGTAATGAGACTTCGTTTGATCGAAAGGCCACTTTATGGCTCAAATGTAATTTACACCATCATATAAATATCATCTAGACCAGGATGAATATAATATGTGGTCTTTAAATATCGAATGGTTCCTGTCCATGTGTGGGCCCAACGTGCATTTTACTGTTCAAGTAACAGTAGAAATGAGAACGCGTCATCTCGTAAATTCATTAGTCATTTCTCATGACTCAATATGTGTTTTGATATTTTGTGACACTTTAACAAAATGTTGCACTTCTTTTTAAATGGTCCAAAGTGTATGAACAGATAAAATCTTATCATTTTGTTCCTATACCAAAGTATCTTCAAGGTAGGGTCCTCCAAAAGTATCCTCCTTTAATGCACCAAATTAATCATATATTTATCAACCCATTGTTTTGGATTCTTAAATTATTTATATTTCTTCTGTCATTAATTCATAGTCTTCCGAATTATAAACATTTCAAGAATTAAGGGCTCACAATTATCGATTAGTGGCCCCGACCCACGTGGCCGTCTAGTTGTCATTCTATATATCACTGGGGTCCACGACCCATTCCTACTATCAAAATAGTATTGTTTAGATCAACATTATTATTTTTATACAATATAAATATCACGGGTGGTCCCCGCTCACGATGTGGGTCCCGCGTTTGATTAATAATCCTTTATTAATTTAAGACAATAATTTTATCTTTCTCATTTATCAAGGCTACTCTAGTCTTGATTTACCTTCGTTAACCATGTACTTGATCAAAAAAAAAAATCTCTGGGTAAAATTCGGGTCCGGTGTTACAAGTTCACCCCCCTTTCATGAATTTCGTCCCTGAAATTAACGTGTGACGGTCTGAAACATGAGAAACATTTTTTTTTCTTCTTCATTTTCTGAAGCTAACAATTTTGAACATAAAAATATTTATGGAATTTAAGGTTCAAATAAAAATTACCTTATGCCATAGTTATTCCCGAAAATAGCTTCCATCATTCATCGCCCTCACGAGCGAGTTCTCCACCGATTGGTGGATGGTAAAACGTTTGAAGCAATCCCTGTTGGGTTTGCAATCTCCGTGACTCCCCTGTGGACCCCCAATGCTCCTCCTCGTACACGCTGAGGACAAAGAACCTTTATGTGGCCCGTTTCTCCACAAAAGTAGCATCTAGATGGTTCTAGACATATCCCGTAGTGTCTCCGCCTACAATTCTCACATTTGGGTGCTCCTGTGCCCCGAGTGCTTGAGCTTTGACTAACCCAGTCCTGGCTCCCTTTTGGAAATGGAACTAACTTGTTAGAGTCCCCCTTGCTCTCAAAGTCGTACTTCCTCTCCCGCCGTGGAGGATGGTTGATCATTTGATCCCTTTCTTGTGTTTCCTTAGCACCCCTTGCTTGCCTTTCCTCCCAAAGCTCTTCCCCCTGGAGACCCTGGGCTACTACTTGACTGAAAGTCATGTTGAATTGATAGGTCGCCCTTTCGCGTCCCTCCAAGTTTAGTGCATTCCAAAAATGGTTCGCCATTCGATCCTCATTGGCGGCATATTCAGGCAAGAACCTTGCCAAATGTCGGAACCTTTGTTCCAATTGCTTCACCGTAAACTCATTGCCTTGCTTGAGATTGGTATATTCCCTCCTCTTTCGATTTACTTCGAAAGAGGTATAGAACTGTTCATAGAATGATTGCTCGAAGTTGTCCCACGTGACAACCCCGCCAAACTTACCCTTGATACCTTCCCACCAAGTAGAAGCTAAACCTTCCAACAATCTAGTGGCTACCCTTAACTTCCGATCAGGGACCACTTGCATGTCATCGGCTGCATCATTTAACCTTTTTATCCACTCGGCTGCGTCCGAGATATCACCTGTCCCATCAAACGGTTTGCACCCCAAGGCCCTAGCCTCTTTTAAGTACTTTGAGATCTTAATGAATGGTTCTTCACCATCAGAATCTTTGACCGTTCTAACTTGTGCCCTATGAGCACCCCGACCCCTCCTGCGAGAGGTCTCGTCTCTGACATGTCCCACCTGGGCTCTTTGTCGTTGCCTTTCCCTTTCCCGTTGGTACCATCGGTACATCTCACTAACCTGGTCAAGAGGAATACTATGTATATCCTCCCCTCCGTTTTCATCAAAAGAAGTATCATCCGACTCACTTTTAGGGTGATAAGTTGAGTCATCCTCCGAGTTCCACGACTCGAATCCAGTCACAATGCAATCAGCCATCGCGGCTTGTGTTCGTTGGCCTTGGTGGCCCCTAACTCGCCTTTTTGGCGACCTTGATATTCCCCGATTGGCTTGCCCGACTATCCCCGGCGCCCGCCCTCTCGGATTCCCTTGAACCGCCCTATCGTTACCACCCATTTCTGAAAGAATATATTGGAATGAGTCTTTGGACTCGTTTGAATGTCAATTGACAGAAACGTACTTAACACACAACTTGGCTCAAGTCACTGTCATACCAATTGTTAAGGGGCCCATCTTAACAACCAGAGACCTTGCAACTCGATAACCAAATGCTCTTAAAGTACAAAATTTATGCTCATGGATTTTCATTGAAAGATTGTTTTGATAGAAACTTTGTTGAGAGGTTGACTATATAGTTTAGTAACCGTATGGCTCTGATACCACTTAATTGTCACGCCCCAGACCGTGTCTGTGCCACGTAGACAACCGTCGTACAACCCAATAAGAATAACCGCGGTTCATCCTTACCAAATTGCACAAGACGTCCGGTAGATATATATGCCAAAACTGATTAGTAAACATACATAACAACATCAACATACAATTAAACACATAGCGGAATATAAGTGTTTAATAAGAACCCACACGAGGGTAAAATAAGAGCTCGCAGGCTCCATTAATTTATAAGTCAAAAATAGTTCCATGAGCATTATTTAATTATTTAGAAATAGAACCAGAGGAAGCACGAACCACGTCTTCTCTCCATCGATCTCCCGAGCAATGGGTGTAGGAAGTAAGCTCTAGCTTCAACCTGAAAGGGTGGTTCCCCCGAGGGATCAGTACTACAGAAAAGTACTGGTGAGGGCAAACTGTATGTAATATAACTAACGTTTCTCACATGGGACCCTCAACATATGGTGATAGTATACGTATAGGCATAACTTTTGGCTACCCCTTTTCAAAATATATCGTATAGGTATATACATATGAGTAAAATATCCGGCCCGTGGGCCCATTTGTCTTTCAAATCATTTAGGCGTAACAGCCTCGTTAAATTCACCCTTCCCATGTCCTACCCTCGAGTGAAGTCACCCGCAGGCTAACTCACCCGATAACAAAGATAATTATTTCGGGGGCCCTTCGGGCTCCCATATCACAGACATGATTTAAATTAAATTCCTAGACCAAGGAAAATACCCTATCGGGAACTCATTCCCGATCACGCATGTTTAATCATCTACAATCATTACTTGAGGTTCACCTACCTCGAGGACTATTCGTCCTTACAATCATAGTTTACATTCCCGGGGCTAACCCCGCCTTGAGGAGTACGCATACACCCTTATCCTATGTGTAATTTGCTGGAGGTTAACACACCTCAAGGACTACACGGGCCCTTGTTACCTATATGCAATTTGATGGAGGTTAACACACCTCAAGGACTGCACTTGCCCTTGTTACCTATGTGTAATTTGCTGGAGGTTAACACACCTCAAGGACTACACGGGCCCTTATTACCTATATGCAATTTGATGGAGGTTAACACACCTCAAGGACTGCATTTGCCCTTGTTACCTATGTGTAATTTGCTGGAGGTTAACACACCTCAAGGACTACACGGGCCCTTGTTACGTATATGCACTTTGATGGAGGTTAACACACCTCAAGGACTGCATTTGCCCTTGTTACCTATGTGTAATTTGCGGGAGGTTAACACACCTCAAGGACTACACGGGCCCTTGTTAACATTTGAGTATAAAGGACTCATCCTGGTCCTACAGAGTTTTACCTGACCTTACTGGGTCCCGAGTATTCACCCGTCATGTATAATCTACCACTTACCTCACCCGGTCGTGGTCTATAATTTCTTTACTAACGACTAGTCCAAGTCTTAGCGTTTAAATCATATTCGAAGCCTTAGCAACCAACGTGGACGAGTCCCACCCGAACGGCCCACGTAAACTTACTAAAAAACTGCATATAGGGTGTAAAACCCAATACCCGGTCGGGTATTACCCATACCCGGTCGAGTAGGGTGAGCCAGTAGCCCCTGGGACTGTTTTTAACTAATACCCGGTCGGGTCTATACCCATACCCGGTCGGTTCTAGTGTGGCAGTGGCTCCTGGAACCATTTTTAACCAATACCCGGTCGGGTATTTACCAATACCCGGTCGGGTATTACTTTTGTGTTGGCGGTCAACGCCCGTTTGACCGCCCAAACGAAGTCCGATTAACGTGAAATTTTATACACATGTACTTCTTGACGTCCTTAATCCAAAAATGCCCTTTTGGGTCCTTGGAACATCATAAATAATTAATTATCACATTTTTAATCATCAAGCTTACTCAACATGCTCTTCAACTATATTTTTCATATAATCATGGAATAACACATACTTGATTATCTTTAATCATTCCATAAAATATATTCTTGATTACTTTAAGTAATCTCATGTCTCACTCAAAAGTTATAAAGCATAAAGCCGTCTTCACAAAACTATTAATAAGTACTTCATACTTATTAATCGTTTATATATTTCGTTCTAGTTTATTCTTCATAACTAGATTTAATTTAATGACATGTATGATTAAGCACTTGAATCCTTCAAGAATACCATCTTGAATTACCTTAGTTAATGTCCAACTAAATCATTCATGATTATCCTTCATCAAAAATATTAATAATTCTTTTACTCATTAATCATGCCATTTTCACATAACTTATAATCATTATAGCAAATCACATGTTCAAACACATTTAAACATTTCTATACATATTCACATACTAGATTACTCTAGTTATCTCCATGTATGCATTTTCATACATTTGACAATAATATATTCACGATTAATCCACAAATAAACCTCTTATTCATTAATCATGTAATATTTCCATAATTCATATTCACCATGACTAATCATGCATTTTAATCCATTTAATCATTTCTCAAATCATGATAAGGATTTTATTTAGGTAATCCCACGTTAGACCCAAGAGTTACAAGACACGTAGTCGTCCACTCACCTCGAAATGACGCTAGCAAGCTTTTTACCTTGATTTTTTCCAAGTTTTCCTCTTTCTTTCCTATTCTTTCTTCTCTTTTCTTGCTTGCTTCCTCCTCTTTGTTCTTGGTTCGAGTAAAGTGGTAGAGATATGTTTTTGAGACCCTATTCCTCCCTGATTGAGTGAGAGGATGGTTCTTTGTCATCTTCAAAAAATAATGAAGGAGAGTCCCTTTTCTTTTAATATTATGTCTCCCCATCACTTCTTATTACACTCCAGCCAAGTAGGTCGGCTCTCCTCCCTCTTTTGCATGGTCTCAAGTCGTGGGGTGGCCCCCACTCATGTGGGAGGTCATCCCTTTATACCCCGAAGTGTGTATTCGATCCCGAAAGTTGCATTTTTCGGACTGTTTTAATTAACTTTCTTTTTATCGGGTCAAATAAAATATATATCATTCTTCCAATCAGTATTGGTCTTTAGAGTGAATATATATCATCCAACTTTAATTTCGTCGTTCCCGGAAGTTATTTCGGGCTATTATCTGATTAATTATCAATACTGGTAATGAGACTTCGTTTGATCGAAAGGCCACTTTATGGCTCAAATGTAATTTACACCATCATATAAATATCATCTAGACCAGGATGAATATAATATGTGGTCTGTAAATATCGAATGGTTCCTGCCCATGTGTGGGCCCAACGTGCATTTTACTGTTCAAGTAACAGTAGAAATGAGAACGCGTCATCTCGTAAATTCATTAGTCATTTCTCATGACTCAATATGTGTTTTGATATTTTGTGACACTTTAACAAAATGTTGCACTTCTTTTTAAATGGTCCAAAGTGTATGAACAGATAAAATCTTATCACTTTGTTCCTATACCAAAATATCTTCAAGGTAGGGTCCTCCAAAAGTACCCTCCTTTAATGCACCAAATTAATCATATATTTATCAACCCATTGTTTTGGATTCTTAAATTATTTATATTTCTTCTGTCATTAATTCATAGTCTTCTGAATTATTAACATTCCAAGAATTAAGGGCTCACAATTATCGATTAGTGGCCCCGACCCACGTGGCCGTCTAGTTGTCATTCTATATATCACTGGGGTCCACGACCCATTCCTACTATCAAAATAGTATTGTTTAGATCAACATTATTTTTTTTATACAATATAAATATCATGGGTGGTCCCCGCTCCCGATGTGGGTCCCGCGTTTGATTAATAATCCTTTATTAATTTAAGACAATAATTTTATCTTTCTCATTTATCAAGGCTACTCTAGTCTTGATTTACCTTCGTTAACCATGTACTTGATCAAAAAAAAAAATCTCTGGGTAAAATTCGGGTCCGGTGTTACAGGCTGAAACATTTGTGTTTGTAAATTGTTGGGAGGAACACGTGGGGTATGCAGTTGCTCAATAAAGATGGTCATTTGGAGGGATGGGGCAAAGACATAAATGGTGACATCCACCACAGAAGGAACAAATGCTATTTTTAGGAAATCAACCAACCAATTCCCTAGGACTTTTATTTTTAACAAGATAATAAAGCATGGTGCATGGTCTTGCCCTAGAATATTGTGGATAAGGATAATGAGGGGAATGACTTTGGGAATGTTGCGTATTTGGAGGAGGGTAAGAATAGGAAGATGGAATATTTTGTGGTGGAGAAGAGTAATATTAATGGTGAGGAGTGTAATATTAAGGAGGAGTGTAAGGAGAGTCTGGCATATATGATGAATATTCCATAGAGGTTAGAGGGTAAGGAATTCCTCCTGGAATTTGACTGAATGGGTTTATCTCACGCCTCTTAGAAAAATACCTGAAAGGTTAGCACAGAAAAATCCTACGGAAAACAAAAAGAAAAACTAACCAAAAAAATCTCGCTGAAATTAATTAACCCTTAAAACCGACACCGTCCCCGGCAACGGCCCCAAAAGCTGATGTGAGTTTTCTCGCACTTAAAATAGATCGTAGAATAGTGGTGTAAGTACAAGTATCGTCTCCACAGGGACGGTAAAAGGGAATTAAGAATTAAATAAATTCAGCGATTAAAAATAAATAAAATAAATGCGTCGTGCGAGATTTGGTTGGTTGAATTGAAATTAAACTAAAGCGAATGAGCGATTAAAATAAAAGGTTGGGTTCTTCTTAATTAATGACAAAGGGAACATGGATTGATTCCGGGGTAATCAGATTTCTGGTAGATTTGGCTTAATTACATGAAATTAATTTAATTGAGCCTAGCTAATCAATACTAAGTTCTTACCGCTCTCGCGGCGTAGAGTATAATAATTTAGGGGGCCAGGCTGATTTCTCATACGACAGGAACCTAAATTATTGCCAAAACGAGCGAGCTTACGCCCCCTTAATCGCTACTAATCTCTTAGCGAACGATTAACTGTGTGTGAATGTGTCTCAAAATAAACTAGATCACTCTTAATTTATTCTACAAGCAATTGTATTTCTACCGGCCATTCTAGGTTACAAGAAATATCAGTTTAATTATTCAAACACAAATTAAACGACCTTCATGCAATTAATCATCAAGAATCTAGTCATACATCATGCTTAACCCCTTCATGCAATTAATCCCAAATCCCTAATTAAAACTACTCCCGACTCATAATTGAAGAATCAAAAGAATTGGGAAGAATAGAAATAATTGTCATTAATTAAAAAGTAGGAACTTACAAAGAATGTCAATGAATTGAAGAACAAGGCTAAAAACCTCTCAAAATTTCGTGTTATTGCTCCTCTCTAAGTTCCACCCCCCCCCCCCCCCCCCCCCAAAAAAAAATAGGGTTAGGAAGGGCTTATTTATAGAAAAAGGGAAGAAATTCGAGTGGGATTAGGGTTCCCAGGGTCAGACACGGCGTGTCTGCGACAGTGCCGGCGGAGCAAACACTTTTTCGCGTCCAGGCACGACGTGCCTACCTTGCCAAGCACGACCGTGCCTGGCTTCCAGGGAATCACTTCTTCGAATAGCTACAAACACGGCGTGCCTGCCTGCCTTGCCAGGCACGACCGTGCCTGACCTCCAACGAACATCCACCTCGATATACTACAGGCACGGCGTGCCTATCTCCCCAGGCACGATCATGCCTTGCCTTTTTCTTCGCCTGGTACACTTCTAGGAACGCACGGCGTGCCTGGCTACTGGGCACGGCCGTGCGTGGCCTTTTCTTCTTCTTTTTTCTTCGTTTCTTTTTTCGAATGCTCCCGACTCGATCCCAAAGGTCTCCGCTTCATCAATTCTTCACTGTGAACCTTTCGGAGACCTCCAAAACTCTCGAAACTCTCTTGAATGCTCATCAATTCTTCTTGATTTCTTCTCAAGTGCCGGTGCCGGATCTAATTACCGGATTTTTTACTCCAAACAACAAAAAACTCGAACCAACGACTGGTACACATAACTTGAGCTAAAATTGAGATTTGTGACACCCTCAAACTAGGTAAATCATCAAAAACCAATCCCAACACGCATCAAATGCGTGTTGTAATATGGACTTATCACTTCTTGAAAAATTAGAAAGCAATCTTGGGTTGTTTGGCTTACTTCGAAGAAAGCTATATTTCACAAGTGTTTAAGAGCTATATACTTCTAACAAGGTTCTACGGTTATCTTTGTATATTCTTTTCAGACAATTTTTTCTTATTATACACTCAGATAAGTTGATTGTTATGTTTTTAAAGGCTTGTAAACAGAAGAATCTGATCTCATGGATCCCTCTTACGTGATATCTTATGTCTGTGTTACTTGGGATTTTGCATTATTGCAGATAATTCATGATTTGAAATGTTTTGAGATGGAAGTTCGTGGGGGCCGGTGGGGCTTACCTCAGTCTTGAAATATATTTATAAACATATTATAACTATATGGCCTCATTAATCTTTATTTGTCATCGATGCAACAATCTTTCTCACATTAATCTTTATTTGTCATCGATGCAACAATCTTTCTCACAGTTTAATTTATTATTCATTTGACTTAACATGAATTGTTTTAATTTCAGGTATTGAGAATTGATTGACCAAACATGAAAAGAGGAAAGCTTTGAGATGAAATTGAACTTCACAATTTTATTTTATGCCAATCTGTTATCTTATATTTGGACAGTTGCACTTGTTATTATGTAGATGTATAAGAGCATCTCCAACAGGAATGTGAATGCACTATGTTAAAAAATGGACACGTAATCTAAATGCACAGCCCGTGAGGCTGATGTGTACGCACAAACTATCAAAATTGTATGTCATCTCCAACGGTGTCCATCTCTTTCTATTTTTATGGACACGAGGCCATCTCTTTCAATTCTCTAAACAAAAACAAAATTCTTAATTATTTTTTTTCGGCGAAAATTCTTAATTATTATTCAAAAATCAATTTGGGTTGATCCATTCACGTCTTTTCATATACATGCCTTATCTTCTCCCAGGCATTTACGATTGCTTGTCATTTGTCCCGGTTCTTTGTATATATGTGTGAAATTGATGAAAGATGATCCCCTGAAGATGAGTGTGCCGAAGCCGATCAAATTCATTCCAGAAGGAGTATCCGTCGCACAAAAATATAGATGGGAGGCAGGGTCAAAGCCTCAAAGGTCACAGCCCCACCATTTTCCTGTTGCCGAGAAACAAAACGAGCCAAAGGAAGAGATCGCCAAAGAAAAAGGGGTTGGCTGCCACCGCCGCCCAGAGAAGGAGTGTCGGACCCTCTTTTGCTGGATTATTGAAATAATCTACATTTTTATACGAACTATTAGTTTCAACTTACGAAAATGCTGACTTGGCTGTGAGACGGACCTTCTCAAAGTAGACAGTGAGGCGGACGATGTCTATTTTTATTCCTTTCCAGCTCAGCACCACATTGAATATGCATTGTTCCATTGGAGAGGATAATTTTATCCCAATATGATGTGGCAATGCATTCAATATCAATCCATGGTCCCATTAAAGATGCTCTAAGTTTTATAGTAAGTAAAAAGTGGATAGTATTACTTTTTGTTTAGTACATAAATTTTAAATTGTTGTTACCCGGGCATCAATTTGGTTTGTATGTTTCAAGAGTAGTAGGTACTAAGTACATTATCAGTTTGCGTTTCATTTTACTTAAGTTTACATCTCTTTTCTTGGTCCAAAAGGTGGAATCTCCCACCCAAGAGCCCATCCCGACTCGACAGGATGATGGGGAGGTTAATCCAAAAGTTGACGTCTCTTTTGGATATCATCCACAGAAGGTGTTTTTTTGCTTCAACATCCGAGTACATGCAATTACCTGTCAACTTAGGTACACTGGGCTGAGATATTACTATTGGCAGCACATCACAACAAGCGAAGAGATAATTCCTGGGCAGCAAAACTGTCATTCTGGGACCTCCGGAAGCGGTGCATGTTTTGTCAGAAATCGATAGAAATCAATAATTGTATGGAGTAAAGGCGAGAGATCAATATTGCTTTAAAGCTCAGCCAACCAACTGCATATCCCATGCCATTCATTTCTGCCTCAAACTGGCATCTATTTCTATCTCAAGTCTTTGTGGTTTGTTTCTCACATCTCAAGCCTTCCCCTCCAAGCTCTCATAAATCATATCCCTCTTCTCACTCTAAGGTATGCACTCATATTCATGAATTTGTTCAAAATTTGATTTTATTTATCATTATTCAGAGTTTACTTTATTCAAAAAGGTGGAATAGCTCACTCCAAATCTAGAGTGCCGTAAAACCCTATTCAAATAGTTCAACCTAAATCCTCAACACAAATGCCCTCATTCAGAACACGTTGACCAACTTGTGCGGGCGTGTACAATTATTAGGAGTTTACTCAGGGTTGTAACAACTTTTTTAAATTTACTCACAAGTAAATAAATTCAAAACATATATAGTATGTTTCACATTGAAAAAATAAATTCAAAATTAGCTAAGAAAATGAAGTATAATATGTTTAGAAAAATAAAACTAATAGTTAAAAGTTATGTCCGGCCTATTTTACGGTCTGATGCGACACCATTGTCGTTTCGTTGCGGTTGCCTTGCAGTTTTTTTTGTGTTTTCATATTATGTCTCGGTTCACTTTGATTTGGTTTCTTCAGTTTGATTTGGTTTGATTTTGTTATTTTTTACTCCGTAACAATATACTCACTCAATCCCAAAATAAACATTTCACTTTCCTTTTCGATCCATCCCTTAAAAATGTCCAATTTTCTTATTTGATAAAAATGAAAAACAGTTCAAAAAAGTGTCAAACATTATTCAATCTGTACCAAGTAGGGGTGAACAAAACAACGTGTAACCGATTAACCGAATAAAAATTTGAAAAACCGATGTATTTTTAAAAGTTAACCGTACCGAATATTTACGGTTAACCAACCGCATAGAAAAAGCGATACACATGGTAGTGTTTCGGTTGAAATATATACTACTGTATGTTTTTGCAATTAACATGTCACTTGCTTCTCCCGGTGCTGCCGTGGCCCGTGAGAATAAGGGCATCTGTTATAAGCCATTAATCAATTATCTTTTGCGGGTTTAATGCATAAGTCCTATGTGGTATGGAAATTCGCAACATTAACATCTGTGATTTAAAAAATACGTGAAATCCTCTTGTGTTTTAATTAATTATGCGCAAAATTTCTTCTATGAACAAATTCAATTGTCAAATAAAAGAAAAATGATTAACATTTTTGTACTCCCTCCGTCCCTTAAAACTTTGGTAACTTTCCTTTTTTTGATGTCTCACTTACTTTGTCATTTTCTCTTTTAAGTAAAGAGTTTGTGTTTTCAGTTAATTCTCTCTCCTCTGCACAAACTTCAATCACACAATTTTTACTTTATTAATCTCCGTGTCGGTTAAACTTGGCAAAGTTTTAAGGGACGAGGAAAGTTTGATTTAGAGGTTTTCACATATTTACTTGCATAATCAAGTGGAATATGCCCTTAGCTTAATTAAGGGCACCTGCTAGGCTGCCACGTGGTCATCGAGATTGCACAAGTGGAATATTATATACTCGTATTGTTGCTACGTGTTGCGTGCTCTACGTAATTTTAATTAGTTTTTAATAGAATGATTAGTTTTTAATCTTTTTTGTTGTAAATATTTGAAGACTTTACTAGTTAAAGTAAAAAATAGAATGAGCTTTTGTCCGTGGAGTACATTGGTCCACTGGCCGACATTATGAATTATTATTATTATTATTATTATTATTATTATTATTATTATTATTATTATTATTATTACATCATTGTCATCATTATTACTACCTTCGTCCCATAAAATTCTTCCCACTTTGACTTGGCACAGAGATTAAGAAAGTGGAAATGTATGGTTGTGATTGTGTAAGAAAAAGTGAAATGAATGTGAATCACACAAATTATCCAAAAATGATAAGTAAGAAGAATTTTTTGGAACGGTCCAAAAATGAAAGTGAGAAGAATTTTATGGGACGTATGGAGTATTATTATTATTATTATTATTATTATTATTATTACAATTATTATTATTATTATTATCATCGTCGTCGTCATCATCATTGTTATTGTTATTATTATTAGTATTATTAGTATTGTTACTATTATTTTTTGTAATTACAAATGAATAAAATATAATTATTTATGGATTATAATATATATAAAAAACAAAATATTTATGCAAAAATATAAAAAATAAAATTTCAGACCAAACCAGACCAGACCAGACCAAAACAGACCAGACCAGACTAAAATAGACCAGACCAGATCAGACCAGCAAATTACAGTCGAAGTAAAAACATCCTATATAGTTGCTACGTGTTGCGTGCTCTACGTATTTTTTATTAGTTTTTAATAGAATGATTAGGTTTTAATCTTTTATGTTGTAAATATTTGAAGACTTTTCTAGTTAGAGTAAAAAATAGGATGAGCTTTTGTCCGTGGAGTATGGTCCACCGGCCGACATTATGAATTATTATTATCATCATCATCATCATAATTATTATTCAATAAAGGCACAGAAAAATAAGCTCATCCAGTAGTAATCTCATCATCATGAGTAATGAATATGAGGAGGTAACAAAAAGAAATTTTGGCAATTTTATCTTTCTCTTTCACGGTTTTATGGTTTATTCAGTTTATTGGTTAACCGTTAGTGGTTAACCGAAATATTGGTTAACCGACACCCAGTTAACCAACGTTACGGTGCGGGTAACCGTATATAAAATTTAGTAATGAATATCTCGATTAATCGAAAATTAGTTAATCGAAATCCGGTTAACCGACCGTGCCCACCCCTAGTACCAAGCAATGCCATTTTAAATTAGGATGGAGGGAGGAGACGATTCGGCTAACCAAATCGATATACGCCCCATAGCACGGCATTCATAGATACTCTAGTCTCTAAAGATATGGCATGTGCACATAATATATACGTTTCCGTAAAAGATATTCGCGCTTATATCCATAAAAGCTTTCCAAAAGTTTCTAGTTATATATGAAGTTGCATATTATCTCAATAAATAGTTATCTATCATACTTTTTTGGTTTTTTAAACCTGAAAGGTAAACCACTCCTTGGATAATTGTCGGAGAACATTTATTGAATTTTATTAAAAAAAGAGATATACATCCAGAGAGGGGGACTTATTTAACATATATGTTGCACATGGCAATCTTATCATTAGTGAGTTTGTTACAAGCTAATTAAGGTACTGTACCTGCAATTTTTTAAAGGTACCCTAGTTCTCACCTTAAACTTATTGGTTTCATAATTAATTAAAATAACTATCCGTAATTACTTTTGTAAATATGAGAATTAATGGAAAGTTAGATGTGATTACTTTTGTAAAAACTGTCGAAGTCTTTTTATTAAAAACTGTCGAATTAATGGAAGTATATTTTTGGAGCCAAAAATAGTGAAAAAAATATTGTCTTAATTAAATATATGAAGTGTTCCAAAAAATATATATATGAAGCATTTTATAACTCCATAACTAATAATAATTAATGATTATGTAAATATGTAATTAATAGTTACAAGCTATAAGCCTTTGTGATCTGATGACACTATGACACTCACAAGTCACAAGGAAGAGGTCACGGGTTCGAATCACATTCCAGTTTCAGTATGTTGGTCTTAACATAAAACATATACTATACGGAGTATATCTATACATATTAAAAATGAAACAAATATAAATATAATAATTGACAAAATTAGAAACATAAAAATCAGAATCATTTAGACACATAAAAATAAAGATGGAATAATGAAATATTAAAAATAAAAAATAAAAAATAAATTCAATATCTTTGTCTTTATATATAGATATTATGGTGAGATTCCAAATACAATACTATTCCCTACCCACATAAAACTCCTAAGTTGCATTAAATAAAAATTTAAGATATGACTCATAAAGTGTTCAGCGTTATGAATGCTTTGAATGATTTTGTAAAATATAATACTATTGATATATTAAATGTTTTTTTGCTATTATTATTACTATTATTATTATGATTATTTATATAATTATTATTATGATTTATTATTATTATTATTATTATTATTATTATTATTATTATTTACTCCCTCCGTCCCAAAAACAACTTCTCAGTTTGACTAGCACACACATTTAGGTAGATTAAAATTTTGGTTTGACTTTCCCAAAATTTTACTGTTTAGCACTGTTTGGACACTGTTTAGCACTGTTTGGACACTGTTTAGCACTGTTTGTCACTGTTTGACACTGTTTTGATGTTGATAATTTGCCAAATAAGGAAGTGAGAATAAATGTGAAGTTAATTTTGGGACATCCATTTAAGGAAAGTGGGAAGTTATTTTTGGGACGGAGGAAGTATTACGGAGTATTGTTATTATTATTATTATTATTATTATTAATCATGATGATGATTAAAAAACGCAAACAAAAAACTCACCGCTGCCGCCCCAGCACCACAACCTTGGGTCGTCGGGGAGAAATGACAGATGCATTAGGAATGTCATATTTATTAGTATTATTAGTATTATCATACTCCAAAATATTTTTATATCCATTATTGATTGTTTACCCATGCATCTTCCATTCCATATGTGGGCATAGGTTATGGATAGTGGGGTGAGAAAGCACGCCCTGAATGGTACTACTGCTGCTTCCAACTCTGATCTCGTGCTGAAACACATTACCCAGATTCTACTAGAGGAGGAGGAGGAGAGCATTGATGGGCCCCTGGTCTCATATTACGAAGCATTGCATGATTATCCTTCCTCATTGTTTCACATCCATGCCGGAAGAAGCTCTTGGAATGATAATGTTGATGGTATTGTTGATCCCCGAGAATCAGAATCATCATGTGTGACATCTAACACAAATTTATTGATGTCCAATACGACAGAGGTAAATTAGCTAACTTTGTGGAAGGTATGGAATTTGTGAAAATTGAAATGATACATATGCTAACCATATATTTTTCATATAAGTAAGTTCCTTTTTCAATCAATATTATAAAATTAAATCCAAAAGAAAAAATATGACTGATTTTAAAATTTTCTTAAAAAATGAAATATTCAGTGACTAGTTCCGAGTGACTCTTCATCTATGAGTGCCCTGTCACTCTAGAATATACTATAGTGACTTTTGTCTAGTTACTTGTACACATTGATTAGTCATATTTTTATCTAAAAAGCATAACTACTCATATTTTTGTTCAGAGAAACTCTATTAATATTATACATGTCATTTTTTCTTATTTATTTATATCATAAAGATGGTGAGTGAAGACAAATACAAAGTATTTTAATAAATATTAAAACTTATTCTGCTCATTTTTTGTTTTTTTTATTTGAACCAAACCAAATCAAAGCATTTAGTTTGAGAAAATTTCTACCAATCAGTTTACTTCATTGAATCCAAACCAAATCAAAGTACCAATTTTGATTTTCGAACAAAACTGTTTTGCTCTGCCCTAGTTTTAGCACACTAGTGTACGTACTCATCTACTACGGAAAATAACTTGTCGCAATATTTTGATAAAATTTTGCGAGCATGTTATTCTTGAAGTGTAGATTATGTTCATAAAAGTTCAGCTTAACAGTCAATCGGGAAGGAAGTTGAATAAATTCATGAAAAACATTGTGCCAATCTACACACATGTTATACTTTAAGTTGAACATTTATGAACCTAATCTACACACTTCATAAAAAACATACTCACAAAATTTCATCAAAACATTCTAGCGGATTGAATATATATTGGCACATTATTTTGCAATAATTTATTTAACTTCCTTCCCAATTGAATTGTAACATGAAATTTTATGGACATAAGCTGTACACTTCATAAAAAACATGCTCACAAAATTTAATCAAAATATTCCCCCGGCTATGTTGCACAGACACGGATACGTTGATACCTCGATACGCGAATACGGGTGCGGTGATACGGCAACTTCAAAAAATATAGGATATGGGTACAGGGGTATATTTATAAATAATAATAGTATACGGTATAATTTGCATATATATGTAATACATAGATCCATGAATAAAATAATAATAGTACCAAAAATAACAGTTATAATAAATTTTCAAAGATTAGACTAAAAAAACTAAGGTACGGATATTTTCGATTTAACTTCAAATAATATTTTTGGTTCTCTATTTGCATTTACATCTAAGTCTTTTAACAATACTGATTTCAATTAAAGTCCATCAAACGACAAATTGGCAAATTATAGTATTACAATATTTTCTATACTCCCGAAATCATCTTTAGCAATGTTCCACTTCTTGTGGTTGCTTGGGTGGCTACGAAATTTTCATTAATTATGTCGCGTACGAAATCATGGTTATATGGTTAGATATGTGTACCTGTTTACGGATATGGGTATCAGAAGTATTTATATTTTTGAAAAAAAACTTCAATACTTTTAGTAAATTGCGGATACGAACCCAATACGTATTGGATACATATCGGATTCGTGGATACGACATCGAGATGAAGTATCAGTGCACCATAGGAGGCCAGACTCCAGACGAGCGTCCTCATGATCTCCTGACTTTGGAGCTCAAGTAAGCGCAAGGCCAGGCGTCCATTCGGCCCACACCGTAAGCTTCCTCTGAGACTCTTGAATCATCGCATGGACCCCTTTGGGCAAGGGTGATCAAGCCGAGCGTCCCGAGGAAAGGATTCAAGGACGGACGTCCGATGGGTTCTTCGTTAGGCCGCTTCCCCCGGACCTTGGTGGATTACTTGCCAAGGGTTAATGAGTCGTTCCTATATCGGGCCAATTAATCCAACACACATATTCATTACTCAGCATTTTTTGAAAAATGATAAATTTATTTAGAACATCATAATTAATCTCGTCAAATTTTTTTGGAGACTAAGGTTGTTTTTACTTGGACCGTAATTCATCCCAGACCACACCAGACCAGACCAAAACAGACCAGACCAGACCAGACTAAAACAGACCAGACCAGACCAAAACAGACCAGACCAGACTAAAACAGACCAGACCAGACCAGACCTTATTTTATTATTATTATTATTATTATTATTATTATTATTATTATTATTATTAGGGGTGTGCACCGGTTCAAAACCAGACCGGACTGGATATCATTCCGGTTCGATCCGGTTCCGTTTTTTCCGGACCGGTTCGGTCCGGTTTTCCGGTTTAAACGGATAGTGCACACCCCTAATTATTATTATTATTATTATTATTATTATTATTATTATTATTATTATTATTATTATTATTGTTGTTGTTGTTGTTATTGTTATTGTTATTTGTAATTATGAATGAATAAAATATAATTCTTTATGGATTATAATATATATAAAAAATAAAATCTTTATGCGAAAAATATAAAAATAAAATTTCAGACCACTAAGACATGCACATCCTAAGATATGTGCATGTCTTAGTGGGCACCGTTTTACTTGTAAGGTTCAAATGTGAACCACAAAATTAGAAATTGTTTAGTTCACCTAATTGGAATATAATGGTTTTGATCTTAAGTTTTAGCTTATGCGGACCTATATAATTTGATTTTTTTATCTGAATCTTTTTTATTTGATCTAAATGTATATTCGGTAATAGTGTAAAATTTTATATATGATTATTTATTATGAAAACAACTAATACTCGGTAAATAACCAACAAACCAATATTTGAAAAAGAGTACCCAACGAATAGTTGAATACCCAAAGCATGGTTTTGAGGCTTTTTTAAGATTTAAAAATGTTGTACAGCGAGAGCGTACATTGTACAATCAGTTGTACCATGCACACGGTATAGCCAGGTACGTATTTATGAATTATATGAGTATTGATATTAAATCACTGTATTGGTAACACAATTGAGTATTAGAAACATGCAATTGAGTATCATAATCTATACGTAATATATATGCTACAAATAAACTTATTTAATTAACTATATTATCATTGTATTATCATCAAAATATTTATTTTGCTAATTTTATAACTTAATATACCAATACTCATTTCTTTTGACATAAAATACTCGGTTGTACCGTGTGCACCGTACAGCCGGTTGTTCGATATATTTTGTCTTGTACAGCTGGATGACATGACACTTCAATCGGGGTTTATTCAAAATTTAGGCCTTTAGTTGGGTTATACTGTATTTTAAAATACACGATTTTTTGTGAAGTTTTCAAAACATTCATAAATGGTAAAATTATACATGAATTATATGTTACGAGAATTATACGAGGATAAACTAACAAAGCCGGTAACTAATAAATCTTTGCAACTTAACAATAATTTACCGGAAATTACACTTTTCGACAACAAATGTAATGCCGGTGGAATCGTTTCTGGTATATTTTTTGCCGGAAAGTGTACTTTTTTTGGGAAAGTCCTTAAATTGCAAAGATTTATTAGTTGTAGGACCATACTTTTAAGTGACTAAAGTTACCGGGCTAATAATGAAAACAACCCTAAACAAAATATTACTATTAGTACTATTAATTTACTATATATTATTATATCTATTGTTATTTGTTTACCCATCCTCCATTCCATATGTGGGCACAGGTTATGGATAATGGGATGAGAAAGCATACCCTGAATAGTACTGCTGCTTCGGACGCTGAACCCGTGCTGAAATACATTACCCAGATTCTACTGGAGGAGCAGGAGGAGAGCATTGATGAGCCCTTTGATCACATTGCTCTTACAGCTGCTGAGAACTCCTATTATGAAGCATTGCATGAGAATGGTTCGTCACTGTTTCATAGCAGTGCTGAAAGAAGCTCCATGCATGATAATGTTGATGGTGTTATTGATCCCAGAGACTCGGAATCACCATGTGTGACAAGCGAGCCTACCCCGCATCTCGCCATCCAGTTAACATCATCATCAAATAACTATGACTTAAATGGTGCTTCTTCATATTGCTTTGATAGTGCAATGATGTCTTTCCTTAGAGCTAGTTCGTCGGTTCGAAATGTATTTGGTGGCAATGATGATACAGAGTCCAAATTGGAATTCCAGAGATGCATGGAGGAAGTTAGTAGCTTCCTTCCCGGTCACAATAAGTTGGTAATGGATGATTTGGAGGCTACCAAAGATGTTGTTGTGATTGATACAGAGAAAGACCATTTGCGTAGAGGAAAGAAACATCATTACCTTCCACAAGAAAGTGGGGTAGAAGAAGAGAGGAGCAGCAAACAGTCTGCAGTGTATGAAGAGGTTGATTTATCAGAAGTGTTTGACAAGGTTTTACTGTGTGGTGATGATAAAGGTTATCCATTTGGTGCCAAAGAAAAGGGGCGAAGAGGTCACCATTCAAAGAAACGGGGAGATAATTGTGGCATTGTAGATGTGTTGTCTCTTCTAACTAGTTGCGCACAATCTGTTCATGATGGTGACTATAGGGATGCACAAGCTCAATTAAAGGAGATCAGGCAGCACTCTTCACCTACGGGTGATGCAAATCAAAGGCTAGCTCATGTGCTTGCAAACAGTCTCGAGGCAAGGTTGGCTGGAACAGGTAAACAACTATGTCAATCAATATCTCCTAAAACCATCGCAGCTTCTGAGTTTCCGAAATCGTACTTGACATCGTGGCCAATCATGAGAATATCAACTTTCTTTTCAAATCAAATGATTTTCAAGGTAGCTTCAAGAGGCTCATCGCTGCACATTATAGATTTTGGTATTCTTCATGGGATCCAATGGCCAACCCTTATTCGAGATCTTTCACAAAGGCCCGGTGGCCCTCCAAGACTTCGAATAACTGGGATTGAGCTCCCCCAACCCGGTTTCCGTCCATCACAAATGCTAGTGGAGACAGGTGTTCGCTTGTCAAAATATTGTGAGCGCTTCGGTGTACCATTCGAGTTCAATGCCTTAACAGCACAACATTGGGAGGCAATTGAGATTGATGAATTGAAGCTTGGGAGTGGTGGTGAGGTGGTCGCTGTTAACAGTAACTTTCGATTTGATTACCTATTGGACGAGACTTTGGTTGCTGGGTACAACCCTAAGGATGCAGTTTTAAACTTAATCCGAAAAATAAATCCGGATATATATGTGCATACCGTGCATAGTGGATCTCATAGCTCTCCTTTTTTTCTCCCTCGCTTTCGAGAAACTCTCTTCTTCTACTCTGCTGTCTTTGATATGTGTGAGACTACTTTACCACACCGCCATCATCCTCAAAGGTTGAGTTTCGAACAAGAGTTTCTTGGACGAGAAACAATGAATATCATTGGATGTGAGGGCATTGAAAGATTGCATAGGCCTGAAACGTATAAGCAATGGGAATCACGCATGTTGAGGGCAGGGTTGAAGCCTATGCCCTTAAAATCTCATCTTGTCAACAAGTTATTGAGACAGGCTCGAGCATCATATCATAAAGACTTTCTGTTTATTGAAGACGGTCTTTGGCTACTGCAAGGGTGGAAAGGTCGGGTTCTTGGCGGCAGCTCTTGCTGGGTGGCTACATGATAGACTCAGAATCCCTCATACAACGGTAACCTAAGCAACATGAAAACTTCTCCACCTTATGTTTCGTATATTTCCCACATTCAAAAGCGTGTGGGGAACATCATATTCCAGATTGTGGGCCTTTTGTGTAATTTCTAGAAGAATTTAGAAAGGTACTTCTGTGCCTCGGTAATTAGAGCATCCCGAATGCAACTCTTTCTACTCTAAATAAATTATGCCACATAATAAAAGTAGACATGGACTAATTATTTTATCCTCGAACGTTTTTAGTGTACAAGTAAAGATTGATGACTTAAAGCTTAACAATATTTAGTTTTCTTAGTAGCTCAAACAATATTTAAAGCTTAACTAAACACAATCTAGTGAAAAGTTTCACCATACTAGCATTGAACCAACCATATACACTTTCACACTAGTGGAAAATATGGATTTAATAACGGTCTCTTTTCTCTAATCCAACAGCTCGCTAGTCGCACAGTGTATAAGGCGGCTAAAGGTATTAAATACTGCGTATAAAATATTTAGCAAAAACATCGTAGATAAACACAAATAAAATAATTGAAACCTGAGTGAAAAATGGAATTATACTTATGGCGGAAGAGTAGTGACCGGCGTTTGGAGGGAAATAGTACTTGATGAAACACCAGCGGCGGCGCGTGAGGTAAGAGAGGCGATTAACAATGGAGGCATCGGACCTTCATGCGGCGACTTCGTCTGAACATGTTTGGTTTTTGCCCTGTCTTCGATTTGATCTTCGAGTGGCGACTAAACAAATAATACTTCGTAAGGTTCAAAATCTTTCGATAAGGGTTCATAAAGAGTGTGACACAGAAAAGGATTTTTGTATTTACAAAACAGACCCGATTCTAGTTTAGATTTTCTACAAATTATTTAAATGACCCCGTTGACATTCATGTAATTTCCATGTTTACGTTTATGTTTTTAATTAGTTTAGATTGATTGTTATTTGTTTAGATTAGGTTTATACTGAGCTCAAACAGGTCCAAGATCACTCTAGGGACAATTAGTGAACATCACAAATGGAAGGAAGGTGCAAAAATCTCAAGACAAATTGAAGAGTATGATTTTTGGTGTTGTACCCGGTCCGGTATGACCTATACCCGATCGGGTACCTTGTTGAAAAATCAAATCGGATCGGATCCGGGACAAGGCAACATGTAGGAAAATATTTGACCACGTTCGAGTGTCATACCCGATCGGGTATGCCCAACTTTTCGAGCTTCCGGGAAGCCACTGAAGGTACCCGATCGGGTGCCCTTGATGCCCGATCGGGTACACACACATGCATGCTCCAAAAGCCTATAAATACCTCTCTTTCCTTCCCACAAAGATCACCAATTCACATATACTTCTTAGCTCAGTTTAGACAAACTCTTTCTTTATATTTTCTTCGTGTTTAGTCTCCAAATGAGGAGCTAAACTCTTCCATCTTGGTTTTGCTACTTTGAAGCGTAATGAATTTGTAAGTTGTGAGTTATTTTCTTTAATCTTCTTCCTTGAATATTAATTATTTCCTATTCATATTTCTTATTAATATTTTGAGCATTACTTAAAGGATCAACTAGTTTTGTTTCATACATTAATTATTACTAGAATCAATCGATTAATACGCTTGTTATTAATTCAGTTCTTTCAGCGGTAGTAAAACTTGGATTATTAATGCATGCGTCTCATGGTTAATAATCTAAGGGGAATTAATTATATTGATTAAACCAATAAACCGCTTGTGTTGAGGTTATCAATCTCAATCGTTTTCATCTTAAGTTTATTGCGACTATCAGGCTAATATTAGACGCTTGTTCTATATTAACTCGGTAGTAAATTTTATTAATGAACGGATAAAAGCAAAACCAAGTCCTCATCTCTATAAATTAAACTCATATAAGTCGTTCATCTTAGTGTTAATTAAATTAAATCAAATCAAACTTAAAACCCCCCTTGTTACTATCTATATAAAAGAAAAGTATTCCTTTCCCTGTGGATACGAACCTTACTTCAATATACTACGTATATTTGTTGTATTGTATTTATTTTGAGTGCACCTCACGACAAGTGCACGTCAAATTTGGCGCCGTTGCCGGGGAAAGGCAATTATTTTTTCTTTTATTGTATTTCAAGAAAACATAAAAAAATATTAACTAAAAATATAAAGAGTTCTTATTTCTTCTATTTCTGAGCTTGGTGAAATATATGGTTAAACACCGTTCTATAAACGAGATCACCTATCAAACAAACCCAGAAATAGAACAAACTTTCGAGCGGTTGAGAAATAAATTTTCTAATACCGACTCGGAGGAATTATCTACCGGAGATACATCCAGCGCTAGTTCTCATTCTAGAGAGACCGAAGAGCCAATAACTATGGCTCTCGAAACAAGAACTTTGAGGGAGCTCACAGCTCCAAACTTGAATCAACAACTGTTATGTATTACCTTCCCTACACTCGATGAGGGTAATACATTTGAGCTAAAATCTGGGCTCATACATCTACTTCCATCCTTTCATGGCCTAAGAGGAGAAGATCCGAACAAACACTTTTCGGAGTTCCATATTGTGTGCACAAGCATTTTCCCCAGTCGTGTCTCGGAAGAACAAATCAAATTGAGGGCTTTTCCATTCTCCCTCAAAGACACTGCAAAGGATTGGCTATTCTATCTTCCTTCGGGAAGTATAGACACATGGGCGGCAATGAAAAAATGCTTTTTGGGTAGGTACTATCCCGCCTCCATCTCATCTTCTTTAAAAAAACAAATAAGCAACATTGAGCAAAAAGAAGATGAAACATTGTATGAATATTGGGAGCGTTTCAAAAAGTTGTGTGTTAGTTGCCCATATCATGGGTACACCGAGCAAGACCTCATCCTCTATTTTTATGATGGTCCTGCAGATCAAGATAGGCGCATGGTGAATGCGGCATGTGGAAGGGGAATTGTTAACAAAACCCCTTCTCAAGCAAGGAATCTCATCTCGGAGTTGGCCGAGAACTCCAGACATTACAGTGGGCGATCCTCAACTCGAAGGGTTGCCGCAGCAGAATCCAACACCTCGTTGGAAAACCAAGTTGCCGGTTTGACCTCTCTAGTCAAAGAACTTCTTCTAAAGCCAAAGACTCAGGAAGTCAAAACTTGTAGCATTTGCACAACAACCGGGCACCCCACTGATTCGTGCTCATCCCTCCAAGAAGAACAAGTCAACGTCTTGGGTTTCAAAGGCCATCAACAGAAGAGGTATGATCCATTCTCAAATTCTTACAACTCTGGATTGCGGGATCATCCTAACTTGAGGTATGTAAACCCTCAACGATCCAATTCATCTTCTCAATCTAGTATGTCAACTGATGACATGATCCGGACTTTGACCTCAAACATGGTTACCATGCAACAAAACATGGGACAATTTCAACAAACCATGATACAATTAAACATGAGACAAGGTCAAGCATTAACAATTTGGAAACTCAAGTTAGTCAAATTGCAAATGCCGTGAACCGACTTGAAACGAAGGACTCGGGTAAACTCCCATCTCAAACGAAGCAAAACCCGAGACAACATGTGAATGCCATCATGTTGAGAAGTGAGGCGACATGGAAGGAGGTAGATCAAGAAATTGAGGAGGTGGACCCTGAAGAAGAAGTTCAGCCGGAGGAGGGGGTCACAACAGCCAAGCTCTCTCCACTTTCATCATATGAACTAGTAGCCATGTTTCCTGAGGCGCTGAGAGAGACAAAGAAGCCGGAGAAAGATTCTGACATCTATGATACTTTCGCCAAATGTGAGGTAAACATTTCGCTCCTTAACTCAATGAAAAGTGTTCCTCGTTTTGCTAAATTTTTAAAAGAATTGTGCAAAACAAAATGGAAAAATAAATTGAAAGAGAAACAAGAGGTTAAGGTTAGTGAACATGTCTCAGCTATTTTCCAAAATAAACACTCCGAAAAATGTAGCGACCCAGGCATGTTCACTATTCCTTGCACGATAGGGGGCACCACATTTCCTAGGGCCTTGTTGGATTTAGGAGCATCAATAAATGTCATTCCTTATTCCGTTTATAAATCCCTACAACTTGGCCCACTACATCAAACCGGTGTAGTAATTCAACTAGCGGATCGTTCTAGTACTTACCCGCAATGGCGGATCCAGAAATAAAATTTATTGGGGGCATATCAATGAACATAAGATGATAACATATACTCTGTAGGAAAAATTGAAAATAATAATCTCAACTATCGATTATTCCTAGGTGGTCCCAACTATAGGGACCATTTTTCAAAAATGGCCCTTGACTTGTTACAACCTGGTATAGCAAATCATTTTTAAATGTGAACGATGTGTAAGTTCTGAATAATCCCAACTATAGTTAACCTTTTTTTAACAATCGCAACTATCAACTCTCAATTTTCAGAAAATATAGAACTATTTTTATAAATTTCCAAACTAAATATTTTTAAGCATGAAAAATTAATTATGAATATTCTACAAATGTACCAAAATTATATAATTTTTTGTAAACATTTTTTATTTATTTTTAGAATAGTGGATACAATTGATCAAGGGTTGACTAGTCCGACTAGGCCGATTTTTAGAATAGTGGATACAATTGATTAATGTGCTTGCCACTCTCGATAAAATTAAAATATTGGAACTTTAGCTACATCGCTGACTCATACTCTAATTTATCTATTTTAAGGTCGATTATGTGATAAATACAAATTATGTGCTTAAGCATATCTACATACTCCATTCCTCTAAAAAAGTTCTTTTCACCTATCATTCTGGGATGTCAAAAAACTTATCCGCCTTTACGAAAAAGGTATGTGTGGTTGACAATAGCATATTAATTTATTTACTTTTTTCTTACTCAACAAAGAATTGTACATTTTACACTTTATTTGCATATTCTTAATAAGCGTGCTATGTCAAATCAGAAAGAATTTTTGGGATGAAAGGAGTGTTAGATTTTGAGAATCTTTTAATTAAGTATACTCTAAATATTACGGAGTATATATAGAGTATACTTGATTAAATTATTTGTATATCACAAATGTATAATTAAATTCAGAATGAAAATGAGAATATTATTAATTTATTATTTCAATAGAGTTTATCGGATGAAAAATATATCATTTGGTAAACAAAGTATATAACACATTGGCACTATTTATTATCCATATGATATAACTTTTCTAAAATATTATTGGGGGCATGATAAAAAATTATTGGGGGCAATTCATTTTTAATTAAAAACTACTTCCTAATAATCCTATAATATTAATGCATTAATAGAATCTTATTGGGGGCATGTGCCCCCACTATAGACAATGTAGATCCGCCCCTGCTTACCCGAAGGGTGTGATAGAAGATGTGCTAGTAGAAATGAAAAATATGGTTTTCCCAGTCGACTTCTATGTCCTCGAAATGGGAAATGATTATCAAATAACACCTATCCTGTTGGGTAGACCCTTCTTAAAGAACTCAAAAACTAAAATTGACGTGTCTAGTGGTTCATTAACCTTAGAATTCAATGATTAAAAAGTAGAGTTCAATATCTTTGACTCTACGAAAGACCAAATTAAAGATCACTCTCTGTGCTCTTTAAATATTTTTGAACCACAGGAACTGATATTTTTGGAGAAATCTTATAAAATCCCAATTTTTCAAGAAGAGGAGAAAATTGAGCATAGAAAGTCATCGTTGGTTGAGATGTTGACAAGAACGAAAGTTCAGCCTTACTGGAAAAGGCCGAAAAATAAAAATGAAAAATAGCCAAATAGGGCCTTGAAAAATGAAACAAGGGACGCTCATGATCCCACATAAAACAAAAAAAAAAGTGAATAACGTCGTGCCGCGACGTTAAATAAGGCGCTTGTTGGGAGGCAACCCAAGTTTATATTTTGTTTATTTTCATTCATTTTTGTGTGTGTTCTTACGTTTTCAAAAAAAAAAGGAGATCCAGGGGATGATACCCGATCGGGCAACACTCTCTACCCGGTCGGGTATAGGCAAAAAATTGAAATAGGCCTGGATCGGGTAACCCACACTCGATCGGCTCAGGGGTTGAAAATAATAACGTACCCGATCGGGTACCACTACCCACCCGGTCGGGTATTGTTCAAAAAATTCAAAAAAAAAATCTTGTAGCTACTTACTCGATCGAGTACCCGGCCTATTCGATCGAGTATCAACCCCTGGGCTGAATTTAATAAAACAAACACATACCCGATCGGGTGTACACATGTACCTGGTCGGGTGTATTTTGAAAAAAGATGATTTAGTTCGTGGCAAAGTACCCGATCGGGTACACCCATACACCCGGTCAGGTAAATTAAATTTTTTTCCTGGGAATTTGTTCGCACCAAATCGCCCGATCGAGTATACCCCAACTCGATCGGGTAGGATCCCGGATTTTGAAGAAATACACACATACCCGATCGGGTATGTCGGGCCACCTGATCGGGTACACCAACTTTTAACCCAAATCAGACCCCAAAATCGGCCACTTCATCTTCTCCAACTTCCCAAATACGAAACCCCTCTCCCAAACCCACCATTTTCAAACCACCTTTCTTCAATTACTTCCTCATCTCTCACCCAAATCGCCTCATACAACAACCAAAATCATCCCCTCACTCTCCTCTACAACCTCATACCCACAAAACCATCTCTCTCTCCATATACCACAAAACTCGAAACCCTACCCATCTCACCCCTTCTCCGAAAATCAAGCTTCAACAAGCACACCAATGGCACCCAAAAGAGACAGGGCTGAGAGTTCAACTGCAAGCGGACCAATTCCTGGATTTGAGGACGTCCGGTTCGGCCCGGGGAATCAAAGGCAACGGTTCTTGGCTCAAATAAAAAGGCAAGTAATCCCTTCTAAATTTCTATGTCATGATGCTCTCACTGCTTTAGGCCTGTTGAAAAAAATGTGCAATTTGTTTCATGAGTTGGATATGAACTTGATTTTTGATATGAAGTATAATTGTAATGAGAGGGTGATATATGAATTCTTGAGCTCGGCTAAGTTTGTTGAACGTGAGGAAGGGGAGGAGTTCAATTACGACACACTAACATTTCGTTTATTCAACAATGAATACACAATAACGAGACGTGAGTTTGCCCAACATTTTGGCATCCCCGTGACCCATGAGAGGGGAATACCGGAAAATACAATCGATGACCACACTTTATGGGCTAAAATGACCGGAGAATTGAATGTGAGCGCGTCTAAACTTTCCATTAGTCACGTTCAACATCCTATTCTCCGAATTTTCCTAAAGTCTTTGGCCAATCGTTTGCTCGGTCGCCCTAACAACCACCACACTCGAATGGGGGACGTGGCCATCCTCACCCCTAGCCCTCTTTCAAATACCCATGCCATTCAACCTTTGAAACCCAATGTGGGATCATTTGGAGAAAACTTGCAACAAAACGGGTAATATTGTTGTCGGGGGTCATTATGCATTTGGCCTCCAAATTCGGCTATGTGGATAATGAACCAATAGTCGATCATTGTTTGATGAATTTGACTTGGCTTGGAAACGCGGGGTGCATCTCCTTCACCCACAAAGACTACAACGGGAGAAACCACTACAAGTGGCATATCCTACCCAAACCAACCATCTACTTCCCCATCCCCTCCAAAGAAATACCTAAACTTAGGTATAAAAGGGCAAGTTTTGAAATCACGCATTACCTACTTCCTAATGCCATACGACCACATTTTCAAGCCCAAGCCGAACAACCCGAACAAATTGAGCATCAAGAAGCCCAGGGAAATGCCCAACATGATATTCCCGACCCCCCTCAAAACCCACCACCATAAGACATCCCCAATCCTCCTTACAACCCTCCTACAACCGACTATTTCCAACAACTCTTGGAGGGCCAACAAGCACTACTTGCCTGGTTCAACACAATGAACCTCAACTACACAAACATGGGTGAACAACTTGCACAAGTCCGAGAAGAGCAACGGGCGGGTTTCCAAAGAATGGAAGAGCTACGACAAGCCGACCTCCACCGCTATGAAGAGGACTATTGTAGGGCTTATGGTCCTATGTACTCATATATAGCCCATTGTTGGTCCCGGTTATACTGGATACAGTCTAGAGGGGGGGGGGGGTGAATAGACTGTATTGGTTTTTAGCTTTTTAAACTAAGTACCAGATTTACAGAATAGCCTGTTCTGTTGAAAGAACAGACTGGCAGCGGATGGGGTTCTGGCAGGGAGTTCTGTTAGCCTCAGAGAAGCAAAGGCAGTAGGCCTTCTGTTAACTCGTAGAACAAGTTCTGCTGAACACAGATACCAAGTCCAAGGAGTTAGACAGTTCTATCTAAGTGCAAGTATTAAAAGCAGTAAGTAAACGACACCAGGGATTTTTATAGTGGTTCAAGGAACAACTTGTTCCTCTAGTCCACTGTTCCACTAAGCTGTAAAAACTGCCGTTTACAAAGCCTTAGTCCTAGTACTTAAGAAGCACTCCACGTCTTCTTCAAGCCTAGATGTGTCCTGGGATGCACTGCCTGGCTTCCTTTAACACTGGTCCTTTCACTGAGTTTCCTTGAAGTATCACCACTTCACTACTCCAGTTATTTGGACGTCCTTCTTGTAGCAAGAAGAGTTTCTGTTGAAACTGGGGTTCCTCCAACTAGCTTCGTTACAAAGGATTTGTATGTGATGAGCTTGAAGAGTTGAAGAACACTTGGAACTTTGCTTGAGTTGGAAAGAGTATATTGCCAACTTCTGCCTTCTCTTGTAGAAGATATTGAGTTTGAATCTCAAGGAGGCTTTTTGCTTTTCAGAGTTTGAATATCTTGTTTGTAGCAATGGTTAGCAAAACTTGCAAAGTTATCTTGGCAAAGTTATCCGGTTGTTCTTCGTAGTGTATCTTTTATACTGAGGTTGTCTTCCCGTTGGAGGAGTAGGAGGACAACTGCATTTAATGCGCGATCAGTTGACTTGACCAGTAGGACCCGGTAAAGTTGTCGGGTTACTATTTTGGGATAAAGTATCCTAACATTGCGGCCAATCATCTGCAATTACTCTACGTAGCATGGGGTGCATTAAATGAGCATTTAATGCATGCACTGTAGCTTTTCCGTTTCATACTCCTAGCCGTTGAAGGAATCTTTTAGTTGACTTCCCGGTTCTTTGAAATTCTTCTAAGTGTCAGACCTTCTGGTGTCTTTGTCTGAGAGTAGAACAGAGGAGGTCTGGAGCACTTCTGTTGGGAGAGTATCCAACAGAGACCCAGAAGGGTTTCTGTCAGAGTCAAGACTAACAGAGATCCTGGGGACTTCTGTTCTGGAGCAGAGAACCAAAGGTCCTCTGTTTCAATAATGCCTTAAGAGGCACTTCTGCTCTTGAAGTCCTTCTGCTCTTGAAGCCCTTCTGTTCTTGAAGGTCTTCTGTCAAGTCGATTACTCTAAGAACTTTACAAAGGAAAATTCTAATACATAATTTCTAAAGGGGGTACTCTAAAGTCCTAATTAATCTAGCATCATCAAAATCTAATTACAATTATTCCTTACAATTTCCCCCTTTTTGATGATGCCAAAACCCTTTAACTATTTCTAGAGAAGTGCCTTCACCATAAAAAAAGATTAAGTTTAAAAACTTCCATTAAAATCTTGGTGGGCACCTTGGCATAGGAAAATAGTAAGAGTACGATACATTCAGATAGCAGAATATAACAGAAATAAACAAACACAAGCAGAAGGCAAAAAGACAAGAAATTGAGGAAAAGCACTTCAAAGTAAGAAGGCAGAGATGTGATTTTATTAGATAGGTTTTACAGAGTTTACACCTTACACATTCTCCAGATTAGCTGCCTGTAGAGCTTCTTCCTCTAGTCTTTGAAGCCTGAGCAGTTCTTCATTTATTTCAGCTCTGATTTTGAACAGATTGCCAGACCTTTGATAAGATGCCCATATTGGAGAAAGCTTACAGTCCAAATAGTTGAGGACACCTTCATGTATGGTCTTTCCTGGGACAATGTTCTTCTTGTACCATTCTTCTGCTTCTTCTAGTGAACCCCCATACCTAACTTTGACAACACCATCTTTGTCCAAATAGAGGTGCTGTTGTTGGGTAGGAGTCATTTTAGCCTTCATCTCTTCAAATTGAGCTTTGTCAATGTTCTGAGAACCACCCAATCTCCACTCAGTGAAGTTGAAAACTTTCTTCTTCTTGGTGCTCTTCTTTACTGGAGATGGGGGTCTAGGTATGCCTGCTGCTCTTTTCTTTTGAAGGGCAGCTTCAAAGTAGGGAGCCGGATCTACTGCAGGCTCATCAGAGGAGGGTGGCCTGGTAGGAGTTCTGTGGGACCTAGGCCTGGTCTGTTGAGGGTCCTCTTCCCCCTTTTTGGCATCATTCAGATCTTAAATCATAAGATTGATCTTCTGGAATTCTGAGGCCTAGGTTGAGGCTATCTGCTCCAGGGCCTCTGGTAGAGTCTGGGTGACAGAGGTAAGGCCTTCAATGAGACCTTGCTGCTTCTGTATGGCAGAGAAGATGTCCTTGTTATTGGCTTCAAGAAGCACCATCTTCTGATAACGATCTCTGTCAGTAGACAGAAGTGCTTGAGCCTGTTCTTGATGAACTCTGCACATTGCCTCAATAGAGGTCAAGTGCCTCTCTGTCCTGGCATCAGATTCCTTCAGAGCTTCAAGATGCTCTGAGATATTGTGAATAGCATGGCCTTGACTTAGGAGAGTCTGCTGGAAGATAGAAAGAGTGTTGTGGATGCCTACCACTTCTGTTGACAGGGCATCTGTTCTGGCGGATGATGAGGCTATGAAGTTGTTGAGAGTTCCTGTGAGGTTCTCAAAACGATCAGAGATGAACTGCATACCTGAGTTTAGATTGTCATTCACATGAGCAAGGTGCCCATAGTGTTTGTCATTGATTTCAATCAGTTTGTTCATGCCTTGGAGGATCTGTCCTCCAAATTCTTCAGCAGATTCAACAAATTTGTTGAAGGGAACGTTGTTCTGTTGTCCATCAGCTTGAGGCATTTCTAGACCTCTTCCCTTAGGCAAGGGGTGATGTTCTTGGACAGATGACAGAGATTGAACAAGTTGTTCATGTTCCAGTTGAGTCAGAGGAGGGGTCTTCTGTCTCTTTGATGTAGCTTGATAAGACTTGCTGACCATGAATCCATCCATGTCAGATGAATCTTCATAAGAGGAGTATATGGGTATGGTGTTCCTGATGACCTTCTTCTTCTTTCTGAAGGAGGGATTGGGGGCAGTAGAATGCCTAGAATTCCCTTGGGGTGCAGAGATGGGGGAGACAGTTGTAGGGTCAGAATCCCTGAGAAACCATACAGGTTTAAGCTGTTCTGCAGGTTGGTGTGGAGGAGGTGATTCTGGTGGAGGGTTTTGATGTTCAGATTCAGAGGATGAGGAGGAGATCTGTTGGGGTGAGGGGTTCTGGTGCTGGGGTGAAGAGTGAACAGGTGAGGCATTCTGTTGAGGGGGGGATGGTGGAGGTGAGGGTGAACGGTTTCTGAAGGGAACAATTGTTTTGCAGGGTGATGCAATTTTCTGTTTAGGTAAATGAGGAGGGGTGAGGGTTTTCTGTTTAGGAGATAAAGGTTCAGGGTGTTCTGGTGGAGGGGTTCTGGTGCTGGAAGGAGGTGAGGGAATGTGGGGTTCTGTTGGGGTAATAACAGAGGGGGTTGGAGAGATTACCTCAATGATGTCCTCCTTGAGCAAAGAAGTCCTCCACTCCTTGATATGCTCCATCATTGCTTGCCCTTCTGTCTTTGGTACAGAGGGCTCTCCTGGGTTGAGATGGGGTTGCGTCTGTTGCCATCTTTGTGAATAGCCATTCCTCAAAGGCTTCAATTTCTTCCTCTCCTAGAGGTTTGACAGCCTCTTCAGAGGGGGAGGAGATGAGAATGGCCTTCCCTTTGTAGCTCGCCTTCTTCTTCTCAAGAACAGAGTGAAGGAAGTTGAGGGCAAAACATTTCGAGACATCATCAGTCCCAACCCAGTTCAGAATGGCTTCCTCTTCTGGTTCATAATGGTCAAAATACTGGATTATTTTGGAGAGGGGTCCCATTCTCCACCTTCTCCATTCAAGGACCCGGGTAAACTGTCTGTCTAGCAAGGACAGATACCCATCTTTGACAGGACTGAGGTGTTCTGTTGAAGTAGACACCCTGTTCTGTTCAGGAGATGCAGCAGAGGTGGGGATTTCTGGTTCCCCCTGAGTGTCTGCCACTCCTTCAGATGCAGAAACCACAGGTTTAGAAACCTTCTTCTTTGGTTTTGTGGTCTTTTTCCTCTTCTGTCCGGCCTTAGAAGGGGCAACAGGTGCTTCCCTTTCGGTCTTCTTCTTCTTCTTCTTCTTCTTCTCAGCAGAAGGGGCTACAGAGAGAGGTTTCTGTACCTTTTCTCCCTGTTGCCTTTTAGCCTCAAGTTGAAGCAGTCTCTTCATTTCAGCCTTTATGGCTTTCTCCCTATTTGGAGAAGCAGTTAAGAAGATTACCTTGGTGTGATCCAAAGTTGAAGCCTTCCTCAAGTGTACCCCTTGTTTGAGGAGTACTTCTGAAATCAGTAGACCGTGTCCTAGCTTCCCAGAGTAGAGGCTAGTTTTTGGGTTCTTCTTCTTGATGACTTCAATCAGGGACTTCACCATGACTTGTCCCCAATTGATGTTCACCCCATGATGCACTGCATACAGGGCCTTTGCATTGGCAGTTGTAACATCATCTGTGGAGGTGTACTTGCACCATAAACATTTGTGGAAAATGTTTATGAGCAGCTCAAATTCCCTCTTGAGCAGGTTCTTCTTGATGTTGACCTTCTCTACTTCTTCCCCTTTTCTGCAGAACTTCTTCTTGAATTCTGTCAGAGGGATGTCAGTAACCTCCAAATCGAGTAGAGAGTCCCTTCCTTCTTCTTGCTGAATGTTGAAGATGTTGTTGATGATGTCAACATCAATCAACACCTCTTCTCCTTGGACGACGGAGGAGATGATTTCATCCTTGAAGGATGCGTTGAGATAGAACTCAACGGTGTCCACGTTGCTGTAGGCTTCATAACCATGAGAGATGACCTTGCTCAGTTGACATTTAGACAGACCATCAACAATGGCGGTCATCCGCTCCTTTTTCTCTGCGAACCTGGGTAGTACATCCAGTTCACATCTCATGCCAGTCAATACATTCTTCAGGAGGGTTGCCTTTTGTTCTTTTGAGAGATCGGAGAAGCTCAAGAAAGCCATGGAGTTTTACTACGGTTAGAGAGTTTTTGGAGAGATAAGAGTTCAAAAGCTTGAGAGTTATGAGAGCAGTAACGGTTTAGGTTTGTGAAAGGGGGTTTTATGGATATGGGTTAGTGGACGTTTGAGATAACTTACAGTTCCAAGATACCAATAAATGTAAAAAGGGGCGCAGTAAATAAACGGGGGCGCAGTAAATTTTATACGGCTTGATACCGTTTTAAGGGTAAAAGGGTAAAAGACCTTTAATAATTTACTAGGTCACCCGGTTTACAAGATTTTCTAAGTCCACCACCTTCTGTTAGACAAGAGAGGGTTTTTCTGTAAGAAGGGGGGTTTCTGTTGCTGAGGTGTTCTGCCAGGGTAGGGATCAGAAGAGGTTGACAGAAGGGGTTAACAGAAGGGGTTCTGCTACAGGAATTCTGTCAACAGCAAATGAGCAACAGAGGGCCTTCCTTTTCATCTTTCCCTTGGAATCTCATCCATCATTCCCAATTCCTCTCTCAGTTTGTTGAACCTAGCCTCAGGAAGAGGCTTTGTCAGGATATCTGCAAGCTGGTCTTCTGTTGGCACATGTTCCAAGCAGATGTGCTTCTTCTCAACATGATCTCTGATGAAGTGATGTCTGATCTCAATGTGCTTTGTCCTGGAATGAAGAACTGGATTCTGAGTGATAGCCATGGCACTGGTGTTGTCACACAACAGTTTGATCTCCTTTGCTTGAATTCCATAGTCCTTCAGTTGTTGCTTCATCCAGAGTAGCTGAGCACAGCAACTCCCAGCTGCAATGTACTCTGCCTCAGCTGTACTTGTTGAGATGGAGTTCTGCTTCTTGCTAAACCAGGAAACAAGCCTTCCTCCTAGCAATTGGCAGTGACCAGAGGTGCTTTTTCTGTCTAGTCTGCAACCTGCAAAATCTGAGTCAAAATAACCAATTAGTTCAAAGTTACCTCCCTTTGGATACCATAGGCCTGCATTTGGATTTCCTTTGATGTATCTGATGATTCTCTTTGCAGCACTTAGATGGCTTTCCTTGGGCTTTGATTGGTATCTGGCACAGATTCCAACAGAGAATGAGATGTCTGGTCTGCTTGCAGTTAGATACAACAGAGATCCTATGATTCCTCTATAGGATGTTGCGTCTACATCCTTTCCTTCATCATCTGGACCAATTCCTTGTGAAGTGTTCATGGGAATCTTTACTGATGATTTGCCTTCCACTCCAAACTTCTTGATTAGATCTCTGGTGTACTTCCCTTGATTGATAAAGATCCCTTCTGGAACTTGTTTGACTTGAAGTCCTAGGAAGTAACTGAATTCTCCCATCATACTCATTTCAAATTGACTCTGCATCACTTGAGAAAATTTCTTGCACAGTTCTGGATTAGTACTACCAAATATAATATCATCAACATATATTTGTACTAACAGAATATGATTAGCAACAGAGATTTGAAATAGAGTTTTGTCAACCTTTCCTTTAGTAAACCCATGGTTCACCAGGAAAAGGGACAATGTGTCATACCAGGCTCTGGGAGTTTGCTTAAGACCATAGAGGGCCTTTTTAAGCTTGTAGACACAAGAAGATTGAGTAGGAATGACAAAACCTGGTGGTTGTTCCACATAAACTTCCTCTTCAAGATCTCCATTCAGAAATGCACTCTTGACATCCATCTGGTAGACCTTGATGTTGTTGTAGGCAGCATATGCTAGAAAGATTCTGATAGCTTCAAGTCTGGCAACTGGTGCAAAGGTCTCATCAAAATCTATTCCTTCTTCTTGACAGTATCCTTTAGCTACTAGCCTTGCTTTATTCCTTACAATGTTGCCATCTTCATCTGCTTTGTTCTTGAATACCCATTTGGTTCCAATGACATTCTGGTGCTTTGGCCTAGGAACAAGTTCCCATACTTTGTTCCTTTCAAACTGAGTGAGCTCTTCTTGCATAGCATTGATCCAATCTGAGTCTGCAAGAGCTTCTTCAACTGTCATAGGTTCCATCTGAGATATATAGCAGGCAAGCATTGCTTCTCTTCTTGATGTGGATCTGGTTTGAATTCCACTTCTGATTTGACCAATCACTTGGTTAGGAGGATGATCTCTTAACCATGTCAGGTCTGGTTCTGTCAGCTGCTGTCTTGGTCTCTCTGGTTCCTCATCTTCAGAGTCTTCATCTTCATTCAACAGAAGGGGGTTTGGAGTAGGTGTTGGAAATGCAGGGTTGTCTGCTACCTCTTCTGTTGGTTCTGGTGTTCTGTCTTCTATGCTGACTCCCTTGAGAATCTCTGTTACCTCTTTAACAGAGATGCTTTCATCAAACTTCACATGTATGGATTCTTCAACATGTAGGGTCCTTCTGTTGAGTACTCTATAGGCTTTACTAGTGTTTGAATAGCCTATAAAGACTCCTTCATTAGCCTTTTCTTGAAATACTTTCAGATGCTCCTTTCCATTGTTGAGAATGTAGCACTTGCATCCAAATACATGAAAGTAGCTGATGTTAGGTTTTCTTCCCTTCCAGAGTTCATAAGGGGTCTTCTGGTGATTCTTGTTGATCATGCTTCTGTTCTGAGTATAGCATGCAGTGTTGATTGCTTCAGCCCAATATCTCATAGGCAATCCAGATTCTGCAATCATTGTTCTTGCAGCTTCTTTTAGAGTTCTGTTCCTTCTTTCTGCTACGCCGTTCTGTTGAGGTGTTCTGGCGGCAGAAAGTTGATGAAAAGTTCCATTCTGATCACAGAAGTCCTTTATGACTTGGTTGACAAATTCAGTTCCTCTGTCTGATCTGATTGTCTTCACTTTCAAGTTCTTCTCAGTCTGAAGTTGCTTTAACAGAGATGGCAACTTCTGAAGAGTTTCATTTTTCTTTGATAGAAAAATAGTCCATGTGTATCTGGAGTAGTCATCAACCATGACTAAGGTATATTTCTTGCCACCAACACTTGGAGTCTCAACAGGTCCAAATAAATCCATGTGAATCAGATTTAGAGGGCTTGTAGAAAGATCTCCAGCAATGGGCTTGAAGGAATTCTTCACTTGTTTGCCTTTCTGACATGCACTGCAGAGGGTCTCCTTCTTGTACACAATGTCTGGTAGCCCTTCTACAATGTGTTCTCTGGCCAGCTTGTTGATTGTTTTGAAATTCAAATGGTTGAGTTTTTTGTGCCAGTCCCAGCTCAGTTTTGAATCTCCTTTGGCTATCAGGCAAACTCCATCTTTTTCAGTGTTCCAATCAACTACATAGATGTTCTTCTTCCTTGATGCTGTAAGAACCACTTCCTTTGTTGTCTCATGCTTCACATAGCAGAAGTCCTTTGTGAATTCAACAGTGTAGCCTTTGTCACAGAATTGGCTAGCACTTAGCAAGTTGAACTTCAGTCCTTTGACATATGAGACATCATCAATGATTATCTGGTTCCTGATCAGCTTTCCTCTTCCTTTTGTTTGACCTTCTTTGTCATTACCTCCAAAGGTAACTCTAGGTCCTTTGCATTTCTGGAACTCTGTTAGGCAACTTCTGTCACCTATCATGTGCCTGGAGCATCCACTATCAATAAACCATTCTTGTTCAGAGATGGCTCCAGCACACAGTTCCTGCAAGATCAAAAGAAAGATTTAGGTACCCAAGCAATGCTGGGTCCTGGGGGGTCATGGAGTCTGGGTAGTTGGTACCATTTTGGTCTCATCAAGTGAAACCTTGGTGGGTGATACCCATTGTCCACCTGGTAGTTATAGTAAACTGAAGTGTGATTCACTTTGGGCAGATGCTTGTGAGGGTCATGCTTCCTGTTTACATACTTTTGCATAGCTTTCTTTGTTGGAAAGAAGTCCCATATACTATCAAGAGCAGAGGGACGGTTAACCTTGGGCTTCTGAAGTTGACCAGCCAACCTCTTCTGCCTGAAGTTAACTCTCTCTTGATATTTGCCCTTCTGGTGATCATTTCTGGCACGATTGACATGAGGTTGTCTGTCAATGAATGGTCTTTTATTTTTGTTATCTTGAAAACCTTTTCTGTTGTTAGGTTTTCTGCCAGGTTCATTATTTTTCAAAAAGGGTTTCTGTTGAACCTTTATCTTACCCTTTTCTGGTCTGACTTCCTCATGAACAACCTTGGTGCCAGATACACCAGCTTGACAGATGGGGCTAGAAATCAGTGGCTCTATGACCTTATCTGCCTTAGCAACTCTGGTGCTAGGCATTACAGAAGGCTCACCTGATTCTGTTGAGCCATAACCAAGACCAAAACCAGTGCCAATATGTTGATCAAGCACAATCTTTTCCATGGAAGACTGGGCCTTCTGGTAAGCTTTGTACTTAATCTCGAGAGACTCTATTTCTCTTATTCTCTTGAGAAGAGAAACATTTTCAGTCTCCAGTTGATCTCTTTCCTCAATTAGAAGATTGATTTTGATCTCAACCTTCTTCTTTAAGTCAAGGATTTCAGCTTTCAACTTACTGTTTTCTTCTGTTACAGAAGAATAAGTGGCTTGTATGGCCTTAAACTCTTCCCAAAATTCTGACATTGAATCAGAATCAAAAGCTAGGCCTACCGAAGAAAAACTAGATTCAGAAGTAGAGGTTACCTCATCATCAGAATGAGCCATGAGGCATAGGTCTTCTGTCTCAGTATCAAGGCAACAGAAGGCCTCATCAGAATCTGAGTCAGAACTGGATTCTGTTTCTGACAGAGGGTCTTTCTCCAGCTGTTCTGTCTCAAGTGCCTTTCTTCTTCTGGAGTTGTCCTCGTACTTCTTCTTTTCTCCATCCTGTCCTTGCTTCTTGGACACTCTAGGATGAGGACAATCAGCCTTGAAGTGACCAGGTTGTCTGCAATTGTAACAGAGAAGCTCTCCACTGCTTTCTGTTGATTTGACCTTCTGGTATGGTTTTCTGTTGAAAGATGGACTCCTTCCATCTTTGGGATTCTTCATAAACTCTTTGAATCTCCTGGCAAAGGCAGCCATATATTCATCAGATAAAAGTACAGAAGGGTCAAAATCATTTACCTTAGATGTGCTGGCAGTGAGGGCTGTAGTGGTCCTCTCTTCTGGTACATCTTCCTTTTCTTCAATCATTTCAAACTCATGAGCTTTGAGATCTGAAATGAGCTTATCAGTGGGATAAGTCTTTACATCCTTGCTGGCTTGGACAACAACTACCTTCATCTTCCATGCTGAGGGCAGTCCCCTCAACACTTTTAGGTTGATCTCCTTGGTGGTGAGTTCCTTGCCAAGCTCAGAGATCTCTCCAGTGATAGTGAGGAGCCTGTCATACATCTTGGATATGCTTTCACCAGGGAGAAGTTTAAAGTCATCAAACTTCTTGTTGGCTATGGTTAGTTTGTTGTTCTTCTCTTGCTCATCACCAGCTCCAATGAGCTCGAGAGTATCCCAGATTTCCTTAGCAGTCTTGCACTTCTTGATTCTGTTGAAGTACCTATCATCAATGGACTTGTAGAGGATGTCCTTGGCAATATTGTCTAGGTTGTACTTTCTCCTCTCTTCAGTGGTCCATTCTGACTTGGCTTTACTGATCATCTGGGGTCTGGTGTTGTCTATGGCATGTTCAGGATTGACCTTCTGCAAGCTTGTGAAGGGGCCAATATCTAGAACTTCCCACATCTCATCATGTAGAGCACAGAGATGTGCTTTCATCCGGATCCTCCAGTCATCAAACTTAAGATCTGAAAACATAAGATTCTTGGACAAGGAGTGATCCATTATATCAGATAGAAATGAGGTCAAACAGAAAAACAAGTGGATCTTTGTTCAGCAAATAACCTAAGAGATTATTAGAACAAGGAGGCTCTGATACCACTTGTTGGTCCCGGTTATACGGGATACAGTCTAGAGGGGGGGGGGTGAATAGACTGTATTGATTTTTAGCTTTTTAAACTAAGTACCAGATTTACAGAATAGCCTGTTCTGTTGAAAGAACAGACTGGCAGCGGATGGGGTTCTGGCAGGGAGTTCTGTTAGCCTCAGAGAAGCAAAGGCAGTAGGCCTTCTGTTAACTCGTAGAACAAGTTCTGCTGAACACAGATACCAAGTCCAAGGAGTTAGACAGTTCTATCTAAGTGCAAGTATTAAAAGCAGTAAGTAAACGACACCAGGGATTTTTATAGTGGTTCAAGGAACAACTTGTTCCTCTAGTCCACTGTTCCACTAAGCTGTAAAAACTGCCGTTTACAAAGCCTTAGTCCTAGTACTTAAGAAGCACTCCACGTCTTCTTCAAGCCTAGATGTGTCCTGGGATGCACTGCCTGGCTTCCTTTAACACTGGTCCTTTCACTGAGTTTCCTTGAAGTATCACCACTTCACTACTCCAGTTATTTGGACGTCCTTCTTGTAGCAAGAAGAGTTTCTGTTGAAACTGGGGTTCCTCCAACTAGCTTCGTTACAAAGGATTTGTATGTGATGAGCTTGAAGAGTTGAAGAACACTTGGAACTTTGCTTGAGTTGGAAAGAGTATATTTCCAACTTCTGCCTTCTCTTGTAGAAGATATTGAGTTTGAATCTCAAGGAGGCTTTTTGCTTTTCAGAGTTTGAATATCTTGTTTGTAGCAATGGTTAGCAAAACTTGCAAAGTTATCTTGGCATAGTTATCCGGTTGTTCTTCGTAGTGTATCTTTTATACTGAGGTTGTCTTCCCGTTGGAGGAGTAGGAAGACAACTGCATTTAATGCGCGATCAGTTGACTTGACCAGTAGGACCCGGTAAAGTTGGCGGGTTACTATTTTGGGATAAAGTATTCCTGACATTGCGGCCAATCATCTGCAATTACTCTACTTAGCATGAGGTGCATTAAATGAGCATTTAATGCATGCACTGTAGCTTTTCCGTTTCATACTCCTAGCCGTTGAAGGAATCTTTTAGTTGACTTCCCGGTTCTTTGAAATTCTTCTAAGTGTCAGACCTTCTGGTGTCTTTGTCTGAGAGTAGAACAGAGGAGGTCTGGAGCACTTCTGTTGGGAGAGTATCCAACAGAGACCCAGAAGGGTTTCTGTCAGAGTCAAGACTAACAGAGATCCTGAGGACTTCTGTTCTGGAGCAGAGAACCAAAGGTCCTCTGTTTCAATAATGCCTTAAGAGGCACTTCTGCTCTTGAAGTCCTTCTGCTCTTGAAGCCCTTCTGTTCTTGAAGGTCTTCTGTCAAGTCGATTACTCTAAGAACTTTACAAAGGAAAATTCTAATACATAATTTCTAAAGGGGGTACTCTAAAGTCCTAATTAATCTAGCATCATCAAAATCTAATTACAATTATTCCTTACACCCATCACGGAAATTTCACATCTATGACTTCACCACCACCGGCACCTTCATGGTATAACCCCTACGATTGGGGAAATTTTGGTGGCTCTAGTTCCGGCGGTGGAGGATACAACGGTGGGGACACTACTTAGGGAGACGGTGATGATATACATAGGAGCGGCTTTGGAAGTGGCTATTATGGCGGAAAAGGCGGGCACTAGGGATAGTGCCATGATTCAAGTGTGGGGGAGGGAAATTCATCTCTTG